>OU696665.1:0-1250000 GCA_916049575.1 Ancistrocerus nigricornis
AACCCAGACCCAACCCAGACCCAACCCAGACCCAACCCAGACCCAACCCAGACCCAACCCAGACCCAACCCAGACCCAACCCAGACCCAACCCAGACCCAACCCAGACCCAACCCAGACCCAACCCAGACCCAACCCAGACCCAACCCAGACCCAACCCAGACCCAACCCAGACCCAACCCAGACCCAACCCAGACCCAACCCAGACCCAACCCAGACCCAACCCAGACCCAACCCAGACCCAACCCAGACCCAACCCAGACCCAACCCAGACCCAACCCAGACCCAACCCAGACCCAACCCAGACCCAACCCAGACCCAACCCAGACCCAACCCAGACCCAACCCAGACCCAACCCAGACCCAACCCAGACCCAACCCAGACCCAACCCAGACCCAACCCAGACCCAACCCAGACCCAACCCAGACCCAACCCAGACCCAACCCAGACCCAACCCAGACCCAACCCAGACCCAACCCAGACCCAACCCAGACCCAACCCAGACCCAACCCAGACCCAACCCAGACCCAACCCAGACCCAACCCAGACCCAACCCAGACCCAACCCAGACCCAACCCAGACCCAACCCAGACCCAACCCAGACCCAACCCAGACCCAACCCAGACCCAACCCAGACCCAACCCAGACCCAACCCAGACCCAACCCAGACCCAACCCAGACCCAACCCAGACCCAACCCAGACCCAACCCAGACCCAACCCAGACCCAACCCAGACCCAACCCAGACCCAACCCAGACCCAACCCAGACCCAACCCAGACCCAACCCAGACCCAACCCAGACCCAACCCAGACCCAACCCAGACCCAACCCAGACCCAACCCAGACCCAACCCAGACCCAACCCAGACCCAACCCAGACCCAACCCAGACCCAACCCAGACCCAACCCAGACCCAACCCAGACCCAACCCAGACCCAACCCAGACCCAACCCAGACCCAACCCAGACCCAACCCAGACCCAACCCAGACCCAACCCAGACCCAACCCAGACCCAACCCAGACCCAACCCAGGGTGAAAGTGTTCCCAATGCTGACCTAACCGTGATGGGAAGTGCTCGCAATGCAGACGCAACCGGGGATGAAAGTGTTCGCAATGGAATTGCAGACGCAACCGGACATAGATCTGGTCCCAATGCAGACGCAACCGAGGGCAAAAGTGGTCCCAATGCAGACGCAACCGGGGATAAAAGTGGTCCCAATGCAGACGCAACCGGACCACCGGACCGCCATCCGACCAAATTGCAGACGCAACCGGACACAAAAGTGTTCCCAATGCAGACGCAACCGGACCGCCATCCGACCAAAACGGTCGGGTACAGACACAACCGGACACAAAAATGCTCGCAATGCAGACAAAACCGCAGACAAAACCGGACAAAACGGCCACCCGACCGGACCAAACAGCCACCCGACCGCCACCGGACCACGACCCGACCAAAAAATGTTCGCCATGCAGACAAAACCGCAGACAAAACCGGACTAAACTGCCACCCGACCGGACCAAACAGCCATCCGACCGCCACCAGACCACCATCCGACCGGACATAAAAGTGGTCCCAAAGCATCCGACCGAACAGAAAAGTGGTTCCAAGGCATCCGACCGCGACCGGACCACCATCCGACCGGAGATGAAAGTGGTCCCAAACCATCTGACCACGACCAGACCACCATCCGACCGAACATAAAAGTGGTCCCAAAGCATCCGACCGAACATAAAAGTGATCCCAAGGCATCCGACCGCGACACGACCGAACATAAAAGTGGTCCCAAGGCATCCGACCGCGACACGACCGAACATAAAAGTGATCCCAAAGCATCCGACCGCGACACGACCAATCACAAAAGTGGTCCCAAAGCATCTGACCACTACCGGACCGGAGATGAAAGTGGTCCCAAAGCATCCGACCGGACCACCATCCGACCGGAGATGAAAGTGGTCCCAAAGCATCCGACCGGACCACCATCCGACCGGAGATGAAAGTGGTCCCAAACCATCCGACCACAATCCTACCACGACAAGACCACCATCCGACCACAATCCTACCGCGACAAGACCACGATGCGACCGAACGATAACACTACTCGACAGCTACACTGCCGGACTGCAACAAGACTGCGACACGACCGGACCACTAACAGCGACACCACACTAACCGTTCACGATGCGACCGGAACACTACTACAACAGCTACATAAAACTACTGTGAGAATGATGAAATGTACTCAGATTATCAAGTCTTACCAAGACACACACCAAACATGATGTGAAACTACAGCATCACTTTGAAAGTGTATAAAATTCGTTTGGAAATGATCAAAGATTGGAATAAGGCCAAGACACACACCAAACATGATTCTGATACTTTCAAATCACTAAAGAATACAATAAATTAAACTTAAAATAATCACAGACTAAAAGAATACTTAAAATTCATCTTACTTTACACGACCACTGTCCGACCGGACCACAACAGCTATAAAACTGCGACCGGACCACTACTCCCACAGCGACAAGACACCATCCGACCAGACTACTACTACAACAGCGACACGACACTAACCGACCACGACAGGACCACTGACCGACCGGACCACTACACGACCACACTACAAAATGTTACACACTACCGTAGAGCAAAGTGTTCCCGACTGGATTGAGTACGAGTACTAGAAAAACAATAAACATTCTTTGACACAGTTGTACATTTCAAACCTAAACCTACAATCTCATTGGAAAGATGTAGAGTATCATCGAGCAATAAATTAATAAAATTCGACTCCAACGTAGAGCAAGGCACCAAAAATTTAGATGAAACTAAGTCACATTGACCAAACTAAAGAAACATAGACTAAAAACTGTTGGAAAGCTATACAGTTACTTAAGAAACCATACAAGTAATCCGAAAGACGATAAACCTTAGTTTGATACAGTTGTACTTTGCCAAACACATCCAACAAACTCATTGGAAAGATTTATAGAATTAGGAAGGCATTAATTAAAAGAGTTCGACGCCAACGTAGAGAAAAGCACCAAAAATTTATATGAAACTAAGTGACATTGACCAAAGTAAAGAAACATAGACTAAAAACTGTTTGAAAGCTATAGAGACCTTAACTTTACTTTAAAAGTAATCGGAAAGACGAGAAACCTTACTTTGACAGAGTTGTACTTTGCCAAACACATCCAACAAACTCATTGGAAAGATTTACAGTATCACCAAGCAATCAGTTAATAAAATTCCACGCCAACGTAAAGAAAAGCACCAACAATTTATATGAAACTAAGTGACATTGACCAAACTCAAAGAACATAGACCTAGTACTGATAGAAAGCTATAGAGACCTTAACTTTACCTTAAAAGTAATCAGAAAGACGATAAATCTTAGTTTGACAGAGTTGTACTTTCTCAAACACATCCAACAAACTCATTGGAAAGATTTATAGAATTAGGGAGGCATTAATTAAAAGAGTTCGACGCCAACGGAAAGAAAATCACCAAAAATTTGAATCAAACAGAGTGACATTGACCACAGTGAAATAGAATGAAGAAAACAGTGATAAAATGCTATAGAGACACTGACTTTAACTTAAAAGTGAATAGCAAACGAGAAAACTGGATTAAACATATAGTTGGATTGTTTCAGACACGACCTAGTCACCTGTTGACCATTATCTACTGCTGAAATGACCATATTACGATCCAGCATGAAGAATAACCAAGAACATTGACGATAAACCTTAGACGACTTGACTAAAATGACATTAAAAGGAAGTAGATGATGATACAAGACCACAGAAGCGAGAACATAGACTTAAAACATGAATAGACTATGATAAACGTCTATACGAAAGAGTATACCATGATTTACATCTACAAAACTTATTTAAAAATAAAAGAAATTGCATTACTATGCGATAAAATGGATGTAATATACTTTAGAAGCGAGTAGACCGTGCTAAGAGACGACGAGAACAAGAAAAGTGTCTTCCGAAAGAAAGAGATTGCTTTGAAATACTACAAGAACGAGAAAAGTATCTTCCAAAAGAAAGGAATTACTTTAAAATAGCACAAGAACAAGAAAAATATCTTCCAAAGGAAAGATATTACTTTAAAATAGCACAAGAACGATTAAATGTACTGTAGGAATGACTTAGCAATGATAGAGTGGAGAAAACCGACTTAGAAATAAAGATACTTGCATTACAATGTTATAAGAACGATGAAATAAACTTAAAATGTAATTTGGCGATAATACCAGACTTCCAGAACGATTAAATGTACTAAAGGAATAACTTTGCAATGATACAAGATGATAGAGTGGAGAAAACTAACCTAAAAATTCAGTTACTTGCATTAGAAAGTTATAAGACCGATTAAATTTAAAATGTAATTTGACGATGATAAAAGACCACACGAACGAGAAAGCTGACTTAGAAATCAAGTAGAACGTATTAAAAGTTAATACACGATGACAGAAACGAAAATACTACATAAAAATACTGTAGGAATGATGAAACGTACTCAGATTATGAAATTATACCAAGACACACACCAAACATAATCTGAAATAGCACCATCACTTTGAAAGTGTATAAAATTCATTTGGAAAGGATCAAAGATTGAAATAAGGCCTAAACACACACCAAACATGATCTGAAACTACAGCATCACTTAGAAAGTGTATAAAATTCATTTGGAAAGGATCAAAGATTGGAATAAGACCAAGACACACACCAAACATGATCTGAAATAGCACCATCACATTTTAAAGTGTATAAAATTCATTTCGAAATGATCAAAGATTGGAATAAGACCAAGACACACACCAAACATGATTCTCATACTTTGAAATCACTAAAGAATACAATAAATTAAACTTAAAATAATCACAAACTAAAAGAATACTTAAAATTCATCTTACTTTACACGACCACAGCACGACCGGACCACAACAGCTACCAAACTGCGACCGGACCGCTACAGCGACACTAACTGACCGACCACCATCCGACTGGACCACTACTGCGACACTAACCGACCACCATCCGACCGGACTACAACAGCGACACGACCGGACCACTACTACAACAGCTACACGATCGGACCACTACTACAATAGCTACACGACCGGACCACTACTACACGATCGGACCACTACTACAACAGCAACACGACCACTGTCCGGCCACTAATCGACCGGACCACTACACGACCGTAGAGCAAAGTGTTCCCGACTGGATTGAGTACGAGTACTAAAAAACCAATAAACCTTCTTTTACACACTTGTACTTTTCCAAACGTAACGTACAACTTTATTGGTACGATTTATACAATTATAGAGTCAATAATTTTGTAAATTCGACGCCAACGTAGATAAAAGCACCAAAAATTTGAATCAAACAGAGTGACATTGACCACAGTGAAATAGAATGGAGAAAACAGTGATAAAATGCTATAGAGACACTGACTTTAACTTTAAAGTGAATAGGAAACGAGAAAACTGGATTAAACTTATAGTTCGACTGTTTCAGACACGATCTAGTCACCTGGTGGACGTTGCCTACTAATGAAACGACTGTATTACCATCGAACGCGAAGAGAAACCAAGAACACTGACTATAAATCTTATACGAGTTGACTGAAATAACATTAAAAGGAAGTAGATGATGTTACAAGACCACAGGAGCGAGAACATATACTTAAAACATGAATAGACTATGATAAACGACGATAAAAGAAGAATACTATGATTTACATGTGCTGAACTTACTGAAAAATAGAAAAGATTGCATTGCCATGCGATAAAATATACTTAAAAAGTGAGTAGAACGAGAAAAGTGTCTTACGAAATAAAGAGATTACTTTAAAATACTACAAGAACGAGAAAAGTATCTTCCGAAAGAAAGAGATTACTTTAAAATAGCACAAGAACGAGAAAAGTATGTTCCAAAGGAAAGAGATTACTTTAAAATAGCACAAGAACGATTAAATAAACTTTAAAAGTATCGTGGCGATGATAAAAGACCACACGAACGAGAAAGCTGACTTAGAAATCAAGTAGAACGTATTAAAAGTTAATACACGATGACAGAAACGAAAAAACTACATAAAAATACTGTAAGAATAATGGAACGTACTCAGATTATGAAATCTTACCAAGACACACACCAAACATGATCTGAAACTACAGAATCACTTTGAAAGTGTATAAAATTCATTTGAAAATGATCAAAGATTGGAATAAGACACACACCAAACAGGATCTGAAATAGCAGCATCACTTAGAAAGTGTATAAAATTCATTTGGAAAGGATCAAAGATTGAAATAAGACCAAGACACACACCAGACATGATTCTCATACTTTGAAATCACTGAAGAATACAATCAATTAAACTTAAAATAATCAGACTAAAAGAATACTTCAAATTCATCTTACTTTACACGACCACAGCACGACCGGACCACAACAGCTACCAAACTGCGACCGGACCGCTACAGCGACACGACACTAACCGACCGGACCACTACAGCAACACGACACTAACCGACCACCATCCAACCGGACCACTACTACAACAGCTACACGACCGGACCACTACTACAACAGCTACACGACACTAATCGAACACGATGCGACCGGACTACTACTACACCAGCAACACGACCGGACCACTGCGGCCACTAACGGACTACGACCGGACCACGACCACACTACAAAATGTTACACACAAACCTTCTTTTACACAGTTGTACTTTTCAAACCTAAACCTACAAACTCATTGGAAAGATGTAGAGTATCAACGAGCAATAAATTAATAAAATTCCACTCCAACGTAGAGAAAGGCACCAAAAATTTAGATGAAACTAAGTCACATTGACCAAACTAAAGAAACATAGACTAAAAACTGTTGGAAAGCTATACAGTTACTTAAGAAACCATACAAGTAATCCGAAAGACGATAAACCTTAGTTTGATACAGTTGTACTTTGCCAAACACATCCAACAAACTTATTGGAAAGATATAGAGTATCACCAAGCAATCAATGAATAAAATTCAACTCCAACGTAGAGAAAAGCGCCAAAAATTTAGATGAAACTAAGTCACATTGACCAAAGTAAAAAAACATAGACCTAGTACTGATAGAAAGCTATAGAGACCTTAACTTTACCTTAAAAGTAATCCGAAAGACGATAAACCTTACTTTGATACAGTTGTACTTTGCCAAACACATCCAACAAACTCATTGGAAAGATTTACAATATCACCAAGCAATCAGTTAATAAAATTCCACACCAACGTAAAGAAAAACACCAAAAATTTACATGGAACTTAGTGACATTGACCAAAGTAAAAAAACATAGACCTAGTACTGATAGAAAGCTATAGAGACCTTAACTTTACTTTAAAAGTAATCGGAAAGACGAGAAACCTTACTTTGACAGAGTTGTACTTTGCCAAACACATCCAACAAACTCATTGGAAAGATTTACAGTATCACCAAGCAATCAGTTAATAAAATTCCACGCCAACGTAAAGAAAAGCACCAACAATTTATATGAAACTAAGTGACATTGACCAAACTCAAAGAACATAGACCTAGTACTGATAAAAAGCTATAGAGACTCCAACTTTACTTTAAAAGTAATCCGAAAGACGATTAAACCTCGTTTGACACAGTTGTACTTTGCCAAACACATACAACAAACTCATTGGAAAGATTTATAGAATTAGGGAGGCATTAATTAAAAGAGTTCGACGCCAACGGAAAGAAAATCAACAAAAATTTGAATGAGACAGAGTGACATTGACCACAGTGAAATAGAATGGAGAAAACACTGATAAAATGCTATAGAGACACTGACTTTAACTTAAAAGTGAATAGGGAACGAGAAAACTGTATAAATTACCAAGTTGGACTGTTTCAGACACGACCTAGTCACCTGGTGGACGTTACCTACTGATAAAATGACAATACTACACTGAAACGCGAAGAGAAACCAAGAACACTGACTATAAATCTTATACGAGTTGACTGAAATAACATTAAAAGGAAGTAAATGATGTTACAAGACCACAGGAGCGAGAACATATACTTAAAACATGAATAGACTATGGTAAACGACGATAAAAGAGAGAATACTATGATTTCAATGTAGAAAACTTACTTAAAAATAAAAGAGATTGTATTACGATACAATAAAATTCATGAAATATACTTTAAAAGTGAACAGAGAGAGAAAACTAACTTAGAAATGTAAGAGATTCTATTACTATGCGATAAACTAGATGAAATATACTTTAAAAGTGAGTAGACCGTGCTGAAAGACGATGAGAACGAGAAAACTAACTTTAAAAAGACATAAAATATTACAAGAACGATTAAATATACTTAAAGAATAACTTGTCAATGATGGAGAGAGGAAAACTTACTTAGAAATGTATGAAATATACTTTACAAGTGAGTGGACCGTGCTTAAAGACGACGAGAACAAGAAAAGTGTCTTCAGAAAGAAAGAGATTACTTTAAAATACTAGAAGAACGATTAAATGTACTGAAGGAGTAACTTGTCAATGATAGAGAGAAGAAAACTGACTTGGAAATAAAGATACTTGCATTACAATGTTTTAAGAACGATTAAATAAACTTTAAAAGTATCTTGGCGATGATAAAAGACCACACGAACGAAAAAGCTGACTTAGAAATTAAGTATAATGCATTCAAATACTTTGAAAATTAATACACGATGACAGAAACGAAAAGACTACATAAAACTACTGTAAGAATGATGAAATGTACTCAGATTATGAAATCTTACCAAGTCACACACCAAACATGATCTGAAACAGCAGCATCACTTAAAAAGTGTATAAAATTCACTTAGAAATGATCAAAGATTGGAATAAGACCAAGACACACACCAAACATGATCTGAAACTACAGCATCACTTTGAAAGTGAATAAAATTCATTTGGAAAGGATCAAAGATTGGAATAAGACACACACCAAACATGATTCTCATACTTTCAAATCACTCAAGAATACAATCAATTAAACTTAAAATAATCAGAGACTAAAAGAATACTTAAAATTCATCTTACTTTACATGACCACTGCCCGACCGGACCACTACTGCGACACTAAACGACCACCATCCGATCGGACCACTACTACAACAGCGACACGACCGGAGCACTACTACAACAGCTACACGATCGGACCACTACTACAACAGCAACACGACCACTGTCCGGCCACTAATCGACCGGACCACTACACGACCACACTTCTAAATGTTACACACGACCGTAGAGCAAACTGTTCCCGACTGGATTGAGTACTAGAAAACCAATAAACCTTCTTTTACACACTTGTACTTTTCCAAACGTTACGTACAATCTTATTGGAATAATGTAGAGTATCAACGAGCAATAAATTAATCAAATTCCACTCCAACGTAGAGAAAGGCACCAAAAATTTACATCCAACTTAGTGACATTGACCAAAGTAAAGAAACATAGACTAAAAACTGTTTGAAAGCTATAGAGACCTTAACTTTACTTTAAAAGTAATCGGAAAGACGAGAAACCTTACTTTGACAGAGTTGTACTTTGCCAAACACATCCAACAAACTTATTGGAAAGATTTATAGAATTAGGGAGGCATTAAATAAACGAGTTCGACGCCAACGGAAAGAAAATCACCAAAAATTTGAATGACACAGAGTGACATTGACCACAGTAAAATAGAATGGAGAAAACACTGATGAAAAGCTATAGAGATCCTGACTTTAACTTAAAAGTGAATAGCAAACAAGAAAACTGTATAAATTACCAAGTTGGACTGTTTCAGACACGACCTAGTCACCTGGTGGACGTTACCTACTGATAAAATGACAGTACTACACTCGAACGTGAAGAATAACCAAGAACATTGACGATAAACCTTCTACGACTTGACTAAAATGACATTAAAAAGGAATAGACGATGATACAAGACCATAAGAGCAAGAACATATACTTAAAACATGAATAGACTATGGTAAACGACGTTAAAAGAGAGAATACTATGATTTCAATGTATAAAACTTACTTACAAATAAAAGAAATTGTATTACGATACAAGAACATTCATGAAATATACTTTAAAAGTGAGTAGAGAGAGAAAACTGACTTGGAAATGTAAGAAATTGTATTACAATGCGATAGAATAGATGAAATATACTTTAGGAGTGAGTGGACCATACTAAAAGACGACGAGAACAAAAAAAGTGTCTTCCGAAAGAAAGAGATTACTTTAAAATGCTACAAGAACGATTAAATGTACTGTACAAGTGACTTGGAAATGATACTAGTGGAGAAAAGTGACTTAGAAATAAAGATACTTGCATTACAATGGTATAAGACCGATTAAATAAACTTAAAATGTAATTTGGCGATGATAAAAGACCACACGAAACATTGGAATAAGACCAAGACACACACCAAACATGATCTGAAGCAGCAGCATCACTTAGAAAGTGTATAAAATTCATTTGGAAATGATCAAAGATTGGAATAAGACCAAGACACACACCAAACATGATTCTCATACTTTTAAATCACCAAAGAGTACGATAAATTAAACTTCAAATAATCACAGACTAAAAGAATACTTAAAATTCATCTTACTTTACACGACCACAGCACGACCGGACCACTACAGCTACCAAACTGCGACCGGACCGCTACACTAACCGACCACCATCCGACCGGACCACTACTGCCACACGACACTAACCGACCACCATCCGACCGGACCACTACTACAACAGCTACACGATCGGACCACTACTACAATAGCTACACGACCGGACCACTACTACACGATCGGACCACTACTACAACAGCAACACGACCACTAATCGACCGGACCACTACACGACCACACTTCTAAATGTTACACACGACCGTAGAGCAAAGTGTTCCCGACTGGATTGAGTACTAGAAAACCAATAAACCTTCTTTTACACACTTGTACTTTTCCAAACGTAACGTACAACTTTATTGGTACGATTTATACAATTATAGAGTCAATAATTTTGTAAATTCGACGCCAACGTAGATAAAAGCACCAAAAATTTACATCAAACTCAGTCACATTGACCAAACTGAAATAACATAGACCAAACACTATTACAAACCTATACACACCACAACTTTTACTTCAAACTAACTGTAGGAAGAATAAACCTACTTTGACACAGTTGTACTTTTCAAACCTAAACCTACAAACTCATTGGAAAGATGTAGAGTATCAACGAGCAATAAATTAATAAAATTCCACTCCAACGTAGAAAAAAGCACCAAAAATTTAGATGAAACTAAGTGACATTGACCAAACTAAAAAAACATAGACCTAGTACTGATGGAAAGCTATAGAGACTCCAAATTTACCTTAAAAGTAATCGGAAAGACGATAAACGTCGTTTGACACAGTTATACTTTCTCAAACGCTACCTACAAAATTATTGGAAAGATATAGAGTATCAATAAGCAATCAATGAATAAAATTCAACTCCAACGTAGAGAAAAGCACCAAAAATTTATATGAAACTAAGTGACATTGACCAAACTAAAGAAACATAGACTAAAAACTGTTTGAAAGCTATACAGTTACTTAAAAAACCATAAGAGTAATCGGAAAGACGAGAAATCTTACTTTGACACAGTTGTACCTTTCAAACCTAAACCTACAAACTCATTGGAAAGATGTAGAGTATCACCAAGCAATCAATGAATAAAATTCCACTCCAACGTAGAGAAAGGCACCAAAAATTTACATCCAACTTAGTGACATTGACCAAAGTAAAGAAACATAGACTAAAAACTGTTTGAAAGCTATAGAGACCTTAACTTTACTTTAAAAGTAATCGGAAAGACGAGAAACCTTACTTTGACAGAGTTGTACTTTGCCAAACACATCCAACAAACTCATTGGAAAGATTTACAGTATCACCAAGCAATCAGTTAATAAAATTCCACGCCAACGTAAAGAAAAGCACCAACAATTTATATGAAACTAAGTGACATTGACCAAACTCAAAGAACATAGACCTAGTACTGATAGAAACCTATAGAGACCTGAACTTTACTTTCAAAGTAATCCGAAAGACGATAAACCTGACTTTGACACAGTTATACTTTCTCAAACGGAACCTACAAACTTATTGGAAAGGTTTATAGAATTAGGGAGGCATTAATTAAAAGAGTTCGACGCCAACGGAAAGAAAATCAACAAAAATTTGAATGAAACAGAGTGACATTGACCACAGTGAAATAGAATGAAGAAAACAGTGATAAAAAGCTATAGAGATCCTGACTTTAACTTAAAAGTGAATAGCAAACGAGAAAACTGTATAAATTACCAAGTTGGACTGTTTCAGACACGATCTAGTCACCTGGTGGACGTTACCTACTAATGAAACGACTGTATTACCATCGAACGCGAAGAGAAACCAAGAACACTGACTATAAATCTTATACGAGTTGACTGAAATAACATTAAAAGGAAGTAGATGATGTTACAAGACCACAGGAACGAGAACATATACTTAAAACACGAATAGACTATGATAAACGACGATAAAAGAAGAATACTATGATTTACATGTACTGAACTTACTGAAAAATAGAAAAGATTGCATTACCATGCGATAAAATGAATGTAATATACTTTAAGAGTGAGTAGACTGTGCTGAAAAACGATAGGAACGAGAAAAGTATCTTCCGAACGGAAGAGATTACTTTAAAATAGCACAAGAACGATTAAATAAACTTTAAAAGTATCCTGACGATGATAAAAGACCACACGAACGAGAAAGCTAACTTAGAAATCAAGTGGAACGTATTAAAAGTTAATACACGATGACAGAAACGAAAAGACTACGTAAAAATACTGTAAAAATGATGAAACGTACTCAGATTATGAAATCTTACCAAGACACACACCAAACATGATCTGAAACTACAGCATCACTTAGAAAGTGTATAAAATACATTTGGAAAGGATCAAAGATTGGAATAAGGCCAAGACACACACCAAACATGATCTGAAACTACAGCATCACTTTGAAAGTGTATAAAATTCGTTTGGAAATGATCAAAGATTGGAATAAGGCCAAGACACACACCAAACATGATCTGAAACTACAGCATCACTTTGAAAGTGTATAAAATTCGTTTGGAAATGATCAAAGATTGGAATAAGGCCAAGACACACACCAAACATGATCTGAAACTACAGCATCACTTTGAAAGTGTATAAAATTCGTTTGGAAATGATCAAAGATTGGAATAAGGCCAAGACACACACCAAACATGATCTGAAACTACAGCATCACTTTGAAAGTGTATAAAATTCGTTTGGAAATGATCAAAGATTGGAATAAGGCCAAGACACACACCAAACATGATCTGAAACTACAGCATCACTTTGAAAGTGTATAAAATTCGTTTGGAAATGATCAAAGATTGGAATAAGGCCAAGACACACACCAAACATGATCTGAAACTACAGCATCACTTTGAAAGTGTATAAAATTCGTTTGGAAATGATCAAAGATTGGAATAAGACCAAGACACACACCAAACATGATCTGAAACTACAACATCACTTTGAAAGTGTATAAAATTCGTTTGGAAATGATCAAAGATTGGAATAAGACCAAGACACACACCAAACATGATCTGAAACTACAACATCACTTTGAAAGTGTATAAAATTCGTTTGGAAGTGATCAAAGATTGGAATAAGACCAAGACACACACCAAACGTGGTAATAGTATATAGAAATTCACTTAATATTCATATTGATACAGAAATAAGATGGTCACACTGTAAAATTACGATAAGAATGAATAAAATACATCTTTAAATGATCAAAGAGTAAAATAAGACCGAGACATTCACCAAAAACTTGTGAAATATATCCTGACATCAACTGAAAGAATACTTAAAAGTACCATCAAGTTATTTAAAATTCATCTAGAGACGAAAAGTACCATCGAGTTGTATAAAATTACAACTGAGATTGAATTAATACTTGAATAGACTATCGAGTTACGTACAAATACTTTAAACGTTGAAATCATACCGAGACACGCGTCGAGAATGACTTTAACAGACATTGAAATAACCATTATAATTACCAATACCTTATGTTAAATAGATCTAAAGACTGAATACATACTACGGTATACGTTAAACATTAAAATATTAATGCAAAAGAACATCAAACTTTCATATACTTGCTCGAAACAGCAAAAGTTACTCGTATAGTCCTTATTTCGAGACTCTGCGCAATGAAATCTGTTGATATTCCACCTAAACTGCATTCAAACATTAATAATAGTCATAAAACTACTTAAATATTCAAAGAGAAGGCTTAAATACATGTATCTGACTCTTAAATAGACTTAAACTTGTACATATTCCTTCTAGTATCAGTCTACGCAGCAAAACTTGCTTTCAAATTCATTTGTAATAGACTGCGTACCATGTTATACTTTGTCTAAATCTACAGGACTTGAATTATATTTCAACTCTAAGGTATAAAGAACGTTTGTTGGAAATCTTGTTCAATTTAAACGTATGGATCGTTAATTAGTGTCTAAAGACTATGCTACTAAAAAGACATGTATATTTTTCCTTCCTATACTTTACAAAATTAAGTACGTCTCTTTAATCTTCGAAATATTCAAGCATCTATGTGTAATTAAATTCAAGAGTATTGTATAATAAACTGTTTCAAATTACAATAAATAATTCCTTCTTCGAGCGCGTCGTCTAGTTACTTTTATAGTTACCTACTAAAATTACATTTTCCTACCATATTCTTGCATTAAATTCGATCCAAGCTATGAAAACTTTATTAAATATTCCTTTTAAACGAATTCGCCTACTTTCGAACGCTTCTTATACTTTTATCGAGTCAAAGATACATTAATTATCGTCTAGTAATGTCACTAGATCGCCGCGCTTGTAATTACATCTTCGATCTTGAGTTAAAACGATATTCTCGCATTAATACTATTCGAATGACGTATAAAGAGATTCTTATTAACTACCATTCGCGTTTAATTAATAATTTTACCTTCTACAGCATCCTATCGATAAATTACCAACTTTTCATTCATTACTTCGAATCTTAAGGTAAGTGATATTCTCTACCTTATCGAGCGTGCCGATTATTTTTAATTCTTTATTATTATCATTTATCCTTAGTTTTGTGATCGATTAAATACGTGTCGACGATACCTGTAAAGAAAAACGTTGTTAGACATCTTTTTTAATATTAATTCTCTTCTTTATCGATCGTCGAATCATGTACCGACACTCCAGTTACCTTCTAAAGATTCCTGTTCGTTCGATAGATAAAAAGGATACTTTAATTGCTCTTTTATCGATCCTACCTTCGTATGTGGCTTCTTTTTATCGATCGTCGAGTCACGTACCAACACTTAATTGCCTTGTAAAGATTCCTGTTCCTTCCATAGATAAAAGCGATACTTTAATTGCTCTTTTATCGATCCTACCTTCGTATGTGGCTTCTTTATCGATCGTCGAGTATGATAATAACGCTAATTACAAATTATTTTCCTTTATAATAAACAAATATACACAACGCTTCTTTTATATTAAAAGGTTTGAATAATGGTTTCTTAATAATAATAAAAGGTTTGAATAATGATTTCTTAATAATAATGAGTTTATACAATGATTTATTAATAATAAAACATTTAAATAATGGTTTATTAATTAGAAACAGGATTGAATAATCAAATGTTAATAATAAAGGCTTCAATAATGCTTTATTTATAATAAAAGGTTTCAATAATGTTTTATTTATAATAAAACGATCGAATAATGGTTTATCAATAATAATAAAAGGTTCGAATAAGGATTTATTAATAATAATGAGTTTATACAATGATTTATTAATAATAAAACATTTAAATAATGGTTTATTAATTAGAAACAGGATTGAATAATCAAATGTTAATAATAAAGGCTTCAATAATGCTTTATTTATAATAAAAGGTTTCAATAATGCTTTATTTATAATAAAAGGATCGAATAATGGTTTATCAATAATAATAAAAGGTTCGAATAAGGATTTATTAATAATAATGAGTTTATACAATGATTTATTAACAATAAAACATTTAAAAAATGGTTTATTAATTAGAAACAGGATTGAATAATCAAATGTTAACAATAAAGGCTTCAATAATGCTTTATTTATAATAAAAGGTTTCAATAATGTTTTATTTATAATAAAACGATCGAATAATGGTTTATCAATAATAATAAAAGGTTCGAATAAGGATTTATTAATAATAATGAGTTTATACAATGATTTATTAACAATAAAACATTTAAATAATGGTTTATTAATTAGAAACAGGATTGAATAATCAAATGTTAATAATAAAGGCTTCAATAATGCTTTATTTATAATAAAAGGTTTCAATAATGCTTTATTTATAATAAAAGGATCGAATAATGGTTTATCAATAATAATAAAAGGTTCGAATAAGGATTTATTAATAATAATGAGTTTATACAATGATTTATTAACAATAAAACATTTAAAAAATGGTTTATTAATTAGAAACAGGATTGAATAATCAAATGTTAACAATAAAGGCTTCAATAATGCTTTATTTATAATAAAAGGTTTCAATAATGTTTTATTTATAATAAAACGATCGAATAATGGTTTATCAATAATAATAAAAGGTTCGAATAAGGATTTATTAATAATAATGAGTTTATACAATGATTTATTAACAATAAAACATTTAAATAATGGTTTATTAATTAGAAACAGGATTGAATAATCAAATGTTAATAATAAAGGCTTCAATAATGCTTTATTTATAATAAAAGGTTTCAATAATGTTTTATTTATAATAAAACGATCGAATAATGGTTTATCAATAATAATAAAAGGTTCGAATAAGGATTTATTAATAATAATGAGTTTATACAATGATTTATTAATAATAAAACATTTAAATAATGGTTTATTAATTAGAAACAGGATTGAATAATCAAATGTTAATAATAAAGGCTTCAATAATGCTTTATTTATAATAAAAGGTTTCAATAATGCTTTATTTATAATAAAAGGATCGAATAATGGTTTATCAATAATAATAAAAGGTTCGAATAAGGATTTATTAATAATAATGAGTTTATACAATGATTTATTAACAATAAAACATTTAAAAAATGGTTTATTAATTAGAAACAGGATTGAATAATCAAATGTTAACAATAAAGGCTTCAATAATGCTTTATTTATAATAAAAGGTTTCAATAATGTTTTATTTATAATAAAACGATCGAATAATGGTTTATCAATAATAATAAAAGGTTCGAATAAGGATTTATTAATAATAATGAGTTTATACAATGATTTATTAACAATAAAACATTTAAATAATGGTTTATTAATTAGAAACAGGATTGAATAATCAAATGTTAATAATAAAGGCTTCAATAATGCTTTATTTATAATAAAAGGTTTCAATAATGCTTTATTTATAATAAAAGGATCGAATAATGGTTTATCAATAATAATAAAAGGTTCGAATAAGGATTTATTAATAATAATGAGTTTATACAATGATTTATTAACAATAAAACATTTAAAAAATGGTTTATTAATTAGAAACAGGATTGAATAATCAAATGTTAACAATAAAGGCTTCAATAATGCTTTATTTATAATAAAAGGTTTCAATAATGTTTTATTTATAATAAAACGATCGAATAATGGTTTATCAATAATAATAAAAGGTTCGAATAAGGATTTATTAATAATAATGAGTTTATACAATGATTTATTAACAATAAAACATTTAAATAATGGTTTATTAATTAGAAACAGGATTGAATAATCAAATGTTAATAATAAAGGCTTCAATAATGCTTTATTTATCATAAAAGGTTTCAATAATGTTTTATTTATAATAAAACGATCGAATAATGGTTTATCAATAATAATAAAAGGTTCGAATAATGATTTATTAATAATAATGAGTTTATACAATGATTTATTAACAATAAAACATTTAAATAATGGTTTATTAATTAGAAACAGGATTGAATAATCAAATGTTAATAATAAAGGCTTCAATAATGCTTTATTTATAATAAAAGGATTGAATAATGGTTTGTTAATAATAATAAAAGGTTTGAATAATGATTTATTAATAACATTGAATAATTAAATATTAATAAGGCTTAAATAATGGACTTGAATAATAGTTTATTAATGGATTTAATGATACACTGAATTATATAGTGTTCGGTAATTAATAATAAAAGTATTGCATAATTCAAAGTTTAAATAATGAGATATTAATGATACTAACGTGTGAATAATGTATCGTAAATAATATAAGGATTGTCTGATAGATTTAGAATAAAAGGGATAAACTAATGATAACTCGAGTACTTCCAATCGTTAATGAATAAAAGTTAAGTTATATAAGAATCAGATTAAATAGAGATCAAGTTAATTAAAACTATACCACTTACCTTTCAATTGGGATTAGAGGCAATTTATTTATTCCCTAAACTATTACAGACTAAATTATTAAACTATGCTATTCTTCGCTAATAAATATTACCAATCTTATACACTTTCATCCAATAATATTAGACGTATATACGTTCCGTTATTTAACTAAATTATTACAAACTACATTATTCGACAATTAATCTACTATTCCTTCCATTAGACGTAGAATAATATACGTTCCATTATTTAACTAAACAATTATTATACTAATCTTCCTTTATAACAAATATTCTTACCATTACGACTCGTATACATTCATATAATACACGTTCCATTACAAACTATTTATACTACAACTTATATACGTCATACTTGTAATAATATAATACGCGTTCAATTACAAACTATTTATACTACACTTATATACGTCATACTTGTAATAACGATAATATAATACGCGTTCCATTACAAACTATTTATACTACAACTTATACACATTAATATCATACTTCTAATCACCATA
The DNA here is from genome assembly GCA_916049575.1 of Ancistrocerus nigricornis. Classification (NCBI taxonomy): domain Eukaryota; kingdom Metazoa; phylum Arthropoda; class Insecta; order Hymenoptera; family Vespidae; genus Ancistrocerus; species Ancistrocerus nigricornis. Next base: position 19,120 of record OU696665.1, read on the forward strand.
ATATAATACACCATTACTTTACTATTATGGAGGATCATCTCTGTATATTAAAAGTGTCCCAAAAATCACGTAAAATTAAGATGGCCATATCCCATTCCTTACAACTTATCTTAATTCTATTCCTTTATTACCTCTTCCTTTATCCCTGAAAATATTACATTCCATCAGTTACGATTCTCGGTGGAAATTAACAAGTTTTATAACGATATGAATTACCTATTCTCTTCGCCTGTTCTTTTGGCACATGTATTTCTACGACAAAAGATATATATTACTCTACTGTCAAATATTTTTATTATATCAAATTACTTTCTTTCATCTCCTTCCTCTACAACTATTTTTCCTGATTATGTATTAATATCCAGTGATACCTGAAACAAAAAGCTGACGTCAGAGCCTTTCAAGAAAATCCTTCATTTATATAATATAGAAAAATCTAAGATATATAAATACCATAATGAAGAATATAGATTTTTTCATGACCAGAGAGTGCTGCCTTCCTCTAATGAGCTTGTCTCCACAGTTCATTTAAATAGAGAATGAATTGAACATCTTTCCTATAACTTGAGGCTATTCTTCCAACCTGTAACCGAACAAATAAGATACATTAATTAAACTATTCTATGTACTAATAATTCTTATTCCTCGTGACCATGCTTACCACTTAACCTTAGTTTTGTGATCGATTAAATACGTGTCGGCGATACCTGTAAACATTGTTAGACATCTTTTTTAATATTAATTCTCTTCCTTATCGATCGTCGAATCATGTACCGACACTCCAGTTACCTTCTAAAGATTCCTCTTCGTTCGATAGATAAAACGATACTTTTATCGATCGTCGAGTCACGTACCGACACTTAATTGCCTTGTAAGGATTCCTGTTCCTTCCATAGATAAAAACGATACTTTGATTGCTCTTTTATCGATCGTCGAGTATGGTAATAGCGCTAATTACAAATTATTTTCCTTTATAATAAACAAATATACACAACGCTTCTTTTATATTAAAAGAATACAAAGAAATTAAATAACGGTTCATTAATAATAATATATACTTCTTTTAGAATTAACAGCGCAAGTAATACTTCTATAATGATAATCAACTTCGAATCATACTTTATTTCTAATAAACGAGTCTAAATAATCCTTCTTTTGTAATAAACATGTTAAATAATTATTTTATAATGATACATAGTTTAAATACTACTTCCTTTGTAATAAACATATTAAATAATACTTCATTTCTGATAAACGTGTTTAATAATAGTTCTATAACTTTAAATGATACTTCCTTTACGATAAACGAGTTAAATAATCATTTATTAACGATCCAACTAACTTTAAATAATACTTCGTTTTCAAATAATGAGTCTAAATAATCTTGCGTTTGCAAGTCTTATTGCTTAACGATTCCAAACATTTTACGAAACTGTATTAACGTTAAATAGACTCTTGGAATGATAAAAGATATTAAAACCTTATTCATTTATAATAAAAAGGACTAAATAATGCTTAGTTAATGATAGATGACTTTAAATATGAGTTCCATGATAACGAATAAGCTTAAACGATAATTAACTAATGATACGTGTGTGTCCATGCTTACCACTAAGTACATATTCCTTCCTTAGACCTCCATCCTACTTTTCTTTACCTGAAACTTACAAGATCTTTGTATTAAACTACCGTGGAACCAAACATCATTTAAAAGATATGTTCTACTTAACTTTGAGGGTTCTCTACCTCCCGTGTACTTCTCAAGGTTTCAAATAATATGAATTACCGATTCATTTCCTGCTGTTCCTTTTGCACACGTATTTCTACGACAAAAGCTATATATTACTGTACTGTCAAATATTTTTATTATACTAAATATCAAATTACTTTCTTTCATCTCCTTCCTCTACAAGTATTCTTCACGTTCATTTTTCCAGATTATGTATTTGTATCCAGTGATACCTGAAACCAAAAGCTGACGTCAGAGCCTTTCAAGAAAATCCTTCATTTATATAATATAGAAAAATCTAAGATATATAAATACTATAATGAAGAATATAGATTTTTTCATGACCAGAGAGTGCTGCCTTCCTCTAATGAGCTGGTCTCCACAGTTCATTTAAATAGAGAATGAATTAAACATCTTTCCTATAACTTGAGGCTATTCTTCCAACCTGTAACCGAACAAATAAGATACATTAATTAAACTATTCTATGTACTAATAACTCCTATTCCTCGTGACCATGCTTACCACTAAGTACATACTCCTTCCTTAGACCTCCATCCTACTTTTCTTTACCTGAAACTTACAAGATCTTTGTATTAATCTACCGTGGAACCAAACATCATTTAAAAGATATGTTCTACTTAACTTTGAGGGTTCTCTACATCCCGTGTACTTCTCAAGGTTTCAAATAATATGAATTACCTATTCATTTCCTGCTGTTCCTTTTGCACACGTATTTCTACGACAAAAGATATATATTACTGTACTGTCAAATATTTTTATTATACTAAATATCAAATTACTTTCTTTCATCTCCTTCCTCTACAAGTATTCTTCACGTTCATTTTTCCAGATTATGTATTAATATCCAGTGATACCTGAAACCAAAAGCTGACGTCAGAGCCTTTCAAGAAAATCCTTCATTTATATAATATAGAAAAATCTAAGATATATAAATACTATAATGAAGAATATAGATTTTTTCATGACCAGAGAGTGCTGCCTTCCTCTAATGAGCTCGTCTCCACAGTTCATTTAAATAGAGAATGAATTAAACATCTTTCCTATAACTTGAGGCTATTCTTCCAACCTGTAACCGAACAAATAAGATACATTAATTAAACTATTCTATGTACTAATAACTCTTATTCCTCGTGACCATGCTTACCACTAAGTACATATTCCTTCCTTAGACCTCCATCCTACTCTTATTTACCTGAAACTTACAAGATCTTTGTATTAAACTACCGTGGAACCAAACATCATTTAAAAGATATGTTCTACTTATCTTTGAGGGTTCTCTACCTCCCGTGTACTTCTCAAGGTTTCAAATAATATGAATTACCTATTCATTTCCTGCTGTTCCTTTTGCACATGTATTTCTACAACAAAAGATATATATTACTGTACTGTCAAATATTTTTATTATATCAAATTACTTTCTTTCATCTCCTTCCTCTACAACTATTTTTCCTGATTATGTATTAATATCCAGTGATACCTGAAACCAAAAGCTGACGTCAGAGCCTTTCAAGAAAATCCTTCATTTATATAATATAGAAAAATCTAAGATATATAAATACTATAAAGAAGAATATAGATTTTTTCATGACCAGAGAGTGCTGCCTTCCTCTAATGAGCTTGTCTCCACAGTTCATTTAAATAGAGAATGAATTAAACATCTTTCCTATAACTTGCGGCTATTCTTCCAACCTGTAACCGAACAAATAAGATACATTAATTAAACTATTCTATGTACTAATAACTCTTATTCCTCGTGACCATGCTTACCACTAAGTACATATTTCTTCCTTAGACCTCCATCCTACTCTTCTTTACCTGAAACTTACAAGATCTTTGTATTAATCTACCGTGGAACCAAACATCATTTAAAAGATATGTTCTACTTAACTTTGAGGGTTCTCTACCTCCCGTGTACTTCTTCCCTGAAATCAAAAGACGGTTAACCCTGTTTAATCTATTCTCATTTATATGCTTTCTCTCGACTTACCCGTCTTCTGCTGCTCTCAGACTATTCCGATCTGTCCTTTGACCGGCCTGAAAACATTATTATTAATAAATTATGCTTAATCCTACGCCTTCTTTTTATTAATTTACCCAAGTGAATATCACAGCGTCGTCCATAACCTCGCCTCGGCGACTCCCATCTTTTCGAATGCGAATATAACGAATATAAGAATTATAATTACGCGATAATTACATGCTTCCTAAACGAATTCTTTGTTATCTACAGCCCGAAGAATAAGCCCCCTCGACCGTTCCAAATCTAACCTCCGCGAGAACGATTCTACTTTGACTGTTATTGCTTCTATTAATAAACTACGATTATTAAGCCCTACCTGGACCTTTTCCTGCCTGCCGATATCCTCCGGGACGGTCCTTCGAGCCATTCTGTCCAAAGATAAGTCTTCCTTCTCGCTTCAGCGCCATTGCCCCGTCGAGACACCCATCGAATCCCGGTACCGTCGAGGCCGAATTTCAAACATTTTTCCTGACCTCGTAGATGCTTCTTTTTCCAAACGGACAACGGCAATGATCTTCTGTCGTGTCAGGGTATCCGTTAAAAATGAGAAAACGTCAAATTTTTCAAAAAAAAATTTGGATCGAATCGAGGAGATGAATCGTATTAATACTGTTCCCTGTTCCTTCCTGGCCTCCTCCGGGAGCAAAAGCCCTCGCGGTGGTCTCCTCCGCAATAATTTGTCGGGGGGACAACCCCCCCCGGCAAACCGGAGAAAAGGATTCCTCCTCCTCTCCTGAACCCCGGCGTTGTCTCCCGGATAGCGCATGGCTAAGCGGTCACCCATCCAAGTCAGTACCGTTGCCGATGCTGCTTAACTTTGGTGATCGCCGGAGCCACACGCCAACAAGGATGCAACGACGGGATCTGAGAGAGGAAATTCTCATCGTCTATATAAGTTACACCCTCCAAACTTAAAAAATTAATAACTTCGTTAATAATGCTTCCAATTTTTTTTTTAATATGTCGTTTGGCTCCAAACTATAAAAGCCATCCGTCGATTCGCTTACAAAGTCGCTCCTCCGAGCTTTTCGAAACCCGTTCAACTGACCTATCCTACCGTGCCAAAATTACTTCGTTGCTTAATAATTATTACTTTTAATCATCCGTCTATCCTATTACGTCAAAAAAAATTTATTTTACCCGAAAGAGATCGTTCCAACGTGCACCGAGATCGAGTGCTCCGAAATCGTAAATAATATCTCGCTATATCTACTCGTATCTCGCGAACGAGTCGCGTTATCTGCGTGAAAATTGAAATGTACATTCTCCTTTGAAAGTCAAGCAATCTCTCTTTCAGAATTTTCCGAAAATCCACTCGAGGGGGATGAAAAAGAGGGGGTGTCCCGATACAAGTATGACCCTATATCTCCGAAACCGCATACGTCGCGGACTTCTAAAACCCGGAACTGGATTCCTCTTTTAAAATATAAAAAAAAACCTCACTACGTGTTTTTGGAAAATGTACTCGAGAGGGATGGAAAAACGATGGTGACCACGAATAACGCCCACGCTATATATATCTCCGACACGGAACACGTTACGGACTTGAAAATTAGAATATAGATTCTCCTTTGCGAATAAAGCAACGTCCCTTTCGGAGTCTTCCGAAAATCCAACCGGAAGGGTTAAAAAATAGGGGTGACCAAATATAAATATGACCCTATATCTCCGAAACCGCACACGTCACGGACTTCTAAAACCCGGAACTGGATTCCTCTTTTAAAATATAAAAAAAACCTTACTACGTGTTTTTGGAAAATCCACTCGAGAGGGATGGAAAAACGATGGTGACCACGAATAACGCCCACGCTATATATATCTCCGACACGGAACACGTTACGGACTTGAAAATTAGAATATAGATTCTCCTTTGCGAATAAAGCAACGTCCCTTTCGGAGTCTTCCGAAAATCCAACCGGAAGGGTTAAAAAATAGGGGTGACCAAATATAAATATGACCCTATATCTCCGAAACCGCACACGTCACGGACTTCTAAAACCCGGAACTGGATTCCTCTTTTAAAATATAAAAAAAACCTTACTACGTGTTTTTGGAAAATCCACTCGAGAGGGATGGAAAAACGATGGTGACCACGAATAACGCCCACGCTATATATATCTCCGACACGGAACACGTTACGGACTTGAAAATTAGAATATAGATTCTCCTTTGCGAATAAAGCAACGTCCCTTACGGAGTCTTCCGGAAATCCAACCTGAAGGGTTAAAAAATTGGGGTGACCAAATATAAATATGACCCTATATCTCCGAAACCGCACACGTCACGGACTTCTAAAACCCGGAACAGGATTCCTCTTTTAAAATATAAAAAAAAACCTTACTACGTGTTTTTAGAAAATCCACTCGAGAGGGATGAAAAAACGATGGTGACCACGAATAACGCTCACCCTATATATATCTCCGACACGGAACACGTTACGGTCTTGAAAATTAGAATATAGATTCTCCTTTGCGAATAAAGCAACGTCCCTTTCGGAGTCTTTCGAAAATCCAACCTGAAGGGTTAAAAAATAGGGGTGACCAAATATTAATATGACCCTATATCTCCGAAACCGCACACGTCACGGACTTCTAAAACCCGGAACAGGATTCCTCTTTTAAAATATAAAAAAAAACCTTACTACGTGTTTTTAGAAAATCCACTCGAGAGGGATGAAAAAACGATGGTGACCACGAATAACGCTCACCCTATATATATCTCCGACACGGAACACGTTACGGTCTTGAAAATTAGAATATAGATTCTCCTTTGCGAATAAAGCAACGTCCCTTTCGGAGTCTTTCGAAAATCCAACCTGAAGGGTTAAAAAATAGGGGTGACCAAATATTAATATGACCCTATATCTCCGAAACCGCACACGTCACGGACTTCTAAAACCCGGAACAGGATTCCTCTTTTAAAATATAAAAAAAAACCTTACTACGTGTTTTTAGAAAATCCACTCGAGAGGGATGAAAAAACGATGGTGACCACGAATAACGCCCACGCTATATATATCTCCGACACGGAACACGTAACGGACTTGAAAATTAGAATATAGATTCTCCTTTGCGAATAAAGCAACGTCCCTTTCGGAGTCTTCCGAAAATCCAACCGGAAGGGTTAAAAAATAGGGGTGACCAAATATAAATATGACCCTATATCTCCGAAACCGCACACGTCACGGACTTCTAAAACCCGGAACTGGATTCCTCTTTTAAAATATAAAAAAAAACCTTACTACGTGTTTTTGGAAAATCCACTCGAGAGGGATGGAAAAACGATGGTGACCACGAATAACGCCCACGCTATATATATCTCCGACACGGAACACGTTACGGACTTGAAAATTAGAATATAGATTCTCCTTTGCGAATAAAGCAACGTCCCTTTCGGAGTCTTTCGAAAATCCAACCTGAAGGGTTAAAAAATAGGGGTGACCAAATATTAATATGACCCTATATCTCCGAAACCGCCCACGTCACGGACTTCTAAAACCCGGAACAGGATTCCTCTTTTAAAATATAAAAAAAAACCTTACTACGTGTTTTTAGAAAATCCACTCGAGAGGGATGAAAAAACGATGGTGACCACGAATAACGCCCACGCTATATATATCTCCGACACGGAACACGTTACGGACTTGAAAATTAGAATATAGATTCTCCTTTGCGAATAAAGCAACGTCCCTTTCGGAGTCTTTCGAAAATCCAACCTGAAGGGTTAAAAAATAGGGGTGACCAAATATTAATATGACCCTATATCTCCGAAACCGCCCACGTCACAGACTTCTAAAACCCGGAACAGGATTCCTCTTTTAAAATATAAAAAAAAACCTTACTACGTGTTTTTAGAAAATCCACTCGAGAGGGATGAAAAAACGATGGTGACCACGAATAACGCTCACCCTATATATATCTCCGACCCGGAACACGTTACGGTCTTGAAAATTAGAATATAGATTCTCCTTTGCGAATAAAGCAACGTCCCTTTCGGAGTCTTTCGAAAATCCAACCTGAAGGGTTAAAAAATAGGGGTGACCAAATATTAATATGACCCTATATCTCCGAAACCGCACACGTCACGGACTTCTAAAACCCGGAACAGGATTCCTCTTTTAAAATATAAAAAAAAACCTTACTACGTGTTTTTAGAAAATCCACTCGAGAGGGATGAAAAAACGATGGTGACCACGAATAACGCTCACCCTATATATATCTCCGACACGGAACACGTTACGGTCTTGAAAATTAGAATATAGATTCTCCTTTGCGAATAAAGCAACGTCCCTTTCGGAGTCTTTCGAAAATCCAACCTGAAGGGTTAAAAAATAGGGGTGACCAAATATTAATATGACCCTATATCTCCGAAACCGCACACGTCACGGACTTCTAAAACCCGGAACAGGATTCCTCTTTTAAAATATAAAAAAAAACCTTACTACGTGTTTTTAGAAAATCCACTCGAGAGGGATGAAAAAACGATGGTGACCACGAATAACGCTCACCCTATATATATCTCCGACACGGAACACGTTACGGTCTTGAAAATTAGAATATAGATTCTCCTTTGCGAATAAAGCAACGTCCCTTTCGGAGTCTTTCGAAAATCCAACCTGAAGGGTTAAAAAATAGGGGTGACCAAATATTAATATGACCCTATATCTCCAAAACCGCACACGTCACGGACTTCTAAAACCCGGAACAGGATTCCTCTTTTAAAATATAAAAAAAAACCTTACTACGTGTTTTTGGAAAATCCACTCGAGAGGGATGAAAAAACGATGGTGACCACGAATAACGCTCACCCTATATATATCTCTGACACGGAACACGTTACGGACTTGAAAATTAGAATATAGGTTCTCCTTTGCGAATAAAGCAACGTCCCTTTCGGAGTCTTCCGGAAATCCAACCTGTAGGGTTAAAAAATAGTGGTGACCAAATATAAATATGACCCTATATCTCCGAAACCGCACACGTCACGGACTTCTAAAACCCGGAACTGGATTCCTCTTTTAAAATATAAAAAAAAACCTTACTACGTGTTTTTGGAAAATCCACTCGAGAGGGATGAAAAAACGATGGTGACCACGAATAACGCTCACCCTATATATATCTCCGACACGGAACACGTTACGGACTTGAAAATTAGAATATAGATTCTCCTTTGCAAATAAAGAAACACCTGTCTCAGCGTTTTTAGAAAATCCCCTCGATGCTGTTGGAAAAGAGAGGGTGACCCTATATCTCCCACGCGTCGCGTTCCTCAAAATTAAGACTTGGATTCTTCTTTGAAAATTAAGAAACGCGGGTTTCAGAAAATTCACGCGAAGCCTGAGTTTTTGCGTTTTACTCCGAAATGAATACCTATATCTCGATAAAGATACGCGAGACGTGCGTGAAAATTCCTGTGTAGATACTTCGTTGAAAATAAACAAACGTTCGGAAGTCACCCACGTATATGCGGAATAATCAGTCATCTTATTTATACATATATTCGTGCGTGTATAATTTATTCCAAACCCAGCTATGAAACGACGCCTCTCGCGACGACCGATATAATCCTTCGTTTGTGAATTCGAATCAAAGATCTATTTGTAAATCAATTTAAATTAAACTTTCGTCGATCCTACTTACCTTTGAATGAACAGCTAATAATGATATACACTGGAACCTCGCTTAACGAGTATAATTCGTTCCAGAAGCTTACTCGTAATGCGAAACGTTCGTTAAGCGAATCAATTGTTCTTATATAAATTAATGTAACATACTATAATGCGTTCTATGCCGAAAAAAGTAATCAAAATATGTTATCTATAACGTTTATTCAAAGTAACTTATATATAGTACATTGTTAAGGAGTATGAACGATTTTCATCTTTTCTTCTATCACAGAATGGACCAACCTATCGTCACACGTTATGCGAAACGTCGTTCGTTAAGTGAGTCATTCTTATACCATTAGTTTACAAATAAATTCATACAAATAAAGCTTCTTTAGTAATTATAGTATAACATAGTTAACTTTTAACAAAAAACACCCTGTATGAACCAACATCCATCCATAACAGAAATTTATAAAAGTATAATATAGTTCATTTTTAACAAAAAACACCCTGTATAAACCAACATCCATCCATCCCTAACTAATACCACAGTATATACAGTAGCGCAACTCTCTGTCGGCACCTTTGATGTTGGTCACTTGCTCTTACGTTTCTCGCTCTCTCTCGCACATTTAAATAACATGGTATACACGCGTCCGTACTTGGAGCAAAAATTTGTATAAATATCAACCATTTATGCAATATGCTCATGCAAAAGCTATATTTACAACAAGTATTACTGATATTTAAAAAGTATATACCTATATACCGTGCCGATTCGGACTTTTCGTCCTCGACATGGTTCGGTGCCGGAGGAACTTAAAAATTTCACTTACCATCTGTAACAAAAAATGGAACAAGCACATAAGTTATCTGTTTATAATATTAGAAAATGGTTAAAAGATTTCACTTGAATCTTTTAATTTAATAAATGGAAAGACACGACTACTTACATTACACGTTTTAAATCCAAGGCATCGTGGGTAGTAGGTCGAGCATCGGGATGGTTGGGTGGTTCCTTCCTTTATTATTTAACCCATCTGAAACATAATATAAATTACCTATTCATTTCCTGCTGTTCCTTTTGCACATGTATTTCTACGACAAAAGATATATATTACTGTACTGTCAAATATTTTTATTATACTAAATATCAAATTACTTTCTTTCATCTCCTTCCTCTACAAGTATTCTTCACGTTCATTTTTCCAGATTATGTATTAATATCCAGTGATACCTGAAACCAAAAGCTGACGTCAGAGCCTTTCCAGAAAATCCTTCATTTATATAATATAGAAAAATCTAAGATATATAAATACTATAATGAAGAATATAGATTTTTTCATGACCAGAGAGTGCTGCCTTCCTCTAATGAGCTGGTCTCCACAGTTCATTTAAATAGAGAATGAATTAAACATCTTTCCTATAACTTGAGGCTATTCTTCCAACCTGTAACCGAACAAATAAGATACATTAATTAAACTATTCTATGTACTAATAATTCTTATTCCTCGTGACCATGCTTACCACTAAGTACATATTCCTTCCTTAGACCTCCATCCTACTCTTCTTTACCTGAAACTTACAAGATCTTTGTATTAATCTACCGTGGAACCAAACATCATTTAAAAGATATGTTCTACTTAACTTTGAGGGTTCTCTACATCCCGTGTACTTCTCAAGGTTTCAAATAATATGAATTACCTATTCATTTCCTGCTGTTCCTTTTGCACACGTATTTCTACGACAAAAGATATATATTACTGTACTGTCAAATATTTTTATTATACTAAATATCAAATTACTTTCTTTCATCTCCTTCCTCTACAAGTATTCTTCACGTTCATTTTTCCAGATTATGTATTAATATCCAGTGATACCTGAAACCAAAAGCTGACGTCAGAGCCTTTCCAGAAAATCCTTCATTTATATAATATAGAAAAATCTAAGATATATAAATACTATAATGAAGAATATAGATTTTTTCATGACCAGAGAGTGCTGCCTTCCTCTAATGAGCTGGTCTCCACAGTTCATTTAAATAGAGAATGAATTAAACATCTTTCCTATAACTTGAGGCTATTCTTCCAACCTGTAACCGAACAAATAAGATACATTAATTAAACTATTCTATGTACTAATAACTCCTATTCCTCGTGACCATGCTTACCACTAAGTACATACTCCTTCCTTAGACCTCCATCCTACTTTTCTTTACCTGAAACTTACAAGATCTTTGTATTAATCTACCGTGGAACCAAACATCATTTAAAAGATATGTTCTACTTAACTTTGAGGGTTCTCTACATCCCGTGTACTTCTCAAGGTTTCAAATAATATGAATTACCTATTCATTTCCTGCTGTTCTTTTTGCACACGTATTTCTACGACAAAAGATATATATTACTGTACTGTCAAATATTTTTATTATACTAAATATCAAATTACTTTCTTTCATCTCCTTCCTCTACAAGTATTCTTCACGTTCATTTTTCCAGATTATGTATTAATATCCAGTGATACCTGAAACCAAAAGCTGACGTCAGAGCCTTTCAAGAAAATCCTTCATTTATATAATATAGAAAAATCTAAGATATATAAATACTATAATGAAGAATATAGATTTTTTCATGACCAGAGAGTGCTGCCTTCCTCTAATGAGCTCGTCTCCACAGTTCATTTAAATAGAGAATGAATTAAACATCTTTCCTATAACTTGAGGCTATTCTTCCAACCTGTAACCGAACAAATAAGATACATTAATTAAACTATTCTATGTACTAATAACTCTTATTCCTCGTGACCATGCTTACCACTAAGTACATATTTCTTCCTTAGACCTCCATCCTACTCTTCTTTACCTGAAACTTACAAGATCTTTGTATTAATCTACCGTGGAACCAAACATCATTTAAAAGATATGTTCTACTTAACTTTGAGGGTTCTCTACCTCCCGTGTACTTCTTCCCTGAAATCAAAAGACGGTTAACCCTGTTTAATCTATTCTCATTTATATGCTTTCTCTCGACTTACCCGTCTTCTGCTGCTCTCAGACTATTCCGATCTGTCCTTTGACCGGCCTGAAAACATTATTATTAATAAATTATGCTTAATCCTACGCCTTCTTTTTATTAATTTACCCAAGTGAATATCACAGCGTCGTCCATAACCTCGCCTCGGCGACTCCCATCTTTTCGAATGCGAATATAACGAATATAAGAATTATAATTACGCGATAATTACATGCTTCCTAAACGAATTCTTTGTTATCTACAGCCCGAAGAATAAGCCCCCTCGACCGTTCCAAATCTAACCTCCGCGAGAACGATTCTACTTTGACTGTTATTGCTTCTATTAATAAACTACGATTATTAAGCCCTACCTGGACCTTTTCCTGCCTGCCGATATCCTCCGGGACGGTCCTTCGAGCCATTCTGTCCAAAGATAAGTCTTCCTTCTCGCTTCAGCGCCATTGCCCCGTCGAGACACCCATCGAATCCCGGTACCGTCGAGGCCGAATTTCAAACATTTTTCCTGACCTCGTAGATGCTTCTTTTTCCAAACGGACAACGGCAATGATCTTCTGTCGTGTCAGGGTATCCGTTAAAAATGAGAAAACGTCAAATTTTTCAAAAAAAAATTTGGATCGAATCGAGGAGATGAATCGTATTAATACTGTTCCCTGTTCCTTCCTGGCCTCCTCCGGGAGCAAAAGCCCTCGCGGTGGTCTCCTCCGCAATAATTTGTCGGGGGGACAACCCCCCCCGGCAAACCGGAGAAAAGGATTCCTCCTCCTCTCCTGAACCCCGGCGTTGTCTCCCGGATAGCGCATGGCTAAGCGGTCACCCATCCAAGTCAGTACCGTTGCCGATGCTGCTTAACTTTGGTGATCGCCGGAGCCACACGCCAACAAGGATGCAACGACGGGATCTGAGAGAGGAAATTCTCATCGTCTATATAAGTTACACCCTCCAAACTTAAAAAATTAATAACTTCGTTAATAATGCTTCCAATTTTTTTTTTAATATGTCGTTTGGCTCCAAACTATAAAAGCCATCCGTCGATTCGCTTACAAAGTCGCTCCTCCGAGCTTTTCGAAACCCGTTCAACTGACCTATCCTACCGTGCCAAAATTACTTCGTTGCTTAATAATTATTACTTTTAATCATCCGTCTATCCTATTACGTCAAAAAAAATTTATTTTACCCGAAAGAGATCGTTCCAACGTGCACCGAGATCGAGTGCTCCGAAATCGTAAATAATATCTCGCTATATCTACTCGTATCTCGCGAACGAGTCGCGTTATCTGCGTGAAAATTAAAATGTACATTCTCCTTTGAAAGTCAAGCAATCTCTCTTTCAGAATTTTCCGAAAATCCACTCGAGGGGGATGAAAAAGAGGGGGTGTCCCGATACAAGTATGACCCTATATCTCCGAAACCGCATACGTCGCGGACTTCTAAAACCCGGAACTGGATTCCTCTTTTAAAATATAAAAAAAAACCTCACTACGTGTTTTTGGAAAATGTACTCGAGAGGGATGGAAAAACGATGGTGACCACGAATAACGCCCACGCTATATATATCTCCGACACGGAACACGTTACGGACTTGAAAATTAGAATATAGATTCTCCTTTGCGAATAAAGCAACGTCCCTTTCGGAGTCTTTCGAAAATCCAACCTGAAGGGTTAAAAAATAGGGGTGACCAAATATTAATATGACCCTATATCTCCGAAACCGCCCACGTCACAGACTTCTAAAACCCGGAACAGGATTCCTCTTTTAAAATATAAAAAAAAACCTTACTACGTGTTTTTAGAAAATCCACTCGAGAGGGATGAAAAAACGATGGTGACCACGAATAACGCTCACCCTATATATATCTCCGACCCGGAACACGTTACGGTCTTGAAAATTAGAATATAGATTCTCCTTTGCGAATAAAGCAACGTCCCTTTCGGAGTCTTTCGAAAATCCAACCTGAAGGGTTAAAAAATAGGGGTGACCAAATATTAATATGACCCTATATCTCCGAAACCGCCCACGTCACGGACTTCTAAAACCCGGAACAGGATTCCTCTTTTAAAATATAAAAAAAAACCTTACTACGTGTTTTTAGAAAATCCACTCGAGAGGGATGAAAAAACGATGGTGACCACGAATAACGCTCACCCTATATATATCTCCGACACGGAACACGTTACGGACTTGAAAATTAGAATATAGATTCTCGTTTGCGAATAAAGCAACGTCCCTTTCGGAGTCTTTCGAAAATCCAACCTGAAGGGTTAAAAAATAGGGGTGACCAAATATTAATATGACCCTATATCTCCGAAACCGCCCACGTCACGGACTTCTAAAACCCGGAACAGGATTCCGCTTTTAAAATATAAAAAAAAACCTTACTACGTGTTTTTAGAAAATCCACTCGAGAGGGATGAAAAAACGATGGTGACCACGAATAACGCTCACCCTATATATATCTCCGACACGGAACACGTTACGGACTTGAAAATTAGAATATAGATTCTCCTTTGCGAATAAAGCAACGTCCCTTTCGGAGTCTTTCGAAAATCCAACCTGAAGGGTTAAAAAATAGGGGTGACCAAATATTAATATGACCCTATATCTCCAGAACCGCACACGTCACGGACTTCTAAAACCCGGAACTGGATTCCTCTTTTAAAATATAAAAAAAAACCTTACTACGTGTTTTTAGAAAATCCACTCGAGAGGGATGTAAAAACGATGGTGACCACGAATAACGCTCACCCTATATATATCTCCGACACGGAACACGTTACGGACTTGAAAATTAGAATATAGATTCTCGTTTGGGAATAAAGCAACGTCCCTTTCGGAGTCTTTCGAAAATCCAACCTGAAGGGTTAAAAAATAGGGGTGACCAAATATTAATATGACCCTATATCTCCGAAACCGCACACGTCACGGACTTCTAAAACCCGGAACAGGATTCCTCTTTTAAAATATAAAAAAAAACCTTACTACGTGTTTTTGGAAAATCCACTCGAGAGGGATGAAAAAACGATGGTGACCACGAATAACGCTCACCCTATATATATCTCCGACACGGAACACGTTACGGACTTGAAAATTAGAATATAGATTCTCCTTTGCAAATAAAGAAACACTTGTCTCAGCGTTTTTAGAAAATCCCCTCGATGCTGTTGGAAAAGAGAGGGTGACCCTATATCTCCCACGCGTCGCGTTCCTCAAAATTAAGACTTGGATTCTTCTTTGAAAATTAAGAAACGCGGGTTTCAGAAAATTCACGCGAAGCCTGAGTTTTTGCGTTTTACTCCGAAATGAATACCTATATCTCGATAAAGATACGCGAGACGTGCGTGAAAATTCCTGTGTAGATACTTCGTTGAAAATAAACAAACGTTCGGAAGTCACCCACGTATATGCGGAATAATCAGTCATCTTATTTATACATATATTCGTGCGTGTATAATTTATTCCAAACCCAGCTATGAAACGACGCCTCTCGCGACGACCGATATAATCCTTCGTTTGTGAATTCGAATCAAAGATCTATTTGTAAATCAATTTAAATTAAACTTTCGTCGATCCTACTTACCTTTGAATGAACAGCTAATAATGATATACACTGGAACCTCGCTTAACGAGTATAATTCGTTCCAGAAGCTTACTCGTAATGCGAAACGTTCGTTAAGCGAATCAATTGTTCTTATATAAATTAATGTAACATACTATAATGCGTTCTATGCCGAAAAAAGTAATCAAAATATGTTATCTATAACGTTTATTCAAAGTAACTTATATATAGTACATTGTTAAGGAGTATGAACGATTTTCATCTTTTCTTCTATCACAGAATGGATCAACCTATCGTCACACGTTATGCGAAACGTCGTTCGTTAAGTGAGTCATTCTTATACCATTAGTTTACAAATAAATTCATACAAATAAAGCTTCTTTAGTAATTATAGTATAACATAGTTAACTTTTAACAAAAAACACCCTGTATGAACCAACATCCATCCATAACAGAAATTTATAAAAGTATAATATAGTTCATTTTTAACAAAAAACACCCTGTATAAACCAACATCCATCCATCCCTAACTAATACCACAGTATATACAGTAGCGCAACTCTCTGTCGGCACCTTTGATGTTGGTCACTTGCTCTTACGTTTCTCGCTCTCTCTCGCACATTTAAATAACATTAAATAACATTCATACAAATAAAGCTTCTTTAGTAATTATAGTATAACATAGTTAACTTTTAACAAAAAACACCCTGTATGAACCAACATCCATCCATAACAGAAATTTATAAAAGTATAATATAGTTCATTTTTAACAAAAAACACCCTGTATAAACCAACATCCATCCATCCCTAACTAATACCACAGTATATACAGTAGCGCAACTCTCTGTCGGCACCTTTGATGTTGGTCACTTGCTCTTACGTTTCTCGCTCTCTCTCGCACATTTAAATAACATGGTATACACGCGTCCGTACTTGGAGCAAAAATTTGTATAAATATCAACCATTTATGCAATATGCTCATGCAAAAGCTATATTTACAACAAGTATTACTGATATTTAAAAAGTATATGTTTATTTTAAGAATGAAAGAAAGATATTACATTTTTAGTCTACAATAAAATTTTATTTCTGTTACAATTTTCCAATATTTTTGTATGATATGCAACATAAAATGCTTACAATATAAACAAAAAGTACGTTAAATGCATTTAACCAATACAATGACGCTCCATAAGAGGCAATGATTCTAATTTATATTTAAAAGCTTCAACAATTTAAACCGGGCACAATATTCCATTTTTTTGTAAAGACCGTATAGATGGCAGAGCAATGGAATGTTCAATTTGTTTATAAGTTCGAGGACTCAAAAAAGATAACGCGAATCTTTTAAACTCGGTGTCGTATCTTCTGCCACGTTTACTTTTCAATTTTGCATCGATTTGCGCTTCTAATATTTTATAAAAATTGTGTGGTAACAACTTGCTTCCTAATTTTTTTAATTTACCACACTCTTCTCCTACTGTTGTAGTTTCTTTCTTCTTTTCCAAGCGAAACCGCCAGATCCTTTCGCGTAGCGATCAGTTCTGCGCTTTTAATTTTTTACACTTGCGGTGTAATTCCTTTACTTTGGGTGTGTCGGATGTTTTATTCACGTCATCAGGCCTCTCAGTAGATGTACTTCTAAAATATATTGAAATTCAAAGAGTTTAGCAAGTATATATAATTAAATTCTATTCCGACTATAGTAACTACACTAGTTTCATTATAATATAGCATAGTCTATTAATCTATTCTAATAATAGTAACAATATTTCATCTAAAAGTTTGATTCCATAACAAAGATAAAAATATATGTTTCACTCTAATTTAGTTAATAAGAACTTACGGTTCAGCTGCTTCTAATTTAACCACTCCAATTGGCGGGAATAGTTTTGAAGTTCCTTCATTGCTGAAAATATAAAATTCCATCAGTTATAATTCTCATTGAAAATTAAAAAGTTTTCTATTAATATGAATTACCTATTCTCTTCCTGCACTTCTGCTGTTCTTTTGGGACATGAATTTCTACGACAAAAGATACATATCACTGTACTATACAATATTTTTATTATACTAAATATGAAATTATATTTTATTTGGTATACCCATCTCCTTCGTGTACAACTATTTTTTTCTTCTTCTCCGTCTCCAATAATTGTACCATTTCTGAAAAAAGATTTCTATAAGGTTCCATTTTTAATCCTCATTTTTAGAATAAATGATTATATATTACCTGGCTACTTTATTCTTGTGAATATTACTATATTATTCATTTGAAACAAAATTTCTTTTCTTTTTCAATTTATATTGAATTAATAATTATTTACTGACTGTTGTTCACAACAGAATTCAAAGAATATCGTCGGCACAGCGTTTGGTTGAAGATAAGTTCTAATTTTTTTCTGTTTGTACCCAATCCAATCTTTGACATGCATGTACCCATTACAGCCATCTGGAAATATTATCAATATTAATATAATGTCCATGTTACGATTACAAATATAATTTATATAACAACAATAACTCTAAAACAGTGTTGTACCTGTCATATTCCTAATACAAATCTAATATAATTTCTGGGTGTATACTTCGTTTGTAAACACCTCGGCACTGCACAGATTTTCCGCTGCTTCACGTTCATTTTTCCTTTTCGAGATTATTAATATCCACTGATACCTGAAACAAAGAGCTAAGAGTTAAGTCTTTTCGAGGAAACCCAAAATTTATATAATATATACAAATTAAAAATGTATAAAATATAAGATATATATTTAAATTATAAATACTATAATGAAGAATATTGATTTTTTGATCACGAAAGAGTGCTAGGCGTAGCTGCCTCCTTCCTCTAATGAACTTGTCTCCAAAGTTCATTTAAATAGAGAAAGAAGAAAAAATGAAAGAAAGAAGAAGTGAGAGCGCAATTCAGGTGGTGTTACCGTGCACTTGGCCAGCCTCGCGCATGCGCACTCCATTTTTGCCAAGGATCCGACGAGAGTGACGCTACTGTAGGTACTGTGGTACACTTCCTTACTCCGCTCAACGCTTTTTTTTTTCTCCTTTTCTTTCCACCTCTTTGCACAATCTGCCTCCTTTTATCCTTGTTAATTCTACTAGCCTCTCCCTGATGCTTCTTAACTCTTCCGTTTACCTAAAATGTAATCGAGTTCCTCTATCAAACAGCTTATGCTAGAGACCTGACTTTAAAGACAATTCTTACCCTTTCCAAACTTGCCCCGACCACTCTTCCACTCTTTCTTTTCCTAAAATTAAAATAAGACCGATTAGTCCCTTTTTCTATACTTATATATATGTCTATTATTAACCTCTGATTACTCTTACCCCCTTCTACCTCTTCCTCCGCTCCAAAACATTTTTCCACCATGCTCCGGTCTTATGCTTACTCCCGTAACCTTAGGAGCTTCTTCCCCTCTTTCTACCTGTACTCTAACGAATAACATCCATTAATTAAACTATTCCATTTACTACTTACTCTTATTTACCGTCACCACGCTTACCACTACGGTACATATTCCTTCCTTAGACCTCTGGAAGATCCCATCTTCTTCCATCCTACTTTTCTTAACATGAAACTCACGAGACCCTTGTATTTAACTACCCTTGGACCAAACACCCTTTAAAAGATATTTTCTACTTAACCTAGTAGGTTGTCTACATCGCGCGCACTTCTTCCCTGGAATAAAAAAACCATTAATAATATATAATCTGTTTTTATTTATATGCTTTCTCTTAACTTACCCGTCTTCTACTGCTTCTCGACACTTTATAACCTTATTCCTAGCACCTGTCTAGCCCTTTCCAAAGTGGTTCGCCTTGTCGCTTTACTCCTCAGTGTTCCTTAGCTTCTCGCTTCGACTACGAATAACATAATTACATGCTTCCTAAAATAAAAAAATTATTAATTAGCTTCAGTCCGACAAAAAAGATTCTATGAAAACAAAACTTTTATTATGTTTACGGGAAGGACAATAATAACAATATCGACGGGTACCATCGACGAATAAAAGGAAGAGCGTACCATCGACGGGTAAAAAAAACGTACCATCGACGGATAAAAGAGCGTACCATCGACGGATAAAGCGGCGAGTTATCATCGACGGATAAAAGAGCGTACCATCGACGGATAAAGCAGTGAGTTATCAGCGTCGGATAAAAGAAGAGAGCGTACCATCGACGGGTAAAGGAAGAGTTTTAGAGTATTACTTTTGATCTTTCTAAGAGCAAGTAACGTAATTATTATGATATTTTTCAATTCAAAGCAGTTGCCTAATTTGCTCATAGAACTGGGGCTACGCAGCCCCATTACCATTTTAGTGTCGCATGCGACAATATCGGTTTAGAATGGAAAAAGGCAACGGTGCTACCGAATCGGTAGGAATTATAACTAATCATAACTATCGTTAATCATTTTTCACTGACATGAATTACAAATCGAATCCTTATACCTCGTCTGTGATATCGTACCCTCACTATGTATCTATATATGTGTGATTGACTTCCTAAGGAAAAAATTTTGCCTAGAGAAGTTTCACTTTTCTTTTTTTTCTATCTTAGTCCTCGTCTGTGATATAAGCACAAACCTGACATCTTATGGGGCTGCGATCCCATACTGAGCAGTTGGAAACATGGATGAGCTGTTGAAAAAATATACATAATACATAAATAATTAAATAATCTGCGTTGCCATTATCATGTAGCACCTGTAATAAATGGATCTGTTGAAATTCCTGAAAATATTAAAAGTTGAATATAAATTATATCTTATAAATGTCATACTTTAGGTGTAATCATGCCTTATAATTAAAACATGTTTCACTTGTAATAAATAAATCAGTTAAAATTCCTGAAAATATTAAAATTTAAGATTCAATTACATCTCATAAATAGTTATAGGATAGCCCGGGGCTTAAATTCCCAGGGGCAAGTTGTCCTAGTCGTAGTTTTGGTATTTTAGGGTGGAAGGGGGAAACGCGTCCGGTGCATGATGTAAAGGTCTTAGTGAGTAAAAAAAAAGTGTAGTGGTGGTCGTTGTGTTTAGTCTTCCTGGTTACTTCAAAAGACGAATTTATATTTTGATAAGCTCAATTCCACTTTGGGTACATTACTTAAGCATCTCTAGGCACTAATGAAAATCGATTGCACACGAGTTCACACATGTAATATAAAGAGAATTTTATCAGCTTCATTTCCTTGCCAGAATTTTTAACAAACTCCTTTATCTGACTGAACTATGATCCGAAAAACAAACCTATGAAAATGGGGTAAGTTGTCTCACACGTCGGGGAAAGTTGTCTCGACAATGAGATCTGGGACAACTTGCCCCATCCTCATTTTTTCCTCATCTAAATCATGATGCATACATCAGGATTTTTGTCAAAAATCGATGCATCTCGAATTTGCTCGATCAAATACTAGTTCGAAAGAGAAAAGTCTCCTCTTTACGAATATGCAAGTCGCGTTTCGATAGGATGGCTGGTTCGAAAGATACAGTAGTTTTAAGCTTGACAATGACCCATACACCGACACTTAAAAGATTAATTTCTCGTCATTGCTTAACGATATCGAAAAACGGACAACGGGACAGTATTCTACATGCTTTCTTCTTTAAAATGGGAAATTAAACATTGAAATCAGCGGTGGTGACTATTTTGGCAAAAATCATGATGCATACATCAGGATTTTTGTCAAAAATCGATGCATCTTGAATTTGCCCGATCAAATACTCGTTCGAAAGGGGAAAGTCTCTAATTTACGAATATGGCAGTGTGGCTTCGATAGGATGATTGGTTAAAAAGTTACAGCGATTTTTCTCTTGAAAACGACCCATACTCCGACACTTAAAAAATTTATTTCTCATCATTGCGTAACGATATCGAAAAACGGACAACGGAACATTATTCTGCATGCTTTCTTCTTTCAAATAAGCCATTAAACATTGAAATCGGCGGTGGTGACCATTTTCGCAAAAATCATGATGCATACATCAGGATATGGATAAAAAAAATATGAGCTGTTGAAAAAATACACATAATACATAATTAATTAAAAAATCTGCGTTGTAATTATCATGTAGCACCTGTAACAAAATGAATCTGTTGAAATTCCTGAAAATATTAAAAGTTTAAGATAAATTATATCTTATAAATAGTCATGCCTTAGGTATAATCATGCTTTATAATTAAACATGCTTTCAAACTAAACATGCCTTATAATTAAACATGCAAGATAACCGATTATGAATTCGGTCCAACTACCAAAAATACGAATATATAAGTGCAAAGCAGCCATTTGCTAGATATTATTTGCGATGGGATGTATATTATGTCAGACATAGTATGCATCACATCGAAAATAATATCCATTGCCCGGGTCCACCACGGGGAGGTTGCTGCTAGGGACCCACGAGCTACGGGGACTCTACTTTTATATGAAATACTAATTTTTAATATAATCATTATAGATGCAATAAGATAGCATATTTTATAAAATTTAACAGAAAAAAACCATCGCGTTTAATGCATTTTTAACAACTTGATCAGAGTTGTTAAAGAGTGCAAGAAATGCGACTGTAAACTCTAACCGCGTAATCTACCTACCCGCGGGAGAACAGAATCTTTCTACGTTTCATGCAATCGAAGCGTAGAAAGCTTTCTGTCCTGTATAAATGAAAAGCTGAATCCCTTGTGAGCTGCAACAAGCAAATATTTATTATATTAACATGAATACGACAGATATAAAATGTAATATTCAAGCACAAGTGATATAATAATTATAATACGATAATTGAAGAACATATCTGAAAATTATTTGATGTAAAAGGTATTATCATGTAGCACCTGTTATAAATAAATTGGTTAAAATTCCTGAAAACATTAAAATTTTAGGATCAATTACATCTTATAAATACTCATGCCTTTAGGTTTAATCATGCCTTATAATTAAACATGCCTCATAATTAAAACATGTAAAACATGTAATAAATAAATCTGGTAAAATTCCTGAAAACATTAAAATTTTAGGATCAATTAAAACTTATAAATAGTCATGCCTTAGGTGTAATCATGCCTTATAATTAAAACATGTATAACCTGTAATAAATAAATCTGTTAAAATTCCTGAAAATATAAACATTTTAGGATCAGTTATATCTTATAAATAGTCATGCCTTAGGTGTAATCATGCCTTATAATTAAAACATGCCTTAGAGGTAATCATGCCTTATGATTAAACATGCCCTATAGATAAAACATGCATTATAATTAAAGATACGACGGATAAAGCAGCGAGTTATCATCGACAGATAAAAGAGCGTACCATCGACGGATAAAGCAGTGAGTTATCAGCGTCGGATAAAAGAAGGGAGCGTACCATCGACGGGTAAAAGAGCGTACCATCGACGGATAAAAGAGCGTACCATCGATGAATAAAGCAGTGAGTTATCAGCGTCGGATAAAAGAAGGGAGCGTACCATCGACGGATAAAAGAGCGTACCATCGACGGATAAAGCAGCGAGTTATCATCGACGGATAAAAGAGCGTACCATCGACGGATAAAACAGCGAGTTATCATCGACGGATAAAAGAGCGTACCATCGACGGATAAAGCAGTGAGTTATCAGCGTCGGATAAATGAAGGGAGCGTACCATCGACGGATAAAACCGCGAGTTATCATCGACGGATAAAAGAGCGTACCATCGACGGATAAAGCAGTGAGTTATCAGCGTCGGATAAAAGAAGGGAGCGTACCATCGACGGTTAAAGCAGCGAGTTATCAGCGTCGGATAAAAGAAGGAGTATCTAATCGTGGATTCGGTCCTACTTCCAGAAATACGACCACTATAAAATTCTTTTTGAAAAGATATCTGAAAGATACCTGAAACAAATGATAATTTAAGAAGATGCCTTCCTAATCGTGGATTCGGTCCTACTTTCAGAAATACAACCACTAAAAAATTCTTCTTGAAAAGATACATGAAACCAATTTTGGTAAATAATTAATGATATAATATTTCAATAATTAAATTGATCGTCATTGGTAGTAAGTAGCCTCTGATGTGAAATATCAACATAAAAATATTCCGTATAAAATTTTCTTAATAAATTTACCACGTCCAACGTCATATTACACGATGCATAAACAATTTTACATATTATTGTGACCATAACTCTATCGAGAACAGATCTATGCTTTATAAAAAAACATTATTAAGCATATAAAACATTTTATATTAAACATATAAAAAATTTAGTTATTATCTGTGACATGATGTAAAAATATGATGTATAAAATTCTAATTGTACGTATTCGTATTTTCAAAGCATGCTGTTTTTAAAGTGCATATAAAATCATGAATTGGCACTTTGCATTGAAATAAAATTGTATAAATTTATTCTGCTAGTTTATTTATTAATTTCATCTATCTTAATGAACGCTTGATTAATGAAAGGAAAAAAAAATAGCAGCCAACAAAGGGCGCTTGTGTAAAACGCGAGCTGCCACCAAAGGGCGCTAAATAGTGCATGTACTCATAATGCACTGTCATGTTCTCCATGTGAACTTATTCTATACGTTTCGTGACTCTAGTTAATGACTTCACTGTTTCTTTTTATTTAAAATAATGCAATTCTTCTATTGTATTGAAATGAATTTAATTTAAATTGAAAGAAAAGAAATGAATAACTTTTTTGACTTTACTGGAATAAAAACTATTTTTATATTTGAAATAAAAATTAATGAAACTCAAATTTATACTTATGAGTTAAATATCATTTCGCGACCGCGTTGCAAAATGGAGAATATGACATGAAGAAGAGACGAAATTGTATATCGTCTCTTAATAGCTGCCACCAAAGGGCGCTAAATAGTGCATGTACTCATAATGCACTGTCATGTTCTCCATGTGAACTTATTCTATACGTTTCGTGACTCTAGTTAATGACTTCACTGTTTCTTTTTATTTAAAATAATGCAATTCTTCTATTGTATTGAAATGAATTTAATTTAAATTGAAAGAAAAGAAATGAATAACTTTTTTGACTTTACTGGAATAAAAACTATTTTTATATTTGAAATAAAAATTAATGAAACTCAAATTTATACTTATGAGTTAAATATCATTTCGCGACCGCGTTGCAAAATGGAGAATATGACATGAAGAAGAGACGAAATTGTATATCGTCTCTTCTCGCTACTAAAACTACTATTACCAATACTACAACCACCACCGTTAATAAGCAATTGAGTGACTGCGTGGTAAAAAAAAAAGATGATAATTCATATTCAAAGTTCTGCATGCTCAGAACTTTAAAATATGAAATATAATCGATAGTTGCCCTCTTGAGCCACACTTTGTGGGGGCCTCTTCGGCACTTTTGCCTCTTCTTTGCTTCGTGCCCTAACCGCTGAATGGGGCATTCCCTATTCCCGACGCAGGAAGATGTACTTATTAAAAAATATCCATCGTTCATAACGTGTGTAACATGAGTTTATCATATTAGAATGTTCAATGACTTAGAGTCAGAGTCGTCCCTGCAGCAGCAATTAAAAGAACCAACAGCCCTAACAACAACCCTATAATACCTGAAACGAAAAAAAAACTCTTTACGTAGAAAGTGCAATAGCTTTTTGGTCGAGAGAACCTCTTCGCCAAAAAGCTGATTTTTCTACGCAAAGTTTCGAATCCGATTCACCGCCACGACCATTATAATATGATAAACTCTGTATAACACATCATTTAGAACGACTTGGGGATATTTTTCAACATGCAATCTTACCACGTTAAATCACTTTTTGCATTTCATGATTTCTTTAATATTGCTTTTATTATAATCATAAATTGTAAATATTACTTGAAATATTACTTGAAAAATTACTTGAAAAATAACTTGAAAAATAACTTGAAAGATAAAATTAAAAAGTAACGTGAATGTAACTTTAAAATGATTTTAAATAACGAAATCTATCCTAGCCCGTGGACGACCAGCGGAGTCATAGAATCCGCCAATCGTGCACATTTACACGAGCACATTTAATCGAATGCCCCAGCAGATTGATTATTCTAATCGATGAACCTGCTTACAAACTAAAATTAATACTTCGCACTTTGACGTTGAAATTATCGAATAGAAGAAATGAAATAAATGTGATACTTTTAATTTATAACACTTAAATTTGCAATTAATTTGATACATTTGATAAAACCGCGAATGTGCAAAGTATTAATACAGCTTAAGAAACTAAGTATCGAACGATTCAAAAATTTTGCCACTTAAATACGTCTCTACTTCGCGAGAAGTAGAGTACTCTTTCTTTCTCTAATAATTGCAAAATACTTATGAATGTTCGATACAGTATAAAATGGTACAGAATCGTCGCAAAATAAATTTACCATGGACATGTTTGAAAAATATGATTTGCGACGATTCTGCTAATACCCGGAGGCGGGACTTTCCACTCCTGAGTGGAAATCACACCCTGCGCCTTGCCCGGCCCTACCTACTTAAAAACTAAATCACACACACGCACCAGAAACTCTACGTTACTTATATTATAGCCTGCCTAGAACCTATATTTAAAATGATTAGTGAAAAAAGCAAAACTCATTCACACCAACACACTCACTCCACGATTCTCTCACATACCGCCAGGGTGCAAAAAACCTACTCTAGGGAGGATACCCCGGGGTACCTCCGTCACCCTAGCTCAAACATTCTTTCTCAATCAAAACACTAATGCGTACCTTTTTGCTGAAATCGACTGTCAAGTCTAGTGACCATTGCGTAATATATCTTTTTAATTATTACCAAATACGTCGCGAACAAAAAATATTTCAATAAAAAGTTATGTATTTTCCAGAAAATACTCGTATGTATTAGTAGATGATCATACTAATAGCATACGAGTATATTCTAATTATACATTTTTATATGTGTGACTCTATAATGACTCGACTGATACGCATTTAAGGATGCATAACTGCACTTCGATGTGCAGTTTTATTTCTCGCGTAACACCGACGTACAATCCACCACTACCACGCACACAAGGTGGAAAGTACGTCGTGCACGATACACTAGCCATTGACAGTCGCCAAAAAAAATGCAAGAAAACCGTGCTAACCGATCTTTACTCATGCATGTAACACCTGGGCACGTGCATAAGTAAAGATACAAGAGATAGCACGGGGGGGAAAGAAATAGTAAGTATTAGTTTGATTAGAAGCTGAAAATCCTGATCTAAAAAAATATTAGCTTAAAACTAGGGCCTACGGACTGTGACTCTACAAGTCTCTTTCTCATTTTTCAAAAAAGGACTCTACTCGACTTTATTTTTCAGCAAAGCAAGGACTCGACTGAGACTTTTCTTTTTAATGCAATGACTCGACTTTTATATAGAAAGATTTTAAATTTTAATGTATATATTATTCAGCAAAACCCTCGGACGATCCCATCTTACAAGTGACTCCTTTAATCACGTAATTAAATCATGATATTGTGTCACTTGTAATCCGGTTTCTATCCGTCGCGAATTGTCTTCTTGTTCTTTATTAGTGCAAGTATATATTCTCGTTAAAACTACGATAGTACAGCTTTATATTTATGAACACGACGCAAAGCATGTTAGACATATTACATGCTCTTTTGGCGAATTCGGATGATTAATATCCGAATTCTACGCTAATTTAGAACGGGATAAAGTGAATTGTGATAAAGTGAAAAGATAAAGTGAAAAGATAAAGTGATAAATGAATTGCATACAAGCCTTGTAGATTTTTAGTCAGAATAATCAAGATTTCATTTATGTATATTAAAAATTTTTTAAATCGATTTAAAATGAATTGAGAATATAAATAATAGGATGGATAATGGATGGAAGATAGAGGGAAAAATTACCACATAAGGGCCATTTGGTTAAAAAACCGACCCGTGGTAAATGCTGTGTTGAAACGTAAGCTATAATATGAATTACACGCTTATAAAGAATGGGATGGATCATGGATGGAAGATAGAGGGAAAAGCTACCACATAAGTGCCATTTGGTTAAAAAACCGACCCGTGGTAAATGCTGTGTTGAATCGTAAGCTATAATATGAATTATACGCTTATAAGGAACGACCCGTAGCAGTCTAGTGTTTATTAATAAATTACCACATAAGAGCCATTTGTATGCTCGTGGTAATGCTGTGTTAACGACTACATACGGGCCGTTCGATTTATAAACGATAATTCGTGATAGCTACTTGATAGATTAGGGTAGTGTGTTAGGTATAGGTATATAGGTATATTGGTATATAGGCACATAGGTATATAGAAGTAGATAAAAACCCCAATCCCAAGATATTAAACAATTTATATTCACTTTATAAATATAATGAATTCTTGATTAATTTTAAATAAAAATCTATAGGCTTGATGCACGCGAATAAAACAAGAAGACCCTATCCTAATATAATAGAAACATATTCATAGACAAAGAAAATAAAATGTATCACTCGCGAATAATTCCTCGAAAGGATTTATTCACGGTCACTCAATTGTAAAAAAAATCTACGTAAAAATACAACCGCTCACCCGTGCCGATTCGGACTTTTCGTCCTCGACATGGTTGGGTGCCGGAGGAACTTAAAAATTTCACTTACCATCTGTAACAAAAAATGGAACAAGCACATAAGTTATCTGTTTATAATATTAGAAAATGGTTAAAAGATTTCACTTGAATCTTTTAATTTAATAAATGGAAAGACGCGACTACTTACATTACACGTTGTAAATCCGTGCGGCGGGGTAGTAGGTCGAACATCTGGTTGGTAAGGGTGTCCTTCATTGATTATCCATCTGTAACAAAAAATGGAACAAGCTCATAAGTTATCTGTTTATAATATTAGAAAATGGTTAAAATATTTCATTTGAATCTTTTAATTTAATAAATCGAAAGACACGACTACTTACATTAGGTACACGTTTTAAATCCAAGGCATCGTGGGTAGTAGGTCGAGCATCGGGATGGTTGGGTGGTTCCTTCCTTTATTATTTAACCCATCTGAAACAAAAAATGGAACAAGCACATAAGTTATCTGTTTATAATATTAGAAAATGGTTAAAATATTTCATTTGAATCTTTTAATAAATGAAGAAACGCGACTACTTACATTCACTTGGATTCCGACGGAGCTTCCAGCCTCCTGGGTGTGCTTCACGTGTAATTTTAATAATGATTCTACTAACGCGGCGCACAAAATTATTTTTGACAAGAAATCGATTTTCTTGCGTAGTGAAGCTAACGCGACCGAAATAATTTAATACGGCGAACAAAATTGACTCTAATTTTCGCACGAAACCGAACCGAGTGCACGCGACAAGCCGAACGCGCGCGACCGAGGCGGCTCGAACGAATTGCGGACGTTACGATCGAATTGCAGGTGGTCAAGCCGAACGCGCGCGACCGAATCGGCTCGACCGAACCACGGACTCGAGGACCGAATTACAAGTGGTCGAATCGGACGCGCGCGACCGAACCGATCCGACCGAATTACGGTAAGGAGGGAAGGATAAGGAAAATAAAACACATACAAATTTTTCTTATTAATCATTTTGTTTTAAGAAAGCGTTCATTAAGATAAGTTAGTTACGTTGTTTGAATTTGATAAAGATGTTATGTAATTATGAGCAGGATGCTTTGAAATTAGGAATACGTACTAAGATTTTCATCAAAGGATAATTACTTCTGATAACGCGTTAGTGCAAGGCAGCCAATTCGCTAGATATTATTTTCTATGTAATGCATATCATGTCTAACATAATATGCATTACATAGAAAATAATATCCATTGCCCGGGTCCACCACGTGGAGGTTGCTGCTGGGGACCCATCTCGAATATTTTAAAAATTACAAATACTATTTCACAGATAAGTATTATAAATCGCGGTAATAGAATGACTCGAAATTTAATAAATTTATAGAAGCTAAATTTTTATAATACACCGATCGTGAGCCATTAGCTCTTACTTTTTTAATAAGTGCAACGTTTAAGAATTCACGTTGAAGAATCTATCGATTCAGTAATATTAATTAAATGTATTATATAGTAATAAAATTGATAGCGTTATTTAGAAGCAATGATTTAAACGATGAATTAGAATTTATAATAACAGAGATGTGAACGCTATGAAAGAGTACGACGGAGTGAGCGTCTACCACTCAATGACCCCCGCGCAAGGTTGTCCGCGCTCGATCTTTGTTTACTCGCGCTTTCTTCGTTTGACGTCTTTGTATTACTTTTACAATAAGTGAAACGTTTAATAATTCACGTTGAAGAATGTATCGATTCAGTAATATTAATTAAATGTATTATATAGTAATAAAATCGATAGCGTTATTTAGAAGCAATGACTTAGACGATGAATTAGAATTTATAATAACAGAGATGTGAACGCTATGAAAGAGTACGACGGAGTGAGCGTCTACCGCTCAATGACCCCCGTGCGAGGTTGTCCGCGCACGAACTTTGTTTACTCTCGCGTATTTCATTTTACGTCTTTGTAATATTCTTAAAATAATTAAACGTTTAAGAATTCACGTTGAAGAATATATCGATTCAGTAATATTAATTAAATGTATTATATAATAATAAAATTGATAGCGTTATTTAGAAGCAATGATTTAGACGATGTATTAGAATTTATAATAAAGGAGATGTGAACACTATGAAAGAGTACGACGGAGTGAGCGTCTACCACTCAATGACCCCCGCGCAAGGTTGTCCGCGCTCGATCTTTGTTTACTCGCGCTTTCTTCGTTTGACGTCTTTGTATTACTTTTACAATAAGTGAAACGTTTAATAATTCACGTTCATGAATTTATCGATTCAGTAATATTAATTAAATGTATTACATAATAATAAAATTGATGGAGTTATTTAAAAGCAATGATTTAGACGATGAATTAGAATTTATAATAACAGAGATGTGAACGCTATGAAAGAGTACGACGGAGTGAGCGTCTACCACTCAATGACCCCCGCGCAAGGTTGTCCGCGCTCGATCTTTGTTTACTCGCGCTTTCTTCGTTTGACGTCTTTGTATTACTTTTACAATAAGTGAAACGTTTAATAATTCACGTTGAAGAATGTATCGATTCAGTAATATTAATAAAATGTATTATATAATAATAAAATTTATAGTGTTATTTGGAATTAATCATTTAGACGATTAACTAGAATCCACAGCCTGTCGAAAACCGTACACCCTTAATAGCAGTAGGTATAACTTTTTTAAACGTGAACAAATCGGCTTGAATTTTAGGAAGCACATAGCAGGGTTAGTTTACTGTTCATCGTGGCTTTATCTTTGAAAAAAAAAAAAAAGAATCTTTAAAATTACAAAGCAAATAAAAAAATTGGCAGTCTATTTATTTATTTATATTATCTGCTGCTGCGGCAGCAGCGGCTAAGGGGGGTTTTTAGTGAGTAGGAATCTCACACTACCCGTAACAGGGTGTCTATGGAAGGTATCCCTTGGGTGCCGAGCGCCACCATTGGCCAGTGTCACCAATCTTCTAATGTTTAACCGGATTTCTTGTTTATTATTTATCTTTGTATTTCAATAACAGTATCATCTCGCCTTCTGAATAAACTGCATTTAAAAAAAAAAAATGGAAGGTATCCCCTTCCAAAAAAAAAAACAAAAAAAAGTTATCATCGACGGATAAAAGAAGGGAGCGTACCATCGACGGATATAGCAGCGAGTTATCAGCGACGGATCAAAGAAGGGAGCGTACCATCGACGGATAAAGCAACGGGTTATCAGCGACGGATAAAAGAAGGGAGCGTACTATCGACGGGTAAAAGAAGAGCGTACCATCAACGGATAAAGAATGAATAATATCATCAGTTATGATTCTCATAGAAAATTAGTTTTCTAATAATATGAATAACCTATTCTCTTCCTGTACTTCTGCTGTTCCTTTTGCACATATATTTCTACGACTAAAGATACATATCACTGTACTATAAAATATTTTTATTATACTAAATATGAAATGACTTTGTTTCGTATAACCATTTCCTTCCTGTACATACAACTATTTTTTCTTCTTCTTCATCTCCAATAATTGTACCATTTCTGAGACAAGATTTTTATAAGATTCTATTCTTAATCCTCATTTTTAGAATAAATGATTATATATTATTCGGCTATTTTATTCACGTGAATATTATTATTATATTATTCATTTGAAACAAAATTTCTTTTCTTTTTCAAGTTATATTGAATTAATAATCATTTACTGACTGTTGTCCACAACCCAATTCAAAGAATATCGTTGGCACAGCATCTGGTGGAAGATAAGCTCCAATTTTGTTCTGTTTGTACTATTTGCTTTCTATAGGCATAATCTGGACCTTTAGGTACTAAATCCAATCTTTGACATGCATGTACACATTGCAGCCATCTGTAAATATTATCAATATTAAAATAATGTCCATTTTACGATTACAAAGATAATTTATATAACAACAATAACTCTAAAACAGTTTTGTACCTGTCATATTCCTAATACAAATCTAATATAATTTCTGGGTGTATAATTCGTTTATAAACACCTTGGCAATGCACAGATTTGTTGCTTTTTCACCTTCATTTTTCCTTTTCGTGATTATTAATATCCAGTGATACCTGAAACAAAAAGCTAAGATCAGAGCCTTTCAAGAAAATCCTAAATTTATATAATATATAAAAATTAAAAATGTATTGAATATAAGATATATACAAAATATAAATACTATAATAATATAAACCATAAATGCATATAGCGAATAAAATAGTTACGTAATTACGTTCATTTACCTAAGATTAATCCCAAGGTATATAGCAAGCATGTACATACAAGTAAATGTATGTATAATACTACCTAATTCTTTCTGAAAATACGAAAATTTTCGTCCGTCCGTTTGTAAACAACAGCGTTAAGTTTTTCCACCGATTGAATTCTATCCTGCCCCCTTTGAAAGGCAATACCGGTACCTTTGTTTTGTTGTTTTCTTTTAGATATAGGGTAAACCTACCAATAGATGGACATCGTCCATTAGATGGACACGCGCAATATTATTGAATGATAAAAATAAAAATAGATATTAAAATTACATTAAAAGGACATAAATTAAAAGAAGCACTACTTAAGATATTGCAAAAAAGAGATATTTGTTTATTAGTGATTATAGCGTAAAAAAAATATTTTAGTTTAGTCATAGGTAGCGTGGAACTCGTTGAACGTCATCAGAATCTGACAGACTAACGTTTCATATGTCGTTATTGTAAGGCAGGTGTCAGGATTTCTTCCTTACAGTGGCAGGGCGTGTTAGGATTAATATGAATGATGGTTCACTGTTAACTTTAACACATATGAACTATATTTGAGAATTAAGTACATAAACAATAATGGTTGGCCCTTGGCCTCAACCGAACTCTTCGACATAAAACGTAAGACTGACTTACACCCGGCGCTCCTCTCTCCTCGCCCAACCTAACTTCGTCTCACGCACACATCTAACTTAACGCGCACGCATAGCTTATACAGACACGCATATCTATACTAACACACACACACTCATGGCTTACAACTAACACACACACACTCATGTCTTACATTATATGGTTTGTTTTGCAATCCACTTTCCTTTTCTTTCCTTATGCGCGTCCAGTTTCGAAGGTCCCTCATCGTCGTTGTCGGACATATAAACTAGATCTTGAACTTTTACTGGAAATGGTCCATTTCTTTTGCTGCAACCTCCTTTAATTATGCACAATTTTTTGGATTTCAGCAGTTTCCTTCTGTCTTCGCTAACCATAGCCAGGATATCGTCGGAGTCTTTGTTCATATACAAAAAAATTATTTTTCAGTTATTGTGCATACGTAAGCGCGTGTTTTGAGAATGGTGCTCGTGAATAACACGGGGTTTGAAAAAAAAATTATCCCTGAATAAAAAACTCACCAGTGTCATTATCCTTATGGTTACGTTTAACCTGCGGATCATCCATTTGATCTTGTGGGGGTTCAGCATGAAGATCCTTCATATAATTTTCCCACAATAAATCGGCAGTAGCTGTTGGTACCTTCACATCTACGAGCCAGTCTCTCTTTCTTTCATACGTCAACAATCCCTTCTCCCGTTTTTTCTTTTCTTTTGGTGGATAAGTCTTACCTACTTTTGATCCTTCTAAGAGCAAGTAACGTAATTAATATGATATTTTTCAATTCAAAACAGTTGCCTAATCGTAACTTTTACGTACGAAATATCAGAGAAGAATTAGCAATTTCCATTTTATTTTCATCCAGATCCAATAGTTCTTCCTCTTTATCAAAACCTCCATCTTCGATCGCAGGAAAGTTTCGTCCTCTTGGACTAATAACAGGTGGCGAAAGCACATAATCTTTTTGAACTCCCAAATCTCGCACGCGTTCCGGTGATTCGGATAGATGAGACGTAACTTCATCTTTCATATTATAATTATCATCCACAGAACTTACAGTCTCCCACTCGCTGTCCGACATTTTGCGGTTCTATCACTTTTGTTCTTTTAATTAGTCGAACAAGTTCTTTCCTTCGTTGTTACTTTCGTTTCTTCTTCTTCTTCTTCTATTTTATTGGTCTCGACGCTAAACGATCTTGGACCATAACCTGGTACTCTTTTGTTATACTAGGTGTCGCCTCAGGCGCTTCGTTAGTTCGGAACGGAGCAAGGTACACTTCCTTACTCCGCTCAACGCTTTTTTTTTCTCCTTTTCTTTCCACCTCACAAGCTGCTTCCTTTTATCCCTGTTAATTCTACTAGCCTCTACGTGATGCTTCTCCACTCTTCCATTTACCTAAAATGTATTCGAGTTCCTCTATTAAACAGCTTACTCTAGGGACCCGACTTTTAAGCAAATTCTTACCCTTTCCAAACTTGCCTCGAACAACCTTCCTCTTTTTCTTTTCCTAAAATTAAAATAAGACCGATTAGTCCCTTGTTCTTTACTTATATATATATATATATATATATATATATATGTCTATTATTAACCTACGATTACTCTTACCCCCTTCTACCTCTTCCTTAGCTCCAAAACATTTTTCCACCATGATCCGGTCTTATGCTTTCTCCCGTAACCTTAGGGGCTTCTTCCCCTCTTTCTACCTGTACTCTAACGAATAATATCCATTAATTAAACTATTCCATGCACTAATTACTCTTATTTACAGTGACCACGCTTAATACTAAAGTACATCTTCCTTCCCAACCTCGTGCGACGCTGCTGAAAACTCTAGAAGATGCCTTCCTCCCCGCCGATCCTACTTTTATTCACCTGAAACGTATAAGATCCTTGTATTAAACTACCCTTGGACCAAACACCCTTTAAAAGATATTTTCTACTTAACCTAGTAGGTTGTCTACTTCGCGCGCACTTCTTCCCTGCAATAAAAAAACCATTAATAATATATAA
This sequence comes from Ancistrocerus nigricornis, assembly GCA_916049575.1. Lineage (NCBI taxonomy): Eukaryota > Metazoa > Arthropoda > Insecta > Hymenoptera > Vespidae > Ancistrocerus > Ancistrocerus nigricornis. The sequence continues at coordinate 54,586 of OU696665.1, forward strand.
TCTGTTTTTAATTATATGCTTTCTTTTAGCTTACCCGTCTTCTATTGCTTCTCGACACTTTATAACCTTATTCCTAGCACCTGTCTAGCCCTTTCCAAAGTGGTTCGCCTTGTCGCTTTACTCCTCAGTGTTCCTTAGCTTCTCGCTTCGACTACGAATAACATAATTACATGCTTCCTAAAATAAAAAAATTATTAATTAACTTCAGTCCGATAAAAAAGATTGTATGAAAACTAAACTTTTATTTATTTATTTATTTTTTTTTTTATTTAAAAAGTCTCTAAGCCTAGCAAGGCCCATGGACAAACTTACAGCAACATACAAAAATATATATAAGTATAGAATATATAAATGTGTAACAACAATAACAGTCTATGACTTATAAACAGCCTTTGGTTTAACCACCGACGAGATACTGCTAAAGACTGCCAGCCTTATGGGACTTCGCGAGCCAGAAAAATTATCCGTTTTCGTGACGCCCTCTAGAATATATTGCGGTTAAAGTAAGAAACATAAACTGAATTTCAGTAAATCTCGTCTGTAACGTGAGTAAATGGTGCAGTATCGTAGGTTTAATAAGTTCTAAAGCAAAATAATATGATTACACGCTTGAAGCGGTTATATAATCGATAATATAAGAGATATTAAATGTGTTTACCGACGGAGCCCAGGCCCACCGGGCCCACTTGCTGGCTCGCCGGTTTACACGGGGGCTGGCAGTCTTTAACAGTATCTCGTCGGTGGTTTAACATTTGTACAGTCTTATAATAATAACTTAATGAACTAGATGATAAAATACTATTAAATACTATCTTTGGCTTATTGTCTAAATATTTAAATTATGTAGTGCGAGGAAGGAATGTATAATACTTATAGCACATAACAACTTTTATTATGTTTACGGGAAAGACAATAATAACAATATCGACGGGTAAAAAAGAGCGTACCATCGACGGGTAAAGGATAAGCGTACCATCGACGGGTAAAGGAAGAAAGTACCATCAACGGATAAAAGAAGAGCGTACCATCGACGGGTAAAGGAAGAGCGTACCATCGACGGATAAACGAAGAGCGTACCATCGACGGATAAAACAGCGAGTTATCATCGACGGATAGAAGAGCGTACCGTCGACGGATAAAGCAGCGAGTTATCAGCGTCGGATAAAAGAAGGGAGCGTACCATCGACGGTTAAAGCAGCGAGTTATCAGCGCCGGATAAAAGAAGGGAGCGTACCATCGACGGATAAAAGAGCGTTCCATCGACGGATAAAGCAGTGAGTTACCATCGACGAGTCACTGACGGTCAAACTGTTCACGCGTCAACACGTAAGTTTGATCGCGAGTATTTATAAGCGTTATAACGGAAAGTTTATCTAATTTCGTTAATTCTATCATTGTGTGTTTTAACATAAAGTTTTGTGCTACATTAAATCCTTGTATAACAATAAAATAGTTATAAGTGAAACAGAAAGTAAATCGATAAGGAAAAATCGAGGATCGGTCAGGTAAGGCAATTACGGAGCCTATCCGTAAAAATGCCGAAAGCGAGGAACCCCCAAGCAGAAGAAAAATCACGGACATAGATACAGATGAAAATATTGCTCACGATATGGCACTCCAAAGAGGGAAAAAGCAGAAACTCATCCATAAGCCTAACTTAGTAGGTCGGCAGAAAGACGTAAAGGCGAGTGAGGAACCGAAGGCAAGCACTTCTAAATCAGAAGATAATGCCTCGCTTCAAAATATTATCCAACAAATGATGGAAGAAAATGAAGCTCTTAATAATGAGCTTAAAAAATTAAAACTATCTATGAATAAAAGTGTGTCAGGAGTAGACACGAATAAAGTACGAGAACAAGCAAAAAAGTTCGAAGGAAAAAACAATAAATCAGGAATACCGGTGCAGAATCGCTTTGAGTTATTCAACAGAAATAGTCAAACAGAAGCTGGCTCAGCGCAAAAAAAGAAAAAGAATAGTCAACTTGTACAAAATTTTAAATTATCGGCAGGAGAGGACAACAGTAACGTATGGATTCAAACGCCAGAAGCCCATCAAAACAAAGACACAAGATCCAGAACGACCCAGGTAATAACAGACGACTCGGCCGTCGAGCAGAGCGCTAATCAAGCAAAAACAAGAAAGGAAAATGTACCTCCGATAAATATACTGGTCAGTGATACGAAAGGATTAATCCAGTTAGTGAAGACACAACTACAGATAAATAATTTCCATATGAAAAAAATGAATGAGGGTAAGCAATTATTATTTGCGCATAATTTTACTGACTATATAAAAATTAAAAATGAATTAAAAAAAAAAAATTATAAGTTCTATACTTTTACACCGAGAGCCGAGAAGCCATTATCATTAGTTTTAAAAGGTTTACACGGTAGCTTTGAGCCCGAGGAATTACTTGAAGAATTAAAAAACTTCGAATCGGAAGACTTAAAAATAAACAAAGTAATTAGATTATCAACTTCCCGATCCAAAAGCCTAAACAAAATTCTATCCGTATATATAGTACAAACAACACCGAATAGTAATATAAATAAACTAAAATCTATTAAGTACGTAGCACATCAAGTAGTACGATGGGAAAAGCTTTTAAAGAAAGATATTACGCAATGTATGAGATGCCAAAGAATAGGACATACAGCATCAAATTGTAATCTTGATTACAGATGCGTTAAATGCAGCGAAAAACACGACCCGGGAAACTGCAAAATTACGGAAAAAGATAATATGAAATCCGATCAGTTATTTTGTGCTCTCTGCAACAAAATAGGTCATCCGGCCTCTTACAAAGGATGCCCGAAAAGATTAGAAATATTAAATAAGATTAAAGAAAAAAAGCAAGAAAACCTTAATAGGAAACAGTTAGCAAATAGTTTCGTAAATAATTATGTAAAGCCGAATTTATCATATGCAAATATAACTAAAAGAAACACAAATCAACAAGATAAAGATTTTGTAAAAATTATAGGACCTGCTGGCAACTACTTAGACATATTAAACACCGAGAACACAGGAATAAACGAAACGCAAAACACACTAAATGCACAATTCCAAATCCTTAAAAACTCCTTGCTACAATCTCTGCAAGCACAATTCAACAAAATAAACGAAATAATATCTCGAAATACTCAAAACATTAACAACCTATTTGAAATTCTTCAAAATATTAGCTAAGATTTCCGCAAATGGACATAATACAAAACCAGCTATAGGGCGGCTGGGGCCCCCCGAACGAAACAGCCTTGCTGTTTCGTATTAGGCACGACCGCGGTAATGATTCGCATAGGAAGTCGGCTCGCTGCGCTCGCCTGTCCCTTTTTAGTTGTCACTATTTTACATATTTGTGCAAAGTTTTAATTGTTTTGTTCTTATAACAAATTTTTTATGAATTTTTTATTTTTAAAATGCCCGCAATTTTGAAACCGGAAGTCGGATCGAATCGAAATTGTTAGAGGATATACGTTGAGTGTAATTAGATTTTTCGTATAAATTTCAGCTTTATTCGTTCAGCTGTTTAGGCGCTAGAATGGATACAAATATTGATTTGTCCGCCATTTTGTATTGTTTCTATGAAAAATTAAAAGAAAATTCATGTTATTAGTTGTCACTATTTTACATATTTGTGCAAAGTTTTAATTGTTTTGCTCTTATAACAGATTTTTTAGGAATTTTTTAATTTTTAAAATGCCCGCCATTTTGAAACCGGAAATCGGATCGAATCGAAATTGTTAGTGGATCCTCGTCGGGTGTAACTGAATTTTCCGTGTAAATTTTACTTCGATCCGTTCAGCCGTTTAGACGCTAGAGTGGATACACACATACACACACACACACACACACACACACACACACACACACACACACACACACACACACACACACACATTTAGATCTTGTTATGAAACGTAAAGATCCAAAAGGATTTTTGGATATCTCGAATAGTTTCGGAGATAATCGTCCGTTACACTTTTTGCTCGATCGAGAGCATAAGGAACTCCCTGCGGTCGTGCCTAATTACAACCTCATAAGGAAAGATCGAGACAATGCTACATGTGGTGGAGGCACAGCAATAGCAATAAAAAGAGAAATAAGCTACGAAGAGATAATTTCACCAAATAGATCTGTACTAGAGACAACCGTAATTAAAATTAAGCATGGCAACAACAAAAACTTGTACATAATATCTGCCTATGCACCTGGGAATAATAAAAAAGAGTTTAATGAAGAATTCATAAAGCTATTCGATCATCTAAACCTCGACAACCCGTATAACTATTACATAATTGCAGGAGATCTTAACGCGAAACACCCAGATTGGAGAAACACAAGCACGAACCCAAGAGGAAAATTTTTAAGCAAATGGATATCTGAATACGGAATAACTTACAGATCCAAAATATACACAACCGAAGAACCCTCCTACCCGGCAGGACGCTCATACCTAGACCTGTGTCTAATTGATTGTAGACTGCATATCAAAAATAAGACGGAAAATAAGAATATAAGATCAATTGCTTACGACAGCGATCATAACGCAATGTGCATGCAAATTTCGCTAGAAAATAATAATACTTTCCAATTACAGGTACAACCAAAAACTAATAGCAGGAACTATAACCTAGCGGATTGGAAGAAATTCCAAGATTATCTACGCAATAAAGGAAAGATGAACATCCCAAACAACACTAACTTATCGAATTCAGAAATAGAAGATTATTTGCAAATAGCGGAACAAAATATACTTAAAGCCATACATAAGGCAGTCCCAATAATAAAACCAAAGGACTCAATCAAAAGATACTACACTCAGAAAATAACAAAATTGCAAAAGATAAAAAATATACTAGTGCACACTTTAAAATATGAACAAAAAAAAACAAATAATTTGCGCAGTAGCTATATAATAACACTAAAAGAAATAGTAAAGGAACTAAAAAAGGAATTGGCCACACAAATTAACGACGCTTGCAACAACTTCTGGTTTAATAAAATTAAGAAAATTGAACAAACGAATTCCAAAACAATGTTTCCTTCCATAAACCAGATTTTTAGACAAAAAAGCATGGAGGAAACAAAAGAATTAAGAATCAATAGAAATAACATCATAGTAGCGAAGGCGGGAATCTGCACAGTAAACCGACCAGTAAACGAAGAGAACCTATATATAATAAATACTCCAAAAGATATCCTGAACATTTTAGGCGCACAGTTTGAAGCAACTCATGAAAAAAACATAAACCTGGGACGAAACAGACTCAACGAGTATATTGAAAAGGAAATGCAGGAGTTGAAACAAGAAATAGAATCGTCTGAAAAAAGAAAGGAAACATTAATAAAATTTTCGAACTCCACATTAGCCAACCATCCTTCCGGCACAGAATACTCACACATTTTTACGAACGAAAGCAAATTATATAAAATAATTAACAAACTAAATAATAAAAAATCAGCAGGTCCGGATAAAATTCCCAATATAGCATTAAGAAACCTACCCATGAACTACGTAAGATATTACAGTATACTATTCAATAATTTAATAAATAATACACACTTCCCAGAATTTTGGAAAGAGGCAAAAGTAATAGCACTACTAAAAAAAGGAAAAAATAAATACCAGCCGCAAAGCTATAGGCCCATAAGCCTACTCCCAAATATAAGCAAAATTTTTGAAATCATCGTGAACAATGTTTTATCTAAATTCTGTGAGGAAAACAATGTGATCCCGGAAACACAATTCGGATTTAAACGTCATCATTCGACAACTCATGCAATAAATAAACTAACCTCAGACATATGCGGAGCAATCAATAACAAAAAATGCGTCGGAGCCTGCCTCATTGATTTAGAGAAAGCGTTCGATACGGTATGGACGGATGGACTGATTTTTAAGTTAAAGAAAAAAGGACTACCCAAACACTTGCTACACCTAATATATAAATCCATAACAGGAAAAACTTTTAAACTAGTAATGAGAGAGATAGCCTCAAAAAAATTCTACGTAAAAAACGGCCTACAACAAGGAACAGTAAATTCCCCAATTCTCTTCAACATGTATACAAGCGAACTGCTATTCGGACTAAATAGAGATTGCGACAAAAAGGCCATTGCCTTCGCGGACGATTTAATAATTTATGTCATAGGCGAAAAAGCATCGTTAGTAAGAAAGGAGCTAGAGGCATTATTCAATAAAGTAGCATCTTACTGCACTACATGGAAACTAAAAATAAACTCAGACAAATGTGAATCTATACTATTTAGAAACAAATTGAAAAATACGAATACCGATATAATAAGAAATTGGAAAAATTTTAAAATAAAAAAAACAGACGACCAAAAAATCATCAACCATAACAACATAGTTAAATATCTGGGTATATACGTAAACCACTACCTAACTTTTAATTCACACATTGAAGCCAAACTCACGAGCGCAAGAAACACCTTTTTTAGCTTGAGAAAGTTATTTTACTCTAAATATCTTAACTATAAAATTAAAGTTTTATGCTATGTAGCACTTGTAAGACCCATATTAACATACGCCTGCCCAATATTTTATAATGTCTCAGCGGCGCTAATGGAAAAAATGAGAATTTTCGAAAGAAAATGTTTAAGAGTGTGCTGTAATATATATAGATCCGAGCAAACAAATTACAAACACTATATATCTAACAATATATTATATAACATAGCGAAAATCCCCAGAATCGATTCATTCATACTTAAGTTAACGAGAGACTATATGGCAAATACTTCTAAAGTTACAAACAATAGAATAATAAGCGCTTTTACACAGATAGACAATAACTATATAAAAAAATCACTTAACACGGGTTTTATCCCACCCGAAGGATTCATTTATTTAGACAGATTTGGCTACATACAAGATTTGGATAATATTCCAATAATTTATCATATAAAAAGACCAATTGGATCTACTAAAATTCAATATAATAAATTTACAAGTAGTAAAGATCCCAGAATTCCATGGCGATACTCCATGGCATTACCAACAATTGATAAACGGAAAAACATATTCAAGAACAACAAATATTGGTGGCTGCAAGACCTGGATGATTAAGAGAATAATATATACAATATCAACTAAGCTTAAGTAGACCCAGGGCAAAATGCTCGCAGTTTGTTTTATTTATTACGATCCTATCGGATATTGTGAGTTACATTAATACAGTTTTTTTTTAGGCTTTTCTGTATGCAGTTAAAGTGTTCAAAATATCTCTCTATAGCACCGCACAGAGAAAAGGATACGGATATTTACAAAAGAAAAATGAAATCTCAACAAATTTTTTAGGTGACAAGAGCCGATTGGGCCTATAGCACCACAACAACCGACAGTAGGAAAAAGAAAATCTTGTTTATTAGATTATTTCTTGTAAATTCGAAAATTGTAACCCTTGCCTACTTGTAAATAAACATTCATTAAAAAAAAAAAAAAAAAAAAACCATCGACGAGTAAAGGAAGAGCGTACCATCGACGGGTAAAGGAAGAGTTTTAGAGTATTACTTTTGATCTTTCTAAGAGCAAGTAACGTAATTATTATGATATTTTTCAATTCAAAGCAGTTGCCTAATTTGCTCATAGAACTGTGATATAGAACTGGGGCTACGCAGCCCCATTACCATTTTAGTGTCGCATGCGACAATATCGGTTTAGAATGGAAAAAGGCAACGGTGCTACCGAATCGGTAGGAATTATAACTAATCATAACTATCGTTAATCATTTTTCACTGACATGAATTACAAATCGAATCCTTATACCTCGTCTGTGATATCGTACCCTCACTATGTATCTATATATGTGTGATTGACTTCCTAAGGAAAAAATTTTGCCTAGAGAAGTTTCACTTTTCTTTTTTTTCTATCTTAGTCCTCGTCTGTGATATAAGCACAAACCTGATATCTTATGGGGCTGCGATCCCATACTGAGCAGTTGGAAACATGGATGAGCTGTTGAAAAAATATACATAATACATAAATAATTAAATAATCTGCGTTGCCATTATCATGTAGCACCTGTAATAAATGGATCTGTTGAAATTCCTGAAAATATTAAAAGTTGAATATAAATTATATCTTATAAATGTCATACTTTAGGTGTAATCATGCCTTATAATTAAAACATGTTTCACTTGTAATAAATAAATCAGTTAAAATTCCTGAAAATATTAAAATTTAAGATTCAATTACATCTTATAAATAGTTATAGGATAGCCCGGGGCTTAAATTCCCAGGGGCAAGTTGTCCTAGTCGTAGTTTTGGTATTTTAGGGTGGAAGGGGGAAACGCGTCCGGTGCATGATGTAAAGGTCTTAGTGAGTAAAAAAAAAGTGTAGTGGTGGTCGTTGTGTTTAGTCTTCCTGGTTACTTCAAAAGACGAATTTATATTTTGATAAGCTCAATTCCACTTTGGGTACATTACTTAAGCATCTCTAGGCACTAATGAAAATCGATTGCACACGAGTTCACACATGTAATATAAAGAGAATTTTATCAGCTTCATTTCCTTGCCAGAATTTTTAACAAACTCCTTTATCTGACTGAACTATGATCCGAAAAACAAACCTATGAAAATGGGGTAAGTTGTCTCACACGTCGGGGAAAGTTGTCCCGACAATGAGATCTGGGACAACTTGCCCCATCCTCATTTTTTCCTCATCTAAATCATGATGCATACATCAGGATTTTTGTCAAAAATCGATGCATCTCGAATTTGCTCGATCAAATACTAGTTCGAAAGAGAAAAGTCTCCTCTTTACGAATATGCAAGTCGCGTTTCGATAAGATGGCTGGTTTGAAAGATACAGTAGTTTTAAGCTTGACAATGACCCATACACCGACACTTAAAAGATTAATTTCTCGTCATTGCTTAACGATATCGAAAAACGGACAACGGGACAGTATTCTACATGCTTTCTTCTTTAAAATGGGAAATTAAACATTGAAATCAGCGGTGGTGACTATTTTGGCAAAAATCATGATGCATACATCAGGATTTTTGTCAAAAATCGATGCATCTTGAATTTGCCCGATCAAATACTCGTTCGAAAGGGGAAAGTCTCTAATTTACGAATATGGCAGTGTGGCTTCGATAGGATGACTGGTTAAAAAGTTACAGCGATTTTTCTCTTGAAAACGACCCATACTCCGACACTTAAAAAATTTATTTCTCATCATTGCGTAACGATATCGAAAAACGGACAACGGAACATTATTCTGCATGCTTTCTTCTTTCAAATAAGCCATTAAACATTGAAATCGGCGGTGGTGACCATTTTCGCAAAAATCATGATGCATACATCAGGATATGGATAAAAAAAATATGAGCTGTTGAAAAAATACACATAATACATAATTAATTAAAAAATCTGCGTTGTAATTATCATGTAGCACCTGTAACAAAATGAATCTGTTGAAATTCCTGAAAATATTAAAAGTTTAAGATAAATTATATCTTATAAATAGTCATGCCTTAGGTATAATCATGCTTTATAATTAAACATGCTTTCAAACTAAACATGCCTTATAATTAAACATGCAAGATAACCGATTATGAATTCGGTCCAACTACCAAAAATACGAATATATAAGTGCAAAGCAGCCATTTGCTAGATATTATTTGCGATGGGATGTATATTATGTCAGACATAGTATGCATCACATCGAAAATAATATCCATTGCCCGGGTCCACCACGGGGAGGTTGCTGCTAGGGACCCACGAGCTACGGGGACTCTACTTTTATATGAAATACTAATTTTTAATATAATCATTATAGATGCAATAAGATAGCATATTTTATAAAATTTAACAGAAAAAAACCATCGCGTTTAATGCATTTTTAACAACTTGATCAGAGTTGTTAAAGAGTGCAAGAAATGCGACTGTAAACTCTAACCGCGTAATCTACCTACCCGCGGGAGAACAGAATCTTTCTACGTTTCATGCAATCGAAGCGTAGAAAGCTTTCTGTCCTGTATAAATGAAAAGCTGAATCCCTTGTGAGCTGCAACAAGCAAATATTTATTATATTAACATGAATACGACAGATATAAAATGTAATATTCAAGCACAAGTGATATAATAATTATAATACGATAATTGAAGAACATATCTGAAAATTATTTGATGTAAAAGGTATTATCATGTAGCACCTGTTATAAATAAATTGGTTAAAATTCCTGAAAACATTAAAATTTTAGGATCAATTACATCTTATAAATACTCATGCCTTTAGGTTTAATCATGCCTTATAATTAAACATGCCTCATAATTAAAACATGTAAAACATGTAATAAATAAATCTGGTAAAATTCCTGAAAACATTAAAATTTTAGGATCAATTAAAACTTATAAATAGTCATGCCTTAGGTGTAATCATGCCTTATAATTAAAACATGTATAACCTGTAATAAATAAATCTGTTAAAATTCCTGAAAATATAAACATTTTAGGATCAGTTATATCTTATAAATAGTCATGCCTTAGGTGTAATCATGCCTTATAATTAAAACATGCCTTAGAGGTAATCATGCCTTATGATTAAACATGCCCTATAGATAAAACATGCATTATAATTAAAGATACGACGGATAAAGCAGCGAGTTATCATCGACAGATAAAAGAGCGTACCATCGACGGATAAAGCAGTGAGTTATCAGCGTCGGATAAAAGAAGGGAGCGTACCATCGACGGGTAAAAGAGCGTACCATCGACGGATAAAAGAGCGTACCATCGATGAATAAAGCAGTGAGTTATCAGCGTCGGATAAAAGAAGGGAGCGTACCATCGACGGATAAAAGAGCGTACCATCGACGGATAAAGCAGCGAGTTATCATCGACGGATAAAAGAGCGTACCATCGACGGATAAAACAGCGAGTTATCATCGACGGATAAAAGAGCGTACCATCGACGGATAAAGCAGTGAGTTATCAGCGTCGGATAAATGAAGGGAGCGTACCATCGACGGATAAAACCGCGAGTTATCATCGACGGATAAAAGAGCGTACCATCGACGGATAAAGCAGTGAGTTATCAGCGTCGGATAAAAGAAGGGAGCGTACCATCGACGGTTAAAGCAGCGAGTTATCAGCGTCGGATAAAAGAAGGAGTATCTAATCGTGGATTCGGTCCTACTTCCAGAAATACGACCACTATAAAATTCTTTTTGAAAAGATATCTGAAAGATACCTGAAACAAATGATAATTTAAGAAGATGCCTTCCTAATCGTGGATTCGGTCCTACTTTCAGAAATACAACCACTAAAAAATTCTTCTTGAAAAGATACATGAAACCAATTTTGGTAAATAATTAATGATATAATATTTCAATAATTAAATTGATCGTCATTGGTAGTAAGTAGCCTCTGATGTGAAATATCAACATAAAAATATTCCGTATAAAATTTTCTTAATAAATTTACCACGTCCAACGTCATATTACACGATGCATAAACAATTTTACATATTATTGTGACCATAACTCTATCGAGAACAGATCTATGCTTTATAAAAAAACATTATTAAGCATATAAAACATTTTATATTAAACATATAAAAAATTTAGTTATTATCTGTGACATGATGTAAAAATATGATGTATAAAATTCTAATTGTACGTATTCGTATTTTCAAAGCATGCTGTTTTTAAAGTGCATATAAAATCATGAATTGGCACTTTGCATTGAAATAAAATTGTATAAATTTATTCTGCTAGTTTATTTATTAATTTCATCTATCTTAATGAACGCTTGATTAATGAAAGGAAAAAAAAATAGCAGCCAACAAAGGGCGCTTGTGTAAAACGCGAGCTGCCACCAAAGGGCGCTAAATAGTGCATGTACTCATAATGCACTGTCATGTTCTCCATGTGAACTTATTCTATACGTTTCGTGACTCTAGTTAATGACTTCACTGTTTCTTTTTATTTAAAATAATGCAATTCTTCTATTGTATTGAAATGAATTTAATTTAAATTGAAAGAAAAGAAATGAATAACTTTTTTGACTTTACTGGAATAAAAACTATTTTTATATTTGAAATAAAAATTAATGAAACTCAAATTTATACTTATGAGTTAAATATCATTTCGCGACCGCGTTGCAAAATGGAGAATATGACATGAAGAAGAGACGAAATTGTATATCGTCTCTTAATAGCTGCCACCAAAGGGCGCTAAATAGTGCATGTACTCATAATGCACTGTCATGTTCTCCATGTGAACTTATTCTATACGTTTCGTGACTCTAGTTAATGACTTCACTGTTTCTTTTTATTTAAAATAATGCAATTCTTCTATTGTATTGAAATGAATTTAATTTAAATTGAAAGAAAAGAAATGAATAACTTTTTTGACTTTACTGGAATAAAAACTATTTTTATATTTGAAATAAAAATTAATGAAACTCAAATTTATACTTATGAGTTAAATATCATTTCGCGACCGCGTTGCAAAATGGAGAATATGACATGAAGAAGAGACGAAATTGTATATCGTCTCTTCTCGCTACTAAAACTACTATTACCAATACTACAACCACCACCGTTAATAAGCAATTGAGTGACTGCGTGGTAAAAAAAAAAGATGATAATTCATATTCAAAGTTCTGCATGCTCAGAACTTTAAAATATGAAATATAATCGATAGTTGCCCTCTTGAGCCACACTTTGTGGGGGCCTCTTCGGCACTTTTGCCTCTTCTTTGCTTCGTGCCCTAACCGCTGAATGGGGCATTCCCTATTCCCGACGCAGGAAGATGTACTTATTAAAAAATATCCATCGTTCATAACGTGTGTAACATGAGTTTATCATATTAGAATGTTCAATGACTTAGAGTCAGAGTCGTCCCTGCAGCAGCAATTAAAAGAACCAACAGCCCTAACAACAACCCTATAATACCTGAAACGAAAAAAAAACTCTTTACGTAGAAAGTGCAATAGCTTTTTGGTCGAGAGAACCTCTTCGCCAAAAAGCTGATTTTTCTACGCAAAGTTTCGAATCCGATTCACCGCCACGACCATTATAATATGATAAACTCTGTATAACACATCATTTAGAACGACTTGGGGATATTTTTCAACATGCAATCTTACCACGTTAAATCACTTTTTGCATTTCATGATTTCTTTAATATTGCTTTTATTATAATCATAAATTGTAAATATTACTTGAAATATTACTTGAAAAATTACTTGAAAAATAACTTGAAAAATAACTTGAAAGATAAAATTAAAAAGTAACGTGAATGTAACTTTAAAATGATTTTAAATAACGAAATCTATCCTAGCCCGTGGACGACCAGCGGAGTCATAGAATCCGCCAATCGTGCACATTTACACGAGCACATTTAATCGAATGCCCCAGCAGATTGATTATTCTAATCGATGAACCTGCTTACAAACTAAAATTAATACTTCGCACTTTGACGTTGAAATTATCGAATAGAAGAAATGAAATAAATGTGATACTTTTAATTTATAACACTTAAATTTGCAATTAATTTGATACATTTGATAAAACCGCGAATGTGCAAAGTATTAATACAGCTTAAGAAACTAAGTATCGAACGATTCAAAAATTTTGCCACTTAAATACGTCTCTACTTCGCGAGAAGTAGAGTACTCTTTCTTTCTCTAATAATTGCAAAATACTTATGAATGTTCGATACAGTATAAAATGGTACAGAATCGTCGCAAAATAAATTTACCATGGACATGTTTGAAAAATATGATTTGCGACGATTCTGCTAATACCCGGAGGCGGGACTTTCCACTCCTGAGTGGAAATCACACCCTGCGCCTTGCCCGGCCCTACCTACTTAAAAACTAAATCACACACACGCACCAGAAACTCTACGTTACTTATATTATAGCCTGCCTAGAACCTATATTTAAAATGATTAGTGAAAAAAGCAAAACTCATTCACACCAACACACTCACTCCACGATTCTCTCACATACCGCCAGGGTGCAAAAAACCTACTCTAGGGAGGATACCCCGGGGTACCTCCGTCACCCTAGCTCAAACATTCTTTCTCAATCAAAACACTAATGCGTACCTTTTTGCTGAAATCGACTGTCAAGTCTAGTGACCATTGCGTAATATATCTTTTTAATTATTACCAAATACGTCGCGAACAAAAAATATTTCAATAAAAAGTTATGTATTTTCCAGAAAATACTCGTATGTATTAGTAGATGATCATACTAATAGCATACGAGTATATTCTAATTATACATTTTTATATGTGTGACTCTATAATGACTCGACTGATACGCATTTAAGGATGCATAACTGCACTTCGATGTGCAGTTTTATTTCTCGCGTAACACCGACGTACAATCCACCACTACCACGCACACAAGGTGGAAAGTACGTCGTGCACGATACACTAGCCATTGACAGTCGCCAAAAAAAATGCAAGAAAACCGTGCTAACCGATCTTTACTCATGCATGTAACACCTGGGCACGTGCATAAGTAAAGATACAAGAGATAGCACGGGGGGGAAAGAAATAGTAAGTATTAGTTTGATTAGAAGCTGAAAATCCTGATCTAAAAAAATATTAGCTTAAAACTAGGGCCTACGGACTGTGACTCTACAAGTCTCTTTCTCATTTTTCAAAAAAGGACTCTACTCGACTTTATTTTTCAGCAAAGCAAGGACTCGACTGAGACTTTTCTTTTTAATGCAATGACTCGACTTTTATATAGAAAGATTTTAAATTTTAATGTATATATTATTCAGCAAAACCCTCGGACGATCCCATCTTACAAGTGACTCCTTTAATCACGTAATTAAATCATGATATTGTGTCACTTGTAATCCGGTTTCTATCCGTCGCGAATTGTCTTCTTGTTCTTTATTAGTGCAAGTATATATTCTCGTTAAAACTACGATAGTACAGCTTTATATTTATGAACACGACGCAAAGCATGTTAGACATATTACATGCTCTTTTGGCGAATTCGGATGATTAATATCCGAATTCTACGCTAATTTAGAACGGGATAAAGTGAATTGTGATAAAGTGAAAAGATAAAGTGAAAAGATAAAGTGATAAATGAATTGCATACAAGCCTTGTAGATTTTTAGTCAGAATAATCAAGATTTCATTTATGTATATTAAAAATTTTTTAAATCGATTTAAAATGAATTGAGAATATAAATAATAGGATGGATAATGGATGGAAGATAGAGGGAAAAATTACCACATAAGGGCCATTTGGTTAAAAAACCGACCCGTGGTAAATGCTGTGTTGAAACGTAAGCTATAATATGAATTACACGCTTATAAAGAATGGGATGGATCATGGATGGAAGATAGAGGGAAAAGCTACCACATAAGTGCCATTTGGTTAAAAAACCGACCCGTGGTAAATGCTGTGTTGAATCGTAAGCTATAATATGAATTATACGCTTATAAGGAACGACCCGTAGCAGTCTAGTGTTTATTAATAAATTACCACATAAGAGCCATTTGTATGCTCGTGGTAATGCTGTGTTAACGACTACATACGGGCCGTTCGATTTATAAACGATAATTCGTGATAGCTACTTGATAGATTAGGGTAGTGTGTTAGGTATAGGTATATAGGTATATTGGTATATAGGCACATAGGTATATAGAAGTAGATAAAAACCCCAATCCCAAGATATTAAACAATTTATATTCACTTTATAAATATAATGAATTCTTGATTAATTTTAAATAAAAATCTATAGGCTTGATGCACGCGAATAAAACAAGAAGACCCTATCCTAATATAATAGAAACATATTCATAGACAAAGAAAATAAAATGTATCACTCGCGAATAATTCCTCGAAAGGATTTATTCACGGTCACTCAATTGTAAAAAAAATCTACGTAAAAATACAACCGCTCACCCGTGCCGATTCGGACTTTTCGTCCTCGACATGGTTGGGTGCCGGAGGAACTTAAAAATTTCACTTACCATCTGTAACAAAAAATGGAACAAGCACATAAGTTATCTGTTTATAATATTAGAAAATGGTTAAAAGATTTCACTTGAATCTTTTAATTTAATAAATGGAAAGACGCGACTACTTACATTACACGTTGTAAATCCGTGCGGCGGGGTAGTAGGTCGAACATCTGGTTGGTAAGGGTGTCCTTCATTGATTATCCATCTGTAACAAAAAATGGAACAAGCTCATAAGTTATCTGTTTATAATATTAGAAAATGGTTAAAATATTTCATTTGAATCTTTTAATTTAATAAATCGAAAGACACGACTACTTACATTAGGTACACGTTTTAAATCCAAGGCATCGTGGGTAGTAGGTCGAGCATCGGGATGGTTGGGTGGTTCCTTCCTTTATTATTTAACCCATCTGAAACAAAAAATGGAACAAGCACATAAGTTATCTGTTTATAATATTAGAAAATGGTTAAAATATTTCATTTGAATCTTTTAATAAATGAAGAAACGCGACTACTTACATTCACTTGGATTCCGACGGAGCTTCCAGCCTCCTGGGTGTGCTTCACGTGTAATTTTAATAATGATTCTACTAACGCGGCGCACAAAATTATTTTTGACAAGAAATCGATTTTCTTGCGTAGTGAAGCTAACGCGACCGAAATAATTTAATACGGCGAACAAAATTGACTCTAATTTTCGCACGAAACCGAACCGAGTGCACGCGACAAGCCGAACGCGCGCGACCGAGGCGGCTCGAACGAATTGCGGACGTTACGATCGAATTGCAGGTGGTCAAGCCGAACGCGCGCGACCGAATCGGCTCGACCGAACCACGGACTCGAGGACCGAATTACAAGTGGTCGAATCGGACGCGCGCGACCGAACCGATCCGACCGAATTACGGTAAGGAGGGAAGGATAAGGAAAATAAAACACATACAAATTTTTCTTATTAATCATTTTGTTTTAAGAAAGCGTTCATTAAGATAAGTTAGTTACGTTGTTTGAATTTGATAAAGATGTTATGTAATTATGAGCAGGATGCTTTGAAATTAGGAATACGTACTAAGATTTTCATCAAAGGATAATTACTTCTGATAACGCGTTAGTGCAAGGCAGCCAATTCGCTAGATATTATTTGCAATGGAATGCATATCATGTCTAACATAATATGCATTACATAGAAAATAATATCCATTGCCCGGGTCCACCACGTGGAGGTTGCTGCTGGGGACCCATCTCGAATATTTTAAAAATTACAAATACTATTTCACAGATAAGTATTATAAATCGCGGTAATAGAATGACTCGAAATTTAATAAATTTATAGAAGCTAAATTTTTATAATACACCGATCGTGAGCCATTAGCTCTTACTTTTTTAATAAGTGCAACGTTTAAGAATTCACGTTGAAGAATCTATCGATTCAGTAATATTAATTAAATGTATTATATAGTAATAAAATTGATAGCGTTATTTAGAAGCAATGATTTAAACGATGAATTAGAATTTATAATAACAGAGATGTGAACGCTATGAAAGAGTACGACGGAGTGAGCGTCTACCACTCAATGACCCCCGCGCAAGGTTGTCCGCGCTCGATCTTTGTTTACTCGCGCTTTCTTCGTTTGACGTCTTTGTATTACTTTTACAATAAGTGAAACGTTTAATAATTCACGTTGAAGAATGTATCGATTCAGTAATATTAATTAAATGTATTATATAGTAATAAAATCGATAGCGTTATTTAGAAGCAATGACTTAGACGATGAATTAGAATTTATAATAACAGAGATGTGAACGCTATGAAAGAGTACGACGGAGTGAGCGTCTACCGCTCAATGACCCCCGTGCGAGGTTGTCCGCGCACGAACTTTGTTTACTCTCGCGTATTTCATTTTACGTCTTTGTAATATTCTTAAAATAATTAAACGTTTAAGAATTCACGTTGAAGAATATATCGATTCAGTAATATTAATTAAATGTATTATATAATAATAAAATTGATAGCGTTATTTAGAAGCAATGATTTAGACGATGTATTAGAATTTATAATAAAGGAGATGTGAACACTATGAAAGAGTACGACGGAGTGAGCGTCTACCACTCAATGACCCCCGCGCAAGGTTGTCCGCGCTCGATCTTTGTTTACTCGCGCTTTCTTCGTTTGACGTCTTTGTATTACTTTTACAATAAGTGAAACGTTTAATAATTCACGTTCATGAATTTATCGATTCAGTAATATTAATTAAATGTATTACATAATAATAAAATTGATGGAGTTATTTAAAAGCAATGATTTAGACGATGAATTAGAATTTATAATAACAGAGATGTGAACGCTATGAAAGAGTACGACGGAGTGAGCGTCTACCACTCAATGACCCCCGCGCAAGGTTGTCCGCGCTCGATCTTTGTTTACTCGCGCTTTCTTCGTTTGACGTCTTTGTATTACTTTTACAATAAGTGAAACGTTTAATAATTCACGTTGAAGAATGTATCGATTCAGTAATATTAATAAAATGTATTATATAATAATAAAATTTATAGTGTTATTTGGAATTAATCATTTAGACGATTAACTAGAATCCACAGCCTGTCGAAAACCGTACACCCTTAATAGCAGTAGGTATAACTTTTTTAAACGTGAACAAATCGGCTTGAATTTTAGGAAGCACATAGCAGGGTTAGTTTACTGTTCATCGTGGCTTTATCTTTGAAAAAAAAAAAAAAGAATCTTTAAAATTACAAAGCAAATAAAAAAATTGGCAGTCTATTTATTTATTTATATTATCTGCTGCTGCGGCAGCAGCGGCTAAGGGGGGTTTTTAGTGAGTAGGAATCTCACACTACCCGTAACAGGGTGTCTATGGAAGGTATCCCTTGGGTGCCGAGCGCCACCATTGGCCAGTGTCACCAATCTTCTAATGTTTAACCGGATTTCTTGTTTATTATTTATCTTTGTATTTCAATAACAGTATCATCTCGCCTTCTGAATAAACTGCATTTAAAAAAAAAAAATGGAAGGTATCCCCTTCCAAAAAAAAAAAACAAAAAAAAGTTATCATCGACGGATAAAAGAAGGGAGCGTACCATCGACGGATATAGCAGCGAGTTATCAGCGACGGATCAAAGAAGGGAGCGTACCATCGACGGATAAAGCAACGGGTTATCAGCGACGGATAAAAGAAGGGAGCGTACTATCGACGGGTAAAAGAAGAGCGTACCATCAACGGATAAAGAATGAATAATATCATCAGTTATGATTCTCATAGAAAATTAGTTTTCTAATAATATGAATAACCTATTCTCTTCCTGTACTTCTGCTGTTCCTTTTGCACATATATTTCTACGACTAAAGATACATATCACTGTACTATAAAATATTTTTATTATACTAAATATGAAATGACTTTGTTTCGTATAACCATTTCCTTCCTGTACATACAACTATTTTTTCTTCTTCTTCATCTCCAATAATTGTACCATTTCTGAGACAAGATTTTTATAAGATTCTATTCTTAATCCTCATTTTTAGAATAAATGATTATATATTATTCGGCTATTTTATTCACGTGAATATTATTATTATATTATTCATTTGAAACAAAATTTCTTTTCTTTTTCAAGTTATATTGAATTAATAATCATTTACTGACTGTTGTCCACAACCCAATTCAAAGAATATCGTTGGCACAGCATCTGGTGGAAGATAAGCTCCAATTTTGTTCTGTTTGTACTATTTGCTTTCTATAGGCATAATCTGGACCTTTAGGTACTAAATCCAATCTTTGACATGCATGTACACATTGCAGCCATCTGTAAATATTATCAATATTAAAATAATGTCCATTTTACGATTACAAAGATAATTTATATAACAACAATAACTCTAAAACAGTTTTGTACCTGTCATATTCCTAATACAAATCTAATATAATTTCTGGGTGTATAATTCGTTTATAAACACCTTGGCAATGCACAGATTTGTTGCTTTTTCACCTTCATTTTTCCTTTTCGTGATTATTAATATCCAGTGATACCTGAAACAAAAAGCTAAGATCAGAGCCTTTCAAGAAAATCCTAAATTTATATAATATATAAAAATTAAAAATGTATTGAATATAAGATATATACAAAATATAAATACTATAATAATATAAACCATAAATGCATATAGCGAATAAAATAGTTACGTAATTACGTTCATTTACCTAAGATTAATCCCAAGGTATATAGCAAGCATGTACATACAAGTAAATGTATGTATAATACTACCTAATTCTTTCTGAAAATACGAAAATTTTCGTCCGTCCGTTTGTAAACAACAGCGTTAAGTTTTTCCACCGATTGAATTCTATCCTGCCCCCTTTGAAAGGCAATACCGGTACCTTTGTTTTGTTGTTTTCTTTTAGATATAGGGTAAACCTACCAATAGATGGACATCGTCCATTAGATGGACACGCGCAATATTATTGAATGATAAAAATAAAAATAGATATTAAAATTACATTAAAAGGACATAAATTAAAAGAAGCACTACTTAAGATATTGCAAAAAAGAGATATTTGTTTATTAGTGATTATAGCGTAAAAAAAATATTTTAGTTTAGTCATAGGTAGCGTGGAACTCGTTGAACGTCATCAGAATCTGACAGACTAACGTTTCATATGTCGTTATATGGACTGCAGCCAAATTCCACTTGCGATATTCTGGCAATGTCAAGCGTTAACTCCACATCCGGATCGCACCCTTCATCCGTCTCCATTATCTCTATAACACGATGGAATGAGAGGAATTAATTTCACGGCAATGCATTTAATTGTGTTTCTACTTCATAATTTTACTTAAAAGTACGAGGATCGATAGAAAACTCGCAGAACCACTGTAGTGGAATCTAACTTACGCGCATCAGTGGATCACTTCAAAGCTTTGCAACGTTTGGAATGCCTTGCCGACACACGAGTTGCAAAGAGCTGTTTACAATACAGGCACGCGTGTTTTACGTTGCACTCGTGTTTCACATGGGTAGTTCAACTTTGTTTGTAATCTGGGCTTGGGTAAAAAATATCGATATTTTTTAGTCGTTAAATATCGATATTGTTAAAAATTATCGATACGACATTTTTTTTTTTTTCACTTGCCTATCCCTATCGTAATCTATACTCTGCGAGCAAGGCTCGCACTCTAGCGGCATATCGAAATCGTAATTACGGAGGATGCAAGGAGGGTGCAATATTAATAACCTCATTATTATTCTTAAATTAACAATACCAGGTAATCTGCTTGTACGGGGCCTCGTGCCGGCTGTACCGTTGCAGATAACTACATACTTTTAAAATACGTCAGTTAATTTTTTTTGTTCTTTCCTCTTTCAACAAATAATCTCTGTCCATTCGGTATATTAACAAAAATGAACACGACGATAAAAGTAATCGATAACAATAAAGTTCTTTTTTTCGTTATGTGACTATAATTCATCGATGGTCAGAAAGTAATGTTTTTTAACAGTTGACTGGCCGAAACCATGAATATTAAAACAACACTCTTACTTTGCGCAAAAGCAATAGAGCTGTTCGATCATGATTAGTACAAAAATATATATAATGAATTTGAATTTTTATTCTTCCGGTGAATCGTGCACGCTTAAAAAAATCTATATCAATTTCAATCGATTTAAATTCAATTTATGCGATAAAAATCAAATGTCATTGATAATAGAGACTTCCAAATATCTCATCGTTGTATTGTCCTAATTTATTGTCGGGGAGATAAAATCGAGTGACGCTAACGGAAAATACTATGAATTCGTTTTGGTCGTATTACAGAAACGACGATCGATATCGACTATTACATAAATACAAAGATATGTACCAAATCCACGATCTATAAATACTTATAAATATATATATATATATATATATATATATATATATATACACACACATATACATATAAACAAAACCATTCTCTTGCGATGGCCTTCCGTAATCACGAATCTGCCAATTACATAATATAATCTTATATCGATTAACGCACGAGAAATAAAACAAACCTGATTTTGTTGGCTATTAAAAACGTGCTCTGGTCGATCATCTTCTCATAAAGATATTAAAATCGATGGGCTAACACGAGAGCCATTCTTGAGACGCATAACAATCCTTGTTTCAACGTCCAAGGTGACGATGGTTTTAAAAGTATGTTATAACGTTCGCTCGTTGTATCTGTACAAAAAGAATATCTATGATATATACATAATTAAATATTAAATGCCATTATTAATATTCCGCATGAAAATAAAATATAATCACAAAAGATGTGTAAAAAAAATTCTCACGGCAATTTACCTTTGATAGTTTCGACGAAGAACATGCTTTCATTTTTCATGTTGGCAACAAGCTCGTCGGTGACCAAAACATGAATCCCCTGAGGTCCAAGAAATAGCACGGAGTCTAAATGATCGCGAGGCAAGCTCAACGTGCTCAACAATTTGTTCGTAAAAGTGGTGCTGGTCAAACGATCCAAATAAACGATTCTCCATAACGAGTTGTCGCCATCCAAAGCAAAGTAAATAGTCAGTTTCGTCGTTGGCACGTTCGGGTGTAGCGCATTAAACAATCTGATGCCATCTGCGAGGCCACAAATTTGTATTAAATCGTCTCTCGATAGTCGTAACATATCAGAGGCCGAAAAACTTGCGAATGTTGATTTGAAAGCGTTGAAACCACTCGCTCGAAGTCGGGAGATTTGCAGACGGCGTCGATGACAGGGCCAGTCCCGCAACGCCAAGCGTCAGATCCATGTCCGAATTGGATCCTTCATCCTCCTCCATTGTCTCTGCAACACGATAGAATGAGACGAATTAATTTCATGCCAATGCACTTGATTGTATTTCTACTTCATATTTTGACTTATAAGTACGGGGATCGATATAAACATCGCATAGCCATTACAGCGGCATGTAACTTACTCGGATCAGTGGTACGATTCCAAGCTTTGCAACGATTTAAATGCTTTGCCGTCACACGAGTTGCAAAGAGCTGTTTACAGTGTGGGCACTTGTGTTTTACGTTGCACTCGTGTTTTATGTGGTAGGTCAACTGTTTTTGTAACCTAAAACGCTGAAAGCAACGGTCACACTGGAGCGGCATATCGCTGCATTTGGCATCTCTATTTTTCCCGCAACTGTATTTTTCGTGCCTCGCGACAAGATGTGTCGCAGAAAATTTTTTGCCGCAATAACTGCAGCCAAAATCCACTTGCTGTATTCCGAAGCGTCCTGCGTCAACTCCATATCCGAATCGGACCCTTCATCCGTCTCCATTATCTCTGTAACACGATGGAATGAGAGGTATTAATTTTATGCCAATGCACTTAATTGTGTTTCTACTTCATAATTTTACTTAAAAGTACGAGGATCGAAAGAAAACTCGCTGAACCGCTGTAGTGGCATCTAACTTACTCGCATCAGTAGATCACTTCAAAACTTTGCCACGATTGGAATGCCTTGCCAACACAGGTGTTGCAAAGAGCAGTTTACAATATAGGCACTCGTGTTTTACGTTGCACTCGTGTTTCACGTAATAGTTGAATTCAACGTTTTAGTAATCTAAAACGCTGCGATCAATGCTTTCACTCGAGCGACATGTCGCCGCACTTGAAATTATTATCTTTACCGCAACTGTATTTTCCGAGCATCGCGACGTGGTGTTTTGAAGAAAAGTTTTTGTCGCAATGGCTGCAGCCAAAATCCACTTGCTGTATTCCGAAGCGTCCTGCGTCAACTCCATATCCGAATCGGACCCTTCATCCATCTCCATTATCTCTGTAACACGATGGAATGAGAGGTATTAATTTTATGCCAATGCACTTAATTGTGTTTCTACTTCATAATTTTACTTAAAAGTACGAGGATCGAAAGAAAACTCGCTGAACCGCTGTAGTGGCATCTAACTTACTCGCATCAGTAGATCACTTCAAAGCTTTGCCACGATTGGAATGCCTTGCCGACACAGGTGTTGCAAAGAGCAGTTTACAATATGGGCACTCGTGTTTTACGTTGCACTCGTGTTTTATGTGGTAGGTCAACTGTTTTTGTAACCTAAAACGCTGAAAGCAACGGTCACACTGGAGCGGCATATCGCTGCATTTGGCATCTCTATTTTTCCCGCAACTGTATTTTTCGTGCCTCGCGACGAGATGTTTCGCAGAAAATTTTTTGCCGCAATAACTGCAGCCAAAATCCACTTGCTGTATTCCGAAGCGTCCTGCGTCAACTCCATATCCGAATCGGACCCTTCATCCATCTCCATTATCTCTGTAACACGATGGAATGAGAGGTATTAATTTTATGCCAATGCACTTAATTGTGTTTCTACTTCATAATTTTACTTAAAAGTACGAGGATCGAAAGAAAACTCGCTGAACCGCTGTAGTGGCATCTAACTTACTCGCATCAGTAGATCACTTCAAAGCTTTGCCACGATTGGAATGCCTTGCCGACACAGGTGTTGCAAACAGCAGTTTACAATATGGGCACTCGTGTTTTACGTTGCACTCGTGTTTTATGTGGTAGGTCAACTGTTTTTGTAACCTAAAACGCTGAAAGCAACGGTCACACTGGAGCGGCATATCGCTGCATTTGGCATCTCTATTTTTCCCGCAACTGTATTTTTCGTGCCTCGCGACGAGATGTTTCGCAAAAAATTTTTTGCCGCAATAACTGCAGCCAAAATCCACTTGCTGTATTCCGAAGCGTCCTGCGTCAACTCCATATCCGAATCGGACCCTTCATCCGTCTCCATTATCTCTGTAACACGATGGAATGAGAGGAATTAATTTCACGGCAATGCATTTAATTGTGTTTCTACTTCATAATTTTACTTAAAAGTACGAGGATCGAAAGAAAACTCGCTGAACCGCTGTAGTGGCATCTAACTTACTCGCATCAGTGGATCACTTCAAAGCTTTGCAAAGATTGGAATGCTTTGCCGACACAGGTGTTGCAAAGAGCAGTTTACAATATGGGCACTCGTGTTATTCGTTGCACTCGTGTTTCACGTAATAGTTGAATTCAACGTTTTAGTAATCTAAAACGCTGCGATCAATGCTTTCACTCGAGCGACATGTCGCCGCACTTGAAATTATTATCTTTACCGCAACTGTATTTTCCGAGCCTCGCGACGTGGTGTTTTGAAGAAAAGTTTTTGTCGCAATGACTGCAGCCAAATTCCACTTGCGGTATACTGGCAATGTCAAGCGTTAACTCCACATCCGAAGAGCATCCTTCATCCGTCTCCATAATCTCTGTAACACGATGGAATGAGAGGTATTAATTTTATGCCAATGCACTTAATTGTGTTTCTACTTCATAATTTTACTTAAAAGTACGAGGATCGAAAGAAAACTCGCTGAACCGCTGTAGTGGCATCTAACTTACTCGCATCAGTAGATCACTTCAAAGCTTTGCCACGATTGGAATGCCTTGCCGACACAGGTGTTGCAAAGAGCAGTTTACAATATGGGCACTCGTGTTTTACGTTGCACTCGTGTTTTATGTGGTAGGTCAACTGTTTTTGTAACCTAAAACGCTGAAAGCAACGGTCACACTGGAGCGGCATATCGCTGCATTTGGCATCTCTATTTTTCCCGCAACTGTATTTTTCGTGCCTCGCGACGAGATGTTTCGCAGAAAATTTTTTGCCGCAATAACTGCAGCCAAAATCCACTTGCTGTATTCCGAAGCGTCCTGCGTCAACTCCATATCCGAATCGGACCCTTCATCCATCTCCATTATCTCTGTAACACGATGGAATGAGAGGTATTAATTTTATGCCAATGCACTTAATTGTGTTTCTACTTCATAATTTTACTTAAAAGTACGAGGATCGAAAGAAAACTCGCTGAACCGCTGTAGTGGCATCTAACTTACTCGCATCAGTAGATCACTTCAAAGCTTTGCCACGATTGGAATGCCTTGCCGACACAGGTGTTGCAAACAGCAGTTTACAATATGGGCACTCGTGTTTTACGTTGCACTCGTGTTTTATGTGGTAGGTCAACTGTTTTTGTAACCTAAAACGCTGAAAGCAACGGTCACACTGGAGCGGCATATCGCTGCATTTGGCATCTCTATTTTTCCCGCAACTGTATTTTTCGTGCCTCGCGACGAGATGTTTCGCAAAAAATTTTTTGCCGCAATAACTGCAGCCAAAATCCACTTGCTGTATTCCGAAGCGTCCTGCGTCAACTCCATATCCGAATCGGACCCTTCATCCGTCTCCATTATCTCTGTAACACGATGGAATGAGAGGAATTAATTTCACGGCAATGCATTTAATTGTGTTTCTACTTCATAATTTTACTTAAAAGTACGAGGATCGAAAGAAAACTCGCTGAACCGCTGTAGTGGCATCTAACTTACTCGCATCAGTGGATCACTTCAAAGCTTTTCCACGATTGGAATGCCTTGCCGACACAGGTGTTGCAAAGAGCTGTTTACAATACAGGCACGCGTGTTTTACGTTGCACTCGTGTTTCACGTAATAGTTGAATTCAACGTTTTAGTAATCTAAAACGCTGCGATCAATGCTTTCACTCGAGCGACATGTCGCCGCACTTGAAATTATTATCTTTACCGCAACTGTATTTTCCGAGCCTCGCGACGTGGTGTTTTGAAGAAAAGTTTTTGTCGCAATGACTGCAGCCAAATTCCACTTGCGGTATACTGGCAATGTCAAGCGTTAACTCCACATCCGAAGAGCATCCTTCATCCGTCTCCATAATCTCTGTAACACGATGGAATGAGAGGTATTAATTTTATGCCAATGCACTTAATTGTGTTTCTACTTCATAATTTTACTTAAAAGTACGAGGATCGAAAGAAAACTCGCTGAACCGCTGTAGTGGCATCTAACTTACTCGCATCAGTAGATCACTTCAAAGCTTTGCCACGATTGGAATGCCTTGCCGACACAGGTGTTGCAAAGAGCAGTTTACAATATGGGCACTCGTGTTTTACGTTGCACTCGTGTTTTATGTGGTAGGTCAACTGTTTTTGTAACCTAAAACGCTGAAAGCAACGGTCACACTGGAGCGGCATATCGCTGCATTTGGCATCTCTATTTTTCCCGCAACTGTATTTTTCGTGCCTCGCGACGAGATGTTTCGCAGAAAATTTTTTGCCGCAATAACTGCAGCCAAAATCCACTTGCTGTATTCCGAAGCGTCCTGCGTCAACTCCATATCCGAATCGGACCCTTCATCCATCTCCATTATCTCTGTAACACGATGGAATGAGAGGTATTAATTTTATGCCAATGCACTTAATTGTGTTTCTACTTCATAATTTTACTTAAAAGTACGAGGATCGAAAGAAAACTCGCTGAACCGCTGTAGTGGCATCTAACTTACTCGCATCAGTAGATCACTTCAAAGCTTTGCCACGATTGGAATGCCTTGCCGACACAGGTGTTGCAAACAGCAGTTTACAATATGGGCACTCGTGTTTTACGTTGCACTCGTGTTTTATGTGGTAGGTCAACTGTTTTTGTAACCTAAAACGCTGAAAGCAACGGTCACACTGGAGCGGCATATCGCTGCATTTGGCATCTCTATTTTTCCCGCAACTGTATTTTTCGTGCCTCGCGACGAGATGTTTCGCAAAAAATTTTTTGCCGCAATAACTGCAGCCAAAATCCACTTGCTGTATTCCGAAGCGTCCTGCGTCAACTCCATATCCGAATCGGACCCTTCATCCGTCTCCATTATCTCTGTAACACGATGGAATGAGAGGAATTAATTTCACGGCAATGCATTTAATTGTGTTTCTACTTCATAATTTTACTTAAAAGTACGAGGATCGAAAGAAAACTCGCTGAACCGCTGTAGTGGCATCTAACTTACTCGCATCAGTGGATCACTTCAAAGCTTTTCCACGATTGGAATGCCTTGCCGACACAGGTGTTGCAAAGAGCTGTTTACAATACAGGCACGCGTGTTTTACGTTGCACTCGTGTTTCACGTAATAGTTGAATTCAACGTTTTAGTAATCTAAAACGCTGCGATCAAGGCTCTCACTCGAACGACATGTCGCCGCACTTGAAATTATTATCTTTACCGCAACTGTATTTCTCGTGCCTCGCGACGTGGTTTTTTGATGCAAATTTTTTGTCGCAATGACTGCAGCCAAATTCCACTTGCGGTATTCTGGCAATGTCAAGCGTTAACTCCACATCCGAATCGCATCCTTCATCCGTCTCCATAATCTCTGTAACACGATGGAATGAGAGGAATTAATTTCACGGCAGTGCACTTAATTGTGTTTCTAATTCATAATTTTACTTAAAAGTACGAGGATCGAAAGAAAACTCGCTGAACCGCTGTAGTGGCATCTAACTTACTCGCATCAGTAGATCACTTCAAAGCTTTGCCACGATTGGAATGCCTTGCCGACACAGGTGTTGCAAAGAGCAGTTTACAATATGGGCACTCGTGTTTTACGTTGCACTCGTGTTTTATGTGGTAGGTCAACTGTTTTTGTAACCTAAAACGCTGAAAGCAACGGTCACACTGGAGCGGCATATCGCTGCATTTGGCATCTCTATTTTTCCCGCAACTGTATTTTTCGTGCCTCGCGACGAGATGTTTCGCAGAAAATTTTTTGCCGCAATAACTGCAGCCAAAATCCACTTGCTGTATTCCGAAGCGTCCTGCGTCAACTCCATATCCGAATCGGACCCTTCATCCGTCTCCATTATCTCTGTAACACGATGGAATGAGAGGAATTAATTTCACGGCAATGCATTTAATTGTGTTTCTACTTCATAATTTTACTTAAAAGTACGAGGATCGAAAGAAAACTCGCTGAACCGCTGTAGTGGCATCTAACTTACTCGCATCAGTAGATCACTTCAAAGCTTTGCAAAGATTGGAATGCCTTGCCGACACAGGTGTTGCAAAGAGCAGTTTACAATATGGGCACTCGTGTTATTCGTTGCACTCGTGTTTCACATGGGTAGTTCAACTTTGTTTGTAATCTGGGTTTGGGTAAAAAATATCGATATTTTTTAGTCGTTAAATATCGATACTGTTAAAAATTATCGATACGAAATTTTTTTTTTTTTCACTTGCCTATCCCTATCGTAATCTATACTCTGCGAGCAAGGCTCGCACTCTAGCGGCATATCGAAATCGTAATTACGGAGGATGCAAGGAGGGTGCAATATTAATAACCTCATTATTATTCTTAAATTAACAATACCAGGTAATCTGCTTGTACGGGGCCTCGTGCCAGCTGTACCGTTGCAGATAACTACATACTTTTAAAATACGTCAGTTAATTTTTTTTGTTCTTTCCTCTTTCAACAAATAATCTCTGTCCATTCGGTATATTAACAAAAATGAACACGACGACAAAAGTAATCGATAACAATAAAGTTCTTTTTTTCGTTATGTGACTATAATTCATCGATGGTCAGAAAGTAATGTTTTTTTAACAGTTGACTGGCCGAAACCATGAATATTAAAACAACACTCTTACTTTGCGCAAAAGCAATAGAGCTGTTCGATCATGATTAGTACAAAAATATATATAATGAATTTGAATTTTTATTCTTCCGGTGAATCGTGCACGCTTAAAAAAATCTATATCAATTTCAATCGATTTAAATTCAATTTATGCGATAAAAATCAAATGTCATTGATAATAGAGACTTCCAAATATCTCATCGTTGTATTGTCCTAATTTATTGTCGGGGAGATAAAATCGAGTGACGCTAACGGAAAATACTATGAATTCGTTTTGGTCGTATTACAGAAACGACGATCGATATCGACTATTACATAAATACAAAGATATGTACCAAATCCACGATCTATAAATAATTATAAATATATATATATATATATATATATATATATACACACACACATATACATATAAACAAAACCATTCTCTTGCGATGGCCTTCCGTAATCACGAATCTGCCAATTACATAATATAATCTTATATCGATTAACGCACGAGAAATAAAACAAACCTGATTTTGTTGGCTATTAAAAACGTGCTCTGGTCGATCATCTTCTCATAAAGATATTAAAATCGATGGGCTAACACGAGAGCCATTCTTGAGACGCATAACAATCCTTGTTTCAACGTTCAAGGTGACGATGGTTTTAAAAGTATGTTATAACGTTCGCTCGTTGTATCTGTACAAAAAGAATATCTATGATATATACATAATTAAATATTAAATGCCATTATTAATATTCCGCATGAAAATAAAATATAATCACAAAAGATGTGTAAAAAAAATTCTCACGGCAATTTACCTTTGATAGTTTCGACGAAGAACATGCTTTCATTTTTCATGTTGGCAACAAGCTCGTCGGTGACCAAAACATGAATCCCCTGAGGTCCAAGAAATAGCACGGAGTCTAAATGATCGCGAGGCAAGCTCAACGTGCTCAACAATTTGTTCGTAAAAGTGGTGCTGGTCAAACGATCCAAATAAACGATTCTCCATAACGAGCTGTCGCCATCCAAAGCAAAGTAAAGAGTCAGTTTCGTCGTTGGCACGTTCGGGTGTAGCGCATTAAACAATCTGATGCCATCTGCGAGGCCACAAATTTGTATTAAATCGTCTCTCGATAGTCGTAACATATCAGAGGCCGAAAAACTTGCGAATGTTGATTTGAAAGCGTTGAAACCACTCGCTCGAAGTCGGGAGATTTGCAGACGGCGTCGATGACAGGGCCAGTCCCGCAACGCCAAGCGTCAGATCCATGTCCGAATTGGATCCTTCATCCGCCTCCATTGTCTCTGCAACACGATAGAATGAGACGAATTAATTTCATGCCAATGCACTTGATTGTATTTCTACTTCATATTTTGACTTATAAGTACGGGGATCGATATAAACATCGCATAGCCATTACAGCGGCATGTAACTTACTCGGATCAGTGGAACGATTCCAAGCTTTGCCACGATTGGAATGCCTTGCCGACACAGGTGTTGCAAAGAGCAGTTTACAATATGGGCACTCGTGTTTTACGTTGCACTCGTGTTTTATGTGGTAGGTCAACTGTTTTTGTAACCTAAAACGCTGAAAGCAACGGTCACACTGGAGCGGCATATCGCTGCATTTGGCATCGCTATTTTTCCCGCAACTGTATTTTTCGTGCCTCGCGACGAGATGTTTCGCAGAAAATTTTTTGCCGCAATAACTGCAGCCAAAATCCACTTGCTGTATTCCGAAGCGTCCTGCGTCAACTCCATATCCGAATCGGACCCTTCATCCGTCTCCATTATCTCTGTAACACGATGGAATGAGAGGAATTAATTTCACGGCAATGCATTTAATTGTGTTTCTACTTCATAATTTTACTTAAAAGTACGAGGATCGAAAGAAAACTCGCTGAACCGCTGTAGTGGCATCTAACTTACTCGCATCAGTAGATCACTTCAAAGCTTTGCAAAGATTGGAATGCCTTGCCGACACAGGTGTTGCAAAGAGCAGTTTACAATATGGGCACTCGTGTTATTCGTTGCACTCGTGTTTCACATGGGTAGTTCAACTTTGTTTGTAATCTGGGTTTGGGTAAAAAATATCGATATTTTTTAGTCGTTAAATATCGATACTGTTAAAAATTATCGATACGAAATTTTTTTTTTTTTCACTTGCCTATCCCTATCGTAATCTATACTCTGCGAGCAAGGCTCGCACTCTAGCGGCATATCGAAATCGTAATTACGGAGGATGCAAGGAGGGTGCAATATTAATAACCTCATTATTATTCTTAAATTAACAATACCAGGTAATCTGCTTGTACGGGGCCTCGTGCCGGCTGTACCGTTGCAGATAACTACATACTTTTAAAATACGTCAGTTAATTTTTTTTGTTCTTTCCTCTTTCAACAAATAATCTCTGTCCATTCGGTATATTAACAAAAATGAACACGACGACAAAAGTAATCGATAACAATAAAGTTCTTTTTTTCGTTATGTGACTATAATTCATCGATGGTCAGAAAGTAATGTTTTTTTAACAGTTGACTGGCCGAAACCATGAATATTAAAACAACACTCTTACTTTGCGCAAAAGCAATAGAGCTGTTCGATCATGATTAGTACAAAAATATATATAATGAATTTGAATTTTTATTCTTCCGGTGAATCGTGCACGCTTAAAAAAATCTATATCAATTTCAATCGATTTAAATTCAATTTATGCGATAAAAATCAAATGTCATTGATAATAGAGACTTCCAAATATCTCATCGTTGTATTGTCCTAATTTATTGTCGGGGAGATAAAATCGAGTGACGCTAACGGAAAATACTATGAATTCGTTTTGGTCGTATTACAGAAACGACGATCGATATCGACTATTACATAAATACAAAGATATGTACCAAATCCACGATCTATAAATAATTATAAATATATATATATATATATATATATATATATACACACACACACACACACATATACATATAAACAAAACCATTCTCTTGCGATGGCCTTCCGTAATCACGAATCTGCCAATTACATAATATAATAACTCTCGTTCGAGCTGTCCTAGTAGTCGGACGTGTTTATATTTCTCTCCTGGGTCATTTAAATCAACGGTTACGTTCTCGTTAAATCGCAAACTGTCAAAATCGCACAAAGATGGATAATCAAATCTGTAAAGGATGTACCAATAAGGTAGTCAAACCGGTGGTTTGTGCACTCTGTGGCACTGCTGCTCATCCAGCGTGCCTGCATCGTACTGGTCATCCCTTTCATAATGGTCAGTTTAGTGATTGTGGCTCTTCATCAGTGACAGATCTTCAAGATTCCAGGCTTCTGAGTAAATTTCGAGCAGTCTTCAGGCAAGATCTTGAAGAAATTCTAACAAAAAGGCTGGTTGCTTTTGAAAAGAAGATCATAGAATCTTTAGAAACATTCAAAGCCGAATTCAAAACGGATATTCACAACCTTAATGAGAGGGTAAACAACTTGGAGGTTAAACTCGCTTCGACATCGCGCGATTTAAACTGTGAGGAAGATATTCTCTCTGAAATCGCAGACCGTGACCGATGCTCCCGGAATCTAATAATTTTTAATTTGGAGGAGGACCGTCCACCAGTGGGAACGTCTTCGAGTGGAAATACACACTCAGATTCTGGAAATTTGGATTCAAACGTAGTGTCCGGCATTTTTCAAGAGATATGTCCGCCAGGCATCCCTATCCTAAAAACCTTTCGGATTGGGAAAAAACGCACGGATCGTCCAAGGCCTTTGAAGGTGATATGCAAATCCCGCGAAGATGTGATAGCTGTTTTACGGAGCAAAGCTACGTATAATGGACCAGGCATCATATATGAGGATCGTACTCCGAAACAACGTAGCTATCTTCAAGAGCTTCGGACTAAATTAAATCAACTCCATGCAGCGGGTGAAACAGAAAAAACTATTCGGTTTGTTAATGGTGTGCCCCGGATAGTGAACTCGAATTATAATAATAGTTATGCGTCTCGAAAAAACTAATTTCTTCCCCTTTAGTTTACTTTCAAAATGTTAGAGGTCTGCGTTCCAAATTGAATATTATTAGATGTGCAATTGCAGCGGCATCGGAATTATATAAGGTCATTTTACTTGTGGAGACCTGGCTTCATGAAGGCATCAGTAATTCGGAGCTCGGTTTGAGTGAATATAATATTTATAGATGTGATAGATGCACTGTTTCGGGCAATAAGCAGATGGGAGGGGGTGTTTTGATTGCCGTGCACGAATCCCTGTCAAGCCGTCTTTTGTCTCCGTCCTTGTTTGACGTAGAGCATGTGTTTGTTGAAATTCGTTTTCCTTTTAAATCCCTTGTCGTCTGTTGTGTTTATTTTCCTCCTGTCAGCGATCCGCATTTGTTTACGAGTCACTGTATTCAAATTGAACAGCTGATGGCATCCTTCTCTGCGAGCACTGACCTCATCGTTAGTGGGGATTTTAATTTACCAAATACTATCTGGTCTAACGACCCGGTCGGTAACTTGTTATATTCTTTTACTTCTTCTAGTGTTCTTCGTCTACAATCTTCTATCCTGCATGCTAGCTATAATCTTCTAGAGCTCTATCAATCAAACAACATTCCAAACTCCTATGGAAGGACCTTAGACCTCGTTTTTTCATCGTTTAAAAATCTCAGTGTTTGTGCTTCCTCTGATATCCTTCTTCCCCCCGATCCTTACCACCCGCCTCTCCAGTTTCATATTCCTATCTCCTATGTGAGTGCACCCTCTTCCTCCTTATTGGTACTCAAAAATTTTAGATTAGGGGATTACTACTCCTTAAATAATTATATGTGCTCAATAAATTGGGATGGGATTTTAAAGAATAAAACTGTGGAGGAGGCAGTTGAAATTCTCTACTATCATATCAATTATGCCATTGATGCATTCGTACCAATAAAATGTATTCGTCCGTCCTCATTCCCGTCATGGTTTACGTCTGAATTAATTAGGAAAATTAAAGCAAAGAAACGCATCCATTCGTGCTATAAACGGAGCGGCCTTCTCTCTGATTACCTTGCATTTATCAAGCTCAGGTCAGAATGTAAGTTGTTGACACGGCGTTGCTGGGAGGCATATGTACACCGCGTTGAAGGAAACATCTTTTCTGATGCTCACTCTTTTTGGAGCTTTACTCAATCTCTCCGGAAATCAAGGTCGAAGCCTACCATGTTTCTAAATAATAACCCGTTAGATAATGAAACATCTATTGCGAATGGCTTTGCTGACTTTTTTAAATCTGTTTACAAACCGGACAGTGGCTGCGCACACTCTTTTAATTATGGGGCTGATCTTGACATTTCGAACTTAAATATTGAGATTAAGGATATTTATGATTGTATCAATAACTTAAAAATTAATTCATCTCCGGGTATAGATGGTATTCATCCGTTAGTTGCTAAGTCCTGCGTATTCATTTTATCCAGAATTTTATGGATCATTTTCAATAAATCTTTGGCCTCCGGGATTTTTCCCTCATTATGGAAAACCAGTTTAATCAAACCTATTTTTAAGAAGGGAGATCCGTCCTTGATTGAAAACTATAGAGCTGTCAGTATACAAAGTATATTTCCGAAAATCCTGGACGATATCGTTGCACAGAAACTC
This sequence comes from Ancistrocerus nigricornis, assembly GCA_916049575.1. Taxonomy (NCBI): domain Eukaryota; kingdom Metazoa; phylum Arthropoda; class Insecta; order Hymenoptera; family Vespidae; genus Ancistrocerus; species Ancistrocerus nigricornis. Next base: position 89,723 of record OU696665.1, read on the forward strand.
TCGAGGCTCTGTAAAAATATCATTGTAGATGAACAACATGGTTTTTTTGCTGGGAGATCCACTTGTACAAATCTACTTTTATACCAACACTATCTTGCCACCTCGTTGGAAAAAAAGATGCAGGTAGATGCCGTCTATACCGATTTTAAAAAAGCATTTGATCAGGTGTGTCATTCAGTGCTCCTCGCCAAGCTAAGGAGTCTTGGCATATCGGGGTCACTCCTGGCATGGCTGAACAGTTTTATCTCTGGTAGGTTTCAGATTGTTGCATACTTGAACTCCTTTTCTTCAGCCATCGAGGTATTATCTGGGGTTCCCCAAGGTTCGCACCTGGGGCCACTCCTTTTCATTTTATTCATTAATGACCTAACGGAATGCTTCAAATATTGCCACTTTCTCTTATTTGCAGATGATTTAAAACTGTTCCATGCCATTGAAGATGCTTCTAGTACATATAAGATACAAAGTGACCTCGATAATTTAATGTCTTGGTGCAAGCGCAATAAGCTCTCTCTTAATGTAGCGAAATGCTATGTTCTGCGTTTCTCGTTGGTAAAGAAAAACATTTTGTATCCTTACTCGCTAAATAATTTAGTTTTACTTTCCGTTGATTCAATCAAAGATTTAGGAGTCACCTTTTCATCAAACTTATCATTCTCTAAGCACATCATAGACATTTCTAGTACTGCATTTAGAACCCTAGGATTTATTCATAGAACATCTAGACATTTTAAGTTTACTAGTACATTAAGATTATTATATTGTACCTTGGTTCGACCAAAGTTAGAGTACTGTTCGGTTATTTGGTCTCCATATCAACGTTACTTATCCACCGATCTGGAACGCGTTCAGCACAAATTCTTACGCTTAGCTGCTTTTAACCTACAATGCCCTATGAGAGTACATGATCATGATTATACTGAGATTCAGTCGCGTTTAAATATAACGACGCTTGAGAGTAGAAGACACATGTACGAGCTACTTTTCGCCAATAAGGTATTAACTGGGGGTATTTCTTGTATGGCAATTGTATCATGTTTTGGTTTAGCTGTACCCCGGTCTGCCTCAAGGCAGCAGAATCTGTTAGCATGCGAACAGCATAGAACATTATATGGCCAACTAAACTGCCTAAATAGAATATTTATTATTTCTAATCAGTATGCGAAAGAGCTTGATTTCTTCTGTCGACCATCTCTTTTTAAGAATAAGTTATTGGCGCTACTTACAGTCTATAACAGCTCACAATAATATATCATATGAACATGTTCTTGTTATTTTCTTTTTTGGACTCTACTATTGTTATTATTTCATTTTTTAATTATAGTTTTGTTTATTTGTTATGTTTTATATTTTACTTAATTTCTATACTGTTACCTGTTTTACACTTTACTAAATTGTACTAAAGGGGATATTCCCGTATATTAATTAATAAATAAATAAATAAATAATCTTATATCGATTAACGCACGAGAAATAAAACAAACCTGATTTTGTTGGCTATTAAAAACGTGCTCTGGTCGATCATCTTCTCATAAAGATATTAAAATCGATGGGCTAACACGAGAGCCATTCTTGAGACGCATAACAATCCTTGTTTCAACGTTCAAGGTGACGATGGTTTTAAAAGTATGTTATAACGTTCGCTCGTTGTATCTGTACAAAAAGAATATCTATGATATATACATAATTAAATATTAAATGCCATTATTAATATTCCGCATGAAAATAAAATATAATCACAAAAGATGTGTAAAAAAAATTCTCACGGCAATTTACCTTTGATAGTTTCGACGAAGAACATGCTTTCATTTTTCATGTTGGCAACAAGCTCGTCGGCGACCAAAACATGAATCCCCTGAAGTCCAAGAAATAGCACGGAGTCTAAATGATCGCGAGGCAATCTCAACGTGCTCAACAATTTGTTCGTAAAAGTGGTGCTGGTCAAACGATCCAAATAAACGATTCTCCATAACGAGCTGTCGCCATCCAAAGCAAAGTAAAGAGTCAGTTTCGTCGTTGGAACGTTCGGGTGTAGCGCATTAAACAATCTGATGCCATCTGCGAGGCCACAAATTTGTATTAAATCGTCTCTCGGTAGTCGTAACATATCAGACCTCTGTCTCAGCAAAGTTCGGCTGTGCCGTAGACGTGGACGGGAGATTAGTTGATCGCGTTGACGTGGACGGGAGATTAGCTGGTCGCGTTGACGTGGACGGGAGATTAGTTGACCGCGTTGACGTGGACGGGAGATTAGCTGGTCGTGTTGACGTGGACGGGAGATTAGTTGATCGCGTTGACGTGGACGGGAGATTAGCTGGTCGCGTTGACGTGGACGGGAGATTAGTTGACCGCGTTGACGTGGACGGGAGATCAGCTGGTCGTGTTGACGTGGACGGGAGATTAGTTGATCGCGTTGACGTGGACGGGAGATTAGCTGGTCGCGTTGACGTGGACGGGAGATTCGCATATCGCGTAGATGTGGACGGGAGATTTGCAGACGGCGTCGATGACAGGGCCAGTCCCGCAACGCCAAGCGTCAGATCCATGTCCGAATTGGATCCTTCATCCGCCTCCATTGTCTCTGCAACACGATAGAATGAGACGAATTAATTTCATGCCAATGCACTTGATTGTATTTCTACTTCATATTTTGACTTATAAGTACGGGGATCGATATAAACATCGCATAGCCATTGCAGCGGCATGTAACTTACTCGGATCAGTGGAACGATTCCAAGCTTTGCAACGATTTAAATGCTTTGCCGTCACACGAGTTGCAAAGAGCTGTTTACAGTGTGGGCACTCGTGTTTTACGTTGCACTCGTGTTTTATGTGGTAGGTCAACTGTTTTTGTAACCTAAAACGCTGAAAGCAACGGTCACACTGGAGCGGCATATCGCTGCATTTGGCATCTCTATTTTTCCCGCAACTGTATTTTTCGTGCCTCGCGACGAGATGTTTCGCAGAAAATTTTTTGCCGCAATAACTGCAGCCAAAATCCACTTGCTGTATTCCGAAGCGTCCTGCGTCAACTCCATATCCGAATCGGACCCTTCATCCGTCTCCATTATCTCTGTAACACGATGGAATGAGAGGAATTAATTTCACGGCAATGCATTTAATTGTGTTTCTACTTCATAATTTTACTTAAAAGTACGAGGATCGAAAGAAAACTCGCTGAACCGCTGTAGTGGCATCTAACTTACTCGCATCAGTAGATCACTTCAAAGCTTTGCAAAGATTGGAATGCCTTGCCGACACAGGTGTTGCAAAGAGCAGTTTACAATATGGGCACTCGTGTTATTCGTTGCACTCGTGTTTCACATGGGTAGTTCAACTTTGTTTGTAATCTGGGCTTGGGTAAAAAATATCGATATTTTTTAGTCGTTAAATATCGATACTGTTAAAAATTATCGATACGAAATTTTTTTTTTTTTCACTTGCCTATCCCTATCGTAATCTATACTCTGCGAGCAAGGCTCGCACTCTAGCGGCATATCGAAATCGTAATTACGGAGGATGCAAGGAGGGTGCAATATTAATAACCTCATTATTATTCTTAAATTAACAATACCAGGTAATCTGCTTGTACGGGGCCTCGTGCCGGCTGTACCGTTGCAGATAACTACATACTTTTAAATTACGTCAGTTAATTTTTTTTGTTCTTTCCTCTTTCAACAAATAATCTCTGTCCATTCGGTATATTAACAAAAATGAACACGACGACAAAAGTAATCGATAACAATAAAGTTCTTTTTTTCGTTATGTGACTATAATTCATCGATGGTCAGAAAGTAATGTTTTTTTAACAGTTGACTGGCCGAAACCATGAATATTAAAACAACACTCTTACTTTGCGCAAAAGCAATAGAGCTGTTCGATCATGATTAGTACAAAAATATATATAATGAATTTGAATTTGTATTCTTCCGGTGAATCGTGCACGCTTAAAAAAATCTATATCAATTTCAATCGATTTAAATTCAATTTATGCGATAAAAATCAAATGTCATTGATAATAGAGACTTCCAAATATCTCATCGTTGTATTGTCCTAATTTATTGTCGGGGAGATAAAATCGAGTGACGCTAACGGAAAATACTATGAATTCGTTTTGGTCGTATTACAGAAACGACGATCGATATCGACTATTACATAAATACAAAGATATGTACCAAATCCACGATCTATAAATAATTATAAATATATATATATATATATATATATATATATATATACACACACACATATACATATAAACAAAACCATTCTCTTGCGATGGCCTTCCGTAATCATGAATCTGCCAATTACATAATATAATCTTATATCGATTAACGCACGAGAAATAAAACAAACCTGATTTTGTTGGCTATTAAAAACGTGCTCTGGTCGATCATCTTCTCATAAAGATATTAAAATCGATGGGCTAACACGAGAGCCATTCTTGAGACGCATAACAATCCTTGTTTCAACGTTCAAGGTGACGATGGTTTTAAAAGTATGTTATAACGTTCGCTCGTTGTATCTGTACAAAAAGAATATCTATGATATATACATAATTAAATATTAAATGCCATTATTAATATTCCGCATGAAAATAAAATATAATCACAAAAGATGTGTAAAAAAAATTCTCACGGCAATTTACCTTTGATAGTTTCGACGAAGAACATGCTTTCATTTTTCATGTTGGCAACAAGCTCGTCGGTGACCAAAACATGAATCCCCTGAGGTCCAAGATATAGCACGGAGTCTAAATGATCGCGAGGCAATCTCAACGTGCTCAACAATTTGTTCGTAAAAGTGGTGCTGGTCAAACGATCCAAATAAACGATTCTCCATAACGAGCTGTCGCCATCCAAAGCAAAGTAAAGAGTCAGTTTCGTCGTTGGAACGTTCGGGTGTAGCGCATTAAACAATCTGATGCCATCTGCGAGGCCACAAATTTGTATTAAATCGTCTCTCGGTAGTCGTAACATATCAGACCTCTGTCTCAGCAAAGTTCGGCTGTGCCGTAGACGTGGACGGGAGATTAGTTGATCGCGTTGACGTGGACGGGAGATTAGCTGGTCGCGTTGACGTGGACGGGAGATTAGTTGACCGCGTTGACGTGGACGGGAGATTAGCTGGTCGTGTTGACGTGGACGGGAGATTAGTTGATCGCGTTGACGTGGACGGGAGATTAGCTGGTCGCGTTGACGTGGACGGGAGATTCGCATATCGCGTAGATGTGGACGGGAGATTTGCAGACGGCGTCGATGACAGGGCCAGTCCCGCAACGCCAAGCGTCAGATCCATGTCCGAATTGGATCCTTCATCCGCCTCCATTATCTCTGTAACACGATGGAATGAGAGGAATTAATTTCACGGCAATGCATTTAATTGTGTTTCTACTTCATAATTTTACTTAAAAGTACGAGGATCGAAAGAAAACTCGCTGAACCGCTGTAGTGGCATCTAACTTACTCGCATCAGTAGATCACTTCAAAGCTTTGCAAAGATTGGAATGCCTTGCCGACACAGGTGTTGCAAAGAGCAGTTTACAATATGGGCACTCGTGTTATTCGTTGCACTCGTGTTTCACATGGGTAGTTCAACTTTGTTTGTAATCTGGGCTTGGGTAAAAAATATCGATATTTTTTAGTCGTTAAATATCGATACTGTTAAAAATTATCGATACGAAATTTTTTTTTTTTTCACTTGCCTATCCCTATCGTAATCTATACTCTGCGAGCAAGGCTCGCACTCTAGCGGCATATCGAAATCGTAATTACGGAGGATGCAAGGAGGGTGCAATATTAATAACCTCATTATTATTCTTAAATTAACAATACCAGGTAATCTGCTTGTACGGGGCCTCGTGCCGGCTGTACCGTTGCAGATAACTACATACTTTTAAATTACGTCAGTTAATTTTTTTTGTTCTTTCCTCTTTCAACAAATAATCTCTGTCCATTCGGTATATTAACAAAAATGAACACGACGACAAAAGTAATCGATAACAATAAAGTTCTTTTTTTCGTTATGTGACTATAATTCATCGATGGTCAGAAAGTAATGTTTTTTTAACAGTTGACTGGCCGAAACCATGAATATTAAAACAACACTCTTACTTTGCGCAAAAGCAATAGAGCTGTTCGATCATGATTAGTACAAAAATATATATAATGAATTTGAATTTGTATTCTTCCGGTGAATCGTGCACGCTTAAAAAAATCTATATCAATTTCAATCGATTTAAATTCAATTTATGCGATAAAAATCAAATGTCATTGATAATAGAGACTTCCAAATATCTCATCGTTGTATTGTCCTAATTTATTGTCGGGGAGATAAAATCGAGTGACGCTAACGGAAAATACTATGAATTCGTTTTGGTCGTATTACAGAAACGACGATCGATATCGACTATTACATAAATACAAAGATATGTACCAAATCCACGATCTATAAATAATTATAAATATATATATATATATATATATATATATATATATATACACACACACATATACATATAAACAAAACCATTCTCTTGCGATGGCCTTCCGTAATCATGAATCTGCCAATTACATAATATAATCTTATATCGATTAACGCACGAGAAATAAAACAAACCTGATTTTGTTGGCTATTAAAAACGTGCTCTGGTCGATCATCTTCTCATAAAGATATTAAAATCGATGGGCTAACACGAGAGCCATTCTTGAGACGCATAACAATCCTTGTTTCAACGTTCAAGGTGACGATGGTTTTAAAAGTATGTTATAACGTTCGCTCGTTGTATCTGTACAAAAAGAATATCTATGATATATACATAATTAAATATTAAATGCCATTATTAATATTCCGCATGAAAATAAAATATAATCACAAAAGATGTGTAAAAAAAATTCTCACGGCAATTTACCTTTGATAGTTTCGACGAAGAACATGCTTTCATTTTTCATGTTGGCAACAAGCTCGTCGGTGACCAAAACATGAATCCCCTGAGGTCCAAGATATAGCACGGAGTCTAAATGATCGCGAGGCAATCTCAACGTGCTCAACAATTTGTTCGTAAAAGTGGTGCTGGTCAAACGATCCAAATAAACGATTCTCCATAACGAGCTGTCGCCATCCAAAGCAAAGTAAAGAGTCAGTTTCGTCGTTGGAACGTTCGGGTGTAGCGCATTAAACAATCTGATGCCATCTGCGAGGCCACAAATTTGTATTAAATCGTCTCTCGGTAGTCGTAACATATCAGACCTCTGTCTCAGCAAAGTTCGGCTGTGCCGTAGACGTGGACGGGAGATTAGTTGATCGCGTTGACGTGGACGGGAGATTAGCTGGTCGCGTTGACGTGGACGGGAGATTAGTTGACCGCGTTGACGTGGACGGGAGATTAGCTGGTCGTGTTGACGTGGACGGGAGATTAGTTGATCGCGTTGACGTGGACGGGAGATTAGCTGGTCGCGTTGACGTGGACGGGAGATTCGCATATCGCGTAGATGTGGACGGGAGATTTGCAGACGGCGTCGATGACAGGGCCAGTCCCGCAACGCCAAGCGTCAGATCCATGTCCGAATTGGATCCTTCATCCGCCTCCATTGTCTCTGCAACACGATAGAATGAGACGAATTAATTTCATGCCAATGCACTTAATTGTATTTCTACTTCATATTCTGACTTATAAGTACGGGGATCGATATAAACATCGCATAGCCATTGCAGCGGCATGTAACTTACTCGGATCAGTGGAACGATTCCAAGCTTTGCAACGATTTAAATGCTTTGCCGTCACACGAGTTGCAAAGAGCTGTTTACAGTGTGGGCACTTGTGTTTTACGTTGCACTCGTGTTTTATGTGGTAGGTCAACTGTTTTTGTAACCTAAAACGCTGAAAGCAACGGTCACACTGGAGCGGCATATCGCTGCATTTGGCATCTCTATTTTTCCCGCAACTGTATTTTTCGTGCCTCGCGACGAGATGTTTCGCAGAAAATTTTTTGCCGCAATAACTGCAGCCAAAATCCACTTGCTGTATTCCGAAGCGTCCTGCGTCAACTCCACATCCGAATCGCATCCATCATCCGTCTCCATAATCTCTGTAACACGATGGAATGAGAGGAATTAATTTCACGGCAATGCATTTAATTGTGTTTCTACTTCAAAATTTTACTTAAAAGTACGAGGATCGATAGAAAAATCGCAAAACCACTGGAGTGGAATCTAACTTACGCGCATCAGTGGATCACTTCAAAGCTTTGCAAAGATTGGAATGCCTTGCCGACACAGGTGTTGCAAAGAGCAGTTTACAATATGGGCACTAGTGTTATTCGTTGCACTCGTGTTTCACGTAATAGTTGAATTCAACGTTTTAGTAATCTAAAACGCTGCGATCAATGCTCTCACTCGAGCGACATGTCGCCGCACTTGAAATTATTATCTTTACCGCAACTGTATTTTCCAAACCTCGCGACGTGGTTTTTTGATGCAAATTTTTTGTCGCAATGACTGCAGCCAAATTCCACTAGCGGTATTCTGGCAATGTCAAGCGTTAACTCCACATCCGAATCGCATCCTTCATCCGTCTCCATAATCTCTGTAACACGATGGAATGAGAGGAATTAATTTCACGGCAATGCATTTAATTGTGTTTCTACTTCAAAATTTTACTTAAAAGTACAAGGATCGATAGAAAACTCGCAGAACCACTGTAGTGGAATCTAACTTACGCGCATCAGTGGATCACTTCAAAGCTTTGCAAAGATTGGAATGCCTTGCCGACAAAGGTGTTGCAAAGAGCAGTTTACAATATGGGCACTCGTGTTATTCGTTGCACTCGTGTTTCACGTAATAGTTGAATTCAACGTTTTAGTAATCTAAAACGCTGCGATCAATGCTCTCACTCGAGCGACATGTCGCTGCACTTGAAATTATTATCTTTACCGCAACTGTATTTTCCGAGCCTCGCGACGTGGTGTTTTGAAGAAAAGTTTTTGTCGCAATGACTGCAGCCAAATTCCACTTGCGGTATTCTGGCAATGTGAAGCGTTAACTCCACATCCGAATCGCATCCTTCATCCGTCTCCATTATCTCTGTAACACGATGGAATGAGAGGAATTAATTTCACGCCAATGCACTTAATTGTGTTTCTACTTCATAATTTTACTTAAAAGTACGAGGATCGAAAGAAAACTCGCAGAACCATTGTAGTGGCATCTAACTTACTCGCATCAGTGGATCACTTCAAAGCTTTGCCATGATTGGAATGCCTTGCCGACACAGGGGTTGCAAAGAGCAGTTTACAATATGGGCACTCGTGTTTTACGTTGCACTCGTGTTTTACGTGGTAGTTCAATGTTTTTTGTAATCCAAAACGCTGAAAGCAACGGTCATACTGGAGCGGCATACGGCTGCACTTGGAATCTTCATATTTCCCGCAACTGTATTTCTCGTGCCTCGCGACGTGGTTTTTTGATGCAAATTTTTTGTCGCAATGACTGCAGCCAAATTCCACTTGCGGTATTCTGGCAATGTCAAGCGTTAACTCCACATCCGAATCGCATCCTTCATCCGTCTCCATAATCTCTGTAACACGATGGAATGAGAGGAATTAATTTCACGGCAATGCATTTAATTGTGTTTCTACTTCATAATTTTACTTAAAAGTACGAGGATCGATAGAAAACTCGCAGAACCACTATAGTGGCATCTAACTTACGCGCATCAGTGAATCAGTTCAAAGCTTTGCAAAGATTGGAATGCCTTGCCGACACAGGTGTTGCTAAGAGCAGTTTACAATATGGGCACTCGTGTTTCACGTAATAGTTGAATTCAACGTTTTAGTAACCTAAAACGCTGCGATCAATGCTCTCACTCGAGCGACATGTCGCTGCACTTGAAATTACTATCTTTACCACAACTGTATTTTTCGAGCCTCGCGACGTGGTGTTTTGAAGACAAGTTTTTGTCGTAATGACTGCAGCCAAATTCCACTTGCGGTATTCTGGCAATGTCAAGCGTTAACTCCACATCCGAATCGCATCCTTCATCCGTCTCCATAATCTCTGTAACACGATGGAATGAGAGGAATTAATTTCACGGCAATGCATTTAATTGTGTTTCTACTTCATAATTTTACTTAAAAGTACGAGGATCGATAGAAAACTCGCAGAACCACTGTAGTGGCATCTAACTTACGCGCATCAGTGAATCACTTCAAAGCTTTGCAAAGATTGGAATGCCTTGCCGACACAGGTGTTGCTAAGAGCAGTTTACAATATGGGCACTCGTGTTTCACGTAATAGTTGAATTCAACGTTTTAGTAACCTAAAACGCTGCGATCAATGCTCTCACTCGAGCGACATGTCGCTGCACTTGAAATTACTATCTTTACCACAACTGTATTTTTCGAGCCTCGCGACGTGGTGTTTTGAAGACAAGTTTTTGTCGTAATGACTGCAGCCAAATTCCACTTGCGGTATTCTGGCAATGTCAAGCGTTAACTCCACATCCGAATCGCATCCTTCATCCGTCTCCATTATCTCTGTAACACGATGGAATGAGAGGAATTAATTTCACGCCAATGCACTTAATTGTGTTTCTACTTCATAATTTTACTTAAAAGTACGAGGATCGAAAGAAAACTCGCAGAACTATTGTAGTGGCATCTAACTTACTCGCATCAGTGGATCACTTCCAAGCTTTGCAACGATTGCAATGCCTTGCCGAAACACGAGTGGCAAAGAGCTGTTTACAATACAGGCACGCGTGTTTTACGTTGCACTCGTGTTTCACATGGGTAGTTCAACTTTATTTGTAATCTAGGCTTGGGTAAAAAATATCGATATTTTTTAGTCGTTAAATATCGATACTGTTAAAAATTATCGATACGACATTTTTTTTTTTTTCACTTGCCCATCCCTATCGTAATCTATACTCTGCGAGCAAGGCTCGCACTCTAGCGGCATACCGAAATCGTAATTACGGAGGATGCAAGGAGGGTGCAATATTAATAACCTCATTATTATTCTTAAATTAACAATACCAGGTAATCTGCTTGTACGGGGCCTCGTGCCGGCTGTACCGTTGCAGATAACTACATACTTTTAAAATACGTCAGTTAATTTTTTTTGTTCTTTCCTCTTTCAACAAATAATCTCTGTCCATTCGGTATATTAACAAAAATGAACACGACGATAAAAGTAATCGATAACAATAAAGTTCTTTTTTTCGTTATGTGACTATAATTCATCGATGGTCAGAAAGTAATGTTTTTTAACAGTTGACTGGCCGAAACCATGAATATTAAAACAACACTCTTACTTTGCGCAAAAGCAATAGAGCTGTTCGATCATGATTAGTACAAAAATATATATAATGAATTTGAATTTTTATTCTTCCGGTGAATCGTGCACGCTTAAAAAAATCTATATCAATTTCAATCGATTTAAATTCAATTTATGCGATAAAAATCAAATGTCATTGATAATAGAGACTTCCAAATATCTCATCGTTGTATTGTCCTAATTTATTGTCGGGGAGATAAAATCGAGTGACGCTAACGGAAAATACTATGAATTCGTTTTGGTCGTATTACAGAAACGACGATCGATATCGACTATTACATAAATACAAAGATATGTACCAAATCCACGATCTATAAATAATTATAAATATATATATATATATATATATATATATATATATATATATATACACACACACATATACATATAAACAAAACCATTCTCTTGCGATGACCTTCCGTAATCATGAATCTGCCAATTACATAATATAATCTTATATCGATTAACGCACGAGAAATAAAACAAACCTGATTTTGTTGGCTATTAAAAACGTGCTCTGGTCGATCATCTTCTCATAAAGATATTAAAATCGATGGGCTAACACGAGAGCCATTCTTGAGACGCATAACAATCCTTGTTTCAACGTTCAAGGTGACGATGGTTTTAAAAGTATGTTATAACGTTCGCTCGTTGTATCTGTACAAAAAGAATATCTATGATATATACATAATTAAATATTAAATGCCATTATTAATATTCCGCATGAAAATAAAATATAATCACAAAAGATGTGTAAAAAAAATTCTCACGGCAATTTACCTTTGATAGTTTCGACGAAGAACATGCTTTCATTTTTCATGTTGGCAACAAGCTCGTCGGTGACCAAAACATGAATCCCCTGAGGTCCAAGATATAGCACGGAGTCTAAATGATCGCGAGGCAATCTCAACGTGCTCAACAATTTGTTCGTAAAAGTGGTGCTGGTCAAACGATCCAAATAAACGATTCTCCATAACGAGCTGTCGCCATCCAAAGCAAAGTAAAGAGTCAGTTTCGTCGTTGGAACGTTCGGGTGTAGCGCATTAAACAATCTGATGCCATCTGCGAGGCCACAAATTTGTATTAAATCGTCTCTCGGTAGTCGTAACATATCAGACCTCTGTCTCAGCAAAGTTCGGCTGTGCCGTAGACGTGGACGGGAGATTAGTTGATCGCGTTGACGTGGACGGGAGATTCGCATATCGCGTAGATGTGGACGGGAGATTTGCAGACGGCGTCGATGACAGGGCCAGTCCCGCAACGCCAAGCGTCAGATCCATGTCCGAATTGGATCCTTCATCCGCCTCCATTGTCTCTGCAACACGATAGAATGAGACGAATTAATTTCATGCCAATGCACTTGATTGTATTTCTACTTCATATTTTGACTTATAAGTACGGGGATCGATATAAACATCGCATAGCCATTGCAGCGGCATGTAACTTACTCGGATCAGTGGAACGATTCCAAGCTTTGCAACGATTTAAATGCTTTGCCGTCACACGAGTTGCAAAGAGCTGTTTACAGTGTGGGCACTCGTGTTTTACGTTGCACTCGTGTTTTATGTGGTAGGTCAACTGTTTTTGTAACCTAAAACGCTGAAAGCAACGGTCACACTGGAGCGGCATATCGCTGCATTTGGCATCTCTATTTTTCCCGCAACTGTATTTTTCGTGCCTCGCGACGAGATGTTTCGCAGAAAATTTTTTGCCGCAATAACTGCAGCCAAAATCCACTTGCTGTATTCCGAAGCGTCCTGCGTCAACTCCATATCCGAATCGGACCCTTCATCCGTCTCCATTATCTCTGTAACACGATGGAATGAGAGGAATTAATTTCACGGCAATGCATTTAATTGTGTTTCTACTTCATAATTTTACTTAAAAGTACGAGGATCGAAAGAAAACTCGCTGAACCGCTGTAGTGGCATCTAACTTACTCGCATCAGTAGATCACTTCAAAGCTTTGCAAAGATTGGAATGCCTTGCCGACACAGGTGTTGCAAAGAGCAGTTTACAATATGGGCACTCGTGTTATTCGTTGCACTCGTGTTTCACATGGGTAGTTCAACTTTGTTTGTAATCTGGGCTTGGGTAAAAAATATCGATATTTTTTAGTCGTTAAATATCGATACTGTTAAAAATTATCGATACGAAATTTTTTTTTTTTTCACTTGCCTATCCCTATCGTAATCTATACTCTGCGAGCAAGGCTCGCACTCTAGCGGCATATCGAAATCGTAATTACGGAGGATGCAAGGAGGGTGCAATATTAATAACCTCATTATTATTCTTAAATTAACAATACCAGGTAATCTGCTTGTACGGGGCCTCGTGCCGGCTGTACCGTTGCAGATAACTACATACTTTTAAATTACGTCAGTTAATTTTTTTTGTTCTTTCCTCTTTCAACAAATAATCTCTGTCCATTCGGTATATTAACAAAAATGAACACGACGACAAAAGTAATCGATAACAATAAAGTTCTTTTTTTCGTTATGTGACTATAATTCATCGATGGTCAGAAAGTAATGTTTTTTTAACAGTTGACTGGCCGAAACCATGAATATTAAAACAACACTCTTACTTTGCGCAAAAGCAATAGAGCTGTTCGATCATGATTAGTACAAAAATATATATAATGAATTTGAATTTTTATTCTTCCGGTGAATCGTGCACGCTTAAAAAAATCTATATCAATTTCAATCGATTTAAATTCAATTTATGCGATAAAAATCAAATGTCATTGATAATAGAGACTTCCAAATATCTCATCGTTGTATTGTCCTAATTTATTGTCGGGGAGATAAAATCGAGTGACGCTAACGGAAAATACTATGAATTCGTTTTGGTCGTATTACAGAAACGACGATCGATATCGACTATTACATAAATACAAAGATATGTACCAAATCCACGATCTATAAATAATTATAAATATATATATATATATATATATATATATATATATACACACACACATATACATATAAACAAAACCATTCTCTTGCGATGGCCTTCCGTAATCATGAATCTGCCAATTACATAATATAATCTTATATCGATTAACGCACGAGAAATAAAACAAACCTGATTTTGTTGGCTATTAAAAACGTGCTCTGGTCGATCATCTTCTCATAAAGATATTAAAATCGATGGGCTAACACGAGAGCCATTCTTGAGACGCATAACAATCCTTGTTTCAACGTTCAAGGTGACGATGGTTTTAAAAGTATGTTATAACGTTCGCTCGTTGTATCTGTACAAAAAGAATATCTATGATATATACATAATTAAATATTAAATGCCATTATTAATATTCCGCATGAAAATAAAATATAATCACAAAAGATGTGTAAAAAAAATTCTCACGGCAATTTACCTTTGATAGTTTCGACGAAGAACATGCTTTCATTTTTCATGTTGGCAACAAGCTCGTCGGTGACCAAAACATGAATCCCCTGAGGTCCAAGATATAGCACGGAGTCTAAATGATCGCGAGGCAATCTCAACGTGCTCAACAATTTGTTCGTAAAAGTGGTGCTGGTCAAACGATCCAAATAAACGATTCTCCATAACGAGCTGTCGCCATCCAAAGCAAAGTAAAGAGTCAGTTTCGTCGTTGGAACGTTCGGGTGTAGCGCATTAAACAATCTGATGCCATCTGCGAGGCCACAAATTTGTATTAAATCGTCTCTCGGTAGTCGTAACATATCAGACCTCTGTCTCAGCAAAGTTCGGCTGTGCCGTAGACGTGGACGGGAGATTAGTTGATCGCGTTGACGTGGACGGGAGATTAGCTGGTCGCGTTGACGTGGACGGGAGATTAGTTGACCGCGTTGACGTGGACGGGAGATTAGCTGGTCGTGTTGACGTGGACGGGAGATTAGTTGATCGCGTTGACGTGGACGGGAGATTAGCTGGTCGCGTTGACGTGGACGGGAGATTCGCATATCGCGTAGATGTGGACGGGAGATTTGCAGACGGCGTCGATGACAGGGCCAGTCCCGCAACGCCAAGCGTCAGATCCATGTCCGAATTGGATCCTTCATCCGCCTCCATTGTCTCTGCAACACGATAGAATGAGACGAATTAATTTCATGCCAATGCACTTAATTGTATTTCTACTTCATATTCTGACTTATAAGTACGGGGATCGATATAAACATCGCATAGCCATTGCAGCGGCATGTAACTTACTCGGATCAGTGGAACGATTCCAAGCTTTGCAACGATTTAAATGCTTTGCCGTCACACGAGTTGCAAAGAGCTGTTTACAGTGTGGGCACTTGTGTTTTACGTTGCACTCGTGTTTTATGTGGTAGGTCAACTGTTTTTGTAACCTAAAACGCTGAAAGCAACGGTCACACTGGAGCGGCATATCGCTGCATTTGGCATCTCTATTTTTCCCGCAACTGTATTTTTCGTGCCTCGCGACGAGATGTTTCGCAGAAAATTTTTTGCCGCAATAACTGCAGCCAAAATCCACTTGCTGTATTCCGAAGCGTCCTGCGTCAACTCCACATCCGAATCGCATCCATCATCCGTCTCCATAATCTCTGTAACACGATGGAATGAGAGGAATTAATTTCACGGCAATGCATTTAATTGTGTTTCTACTTCAAAATTTTACTTAAAAGTACGAGGATCGATAGAAAAATCGCAAAACCACTGGAGTGGAATCTAACTTACGCGCATCAGTGGATCACTTCAAAGCTTTGCAAAGATTGGAATGCCTTGCCGACACAGGTGTTGCAAAGAGCAGTTTACAATATGGGCACTAGTGTTATTCGTTGCACTCGTGTTTCACGTAATAGTTGAATTCAACGTTTTAGTAATCTAAAACGCTGCGATCAATGCTCTCACTCGAGCGACATGTCGCCGCACTTGAAATTATTATCTTTACCGCAACTGTATTTTCCAAACCTCGCGACGTGGTTTTTTGATGCAAATTTTTTGTCGCAATGACTGCAGCCAAATTCCACTAGCGGTATTCTGGCAATGTCAAGCGTTAACTCCACATCCGAATCGCATCCTTCATCCGTCTCCATAATCTCTGTAACACGATGGAATGAGAGGAATTAATTTCACGGCAATGCATTTAATTGTGTTTCTACTTCAAAATTTTACTTAAAAGTACAAGGATCGATAGAAAACTCGCAGAACCACTGTAGTGGAATCTAACTTACGCGCATCAGTGGATCACTTCAAAGCTTTGCAAAGATTGGAATGCCTTGCCGACAAAGGTGTTGCAAAGAGCAGTTTACAATATGGGCACTCGTGTTATTCGTTGCACTCGTGTTTCACGTAATAGTTGAATTCAACGTTTTAGTAATCTAAAACGCTGCGATCAATGCTCTCACTCGAGCGACATGTCGCTGCACTTGAAATTATTATCTTTACCGCAACTGTATTTTCCGAGCCTCGCGACGTGGTGTTTTGAAGAAAAGTTTTTGTCGCAATGACTGCAGCCAAATTCCACTTGCGGTATTCTGGCAATGTGAAGCGTTAACTCCACATCCGAATCGCATCCTTCATCCGTCTCCATTATCTCTGTAACACGATGGAATGAGAGGAATTAATTTCACGCCAATGCACTTAATTGTGTTTCTACTTCATAATTTTACTTAAAAGTACGAGGATCGAAAGAAAACTCGCAGAACCATTGTAGTGGCATCTAACTTACTCGCATCAGTGGATCACTTCAAAGCTTTGCCATGATTGGAATGCCTTGCCGACACAGGGGTTGCAAAGAGCAGTTTACAATATGGGCACTCGTGTTTTACGTTGCACTCGTGTTTTACGTGGTAGTTCAATGTTTTTTGTAATCCAAAACGCTGAAAGCAACGGTCATACTGGAGCGGCATACGGCTGCACTTGGAATCTTCATATTTCCCGCAACTGTATTTCTCGTGCCTCGCGACGTGGTTTTTTGATGCAAATTTTTTGTCGCAATGACTGCAGCCAAATTCCACTTGCGGTATTCTGGCAATGTCAAGCGTTAACTCCACATCCGAATCGCATCCTTCATCCGTCTCCATAATCTCTGTAACACGATGGAATGAGAGGAATTAATTTCACGGCAATGCATTTAATTGTGTTTCTACTTCATAATTTTACTTAAAAGTACGAGGATCGATAGAAAACTCGCAGAACCACTATAGTGGCATCTAACTTACGCGCATCAGTGAATCAGTTCAAAGCTTTGCAAAGATTGGAATGCCTTGCCGACACAGGTGTTGCTAAGAGCAGTTTACAATATGGGCACTCGTGTTTCACGTAATAGTTGAATTCAACGTTTTAGTAACCTAAAACGCTGCGATCAATGCTCTCACTCGAGCGACATGTCGCTGCACTTGAAATTACTATCTTTACCACAACTGTATTTTTCGAGCCTCGCGACGTGGTGTTTTGAAGACAAGTTTTTGTCGTAATGACTGCAGCCAAATTCCACTTGCGGTATTCTGGCAATGTCAAGCGTTAACTCCACATCCGAATCGCATCCTTCATCCGTCTCCATAATCTCTGTAACACGATGGAATGAGAGGAATTAATTTCACGGCAATGCATTTAATTGTGTTTCTACTTCATAATTTTACTTAAAAGTACGAGGATCGATAGAAAACTCGCAGAACCACTGTAGTGGCATCTAACTTACGCGCATCAGTGAATCACTTCAAAGCTTTGCAAAGATTGGAATGCCTTGCCGACACAGGTGTTGCTAAGAGCAGTTTACAATATGGGCACTCGTGTTTCACGTAATAGTTGAATTCAACGTTTTAGTAACCTAAAACGCTGCGATCAATGCTCTCACTCGAGCGACATGTCGCTGCACTTGAAATTACTATCTTTACCACAACTGTATTTTTCGAGCCTCGCGACGTGGTGTTTTGAAGACAAGTTTTTGTCGTAATGACTGCAGCCAAATTCCACTTGCGGTATTCTGGCAATGTCAAGCGTTAACTCCACATCCGAATCGCATCCTTCATCCGTCTCCATTATCTCTGTAACACGATGGAATGAGAGGAATTAATTTCACGCCAATGCACTTAATTGTGTTTCTACTTCATAATTTTACTTAAAAGTACGAGGATCGAAAGAAAACTCGCAGAACTATTGTAGTGGCATCTAACTTACTCGCATCAGTGGATCACTTCCAAGCTTTGCAACGATTGCAATGCCTTGCCGAAACACGAGTGGCAAAGAGCTGTTTACAATACAGGCACGCGTGTTTTACGTTGCACTCGTGTTTCACATGGGTAGTTCAACTTTATTTGTAATCTAGGCTTGGGTAAAAAATATCGATATTTTTTAGTCGTTAAATATCGATACTGTTAAAAATTATCGATACGACATTTTTTTTTTTTTCACTTGCCCATCCCTATCGTAATCTATACTCTGCGAGCAAGGCTCGCACTCTAGCGGCATACCGAAATCGTAATTACGGAGGATGCAAGGAGGGTGCAATATTAATAACCTCATTATTATTCTTAAATTAACAATACCAGGTAATCTGCTTGTACGGGGCCTCGTGCCGGCTGTACCGTTGCAGATAACTACATACTTTTAAAATACGTCAGTTAATTTTTTTTGTTCTTTCCTCTTTCAACAAATAATCTCTGTCCATTCGGTATATTAACAAAAATGAACACGACGATAAAAGTAATCGATAACAATAAAGTTCTTTTTTTCGTTATGTGACTATAATTCATCGATGGTCAGAAAGTAATGTTTTTTAACAGTTGACTGGCCGAAACCATGAATATTAAAACAACACTCTTACTTTGCGCAAAAGCAATAGAGCTGTTCGATCATGATTAGTACAAAAATATATATAATGAATTTGAATTTTTATTCTTCCGGTGAATCGTGCACGCTTAAAAAAATCTATATCAATTTCAATCGATTTAAATTCAATTTATGCGATAAAAATCAAATGTCATTGATAATAGAGACTTCCAAATATCTCATCGTTGTATTGTCCTAATTTATTGTTGGGGAGATAAAATCGAGTGACGCTAACGGAAAATACTATGAATTCGTTTTGGTCGTATTACAGAAACGACGATCGATATCGACTATTACATAAATACAAAGATATGTACCAAATCCACGATCTATAAATAATTATAAATATATATATATATATATATATATATATATACACACACACATATACATATAAACAAAACCATTCTCTTGCGATGACCTTCCGTAATCATGAATCTGCCAATTACATAATATAATCTTATATCGATTAACGCACGAGAAATAAAACAAACCTGATTTTGTTGGCTATTAAAAACGTGCTCTGGTCGATCATCTTCTCATAAAGATATTAAAATCGATGGGCTAACACGAGAGCCATTCTTGAGACGCATAACAATCCTTGTTTCAACGTTCAAGGTGACGATGGTTTTAAAAGTATGTTATAACGTTCGCTCGTTGTATCTGTACAAAAAGAATATCTATGATATATACATAATTAAATATTAAATGCCATTATTAATATTCCGCATGAAAATAAAATATAATCACAAAAGATGTGTAAAAAAAATTCTCACGGCAATTTACCTTTGATAGTTTCGACGAAGAACATGCTTTCATTTTTCATGTTGGCAACAAGCTCGTCGGTGACCAAAACATGAATCCCCTGAGGTCCAAGATATAGCACGGAGTCTAAATGATCGCGAGGCAATCTCAACGTGCTCAACAATTTGTTCGTAAAAGTGGTGCTGGTCAAACGATCCAAATAAACGATTCTCCATAACGAGCTGTCGCCATCCAAAGCAAAGTAAAGAGTCAGTTTCGTCGTTGGAACGTTCGGGTGTAGCGCATTAAACAATCTGATGCCATCTGCGAGGCCACAAATTTGTATTAAATCGTCTCTCGGTAGTCGTAACATATCAGACCTCTGTCTCAGCAAAGTTCGGCTGTGCCGTAGACGTGGACGGGAGATTAGTTGATCGCGTTGACGTGGACGGGAGATTCGCATATCGCGTAGATGTGGACGGGAGATTTGCAGACGGCGTCGATGACAGGGCCAGTCCCGCAACGCCAAGCGTCAGATCCATGTCCGAATTGGATCCTTCATCCGCCTCCATTGTCTCTGCAACACGATAGAATGAGACGAATTAATTTCATGCCAATGCACTTGATTGTATTTCTACTTCATATTTTGACTTATAAGTACGGGGATCGATATAAACATCGCATAGCCATTGCAGCGGCATGTAACTTACTCGGATCAGTGGAACGATTCCAAGCTTTGCAACGATTTAAATGCTTTGCCGTCACACGAGTTGCAAAGAGCTGTTTACAGTGTGGGCACTCGTGTTTTACGTTGCACTCGTGTTTTATGTGGTAGGTCAACTGTTTTTGTAACCTAAAACGCTGAAAGCAACGGTCACACTGGAGCGGCATATCGCTGCATTTGGCATCTCTATTTTTCCCGCAACTGTATTTTTCGTGCCTCGCGACGAGATGTTTCGCAGAAAATTTTTTGCCGCAATAACTGCAGCCAAAATCCACTTGCTGTATTCCGAAGCGTCCTGCGTCAACTCCATATCCGAATCGGACCCTTCATCCGTCTCCATTATCTCTGTAACACGATGGAATGAGAGGAATTAATTTCACGGCAATGCATTTAATTGTGTTTCTACTTCATAATTTTACTTAAAAGTACGAGGATCGAAAGAAAACTCGCTGAACCGCTGTAGTGGCATCTAACTTACTCGCATCAGTAGATCACTTCAAAGCTTTGCAAAGATTGGAATGCCTTGCCGACACAGGTGTTGCAAAGAGCAGTTTACAATATGGGCACTCGTGTTATTCGTTGCACTCGTGTTTCACATGGGTAGTTCAACTTTGTTTGTAATCTGGGCTTGGGTAAAAAATATCGATATTTTTTAGTCGTTAAATATCGATACTGTTAAAAATTATCGATACGAAATTTTTTTTTTTTTCACTTGCCTATCCCTATCGTAATCTATACTCTGCGAGCAAGGCTCGCACTCTAGCGGCATATCGAAATCGTAATTACGGAGGATGCAAGGAGGGTGCAATATTAATAACCTCATTATTATTCTTAAATTAACAATACCAGGTAATCTGCTTGTACGGGGCCTCGTGCCGGCTGTACCGTTGCAGATAACTACATACTTTTAAATTACGTCAGTTAATTTTTTTTGTTCTTTCCTCTTTCAACAAATAATCTCTGTCCATTCGGTATATTAACAAAAATGAACACGACGACAAAAGTAATCGATAACAATAAAGTTCTTTTTTTCGTTATGTGACTATAATTCATCGATGGTCAGAAAGTAATGTTTTTTTAACAGTTGACTGGCCGAAACCATGAATATTAAAACAACACTCTTACTTTGCGCAAAAGCAATAGAGCTGTTCGATCATGATTAGTACAAAAATATATATAATGAATTTGAATTTGTATTCTTCCGGTGAATCGTGCACGCTTAAAAAAATCTATATCAATTTCAATCGATTTAAATTCAATTTATGCGATAAAAATCAAATGTCATTGATAATAGAGACTTCCAAATATCTCATCGTTGTATTGTCCTAATTTATTGTCGGGGAGATAAAATCGAGTGACGCTAACGGAAAATACTATGAATTCGTTTTGGTCGTATTACAGAAACGACGATCGATATCGACTATTACATAAATACAAAGATATGTACCAAATCCACGATCTATAAATAATTATAAATATATATATATATATACACACACACATATACATATAAACAAAACCATTCTCTTGCGATGGCCTTCCGTAATCATGAATCTGCCAATTACATAATATAATCTTATATCGATTAACGCACGAGAAATAAAACAAACCTGATTTTGTTGGCTATTAAAAACGTGCTCTGGTCGATCATCTTCTCATAAAGATATTAAAATCGATGGGCTAACACGAGAGCCATTCTTGAGACGCATAACAATCCTTGTTTCAACGTTCAAGGTGACGATGGTTTTAAAAGTATGTTATAACGTTCGCTCGTTGTATCTGTACAAAAAGAATATCTATGATATATACATAATTAAATATTAAATGCCATTATTAATATTCCGCATGAAAATAAAATATAATCACAAAAGATGTGTAAAAAAAATTCTCACGGCAATTTACCTTTGATAGTTTCGACGAAGAACATGCTTTCATTTTTCATGTTGGCAACAAGCTCGTCGGCGACCAAAACATGAATCCCCTGAAGTCCAAGAAATAGCACGGAGTCTAAATGATCGCGAGGCAATCTCAACGTGCTCAACAATTTGTTCGTAAAAGTGGTGCTGGTCAAACGATCCAAATAAACGATTCTCCATAACGAGCTGTCGCCATCCAAAGCAAAGTAAAGAGTCAGTTTCGTCGTTGGAACGTTCGGGTGTAGCGCATTAAACAATCTGATGCCATCTGCGAGGCCACAAATTTGTATTAAATCGTCTCTCGGTAGTCGTAACATATCAGACCTCTGTCTCAGCAAAGTTCGGCTGTGCCGTAGACGTGGACGGGAGATTAGTTGATCGCGTTGACGTGGACGGGAGATTAGCTGGTCGCGTTGACGTGGACGGGAGATTAGTTGACCGCGTTGACGTGGACGGGAGATTAGCTGGTCGTGTTGACGTGGACGGGAGATTAGTTGATCGCGTTGACGTGGACGGGAGATTAGCTGGTCGCGTTGACGTGGACGGGAGATTCGCATATCGCGTAGATGTGGACGGGAGATTTGCAGACGGCGTCGATGACAGGGCCAGTCCCGCAACGCCAAGCGTCAGATCCATGTCCGAATTGGATCCTTCATCCGCCTCCATTGCCTCTGCAACACGATAGAATGAGACGAATTAATTTCATGCCAATGCACTTAATTGTATTTCTACTTCATATTCTGACTTATAAGTACGGGGATCGATATAAACATCGCATAGCCATTGCAGCGGCATGTAACTTACTCGGATCAGTGGAACGATTCCAAGCTTTGCAACGATTTAAATGCTTTGCCGTCACACGAGTTGCAAAGAGCTGTTTACAGTGTGGGCACTTGTGTTTTACGTTGCACTCGTGTTTTATGTGGTAGGTCAACTGTTTTTGTAACCTAAAACGCTGAAAGCAACGGTCACACTGGAGCGGCATATCGCTGCATTTGGCATCTCTATTTTTCCCGCAACTGTATTTTTCGTGCCTCGCGACGAGATGTTTCGCAGAAAATTTTTTGCCGCAATAACTGCAGCCAAAATCCACTTGCTGTATTCCGAAGCGTCCTGCGTCAACTCCACATCCGAATCGCATCCATCATCCGTCTCCATAATCTCTGTAACACGATGGAATGAGAGGAATTAATTTCACGGCAATGCATTTAATTGTGTTTCTACTTCAAAATTTTACTTAAAAGTACGAGGATCGATAGAAAAATCGCAAAACTACTGGAGTGGAATCTAACTTACGCGCATCAGTGGATCACTTCAAAGCTTTGCAAAGATTGGAATGCCTTGCCGACACAGGTGTTGCAAAGAGCAGTTTACAATATGGGCACTAGTGTTATTCGTTGCACTCGTGTTTCACGTAATAGTTGAATTCAACGTTTTAGTAATCTAAAACGCTGCGATCAATGCTCTCACTCGAGCGACATGTCGCCGCACTTGAAATTATTATCTTTACCGCAACTGTATTTTCCGAGCCTCGCGACGTGGTTTTTTGATGCAAATTTTTTGTCGCAATGACTGCAGCCAAATTCCACTAGCGGTATTCTGGCAATGTCAAGCGTTAACTCCACATCCGAATCGCATCCTTCATCCGTCTCCATAATCTCTGTAACACGATGGAATGAGAGGAATTAATTTCACGGCAATGCATTTAATTGTGTTTCTACTTCAAAATTTTACTTAAAAGTACAAGGATCGATAGAAAACTCGCAGAACCACTGTAGTGGAATCCAACTTACGCGCATCAGTGGATCACTTCAAAGCTTTGCAAAGATTGGAATGCCTTGCCGACAAAGGTGTTGCAAAGAGCAGTTTACAATATGGGCACTCGTGTTATTCGTTGCACTCGTGTTTCACGTAATAGTTGAATTCAACGTTTTAGTAATCTAAAACGCTGCGATCAATGCTTTCACTCGAGCGACATGTCGCCGCACTTGAAATTATTATCTTTACCGCAACTGTATTTTCCGAGCCTCGCGACGTGGTGTTTTGAAGAAAAGTTTTTGTCGCAATGACTGCAGCCAAATTCCACTTGCGGTATTCTGGCAATGTCAAGCGTTAACTCCACATCCGAAGAGCATCCTTCATCCGTCTCCATAATCTCTGTAACACGATGGAATGAGAGGTATTAATTTTATGCCAATGCACTTAATTGTGTTTCTACTTCATAATTTTACTTAAAAGTACGAGGATCGAAAGAAAACTCGCAGAACCACTGTAGTGGAATCTAACTTACGCGCATCAGTGGATCACTTCAAAGCTTTGCAAAGATTGGAATGCCTTGCCGACAAAGGTGTTGCAAAGAGCAGTTTACAATATGGGCACTCGTGTTATTCGTTGCACTCGTGTTTCACGTAATAGTTGAATTCAACGTTTTAGTAATCTAAAACGCTGCGATCAATGCTTTCACTCGAGCGACATGTCGCCGCACTTGAAATTATTATCTTTACCGCAACTGTATTTTCCGAGCCTCGCGACGTGGTGTTTTGAAGAAAAGTTTTTGTCGCAATGACTGCAGCCAAATTCCACTTGCGGTATTCTGGCAATGTCAAGCGTTAACTCCACATCCGAAGAGCATCCTTCATCCGTCTCCATAATCTCTGTAACACGATGAAATGAGAGGTATTAATTTTATGCCAATGCACTTAATTGTGTTTCTACTTCATAATTTTACTTAAAAGTACGAGGATCGAAAGAAAACTCGCTGAACCGCTGTAGTGGCATCTAACTTACTCGCATCAGTAGATCACTTCAAAGCTTTGCCACGATTGGAATGCCTTGCCGACAAAGGTGTTGCAAAGAGCAGTTTACAATATGGGCACTCGTGTTATTCGTTGCACTCGTGTTTCACGTAATAGTTGAATTCAACGTTTTAGTAATCTAAAACGCTGCGATCAATGCTCTCACTCGAGCGACATGTCGCCGCACTTGAAATTATTATGTTTACCGCAACTGTATTTTCCGAGCCTCGCGACGTGGTGTTTTGAAGAAAAGTTTTTGTCGCAATGCCTGCAGCCAAATTCCACTTGCGGTATTCTGGCAATGTCAAGCGTTAACTCCACATCCGAACAGCATCCTTCATCCGACTCCATTATCTCTGTAACACGATGGAATGAGAGGAATTAATTTCACGCCAATGCACTTAATTGTATTTCTACTTCATATTCTGACTTATAAGTACGGGGATCGATATAAACATCGCATAGCCATTGTAGCGGCATGTAACTTACTCGGATCAGTGGAACGATTCCAAGCTTTGCAACGATTTAAATGCTTTGCCGTCACACGAGTTGCAAAGAGCTGTTTACAGTGTGGGCACTTGTGTTTTACGTTGCACTCGTGTTTTACTTGGTAGTTCAACGTTTTTTGTAATCTAAAACGCTGAAAGCAACGGTCGTACTGGAGCGGCATACGGCTGCACTTGGAATCTTCCTTTTTTCTCGCAACTGTATTTCTCGTGCCTCGCGACGTGGTTTTTTGATGCAAATTTTTTGTCGCAATGACTGCAGCCAAATTCCACTTGCGGTATTCTGGC
This sequence comes from Ancistrocerus nigricornis, assembly GCA_916049575.1. Lineage (NCBI taxonomy): Eukaryota > Metazoa > Arthropoda > Insecta > Hymenoptera > Vespidae > Ancistrocerus > Ancistrocerus nigricornis. The sequence goes on from OU696665.1 coordinate 115,818, forward strand.
AATGTCAAGCGTTAACTCCACATCCGAATCGCATCCATCATCCGTCTCCATAATCTCTGTAACACGATGGAATGAGAGGAATTAATTTCACGGCAATGCATTTAATTGTGTTTCTACTTCAAAATTTTACTTAAAAGTACGAGGATCGATAGAAAAATCGCAAAACCACTGGAGTGGAATCTAACTTACGCGCATCAGTGGATCACTTCAAAGCCTTGCAAAGATTGGAATGCCTTGCCGACACAGGTGTTGCAAAGAGCAGTTTACAATATGGGCACTAGTGTTATTCGTTGCACTCGTGTTTCACGTAATAGTTGAATTCAACGTTTTAGTAATCTAAAACGCTGCGATCAATGCTCTCACTCGAGCGACATGTCGCCGCACTTGAAATTATTATCTTTACCGCAACTGTATTTTCCGAGCCTCGCGACGTGGTTTTTTGATGCAAATTTTTTGTCGCAATGACTGCAGCCAAATTCCACTTGCGGTATTCTGGCAATGTCAAGCGTTAACTCCACATCCGAATCGCATCCATCATCCGTCTCCATAATCTCTGTAACACGATGGAATGAGAGGAATTAATTTCACGGCAATGCATTTAATTGTGTTTCTACTTCAAAATTTTACTTAAAAGTACGAGGATCGATAGAAAAATCGCAAAACCACTGGAGTGGAATCTAACTTACGCGCATCAGTGGATCACTTCAAAGCCTTGCAAAGATTGGAATGCCTTGCCGACACAGGTGTTGCAAAGAGCAGTTTACAATATGGGCACTAGTGTTATTCGTTGCACTCGTGTTTCACGTAATAGTTGAATTCAACGTTTTAGTAATCTAAAACGCTGCGATCAATGCTCTCACTCGAGCGACATGTCGCCGCACTTGAAATTATTATCTTTACCGCAACTGTATTTTCCGAGCCTCGCGACGTGGTTTTTTGATGCAAATTTTTTGTCGCAATGACTGCAGCCAAATTCCACTAGCGGTATTCTGGCAATGTCAAGCGTTAACTCCACATCCGAATCGCATCCTTCATCCGTCTCCATAATCTCTGTAACACGATGGAATGAGAGGAATTAATTTCACGGCAATGCATTTAATTGTGTTTCTACTTCATAATTTTACTTAAAAGTACGAGGATCGAAAGAAAACTCGCTGAACCGCTGTAGTGGCATCTAACTTACTCGCATCAGTGGATCACTTCAAAGCTTTGCCACGATTGGAATGCCTTGCCGACACAGGTGTTGCAAAGAGCAGTTTACAATATGATCACTCGTGTTTTACGTTGCACTCGTGTTTTACTTGGTAGTTCAACGTTTTTTGTAATCTAAAACGCTGAAAGCAACGGTCGTACTGGAGCGGCATACGGCTGCACTTGGAATCTTCCTTTTTTCTCGCAACTGTATTTCTCGTGCCTCGCGACGTCGTGTTTTGAAGAAAAGTTTTTGTCGCAATGACTGCAGCCAAATTCCACTTGCGGTATTCTGGCAATGTCAAGCGTTAACTCCACATCCGAATCGCATCCTTCATCCGTCTCCATAATCTCTGTAACACGATGGAATGAGAGGAATTAATTTCACGGCAATGCATTTAATTGTGTTTCTACTTCATAATTTTACTTAAAAGTACGAGGATCGAAAGAAAACTCGCTGAACCGCTGTAGTGGCATCTAACTTACTCGCATCAGTGGATCACTTCAAAGCTTTGCCACGATTGGAATGCCTTGCCGACACAGGTGTTGCAAAGAGCAGTTTACAATATGATCACTCGTGTTTTACGTTGCACTCGTGTTTTACTTGGTAGTTCAACGTTTTTTGTAATCTAAAACGCTGAAAGCAACGGTCGTACTGGAGCGGCATACGGCTGCACTTGCAATCTTCATATTTCCCGCAACTGTATTTCTCGTGCCTCGCGACGTGGTTTTTTGATGCAAATTTTTTGTCGCAATGACTGCAGCCAAATTCCACTAGCGGTATTCTGGCAATGTCAAGCGTTAACTCCACATCCGAATCGCATCCATCATCCGTCTCCATAATCTCTGTAACACGATGGAATGAGAGGAATTAATTTCACGGCAATGCATTTAATTGTGTTTCTACTTCAAAATTTTACTTAAAAGTACGAGGATCGATAGAAAACTCGCAGAACCACTGTAGTGGAATCTAACTTACGCGCATCAGTGGATCACTTCAAAGCTTTGCAAAGATTGCATATATATTTATATATATATATATATATATATACACACACACGCACACACACACATATACATATAAACAAAACCATTCTCTTGCGATGGCCTTCCGTAATCACGAATCTGCCAATTACATAATATAATCTTATATCGATTAACGCACGAGAAATAAAACAAACCTGATTTTGTTGGCTATTAAAAACGTGCTCTGGTCGATCATCTTCTCATAAAGATATTAAAATCGATGGGCTAACACGAGAGCCATTCTTGAGACGCATAACAATCCTTGTTTCAACGTTCAAGGTGACGATGGTTTTAAAAGTATGTTATAACGTTCGCTCGTTGTATCTGTACAAAAAGAATATCTATGATATATACATAATTAAATATTAAATGCCATTATTAATATTCCGCATGAAAATAAAATATAATCACAAAAGATGTGTAAAAAAAATGCTCACGGCAATTTACCTTTGATAGTTTCGACGAAGAACATGCTTTCATTTTTCATGTTGGCAACAAGCTCGTCGGCGACCAAAACATGAATCCCCTGAAGTCCAAGAAATAGCACGGAGTCTAAATGATCGCGAGGCAATCTCAACGTGCTCAACAATTTGTTCGTAAAAGTGGTGCTGGTCAAACGATCCAAATAAACGATTCTCCATAACGAGCTGTCGCCATCCAAAGCAAAGTAAAGAGTCAGTTTCGTCGTTGGAACGTTCGGGTGTAGCGCATTAAACAATCTGATGCCATCTGCGAGGCCACAAATTTGTATTAAATCGTCTCTCGGTAGTCGTAACATATCAGACCTCTGTCTCAGCAAAGTTCGGCTGTGCCGTAGACGTGGACGGGAGATTAGTTGATCGCGTTGACGTGGACGGGAGATTAGCTGGTCGCGTTGACGTGGACGGGAGATTAGTTGACCGCGTTGACGTGGACGGGAGATTAGCTGGTCGTGTTGACGTGGACGGGAGATTAGTTGATCGCGTTGACGTGGACGGGAGATTAGCTGGTCGCGTTGACGTGGACGGGAGATTAGTTGACCGCGTTGACGTGGACGGGAGATTAGCTGGTCGCGTTGACGTGGACGGGAGATTCGCATATCGCGTAGATGTGGACGGGAGATTTGCAGACGGCGTCGATGACAGGGCCAGTCCCGCAACGCCAAGCGTCAGATCCATGTCCGAATTGGATCCTTCATCCGCCTCCATTGTCTCTGCAACACGATAGAATGAGACGAATTAATTTCATGCCAATGCACTTGATTGTATTTCTACTTCATATTTTGACTTATAAGTACGGGGATCGATATAAACATCGCATAGCCATTGCAGCGGCATGTAACTTACTCGGATCAGTGGAACGATTCCAAGCTTTGCAACGATTTAAATGCTTTGCCGTCACACGAGTTGCAAAGAGCTGTTTACAGTGTGGGCACTTGTGTTTTACGTTGCACTCGTGTTTTATGTGGTAGGTCAACTGTTTTTGTAACCTAAAACGCTGAAAGCAACGGTCACACTGGAGCGGCATATCGCTGCATTTGGCATCTCTATTTTTCCCGCAACTGTATTTTTCGTGCCTCGCGACGAGATGTTTCGCAGAAAATTTTTTGCCGCAATAACTGCAGCCAAAATCCACTTGCTGTATTCCGAAGCGTCCTGCGTCAACTCCATATCCGAATCGGACCCTTCATCCGTCTCCATTATCTCTGTAACACGATGGAATGAGAGGTATTAATTTTATGCCAATGCACTTTATTGTGTTTCTACTTCATAATTTTACTTAAAAGTACGAGGATCGAAAGAAAACTCGCTGAACCGCTGTAGTGGCATCTAACTTACTCGCATCAGTGGATCACTTCAAAGCTTTGCCACGATTGGAATGCCTTGCCGACACAGGTGTTGCAAAGAGCAGTTTACAATATGAGCACTCGTGTTTTACGTTGCACTCGTGTTTTACTTGGTAGTTCAACGTTTTTTGTAATCTAAAACGCTGAAAGCAACGGTCGTACTGGAGCGGCATACGGCTGCACTTGGAATCTTCATATTTCCCGCAACTGTATTTCTCGTGCCTCGCGACGTGGTTTTTTGATGCAAATTTTTTGTCGCAATGACTGCAGCCAAATTCCACTAGCGGTATTCTGGCAATGTCAAGCGTTAACTCCACATCCGAATCGCATCCATCATCCGTCTCCATAATCTCTGTAACACGATGGAATGAGAGGAATTAATTTCACGGCAATGCATTTAATTGTGTTTCTACTTCAAAATTTTACTTAAAAGTACGAGGATCGAAAGAAAACTCGCTGAACCGCTGTAGTGGCATCTAACTTACTCGCATCAGTAGATCACTTCAAAGCTTTGCCACGATTGGAATGCCTTGCCGACAAAGGTGTTGCAAAGAGCAGTTTACAATATGGGCACTCGTGTTATTCGTTGCACTCGTGTTTCACGTAATAGTTGAATTCAACGTTTTAGTAATCTAAAACGCTGCGATCAATGCTCTCACTCGAGCGACATGTCGCCGCACTTGAAATTATTATGTTTACCGCAACTGTATTTTCCGAGCCTCGCGACGTGGTTTTTTGATGCAAATTTTTTGTCGCAATGACTGCAGCCAAATTCCACTAGCGGTATTCTGGCAATGTCAAGCGTTAACTCCACATCCGAATCGCATCCATCATCCGTCTCCATAATCTCTGTAACACGATGGAATGAGAGGAATTAATTTCACGGCAATGCATTTAATTGTGTTTCTACTTCAAAATTTTACTTAAAAGTACGAGGATCGATAGAAAAATCGCAAAACCACTGGAGTGGAATCTAACTTACGCGCATCAGTGGATCACTTCAAAGCTTTGCAAAGATTGGAATGCCTTGCCGACACAGGTGTTGCAAAGAGCAGTTTACAATATGGGCACTAGTGTTATTCGTTGCACTCGTGTTTCACGTAATAGTTGAATTCAACGTTTTAGTAATCTAAAACGGTGCGATCAATGCTCTCACTCGAGCGACATGTCGCCGCACTTGAAATTATTATCTTTACCGCAACTGTATTTTTCGTGCCTCGCGACGAGATGTTTCGCAGAAAATTTTTTGCCGCAATAACTGCAGCCAAAATCCACTTGCTGTATTCCGAAGCGTCCTGCGTCAACTCCATATCCGAATCGGACCCTTCATCCGTCTCCATTATCTCTGTAACACGATGGAATGAGAGGAATTAATTTCACGGCAATGCATTTAATTGTGTTTCTACTTCATAATTTTACTTAAAAGTACGAGGATCGAAAGAAAACTCGCTGAACCGCTGTAGTGGCATCTAACTTACTCGCATCAGTAGATCACTTCAAAGCTTTGCAAAGATTGGAATGCCTTGCCGACACAGGTGTTGCAAAGAGCAGTTTACAATATGGGCACTCGTGTTATTCGTTGCACTCGTGTTTCACATGGGTAGTTCAACTTTGTTTGTAATCTGGGCTTGGGTAAAAAATATCGATATTTTTTAGTCGTTAAATATCGATACTGTTAAAAATTATCGATACGAAATTTTTTTTTTTTTCACTTGCCTATCCCTATCGTAATCTATACTCTGCGAGCAAGGCTCGCACTCTAGCGGCATATCGAAATCGTAATTACGGAGGATGCAAGGAGGGTGCAATATTAATAACCTCATTATTATTCTTAAATTAACAATACCAGGTAATCTGCTTGTACGGGGCCTCGTGCCGGCTGTACCGTTGCAGATAACTACATACTTTTAAATTACGTCAGTTAATTTTTTTTGTTCTTTCCTCTTTCAACAAATAATCTCTGTCCATTCGGTATATTAACAAAAATGAACACGACGACAAAAGTAATCGATAACAATAAAGTTCTTTTTTTCGTTATGTGACTATAATTCATCGATGGTCAGAAAGTAATGTTTTTTTAACAGTTGACTGGCCGAAACCATGAATATTAAAACAACACTCTTACTTTGCGCAAAAGCAATAGAGCTGTTCGATCATGATTAGTACAAAAATATATATAATGAATTTGAATTTTTATTCTTCCGGTGAATCGTGCACGCTTAAAAAAATCTATATCAATTTCAATCGATTTAAATTCAATTTATGCGATAAAAATCAAATGTCATTGATAATAGAGACTTCCAAATATCTCATCGTTGTATTGTCCTAATTTATTGTCGGGGAGATAAAATCGAGTGACGCTAACGGAAAATACTATGAATTCGTTTTGGTCGTATTACAGAAACGACGATCGATATCGACTATTACATAAATACAAAGATATGTACCAAATCCACGATCTATAAATAATTATAAATATATATATATATATATATATATATATATATATATATATATATATATATACACACACACATATACATATAAACAAAACCATTCTCTTGCGATGGCCTTCCGTAATCATGAATCTGCCAATTACATAATATAATCTTATATCGATTAACGCACGAGAAATAAAACAAACCTGATTTTGTTGGCTATTAAAAACGTGCTCTGGTCGATCATCTTCTCATAAAGATATTAAAATCGATGGGCTAACACGAGAGCCATTCTTGAGACGCATAACAATCCTTGTTTCAACGTTCAAGGTGACGATGGTTTTAAAAGTATGTTATAACGTTCGCTCGTTGTATCTGTACAAAAAGAATATCTATGATATATACATAATTAAATATTAAATGCCATTATTAATATTCCGCATGAAAATAAAATATAATCACAAAAGATGTGTAAAAAAAATTCTCACGGCAATTTACCTTTGATAGTTTCGACGAAGAACATGCTTTCATTTTTCATGTTGGCAACAAGCTCGTCGGTGACCAAAACATGAATCCCCTGAGGTCCAAGAAATAGCACGGAGTCTAAATGATCGCGAGGCAATCTCAACGTGCTCAACAATTTGTTCGTAAAAGTGGTGCTGGTCAAACGATCCAAATAAACGATTCTCCATAACGAGCTGTCGCCATCCAAAGCAAAGTAAAGAGTCAGTTTCGTCGTTGGAACGTTCGGGTGTAGCGCATTAAACAATCTGATGCCATCTGCGAGGCCACAAATTTGTATTAAATCGTCTCTCGGTAGTCGTAACATATCAGACCTCTGTCTCAGCAAAGTTCGGCTGTGCCGTAGACGTGGACGGGAGATTAGTTGATCGCGTTGACGTGGACGGGAGATTAGCTGGTCGCGTTGACGTGGACGGGAGATTAGTTGACCGCGTTGACGTGGACGGGAGATTAGCTGGTCGTGTTGACGTGGACGGGAGATTAGTTGATCGCGTTGACGTGGACGGGAGATTAGCTGGTCGCGTTGACGTGGACGGGAGATTCGCATATCGCGTAGATGTGGACGGGAGATTTGCAGACGGCGTCGATGACAGGGCCAGTCCCGCAACGCCAAGCGTCAGATCCATGTCCGAATTGGATCCTTCATCCGCCTCCATTGTCTCTGCAACACGATAGAATGAGACGAATTAATTTCATGCCAATGCACTTGATTGTATTTCTACTTCATATTTTGACTTATAAGTACGGGGATCGATATAAACATCGCATAGCCATTGCAGCGGCATGTAACTTACTCGGATCAGTGGAACGATTCCAAGCTTTGCAACGATTTAAATGCTTTGCCGTCACACGAGTTGCAAAGAGCTGTTTACAGTGTGGGCACTTGTGTTTTACGTTGCACTCGTGTTTTATGTGGTAGGTCAACTGTTTTTGTAACCTAAAACGCTGAAAGCAACGGTCACACTGGAGCGGCATATCGCTGCATTTGGCATCTCTATTTTTCCCGCAACTGTATTTTTCGTGCCTCGCGACGAGATGTTTCGCAGAAAATTTTTTGCCGCAATAACTGCAGCCAAAATCCACTTGCTGTATTCCGAAGCGTCCTGCGTCAACTCCATATCCGAATCGGACCCTTCATCCGTCTCCATTATCTCTGTAACACGATGGAATGAGAGGTATTAATTTTATGCCAATGCACTTTATTGTGTTTCTACTTCATAATTTTACTTAAAAGTACGAGGATCGAAAGAAAACTCGCTGAACCGCTGTAGTGGCATCTAACTTACTCGCATCAGTGGATCACTTCAAAGCTTTGCCACGATTGGAATGCCTTGCCGACACAGGTGTTGCAAAGAGCAGTTTACAATATGAGCACTCGTGTTTTACGTTGCACTCGTGTTTTACTTGGTAGTTCAACGTTTTTTGTAATCTAAAACGCTGAAAGCAACGGTCGTACTGGAGCGGCATACGGCTGCACTTGGAATCTTCATATTTCCCGCAACTGTATTTCTCGTGCCTCGCGACGTGGTTTTTTGATGCAAATTTTTTGTCGCAATGACTGCAGCCAAATTCCACTAGCGGTATTCTGGCAATGTCAAGCGTTAACTCCACATCCGAATCGCATCCATCATCCGTCTCCATAATCTCTGTAACACGATGGAATGAGAGGAATTAATTTCACGGCAATGCATTTAATTGTGTTTCTACTTCAAAATTTTACTTAAAAGTACGAGGATCGATAGAAAAATCGCAAAACCACTGGAGTGGAATCTAACTTACGCGCATCAGTGGATCACTTCAAAGCTTTGCAAAGATTGGAATGCCTTGCCGACACAGGTGTTGCAAAGAGCAGTTTACAATATGGGCACTAGTGTTATTCGTTGCACTCGTGTTTCACGTAATAGTTGAATTCAACGTTTTAGTAATCTAAAACGCTGCGATCAATGCTCTCACTCGAGCGACATGTCGCCGCACTTGAAATTATTATCTTTACCGCAACTGTATTTTCCGAGCCTCGCGACGTGGTTTTTTGATGCAAATTTTTTGTCGCAATGACTGCAGCCAAATTCCACTACCGGTATTCTGGCAATGTCAAGCGTTAACTCCACATCCGAATCGCATCCTTCATCCGTCTCCATAATCTCTGTAACACGATGGAATGAGAGGAATTAATTTCACGGCAATGCATTTAATTGTGTTTCTACTTCATAATTTCACTTAAAAGTACGAGGATCGAAAGAAAACTCGCTGAACCGCTGTAGTGGCATCTAACTTACTCGCATCAGTAGATCACTTCAAAGCTTTGCCACGATTGGAATGCCTTGCCGACACAGGTGTTGCAAAGAGCAGTTTACAATATGGGCACTCGTGTTTTACGTTGCACTCGTGTTTCACGTAATAGTTGAATTCAACGTTTTAGTAATCTAAAACGCTGCGATCAATGCTCTCACTCGAGCGACATGTCGCCGCACTTGAAATTATTATCTTTACCGCAACTGTATTTTCCGAGCCTCGCGACGTGGTTTTTTGATGCAAATTTTTTGTCGCAATGACTGCAGCCAAATTCCACTACCGGTATTCTGGCAATGTCAAGCGTTAACTCCACATCCGAATCGCATCCTTCATCCGTCTCCATAATCTCTGTAACACGATGGAATGAGAGGAATTAATTTCACGGCAATGCATTTAATTGTGTTTCTACTTCATAATTTCACTTAAAAGTACGAGGATCGAAAGAAAACTCGCTGAACCGCTGTAGTGGCATCTAACTTACTCGCATCAGTAGATCACTTCAAAGCTTTGCCACGATTGGAATGCCTTGCCGACACAGGTGTTGCAAAGAGCAGTTTACAATATGGGCACTCGTGTTTTACGTTGCACTCGTGTTTCACGTAATAGTTGAATTCAACGTTTTAGTAATCTAAAACGCTGCGATCAATGCTCTCACTCGAGCGACATGTCGCCGCACTTGAAATTATTATCTTTACCGCAACTGTATTTTCCGAGCCTCGCGACGTGGTGTTTTGAAGAAAAGTTTTTGTCGCAATGCCTGCAGCCAAATTCCACTTGCGGTATTCTGGCAATGTCAAGCGTTAACTCCACATCCGAACAGCATCCTTCATCCGACTCCATTATCTCTGTAACACGATGGAATGAGAGGAATTAATTTCACGCCAATGCACTTAATTGTATTTCTACTTCATATTCTGACTTATAAGTACGGGGATCGATATAAACATCGCATAGCCATTGTAGCGGCATGTAACTTACTCGGATCAGTGGAACGATTCCAAGCTTTGCAACGATTTAAATGCTTTGCCGTCACACGAGTTGCAAAGAGCTGTTTACAGTGTGGGCACTTGTGTTTTACGTTGCACTCGTGTTTTATGTGGTAGGTCAACTGTTTTTGTAACCTAAAACGCTGAAAGCAACGGTCACACTGGAGCGGCATATCGCTGCATTTGGCATCTCTATTTTTCCCGCAACTGTATTTTTCGTGCCTCGCGACGAGATGTTTCGCAGAAAATTTTTTGCCGCAATAACTGCAGCCAAAATCCACTTGCTGTATTCCGAAGCGTCCTGCGTCAACTCCATATCCGAATCGGACCCTTCATCCGTCTCCATTATCTCTGTAACACGATGGAATGAGAGGTATTAATTTTATGCCAATGCACTTTATTGTGTTTCTACTTCATAATTTTACTTAAAAGTACGAGGATCGAAAGAAAACTCGCTGAACCGCTGTAGTGGCATCTAACTTACTCGCATCAGTGGATCACTTCAAAGCTTTGCCACGATTGGAATGCCTTGCCGACACAGGTGTTGCAAAGAGCAGTTTACAATATGAGCACTCGTGTTTTACGTTGCACTCGTGTTTTACTTGGTAGTTCAACGTTTTTTGTAATCTAAAACGCTGAAAGCAACGGTCGTACTGGAGCGGCATACGGCTGCACTTGGAATCTTCATATTTCCCGCAACTGTATTTCTCGGGCCTCGCGACGTGGTTTTTTGATGCAAATTTTTTGTCGCAATGACTGCAGCCAAATTCCACTAGCGGTATTCTGGCAATGTCAAGCGTTAACTCCACATCCGAATCGCATCCATCATCCGTCTCCATAATCTCTGTAACACGATGGAATGAGAGGAATTAATTTCACGGCAATGCATTTAATTGTGTTTCTACTTCAAAATTTTACTTAAAAGTACGAGGATCGATAGAAAAATCGCAAAACCACTGGAGTGGAATCTAACTTACGCGCATCAGTGGATCACTTCAAAGCTTTGCAAAGATTGGAATGCCTTGCCGACACAGGTGTTGCAAAGAGCAGTTTACAATATGGGCACTAGTGTTATTCGTTGCACTCGTGTTTCACGTAATAGTTGAATTCAACGTTTTAGTAATCTAAAACGCTGCGATCAATGCTCTCACTCGAGCGACATGTCGCCGCACTTGAAATTATTATCTTTACCGCAACTGTATTTTCCGAGCCTCGCGACGTGGTTTTTTGATGCAAATTTTTTGTCGCAATGACTGCAGCCAAATTCCACTAGCGGTATTCTGGCAATGTCAAGCGTTAACTCCACATCCGAATCGCATCCTTCATCCGTCTCCATAATCTCTGTAACACGATGGAATGAGAGGAATTAATTTCACGGCAATGCATTTAATTGTGTTTCTACTTCAAAATTTTACTTAAAAGTACAAGGATCGATAGAAAACTCGCAGAACCACTGTAGTGGAATCTAACTTACGCGCATCAGTGGATCACTTCAAAGCTTTGCAAAGATTGGAATGCCTTGCCGACAAAGGTGTTGCAAAGAGCAGTTTACAATATGGGCACTCGTGTTATTCGTTGCACTCGTGTTTCACGTAATAGTTGAATTCAACGTTTTAGTAATCTAAAACGCTGCGATCAATGCTCTCACTCGAGCGACATGTCGCCGCACTTGGAATTATTATCTTTACCGCAACTGTATTTTCCGAGCCTCGCGACGTCGTGTTTTGAAGAAAAGTTTTTGTCGCAATGACTGCAGCCAAATTCCACTTGCGGTATTCTGGCAATGTCAAGCGTTAACTCCACATCCGAACAGCATCCTTCATCCGACTCCATTATCTCTGTAACACGATGGAATGAGAGGAATTAATTTCATGCCAATGCACTTAATTGTATTTCTACTTCATATTCTGACTTATAAGTACGGGGATCGATATAAACATCGCATAGCCATTGTAGCGGCATGTAACTTACTCGGATCAGTGGAACGATTCCAAGCTTTGCAACGATTTAAATGCTTTGCCGTCACACGAGTTGCAAAGAGCTGTTTACAGTGTGGGCACTTGTGTTTTACGTTGCACTCGTGTTTTATGTGGTAGGTCAACTGTTTTTGTAACCTAAAACGCTGAAAGCAACGGTCACACTGGAGCGGCATATCGCTGCATTTGGCATCTCTATTTTTCCCGCAACTGTATTTTTCGTGCCTCGCGACGAGATGTTTCGCAGAAAATTTTTTGCCGCAATAACTGCAGCCAAAATCCACTTGCGGTATTCTGGCAATGTCAAGCGTCAACTCCATATCCGAATCGGACCCTTCATCCGTCTCCATTATCTCTGTAACACGATGGAATGAGAGGTATTAATTTTAGACCAATGCACTTAATTGTGTTTCTACTTCATAATTTTACTTAAAAGTACGAGGATCGAAAGAAAACTCGCTGAACCGCTGTAGTGGCATCTAACTTACTCGCATCAGTGGATCACTTCAAAGCTTTGCCACGATTGGAATGCCTTGCCGACACAGGTGTTGCAAAGAGCAGTTTACAATATGAGCACTCGTGTTTTACGTTGCACTCGTGTTTTACTTGGTAGTTCAACGTTTTTTGTAATCTAAAACGCTGAAAGCAACGGTCGTACTGGAGCGGCATACGGCTGCACTTGGGATCTTCATATTTCCCGCAACTGTATTTCTCGTGCCTCGCGACGTGGTTTTTTGATGCAAATTTTTTGTCGCAATGACTGCAGCCAAATACCACTAGCGGTATTCTGGCAATGTCAAGCGTTAACTCTACATCCGAATCGCATCCATCATCCGTCTCCATAATCTCTGTAACACGATGGAATGAGAGGAATTAATTTCACGGCAATGCATTTAATTGTGTTTCTACTTCAAAATTTTACTTAAAAGTACGAGGATCGATAGAAAAATCGCAAAACCACTGGAGTGGAATCTAACTTACGCGCATCAGTGGATCACTTCAAAGCTTTGCAAAGATTGGAATGCCTTGCCGACACAGGTGTTGCAAAGAGCAGTTTACAATATGGGCACTAGTGTTATTCGTTGCACTCGTGTTTCACGTAATAGTTGAATTCAACGTTTTAGTAATCTAAAACGCTGCGATCAATGCTCTCACTCGAGCGACATGTCGCCGCACTTGGAATTATTATCTTTACCGCAACTGTATTTTCCGAGCCTCGCGACGTCGTGTTTTGAAGAAAAGTTTTTGTCGCAATGACTGCAGCCAAATTCCACTTGCGGTATTCTGGCAATGTCAAGCGTTAACTCCACATCCGAACAGCATCCTTCATCCGACTCCATTATCTCTGTAACACGATGGAATGAGAGGAATTAATTTCATGCCAATGCACTTAATTGTATTTCTACTTCATATTCTGACTTATAAGTACGGGGATCGATATAAACATCGCATAGCCATTGTAGCGGCATGTAACTTACTCGGATCAGTGGAACGATTCCAAGCTTTGCAACGATTTAAATGCTTTGCCGTCACACGAGTTGCAAAGAGCTGTTTACAGTGTGGGCACTTGTGTTTTACGTTGCACTCGTGTTTTATGTGGTAGGTCAACTGTTTTTGTAACCTAAAACGCTGAAAGCAACGGTCACACTGGAGCGGCATATCGCTGCATTTGGCATCTCTATTTTTCCCGCAACTGTATTTTTCGTGCCTCGCGACGAGATGTTTCGCAGAAAATTTTTTGCCGCAATAACTGCAGCCAAAATCCACTTGCTGTATTCCGAAGCGTCCTGCGTCAACTCCATATCCGAATCGGACCCTTCATCCGTCTCCATTATCTCTGTAACACGATGGAATGAGAGGTATTAATTTTATGCCAATGCACTTAATTGTGTTTCTAATTCATAATTTTACTTAAAAGTACGAGGATCGATAGAAAACTCGCAGAACCACTGTAGTGGAATCTAACTTACACGCATCAGTGGATCACTTCAAAGCTTTGCAAAGATTGGAATGCCTTGCCGACAGAGGTGTTGCAAAGAGCAGTTTACAATATGGGCACTCGTGTTATTCGTTGCACTCGTGTTTCACGTAATAGTTGAATTCAACGTTTTAGTAATCTAAAACGCTGCGATCAATGCTCTCACTCGAGCGACATGTCGCCGCACTTGAAATTATTATCTTTACCGCAACTGTATTTTCCGAGCCTCGCGCCGTGGTTTTTTGATGCAAATTTTTTGTCGCAATGACTGCAGCCAAATTCCACTTGCGGTATTCTGGCAATGTCAAGCGTTAACTCCACATCCGAATCGCATCCTTCATCCGTCTCCATAATCTCTGTAACACGATGGAATGAGAGGAATTAATTTCACGGCAATGCATTTAATTGTGTTTCTACTTCATAATTTTACTTAAAAGTACGAGGATCGAAAGAAAACTCGCTGAACCGCTGTAGTGGCATCTAACTTACTCGCATCAGTGGATCACTTCAAAGCTTTGCCACGATTGGAATGCCTTGCCGACACAGGTGTTGCAAAGAGCAGTTTACAATATGATCACTCGTGTTTTACGTTGCACTCGTGTTTTACTTGGTAGTTCAACGTTTTTTGTAATCTAAAACGCTGAAAGCAACGGTCGTACTGGAGCGGCATACGGCTGCACTTGGAATCTTCCTTTTTTCTCGCAACTGTATTTCTCGTGCCTCGCGACGTGGTTTTTTGATGCAAATTTTTTGTCGCAATGACTGCAGCCAAATTCCACATGCGGTATTCTGGCAATGTCAAGCGTTAACTCCACATCCGAATCGCATCCTTCATCTGCCTCCATTATCTCTGTAACACGATGGAATGAGAGGAATTAATTTCACGGCAATGCATTTAATTGTGTTTCTACTTCATAATTTTACTTAAAAGTACGAGGATCGATAGAAAACTCGCAGAACCACTGTAGTGGAATCTAACTTACGCGCATCAGTGGATCACTTCAAAGCTTTGCAAAGATTGGAATGCCTTGCCGACAGAGGTGTTGCAAAGAGCAGTTTACAATATGGGCACTCGTGTTATTCGTTGCACTCGTGTTTCACGTAATAGTTGAATTCAATGTTTTAGTAATCTAAAACGCTGCGATCAATGCTCTCACTCGAGCGACATGTCGCTGCACTTGAAATTACTATCTTTACCACAACTGTATTTTTCGAGCCTCGCGACGTGGTGTTTTGAAGACAAGTTTTTGTCGTAATGACTGCAGCCAAATTCCACTTGCGGTATTCTGGCAATGTCAAGCGTTAACTCCTCATCCGAATCGCATCCTTCATCCGTCTCCATTATCTCTGTAACGCGATGGAATGAGAGGAATTAATTTCACGGCAATGCATTTAATTGTGTTTCTACTTCAAAATTTTACTTAAAAGTACGAGGATCGATAGAAAAATCGCAAAACCACTGGAGTGGAATCTAACTTACGCGCATCAGTGGATCACTTCAAAGCTTTGCAAAGATTGGAATGCCTTGCCGACACAGGTGTTGCAAAGAGCAGTTTACAATATGGGCACTAGTGTTATTCGTTGCACTCGTGTTTCACGTAATAGTTGAATTCAACGTTTTAGTAATCTAAAACGCTGCGATCAATGCTCTCACTCGAGCGACATGTCGCCGCACTTGAAATTATTATCTTTACCGCAACTGTATTTTCCGAGCCTCGCGACGTGGTTTTTTGATGCAAATTTTTTGTCGCAATGACTGCAGCCAAATTCCACTACCGGTATTCTGGCAATGTCAAGCGTTAACTCCACATCCGAATCGCATCCTTCATCCGTCTCCATAATCTCTGTAACACGATGGAATGAGAGGAATTAATTTCACGGCAATGCATTTAATTGTGTTTCTACTTCATAATTTCACTTAAAAGTACGAGGATCGAAAGAAAACTCGCTGAACCGCTGTAGTGGCATCTAACTTACTCGCATCAGTAGATCACTTCAAAGCTTTGCCACGATTGGAATGCCTTGCCGACACAGGTGTTGCAAAGAGCAGTTTACAATATGGGCACTCGTGTTTTACGTTGCACTCGTGTTTCACGTAATAGTTGAATTCAACGTTTTAGTAATCTAAAACGCTGCGATCAATGCTCTCACTCGAGCGACATGTCGCCGCACTTGAAATTATTATCTTTACCGCAACTGTATTTTCCGAGCCTCGCGACGTGGTGTTTTGAAGAAAAGTTTTTGTCGCAATGCCTGCAGCCAAATTCCACTTGCGGTATTCTGGCAATGTCAAGCGTTAACTCCACATCCGAACAGCATCCTTCATCCGACTCCATTATCTCTGTAACACGATGGAATGAGAGGAATTAATTTCACGCCAATGCACTTAATTGTATTTCTACTTCATATTCTGACTTATAAGTACGGGGATCGATATAAACATCGCATAGCCATTGTAGCGGCATGTAACTTACTCGGATCAGTGGAACGATTCCAAGCTTTGCAACGATTTAAATGCTTTGCCGTCACACGAGTTGCAAAGAGCTGTTTACAGTGTGGGCACTTGTGTTTTACGTTGCACTCGTGTTTTATGTGGTAGGTCAACTGTTTTTGTAACCTAAAACGCTGAAAGCAACGGTCACACTGGAGCGGCATATCGCTGCATTTGGCATCTCTATTTTTCCCGCAACTGTATTTTTCGTGCCTCGCGACGAGATGTTTCGCAGAAAATTTTTTGCCGCAATAACTGCAGCCAAAATCCACTTGCGGTATTCTGGCAATGTCAAGCGTCAACTCCATATCCGAATCGGACCCTTCATCCGTCTCCATTATCTCTGTAACACGATGGAATGAGAGGTATTAATTTTATGCCAATGCACTTAATTGTGTTTCTACTTCATAATTTTACTTAAAAGTACGAGGATCGAAAGAAAACTCGCTGAACCGCTGTAGTGGCATCTAACTTACTCGCATCAGTGGATCACTTCAAAGCTTTGCCACGATTGGAATGCCTTGCCGACACAGGTGTTGCAAAGAGCAGTTTACAATATGAGCACTCGTGTTTTACGTTGCACTCGTGTTTTACTTGGTAGTTCAACGTTTTTTGTAATCTAAAACGCTGAAAGCAACGGTCGTACTGGGGCGGCATACGGCTGCACTTGGAATCTTCATATTTCCCGCAACTGTATTTCTCGTGCCTCGCGACGTGGTTTTTTGATGCAAATTTTTTGTCGCAATGACTGCAGCCAAAATCCACTTGCGGTATTCTGGCAATGTCAAGCGTCAACTCCATATCCGAATCGGACCCTTCATCCGTCTCCATTATCTCTGTAACACGATGGAATGAGAGGTATTAATTTTATGCCAATGCACTTAATTGTGTTTCTACTTCATAATTTTACTTAAAAGTACGAGGATCGAAAGAAAACTCGCTGAACCGCTGTAGTGGCATCTAACTTACTCGCATCAGTGGATCACTTCAAAGCTTTGCCACGATTGGAATGCCTTGCCGACACAGGTGTTGCAAAGAGCAGTTTACAATATGAGCACTCGTGTTTTACGTTGCACTCGTGTTTTATGTGGTAGGTCAACTGTTTTTGTAACCTAAAACGCTGAAAGCAACGGTCACACTGGAGCGGCATATCGCTGCATTTGGCATCTCTATTTTTCCCGCAACTGTATTTTTCGTGCCTCGCGACGAGATGTTTCGCAGAAAATTTTTTGCCGCAATAACTGCAGCCAAAATCCACTTGCGGTATTCTGGCAATGTCAAGCGTCAACTCCATATCCGAATCGGACCCTTCATCCGTCTCCATTATCTCTGTAACACGATGGAATGAGAGGTATTAATTTTATGCCAATGCACTTAATTGTGTTTCTACTTCATAATTTTACTTAAAAGTACGAGGATCGAAAGAAAACTCGCTGAACCGCTGTAGTGGCATCTAACTTACTCGCATCAGTGGATCACTTCAAAGCTTTGCCACGATTGGAATGCCTTGCCGACACAGGTGTTGCAAAGAGCAGTTTACAATATGAGCACTCGTGTTTTACGTTGCACTCGTGTTTTACTTGGTAGTTCAACGTTTTTTGTAATCTAAAACGCTGAAAGCAACGGTCGTACTGGGGCGGCATACGGCTGCACTTGGAATCTTCATATTTCCCGCAACTGTATTTCTCGTGCCTCGCGACGTGGTTTTTTGATGCAAATTTTTTGTCGCAATGACTGCAGCCAAAATCCACTTGCTTTATTCCGAAGCGTCCTGCGTCAACTCCATATCCGAATCGGACCCTTCATCCGTCTCCATTATCTCTGTAACACGATGGAATGAGAGGTATTAATTTCACGGCAATGCATTTAATTGTGTTTCTACTTCATAATTTTACTTAAAAGTACGAGGATCGATAGAAAACTCGCAGAACCACTGTAGTGGAATCTAACTTACGCGCACCAGTGGATCACTTCAAAGCTTTGCAAAGATTGGAATGCCTTGCCGACAGAGGTGTTGCAAAGAGCAGTTTACAATATGGGCACTCGTGTTATTCGTTGCACTCGTGTTTCACGTAATAGTTGAATTCAACGTTTTAGTAATCTAAAACGCTGCGATCAATGCTCTCACTCGAGCGACATGTCGCCGCACTTGAAATTATTATCTTTACCGCAACTGTATTTTCCGAGCCTCGCGCCGTGGTTTTTTGATGCAAATTTTTTGTCGCAATGACTGCAGCCAAATTCCACTTGCGGTA
The DNA here is from genome assembly GCA_916049575.1 of Ancistrocerus nigricornis. Classification (NCBI taxonomy): domain Eukaryota; kingdom Metazoa; phylum Arthropoda; class Insecta; order Hymenoptera; family Vespidae; genus Ancistrocerus; species Ancistrocerus nigricornis. The sequence goes on from OU696665.1 coordinate 134,798, forward strand.
TTCTGGCAATGTCAAGCGTTAACTCCACATCCGAATCGCATCCTTCATCCGTCTCCATAATCTCTGTAACACGATGGAATGAGAGGAATTAATTTCACGGCAATGCATTTAATTGTGTTTCTACTTCATAATTTTACTTAAAAGTACGAGGATCGAAAGAAAACTCGCTGAACCGCTGTAGTGGCATCTAACTTACTCGCATCAGTGGATCACTTCAAAGCTTTGCCACGATTGGAATGCCTTGCCGACACAGGTGTTGCAAAGAGCAGTTTACAATATGATCACTCGTGTTATTCGTTGCACTCGTGTTTCACGTAATAGTTGAATTCAACGTTTTAGTAATCTAAAACGCTGCGATCAATGCTCTCACTCGAGCGACATGTCGCCGCACTTGAACTTATTATCTTTACCGCAACTGTATTTTCCGAGCCTCGCGACGTGGTTTTTTGATGCAAATTTTTGGTCGCAATGACTGCAGCCAAATTCCACTTGCGGTATTCTGGCAATGTCAAGCGTTAACTCCACATCCGAATCGCATCCTTCATCCGTCTCCATAATCTCTGTAACACGATGGAATGAGAGGAATTAATTTCACGGCAATGCATTTAATTGTGTTTCTACTTCATAATTTTACTTAAAAGTACGAGGATCGAAAGAAAACTCGCTGAACCGCTGTAGTGGCATCTAACTTACTCGCATCAGTGGATCACTTCAAAGCTTTGCCACGATTGGAATGCCTTGCCGACACAGGTGTTGCAAAGAGCAGTTTACAATATGATCACTCGTGTTTTACGTTGCACTCGTGTTTTACTTGGTAGTTCAACGTTTTTTGTAATCTAAAACGCTGAAAGCAACGGTCGTACTGGAGCGGCATACGGCTGCACTTGGAATCTTCCTTTTTTCTCGCAACTGTATTTCTCGTGCCTCGCGACGTGGTTTTTTGATGCAAATTTTTTGTCGCAATGACTGCAGCCAAATTCCACTTGCGGTATTCTGGCAATGTCAAGCGTTAACTCCACATCCGAATCGCATCCTTCATCTGCCTCCATTATCTCTGTAACACGATGGAATGAGAGGAATTAATTTCACGGCAATGCATTTAATTGTGTTTCTACTTCATAATTTTACTTAAAAGTACGAGGATCGATAGAAAACTCGCAGAACCACTGTAGTGGAATCTAACTTACGCGCATCAGTGGATCACTTCAAAGCTTTGCAAAGATTGGAATGCCTTGCCGACAGAGGTGTTGCAAAGAGCAGTTTACAATATGGGCACTCGTGTTATTCGTTGCACTCGTGTTTCACGTAATAGTTGAATTCAACGTTTTAGTAATCTAAAACGCTGCGATCAATGCTCTCACTCGAGCGACATGTCGCCGCACTTGAAATTATTATCTTTACCGCAACTGTATTTTCCGAGCCTCGCGACGTGGTTTTTTGATGCAAATTTTTTGTCGCAATGACTGCAGCCAAATTCCACTTGCGGTATTCTGGCAATGTCAAGCGTTAACTCCACATCCGAATCGCATCCTTCATCCGTCTCCATAATCTCTGTAACACGATGGAATGAGAGGAATTAATTTCACGGCAATGCATTTAATTGTGTTTCTACTTCATAATTTTACTTAAAAGTACGAGGATCGAAAGAAAACTCGCTGAACCGCTGTAGTGGCATCTAACTTACTCGCATCAGTGGATCACTTCAAAGCTTTGCCACGATTGGAATGCCTTGCCGACACAGGTGTTGCAAAGAGCAGTTTACAATATGATCACTCGTGTTTTACGTTGCACTCGTGTTTTACTTGGTAGTTCAACGTTTTTTGTAATCTAAAACGCTGAAAGCAACGGTCGTACTGGAGCGGCATACGGCTGCACTTGGAATCTTCCTTTTTTCTCGCAACTGTATTTCTCGTGCCTCGCGACGTGGTTTTTTGATGCAAATTTTTTGTCGCAATGACTGCAGCCAAATTCCACTTGCGGTATTCTGGCAATGTCAAGCGTTAACTCCACATCCGAATCGCATCCTTCATCTGCCTCCATTATCTCTGTAACACGATGGAATGAGAGGAATTAATTTCACGGCAATGCATTTAATTGTGTTTCTACTTCATAATTTTACTTAAAAGTACGAGGATCGATAGAAAACTCGCAGAACCACTGTAGTGGAATCTAACTTACGCGCATCAGTGGATCGCTTCAAAGCTTTGCAAAGATTGGAATGCCTTGCCGACAGAGGTGTTGCAAAGAGCAGTTTACAATATGGGCACTCGTGTTATTCGTTGCACTCGTGTTTCACGTAATAGTTGAATTCAACGTTTTAGTAATCTAAAACGCTGCGATCAATGCTCTCACTCGAGCGACATGTCGCCGCACTTGAAATTATTATCTTTACCGCAACTGTATTTTCCGAGCCTCGCGACGTGGTTTTTTGATGCAAATTTTTTGTCGCAATGACTGCAGCCAAATTCCACTAGCGGTATTCTGGCAATGTCAAGCGTTAACTCCACATCCGAATCGCATCCTTCATCCGTCTCCATAATCTCTGTAACACGATGGAATGAGAGGAATTAATTTCACGGCAATGCATTTAATTGTGTTTCTACTTCATAATTTTACTTAAAAGTACGAGGATCGAAAGAAAACTCGCTGAACCACTGTAGTGGCATCTAACTTACGCGCATCAGTGAATCACTTCAAAGCTTTGCAAAGATTGGAATGCCTTGCCGACAGAGGTGTTGCAAAGAGCAGTTTACAATATGGGCACTCGTGTTATTCGTTGCACTCGTGTTTCACGTAATAGTTGAATTCAACGTTTTAGTAATCTAAAACGCTGCGATCAATGCTCTCACTCGAGCGACATGTCGCTGCACTTGAAATTATTATCTTTACCGCAACTGTATTTTCCGAGCCTCGCGACGTGGTGTTTTGAAGAAAAGTTTTTGTCGTAATGACTGCAGCCAAATTCCACTTGCGGTATTCTGGCAATGTCAAGCGTTAACTCCACATCCGAATCGCATCCTTCATCCGTCTCCATAATCTCTGTAACACGATGGAATGAGAGGAATTAATTTCACGGCAATGCATTTAATTGTGTTTCTACTTCATAATTTTACTTAAAAGTACGAGGATCGATAGAAAACTCGCAGAACCACTGTAGTGGCATCTAACTTACGCGCATCAGTGAATCAGTTCAAAGCTTTGCAAAGATTGGAATGCCTTGCCGACACAGGTGTTGCTAAGAGCAGTTTACAATATGGGCACTCGTGTTTCACGTAATAGTTGAATTCAACGTTTTAGTAACCTAAAACGCTGCGATCAATGCTCTCACTCGAGCGACATGTCGCTGCACTTGAAATTACTATCTTTACCACAACTGTATTTTTCGAGCCTCGCGACGTGGTGTTTTGAAGACAAGTTTTTGTCGTAATGACTGCAGCCAAATTCCACTTGCGGTATTCTGGCAATGTCAAGCGTTAACTCCACATCCGAATCGCATCCTTCATCCGTCTCCATTATCTCTGTAACACGATGGAATGAGAGGAATTAATTTCACGCCAATGCACTTAATTGTGTTTCTACTTCATAATTTTACTTAAAAGTACGAGGATCGAAAGAAAACTCGCAGAACCATTGTAGTGGCATCTAACTTACTCGCATCAGTGGATCACTTCCAAGCTTTGCAACGATTGCAATGCCTTGCCGAAACACGAGTGGCAAAGAGCTGTTTACAATACAGGCACGCGTGTTTTACGTTGCACTCGTGTTTCACATGGGTAGTTCAACTTTATTTGTAATCTAGGCTTGGGTAAAAAATATCGATATTTTTTAGTCGTTAAATATCGATACTGTTAAAAATTATCGATACGACATTTTTTTTTTTTTCACTTGCCCATCCCTATCGTAATCTATACTCTGCGAGCAAGGCTCGCACTCTAGCGGCATACCGAAATCGTAATTACGGAGGATGCAAGGAGGGTGCAATATTAATAACCTCATTATTATTCTTAAATTAACAATACCAGGTAATCTGCTTGTACGGGGCCTCGTGCCGGCTGTACCGTTGCAGATAACTACATACTTTTAAAATACGTCAGTTAATTTTTTTTGTTCTTTCCTCTTTCAACAAATAATCTCTGTCCATTCGGTATATTAACAAAAATGAACACGACGATAAAAGTAATCGATAACAATAAAGTTCTTTTTTTCGTTATGTGACTATAATTCATCGATGGTCAGAAAGTAATGTTTTTTAACAGTTGACTGGCCGAAACCATGAATATTAAAACAACACTCTTACTTTGCGCAAAAGCAATAGAGCTGTTCGATCATGATTAGTACAAAAATATATATAATGAATTTGAATTTTTATTCTTCCGGTGAATCGTGCACGCTTAAAAAAATCTATATCAATTTCAATCGATTTAAATTCAATTTATGCGATAAAAATCAAATGTCATTGATAATAGAGACTTCCAAATATCTCATCGTTGTATTGTCCTAATTTATTGTCGGGGAGATAAAATCGAGTGACGCTAACGGAAAATACTATGAATTCGTTTTGGTCGTATTACAGAAACGACGATCGATATCGACTATTACATAAATACAAAGATATGTACCAAATCCACGATCTATAAATAATTATAAATATATATATATATATATATATATACACACACATATACATATAAACAAAACCATTCTCTTGCGATGGCCTTCCGTAATCACGAATCTGCCAATTACATAATATAATCTTATATCGATTAACGCACGAGAAATAAAACAAACCTGATTTTGTTGGCTATTAAAAACGTGCTCTGGTCGATCATCTTCTCATAAAGATATTAAAATCGATGGGCTAACACGAGAGCCATTCTTGAGGCGCATAACAATCCTTGTTTCAACGTTCAAGGTGACGATGGTTTTAAAAGTATGTTATAACGTTCGCTCGTTGTATCTGTACAAAAAGAATATCTATGATATATACATAATTAAATATTAAATGCCATTATTAATATTCCGCATGAAAATAAAATATAATCACAAAAGATGTGTAAAAAAAATTCTCACGGCAATTTACCTTTGATAGTTTCGACGACGAACATGCTTTCATTTTTCATGTTGGCAACAAGCTCGTCGGTGACCAAAACATGAATCCCCTGAGGTCCAAGCAATAGCACGGAGTCTAAATGATCGCGAGGCAAGCTCAACGTGCTCAACAATTTGTTCGTAAAAGTGGTGCTGGTCAAACGATCCAAATAAACGATTCTCCATAACGAGCTGTCGCCATCCAAAGCAAAGTAAAGAGTCAGTTTCGTCGTTGGCACGTTCGGGTGTAGCGCATTAAACAATCTGATGCCTTCTGCGAGGCCACAAATTTGTATTAAATCGTCTCTCGATAGTCGTAACATATCAGAGGCCGAAAAACTTGCGAATGTTGATTTGAGTGCGTTGAAACCACTCGCTCGAAGCCAAGCTCCTGTTTGTGCCGTATTTGCCTCTGGTGCCAATTCGGTGAAGTAAGATATTCCCTGAGAATACATTAATTAAACATTACAATTTACATATAAGAACAAGGTGACAATAAAAATTGGGCAAATATCTAGATAAGGTCCATCACTTCCGATGACCTTGACCTTGACATATTTTGTCAAGGTCACACTCCTGAGTGACCTTCAGAAGGTTTTAGGCGGCGTATTTCTACGCGTGCCACTCCTTAGCGTTCGGTGCTAAGCAGGGAGAATCGCTGAATTGCATCTTAGGCTCGGGACTCGCGATGTCCAGGCACTCGGGTGATGCAATGCTTATACATTACCTTTGGGTCGCCTTTTCGGAAGGCGGCCTTGAATATGATACTTACTGTGTCGCTTAGGCGACTCGCGGGTACAACAAGATTTATCCTATTGCCAATTTCAAAATTTGTTTTTTTTTTTACTACTGCCGCAGACAGAGTTTATATGTCTAATTCCTATATGAATCAATGTATGTTATGCCACAGTGACCGTCGCAACAAAATATTACACTATTAAAACCAAGACCAAGCCCCACCCATAAACCGTGATTCGTGTGGAAATTAGACATACTTATAAACACCGTTAGGGTAAGGTGGGGTCTTGGTTTTAATATCGTCATATTTTTATGCAACTGCGGCACTCCATCTTCCTCCGAGAGGGGGTTGGGTTCACATATTTATTTGTTAATAACTTTTTAACAAAAGCGAGCGCCGCATAAAACCTTCTGAAAGTTACTCAGGAGGGTGACGTTGACAGCATATGTCAAGGTCAGGATCATCGGAGGTGAGGGTCCTTTTCTAGATATTTACCTCTGTCTCAGCAAAGTTCGGCTGTGCCGTAGACGTGGACGGGAGATTAGTTGATCGCGTTGACGTGGACGGGAGATTAGCTGGTCGCGTTGACGTGGACGGGAGATTAGCTGGTCGCGTTGACGTGGACGGGAGATTAGTTGATCGCGTTGACGTGGACGGGAGATTTGCTGGTCGCGTTGACGTGGACGGGAGATTAGTTGATCGCGTTGACGTGGACGGCAGATTAGTTGATCGCGTTGACGTGGACGGGAGATTCGCATATCGCGTAGATGTGGATGGGAGATTTTCAGACGGCGTCGATGACAGTGCCAGTCCCGCAACGCCAAGCGTCAGATCCATGTCCGAATTGGATCCTTCATCCGCCTCCATTGTCTCTGCAACACGATAGAATGAGACGAATTAATTTCATGCCAATGCACTTGATTGTATTTCTACTTCATATTTTGACTTATAAGTACGGGGATCGATATAAACATCGCATAGCCAGTACAGCGGCATGTAACTTACTCGGATCAGTGGAACGATTCAAAGCTTTGCAACGATTTAAATGCTTTGCCGTCACACGAGTTGCAAAGAGCTGTTTACAGTGTGGGCACTTGTGTTCTACGTTGCACTCGTGTTTTATGTGGTAGGTCAACTGTTTTTGCAACCTAAAACGCCGAGAGCAACGGTCACACTGGAGCGGCATATCGCTGCATTTGGCATCGCTATTTTTCCCGCAATTGTATTTCTCGTGCTTCGCGACGAGATGTTTCGCAGAAAATTTTTTGCCGCAATAACTGCAGCCAAAATCCACTTGCTGTATTCCGACAACGTCCTGCGACAACTCCATATCCGAATTGGACTCTTCACTCGTCTCCATTATCTCTGTAACACGATGGAATGAGAGGTATTAATTTTATGCCAATGCACTTAATTGTGTTTCTACTTTTTTTTTTTTTTATTATTTCAATATAATTGAGTGAAGGTGCGGAAATTTGCAATAACCCTCTCTCTAAATGAAGGAGATGATTAATAGGAGGGGCCAAGTTCTCGAACGGACGGCGCGCGCGCCAGTACCTTCTTTACATGAATGATTTTAGGCTCCTCTTGACCCCCCTATAACTCGGTCCCTACTTAAGATACACAGATGAAATTTTAGACACAAAATAAGATGCGGATTCTTGGATTGTATTCCAAATTTCAACTGTCTAACTGCAATAGTTTCTGCGCTACGGACTTTTGAAAATAGCCATTTTTGGCACTCACTGACTTACAGATCATCAAAACCTCTAGACCACTTCCAATGGAGCTAGAACCGTGAAAATTGGTACACATGGAGTATATTATGCCCACATAATGGAAAAATTATGACATTGGTGAAATGTTAGATCAGTAAGCCGCTACCACTTAAATGCCTTCACCACGTATGCAGTTTGACCGATTTTGACGATCAAAGGCTTATTCGAAAGCTAAAAGATTCGTTGTGAGATTGATATATTTAAAATTTAAAAAAAAAAAAATTTTTTTTGGCAAAAATCGAAAAACCATTATGAAAAAAAATGTTAGAAAAATGAAAAGAATCAATCTCACGATGAATATTTCAGCTTTCGGATAAGCCCTTGATCGTCAAAATCAGTCAAAAATTGAGATCAGAAGACCTAAACGGAAGAATAAAAGAAAAGCCAAGAATGAAAAAATCGGCTGAACAAAAATGGTTGAAATCCCATCAAAAACATAAATGATGAAAAAAAGGGCCAAGTTCTCTTTGTGTGATTGTTCGGCTGCAAAAAGTATTGAAATCTAAATCAATGCCAAGTTGGAACAACTTTTTCATACAGAAAACTTAAAATACAGAAAATAATAATATCAACTTGGCAGATTTCGGTGATGTATCACAATGGTTAAAAAGTAATGTTATATGATGTATAATAATGGTTACAGAGTAACGTTATATGATGTATAAGAATGGTTAAAGAGTAAAGTTATATAGATAATTTTATTAAATGAAGTTATGTATACAGGGTGTCCCACGCAAGCTACAACCGCGAATATACACGTGTCCACATGGATAATTGGAAGCGAAAAGTGAAATAAAAAGTAATAAAAATTGTCCTCGTTAACGAGTTATTAAATAAAATAGATCAGCGAATCAGGAAGCACGGAAGCGGTAGGCGGTGAGCTGCGGCCATGCTAGTCTGAAGACAAGAAGCGATAGCGTAAGGAAGCGTCGTGGACGAAAGATTGAGAGAAAGAGAGAGAGAGAGAAAGTCAACGAAAGAAAGGGCGAGAGAGAGAGAGAGAGAGTCAGCGCGTGCAGGCAGCGTGAGGTAGCGCCGTGTTAGGGTAGGAGGGAGCGAGAGAGAGAGATTAGATTAGATTTTTGTTGTGCGTAAGGTAGCGTCGTGAAAGAAAGGTAGAGAGAGAAAGAGTGAGAGAGGAAGAGCGAAACTCGACACTTTTTCCTGGAAATCTCCTCCTGACCACTACCTTTTCACGCCTGTATACGTGTCATAACGCTCCGCCCGTCGAAATTTATCGCTTCTTATCTTCAGACTAGCATGGCCGCAGCTCACCGCCTACCGCTTCCGTGCTTCCTGATTCGCTGATCTATTTTATTTAATAACTCGTTAACGAGGACAATTTTTATTACTTTTTATTTCACTTTTCGCTTCCAATTATCCATGTGGACACGTGTATATTCGCGGTTGTAGCTTGCGTGGGACACCCTGTATATAGTAGGATTTAAATGTTGTTCTGGTCTGACTATGGGTTGCCTCATGATTACATTGTATAATTATTTATCTTCCCCTATTATTTTCACATTCTCCAGCGTCGGGAGGTAACATTGTACTTTTTCTGGTCCATGAGAATAGAGTTTATATGTCATTATTTCCGATACTTTACGGAAAGTATTTCCGTAATTTTTCCGTATTTCCGTATTTTTTCATACGGTTTAGGAACACATGTACATTGACCGGGAAGTCGGCGCATTTTCGTACTTCAAACTTTTCGCGTAATTTCAAGACAAATTAGTTTCGCTCACTTATTGATATCACTGGCGATTGTTTCTTTCCGTGCCTTCATTTGCAATGAGTTCCTCAAACGAGAAAAACGTAAGTATTATTATTGCCGTATTATTATTCAATATATCCGTGCAATTATTTAATTTCATCATTTGTCTTAATATTTCATTACAGATGAACGAAACAAGCAACATTTGTGAAGACAGTGAGTAAAAAAATGTGATAAATTTATTTTTTATTTTTTATGTTCTTTTTTAACATTTTCATTTTTAATGTTTAAGTTTCAGAAGAACAGAAAGAAATTCGGATGCTGAAGCAGCAATTGCGCGAAAGCAGGCAGACAGTCGCGCAGTTGCAGCTTCAACATCTGCATATCAGCGACGGGGGAGTCGGGGCCAGCTCGTCGGCGGCAACGGTGTGGCCACCATTGCCGGCCATTCCAATGCCCGCTAACCCACCGTTGCCGACGACGCCGACAACGATGACGACGCCAACGCCACCAGCAACGCCGACGCCGACGCCGACACGAAGGGGCTCCGGACATTACGACGCCGGTAAGAATTTCAACTTAAATTAATATAAATATATAATAATAAATAATATAAAAAAATATATAATAAAAAATAAAATAAAAAATCACTTCGTACACGTAGCGATATCCAGTGAGTGGCAGTAATATTCGTACACCCTTTAAAGTATAACTTTTTTATAATTGAATCAAACGATTAGAGTTTTTGCAAGAACATAGAATGATTAGTATACTACATTCGATTCGTATGAAGGAAAGAAAAGAAACGCTACAAAAAGATTTGAAAAATCAAATGGGGTTATTGGTGGACATACCGAAACCCGGTTTCGGAACTACCAATGATGGAAATACGGCCAGAAGATTTTTTAGAAATCCCTTTCTGGCATCATCCATTACTGGCATCGATGAGGATCTTATTCATCGTTTTTCCATAATCCTTCGTACCCTATCATGCGGATACGCAATCAATACCGATGCATTTGAAGTATATTGTAAAGATACAGCGGTAAAATTTATTTCCTTGTATCCGTGGTATTATATGCCATCCAGCATCCACAAATTATTAATTCACGGTGCTGATATCATTAAAGCAGTTGTTCTGCCCATAGGCATGCTATCCGAAGAAGCTTTAGAGTGTAAAAATAAAGATTTAAGGAAATTTAGAGAACAGCACACTAGAAAAATGTCTCGACAAAATACAATGGAAGATTTATTCCACACACTGCTATTTTCTTCGGATCCGGTCATATCCAGTTTATCCAAAAAAACAACACTTACCTGGAAAAAGGAAACATCATTACATAGAGATACACTTAAATTATTATCGGACCCAAAGCTTCCAGTAATGGACGACCAGCCAAGAATCGGGGAAGACTCTATTCAGGATTCTGAGAACTCTCTAGAATCAGATACCGAGTAATCCACAGCAACAGGTAAGATTAAAAATTGTAAATTGTTGTTGTATAAATCACATTCGTACCGTTAAAATTTCGCGGATTCTTATTTAAAAGATTATCCATGAAAATCAGCAGTAACGTAAAGAGATACGATAATTTTCTTGGGATCATTTTAAGGGATGAACCTTCTAGTTTCGTGTCTTTAAGTTAAATTTTCTCGAACATGCTTATCTTCTAACAAACGAGCGAGAAAGTGGCAATAGGTTTTGTCTCAAAGTTATGTATAATTCAAATAACTGTAAAAGACTTAAAAATTTTTCTTCATGGTCTTAATAAGCATTATTTTAAAGATTGAAGTTTCTACTTTACAACAAATCCATTTAAAGTGTCCTAGAAAGCTCTATGTGATGAGTATGATTTCTTTAGTAAATCTCGGCAACTTCGATAAAATTAGATTTCATGCCGAAAGTATCAATTTTAAATGCTATATTTATTAAGCATTTTTTCGTTCTTTCGATGAGAACTATAAGCCACAAAAATATTAAACCCACTTTATAGGTGATCAAAAATTTTCCAACAACTTTAAAGTTTTATAAAACTATACCTGGCAGAGATATGCAGCTGATTTTTGCAGGATTCAAAGAACAACACTTAAGTCACGGATTTATGCAAAAAGTTTGAGTAATACGCGCTAATCCGTTGTCTTTTTCTCAAAAAACGAAAATTTGTGATATAAAAAAGTAGCTACTTTTACGTAGATGTTCCTTTAAGTTTCTTCGAATTCTTTAAATTTCTTTATTGGGAAATGAAAGTTTGTACTTTTCTGTATAAAATCCATGACTCACAAAATAAATCACAATTAACATCACCGTTTAACAAAACCAAATATATATAGCGTGAAATGTTAACCTCAAAGTCGGTAGAGACAGCTGACTTTTACGTATATATTTGCCCACTTAAAAGAATGTTACGGGTAAATGGTATTATATTTTCAAATCCATAGGTATTTAAGTACTAAAATTGATTGGAAATTGAGTGATAGCGAATGATTAAATTTTTGAATTTTTATCAGCTAGATTGGCCTTTCCGACCACTGTGCGGCGCGGCGCAGCGCGGTTGGTCTGGATCCACCTTATGACGAAGGAAAACCAAGTCCTTTCCCTTTCCATAAAATATTTGGTACATTCTTTGGTGATTATATTAAAATTGCTAAAATATTTCTGAATATATAAGATAATAAAATTCGGTGGTCGAGGAATATAAAATAATAAAAATAAAACGAGCATACGCCTATGAAATCTGAGCGATTTCCAAAGAAAGCGATAACCGTTAAGTGTGGTATTACCGCGTCATCGGAAGTTGTTAGAAATTTGCAAAATTATTTCCGTGTGTATAGTAGACTGCGCGAAATTGTGAGCGATCGAGGAACCGCTTTTACTTCTAGCATGTTTAAAGAATTTCTCGAGAAAGAATGTATTCGACATGTTCTCATTGCTGTTAGTACACCTCGTGCGAACGGCCAGGTAGAACGGCTGAATCGCACTATTGTCCCCATGCTTGCTAAAATCAGTGAAGCTACTAATCAATGGGATCGAGTAATAGATCAAGTAGAATTTGCTATAAATAACACGTTCTGTAAATCAATCGGTACATCCCCTAGTAAGCTTTTATTTGGGATCGAACAAAAGGGACAATTGAACGATCAATTGCGTATAGTGTTGGAGGAAATGTTACCGGAAGATAGAGATCTAAATGCTTCTAGGGAAATCGCGTCACAGAGGATCGAACAAGAACAAAGTAAGAACGAAGTTCGTTATAATAACCAGCTATAGGGCGGCTGGGGCCCCCCGAACGAAATAGCCTTGCTGTTTCGTATTAGGCACGACCGCGGTAATGATTCGCATAGGAAGTCGGCTCGCTGCGCTCGCCTGTCCCTTTTTAGTTGTCACTATTTTACATATTTTTGCAAAGTTTTAATTGTTTCCCTATTATAGCAGATTTTTTATGAATTTGTTAATGTTTAAAATGACCGCCATTTTGAAACCGGAAATTGAATCAATTCGAAATTGTTAGTGGATCTATGTTAGGAAGAACTGGATTTTTCGTATAAATTTCAGCTTTATCCGCTCAGCCGTTTAGGCGCTAGAGTCGATAAAAATATTTATTAGTTCGCCATTTTGTACCGTTTCGCTGAAAAATTTTGAAAAAAATCATGTTATTAGTTGTCACTATCTTACATATTTGTGCAAAGTTTTAATTGTTTTGCTCTTATAACATAATTTTTATGAATTTTTTAATATTTAAAATGCCCGCCATTTTGAAACCGGAAGTCGGATCGAATCGAAATTGTTAGTGGATCCTCATCGGGTGTAACTGGATTTTCTGTGTAAATTTTACTCCGATCCGTTCAGCCGTTTAGACGCTAGAGTGGACACACACACACACACACACACACACACGGACATTTAGATCTTGTTATGAAACATAAAGATCCAAAAGGGTTTTTGGATATCTCGAATAGTTTCGGAGATAATCGTCCGTTACACTTTTTGCTCGATCGAGAGCATAAGGAACTCCCTGCGGTCGTGCCTAAAAAGCGGAAAGCGGTTACGGTATACTTTGTAAAAGACTTAGTTATGATTAAAAACGTTGATACTTCCGCCGGAGTAAATAAAAAATTAATACCGAAATATAAAGGATCGTATGAAGTAAAAAAAGTATTAAATAACGACCGATATCTGGTAAGCGATCCTGAAGGTTTTCAGCTCACACAGATTCCTTACTCAGGAATTGTTGCGGTTGATCAAATGAAGCGTTATTTAAAACCAAGATAAATGTAATATGTATACACAAATAACATTAAAAATGTAAAGTGGGCCGTCGCTGTAGTTAATATAAACAATAAATCGTGCTTTTTCTTGCTACATAAAGATATTAAATCAATGATGCGTCGCATCTTTATTAATAACTTTTTATCAAATATCTATAATTTCAATTTCCATATTGGTTCTTTAGACCCATGTTAAACATTGTTGACTTCATAAATTACACATTCTCCTTCAAACAATTTTACTAAAATAACAATCTCTGTAAAAAACCTTGTACAAAGTACGCGACGGCCCGCTATCTTCGTAAACGTTAAATATAATATAACATTTTGGTACATCTATCAATCCAGGAACAATATTTAACATGTTTGTTTAGATAATAAATAATTCTAATTTTTCGAAAGTTACCCATATACAGTTTTTAGATAATTTTTTAAAATTGTTTATGTAGATACAGTAGGGATACAAAAATGTATTTTACTTATCTTCAATCTAAAATTTAAACCAATCGGTGCATTTATGATAATATTTAATTTATTAAACATTTTAATGAATTTATTTAATTTGTATTGTTTCCTAGTTCATAAATAACCGTATAATAACCTGAATCAAGTACATAGTTCATTTTCCTGCGCTAGAGTTGCTCCACCCCATGCTTCCATTCATTCAATTCTTAAATACGAAAAAGTAGGCTTCGCCGATTGCCAGGTTGTATTTTTTCATTTTTCGAAAAAAAGCGGGCCGTCGCGTACTTTGTACAAGGTTTTTTACAGAGATTGTTATTTTAGTAAAATTGTTTGAAGGAGAATGTGTAATTTATGAAGTCAACAATGTTTAACATGGGTCTAAAGAACCAATATGGAAATTGAAATTATAGATATTTGATAAAAAGTTATTAATAAAGATGCGACGCATCATTGATTTAATATCTTTATGTAGCAAGAAAAAGCACGATTTATTGTTTATATTAACTACAGCGACGGCCCACTTTACATTTTTAATGTTATTTGTGTATGATTTTACATAATTTTGTTATAATAAAAAATTCTTGTTTCAATTTAAAAATAAGAGCAAATATAAATTACAGCGACGGCCCACGTAACATTCCTATTGTTATTTATTTTTCTACATACGTAGACTACGATGTTATTATTTTCTATTGTCTCTCCAAGAAAAGTACATACCTAAGCTCCATTTGACGATCTTTGGCGATTTTTGAGCTACTTTCATACTTAATAGTGTTCTTGAGTGCGTACTCATTAGAAAACTCTCAGGGATCCGAAATTGAATGCTTTTAGAGCAAAGAAATCCATGCGATTCCAAATGAAAATTATGCATTTCGAGGAAGATTGCCGACGTTCCGGTCGTATACTACGACTTTTTTCGAGGGTACCAGGTTAACTAGAGGACATGATATATTATATTACAATGTATATAATCGATGGAATAAATGTACAATGATGGAAAAATTTACCGAAAAAGTACATAACAGATGTGGTATACATTCAGACTTGTTGCAATATTATTCATAAAAACGTCTACGAAGATATGATAGTTCGCTCCGCTCTGAGAAACTCTCGGAACGTAACCAAATGAACTCATCTATACGTTTACACACAGCGAATTTTACTTATTACTAATTCGAATCTTCTAATGAAGTAAAAAATTAAAATTATCTGAAAAATGATTACATAAGGAATAGTTAGTTCATATCTTTATTAATATGTCGAATGGGATTAAAATTAGTAAGTACGTGTTTCTAACCTGCTTGATAACCACTACCCTGTACCTCCTGCGTGTGAAGGACGTTATAACGAAAAATTAGCAACTTCTTGTTATCTAAAAACTTCGATAGAATTAACCACGTTCTCAATTAATGAGATAGAAGTCTACTGCCTTCCTTAATTATCCCTTCTAACCACACATGTCCTCTACGTTTCTATAGACAAGGAAGATTATGATAATACCGACGGGTACAATAAATAAATAAAATGTGATAGGTTAAGAATATCGACATGTCAAAAATTCCAGCGCTAGCTAGATTTCCACCTGATATCGACGCTAACTCCACTGGCTTTACTAACGGCGAATTTAGGAAACTGGACAAAATTCGATATATATAGATATACTCGCAATGTTAACGAAAAAGGTCGGAAAAAAAAAGACTGATAAAATTGATATTTCATAAAATTTAAAAACACATAAATTAGATTATTAACTTATTGGAAGCCGCGATCCTAATAAATTATATATCAACGAAAAGGAAAATGTTCCAGGATTACGATGAAACAAACCAAAATTATGTAGCACTTCGCGTCGATGAGATATTAGCAATTTAAGGTTTCCCCTTCCCTTCAAATTTACGATTTTGCTGTAAATATACCACCGGCGTTAGTCCGATTTTTTGCGACGGACAGGCCTAACTGCCGTTAGTCTGTAATTTTTAGAATGTTTAGTTTTAGTTTTAACGTTGTTTTGTGTAATACTAGTGATAGTTGGTTCATTTTTTTTTCTCTTCTTAATCTTAAGTATGATAATTGCGAAAAAAACGAAAATTTACCGAGGACGATCAATCGTCAGAATGGCCGAACTGTAAGCATTTTCGTCAAGATGGCCAACCGTTGTCATGGTAACGGAGAATAATTTGTTACGCGTGCGGCGACAACGCTATAAAGTAAAAAAAAAGCCGATCGGCGTCGCGAAGCGAGCCGATCGAGGCGAGAGGAGTCAGTCGCGTGAAGATTGTAGCATAGTGATGGACATTAAAAAAAAACATCGATGTTTTTTTCGATTGAATGCATCGGATTGTTGCATCGATGTAATATCGATGTATCAAAAAATACATCGATGTTTTCTATACATCGATTGTTTTTCTATAAGTTAAATATGTATGTGTTGTTCAGTTTAACACTTCGATTTATAAATATTATTGCTAACACGACACAGCAAATTTGAAAATGAATTCTGAATCAAGCTGAGTAGGTAATTAATTAATACAAAAATTAAAATAATATGATTTTTGAAGCCAGAGACTGCAACTAACTGTAAGTAAGAGAGAGACGGCGGGTCAATTCAGTCGGCCATTTGCATTTAAATTTGTTATGGGTTGGTTGCACTGACCTCTATAATATTGGCTGCTTTTTCAACCAGTGATACCACTTTTTGACGAAACACCTTGCGAGTGCTAAATAATGTAATTGAAAAAGACAAAAAAATAGTTATTAACCGTAGAGAGAGAGAGAGAGAGGGATAGGTTTGATTGTTTGCCTTTTCGATGCATCGAAAAAAAAACATCGATGTATACTCGATGTTTAAAACTTAACAATACATCGGTTTGATTCGATGCATCGTTACTATACATCGAGTATTTTTAAAACATCGATGTATATCGTCCACTCCTATTGTAGCATCGAGAAGGAGAATAAACGTTCTTAACCCGGCGTTCGTCGCTACCGGGTACAAAATACCACAGAGGTTATAAAAACACCAGATCCAGTTTTGGATCTGTTAATATTTTGTGCCTTAAATATTAATAAATACGTGATTTATTAAAAATATGACGTTTTAGTTGTCGCTCATACTTTAAACAAACAAAATAAAATAACAAAATTCAATATAATTACCCCTTTATTTAAATAGTAGGCTAAGAAAAATGTGTTTTTTTTTACCCGGTAGCGACCGTTTGTGTTCGTATTTGCCTAGCGACGAGCGCCGGGTTAAAGAAACAATCGTGTTTTTCCTACAAGACGCCTCCTTACACCTGATACATCTCCACGTTTGGTGATGCTCTGAGTACGAAGGAAAATAGTAAAACAAATTGTAAGTTTGTGACGTTGCACGAGGGGAACTTGCCAGACTATCCTCGAAAGACGATAGTGTCCCCCAAGGCACGCACCTCTTCGGCACCCGATCAGACAATCGTCCTGATCGCGCTGTTCGGATGATCGGAAATGAAGGAGGATTTATTTGGGCGCCAGGTGACTTACGGTCACCACTCGTACGACCAGAGAGAAGGTAGGATATTTCAGGAATAAAGAGGCCTGATCGGATGAACCGGCCCAAGACTTCCGGCTAGTCAGTCTCCTAAGGGAGTAACGGTGAGGCGAAGGTTCGTTTACATACGACACAAACATTCAAGAGAGAGAACACACCATACTTTTAATTGAGAAAAACCGGAGAGTTTATACAATTGTTAGGAAAAGAAGTTTGCGAAGAGACAGATGATATGCCCGAGCGATTACAGAAAAAAATTATAGCTCCCGTCGCATACGCGATCATACAAAATGCGTGATGTTAATCCGCTCGGTTGAATTTCATAAAGACGGAATATCCCTCGGCAGATAACTCTCCAGATAATTATTCGAAATGGGAAAAACGTTCGTATATAAAGATTCAAATTTCAAAGAAAAGTTTCGTACATGTTACAAGGCCACACAACCATTACGCGCTTTCAATACGCATGGAATTCGCCCTTGGCGGAGGTCGCGCGCACAAACAAAGTCGGTAACTACGTTGTAACGAACGCATGGAACGAGCGATATAGATCTATCTATAGATATATACGAAAAAAATTTTTAACAAAAAAAAATAGAAACCGACTTCGAAAAAGCGCTAAAAAGAGTGAAATAATTTTTTATGTATACCGACAATATTCGATTTCATCATTATCATACTCAGAATATTGCAACTTTTTCGGCGGCGACACAAAATATTCCAACACGGTCATTTTCACGAACAAAGGAGTAAGTGCTTAATACATAAATATCCATCAATGTCCGTGAATTTCTGGCTATTAATGTACTGTTAATTAATTTTCTGTCGCCTCCGAAAAAGTTGCAATATTCTGAGTATGATAATGATGAAATCGAATATTGTCGGTATACATAAAAAATTATTTCACTCTTTTTAGCGCTTTTTTCGAAGTCGGTTTCTATTTTTTTGTTAAAAATTTTTTTATTTCATACTTTTTAGTGTATAATCGATCAAGATGTGGAAATAAAGTTATGTAGGTAATATTTGCAAAAGGATCGAAAAGGTTTGGTTCCGATATGTGAAGTCGTTGAGGAGATATAGAGGAATAAACAAATGATTTTGCAATAACAATTTAAACATAGTAACAATTGAGAATGTGTCACATAATGTTAGTAAGTGAGCAGTATTTGCGAAAGGATCGAAAAGGTTTGGTTGCGATAGGTGAAGTCGTTGAAGAGATATAGAGGAATAAACAAATAATTTTGCAATAACAATTTAAACATAACAACAATTGAAGATGTGTCGCATAATGTTAGAGAGTGGGTAATACATATTTGCGAGAGGATCGAAAAGGTTTGGTTCCGATAGGTGAAGTCGTTGAGGAGATATAGAGGCATAAACAAATGAATTTGCAATAACAATTTAAATATAGCAACAATTGAAAATGTGTCGCATAATGCTAGTAAGTAAGGAATAATTGCGAAAGGATCGAAAAGGTTTGGTTCCGATAAGTGAAGTCGTTGAGGAGATATAGAGGAATAAACAAATTATTTTGCAACAATTAATAAATTGTTTATATAATTAATATCTGCTAATTATTTCTATAAGATAGTAATAGTTTCTTTCATTACAATAAATCAATCCCATTGAAAAAAGATATTGCGATAAATCTGAATAAAGCACTAATGTTGCAATAACTTTGTTAATAATAAACATTTCGGACAAATTTTTTAAACGGGACCAATGGGAGACCCAAACCTAGCAACTGGAAGTGATTTCATTTCGATTGGTCAACCGGTTGCGGAGTTATGGCCGGACAAACAAAAGAAAAAAAAAAAAAAAAAAGCAAGATCGCCCACTGTCGAATAGAGTAACCTCCTCCTTTTCGAAGTCGGTTAAAAAGAGAATATTGCTATAACGAAATATTCTTAATTTACGCCTTACAAAAAAAATACCAAAGATATTACAATCATTAAAAGCTCAGGTGGTGGATACGTGACGCGGTCGTCGTATTGAGAGGCGATTCACGCCGGATAAATTTCAATTAGCGACCATTAAACGATGGGCAAACCGAAGAGGGGCCAATATCAATAATCGACGAAATTTCACTACTCAACGATTTCTTCCACCGCGTGTACTGTGGCCTCACGCCGGCAGCATTAGTGCGAAGAAGACAATACCAAAAGCAATCTACGCAAATTCCTCCTCGGTCCCATCACCATTCAATAAAATTACATATCACGAAGGCACACGACTTCGCCGTCGCTTACCGAGCTTGAAGACTCTTTCGATAACTACGGGGTCCGCAGATGACTTCCTCTCGCCACGTGCAGTCGACCTTCCTCGTGCGGGCGCTCAGGAACTCTTCTACCTTTCCTCTCACGTGCTTAACACTCGCGGGAGTTGAATCTAGTCGCTTCTACGATACAATACTAAATAAAATTATATGATAAAAAAAACCTAGTGAAACTAACACTTCAAACAAGTGAAACTAAATAAAAGCTTGTAAAATCACGATACTCAGAGACATACCGATCTGGTCAACGATCCAACCACGAGAGAGTGAGCACGCGTGCCGCACGCACGATCGAGGCTCGTGCCGGTCCATCACGTGACTAGCCGCAGGTAAGCCTCACTTACAGGTACTTTCGCTCCCTAAATTTTCGCTCACAATAATTCTAATAGCCACTCAGATATAACACTCTCACTCGATGTCACAGACACTTAAGAACACTCCATCCTTTTTCTCCTCCTCCATAGACCTTTCCCGTTCGGAAGTTTGATGGAAAAACTCGTTCTCTCCGATTTTCGCTGTTCTTCGGATCCTTGTAATTTTTCTAGTCTCCTAGCTATAGACGGCCCTGGCGAACGGGTGGGGAGGTGGCGACGCCGATTAACGCTATTGCTTCCTTAATATCCGGAAGCGTCGCAGGAGGTCCTTCCGGTGTCTGCTCTTCTTTCCTTTTCGGCCAATTAACGATGTGAGCGGTGAGCGGTGTCGATGCTGATTGGCGGCGTCACACTACGATACCTCTACGGTGTTCGGCGGGTATTCCGGATTGCGTCGACACGGCGTAGCTCGTGACATACGAAGTTATTAATTAGTACATTACATTTATACTTTCTGACCGCCTCGAGGGGCATTTTTTTTTTTTTTTTTTTGAGGCAAGAGGAGAAACCTTGCATAGGCACCCAGTTACTACGGGTTATACGGGTAGTGTGAGATTCCTATTCACTAAAACGTCTAATTCATCGTCGAATTTATTGCTTTTAAATAACGCTATAAATTTTATAACTATATAATACATTTGTTATGTATGTATGTATGTATGTGGGTACTTGGATTAACAAGGGGACATTACGGCCTCGGAAATTGACTTCGGGATGACACTTTGCAGGTTTGTAGTATACCTTTAGAAAATTCGATTTGCAAAGTAAGAGCGCGCACTAGCCATAAACTTTCGAGAAAAATGACTTTAAAGTTTTACGTGTAAGACGTATACCGGTCACTTTGAAGACCATCCAAGAGCGGCGCAGTGGCCGAGTTGTAGCGAACTCGCTTGCGGCGCGGGCGGTCCGTGTTCGATCCCCGTGTGGAAACTTTTTTTTTTTTTTTTTCAATTCTTCAAAAAATTATAAAAACTGTGAAATAAAGTTAATGACATACTAATATGAAGAATTTAATCATATATAATTTTTTCTATTAATGAAATGACTGTTACAACAAATTAAAATGTGAATTAAAGATATTTTAGGTTTAAAAATGATATTGATTTTCTGAATCTTTGTTTAAAGTCTCATGTGGGAAAGGAAAAGTTTTTATTAATTATTGACTCTTGGGGAGGACAAACAAAGCCAGCATTATACGACGAAATTTTTCAGGATGACGAGAAATCACCTACATGCACGATTAAAGTGATTCTTCCGAAATGTACTCCACTTGTTCAACCTTGCGATGTCTATTTTTATAGACAAGTAAAAAATTTAATAAAACGAATACAGAATTGCGCTTATCTGATTGAAAATAATAGAGAAATAAATTCACGTGAGGACTGTATAAAAATCCAATCCATCGTGCATCATCAATTATCATCGCCAATTTTTAATGAAATGATCCGGTATGCCTGGTTCGCTTCCAAGCTCTCTGACGAAAGAGAAATGTTCAGAAATGTAAATGAAGTATGTTTTCCGGTAGAACTTTTAAAAAAAGGTTGTTCATGTGAACAATCTTCCTTCATAAATTGTGCGAGATGTAATAATATCTTATGTTTTCAATGTTTCTATGACAATTATCATTCTGGATCTTGTAAATAAAATTAAAAATATCTTTAATTCACATTTTAATTTGTTGTAACAGTCATTTCATTAATAAAAAAAATTATATATGATTAAATTCTTCATATTAGTATGTCATTAACTTTATTTCACAGTTTTTATAATTTTTTGAAGAATTGAAAAAAAAAAAAAAAAAAAGTTTCCACACGGGGATAGAACACGGACCGCCCGCGCCGCAAGCGAGTTCGCTACAACTCGGCCACTGCGCCGCTCTTGGATAGTCTTCAAAGTGACCGGTATACGTCTTACACGTAAAACTTTAAAGTCATTTTTCTCGAAAGTTTATGGCTAGTGCGCGCTCTTACTTTGCAAATCGAATTTTCTAAAGGTATACTACAAACCTGCAAAGTGTCATCCCGAAGTCAATTTCCGAGGCCGTAATGTCCGCTTGTAAGATATGCTTGAATTAAGAATACGTTTTATTACGTTACAAACAAACACTGTCTCAACTGTACAATGCGGTGACCAGCGCGGAAGCAGTGATGCCAGAATCATGGGACGTCGGACGTCCCACGACCCCCACTATGACCTACCGTCGTCCCCCACTTTACCTCCACGGCGCTCACACACACAGCACCCTACTCTTGTCCGTGTGCAGTGCCCGTTCGCAAGCGGTGCACACGGACAAGAGTAGGGTGCTGTGTGTGTGAGCGCCGTGGAGGTAAAGTGGGGGACGACGGTAGGTCATAGTGGGGGTCGTGGGACGTCCGACGTCCCATGATTCTGGCATCACTGCGCGGAAGTGAAGTCAAAGACAAGAAAGAGCGCACGCTACCGCTGCTCCCGATCGTCATTTGTAAAAAACGGCGCGGTACATATTGCCGTGCTTCTTATACAATATGGCAAGAAAGTACGCGACCCTCTAACAACATTTAATTAATGTTACTGAATCGACATATTCTTCAACGTGAATTATTAAACGTTTTACTTATGTAAGTTCGTAAATAAATTTCTTACCACCGCGTGGTTATACAATATTAAACTTTAATTAATATCGCAGGCACTTGACCTTTATTACAATAAGAGGTATAGTTTTCGATAGGTAAAGAAATCTCAAAGATGCGTTGCTCAAGACGGCTAGCACGCTACTGCCCGTACGCCGGCCACGTGCTTTCGGTCCCTTATCGCCTTGTGACGTCGGGCCCTTGTTCCTTTCTTACGAGCGTCCTTTATTCCCTTAGCGCGTCATGACGTCACGATCACGACGGGTTTTTCCTATACGGCCGCGCGTGGCAACGCTCTTAGCGCGCGTCACAGCGCATTTTCTCACATTCGGCCATCCTGTAAAGAGTCTGTCCTCAGACTATTATTTTATCTAGAACATAAAAGTACCATTAGTCACTGCATGTCCGCGTTCATATAAAGAAAACAATAGATGGAAGCAACTTATCCGTATTGATGTCATGTCGTCATTTTTGTTACAATTGAACATTTATTTGTAACTGCTCTATCCAACGTCTTACGTCATATTGTCCGACTGTTATGTATATGCTAGACTATAGTGGTGAGCAGCCTCTTCAGCTCACTGTCCTTTAGTGTATCTCTGCTAGCACAGCGTCGGACATTTTCTTGTCTGCTTATGACCGGAACAGTCATTAATCCGCTCGCCGTTGCGACGTGAAACCTCTGAGCTTCCTTCTAATCACCGTAGCAACACACCATTGTATGCTTTTTTTCAGTCGAAGTTTTAACTGTTTGACCGAGTGCCGTTGCAGCTCGACAAATCTCTTTAATTCGCCGAAGCAACATACCGTCGTATGTCCTCCGGTCGAATACTTAATTGTTTGATCGAGTGCCGTCGCATCTCGACAAACCTATTTAATTCGCCGAAGCAACATACCGTCGTATGTCCTCCGGTCGAATTCTCAATTGTTTGATCGAGTGCCGTCGCATCTCGACAAACCTATTTAATTCGCCGAAGCAACATACCGTCGTATGTCCTCCGGTCGAATTCTCAATTGTTTGACCGAGTGCCGTTGCAGCTCGACAAACCTACTTAATTCGCCGAAGCAACATACCGTCGTATGTCCTCCGGTCGAATAGTCTTCGTCCGCTTGAGCAAGTACCGTTGCACTTCTCAAGTCAAACGTTCCCCTGTACTTCTTTCGCCTGAACGAGGCACCGTTGCGCCTCTTCTCAGACTGATTCCGTCACCACGTAGTGTCGTCTCACTTCTCTTAAGGTGGTCAGGTAAAGCATCTTTGTACCCTTTCAGGTCAGCTGCCGTATGTCTTTTTAATCACCGCCTTGTATCGTAACCCAAGGTTTCATGTGATCCGTAGACATTACCGTTCGTGTCCGTCTATACCCTTCTCTCAAGTCCTCAACTTCGTATCTATCGTTTTGTAGAACTTTAGTGATACGAAACGGTCCCTTGTACTTCGGGCACAATTTCCGACTACTACCAGTCGCAGCTTCACTCGTGATCCGAACCAGCACCAGATCCCCTTCCTGGTACTTCCGCGCATCGCGCCTTGTTCTGTCATAACGTTCTTTCTGCTCACGCTGTTTAGACGTTATGTGTCTTGCTATTTCACCCCTTAGCTCTGTTAAATCCAAACGATCCACCTCGTTCGCTATGTCCTTGAGCAAAGGTGCTTCTGCCGGACTTCTCCCGTCACACCCTATCAGCGCTCTCATGGGCGTCGTATCAATACTTTTGTTGTGTATTGTGTTTAGAACACTCTGCACCTTTTTAGGCACGACCGCAGGGAGTTCCTTATGCTCTCGATCGAGCAAAAAGTGTAACGGACGATTATCTCCGAAACTATTCGAGATATCCAAAAACCCTTTTGGATCTTTATGTTTCATAACAAGATCTAAATGTCCGTATGTATGTGTGTGTGTGTGTGTGTGTGTGTGTATGTGTGTGTGTATGTGTGTATGTGTGTATGTGTGTATCCACTCTAGCGTCTAAACGGCTGAACGGATCGGAGTAAAATTTACACGAAAAATCCAGTTACACCCGATGAGGATCCACTAACAATTTCGATTCGATCCGATTTCCGGTTTCAAAATGGCGGGCATTTTAAAAATTAAAAAATTCATAAAAAATTCTCTATAATAGGCAAACAATTAAAACTTTGCACAAATATGTAAGGTAGTGACAACTAATAACATGAATTTTTTCAAAATTTTTCAGCGAAACAGTACAAAATGGCGGACTAGTAAAAATTTGTATCTACTCTAGCGCCTAAACGGCTGAACGGATAAGGCTGAAATTTATACGAAAAATCCAGTTCTTCCAAACATAGATCCACTAACAATTTCGAATTGATTCAACTTCCGGTTTCAAAATGGCGGTCATTTTAAACATTAAAAAATTCATAAAAAATTCTCTATAATAGGCAAACAATTCAAACTTTGCAAAAGTATGTAAAATAGTGATAACTAATAACGTAATTTTTTTCAAAATTTTTCAGGGAAGCAATACAACCAGAACGAAAAAACATTTTTTTTTTTTATGACCAGAAACGAGTTTTAATGTAATCGGTATTTTTAAAAAAATTATCCCGACGGCCAGATAGCGATAGTCAAACGGCCGCAATCAGCTATCCTGTACTCTCATAAGAACAGGGATAGGCGAGCGCAGCGAGCCGACTTCCTGTACGAATCATTACCGCGGTCGTGCCTAATACGAAACAGCAAGGCTGTTTCGTTCGGGGGCCCCAGCCCCCCTATAGCTGGTTTACATATATGTCCCAGTCTCTCGGATCCTTCCCAGCGACATCATATATGCGTAAAGGGCATTAGTATTAGTGTGCTGCGCGGCGCGCACCGTCATAGCGATGCCGTCATGCTGAATCCCGCCAATAACCATATCGATCAAATACTTATCCGGGATTTCGATATCTAATTTTCTCAGTTTAGTTAATTTTTGGAAGCAATAGTCCCCAAGGGATTGGCCGGGTCTCGTTTCGTATAAAGCAGCCTCCTTAAATAGTTTACAAAAAGGCACTATCTTACTAAATTGCTGCGTCAAAATCTCCTTTGTCTCCATCCATGTCGTGGCGACGTGTGGTCGCGTGTCGTACCACTGGCGTGCGTGACGACGCAGCCGACTCGCTATCAAGCGCATGATCGATCGATCATCCCAATCGAATTGAACTGCCAAACTATCCACGTGTTCCGCCCATTTTTCAATTGTTAATTCGTTCATAGATGGATCAAACACCGGTATCATCTGCTCGTCACCAGGGCGAACATTCGAATTTCGGCTTGACCATTGCGTAGCATTATCCAAGCGTTGCACGAGGCGTTCCAATTCTTCTAGTCTTCTGTCTCTTCGACTTCTTTCAGCCGAATCAGATGAAGAACGCCGCCTTCGCTTGGACGCGTCACGTTCCGCATCCTTGCGTGACTTATGCTTTCCCATGTTTTCCACACTATCACCACTATGCACAAGAACTTAAAAAAGAAAACAAAAGTTTCTTTTCTTTATCACAAGAACCTTTTTTTTTTTTTTAAAAAAGAACAAGTTTCTCTCTCGACCACAGCACTTTAATAATCACAAGGGGCGCGTTAAAGTCTATCCCACTTCTGAATGTAAGTTCGTAAATAAATTTCTTACCACCGCGTGGTTATACAATATTAAACTTTAATTAATATCGCAGGCACTTGACCTTTATTACAATAAGAGGTATAGTTTTCGATAGGTAAAGAAATCTCAAAGATGCGTTGCTCAAGACGGCTAGCACGCTACTGCCCGTACGCCGGCCACGTGCTTTCGGTCCCTTATCGCCTTGTGACGTCGGGCCCTTGTTCCTTTCTTACGAGCGTCCTTTATTCCCTTAGCGCGTCATGACGTCACGATCACGACGGGTTTTTCCTATACGGCCGCGCGTGGCAACGCTCTTAGCGCGCGTCACAGCGCATTTTCTCACACTTATTGAAAGAATATTACAAAGCTGTTGACCGAAATAAGCGCGAGTAAACGAACATCGAGCGCGTTCAACCTTGCGCAAGGGTCATCGAGCGGCAGAAGCTCATTCCGTCGTAGTCTTTCGTAACGTTCACATTTCTTCTATTATAAACTCTAATTCATCGTCTAAATCATTGCTTCTAAATAATGTAATATATTTTACAGTATAATATATTAAATTCATTATTGTATATGTTATTATTACACAATGTATCATTTATCATTTTACAATAGTACATAATTCTAATATAATTTAACTTTTTAAATTATTTGAGATGGGTCCCCAGCAGCAACCTCCACGTGGTGGACCCGGGCAATGGATATTATTTTCTATGTAATGCATATCATGTCTAACATAATACGCATTCCATTGCAAATAATATCTAGCGAATTGGCTGCCTTGCACTAACGCGTTAACGGAAGTAATTAGCCTTTGATCTTCTTTTTAGGCACGATAGTGATGGACGACAAGACAAGAATTTCAAGATCTTGACAAGACAAGACTTGATTTTTCAAGACAAGATTACCAATTTCTTGTTCTTGATAAAATCGAGACAAGACAAGATTTGTCCTTCAAGATCAAGACAAGACAAGAAAAATCTATCAAGATTCTTGATTCTTGATAACTGAAACTACAATTATACGTATGTAATTATAATTGTGTAATTATAATTATATATTATGTAACTATAATTTTATATATAGGGTCATATATGTATATCGGGGTTATGTAATATTATAATCATGTTGAGATCCTTTCGTCTATTTTCAACTTTAAATAATTACATGCAAAATTTAAATTAATTCGAAACAAAAACTTTATAATTTTACTGAAAACTGCAGTTTATTTTTATTGTAAATATAGGAAATCTCTATTTTGTAATGATGTGTCCTCAAACGTGCTCTTAAGTGCGTGCGTTTAGTAAACTAGAGATCTTAAGCTTCGAAATAGTTTTAAAAATTTTCTACTACGAACATTTGTAGCTGATATAGAGTAATTTGAAAATGACCTAAAAATTTCAAGAATTTTCTTGTTCCTTTAATTGTTTTGACCAGTAGAATTTTTTACAAAATATTTTTGAATAATTTTTATAACAATTTTCAAAAATAATAAATCAACGTATGGTAAATAAATATTTATAGATATTATAAAAATATCAAGAATCTTGCAAGAATCTTGCAAGAATCAAGAATCAAGACAAGAAATTGATTGTCAAGATCAAGACATACTAATTCTCGATTGCACAAAATCAAGACAAGACAAGTATGTTCGATTCTTGTCTTGTCTTGAATCCATCACTAAGAAAACCCAATCTTAGATAGTGGCGCTTGAAAGATTTATACTATAAAGGAGACAATCCGTCGTTTAAAAATCCTTGCGTTAGTTGCGCTTGAAAGATTTATATTAAAAAAGGAGACAATCCGTCGTTTAAAATTGCTTTTTTTTTTTTTTTTTTTCATTTTTTTCCAACTTTAAACGCTCATATCTCTTCGAGTTTTCATCGTACCTAAATGATTTTGGTATGTGCTTGTAGCTTGGACATTTGGCTTTCGATTGAGCGAAGGGAGGGGCAGATCGGCTAACAATTGCATTCGTAAGAAGAGTTCGCGCGGTCGAAGTCGCGATCTCGATGTCCGAAAATCGACTTTTTGAGGATCCACTCTTTGGATTTTTTCGTCTAGAAAACCCAATCTTTGGCCGATTTTCTTGATCGATGGCTCGTTCGAAAGGGGAAAGTTCAGAAAACACCGTCGTATGTCGACTTTTTTCCTATCATCTCAGCATCATCGTCTTTAAGCCTCGAAGTTTGCAAGTTTATCCTACTCGTTCTAATTGTCATAGCAATATCGCGCATATATCATCTTGTAGGTTAGACTTTTGTCTATCTAACGCGCCATTAATCATTAGAATCGGCCGAGAATTCATGGAGTTAGACAAGATTAATTGAGCACCAAAAATGCACTTTTTCAATTTCCATTTTCAACTTTAAACGTTTATATCTCTTCGACTTCTCGTCGTGCCTAAATAATACTGGTATGTACGCGTAGCTTGAAGTCTTAGCTTTCGAACGAGCCATCGAACGTAAAGATCGGCCGAGAATTGCGGCCTGTAGACGAGTTCGCGCGCAAAATGGACCTTGCGATAGTGGCGCTTGAAAGATTTATACTATAAAGGAGACAATCCGTCGTTTAAAAATCCTTGCGTTAGTTGCGCTTGAAAGATTTATATTAAAAAAGGAGACAATCCGTCGTTTAAAATTGCTTTTTTTTTTTTTTTTTCATTTTTTTCCAACTTTAAACGCTCATATCTCTTCGAGTTTTCATCGTACCTAAATGATTTTGGTATGTGCTTGTAGCTTGGACATTTGGCTTTCGATTGAGCGAAGGGAGGGGCAGATCGGCTAACAATTGCGTTCGTAAGAAGAGTTCGCGCGGTCGAAGTCGCGATCTCGATGTCCGAAAATCGACTTTTTGAGGATCCACTCTTTGGATTTTTTCGTCTAGAAAACCCAATCTTTGGCCGATTTTCTTGATCGATGGCTCGTTCGAAAGGGGAAAGTTCAGAAAACACCGTCGTATGTCGACTTTTTTCCTATCATCTCAGCATCATCGTCTTTAAGCCTCGAAGTTTGCAAGTTTATCCTACTCGTTCTAATTGTCATAGCAATATCGCGCATATATCATCTTGTAGGTTAGACTTTTGTCTATCTAACGCGCCATTAATCATTAGAATCGGCCGAGAATTCATGGAGTTAGACAAGATTAATTGAGCACCAAAAATGCACTTTTTCAATTTCCATTTTCAACTTTAAACGTTTATATCTCTTCGAGTTCTCGTCGTACCTAAATAATACTGGTATGCACGCGTAGCTTGAAGTCTTAGCTTTCGAACGAGCCATCGAACGTAAAGATCGGCCGAGAATTGCGGCCTGTAGACGAGTTCGCGCGCAAAATGGACCTTGCGATAGTGGCGCTTGAAAGATTTATACTATAAAGGAGACAATCCGTCGTTTAAAAATCCTTGCGTTAGTTGCGCTTGAAAGATTTATATTAAAAAAGGAGACAATCCGTCGTTTAAAATTGCTTTTTTTTTTTTTTTTTTCATTTTTTTCCAACTTTAAACGCTCATATCTCTTCGAGTTTTCATCGTACCTAAATGATTTTGGTATGTGCTTGTAGCTTGGACATTTGGCTTTCGATTGAGCGAAGGGAGGGGCAGATCGGCTAACAATTGCGTTCGTAAGAAGAGTTCGCGCGGTCGAAGTCGCGATCTCGATGTCCGAAAATCGACTTTTTGAGGATCCACTCTTTGGATTTTTTCGTCTAGAAAACCCAATCTTTGGCCGATTTTCTTGATCGATGGCTCGTTCGAAAGGGGAAAGTTCAGAAAACACCGTCGTATGTCGACTTTTTTCCTATCATCTCAGCATCATCGTCTTTAAGCCTCGAAGTTTGCAAGTTTATCCTACTCGTTCTAATTGTCATAGCAATATCGCGCATATATCATCTTGTAGGTTAGACTTTTGTCTATCTAACGCGCCATTAATCATTAGAATCGGCCGAGAATTCATGGAGTTAGACAAGATTAATTGAGCACCAAAAATGCACTTTTTCAATTTCCATTTTCAACTTTAAACGTTTATATCTCTTCGAGTTCTCGTCGTACCTAAATAATACTGGTATGCACGCGTAGCTTGAAGTCTTAGCTTTCGAACGAGCCATCGAACGTAAAGATCGGCCGAGAATTGCGGCCTGTAGACGAGTTCGCGCGCAAAATGGACCTTGCGATAGTGGCGCTTGAAAGATTTATACTATAAAGGAGACAATCCGTCGTTTAAAAATCCTTGCGTTAGTTGCGCTTGAAAGATTTATATTAAAAAAGGAGACAATCCGTCGTTTAAAATTGCTTTTTTTTTTTTTTTTTTCATTTTTTTCCAACTTTAAACGTTTATATCTCTTCGACTTCTCGTCGTGCCTAAATAATACTGGTATGTACGCGTAGCTTGAAGTCTTAGCTTTCGAACGAGCCATCGAACGTAAAGATCGGCCGAGAATTGCGGCCTGTAGACGAGTTCGCGCGCAAAATGGACCTTGCGATAGTGGCGCTTGAAAGATTTATACTATAAAGTAGACAATCCGTCGTTTAAAAATCCTTGCGTTAGTTGCGCTTGAAAGATTTATATTAAAAAAGGAGACAATCCGTCGTTTAAAATTGCTTTTTTTTTTTTTTTTTTCATTTTTTTCCAACTTTAAACGCTCATATCTCTTCGAGTTTTCATCGTACCTAAATGATTTTGGTATGTGCTTGTAGCTTGGACATTTGGCTTTCGATTGAGCGAAGGGAGGGGCAGATCGGCTAACAATTGCGTTCGTAAGAAGAGTTCGCGCGGTCGAAGTCGCGATCTCGATGTCCGAAAATCGACTTTTTGAGGATCCACTCTTTGGATTTTTTCGTCTAGAAAACCCAATCTTTGGCCGATTTTCTTGATCGATGGCTCGTTCGAAAGGGGAAAGTTCAGAAAACACCGTCGTATGTCGACTTTTTTCCTATCATCTCAGCATCATCGTCTTTAAGCCTCGAAGTTTGCAAGTTTATCCTACTCGTTCTAATTGTCATAGCAATATCGCGCATATATCATCTTGTAGGTTAGACCTTTGTCTATCTAACGCGCCATTAATCATTAGAATCGGCCGAGAATTCATGGAGTTAGACAAGATTAATTGAGCACCAAAAATGCACTTTTTCAATTTCCATTTTCAACTTTAAACGTTTATATCTCTTCGAGTTCTCGTCGTACCTAAATAATACTGGTATGCACGCGTAGCTTGAAGTCTTAGCTTTCGAACGAGCCATCGAACGTAAAGATCGGCCGAGAATTGCGGCCTGTAGACGAGTTCGCGCGCAAAATGGACCTTGCGATAGTGGCGCTTGAAAGATTTATACTATAAAGGAGACAATCCGTCGTTTAAAAATCCTTGCGTTTGTTGCGCTTTAAATATTTATATTAAAAAAGGAGACAATCCGTCGTTTAAAATTGCTTTTTTTTTTTTTTTTTTCATTTTTTTCCAACTTTAAACGTTTATATCTCTTCGACTTCTCGTCGTGCCTAAATAATACTGGTATGTACGCGTAGCTTGAAGTCTTAGCTTTCGAACGAGCCATCGAACGTAAAGATCGGCCGAGAATTGCGGCCTGTAGACGAGTTCGCGCGCAAAATGGACCTTGCGATAGTGGCGCTTGAAAGATTTATACTATAAAGTAGACAATCCGTCGTTTAAAAATCCTTGCGTTAGTTGCGCTTGAAAGATTTATATTAAAAAAGGAGACAATCCGTCGTTTAAAATTGCTTTTTTTTTTTTTTTTTTCATTTTTTTCCAACTTTAAACGCTCATATCTCTTCGAGTTTTCATCGTACCTAAATGATTTTGGTATGTGCTTGTAGCTTGGACATTTGGCTTTCGATTGAGCGAAGGGAGGGGCAGATCGGCTAACAATTGCGTTCGTAAGAAGAGTTCGCGCGGTCGAAGTCGCGATCTCGATGTCCGAAAATCGACTTTTTGAGGATCCACTCTTTGGATTTTTTCGTCTAGAAAACCCAATCTTTGGCCGATTTTCTTGATCGATGGCTCGTTCGAAAGGGGAAAGTTCAGAAAACACCGTCGTATGTCGACTTTTTTCCTATCATCTCAGCATCATCGTCTTTAAGCCTCGAAGTTTGCAAGTTTATCCTACTCGTTCTAATTGTCATAGCAATATCGCGCATATATCATCTTGTAGGTTAGACCTTTGTCTATCTAACGCGCCATTAATCATTAGAATCGGCCGAGAATTCATGGAGTTAGACAAGATTAATTGAGCACCAAAAATGCACTTTTTCAATTTCCATTTTCAACTTTAAACGTTTATATCTCTTCGAGTTCTCGTCGTACCTAAATAATACTGGTATGCACGCGTAGCTTGAAGTCTTAGCTTTCGAACGAGCCATCGAACGTAAAGATCGGCCGAGAATTGCGGCCTGTAGACGAGTTCGCGCGCAAAATGGACCTTGCGATAGTGGCGCTTGAAAGATTTATACTATAAAGGAGACAATCCGTCGTTTAAAAATCCTTGCGTTAGTTGCGCTTGAAAGATTTATATTAAAAAAGGAGACAATCCGTCGTTTAAAATTGCTTTTTTTTTTTTTTTTTTCATTTTTTTCCAACTTTAAACGCTCATATCTCTTCGAGTTTTCATCGTACCTAAATGATTTTGGTATGTGCTTGTAGCTTGGACATTTGGCTTTCGATTGAGCGAAGGGAGGGGCAGATCGGCTAACAATTGCGTTCGTAAGAAGAGTTCGCGCGGTCGAAGTCGCGATCTCGATGTCCGAAAATCGACTTTTTGAGGATCCACTCTTTGGATTTTTTCGTCTAGAAAACCCAATCTTTGGCCGATTTTCTTGATCGATGGCTCGTTCGAAAGGGGAAAGTTCAGAAAACACCGTCGTATGTCGACTTTTTTCCTATCATCTCAGCATCATCGTCTTTAAGCCTCGAAGTTTGCAAGTTTATCCTACTCGTTCTAATTGTCATAGCAATATCGCGCATATATCATCTTGTAGGTTAGACTTTTGTCTATCTAACGCGCCATTAATCATTAGAATCGGCCGAGAATTCATGGAGTTAGACAAGATTAATTGAGCACCAAAAATGCACTTTTTCAATTTCCATTTTCAACTTTAAACGTTTATATCTCTTCGAGTTCTCGTCGTACCTAAATAATACTGGTATGCACGCGTAGCTTGAAGTCTTAGCTTTCGAACGAGCCATCGAACGTAAAGATCGGCCGAGAATTGCGGCCTGTAGACGAGTTCGCGCGCAAAATGGACCTTGCGATAGTGGCGCTTGAAAGATTTATACTATAAAGGAGACAATCCGTCGTTTAAAAATCCTTGCGTTAGTTGCGCTTGAAAGATTTATATTAAAAAAGGAGACAATCCGTCGTTTAAAATTGCTTTTTTTTTTTTTTTTTTCATTTTTTTCCAACTTTAAACGTTTATATCTCTTCGACTTCTCGTCGTACCTAAATAATACTGGTATGTACGCGTAGCTTGAAGTCTTAGCTTTCGAACGAGCCATCGAACGTAAAGATCGGCCGAGAATTGCGGCCTGTAGACGAGTTCGCGCGCAAAATGGACCTTGCGATAGTGGCGCTTGAAAGATTTATACTATAAAGTAGACAATCCGTCGTTTAAAAATCCTTGCGTTAGTTGCGCTTGAAAGATTTATATTAAAAAAGGAGACAATCCGTCGTTTAAAATTGCTTTTTTTTTTTTTTTTTTCATTTTTTTCCAACTTTAAACGCTCATATCTCTTCGAGTTTTCATCGTACCTAAATGATTTTGGTATGTGCTTGTAGCTTGGACATTTGGCTTTCGATTGAGCGAAGGGAGGGGCAGATCGGCTAACAATTGCGTTCGTAAGAAGAGTTCGCGCGGTCGAAGTCGCGATCTCGATGTCCGAAAATCGACTTTTTGAGGATCCACTCTTTGG
The DNA here is from genome assembly GCA_916049575.1 of Ancistrocerus nigricornis. NCBI lineage: Eukaryota > Metazoa > Arthropoda > Insecta > Hymenoptera > Vespidae > Ancistrocerus > Ancistrocerus nigricornis. The sequence goes on from OU696665.1 coordinate 169,142, forward strand.
ATTTTTTCGTCTAGAAAACCCAATCTTTGGCCGATTTTCTTGATCGATGGCTCGTTCGAAAGGGGAAAGTTCAGAAAACACCGTCGTATGTCGACTTTTTTCCTATCATCTCAGCATCATCGTCTTTAAGCCTCGAAGTTTGCAAGTTTATCCTACTCGTTCTAATTGTCATAGCAATATCGCGCATATATCATCTTGTAGGTTAGACCTTTGTCTATCTAACGCGCCATTAATCATTAGAATCGGCCGAGAATTCATGGAGTTAGACAAGATTAATTGAGCACCAAAAATGCACTTTTTCAATTTCCATTTTCAACTTTAAACGTTTATATCTCTTCGAGTTCTCGTCGTACCTAAATAATACTGGTATGCACGCGTAGCTTGAAGTCTTAGCTTTCGAACGAGCCATCGAACGTAAAGATCGGCCGAGAATTGCGGCCTGTAGACGAGTTCGCGCGCAAAATGGACCTTGCGATAGTGGCGCTTGAAAGATTTATACTATAAAGTAGACAATCCGTCGTTTAAAAATCCTTGCGTTAGTTGCGCTTGAAAGATTTATATTAAAAAAGGAGACAATCCGTCGTTTAAAATTGCTTTTTTTTTTTTTTTTTTCATTTTTTTCCAACTTTAAACGCTCATATCTCTTCGAGTTTTCATCGTACCTAAATGATTTTGGTATGTGCTTGTAGCTTGGACATTTGGCTTTCGATTGAGCGAAGGGAGGGGCAGATCGGCTAACAATTGCGTTCGTAAGAAGAGTTCGCGCGGTCGAAGTCGCGATCTCGATGTCCGAAAATCGACTTTTTGAGGATCCACTCTTTGGATTTTTTCGTCTAGAAAACCCAATCTTTGGCCGATTTTCTTGATCGATGGCTCGCTCGAAAGGGGAAAGTTCAGAAAACACCGTCGTATGTCGACTTTTTTCCTATCATCTCAGCATCATCGTCTTTAAGCCTCGAAGTTTGCAAGTTTATCCTACTCGTTCTAATTGTCATAGCAATATCGCGCATATATCATCTTGTAGGTTAGACTTTTGTCTATCTAACGCGCCATTAATCATTAGAATCGGCCGAGAATTCATGGAGTTAGACAAGATTAATTGAGCACCAAAAATGCACTTTTTCAATTTCCATTTTCAACTTTAAACGTTTATATCTCTTCGACTTCTCGTCGTACCTAAATGATACTGGTATGTACGCGTAGCTTGAAGTCTTAGCTTTCGAACGAGCCATCGAACGTAAAGATCGGCCGAGAATTGCGGCCTGTAGACGAGTTCGCGCGCAAAATGGACCTTGCGATAGTGGCGCTTGAAAGATTTATACTATAAAGTAGACAATCCGTCGTTTAAAAATCCTTGCGTTAGTTGCGCTTGAAAGATTTATATTAAAAAAGGAGACAATCCGTCGTTTAAAATTGCTTTTTTTTTTTTTTTTTTCATTTTTTTCCAACTTTAAACGCTCATATCTCTTCGAGTTTTCATCGTACCTAAATGATTTTGGTATGTGCTTGTAGCTTGGACATTTGGCTTTCGATTGAGCGAAGGGAGGGGCAGATCGGCTAACAATTGCGTTCGTAAGAAGAGTTCGCGCGGTCGAAGTCGCGATCTCGATGTCCGAAAATCGACTTTTTGAGGATCCACTCTTTGGATTTTTTCGTCTAGAAAACCCAATCTTTGGCCGATTTTCTTGATCGATGGCTCGTTCGAAAGGGGAAAGTTCAGAAAACACCGTCGTATGTCGACTTTTTTCCTATCATCTCAGCATCATCGTCTTTAAGCCTCGAAGTTTGCAAGTTTATCCTACTCGTTCTAATTGTCATAGCAATATCGCGCATATATCATCTTGTAGGTTAGACTTTTGTCTATCTAACGCGCCATTAATCATTAGAATCGGCCGAGAATTCATGGAGTTAGACAAGATTAATTGAGCACCAAAAATGCACTTTTTCAATTTCCATTTTCAACTTTAAACGTTTATATCTCTTCGAGTTCTCGTCGTACCTAAATAATACTGGTATGCACGCGTAGCTTGAAGTCTTAGCTTTCGAACGAGCCATCGAACGTAAAGATCGGCCGAGAATTGCGGCCTGTAGACGAGTTCGCGCGCAAAATGGACCTTGCGATAGTGGCGCTTGAAAGATTTATACTATAAAGGAGACAATCCGTCGTTTAAAAATCCTTGCGTTAGTTGCGCTTGAAAGATTTATATTAAAAAAGGAGACAATCCGTCGTTTAAAATTGCTTTTTTTTTTTTTTTTTTCATTTTTTTCCAACTTTAAACGCTCATATCTCTTCGAGTTTTCATCGTACCTAAATGATTTTGGTATGTGCTTGTAGCTTGGACATTTGGCTTTCGATTGAGCGAAGGGAGGGGCAGATCGGCTAACAATTGCGTTCGTAAGAAGAGTTCGCGCGGTCGAAGTCGCGATCTCGATGTCCGAAAATCGACTTTTTGAGGATCCACTCTTTGGATTTTTTCGTCTAGAAAACCCAATCTTTGGCCGATTTTCTTGATCGATGGCTCGTTCGAAAGGGGAAAGTTCAGAAAACACCGTCGTATGTCGACTTTTTTCCTATCATCTCAGCATCATCGTCTTTAAGCCTCGAAGTTTGCAAGTTTATCCTACTCGTTCTAATTGTCATAGCAATATCGCGCATATATCATCTTGTAGGTTAGACCTTTGTCTATCTAACGCGCCATTAATCATTAGAATCGGCCGAGAATTCATGGAGTTAGACAAGATTAATTGAGCACCAAAAATGCACTTTTTCAATTTCCATTTTCAACTTTAAACGTTTATATCTCTTCGAGTTCTCGTCGTACCTAAATAATACTGGTATGCACGCGTAGCTTGAAGTCTTAGCTTTCGAACGAGCCATCGAACGTAAAGATCGGCCGAGAATTGCGGCCTGTAGACGAGTTCGCGCGCAAAATGGACCTTGCGATAGTGGCGCTTGAAAGATTTATACTATAAAGGAGACAATCCGTCGTTTAAAAATCCTTGCGTTAGTTGCGCTTGAAAGATTTATATTAAAAAAGGAGACAATCCGTCGTTTAAAATTGCTTTTTTTTTTTTTTTTTTCATTTTTTTCCAACTTTAAACGCTCATATCTCTTCGAGTTTTCATCGTACCTAAATGATTTTGGTATGTGCTTGTAGCTTGGACATTTGGCTTTCGATTGAGCGAAGGGAGGGGCAGATCGGCTAACAATTGCGTTCGTAAGAAGAGTTCGCGCGGTCGAAGTCGCGATCTCGATGTCCGAAAATCGACTTTTTGAGGATCCACTCTTTGGATTTTTTCGTCTAGAAAACCCAATCTTTGGCCGATTTTCTTGATCGATGGCTCGTTCGAAAGGGGAAAGTTCAGAAAACACCGTCGTATGTCGACTTTTTTCCTATCATCTCAGCATCATCGTCTTTAAGCCTCGAAGTTTGCAAGTTTATCCTACTCGTTCTAATTGTCATAGCAATATCGCGCATATATCATCTTGTAGGTTAGACTTTTGTCTATCTAACGCGCCATTAATCATTAGAATCGGCCGAGAATTCATGGAGTTAGACAAGATTAATTGAGCACCAAAAATGCACTTTTTCAATTTCCATTTTCAACTTTAAACGTTTATATCTCTTCGAGTTCTCGTCGTACCTAAATAATACTGGTATGCACGCGTAGCTTGAAGTCTTAGCTTTCGAACGAGCCATCGAACGTAAAGATCGGCCGAGAATTGCGGCCTGTAGACGAGTTCGCGCGCAAAATGGACCTTGCGATAGTGGCGCTTGAAAGATTTATACTATAAAGGAGACAATCCGTCGTTTAAAAATCCTTGCGTTAGTTGCGCTTGAAAGATTTATATTAAAAAAGGAGACAATCCGTCGTTTAAAATTGCTTTTTTTTTTTTTTTTTTCATTTTTTTCCAACTTTAAACGCTCATATCTCTTCGAGTTTTCATCGTACCTAAATGATTTTGGTATGTGCTTGTAGCTTGGACATTTGGCTTTCGATTGAGCGAAGGGAGGGGCAGATCGGCTAACAATTGCGTTCGTAAGAAGAGTTCGCGCGGTCGAAGTCGCGATCTCGATGTCCGAAAATCGACTTTTTGAGGATCCACTCTTTGGATTTTTTCGTCTAGAAAACCCAATCTTTGGCCGATTTTCTTGATCGATGGCTCGTTCGAAAGGGGAAAGTTCAGAAAACACCGTCGTATGTCGACTTTTTTCCTATCATCTCAGCATCATCGTCTTTAAGCCTCGAAGTTTGCAAGTTTATCCTACTCGTTCTAATTGTCATAGCAATATCGCGCATATATCATCTTGTAGGTTAGACGTTTGTCTATCTAACGCGCCATTAATCATTAGAATCGGCCGAGAATTCATGGAGTTAGACAAGATTAATTGAGCACCAAAAATGCACTTTTTCAATTTCCATTTTCAACTTTAAACGTTTATATCTCTTCGAGTTCTCGTCGTACCTAAATAATACTGGTATGCACGCGTAGCTTGAAGTCTTAGCTTTCGAACGAGCCATCGAACGTAAAGATCGGCCGAGAATTGCGGCCTGTAGACGAGTTCGCGCGCAAAATGGACCTTGCGATAGTGGCGCTTGAAAGATTTATACTATAAAGGAGACAATCCGTCGTTTAAAAATCCTTGCGTTAGTTGCGCTTGAAAGATTTATATTAAAAAAGGAGACAATCCGTCGTTTAAAATTGCTTTTTTTTTTTTTTTTTTCATTTTTTTCCAACTTTAAACGCTCATATCTCTTCGAGTTTTCATCGTACCTAAATGATTTTGGTATGTGCTTGTAGCTTGGACATTTGGCTTTCGATTGAGCGAAGGGAGGGGCAGATCGGCTAACAATTGCGTTCGTAAGAAGAGTTCGCGCGGTCGAAGTCGCGATCTCGATGTCCGAAAATCGACTTTTTGAGGATCCACTCTTTGGATTTTTTCGTCTAGAAAACCCAATCTTTGGCCGATTTTCTTGATCGATGGCTCGTTCGAAAGGGGAAAGTTCAGAAAACACCGTCGTATGTCGACTTTTTTCCTATCATCTCAGCATCATCGTCTTTAAGCCTCGAAGTTTGCAAGTTTATCCTACTCGTTCTAATTGTCATAGCAATATCGCGCATATATCATCTTGTAGGTTAGACTTTTGTCTATCTAACGCGCCATTAATCATTAGAATCGGCCGAGAATTCATGGAGTTAGACAAGATTAATTGAGCACCAAAAATGCACTTTTTCAATTTCCATTTTCAACTTTAAACGTTTATATCTCTTCGAGTTCTCGTCGTACCTAAATAATACTGGTATGCACGCGTAGCTTGAAGTCTTAGCTTTCGAACGAGCCATCGAACGTAAAGATCGGCCGAGAATTGCGGCCTGTAGACGAGTTCGCGCGCAAAATGGACCTTGCGATAGTGGCGCTTGAAAGATTTATACTATAAAGGATACAATCCGTCGTTTAAAAATCCTTGCGTTAGTTGCGCTTGAAAGATTTATATTAAAAAAGGAGACAATCCGTCGTTTAAAATTGCTTTTTTTTTTTTTTTTTTCATTTTTTTCCAACTTTAAACGCTCATATCTCTTCGAGTTTTCATCGTACCTAAATGATTTTGGTATGTGCTTGTAGCTTGGACATTTGGCTTTCGATTGAGCGAAGGGAGGGGCAGATCGGCTAACAATTGCGTTCGTAAGAAGAGTTCGCGCGGTCGAAGTCGCGATCTCGATGTCCGAAAATCGACTTTTTGAGGATCCACTCTTTGGATTTTTTCGTCTAGAAAACCCAATCTTTGGCCGATTTTCTTGATCGATGGCTCGTTCGAAAGGGGAAAGTTCAGAAAACACCGTCGTATGTCGACTTTTTTCCTATCATCTCAGCATCATCGTCTTTAAGCCTCGAAGTTTGCAAGTTTATCCTACTCGTTCTAATTGTCATAGCAATATCGCGCATATATCATCTTGTAGGTTAGACTTTTGTCTATCTAACGCGCCATTAATCATTAGAATCGGCCGAGAATTCATGGAGTTAGACAAGATTAATTGAGCACCAAAAATGCACTTTTTCAATTTCCATTTTCAACTTTAAACGTTTATATCTCTTCGAGTTCTCGTCGTACCTAAATAATACTGGTATGCACGCGTAGCTTGAAGTCTTAGCTTTCGAACGAGCCATCGAACGTAAAGATCGGCCGAGAATTGCGGCCTGTAGACGAGTTCGCGCGCAAAATGGACCTTGCGATAGTGGCGCTTGAAAGATTTATACTATAAAGGAGACAATCCGTCGTTTAAAAATCCTTGCGTTAGTTGCGCTTGAAAGATTTATATTAAAAAAGGAGACAATCCGTCGTTTAAAATTGCTTTTTTTTTTTTTTTTTCATTTTTTTCCAACTTTAAACGCTCATATCTCTTCGAGTTTTCATCGTACCTAAATGATTTTGGTATGTGCTTGTAGCTTGGACATTTGGCTTTCGATTGAGCGAAGGGAGGGGCAGATCGGCTAACAATTGCGTTCGTAAGAAGAGTTCGCGCGGTCGAAGTCGCGATCTCGATGTCCGAAAATCGACTTTTTGAGGATCCACTCTTTGGATTTTTTCGTCTAGAAAACCCAATCTTTGGCCGATTTTCTTGATCGATGGCTCGTTCGAAAGGGGAAAGTTCAGAAAACACCGTCGTATGTCGACTTTTTTCCTATCATCTCAGCATCATCGTCTTTAAGCCTCGAAGTTTGCAAGTTTATCCTACTCGTTCTAATTGTCATAGCAATATCGCGCATATATCATCTTGTAGGTTAGACTTTTGTCTATCTAACGCGCCATTAATCATTAGAATCGGCCGAGAATTCATGGAGTTAGACAAGATTAATTGAGCACCAAAAATGCACTTTTTCAATTTCCATTTTCAACTTTAAACGTTTATATCTCTTCGAGTTCTCGTCGTACCTAAATAATACTGGTATGCACGCGTAGCTTGAAGTCTTAGCTTTCGAACGAGCCATCGAACGTAAAGATCGGCCGAGAATTGCGGCCTGTAGACGAGTTCGCGCGCAAAATGGACCTTGCGATAGTGGCGCTTGAAAGATTTATACTATAAAGGAGACAATCCGTCGTTTAAAAATCCTTGCGTTAGTTGCGCTTGAAAGATTTATATTAAAAAAGGAGACAATCCGTCGTTTAAAATTGCTTTTTTTTTTTTTTTTTTCATTTTTTTCCAACTTTAAACGCTCATATCTCTTCGAGTTTTCATCGTACCTAAATGATTTTGGTATGTGCTTGTAGCTTGGACATTTGGCTTTCGATTGAGCGAAGGGAGGGGCAGATCGGCTAACAATTGCGTTCGTAAGAAGAGTTCGCGCGGTCGAAGTCGCGATCTCGATGTCCGAAAATCGACTTTTTGAGGATCCACTCTTTGGATTTTTTCGTCTAGAAAACCCAATCTTTGGCCGATTTTCTTGATCGATGGCTCGCTCGAAAGGGGAAAGTTCAGAAAACACCGTCGTATGTCGACTTTTTTCCTATCATCTCAGCATCATCGTCTTTAAGCCTCGAAGTTTGCAAGTTTATCCTACTCGTTCTAATTGTCATAGCAATATCGCGCATATATCATCTTGTAGGTTAGACTTTTGTCTATCTAACGCGCCATTAATCATTAGAATCGGCCGAGAATTCATGGAGTTAGACAAGATTAATTGAGCACCAAAAATGCACTTTTTCAATTTCCATTTTCAACTTTAAACGTTTATATCTCTTCGAGTTCTCGTCGTACCTAAATAATACTGGTATGCACGCGTAGCTTGAAGTCTTAGCTTTCGAACGAGCCATCGAACGTAAAGATCGGCCGAGAATTGCGGCCTGTAGACGAGTTCGCGCGCAAAATGGACCTTGCGATAGTGGCGCTTGAAAGATTTATACTATAAAGGAGACAATCCGTCGTTTAAAAATCCTTGCGTTAGTTGCGCTTGAAAGATTTATATTAAAAAAGGAGACAATCCGTCGTTTAAAATTGCTTTTTTTTTTTTTTTTTTCATTTTTTTCCAACTTTAAACGCTCATATCTCTTCGAGTTTTCATCGTACCTAAATGATTTTGGTATGTGCTTGTAGCTTGGACATTTGGCTTTCGATTGAGCGAAGGGAGGGGCAGATCGGCTAACAATTGCGTTCGTAAGAAGAGTTCGCGCGGTCGAAGTCGCGATCTCGATGTCCGAAAATCGACTTTTTGAGGATCCACTCTTTGGATTTTTTCGTCTAGAAAACCCAATCTTTGGCCGATTTTCTTGATCGATGGCTCGTTCGAAAGGGGAAAGTTCAGAAAACACCGTCGTATGTCGACTTTTTTCCTATCATCTCAGCATCATCGTCTTTAAGCCTCGAAGTTTGCAAGTTTATCCTACTCGTTCTAATTGTCATAGCAATATCGCGCATATATCATCTTGTAGGTTAGACTTTTGTCTATCTAACGCGCCATTAATCATTAGAATCGGCCGAGAATTCATGGAGTTAGACAAGATTAATTGAGCACCAAAAATGCACTTTTTCAATTTCCATTTTCAACTTTAAACGTTTATATCTCTTCGAGTTCTCGTCGTACCTGAATAATACTGGTATGGACGCGTAGCTTGAAGTCTTAGCTTTCGAACGAGCCATCGAACGTAAAGATCGGCCGAGAATTGCGGCCTGTAGACGAGTTCGCGCGCAAAATGGACCTTGCGATAGTGGCGCTTGAAAGATTTATACTATAAAGGAGACAATCCGTCGTTTAAAAATCCTTGCGTTAGTTGCGCTTGAAAGATTTATATTAAAAAAGGAGACAATCCGTCGTTTAAAATTGCTTTTTTTTTTTTTTTTTTCATTTTTTTCCAACTTTAAACGCTCATATCTCTTCGAGTTTTCATCGTACCTAAATGATTTTGGTATGTGCTTGTAGCTTGGACATTTGGCTTTCGATTGAGCGAAGGGAGGGGCAGATCGGCTAACAATTGCGTTCGTAAGAAGAGTTCGCGCGGTCGAAGTCGCGATCTCGATGTCCGAAAATCGACTTTTTGAGGATCCACTCTTTGGATTTTTTCGTCTAGAAAACCCAATCTTTGGCCGATTTTCTTGATCGATGGCTCGTTCGAAAGGGGAAAGTTCAGAAAACACCGTCGTATGTCGACTTTTTTCCTATCATCTCAGCATCATCGTCTTTAAGCCTCGAAGTTTGCAAGTTTATCCTACTCGTTCTAATTGTCATAGCAATATCGCGCATATATCATCTTGTAGGTTAGACTTTTGTCTATCTAACGCGCCATTAATCATTAGAATCGGCCGAGAATTCATGGAGTTAGACAAGATTAATTGAGCACCAAAAATGCACTTTTTCAATTTCCATTTTCAACTTTAAACGTTTATATCTCTTCGACTTCTCGTCGTACCTAAATGATACTGGTATGTACGCGTAGCTTGAAGTCTTAGCTTTCGAACGAGCCATCGAACGTAAAGATCGGCCGAGAATTGCGGCCTGTAGACGAGTTCGCGCGCAAAATGGACCTTGCGATAGTGGCGCTTGAAAGATTTATACTATAAAGTAGACAATCCGTCGTTTAAAAATCCTTGCGTTAGTTGCGCTTGAAAGATTTATATTAAAAAAGGAGACAATCCGTCGTTTAAAATTGCTTTTTTTTTTTTTTTTTTCATTTTTTTCCAACTTTAAACGCTCATATCTCTTCGAGTTTTCATCGTACCTAAATGATTTTGGTATGTGCTTGTAGCTTGGACATTTGGCTTTCGATTGAGCGAAGGGAGGGGCAGATCGGCTAACAATTGCGTTCGTAAGAAGAGTTCGCGCGGTCGAAGTCGCGATCTCGATGTCCGAAAATCGACTTTTTGAGGATCCACTCTTTGGATTTTTTCGTCTAGAAAACCCAATCTTTGGCCGATTTTCTTGATCGATGGCTCGTTCGAAAGGGGAAAGTTCAGAAAACACCGTCGTATGTCGACTTTTTTCCTATCATCTCAGCATCATCGTCTTTAAGCCTCGAAGTTTGCAAGTTTATCCTACTCGTTCTAATTGTCATAGCAATATCGCGCATATATCATCTTGTAGGTTAGACTTTTGTCTATCTAACGCGCCATTAATCATTAGAATCGGCCGAGAATTCATGGAGTTAGACAAGATTAATTGAGCACCAAAAATGCACTTTTTCAATTTCCATTTTCAACTTTAAACGTTTATATCTCTTCGACTTCTCGTCGTACCTAAATGATACTGGTATGTACGCGTAGCTTGAAGTCTTAGCTTTCGAACGAGCCATCGAACGTAAAGATCGGCCGAGAATTGCGGCCTGTAGACGAGTTCGCGCGCAAAATGGACCTTGCGATAGTGGCGCTTGAAAGATTTATACTATAAAGGAGACAATCCGTCGTTTAAAAATCCTTGCGTTAGTTGCGCTTGAAAGATTTATATTAAAAAAGGAGACAATCCGTCGTTTAAAATTGCTTTTTTTTTTTTTTTTTTTCTTTTTTTTCCAACTTTAAACTCTCATATCTCTTCGAGTTTTCATCGTACCTAAATGATTTTGGTATGTGCTTGTAGCTTGGACATTTGGCTTTCGATTGAGCGAAGGGAGGGGCAGATCGGCTAACAATTGCATTCGTAAGAAGAGTTCGCGCGGTCGAAGTCGCGATCTCGATGTCCGAAAATCGACTTTTTGAGGATCCACTCTTTGGATTTTTTCGTCTAGAAAACCCAATCTTTGGCCGATTTTCTTGATCGATGGCTCGTTCGAAAGGGGAAAGTTCAGAAAACACCGTCGTATGTCGACTTTTTTCCTATCATCTCAGCATCATCGTCTTTAAGCCTCGAAGTTTGCAAGTTTATCCTACTCGTTCTAATTGTCATAGCAATATCGCGCATATATCATCTTGTAGGTTAGACTTTTGTCTATCTAACGCGCCATTAATCATTAGAATCGGCCGAGAATTCATGGAGTTAGACAAGATTAATTGAGCACCAAAAATGCACTTTTTCAATTTCCATTTTCAACTTTAAACGTTTATATCTCTTCGACTTCTCGTCGTACCTAAATGATACTGGTATGTACGCGTAGCTTGAAGTCTTAGCTTTCGAACGAGCCATCGAACGTAAAGATCGGCCGAGAATTGCGGCCTGTAGACGAGTTCGCGCGCAAAATGGACCTTGCGATAGTGGCGCTTGAAAGATTTATACTATAAAGTAGACAATCCGTCGTTTAAAAATCCTTGCGTTAGTTGCGCTTGAAAGATTTATATTAAAAAAGGAGACAATCCGTCGTTTAAAATTGCTTTTTTTTTTTTTTTTTTCATTTTTTTCCAACTTTAAACGCTCATATCTCTTCGAGTTTTCATCGTACCTAAATGATTTTGGTATGTGCTTGTAGCTTGGACATTTGGCTTTCGATTGAGCGAAGGGAGGGGCAGATCGGCTAACAATTGCGTTCGTAAGAAGAGTTCGCGCGGTCGAAGTCGCGATCTCGATGTCCGAAAATCGACTTTTTGAGGATCCACTCTTTGGATTTTTTCGTCTAGAAAACCCAATCTTTGGCCGATTTTCTTGATCGATGGCTCGTTCGAAAGGGGAAAGTTCAGAAAACACCGTCGTATGTCGACTTTTTTCCTATCATCTCAGCATCATCGTCTTTAAGCCTCGAAGTTTGCAAGTTTATCCTACTCGTTCTAATTGTCATAGCAATATCGCGCATATATCATCTTGTAGGTTAGACTTTTGTCTATCTAACGCGCCATTAATCATTAGAATCGGCCGAGAATTCATGGAGTTAGACAAGATTAATTGAGCACCAAAAATGCACTTTTTCAATTTCCATTTTCAACTTTAAACGTTTATATCTCTTCGACTTCTCGTCGTACCTAAATGATACTGGTATGTACGCGTAGCTTGAAGTCTTAGCTTTCGAACGAGCCATCGAACGTAAAGATCGGCCGAGAATTGCGGCCTGTAGACGAGTTCGCGCGCAAAATGGACCTTGCGATAGTGGCGCTTGAAAGATTTATACTATAAAGTAGACAATCCGTCGTTTAAAAATCCTTGCGTTAGTTGCGCTTGAAAGATTTATATTAAAAAAGGAGACAATCCGTCGTTTAAAATTGCTTTTTTTTTTTTTTTTTTCATTTTTTTCCAACTTTAAACGCTCATATCTCTTCGAGTTTTCATCGTACCTAAATGATTTTGGTATGTGCTTGTAGCTTGGACATTTGGCTTTCGATTGAGCGAAGGGAGGGGCAGATCGGCTAACAATTGCGTTCGTAAGAAGAGTTCGCGCGGTCGAAGTCGCGATCTCGATGTCCGAAAATCGACTTTTTGAGGATCCACTCTTTGGATTTTTTCGTCTAGAAAACCCAATCTTTGGCCGATTTTCTTGATCGATGGCTCGTTCGAAAGGGGAAAGTTCAGAAAACACCGTCGTATGTCGACTTTTTTCCTATCATCTCAGCATCATCGTCTTTAAGCCTCGAAGTTTGCAAGTTTATCCTACTCGTTCTAATTGTCATAGCAATATCGCGCATATATCATCTTGTAGGTTAGACTTTTGTCTATCTAACGCGCCATTAATCATTAGAATCGGCCGAGAATTCATGGAGTTAGACAAGATTAATTGAGCACCAAAAATGCACTTTTTCAATTTCCATTTTCAACTTTAAACGTTTATATCTCTTCGACTTCTCGTCGTACCTAAATGATACTGGTATGTACGCGTAGCTTGAAGTCTTAGCTTTCGAACGAGCCATCGAACGTAAAGATCGGCCGAGAATTGCGGCCTGTAGACGAGTTCGCGCGCAAAATGGACCTTGCGATAGTGGCGCTTGAAAGATTTATACTATAAAGTAGACAATCCGTCGTTTAAAAATCCTTGCGTTAGTTGCGCTTGAAAGATTTATATTAAAAAAGGAGACAATCCGTCGTTTAAAATTGCTTTTTTTTTTTTTTTTTTCATTTTTTTCCAACTTTAAACGCTCATATCTCTTCGAGTTTTCATCGTACCTAAATGATTTTGGTATGTGCTTGTAGCTTGGACATTTGGCTTTCGATTGAGCGAAGGGAGGGGCAGATCGGCTAACAATTGCGTTCGTAAGAAGAGTTCGCGCGGTCGAAGTCGCGATCTCGATGTCCGAAAATCGACTTTTTGAGGATCCACTCTTTGGATTTTTTCGTCTAGAAAACCCAATCTTTGGCCGATTTTCTTGATCGATGGCTCGTTCGAAAGGGGAAAGTTCAGAAAACACCGTCGTATGTCGACTTTTTTCCTATCATCTCAGCATCATCGTCTTTAAGCCTCGAAGTTTGCAAGTTTATCCTACTCGTTCTAATTGTCATAGCAATATCGCGCATATATCATCTTGTAGGTTAGACTTTTGTCTATCTAACGCGCCATTAATCATTAGAATCGGCCGAGAATTCATGGAGTTAGACAAGATTAATTGAGCACCAAAAATGCACTTTTTCAATTTCCATTTTCAACTTTAAACGTTTATATCTCTTCGACTTCTCGTCGTACCTAAATGATACTGGTATGTACGCGTAGCTTGAAGTCTTAGCTTTCGAACGAGCCATCGAACGTAAAGATCGGCCGAGAATTGCGGCCTGTAGACGAGTTCGCGCGCAAAATGGACCTTGCGATAGTGGCGCTTGAAAGATTTATACTATAAAGTAGACAATCCGTCGTTTAAAAATCCTTGCGTTAGTTGCGCTTGAAAGATTTATATTAAAAAAGGAGACAATCCGTCGTTTAAAATTGCTTTTTTTTTTTTTTTTTTCATTTTTTTCCAACTTTAAACGCTCATATCTCTTCGAGTTTTCATCGTACCTAAATGATTTTGGTATGTGCTTGTAGCTTGGACATTTGGCTTTCGATTGAGCGAAGGGAGGGGCAGATCGGCTAACAATTGCATTCGTAAGAAGAGTTCGCGCGGTCGAAGTCGCGATCTCGATGTCCGAAAATCGACTTTTTGAGGATCCACTCTTTGGATTTTTTCGTCTAGAAAACCCAATCTTTGGCCGATTTTCTTGATCGATGGCTCGTTCGAAAGGGGAAAGTTCAGAAAACACCGTCGTATGTCGACTTTTTTCCTATCATCTCAGCATCATCGTCTTTAAGCCTCGAAGTTTGCAAGTTTATCCTACTCGTTCTAATTGTCATAGCAATATCGCGCATATATCATCTTGTAGGTTAGACTTTTGTCTATCTAACGCGCCATTAATCATTAGAATCGGCCGAGAATTCATGGAGTTAGACAAGATTAATTGAGCACCAAAAATGCACTTTTTCAATTTCCATTTTCAACTTTAAACGTTTATATCTCTTCGACTTCTCGTCGTACCTAAATGATACTGGTATGTACGCGTAGCTTGAAGTCTTAGCTTTCGAACGAGCCATCGAACGTAAAGATCGGCCGAGAATTGCGGCCTGTAGACGAGTTCGCGCGCAAAATGGACCTTGCGATAGTGGCGCTTGAAAGATTTATACTATAAAGTAGACAATCCGTCGTTTAAAAATCCTTGCGTTAGTTGCGCTTGAAAGATTTATATTAAAAAAGGAGACAATCCGTCGTTTAAAATTGCTTTTTTTTTTTTTTTTTTTATTTTTTTCCAACTTTAAACGCTCATATCTCTTCGAGTTTTCATCGTACCTAAATGATTTTGGTATGTGCTTGTAGCTTGGACATTTGGCTTTCGATTGAGCGAAGGGAGGGGCAGATCGGCTAACAATTGCATTCGTAAGAAGAGTTCGCGCGGTCGAAGTCGCGATCTCGATGTCCGAAAATCGACTTTTTGAGGATCCACTCTTTGGATTTTTTCGTCTAGAAAACCCAATCTTTGGCCGATTTTCTTGATCGATGGCTCGTTCGAAAGGGGAAAGTTCAGAAAACACCGTCGTATGTCGACTTTTTTCCTATCATCTCAGCATCATCGTCTTTAAGCCTCGAAGTTTGCAAGTTTATCCTACTCGTTCTAATTGTCATAGCAATATCGCGCATATATCATCTTGTAGGTTAGACTTTTGTCTATCTAACGCGCCATTAATCATTAGAATCGGCCGAGAATTCATGGAGTTAGACAAGATTAATTGAGCACCAAAAATGCACTTTTTCAATTTCCATTTTCAACTTTAAACGTTTATATCTCTTCGACTTCTCGTCGTACCTAAATGATACTGGTATGTACGCGTAGCTTGAAGTCTTAGCTTTCGAACGAGCCATCGAACGTAAAGATCGGCCGAGAATTGCGGCCTGTAGACGAGTTCGCGCGCAAAATGGACCTTGCGATAGTGGCGCTTGAAAGATTTATACTATAAAGTAGACAATCCGTCGTTTAAAAATCCTTGCGTTAGTTGCGCTTGAAAGATTTATATTAAAAAAGGAGACAATCCGTCGTTTAAAATTGCTTTTTTTTTTTTTTTTTTCATTTTTTTCCAACTTTAAACGCTCATATCTCTTCGAGTTTTCATCGTACCTAAATGATTTTGGTATGTGCTTGTAGCTTGGACATTTGGCTTTCGATTGAGCGAAGGGAGGGGCAGATCGGCTAACAATTGCGTTCGTAAGAAGAGTTCGCGCGGTCGAAGTCGCGATCTCGATGTCCGAAAATCGACTTTTTGAGGATCCACTCTTTGGATTTTTTCGTCTAGAAAACCCAATCTTTGGCCGATTTTCTTGATCGATGGCTCGTTCGAAAGGGGAAAGTTCAGAAAACACCGTCGTATGTCGACTTTTTTCCTATCATCTCAGCATCATCGTCTTTAAGCCTCGAAGTTTGCAAGTTTATCCTACTCGTTCTAATTGTCATAGCAATATCGCGCATATATCATCTTGTAGGTTAGACTTTTGTCTATCTAACGCGCCATTAATCATTAGAATCGGCCGAGAATTCATGGAGTTAGACAAGATTAATTGAGCACCAAAAATGCACTTTTTCAATTTCCATTTTCAACTTTAAACGTTTATATCTCTTCGACTTCTCGTCGTACCTAAATGATACTGGTATGTACGCGTAGCTTGAAGTCTTAGCTTTCGAACGAGCCATCGAACGTAAAGATCGGCCGAGAATTGCGGCCTGTAGACGAGTTCGCGCGCAAAATGGACCTTGCGATAGTGGCGCTTGAAAGATTTATACTATAAAGTAGACAATCCGTCGTTTAAAAATCCTTGCGTTAGTTGCGCTTGAAAGATTTATATTAAAAAAGGAGACAATCCGTCGTTTAAAATTGCTTTTTTTTTTTTTTTTTTCATTTTTTTCCAACTTTAAACGCTCATATCTCTTCGAGTTTTCATCGTACCTAAATGATTTTGGTATGTGCTTGTAGCTTGGACATTTGGCTTTCGATTGAGCGAAGGGAGGGGCAGATCGGCTAACAATTGCATTCGTAAGAAGAGTTCGCGCGGTCGAAGTCGCGATCTCGATGTCCGAAAATCGACTTTTTGAGGATCCACTCTTTGGATTTTTTCGTCTAGAAAACCCAATCTTTGGCCGATTTTCTTGATCGATGGCTCGTTCGAAAGGGGAAAGTTCAGAAAACACCGTCGTATGTCGACTTTTTTCCTATCATCTCAGCATCATCGTCTTTAAGCCTCGAAGTTTGCAAGTTTATCCTACTCGTTCTAATTGTCATAGCAATATCGCGCATATATCATCTTGTAGGTTAGACTTTTGTCTATCTAACGCGCCATTAATCATTAGAATCGGCCGAGAATTCATGGAGTTAGACAAGATTAATTGAGCACCAAAAATGCACTTTTTCAATTTCCATTTTCAACTTTAAACGTTTATATCTCTTCGACTTCTCGTCGTACCTAAATGATACTGGTATGTACGCGTAGCTTGAAGTCTTAGCTTTCGAACGAGCCATCGAACGTAAAGATCGGCCGAGAATTGCGGCCTGTAGACGAGTTCGCGCGCAAAATGGACCTTGCGATAGTGGCGCTTGAAAGATTTATACTATAAAGGAGACAATCCGTCGTTTAAAAATCCTTGCGTTAGTTGCGCTTGAAAGATTTATATTAAAAAAGGAGACAATCCGTCGTTTAAAATTGCTTTTTTTTTTTTTTTTTTCATTTTTTTCCAACTTTAAACGCTCATATCTCTTCGAGTTTTCATCGTACCTAAATGATTTTGGTATGTGCTTGTAGCTTGGACATTTGGCTTTCGATTGAGCGAAGGGAGGGGCAGATCGGCTAACAATTGCGTTCGTAAGAAGAGTTCGCGCGGTCGAAGTCGCGATCTCGATGTCCGAAAATCGACTTTTTGAGGATCCACTCTTTGGATTTTTTCGTCTAGAAAACCCAATCTTTGGCCGATTTTCTTGATCGATGGCTCGCTCGAAAGGGGAAAGTTCAGAAAACACCGTCGTATGTCGACTTTTTTCCTATCATCTCAGCATCATCGTCTTTAAGCCTCGAAGTTTGCAAGTTTATCCTACTCGTTCTAATTGTCATAGCAATATCGCGCATATATCATCTTGTAGGTTAGACTTTTGTCTATCTAACGCGCCATTAATCATTAGAATCGGCCGAGAATTCATGGAGTTAGACAAGATTAATTGAGCACCAAAAATGCACTTTTTCAATTTCCATTTTCAACTTTAAACGTTTATATCTCTTCGAGTTCTCGTCGTACCTAAATAATACTGGTATGCACGCGTAGCTTGAAGTCTTAGCTTTCGAACGAGCCATCGAACGTAAAGATCGGCCGAGAATTGCGGCCTGTAGACGAGTTCGCGCGCAAAATGGACCTTGCGATAGTGGCGCTTGAAAGATTTATACTATAAAGTAGACAATCCGTCGTTTAAAAATCCTTGCGTTAGTTGCGCTTGAAAGATTTATATTAAAAAAGGAGACAATCCGTCGTTTAAAATTGCTTTTTTTTTTTTTTTTTTCATTTTTTTCCAACTTTAAACGCTCATATCTCTTCGAGTTTTCATCGTACCTAAATGATTTTGGTATGTGCTTGTAGCTTGGACATTTGGCTTTCGATTGAGCGAAGGGAGGGGCAGATCGGCTAACAATTGCGTTCGTAAGAAGAGTTCGCGCGGTCGAAGTCGCGATCTCGATGTCCGAAAATCGACTTTTTGAGGATCCACTCTTTGGATTTTTTCGTCTAGAAAACCCAATCTTTGGCCGATTTTCTTGATCGATGGCTCGTTCGAAAGGGGAAAGTTCAGAAAACACCGTCGTATGTCGACTTTTTTCCTATCATCTCAGCATCATCGTCTTTAAGCCTCGAAGTTTGCAAGTTTATCCTACTCGTTCTAATTGTCATAGCAATATCGCGCATATATCATCTTGTAGGTTAGACTTTTGTCTATCTAACGCGCCATTAATCATTAGAATCGGCCGAGAATTCATGGAGTTAGACAAGATTAATTGAGCACCAAAAATGCACTTTTTCAATTTCCATTTTCAACTTTAAACGTTTATATCTCTTCGACTTCTCGTCGTACCTAAATGATACTGGTATGTACGCGTAGCTTGAAGTCTTAGCTTTCGAACGAGCCATCGAACGTAAAGATCGGCCGAGAATTGCGGCCTGTAGACGAGTTCGCGCGCAAAATGGACCTTGCGATAGTGGCGCTTGAAAGATTTATACTATAAAGTAGACAATCCGTCGTTTAAAAATCCTTGCGTTAGTTGCGCTTGAAAGATTTATATTAAAAAAGGAGACAATCCGTCGTTTAAAATTGCTTTTTTTTTTTTTTTTTTCATTTTTTTCCAACTTTAAACGCTCATATCTCTTCGAGTTTTCATCGTACCTAAATGATTTTGGTATGTGCTTGTAGCTTGGACATTTGGCTTTCGATTGAGCGAAGGGAGGGGCAGATCGGCTAACAATTGCGTTCGTAAGAAGAGTTCGCGCGGTCGAAGTCGCGATCTCGATGTCCGAAAATCGACTTTTTGAGGATCCACTCTTTGGATTTTTTCGTCTAGAAAACCCAATCTTTGGCCGATTTTCTTGATCGATGGCTCGTTCGAAAGGGGAAAGTTCAGAAAACACCGTCGTATGTCGACTTTTTTCCTATCATCTCAGCATCATCGTCTTTAAGCCTCGAAGTTTGCAAGTTTATCCTACTCGTTCTAATTGTCATAGCAATATCGCGCATATATCATCTTGTAGGTTAGACTTTTGTCTATCTAACGCGCCATTAATCATTAGAATCGGCCGAGAATTCATGGAGTTAGACAAGATTAATTGAGCACCAAAAATGCACTTTTTCAATTTCCATTTTCAACTTTAAACGTTTATATCTCTTCGACTTCTCGTCGTACCTAAATGATACTGGTATGTACGCGTAGCTTGAAGTCTTAGCTTTCGAACGAGCCATCGAACGTAAAGATCGGCCGAGAATTGCGGCCTGTAGACGAGTTCGCGCGCAAAATGGACCTTGCGATAGTGGCGCTTGAAAGATTTATACTATAAAGTAGACAATCCGTCGTTTAAAAATCCTTGCGTTAGTTGCGCTTGAAAGATTTATATTAAAAAAGGAGACAATCCGTCGTTTAAAATTGCTTTTTTTTTTTTTTTTTTCATTTTTTTCCAACTTTAAACGCTCATATCTCTTCGAGTTTTCATCGTACCTAAATGATTTTGGTATGTGCTTGTAGCTTGGACATTTGGCTTTCGATTGAGCGAAGGGAGGGGCAGATCGGCTAACAATTGCGTTCGTAAGAAGAGTTCGCGCGGTCGAAGTCGCGATCTCGATGTCCGAAAATCGACTTTTTGAGGATCCACTCTTTGGATTTTTTCGTCTAGAAAACCCAATCTTTGGCCGATTTTCTTGATCGATGGCTCGTTCGAAAGGGGAAAGTTCAGAAAACACCGTCGTATGTCGACTTTTTTCCTATCATCTCAGCATCATCGTCTTTAAGCCTCGAAGTTTGCAAGTTTATCCTACTCGTTCTAATTGTCATAGCAATATCGCGCATATATCATCTTGTAGGTTAGACTTTTGTCTATCTAACGCGCCATTAATCATTAGAATCGGCCGAGAATTCATGGAGTTAGACAAGATTAATTGAGCACCAAAAATGCACTTTTTCAATTTCCATTTTCAACTTTAAACGTTTATATCTCTTCGACTTCTCGTCGTACCTAAATGATACTGGTATGTACGCGTAGCTTGAAGTCTTAGCTTTCGAACGAGCCATCGAACGTAAAGATCGGCCGAGAATTGCGGCCTGTAGACGAGTTCGCGCGCAAAATGGACCTTGCGATAGTGGCGCTTGAAAGATTTATACTATAAAGTAGACAATCCGTCGTTTAAAAATCCTTGCGTTAGTTGCGCTTGAAAGATTTATATTAAAAAAGGAGACAATCCGTCGTTTAAAATTGCTTTTTTTTTTTTTTTTTTCATTTTTTTCCAACTTTAAACGCTCATATCTCTTCGAGTTTTCATCGTACCTAAATGATTTTGGTATGTGCTTGTAGCTTGGACATTTGGCTTTCGATTGAGCGAAGGGAGGGGCAGATCGGCTAACAATTGCGTTCGTAAGAAGAGTTCGCGCGGTCGAAGTCGCGATCTCGATGTCCGAAAATCGACTTTTTGAGGATCCACTCTTTGGATTTTTTCGTCTAGAAAACCCAATCTTTGGCCGATTTTCTTGATCGATGGCTCGTTCGAAAGGGGAAAGTTCAGAAAACACCGTCGTATGTCGACTTTTTTCCTATCATCTCAGCATCATCGTCTTTAAGCCTCGAAGTTTGCAAGTTTATCCTACTCGTTCTAATTGTCATAGCAATATCGCGCATATATCATCTTGTAGGTTAGACTTTTGTCTATCTAACGCGCCATTAATCATTAGAATCGGCCGAGAATTCATGGAGTTAGACAAGATTAATTGAGCACCAAAAATGCACTTTTTCAATTTCCATTTTCAACTTTAAACGTTTATATCTCTTCGACTTCTCGTCGTACCTAAATGATACTGGTATGTACGCGTAGCTTGAAGTCTTAGCTTTCGAACGAGCCATCGAACGTAAAGATCGGCCGAGAATTGCGGCCTGTAGACGAGTTCGCGCGCAAAATGGACCTTGCGATAGTGGCGCTTGAAAGATTTATACTATAAAGGAGACAATCCGTCGTTTAAAAATCCTTGCGTTAGTTGCGCTTGAAAGATTTATATTAAAAAAGGAGACAATCCGTCGTTTAAAATTGCTTTTTTTTTTTTTTTTTTCATTTTTTTCCAACTTTAAACGCTCATATCTCTTCGAGTTTTCATCGTACCTAAATGATTTTGGTATGTGCTTGTAGCTTGGACATTTGGCTTTCGATTGAGCGAAGGGAGGGGCAGATCGGCTAACAATTGCGTTCGTAAGAAGAGTTCGCGCGGTCGAAGTCGCGATCTCGATGTCCGAAAATCGACTTTTTGAGGATCCACTCTTTGGATTTTTTCGTCTAGAAAACCCAATCTTTGGCCGATTTTCTTGATCGATGGCTCGCTCGAAAGGGGAAAGTTCAGAAAACACCGTCGTATGTCGACTTTTTTCCTATCATCTCAGCATCATCGTCTTTAAGCCTCGAAGTTTGCAAGTTTATCCTACTCGTTCTAATTGTCATAGCAATATCGCGCATATATCATCTTGTAGGTTAGACTTTTGTCTATCTAACGCGCCATTAATCATTAGAATCGGCCGAGAATTCATGGAGTTAGACAAGATTAATTGAGCACCAAAAATGCACTTTTTCAATTTCCATTTTCAACTTTAAACGTTTATATCTCTTCGAGTTCTCGTCGTACCTAAATAATACTGGTATGCACGCGTAGCTTGAAGTCTTAGCTTTCGAACGAGCCATCGAACGTAAAGATCGGCCGAGAATTGCGGCCTGTAGACGAGTTCGCGCGCAAAATGGACCTTGCGATAGTGGCGCTTGAAAGATTTATACTATAAAGGAGACAATCCGTCGTTTAAAAATCCTTGCGTTAGTTGCGCTTGAAAGATTTATATTAAAAAAGGAGACAATCCGTCGTTTAAAATTGCTTTTTTTTTTTTTTTTTTTCATTTTTTTCCAACTTTAAACTCTCATATCTCTTCGAGTTTTCATCGTACCTAAATGATTTTGGTATGTGCTTGTAGCTTGGACATTTGGCTTTCGATTGAGCGAAGGGAGGGGCAGATCGGCTAACAATTGCATTCGTAAGAAGAGTTCGCGCGGTCGAAGTCGCGATCTCGATGTCCGAAAATCGACTTTTTGAGGATCCACTCTTTGGATTTTTTCGTCTAGAAAACCCAATCTTTGGCCGATTTTCTTGATCGATGGCTCGTTCGAAAGGGGAAAGTTCAGAAAACACCGTCGTATGTCGACTTTTTTCCTATCATCTCAGCATCATCGTCTTTAAGCCTCGAAGTTTGCAAGTTTATCCTACTCGTTCTAATTGTCATAGCAATATCGCGCATATATCATCTTGTAGGTTAGACTTTTGTCTATCTAACGCGCCATTAATCATTAGAATCGGCCGAGAATTCATGGAGTTAGACAAGATTAATTGAGCACCAAAAATGCACTTTTTCAATTTCCATTTTCAACTTTAAACGTTTATATCTCTTCGACTTCTCGTCGTACCTAAATGATACTGGTATGTACGCGTAGCTTGAAGTCTTAGCTTTCGAACGAGCCATCGAACGTAAAGATCGGCCGAGAATTGCGGCCTGTAGACGAGTTCGCGCGCAAAATGGACCTTGCGATAGTGGCGCTTGAAAGATTTATACTATAAAGTAGACAATCCGTCGTTTAAAAATCCTTGCGTTAGTTGCGCTTGAAAGATTTATATTAAAAAAGGAGACAATCCGTCGTTTAAAATTGCTTTTTTTTTTTTTTTTTTCATTTTTTTCCAACTTTAAACGCTCATATCTCTTCGAGTTTTCATCGTACCTAAATGATTTTGGTATGTGCTTGTAGCTTGGACATTTGGCTTTCGATTGAGCGAAGGGAGGGGCAGATCGGCTAACAATTGCGTTCGTAAGAAGAGTTCGCGCGGTCGAAGTCGCGATCTCGATGTCCGAAAATCGACTTTTTGAGGATCCACTCTTTGGATTTTTTCGTCTAGAAAACCCAATCTTTGGCCGATTTTCTTGATCGATGGCTCGTTCGAAAGGGGAAAGTTCAGAAAACACCGTCGTATGTCGACTTTTTTCCTATCATCTCAGCATCATCGTCTTTAAGCCTCGAAGTTTGCAAGTTTATCCTACTCGTTCTAATTGTCATAGCAATATCGCGCATATATCATCTTGTAGGTTAGACTTTTGTCTATCTAACGCGCCATTAATCATTAGAATCGGCCGAGAATTCATGGAGTTAGACAAGATTAATTGAGCACCAAAAATGCACTTTTTCAATTTCCATTTTCAACTTTAAACGTTTATATCTCTTCGACTTCTCGTCGTACCTAAATGATACTGGTATGTACGCGTAGCTTGAAGTCTTAGCTTTCGAACGAGCCATCGAACGTAAAGATCGGCCGAGAATTGCGGCCTGTAGACGAGTTCGCGCGCAAAATGGACCTTGCGATAGTGGCGCTTGAAAGATTTATACTATAAAGTAGACAATCCGTCGTTTAAAAATCCTTGCGTTAGTTGCGCTTGAAAGATTTATATTAAAAAAGGAGACAATCCGTCGTTTAAAATTGCTTTTTTTTTTTTTTTTTTCATTTTTTTCCAACTTTAAACGCTCATATCTCTTCGAGTTTTCATCGTACCTAAATGATTTTGGTATGTGCTTGTAGCTTGGACATTTGGCTTTCGATTGAGCGAAGGGAGGGGCAGATCGGCTAACAATTGCGTTCGTAAGAAGAGTTCGCGCGGTCGAAGTCGCGATCTCGATGTCCGAAAATCGACTTTTTGAGGATCCACTCTTTGGATTTTTTCGTCTAGAAAACCCAATCTTTGGCCGATTTTCTTGATCGATGGCTCGTTCGAAAGGGGAAAGTTCAGAAAACACCGTCGTATGTCGACTTTTTTCCTATCATCTCAGCATCATCGTCTTTAAGCCTCGAAGTTTGCAAGTTTATCCTACTCGTTCTAATTGTCATAGCAATATCGCGCATATATCATCTTGTAGGTTAGACTTTTGTCTATCTAACGCGCCATTAATCATTAGAATCGGCCGAGAATTCATGGAGTTAGACAAGATTAATTGAGCACCAAAAATGCACTTTTTCAATTTCCATTTTCAACTTTAAACGTTTATATCTCTTCGACTTCTCGTCGTACCTAAATGATACTGGTATGTACGCGTAGCTTGAAGTCTTAGCTTTCGAACGAGCCATCGAACGTAAAGATCGGCCGAGAATTGCGGCCTGTAGACGAGTTCGCGCGCAAAATGGACCTTGCGATAGTGGCGCTTGAAAGATTTATACTATAAAGGAGACAATCCGTCGTTTAAAAATCCTTGCGTTAGTTGCGCTTGAAAGATTTATATTAAAAAAGGAGACAATCCGTCGTTTAAAATTGCTTTTTTTTTTTTTTTTTTCATTTTTTTCCAACTTTAAACGCTCATATCTCTTCGAGTTTTCATCGTACCTAAATGATTTTGGTATGTGCTTGTAGCTTGGACATTTGGCTTTCGATTGAGCGAAGGGAGGGGCAGATCGGCTAACAATTGCGTTCGTAAGAAGAGTTCGCGCGGTCGAAGTCGCGATCTCGATGTCCGAAAATCGACTTTTTGAGGATCCACTCTTTGGATTTTTTCGTCTAGAAAACCCAATCTTTGGCCGATTTTCTTGATCGATGGCTCGCTCGAAAGGGGAAAGTTCAGAAAACACCGTCGTATGTCGACTTTTTTCCTATCATCTCAGCATCATCGTCTTTAAGCCTCGAAGTTTGCAAGTTTATCCTACTCGTTCTAATTGTCATAGCAATATCGCGCATATATCATCTTGTAGGTTAGACTTTTGTCTATCTAACGCGCCATTAATCATTAGAATCGGCCGAGAATTCATGGAGTTAGACAAGATTAATTGAGCACCAAAAATGCACTTTTTCAATTTCCATTTTCAACTTTAAACGTTTATATCTCTTCGAGTTCTCGTCGTACCTAAATAATACTGGTATGCACGCGTAGCTTGAAGTCTTAGCTTTCGAACGAGCCATCGAACGTAAAGATCGGCCGAGAATTGCGGCCTGTAGACGAGTTCGCGCGCAAAATGGACCTTGCGATAGTGGCGCTTGAAAGATTTATACTATAAAGGAGACAATCCGTCGTTTAAAAATCCTTGCGTTAGTTGCGCTTGAAAGATTTATATTAAAAAAGGAGACAATCCGTCGTTTAAAATTGCTTTTTTTTTTTTTTTTTTTCATTTTTTTCCAACTTTAAACTCTCATATCTCTTCGAGTTTTCATCGTACCTAAATGATTTTGGTATGTGCTTGTAGCTTGGACATTTGGCTTTCGATTGAGCGAAGGGAGGGGCAGATCGGCTAACAATTGCGTTCGTAAGAAGAGTTCGCGCGGTCGAAGTCGCGATCTCGATGTCCGAAAATCGACTTTTTGAGGATCCACTCTTTGGATTTTTTCGTCTAGAAAACCCAATCTTTGGCCGATTTTCTTGATCGATGGCTCGTTCGAAAGGGGAAAGTTCAGAAAACACCGTCGTATGTCGACTTTTTTCCTATCATCTCAGCATCATCGTCTTTAAGCCTCGAAGTTTGCAAGTTTATCCTACTCGTTCTAATTGTCATAGCAATATCGCGCATATATCATCTTGTAGGTTAGACTTTTGTCTATCTAACGCGCCATTAATCATTAGAATCGGCCGAGAATTCATGGAGTTAGACAAGATTAATTGAGCACCAAAAATGCACTTTTTCAATTTCCATTTTCAACTTTAAACGTTTATATCTCTTCGACTTCTCGTCGTACCTAAATGATACTGGTATGTACGCGTAGCTTGAAGTCTTAGCTTTCGAACGAGCCATCGAACGTAAAGATCGGCCGAGAATTGCGGCCTGTAGACGAGTTCGCGCGCAAAATGGACCTTGCGATAGTGGCGCTTGAAAGATTTATACTATAAAGTAGACAATCCGTCGTTTAAAAATCCTTGCGTTAGTTGCGCTTGAAAGATTTATATTAAAAAAAGGAGACAATCCGTCGTTTAAAATTGCTTTTTTTTTTTTTTTTTTCATTTTTTTCCAACTTTAAACGCTCATATCTCTTCGAGTTTTCATCGTACCTAAATGATTTTGGTATGTGCTTGTAGCTTGGACATTTGGCTTTCGATTGAGCGAAGGGAGGGGCAGATCGGCTAACAATTGCGTTCGTAAGAAGAGTTCGCGCGGTCGAAGTCGCGATCTCGATGTCCGAAAATCGACTTTTTGAGGATCCACTCTTTGGATTTTTTCGTCTAGAAAACCCAATCTTTGGCCGATTTTCTTGATCGATGGCTCGTTCGAAAGGGGAAAGTTCAGAAAACACCGTCGTATGTCGACTTTTTTCCTATCATCTCAGCATCATCGTCTTTAAGCCTCGAAGTTTGCAAGTTTATCCTACTCGTTCTAATTGTCATAGCAATATCGCGCATATATCATCTTGTAGGTTAGACTTTTGTCTATCTAACGCGCCATTAATCATTAGAATCGGCCGAGAATTCATGGAGTTAGACAAGATTAATTGAGCACCAAAAATGCACTTTTTCAATTTCCATTTTCAACTTTAAACGTTTATATCTCTTCGACTTCTCGTCGTACCTAAATAATACTGGTATGCACGCGTAGCTTGAAGTCTTAGCTTTCGAACGAGCCATCGAACGTAAAGATCGGCCGAGAATTGCGGCCTGTAGACGAGTTCGCGCGCAAAATGGACCTTGCGATAGTGGCGCTTGAAAGATTTATACTATAAAGGAGACAATCCGTCGTTTAAAAATCCTTGCGTTAGTTGCGCTTGAAAGATTTATATTAAAAAAGGAGACAATCCGTCGTTTAAAATTGCTTTTTTTTTTTTTTTTTTCATTTTTTTCCAACTTTAAACGCTCATATCTCTTCGAGTTTTCATCGTACCTAAATGATTTTGGTATGTGCTTGTAGCTTGGACATTTGGCTTTCGATTGAGCGAAGGGAGGGGCAGATCGGCTAACAATTGCGTTCGTAAGAAGAGTTCGCGCGGTCGAAGTCGCGATCTCGATGTCCGAAAATCGACTTTTTGAGGATCCACTCTTTGGATTTTTTCGTCTAGAAAACCCAATCTTTGGCCGATTTTCTTGATCGATGGCTCGTTCGAAAGGGGAAAGTTCAGAAAACACCGTCGTATGTCGACTTTTTTCCTATCATCTCAGCATCATCGTCTTTAAGCCTCGAAGTTTGCAAGTTTATCCTACTCGTTCTAATTGTCATAGCAATATCGCGCATATATCATCTTGTAGGTTAGACTTTTGTCTATCTAACGCGCCATTAATCATTAGAATCGGCCGAGAATTCATGGAGTTAGACAAGATTAATTGAGCACCAAAAATGCACTTTTTCAATTTCCATTTTCAACTTTAAACGTTTATATCTCTTCGAGTTCTCGTCGTACCTAAATAATACTGGTATGCACGCGTAGCTTGAAGTCTTAGCTTTCGAACGAGCCATCGAACGTAAAGATCGGCCGAGAATTGCGGCCTGTAGACGAGTTCGCGCGCAAAATGGACCTTGCGATAGTGGCGCTTGAAAGATTTATACTATAAAGTAGACAATCCGTCGTTTAAAAATCCTTGCGTTAGTTGCGCTTGAAAGATTTATATTAAAAAAGGAGACAATCCGTCGTTTAAAATTGCTTTTTTTTTTTTTTTTTTGATTTTTTTCCAACGTTAAACGCTCATATCTCTTCGAGTTTTCATCGTACCTAAATGATTTTGGTATGTGCTTGTAGCTTGGACATTTGGCTTTCGATTGAGCGAAGGGAGGGGCAGATCGGCTAACAATTGCGTTCGTAAGAAGAGTTCGCGCGGTCGAAGTCGCGATCTCGATGTCCGAAAATCGACTTTTTGAGGATCCACTCTTTGGATTTTTTCGTCTAGAAAACCCAATCTTTGGCCGATTTTCTTGATCGATGGCTCGTTCGAAAGGGGAAAGTTCAGAAAACACCGTCGTATGTCGACTTTTTTCCTATCATCTCAGCATCATCGTCTTTAAGCCTCGAAGTTTGCAAGTTTATCCTACTCGTTCTAATTGTCATAGCAATATCGCGCATATATCATCTTGTAGGTTAGACTTTTGTCTATCTAACGCGCCATTAATCATTAGAATCGGCCGAGAATTCATGGAGTTAGACAAGATTAATTGAGCACCAAAAATGCACTTTTTCAATTTCCATTTTCAACTTTAAACGTTTATATCTCTTCGACTTCTCGTCGTGCCTAAATAATACTGGTATGTACGCGTAGCTTGAAGTCTTAGCTTTCGAACGAGCCATCGAACGTAAAGATCGGCCGAGAATTGCGGCCTGTAGACGAGTTCGCGCGCAAAATGGACCTTGCGATAGTGGCGCTTGAAAGATTTATACTATAAAGTAGACAATCCGTCGTTTAAAAATCCTTGCGTTAGTTGCGCTTGAAAGATTTATATTAAAAAAGGAGACAATCCGTCGTTTAAAATTGCTTTTTTTTTTTTTTTTTTTCATTTTTTTCCAACTTTAAACGCTCATATCTCTTCGAGTTTTCATCGTACCTAAATGATTTTGGTATGTGCTTGTAGCTTGGACATTTGGCTTTCGATTGAGCGAAGGGAGGGGCAGATCGGCTAACAATTGCGTTCGTAAGAAGAGTTCGCGCGGTCGAAGTCGCGATCTCGATGTCCGAAAATCGACTTTTTGAGGATCCACTCTTTGGATTTTTTCGTCTAGAAAACCCAATCTTTGGCCGATTTTCTTGATCGATGGCTCGTTCGAAAGGGGAAAGTTCAGAAAACACCGTCGTATGTCGACTTTTTTCCTATCATCTCAGCATCATCGTCTTTAAGCCTCGAAGTTTGCAAGTTTATCCTACTCGTTCTAATTGTCATAGCAATATCGCGCATATATCATCTTGTAGGTTAGACTTTTGTCTATCTAACGCGCCATTAATCATTAGAATCGGCCGAGAATTCATGGAGTTAGACAAGATTAATTGAGCACCAAAAATGCACTTTTTCAATTTCCATTTTCAACTTTAAACGTTTATATCTCTTCGACTTCTCGTCGTACCTAAATGATACTGGTATGTACGCGTAGCTTGAAGTCTTAGCTTTCGAACGAGCCATCGAACGTAAAGATCGGCCGAGAATTGCGGCCTGTAGACGAGTTCGCGCGCAAAATGGACCTTGCGATAGTGGCGCTTGAAAGATTTATACTATAAAGTAGACAATCCGTCGTTTAAAAATCCTTGCGTTAGTTGCGCTTGAAAGATTTATATTAAAAAAGGAGACAATCCGTCGTTTAAAATTGCTTTTTTTTTTTTTTTTTTCATTTTTTTCCAACTTTAAACGCTCATATCTCTTCGAGTTTTCATCGTACCTAAATGATTTTGGTATGTGCTTGTAGCTTGGACATTTGGCTTTCGATTGAGCGAAGGGAGGGGCAGATCGGCTAACAATTGCGTTCGTAAGAAGAGTTCGCGCGGTCGAAGTCGCGATCTCGATGTCCGAAAATCGACTTTTTGAGGATCCACTCTTTGGATTTTTTCGTCTAGAAAACCCAATCTTTGGCCGATTTTCTTGATCGATGGCTCGTTCGAAAGGGGAAAGTTCAGAAAACACCGTCGTATGTCGACTTTTTTCCTATCATCTCAGCATCATCGTCTTTAAGCCTCGAAGTTTGCAAGTTTATCCTACTCGTTCTAATTGTCATAGCAATATCGCGCATATATCATCTTGTAGGTTAGACTTTTGTCTATCTAACGCGCCATTAATCATTAGAATCGGCCGAGAATTCATGGAGTTAGACAAGATTAATTGAGCACCAAAAATGCACTTTTTCAATTTCCATTTTCAACTTTAAACGTTTATATCTCTTCGACTTCTCGTCGTACCTAAATGATACTGGTATGTACGCGTAGCTTGAAGTCTTAGCTTTCGAACGAGCCATCGAACGTAAAGATCGGCCGAGAATTGCGGCCTGTAGACGAGTTCGCGCGCAAAATGGACCTTGCGATAGTGGCGCTTGAAAGATTTATACTATAAAGTAGACAATCCGTCGTTTAAAAATCCTTGCGTTAGTTGCGCTTGAAAGATTTATATTAAAAAAGGAGACAATCCGTCGTTTAAAATTGCTTTTTTTTTTTTTTTTTTCATTTTTTTCCAACTTTAAACGCTCATATCTCTTCGAGTTTTCATCGTACCTAAATGATTTTGGTATGTGCTTGTAGCTTGGACATTTGGCTTTCGATTGAGCGAAGGGAGGGGCAGATCGGCTAACAATTGCGTTCGTAAGAAGAGTTCGCGCGGTCGAAGTCGCGATCTCGATGTCCGAAAATCGACTTTTTGAGGATCCACTCTTTGGATTTTTTCGTCTAGAAAACCCAATCTTTGGCCGATTTTCTTGATCGATGGCTCGTTCGAAAGGGGAAAGTTCAGAAAACACCGTCGTATGTCGACTTTTTTCCTATCATCTCAGCATCATCGTCTTTAAGCCTCGAAGTTTGCAAGTTTATCCTACTCGTTCTAATTGTCATAGCAATATCGCGCATATATCATCTTGTAGGTTAGACCTTTGTCTATCTAACGCGCCATTAATCATTAGAATCGGCCGAGAATTCATGGAGTTAGACAAGATTAATTGAGCACCAAAAATGCACTTTTTCAATTTCCATTTTCAACTTTAAACGTTTATATCTCTTCGAGTTCTCGTCGTACCTAAATAATACTGGTATGCACGCGTAGCTTGAAGTCTTAGCTTTCGAACGAGCCATCGAACGTAAAGATCGGCCGAGAATTGCGGCCTGTAGACGAGTTCGCGCGCAAAATGGACCTTGCGATAGTGGCGCTTGAAAGATTTATACTATAAAGGAGACAATCCGTCGTTTAAAAATCCTTGCGTTAGTTGCGCTTGAAAGATTTATATTAAAAAAGGAGACAATCCGTCGTTTAAAATTGCTTTTTTTTTTTTTTTTTTCATTTTTTTCCAACTTTAAACGCTCATATCTCTTCGAGTTTTCATCGTACCTAAATGATTTTGGTATGTGCTTGTAGCTTGGACATTTGGCTTTCGATTGAGCGAAGGGAGGGGCAGATCGGCTAACAATTGCGTTCGTAAGAAGAGTTCGCGCGGTCGAAGTCGCGATCTCGATGTCCGAAAATCGACTTTTTGAGGATCCACTCTTTGGATTTTTTCGTCTAGAAAACCCAATCTTTGGCCGATTTTCTTGATCGATGGCTCGTTCGAAAGGGGAAAGTTCAGAAAACACCGTCGTATGTCGACTTTTTTCCTATCATCTCAGCATCATCGTCTTTAAGCCTCGAAGTTTGCAAGTTTATCCTACTCGTTCTAATTGTCATAGCAATATCGCGCATATATCATCTTGTAGGTTAGACTTTTGTCTATCTAACGCGCCATTAATCATTAGAATCGGCCGAGAATTCATGGAGTTAGACAAGATTAATTGAGCACCAAAAATGCACTTTTTCAATTTCCATTTTCAACTTTAAACGCTCATATCTCTTCGAGTTTTCATCGTACCTAAATGATTTTGGTATGTGCTTGTAGCTTGGACATTTGGCTTTCGATTGAGCGAAGGGAGGGGCAGATCGGCTAACAATTGCGTTCGTAAGAAGAGTTCGCGCGGTCGAAGTCGCGATCTCGATGTCCGAAAATCGACTTTTTGAGGATCCACTCTTTGGATTTTTTCGTCTAGAAAACCCAATCTTTGGCCGATTTTCTTGATCGATGGCTCGTTCGAAAGGGGAAAGTTCAGAAAACACCGTCGTATGTCGACTTTTTTCCTATCATCTCAGCATCATCGTCTTTAAGCCTCGAAGTTTGCAAGTTTATCCTACTCGTTCTAATTGTCATAGCAATATCGCGCATATATCATCTTGTAGGTTAGACCTTTGTCTATCTAACGCGCCATTAATCATTAGAATCGGCCGAGAATTCATGGAGTTAGACAAGATTAATTGAGCACCAAAAATGCACTTTTTCAATTTCCATTTTCAACTTTAAACGTTTATATCTCTTCGAGTTCTCGTCGTACCTAAATAATACTGGTATGCACGCGTAGCTTGAAGTCTTAGCTTTCGAACGAGCCATCGAACGTAAAGATCGGCCGAGAATTGCGGCCTGTAGACGAGTTCGCGCGCAAAATGGACCTTGCGATAGTGGCGCTTGAAAGATTTATACTATAAAGGAGACAATCCGTCGTTTAAAATTGCTTTTTTTTTTTTTTTTTTCATTTTTTTCCAACTTTAAACGCTCATATCTCTTCGAGTTTTCATCGTACCTAAATGATTTTGGTATGTGCTTGTAGCTTGGACATTTGGCTTTCGATTGAGCGAAGGGAGGGGCAGATCGGCTAACAATTGCGTTCGTAAGAAGAGTTCGCGCGGTCGAAGTCGCGATCTCGATGTCCGAAAATCGACTTTTTGAGGATCCACTCTTTGGATTTTTTCGTCTAGAAAACCCAATCTTTGGCCGATTTTCTTGATCGATGGCTCGTTCGAAAGGGGAAAGTTCAGAAAACACCGTCGTATGTCGACTTTTTTCCTATCATCTCAGCATCATCGTCTTTAAGCCTCGAAGTTTGCAAGTTTATCCTACTCGTTCTAATTGTCATAGCAATATCGCGCATATATCATCTTGTAGGTTAGACTTTTGTCTATCTAACGCGCCATTAATCATTAGAATCGGCCGAGAATTCATGGAGTTAGACAAGATTAATTGAGCACCAAAAATGCACTTTTTCAATTTCCATTTTCAACTTTAAACGTTTATATCTCTTCGAGTTTTCATCGTACCTAAATGATTTTGGTATGTGCTTGTAGCTTGGACATTTGGCTTTCGATTGAGCGAAGGGAGGGGCAGATCGGCTAACAATTGCGTTCGTAAGAAGAGTTCGCGCGGTCGAAGTCGCGATCTCGATGTCCGAAAATCGACTTTTTGAGGATCCACTCTTTGGATTTTTTCGTCTAGAAAACCCAATCTTTGGCCGATTTTCTTGATCGATGGCTCGTTCGAAAGGGGAAAGTTCAGAAAACACCGTCGTATGTCGACTTTTTTCCTATCATCTCAGCATCATCGTCTTTAAGCCTCGAAGTTTGCAAGTTTATCCTACTCGTTCTAATTGTCATAGCAATATCGCGCATATATCATCTTGTAGGTTAGACTTTTGTCTATCTAACGCGCCATTAATCATTAGAATCGGCCGAGAATTCATGGAGTTAGACAAGATTAATTGAGCACCAAAAATGCACTTTTTCAATTTCCATTTTCAACTTTAAACGTTTATATCTCTTCGACTTCTCGTCGTGCCTAAATAATACTGGTATGTACGCGTAGCTTGAAGTCTTAGCTTTCGAACGAGCCATCGAACGTAAAGATCGGCCGAGAATTGCGGCCTGTAGACGAGTTCGCGCGCAAAATGGACCTTGCGATAGTGGCGCTTGAAAGATTTATACTATAAAGTAGACAATCCGTCGTTTAAAAATCCTTGCGTTAGTTGCGCTTGAAAGATTTATATTAAAAAAGGAGACAATCCGTCGTTTAAAATTGCTTTTTTTTTTTTTTTTTTTCATTTTTTTCCAACTTTAAACGCTCATATCTCTTCGAGTTTTCATCGTACCTAAATGATTTTGGTATGTGCTTGTAGCTTGGACATTTGGCTTTCGATTGAGCGAAGGGAGGGGCAGATCGGCTAACAATTGCGTTCGTAAGAAGAGTTCGCGCGGTCGAAGTCGCGATCTCGATGTCCGAAAATCGACTTTTTGAGGATCCACTCTTTGGATTTTTTCGTCTAGAAAACCCAATCTTTGGCCGATTTTCTTGATCGATGGCTCGTTCGAAAGGGGAAAGTTCAGAAAACACCGTCGTATGTCGACTTTTTTCCTATCATCTCAGCATCATCGTCTTTAAGCCTCGAAGTTTGCAAGTTTATCCTACTCGTTCTAATTGTCATAGCAATATCGCGCATATATCATCTTGTAGGTTAGACTTTTGTCTATCTAACGCGCCATTAATCATTAGAATCGGCCGAGAATTCATGGAGTTAGACAAGATTAATTGAGCACCAAAAATGCACTTTTTCAATTTCCATTTTCAACTTTAAACGTTTATATCTCTTCGACTTCTCGTCGTGCCTAAATAATACTGGTATGTACGCGTAGCTTGAAGTCTTAGCTTTCGAACGAGCCATCGAACGTAAAGATCGGCCGAGAATTGCGGCCTGTAGACGAGTTCGCGCGCAAAATGGACCTTGCGATAGTGGCGCTTGAAAGATTTATACTATAAAGGAGACAATCCGTCGTTTAAAAATCCTTGCGTTAGTTGCGCTTGAAAGATTTATATTAAAAAAGGAGACAATCCGTCGTTTAAAATTGCTTTTTTTTTTTTTTTTTTCATTTTTTTCCAACTTTAAACGCTCATATCTCTTCGAGTTTTCATCGTACCTAAATGATTTTGGTATGTGCTTGTAGCTTGGACATTTGGCTTTCGATTGAGCGAAGGGAGGGGCAGATCGGCTAACAATTGCGTTCGTAAGAAGAGTTCGCGCGGTCGAAGTCGCGATCTCGATGTCCGAAAATCGACTTTTTGAGGATCCACTCTTTGGATTTTTTCGTCTAGAAAACCCAATCTTTGGCCGATTTTCTTGATCGATGGCTCGTTCGAAAGGGGAAAGTTCAGAAAACACCGTCGTATGTCGACTTTTTTCCTATCATCTCAGCATCATCGTCTTTAAGCCTCGAAGTTTGCAAGTTTATCCTACTCGTTCTAATTGTCATAGCAATATCGCGCATATATCATCTTGTAGGTTAGACTTTTGTCTATCTAACGCGCCATTAATCATTAGAATCGGCCGAGAATTCATGGAGTTAGACAAGATTAATTGAGCACCAAAAATGCACTTTTTCAATTTCCATTTTCAACTTTAAACGTTTATATCTCTTCGACTTCTCGTCGTGCCTAAATAATACTGGTATGTACGCGTAGCTTGAAGTCTTAGCTTTCGAACGAGCCATCGAACGTAAAGATCGGCCGAGAATTGCGGCCTGTAGACGAGTTCGCGCGCAAAATGGACCTTGCGATAGTGGCGCTTGAAAGATTTATACTATAAAGTAGACAATCCGTCGTTTAAAAATCCTTGCGTTAGTTGCGCTTGAAAGATTTATATTAAAAAAGGAGACAATCCGTCGTTTAAAATTGCTTTTTTTTTTTTTTTTTTTCATTTTTTTCCAACTTTAAACGCTCATATCTCTTCGAGTTTTCATCGTACCTAAATGATTTTGGTATGTGCTTGTAGCTTGGACATTTGGCTTTCGATTGAGCGAAGGGAGGGGCAGATCGGCTAACAATTGCGTTCGTAAGAAGAGTTCGCGCGGTCGAAGTCGCGATCTCGATGTCCGAAAATCGACTTTTTGAGGATCCACTCTTTGGATTTTTTCGTCTAGAAAACCCAATCTTTGGCCGATTTTCTTGATCGATGGCTCGTTCGAAAGGGGAAAGTTCAGAAAACACCGTCGTATGTCGACTTTTTTCCTATCATCTCAGCATCATCGTCTTTAAGCCTCGAAGTTTGCAAGTTTATCCTACTCGTTCTAATTGTCATAGCAATATCGCGCATATATCATCTTGTAGGTTAGACTTTTGTCTATCTAACGCGCCATTAATCATTAGAATCGGCCGAGAATTCATGGAGTTAGACAAGATTAATTGAGCACCAAAAATGCACTTTTTCAATTTCCATTTTCAACTTTAAACGTTTATATCTCTTCGACTTCTCGTCGTACCTAAATGATACTGGTATGTACGCGTAGCTTGAAGTCTTAGCTTTCGAACGAGCCATCGAACGTAAAGATCGGCCGAGAATTGCGGCCTGTAGACGAGTTCGCGCGCAAAATGGACCTTGCGATAGTGGCGCTTGAAAGATTTATACTATAAAGTAGACAATCCGTCGTTTAAAAATCCTTGCGTTAGTTGCGCTTGAAAGATTTATATTAAAAAAGGAGACAATCCGTCGTTTAAAATTGCTTTTTTTTTTTTTTTTTTCATTTTTTTCCAACTTTAAACGCTCATATCTCTTCGAGTTTTCATCGTACCTAAATGATTTTGGTATGTGCTTGTAGCTTGGACATTTGGCTTTCGATTGAGCGAAGGGAGGGGCAGATCGGCTAACAATTGCGTTCGTAAGAAGAGTTCGCGCGGTCGAAGTCGCGATCTCGATGTCCGAAAATCGACTTTTTGAGGATCCACTCTTTGGATTTTTTCGTCTAGAAAACCCAATCTTTGGCCGATTTTCTTGATCGATGGCTCGTTCGAAAGGGGAAAGTTCAGAAAACACCGTCGTATGTCGACTTTTTTCCTATCATCTCAGCATCATCGTCTTTAAGCCTCGAAGTTTGCAAGTTTATCCTACTCGTTCTAATTGTCATAGCAATATCGCGCATATATCATCTTGTAGGTTAGACTTTTGTCTATCTAACGCGCCATTAATCATTAGAATCGGCCGAGAATTCATGGAGTTAGACAAGATTAATTGAGCACCAAAAATGCACTTTTTCAATTTCCATTTTCAACTTTAAACGTTTATATCTCTTCGACTTCTCGTCGTACCTAAATGATACTGGTATGTACGCGTAGCTTGAAGTCTTAGCTTTCGAACGAGCCATCGAACGTAAAGATCGGCCGAGAATTGCGGCCTGTAGACGAGTTCGCGCGCAAAATGGACCTTGCGATAGTGGCGCTTGAAAGATTTATACTATAAAGTAGACAATCCGTCGTTTAAAAATCCTTGCGTTAGTTGCGCTTGAAAGATTTATATTAAAAAAGGAGACAATCCGTCGTTTAAAATTGCTTTTTTTTTTTTTTTTTTCATTTTTTTCCAACTTTAAACGCTCATATCTCTTCGAGTTTTCATCGTACCTAAATGATTTTGGTATGTGCTTGTAGCTTGGACATTTGGCTTTCGATTGAGCGAAGGGAGGGGCAGATCGGCTAACAATTGCGTTCGTAAGAAGAGTTCGCGCGGTCGAAGTCGCGATCTCGATGTCCGAAAATCGACTTTTTGAGGATCCACTCTTTGGATTTTTTCGTCTAGAAAACCCAATCTTTGGCCGATTTTCTTGATCGATGGCTCGTTCGAAAGGGGAAAGTTCAGAAAACACCGTCGTATGTCGACTTTTTTCCTATCATCTCAGCATCATCGTCTTTAAGCCTCGAAGTTTGCAAGTTTATCCTACTCGTTCTAATTGTCATAGCAATATCGCGCATATATCATCTTGTAGGTTAGACCTTTGTCTATCTAACGCGCCATTAATCATTAGAATCGGCCGAGAATTCATGGAGTTAGACAAGATTAATTGAGCACCAAAAATGCACTTTT
Source organism: Ancistrocerus nigricornis (assembly GCA_916049575.1). Lineage (NCBI taxonomy): Eukaryota > Metazoa > Arthropoda > Insecta > Hymenoptera > Vespidae > Ancistrocerus > Ancistrocerus nigricornis. Next base: position 206,624 of record OU696665.1, read on the forward strand.
TCAATTTCCATTTTCAACTTTAAACGTTTATATCTCTTCGAGTTCTCGTCGTACCTAAATAATACTGGTATGCACGCGTAGCTTGAAGTCTTAGCTTTCGAACGAGCCATCGAACGTAAAGATCGGCCGAGAATTGCGGCCTGTAGACGAGTTCGCGCGCAAAATGGACCTTGCGATAGTGGCGCTTGAAAGATTTATACTATAAAGGAGACAATCCGTCGTTTAAAAATCCTTGCGTTAGTTGCGCTTGAAAGATTTATATTAAAAAAGGAGACAATCCGTCGTTTAAAATTGCTTTTTTTTTTTTTTTTTTCATTTTTTTCCAACTTTAAACGCTCATATCTCTTCGAGTTTTCATCGTACCTAAATGATTTTGGTATGTGCTTGTAGCTTGGACATTTGGCTTTCGATTGAGCGAAGGGAGGGGCAGATCGGCTAACAATTGCGTTCGTAAGAAGAGTTCGCGCGGTCGAAGTCGCGATCTCGATGTCCGAAAATCGACTTTTTGAGGATCCACTCTTTGGATTTTTTCGTCTAGAAAACCCAATCTTTGGCCGATTTTCTTGATCGATGGCTCGTTCGAAAGGGGAAAGTTCAGAAAACACCGTCGTATGTCGACTTTTTTCCTATCATCTCAGCATCATCGTCTTTAAGCCTCGAAGTTTGCAAGTTTATCCTACTCGTTCTAATTGTCATAGCAATATCGCGCATATATCATCTTGTAGGTTAGACTTTTGTCTATCTAACGCGCCATTAATCATTAGAATCGGCCGAGAATTCATGGAGTTAGACAAGATTAATTGAGCACCAAAAATGCACTTTTTCAATTTCCATTTTCAACTTTAAACGTTTATATCTCTTCGAGTTCTCGTCGTACCTAAATGATACTGGTATGTACGCGTAGCTTGAAGTCTTAGCTTTCGAACGAGCCATCGAACGTAAAGATCGGCCGAGAATTGCGGCCTGTAGACGAGTTCGCGCGCAAAATGGACCTTGCGATAGTGGCGCTTGAAAGATTTATACTATAAAGGAGACAATCCGTCGTTTAAAAATCCTTGCGTTAGTTGCGCTTGAAAGATTTATATTAAAAAAGGAGACAATCCGTCGTTTAAAATTGCTTTTTTTTTTTTTTTTTTCATTTTTTTCCAACTTTAAACGCTCATATCTCTTCGAGTTTTCATCGTACCTAAATGATTTTGGTATGTGCTTGTAGCTTGGACATTTGGCTTTCGATTGAGCGAAGGGAGGGGCAGATCGGCTAACAATTGCGTTCGTAAGAAGAGTTCGCGCGGTCGAAGTCGCGATCTCGATGTCCGAAAATCGACTTTTTGAGGATCCACTCTTTGGATTTTTTCGTCTAGAAAACCCAATCTTTGGCCGATTTTCTTGATCGATGGCTCGTTCGAAAGGGGAAAGTTCAGAAAACACCGTCGTATGTCGACTTTTTTCCTATCATCTCAGCATCATCGTCTTTAAGCCTCGAAGTTTGCAAGTTTATCCTACTCGTTCTAATTGTCATAGCAATATCGCGCATATATCATCTTGTAGGTTAGACTTTTGTCTATCTAACGCGCCATTAATCATTAGAATCGGCCGAGAATTCATGGAGTTAGACAAGATTAATTGAGCACCAAAAATGCACTTTTTCAATTTCCATTTTCAACTTTAAACGTTTATATCTCTTCGACTTCTCGTCGTACCTAAATGATACTGGTATGTACGCGTAGCTTGAAGTCTTAGCTTTCGAACGAGCCATCGAACGTAAAGATCGGCCGAGAATTGCGGCCTGTAGACGAGTTCGCGCGCAAAATGGACCTTGCGATAGTGGCGCTTGAAAGATTTATACTATAAAGTAGACAATCCGTCGTTTAAAAATCCTTGCGTTAGTTGCGCTTGAAAGATTTATATTAAAAAAGGAGACAATCCGTCGTTTAAAATTGCTTTTTTTTTTTTTTTTTTCATTTTTTTCCAACTTTAAACGCTCATATCTCTTCGAGTTTTCATCGTACCTAAATGATTTTGGTATGTGCTTGTAGCTTGGACATTTGGCTTTCGATTGAGCGAAGGGAGGGGCAGATCGGCTAACAATTGCGTTCGTAAGAAGAGTTCGCGCGGTCGAAGTCGCGATCTCGATGTCCGAAAATCGACTTTTTGAGGATCCACTCTTTGGATTTTTTCGTCTAGAAAACCCAATCTTTGGCCGATTTTCTTGATCGATGGCTCGTTCGAAAGGGGAAAGTTCAGAAAACACCGTCGTATGTCGACTTTTTTCCTATCATCTCAGCATCATCGTCTTTAAGCCTCGAAGTTTGCAAGTTTATCCTACTCGTTCTAATTGTCATAGCAATATCGCGCATATATCATCTTGTAGGTTAGACCTTTGTCTATCTAACGCGCCATTAATCATTAGAATCGGCCGAGAATTCATGGAGTTAGACAAGATTAATTGAGCACCAAAAATGCACTTTTTCAATTTCCATTTTCAACTTTAAACGTTTATATCTCTTCGAGTTCTCGTCGTACCTAAATAATACTGGTATGCACGCGTAGCTTGAAGTCTTAGCTTTCGAACGAGCCATCGAACGTAAAGATCGGCCGAGAATTGCGGCCTGTAGACGAGTTCGCGCGCAAAATGGACCTTGCGATAGTGGCGCTTGAAAGATTTATACTATAAAGGATACAATCCGTCGTTTAAAAATCCTTGCGTTAGTTGCGCTTGAAAGATTTATATTAAAAAAGGAGACAATCCGTCGTTTAAAATTGCTTTTTTTTTTTTTTTTTTCATTTTTTTCCAACTTTAAACGCTCATATCTCTTCGAGTTTTCATCGTACCTAAATGATTTTGGTATGTGCTTGTAGCTTGGACATTTGGCTTTCGATTGAGCGAAGGGAGGGGCAGATCGGCTAACAATTGCGTTCGTAAGAAGAGTTCGCGCGGTCGAAGTCGCGATCTCGATGTCCGAAAATCGACTTTTTGAGGATCCACTCTTTGGATTTTTTCGTCTAGAAAACCCAATCTTTGGCCGATTTTCTTGATCGATGGCTCGTTCGAAAGGGGAAAGTTCAGAAAACACCGTCGTATGTCGACTTTTTTCCTATCATCTCAGCATCATCGTCTTTAAGCCTCGAAGTTTGCAAGTTTATCCTACTCGTTCTAATTGTCATAGCAATATCGCGCATATATCATCTTGTAGGTTAGACTTTTGTCTATCTAACGCGCCATTAATCATTAGAATCGGCCGAGAATTCATGGAGTTAGACAAGATTAATTGAGCACCAAAAATGCACTTTTTCAATTTCCATTTTCAACTTTAAACGTTTATATCTCTTCGAGTTCTCGTCGTACCTAAATAATACTGGTATGTACGCGTAGCTTGAAGTCTTAGCTTTCGAACGAGCCATCGAACGTAAAGATCGGCCGAGAATTGCGGCCTGTAGACGAGTTCGCGCGCAAAATGGACCTTGCGATAGTGGCGCTTGAAAGATTTATACTATAAAGGAGACAATCCGTCGTTTAAAAATCCTTGCGTTAGTTGCGCTTGAAAGATTTATATTAAAAAAGGAGACAATCCGTCGTTTAAAATTGCTTTTTTTTTTTTTTTTCATTTTTTTACAACTTTAAACGCTCATATCTCTTCGAGTTTTCATCGTACCTAAATGATTTTGGTATGTGCTTGTAGCTTGGACATTTGGCTTTCGATTGAGCGAAGGGAGGGGCAGATCGGCTAACAATTGCGTTCGTAAGAAGAGTTCGCGCGGTCGAAGTCGCGATCTCGATGTCCGTAAATCGACTTTTTGAGGATCCACTCTTTGGATTTTTTCGTCTAGAAAACCCAATCTTTGGCCGATTTTCTTGATCGATGGCTCGTTCGAAAGGGGAAAGTTCAGAAAACACCGTCGTATGTCGACTTTTTTCCTATCATCTCAGCATCATCGTCTTTAAGCCTCGAAGTTTGCAAGTTTATCCTACTCGTTCTAATTGTCATAGCAATATCGCGCATATATCATCTTGTAGGTTAGACTTTTGTCTATCTAACGCGCCATTAATCATTAGAATCGGCCGAGAATTCATGGAGTTAGACAAGATTAATTGAGCACCAAAAATGCACTTTTTCAATTTCCATTTTCAACTTTAAACGTTTATATCTCTTCGAGTTCTCGTCGTACCTAAATAATACTGGTATGTACGCGTAGCTTGAAGTCTTAGCTTTCGAACGAGCCATCGAACGTAAAGATCGGCCGAGAATTGCGGCCTGTAGACGAGTTCGCGCGCAAAATGGACCTTGCGATAGTGGCGCTTGAAAGATTTATCCTATAAAGGAGACAATCCGTCGTTTAAAAATCCTTGCGTTAGTTGCGCTTGAAAGATTTATATTAAAAAAGGAGACAATCCGTCGTTTAAAATTGCTTTTTTTTTTTTTTTTCATTTTTTTCCAACTTTAAACGCTCATATCTCTTCGAGTTTTCATCGTACCTAAATGATTTTGGTATGTGCTTGTAGCTTGGACATTTGGCTTTCGATTGAGCGAAGGGAGGGGCAGATCGGCTAACAATTGCGTTCGTAAGAAGAGTTCGCGCGGTCGAAGTCGCGATCTCGATGTCCGAAAATCGACTTTTTGAGGATCCACTCTTTGGATTTTTTCGTCTAGAAAACCCAATCTTTGGCCGATTTTCTTGATCGATGGCTCGTTCGAAAGGGGAAAGTTCAGAAAACACCGTCGTATGTCGACTTTTTTCCTATCATCTCAGCATCATCGTCTTTAAGCCTCGAAGTTTGCAAGTTTATCCTACTCGTTCTAATTGTCATAGCAATATCGCGCATATATCATCTTGTAGGTTAGACTTTTGTCTATCTAACGCGCCATTAATCATTAGAATCGGCCGAGAATTCATGGAGTTAGACAAGATTAATTGAGCACCAAAAATGCACTTTTTCAATTTCCATTTTCAACTTTAAACGTTTATATCTCTTCGAGTTCTCGTCGTACCTAAATGATACTGGTATGTACGCGTAGCTTGAAGTCTTAGCTTTCGAACGAGCCATCGAACGTAAAGATCGGCCGAGAATTGCGGCCTGTAGACGAGTTCGCGCGCAAAATGGACCTTGCGATAGTGGCGCTTGAAAGATTTATACTATAAAGGAGACAATCCGTCGTTTAAAAATCCTTGCGTTAGTTGCGCTTGAAAGATTTATATTAAAAAAGGAGACAATCCGTCGTTTAAAATTGCTTTTTTTTTTTTTTTTTTCATTTTTTTCCAACTTTAAACGCTCATATCTCTTCGAGTTTTCATCGTACCTAAATGATTTTGGTATGTGCTTGTAGCTTGGACATTTGGCTTTCGATTGAGCGAAGGGAGGGGCAGATCGGCTAACAATTGCGTTCGTAAGAAGAGTTCGCGCGGTCGAAGTCGCGATCTCGATGTCCGAAAATCGACTTTTTGAGGATCCACTCTTTGGATTTTTTCGTCTAGAAAACCCAATCTTTGGCCGATTTTCTTGATCGATGGCTCGTTCGAAAGGGGAAAGTTCAGAAAACACCGTCGTATGTCGACTTTTTTCCTATCATCTCAGCATCATCGTCTTTAAGCCTCGAAGTTTGCAAGTTTATCCTACTCGTTCTAATTGTCATAGCAATATCGCGCATATATCATCTTGTAGGTTAGACTTTTGTCTATCTAACGCGCCATTAATCATTAGAATCGGCCGAGAATTCATGGAGTTAGACAAGATTAATTGAGCACCAAAAATGCACTTTTTCAATTTCCATTTTCAACTTTAAACGTTTATATCTCTTCGAGTTCTCGTCGTACCTAAATAATACTGGTATGTACGCGTAGCTTGAAGTCTTAGCTTTCGAACGAGCCATCGAACGTAAAGATCGGCCGAGAATTGCGGCCTGTAGACGAGTTCGCGCGCAAAATGGACCTTGCGATAGTGGCGCTTGAAAGATTTATACTATAAAGGAGACAATCCGTCGTTTAAAAATCCTTGCGTTAGTTGCGCTTGAAAGATTTATATTAAAAAAGGAGACAATCCGTCGTTTAAAATTGCTTTTTTTTTTTTTTTTCATTTTTTTCCATCTTTAAACGCTCATATCTCTTCGAGTTTTCATCGTACCTAAATGATTTTGGTATGTGCTTGTAGCTTGGACATTTGGCTTTCGATTGAGCGAAGGGAGGGGCAGATCGGCTAACAATTGCGTTCGTAAGAAGAGTTCGCGCGGTCGAAGTCGCGATCTCGATGTCCGTAAATCGACTTTTTGAGGATCCACTCTTTGGATTTTTTCGTCTAGAAAACCCAATCTTTGGCCGATTTTCTTGATCGATGGCTCGTTCGAAAGGGGAAAGTTCAGAAAACACCGTCGTATGTCGACTTTTTTCCTATCATCTCAGCATCATCGTCTTTAAGCCTCGAAGTTTGCAAGTTTATCCTACTCGTTCTAATTGTCATAGCAATATCGCGCATATATCATCTTGTAGGTTAGACTTTTGTCTATCTAACGCGCCATTAATCATTAGAATCGGCCGAGAATTCATGGAGTTAGACAAGATTAATTGAGCACCAAAAATGCACTTTTTCAATTTCCATTTTCAACTTTAAACGTTTATATCTCTTCGAGTTCTCGTCGTACCTAAATAATACTGGTATGTACGCGTAGCTTGAAGTCTTAGCTTTCGAACGAGCCATCGAACGTAAAGATCGGCCGAGAATTGCGGCCTGTAGACGAGTTCGCGCGCAAAATGGACCTTGCGATAGTGGCGCTTGAAAGATTTATACTATAAAGGAGACAATCCGTCGTTTAAAAATCCTTGCGTTAGTTGCGCTTGAAAGATTTATATTAAAAAAGGAGACAATCCGTCGTTTAAAATTGCTTTTTTTTTTTTTTTTTTCATTTTTTTCCAACTTTAAACGCTCATATCTCTTCGAGTTTTCATCGTACCTAAATGATTTTGGTATGTGCTTGTAGCTTGGACATTTGGCTTTCGATTGAGCGAAGGGAGGGGCAGATCGGCTAACAATTGCGTTCGTAAGAAGAGTTCGCGCGGTCGAAGTCGCGATCTCGATGTCCGAAAATCGACTTTTTGAGGATCCACTCTTTGGATTTTTTCGTCTAGAAAACCCAATCTTTGGCCGATTTTCTTGATCGATGGCTCGTTCGAAAGGGGAAAGTTCAGAAAACACCGTCGTATGTCGACTTTTTTCCTATCATCTCAGCATCATCGTCTTTAAGCCTCGAAGTTTGCAAGTTTATCCTACTCGTTCTAATTGTCATAGCAATATCGCGCATATATCATCTTGTAGGTTAGACTTTTGTCTATCTAACGCGCCATTAATCATTAGAATCGGCCGAGAATTCATGGAGTTAGACAAGATTAATTGAGCACCAAAAATGCACTTTTTCAATTTCCATTTTCAACTTTAAACGTTTATATCTCTTCGAGTTCTCGTCGTACCTAAATGATACTGGTATGTACGCGTAGCTTGAAGTCTTAGCTTTCGAACGAGCCATCGAACGTAAAGATCGGCCGAGAATTGCGGCCTGTAGACGAGTTCGCGCGCAAAATGGACCTTGCGATAGTGGCGCTTGAAAGATTTATACTATAAAGGAGACAATCCGTCGTTTAAAAATCCTTGCGTTAGTTGCGCTTGAAAGATTTATATTAAAAAAGGAGACAATCCGTCGTTTAAAATTGCTTTTTTTTTTTTTTTTTTCATTTTTTTCCAACTTTAAACGCTCATATCTCTTCGAGTTTTCATCGTACCTAAATGATTTTGGTATGTGCTTGTAGCTTGGACATTTGGCTTTCGATTGAGCGAAGGGAGGGGCAGATCGGCTAACAATTGCGTTCGTAAGAAGAGTTCGCGCGGTCGAAGTCGCGATCTCGATGTCCGAAAATCGACTTTTTGAGGATCCACTCTTTGGATTTTTTCGTCTAGAAAACCCAATCTTTGGCCGATTTTCTTGATCGATGGCTCGTTCGAAAGGGGAAAGTTCAGAAAACACCGTCGTATGTCGACTTTTTTCCTATCATCTCAGCATCATCGTCTTTAAGCCTCGAAGTTTGCAAGTTTATCCTACTCGTTCTAATTGTCATAGCAATATCGCGCATATATCATCTTGTAGGTTAGACTTTTGTCTATCTAACGCGCCATTAATCATTAGAATCGGCCGAGAATTCATGGAGTTAGACAAGATTAATTGAGCACCAAAAATGCACTTTTTCAATTTCCATTTTCAACTTTAAACGTTTATATCTCTTCGAGTTCTCGTCGTACCTAAATAATACTGGTATGTACGCGTAGCTTGAAGTCTTAGCTTTCGAACGAGCCATCGAACGTAAAGATCGGCCGAGAATTGCGGCCTGTAGACGAGTTCGCGCGCAAAATGGACCTTGCGATAGTGGCGCTTGAAAGATTTATACTATAAAGGAGACAATCCGTCGTTTAAAAATCCTTGCGTTAGTTGCGCTTGAAAGATTTATATTAAAAAAGGAGACAATCCGTCGTTTAAAATTGCTTTTTTTTTTTTTTTTCATTTTTTTCCAACTTTAAACGCTCATATCTCTTCGAGTTTTCATCGTACCTAAATGATTTTGGTATGTGCTTGTAGCTTGGACATTTGGCTTTCGATTGAGCGAAGGGAGGGGCAGATCGGCTAACAATTGCGTTCGTAAGAAGAGTTCGCGCGGTCGAAGTCGCGATCTCGATGTCCGAAAATCGACTTTTTGAGGATCCACTCTTTGGATTTTTTCGTCTAGAAAACCCAATCTTTGGCCGATTTTCTTGATCGATGGCTCGTTCGAAAGGGGAAAGTTCAGAAAACACCGTCGTATGTCGACTTTTTTCCTATCATCTCAGCATCATCGTCTTTAAGCCTCGAAGTTTGCAAGTTTATCCTACTCGTTCTAATTGTCATAGCAATATCGCGCATATATCATCTTGTAGGTTAGACTTTTGTCTATCTAACGCGCCATTAATCATTAGAATCGGCCGAGAATTCATGGAGTTAGACAAGATTAATTGAGCACCAAAAATGCACTTTTTCAATTTCCATTTTCAACTTTAAACGTTTATATCTCTTCGAGTTCTCGTCGTACCTAAATAATACTGGTATGTACGCGTAGCTTGAAGTCTTAGCTTTCGAACGAGCCATCGAACGTAAAGATCGGCCGAGAATTGCGGCCTGTAGACGAGTTCGCGCGCAAAATGGACCTTGCGATAGTGGCGCTTGAAAGATTTATACTATAAAGGAGACAATCCGTCGTTTAAAAATCCTTGCGTTAGTTGCGCTTGAAAGATTTATATTAAAAAAGGAGACAATCCGTCGTTTAAAATTGGTTTTTTTTTTTTTTTTGATTTTTTTCCAACTTTAAACGCTCATATCTCTTCGAGTTTTCATCGTACCTAAATGATTTTGGTATGTGCTTGTAGCTTGGACATTTGGCTTTCGATTGAGCGAAGGGAGGGGCAGATCGGCTAACAATTGCGTTCGTAAGAAGAGTTCGCGCGGTCGAAGTCGCGATCTCGATGTCCGAAAATCGACTTTTTGAGGATCCACTCTTTGGATTTTTTCGTCTAGAAAACCCAATCTTTGGCCGATTTTCTTGATCGATGGCTCGTTCGAAAGGGGAAAGTTCAGAAAACACCGTCGTATGTCGACTTTTTTCCTATCATCTCAGCATCATCGTCTTTAAGCCTCGAAGTTTGCAAGTTTATCCTACTCGTTCTAATTGTCATAGCAATATCGCGCATATATCATCTTGTAGGTTAGACTTTTGTCTATCTAACGCGCCATTAATCATTAGAATCGGCCGAGAATTCATGGAGTTAGACAAGATTAATTGAGCACCAAAAATGCACTTTTTCAATTTCCATTTTCAACTTTAAACGTTTATATCTCTTCGAGTTCTCGTCGTACCTAAATGATACTGGTATGTACGCGTAGCTTGAAGTCTTAGCTTTCGAACGAGCCATCGAACGTAAAGATCGGCCGAGAATTGCGGCCTGTAGACGAGTTCGCGCGCAAAATGGACCTTGCGATAGTGGCGCTTGAAAGATTTATACTATAAAGGAGACAATCCGTCGTTTAAAAATCCTTGCGTTAGTTGCGCTTGAAAGATTTATATTAAAAAAGGAGACAATCCGTCGTTTAAAATTGCTTTTTTTTTTTTTTTTTTCATTTTTTTCCAACTTTAAACGCTCATATCTCTTCGAGTTTTCATCGTACCTAAATGATTTTGGTATGTGCTTGTAGCTTGGACATTTGGCTTTCGATTGAGCGAAGGGAGGGGCAGATCGGCTAACAATTGCGTTCGTAAGAAGAGTTCGCGCGGTCGAAGTCGCGATCTCGATGTCCGAAAATCGACTTTTTGAGGATCCACTCTTTGGATTTTTTCGTCTAGAAAACCCAATCTTTGGCCGATTTTCTTGATCGATGGCTCGTTCGAAAGGGGAAAGTTCAGAAAACACCGTCGTATGTCGACTTTTTTCCTATCATCTCAGCATCATCGTCTTTAAGCCTCGAAGTTTGCAAGTTTATCCTACTCGTTCTAATTGTCATAGCAATATCGCGCATATATCATCTTGTAGGTTAGACTTTTGTCTATCTAACGCGCCATTAATCATTAGAATCGGCCGAGAATTCATGGAGTTAGACAAGATTAATTGAGCACCAAAAATGCACTTTTTCAATTTCCATTTTCAACTTTAAACGTTTATATCTCTTCGAGTTCTCGTCGTACCTAAATAATACTGGTATGTACGCGTAGCTTGAAGTCTTAGCTTTCGAACGAGCCATCGAACGTAAAGATCGGCCGAGAATTGCGGCCTGTAGACGAGTTCGCGCGCAAAATGGACCTTGCGATAGTGGCGCTTGAAAGATTTATACTATAAAGGAGACAATCCGTCGTTTAAAAATCCTTGCGTTAGTTGCGCTTGAAAGATTTATATTAAAAAAGGAGACAATCCGTCGTTTAAAATTGCTTTTTTTTTTTTTTTTTTCATTTTTTTCCAACTTTAAACGCTCATATCTCTTCGAGTTTTCATCGTACCTAAATGATTTTGGTATGTGCTTGTAGCTTGGACATTTGGCTTTCGATTGAGCGAAGGGAGGGGCAGATCGGCTAACAATTGCGTTCGTAAGAAGAGTTCGCGCGGTCGAAGTCGCGATCTCGATGTCCGAAAATCGACTTTTTGAGGATCCACTCTTTGGATTTTTTCGTCTAGAAAACCCAATCTTTGGCCGATTTTCTTGATCGATGGCTCGTTCGAAAGGGGAAAGTTCAGAAAACACCGTCGTATGTCGACTTTTTTCCTATCATCTCAGCATCATCGTCTTTAAGCCTCGAAGTTTGCAAGTTTATCCTACTCGTTCTAATTGTCATAGCAATATCGCGCATATATCATCTTGTAGGTTAGACTTTTGTCTATCTAACGCGCCATTAATCATTAGAATCGGCCGAGAATTCATGGAGTTAGACAAGATTAATTGAGCACCAAAAATGCACTTTTTCAATTTCCATTTTCAACTTTAAACGTTTATATCTCTTCGAGTTCTCGTCGTACCTAAATAATACTGGTATGTACGCGTAGCTTGAAGTCTTAGCTTTCGAACGAGCCATCGAACGTAAAGATCGGCCGAGAATTGCGGCCTGTAGACGAGTTCGCGCGCAAAATGGACCTTGCGATAGTGGCGCTTGAAAGATTTATACTATAAAGGAGACAATCCGTCGTTTAAAAATCCTTGCGTTAGTTGCGCTTGAAAGATTTATATTAAAAAAGGAGACAATCCGTCGTTTAAAATTGCTTTTTTTTTTTTTTTTAATTTTTTTCCAACTTTAAACGCTCATATCTCTTCGAGTTTTCATCGTACCTAAATGATTTTGGTATGTGCTTGTAGCTTGGACATTTGGCTTTCGATTGAGCGAAGGGAGGGGCAGATCGGCTAACAATTGCGTTCGTAAGAAGAGTTCGCGCGGTCGAAGTCGCGATCTCGATGTCCGTAAATCGACTTTTTGAGGATCCACTCTTTGGATTTTTTCGTCTAGAAAACCCAATCTTTGGCCGATTTTCTTGATCGATGGCTCGTTCGAAAGGGGAAAGTTCAGAAAACACCGTCGTATGTCGACTTTTTTCCTATCATCTCAGCATCATCGTCTTTAAGCCTCGAAGTTTGCAAGTTTATCCTACTCGTTCTAATTGTCATAGCAATATCGCGCATATATCATCTTGTAGGTTAGACTTTTGTCTATCTAACGCGCCATTAATCATTAGAATCGGCCGAGAATTCATGGAGTTAGACAAGATTAATTGAGCACCAAAAATGCACTTTTTCAATTTCCATTTTCAACTTTAAACGTTTATATCTCTTCGAGTTCTCGTCGTACCTAAATAATACTGGTATGTACGCGTAGCTTGAAGTCTTAGCTTTCGAACGAGCCATCGAACGTAAAGATCGGCCGAGAATTGCGGCCTGTAGACGAGTTCGCGCGCAAAATGGACCTTGCGATAGTGGCGCTTGAAAGATTTATACTATAAAGGAGACAATCCGTCGTTTAAAAATCCTTGCGTTAGTTGCGCTTGAAAGATTTATATTAAAAAAGGAGACAATCCGTCGTTTAAAATTGCTTTTTTTTTTTTTTTTTATTTTTTTCCAACTTTAAACGCTCATATCTCTTCGAGTTTTCATCGTACCTAAATGATTTTGGTATGTGCTTGTAGCTTGGACATTTGGCTTTCGATTGAGCGAAGGGAGGGGCAGATCGGCTAACAATTGCGTTCGTAAGAAGAGTTCGCGCGGTCGAAGTCGCGATCTCGATGTCCGAAAATCGACTTTTTGAGGATCCACTCTTTGGATTTTTTCGTCTAGAAAACCCAATCTTTGGCCGATTTTCTTGATCGATGGCTCGTTCGAAAGGGGAAAGTTCAGAAAACACCGTCGTATGTCGACTTTTTTCCTATCATCTCAGCATCATCGTCTTTAAGCCTCGAAGTTTGCAAGTTTATCCTACTCGTTCTAATTGTCATAGCAATATCGCGCATATATCATCTTGTAGGTTAGACTTTTGTCTATCTAACGCGCCATTAATCATTAGAATCGGCCGAGAATTCATGGAGTTAGACAAGATTAATTGAGCACCAAAAATGCACTTTTTCAATTTCCATTTTCAACTTTAAACGTTTATATCTCTTCGAGTTCTCGTCGTACCTAAATGATACTGGTATGTACGCGTAGCTTGAAGTCTTAGCTTTCGAACGAGCCATCGAACGTAAAGATCGGCCGAGAATTGCGGCCTGTAGACGAGTTCGCGCGCAAAATGGACCTTGCGATAGTGGCGCTTGAAAGATTTATACTATAAAGGAGACAATCCGTCGTTTAAAAATCCTTGCGTTAGTTGCGCTTGAAAGATTTATATTAAAAAAGGAGACAATCCGTCGTTTAAAATTGCTTTTTTTTTTTTTTTTTTCATTTTTTTCCAACTTTAAACGCTCATATCTCTTCGAGTTTTCATCGTACCTAAATGATTTTGGTATGTGCTTGTAGCTTGGACATTTGGCTTTCGATTGAGCGAAGGGAGGGGCAGATCGGCTAACAATTGCGTTCGTAAGAAGAGTTCGCGCGGTCGAAGTCGCGATCTCGATGTCCGAAAATCGACTTTTTGAGGATCCACTCTTTGGATTTTTTCGTCTAGAAAACCCAATCTTTGGCCGATTTTCTTGATCGATGGCTCGTTCGAAAGGGGAAAGTTCAGAAAACACCGTCGTATGTCGACTTTTTTCCTATCATCTCAGCATCATCGTCTTTAAGCCTCGAAGTTTGCAAGTTTATCCTACTCGTTCTAATTGTCATAGCAATATCGCGCATATATCATCTTGTAGGTTAGACTTTTGTCTATCTAACGCGCCATTAATCATTAGAATCGGCCGAGAATTCATGGAGTTAGACAAGATTAATTGAGCACCAAAAATGCACTTTTTCAATTTCCATTTTCAACTTTAAACGTTTATATCTCTTCGAGTTCTCGTCGTACCTAAATAATACTGGTATGTACGCGTAGCTTGAAGTCTTAGCTTTCGAACGAGCCATCGAACGTAAAGATCGGCCGAGAATTGCGGCCTGTAGACGAGTTCGCGCGCAAAATGGACCTTGCGATAGTGGCGCTTGAAAGATTTATACTATAAAGGAGACAATCCGTCGTTTAAAAATCCTTGCGTTAGTTGCGCTTGAAAGATTTATATTAAAAAAGGAGACAATCCGTCGTTTAAAATTGCTTTTTTTTTTTTTTTCATTTTTTTAAAACTTTAAACGCTCATATCTCTTCGAGTTTTCATCGTACCTAAATGATTTTGGTATGTGCTTGTAGCTTGGACATTTGGCTTTCGATTGAGCGAAGGGAGGGGCAGATCGGCTAACAATTGCGTTCGTAAGAAGAGTTCGCGCTGTCGAAGTCGCGATCTCGATGTCCGTAAATCGACTTTTTGAGGATCCACTCTTTGGATTTTTTCGTCTAGAAAACCCAATCTTTGGCCGATTTTCTTGATCGATGGCTCGTTCGAAAGGGGAAAGTTCAGAAAACACCGTCGTATGTCGACTTTTTTCCTATCATCTCAGCATCATCGTCTTTAAGCCTCGAAGTTTGCAAGTTTATCCTACTCGTTCTAATTGTCATAGCAATATCGCGCATATATCATCTTGTAGGTTAGACTTTTGTCTATCTAACGCGCCATTAATCATTAGAATCGGCCGAGAATTCATGGAGTTAGACAAGATTAATTGAGCACCAAAAATGCACTTTTTCAATTTCCATTTTCAACTTTAAACGTTTATATCTCTTCGAGTTCTCGTCGTACCTAAATAATACTGGTATGTACGCGTAGCTTGAAGTCTTAGCTTTCGAACGAGCCATCGAACGTAAAGATCGGCCGAGAATTGCGGCCTGTAGACGAGTTCGCGCGCAAAATGGACCTTGCGATAGTGGCGCTTGAAAGATTTATACTATAAAGGAGACAATCCGTCGTTTAAAAATCCTTGCGTTAGTTGCGCTTGAAAGATTTATATTAAAAAAGGAGACAATCCGTCGTTTAAAATTGCTTTTTTTTTTTTTTTTTTCATTTTTTTCCAACTTTAAACGCTCATATCTCTTCGAGTTTTCATCGTACCTAAATGATTTTGGTATGTGCTTGTAGCTTGGACATTTGGCTTTCGATTGAGCGAAGGGAGGGGCAGATCGGCTAACAATTGCGTTCGTAAGAAGAGTTCGCGCGGTCGAAGTCGCGATCTCGATGTCCGAAAATCGACTTTTTGAGGATCCACTCTTTGGATTTTTTCGTCTAGAAAACCCAATCTTTGGCCGATTTTCTTGATCGATGGCTCGTTCGAAAGGGGAAAGTTCAGAAAACACCGTCGTATGTCGACTTTTTTCCTATCATCTCAGCATCATCGTCTTTAAGCCTCGAAGTTTGCAAGTTTATCCTACTCGTTCTAATTGTCATAGCAATATCGCGCATATATCATCTTGTAGGTTAGACTTTTGTCTATCTAACGCGCCATTAATCATTAGAATCGGCCGAGAATTCATGGAGTTAGACAAGATTAATTGAGCACCAAAAATGCACTTTTTCAATTTCCATTTTCAACTTTAAACGTTTATATCTCTTCGAGTTCTCGTCGTACCTAAATAATACTGGTATGTACGCGTAGCTTGAAGTCTTAGCTTTCGAACGAGCCATCGAACGTAAAGATCGGCCGAGAATTGCGGCCTGTAGACGAGTTCGCGCGCAAAATGGACCTTGCGATAGTGGCGCTTGAAAGATTTATACTATAAAGGAGACAATCCGTCGTTTAAAAATCCTTGCGTTAGTTGCGCTTGAAAGATTTATATTAAAAAAGGAGACAATCCGTCGTTTAAAATTGCTTTTTTTTTTTTTTTTCATTTTTTTCCAACTTTAAACGCTCATATCTCTTCGAGTTTTCATCGTACCTAAATGATTTTGGTATGTGCTTGTAGCTTGGACATTTGGCTTTCGATTGAGCGAAGGGAGGGGCAGATCGGCTAACAATTGCGTTCGTAAGAAGAGTTCGCGCGGTCGAAGTCGCGATCTCGATGTCCGTAAATCGACTTTTTGAGGATCCACTCTTTGGATTTTTTCGTCTAGAAAACCCAATCTTTGGCCGATTTTCTTGATCGATGGCTCGTTCGAAAGGGGAAAGTTCAGAAAACACCGTCGTATGTCGACTTTTTTCCTATCATCTCAGCATCATCGTCTTTAAGCCTCGAAGTTTGCAAGTTTATCCTACTCGTTCTAATTGTCATAGCAATATCGCGCATATATCATCTTGTAGGTTAGACTTTTGTCTATCTAACGCGCCATTAATCATTAGAATCGGCCGAGAATTCATGGAGTTAGACAAGATTAATTGAGCACCAAAAATGCACTTTTTCAATTTCCATTTTCAACTTTAAACGTTTATATCTCTTCGAGTTCTCGTCGTACCTAAATAATACTGGTATGTACGCGTAGCTTGAAGTCTTAGCTTTCGAACGAGCCATCGAACGTAAAGATCGGCCGAGAATTGCGGCCTGTAGACGAGTTCGCGCGCAAAATGGACCTTGCGATAGTGGCGCTTGAAAGATTTATACTATAAAGGAGACAATCCGTCGTTTAAAAATCCTTGCGTTAGTTGCGCTTGAAAGATTTATATTAAAAAAGGAGACAATCCGTCGTTTAAAATTGCTTTTTTTTTTTTTTTTTTCATTTTTTTCCAACTTTAAACGCTCATATCTCTTCGAGTTTTCATCGTACCTAAATGATTTTGGTATGTGCTTGTAGCTTGGACATTTGGCTTTCGATTGAGCGAAGGGAGGGGCAGATCGGCTAACAATTGCGTTCGTAAGAAGAGTTCGCGCGGTCGAAGTCGCGATCTCGATGTCCGAAAATCGACTTTTTGAGGATCCACTCTTTGGATTTTTTCGTCTAGAAAACCCAATCTTTGGCCGATTTTCTTGATCGATGGCTCGTTCGAAAGGGGAAAGTTCAGAAAACACCGTCGTATGTCGACTTTTTTCCTATCATCTCAGCATCATCGTCTTTAAGCCTCGAAGTTTGCAAGTTTATCCTACTCGTTCTAATTGTCATAGCAATATCGCGCATATATCATCTTGTAGGTTAGACTTTTGTCTATCTAACGCGCCATTAATCATTAGAATCGGCCGAGAATTCATGGAGTTAGACAAGATTAATTGAGCACCAAAAATGCACTTTTTCAATTTCCATTTTCAACTTTAAACGTTTATATCTCTTCGAGTTCTCGTCGTACCTAAATAATACTGGTATGTACGCGTAGCTTGAAGTCTTAGCTTTCGAACGAGCCATCGAACGTAAAGATCGGCCGAGAATTGCGGCCTGTAGACGAGTTCGCGCGCAAAATGGACCTTGCGATAGTGGCGCTTGAAAGATTTATACTATAAAGGAGACAATCCGTCGTTTAAAAATCCTTGCGTTAGTTGCGCTTGAAAGATTTATATTAAAAAAGGAGACAATCCGTCGTTTAAAATTGCTTTTTTTTTTTTTTTTCATTTTTTTACAACTTTAAACGCTCATATCTCTTCGAGTTTTCATCGTACCTAAATGATTTTGGTATGTGCTTGTAGCTTGGACATTTGGCTTTCGATTGAGCGAAGGGAGGGGCAGATCGGCTAACAATTGCGTTCGTAAGAAGAGTTCGCGCGGTCGAAGTCGCGATCTCGATGTCCGTAAATCGACTTTTTGAGGATCCACTCTTTGGATTTTTTCGTCTAGAAAACCTAGTGATGGACGACAAGACAAGAATTTCAAGATCTTGACAAGACAAGACTTGATTTTTCAAGACAAGATTACCAATTTCTCGTTCTTGATAAAATCGAGACAAGACAAGATTTGTCCTTTAAGATCAAGACAAGACAAGAAAAATCTATCAAGATTCTTGATTCTTGATAACTGAAACTACAATTATACGTATGTAATTATAATTGTGTAATTATAATTATATATTATGTAACTATAATTTTATATATAGGGTCATATATGTATATCGGGGTTATGTAATATTATAATCATGTTGTGATCCTTTCGTCTATTTTCAACTTTAAATAATTGCATGCAAAATTTAAATTAATTCGAAACAAAAACTTTATAATTTTACTGAAAACTGCAGTTTATTTTTATTGTAAATATAGGAAATCTCTATTTTGTAATGATGTGTCCTCAAACGTGCTCTTAAGTGCGTGCGTTTAGTAAACTAGAGATCTTAAGCTTCGAAATAGTTTTAAAAATTTTCTACTACGAACATTTGTAGCTGATATAGAGTAATTTAAAAATGACCTAAAAATTTCAAGAATTTTCTTGTTCCTTTAATTGTTTTGACCAGTAGAATTTTTTACAAAATATTTTTGAATAATTTTTATAAAAATTTTCAAAAATAATAAATCAACGTATGGTAAATAAATATTTATAGATATTATAAAAATATCAAGAATCTTGCAAGAATCTTGCAAGAATCAAGAATCAAGACAAGAAATTGATTGTCAAGATCAAGACATACTAATTCTCGATTGCACAAAATCAAGACAAGACAAGTATGTTCGATTCTTGTCTTGTCTTGTCTTGAATCCATCACTATCAAATACTCGTTCGAAAGAGGAAAGTCTCTTCTTTACGAATATGCAAGTCGCGTTTCGATAGGATGGCTGGTTCGAAAGATACAACAGTTTTAAGCTTGAAAAAGACCCATACTCCGACGCTTAAAAGATTAATTTCTCATCATTGCTTAACGATATCGAAAAACGGACAACGGAACATTATTCTGCATGCTTTCTTCTTTCAAATGAGCCATTAAACATTGAAATCGGCGGTGGTGACCATTTTCGCAAAAATCATGATGCATACATCAGGATATGGATAAAAAAAATATGAGCTGTTGAAAAAATACACATAATACATAATTAATTAAAAAATCTGCGTTGTAATTATCATGTAGCACCTGTAACAAAATGAATCTGTTGAAATTCCTGAAAATATTAAAAGTTTAAGATAAATTATATCTTATAAATAGTCATGCCTTAGGTATAATCATGCCTTATAATTAAACATGCTTTCAAACTAAACATGCCTTATAATTAAACATGCAAGATAACCGATTATGAATTCGGTCCAACTACCAAAAATACGAATATATAAGTGCAAAGCAGCCATTTGCTAGATATTATTTGCGATGGGATGTATATTATGTCAGACATAATATGCATCACATCGAAAATAATATCCATTGCCCGGGTCCACCACGGGGAGGTTGCTGCTAGGGACCCACGAGCTACGGGGACTCTACTTTTATATGAAATACTAATTTTTAATATAATCATTATAGATGCAATAAGATAGCATATTTTATAAAATTTAACAGAAAAAAACCATCGCGTTTAATGCATTTTTAACAACTTGATCAGAGTTGTTAAAGAGTGCAAGAAATGCGACTGTAAACTCTAACCGCGTAATCTACCTACCCGCGGGGAGAACAGAATCTTTCTACGTTTCATGCAATCGAAGCGTAGAAAGCTTTCTGTCCTGTATAAATGAAAAGCTGAATCCCTTGTGAGCTGCAACAAGCAAATATTTATTATATTAACATGAATACGACAGATATAAAATGTAATATTCAAGCACAAGTGATATAATAATTATAATACGATAATCGAAGAACATATCTGAAAATTATTTGATGTAAAAGGTATTATCATGTAGCACCTGTTATAAATAAATTGGTTAAAATTCCTGAAAACATTAAAATTTTAGGATCAATTACATCTTATAAATACTCATGCCTTTAGGTTTAATCATGCCTTATAATTAAACATGCCTCATAATTAAAACATGTAAAACCTGTAATAAATAAGTCTGTTAAAATTCCTGAAAACATTAAAATTTTAGGATCAATTACATCTTATAAATACTCATGCCTTTAGGTTTAATCATGCCTTATAATTAAACATGCCTCATAATTAAAACATGTAAAACCTGTAATAAATAAGTCTGTTAAAATTCCTGAAAACATTAAAATTTTAGGATCAATTAAATCTTATAAATAGTCATGCCTTAGGTGTAATCATGCCTTATAATTAAAACATGTATAACCTGTAATAAATAAATCTGTTAAAATTCCTGAAAATATAAACATTTTAGGATCAGTTATATCTTATAAATAGTCATGCCTTAGGTGTAATCATGCCTTATAATTAAAACATGCCTTAGAGGTAATCATGCCTTATGATTAAACATGCCCTATAGATAAAATATGCATTATAATTAAAGATACCTTTTAAGTAAAAATACATGATAACTAATCGTGGATTCGGCCATACTTCGAGAAATACGACCACTATAAAATTCTCTTTGAAAAGACATTTGAGAGATACCTGAAACAAATGAAAACTTGAGAAGATGTCTTGTAATTAAAACAAAACTTTTATTATGTTTACGGGAAGGACAATAATAACAATATCGACGGGTACCATCGACGGATAAAAGGAAGAGCGTACCATCGACGGGTAAAAAAAACGTACCATCGACGGATAAAAGAGCGTACCATCGACGGATAAAGCAGCGAGTTATCATCGACGGATAAAAGAGCGTACCATCGACGGATAAAGCAGTGAGTTATCAGCGTCGGATAAAAGAAGGGAGCGTACCATCGACGGATAAAACAGCGATTTATCATCGAAGGATAAAGCAGCGAGTTATCATCGACGGATAAAAGAGCGTACCATCGACGGATAAAGCAGTGAGTTATCAGCGTCGGATAAAAGAAGGGAGCGTACCATCGACGGATAAAACAGCGAGTTATCATCGACGGATAAAAGAGCGTACCATCGACGGATAAAGCAGTGAGTTATCAGCGTCGGATAAAAGAAGGGAGCGTACCATCGACGGATAAAACAGCGATTTATCATCGACGGATAAAAGAGCGTACCATCGACGGATAAAGCAGTGAGTTATCAGCGTCGGATAAAAGAAGGGAGCGTACCATCGACGGATAAAACAGCGAGTTATCATCGACGGATAAAAGAGCGTACCATCGACGGATAAAGCAGTGAGTTATCAGCGTCGGATAAAAGAAGGGAGCGTACCATCGACGGTTAAAGCAGCGAGTTATCAGCGTCGGATAAAAGAAGGAGTATCTAATCGTGGATTCGGTCCTACTTCCAGAAATACGACCACTATAAAATTCTTTTTGAAAAGATATCTGAAAGATACCTGAAACAAATGATAATTTAAGAAGATGCCTTCCTAATCGTGTATTCGGTCCTACTTTCAGAAATACAACCACTAAAAAATTCTTCTTGAAAAGATACCTGAAACCAATTTTGGAAAATAATTAATGATATAGTATTTCAATAATTAAATTAATCGTCATTGGTAGTAAGTAGCCTCTGATGTGAAATATCAACATAAAAATATTCCGTATAAAATTTTCTTAATAAATTTACCACGTCCAACGTCATATTACACGATGCATAAACAATTTTACATATTATTGTGACCATAACTCTATCGAGAACAGATCTATGCTTTATAAAGAAACATTATTAAGCATATAAAACATTTTATATTAAACATATAAAAAATTTAGTTATTATCTTTGACATGATGTAAAAATATGATGTATAAAATTCTAATTGTACGTATTCGTATTTTCAAAGCATGCTGTTTTTAAAGTGCATACAAAATCATGAATTGGCACTTTGCATTGAAATAAAATTGTATAAATTTATTCTGCAAGTTTATTTATTAATTTCATTTATCTTAATGAACGCTTGATTAATGAAAGGAAAAAAAAATAGCAGCCAACAAAGGGCGCTTGTGTAAAACGCGAGCTGCCACCAAAGGGCTCTAAATAGTGCATGTGCTCATAATGCACTGTCATGTTCTCCATGTGAACTTATTCTATACGTTTCGTGACTCTAGTTAATGACTTCACTGTTTCTTTTTATTTAAAATAATGCAATTCTTCTATTGTATTGAAATGAATTTAATTTAAATTGAAAGAAAAGAAATGAATAACTTTTTTGACTTTACTGGAATAAAAACTATTTTTATATTTGAAATAAAAATTAATGAAACTCAAATTTATACTTATGAGTTAAATATCATTTCGCGACCGCGTTGCAAAATGGAGAATATGACATGAAGAAGAGACGAAATTGTATATCGTCTCTTAATAGCAGCCACCAAAGGGCGCTAAATAGTGCATGTAACTACATATAATGCACTGTATTGTGTTCTCCATTTGCAATCATTTTATACGTTTCGTGACTCTAGTTAATGACTTTACTTTTTCTTTTTATTTAAAATAACGCAATTCTTCTATCGTATTCAAATGAATTTAATTTAAATTAAAGAAAAGAAATCAAAAACTCTTTTGACTTTACTTGAATAAAAACTATTTTCATATTCGAAATAAAAATGAATGAAACTCTAATTTATATTCATCTGATAAATATAATTTCGCGACCGCGTTGCAAAATGGTGAATTTGACATGGAGAAGAGACGGAATTATACATCGTCTCTTCTCGCTACTAAAACTACTATTACCAATACTACAACCACCACCGTTAATAAGCAATTGAGTGACTGCGTGATAAAAAAAAAAGATGATAATTCATATTCAAAGTTCTGCATGCTCAGAACTTTAAAATATGAAATATAATCGATAGTTGCCCTCTTGAGCCACACTTTGTGGGGGCCTCTTCGGCACTTTTGCCTCTTCTTTGCTTCGTGCCCTAACCGCTGCATGGTGTCATTCCCTATTCCCGACGCAGGAAGATGTACTTATTAAAAAATATCCATCGTTCATAACGTGTGTAACATGAGTTTATCATATTAGAATGTTCAATGACTTAGAGTCAGAGTCGTCCCTGCAGCAGCAATTAAAAGAACCAACAGCCCTAACAACAACCCTATAATACCTGAAACGAAAAAAAAGCTCTTTACGTAGAAAGTGCAATAGCTTTTTGGTCGAGAGAACCTCTTCGCCAAAAAGCTGATTTTTCTACGCAAAGTTTCGAATCCGATTCACCGCCACGACCATTATAATATGATAAACTCTGTATAACACATCATTTAGAACGACTTGGGGATATTTTTCAACATGCAATCTTACCACGTTAAATCACTTTTTGCATTTCATGATTTCTTTAATATTGCTTTTATTATAATCATAAATTGTAAATATTACTTGAAATATTACTTGAAAAATTACTTGAAAAATAACTTGAAAAATAACTTGAAAGATAAAATTAAAAAGTAACGTGAATGTAACTTTAAAATGATTTTAAATAACGAAATCTATCCTAGCCCGTGGACGACCAGCGGAGTCATAGAGTCCGCCAATCGTGCACATTTACACGAGCACATTTAATCGAATGCCCCAGCAGATTGATTATTCTAATCGATGAACCTGCTTACAAACTAAAATTAATACTTCGCACTTTGACGTTGAAATTATCGAATAGAAGAAATGAAATAAATGTGATACTTTTAATTTATAACACTTAAATTTGCAATTAATTTGATACATTTGATAAAACCGCGAATGTGCAAAGTATTAATACAGCTTAAGAAACTAAGTATCGAACGATTCAAAAATTTTGCCACTTAAATACGTCTCTACTTCGCGAGAAGTAGAGTACTCTTTCTTTCTCTAATAATTGCAAAATACTTATGAATGTTCGATACAGTATAAAATGGTACAGAATCGTCGCAAAATAAATTTACCATGGACATGTTTGAAAAATATGATTTGCGACGATTCTGCTAATACCCGGAGGCGGGACTTTCCACTCCTGAGTGGAAATCACACCCTGCGCCTTGCCCGGCCCTACCTACTTAAAAACTAAATCACACACACGCACCAGAAACTCTACGTTACTTATATTATAGCCTGCCTAGAACCTATATTTAAAATGATTAGTGAAAAAAGCAAAACTCATTCACACCAACACACTCACTCCACGATTCTCTCACATTCCGCCAGGGTGCAAAAACCTACTCTAGGGAGGATACCCCGGGGTACCTCCGTCACCCTAGCTCAAACATTCTTTCTCAATCACAACACTAATGCGTACCTTTTTGCTGAAATCGACTGTCAAGTCTAGTGACCATTGCGTAATATATCTTTTTAATTATTACCAAATACGTCGCGAACAAAAAATATTTCAATAAAAAGTTATGTATTTTCCAGAAAATACTCGTATGTATTAGTAGATGATCATACTAATAGCATACGAGTATATTCTAATTATACATTTTTATATGTGTGACTTTATAATGACTCGACTGATACGCATTTAAGGATGCATAACTGCACTTCGATGTGCAGTTTTATTTCTCGCGTAACACCGACGTACAATCCACCACTACCACGCACACAAGGTGGAAAGTACGTCGTGCACGATACACTAGCCATTGACAGTCGCAAAAAAAAAATGCAAGAAAACCGTGCTAACCGATCTTTACTCATGCATGTAACACCTGGGCACGTGCATAAGTAAAGATACAAGAGATAGCACGGGGGGGAAAGAAATAGTAAGTATTAGTTTGATTAGAAGCTGAAAATCCTGATCTAAAAAAATATTAGCTTAAAACTAGGGCCTACGGACTGTGACTCTACAAGTCTCTTTCTCATTTTTCAAAAAAAGACTCTACTCTTTAAAAAGAAGTGAGCGTACCATCGTCGGATATAGCAGCGAGTTATCAGCGACGGATCAAAGAAGGGAGCGTACCATCGACGGATAAAACAACGGGTTATCATCGACGGATAAAGCAGCGAGTTATCAGCGACGGATAAAAGAAGGGAGCGTACCATCGACGGATAAAGCAGCGAGTTATCAGCGACGGATAAAAGAAGGGAGCGTACCATCGACGGATAAAGCAACGGGTTATCATCGACGGATAAAAGAAGGGAGCGTACCATCGACAGATAAAGCAACGGGTTATCATCGACGGATAAAAGAAGGGAGCGTACCATCGACGGATAAAGCAGCGAGTTATCAGCGACGGATAAAAGAAGGGAGCGTACTATCGACGGGTAAAAGAAGAGCGTACCATCAACGGATAAAGAATGAATAATAATATCATCAGTTATGATTCTCATAGAAAATTAAAGTTTTCTGATAATATGAATAACCTATTCTCTTCCTGTACTTCTGCTGTTCCTTTTGCACATGTATTTCTACGACTAAAGATACATATCACTGTACTATAAAATATTTTTATTATACTAAATATGAAATGACTTTGTTTCGTATAACCATTTCCTTCCTGTACATACAACTATTTTTTCTTCTTCTTCATCTCCAATAATTGTACCATTTCTGAGACAAGATTTTTATAAGATTCTATTCTTAATCCTCATTTTTAGAATAAATGATTATATATTATTCGGCTACTTTACTATTCGTGCTCGTCGGTGCTAGAGGTTTTTTTTTTATAGATTGAATTGCCGACAGAGAGTTACGCTAGTGTATATACTGTGGTGCTGCTAGGTAGCGCTTTGATCATCGCGGTGTAGGGTTTTCTTAGCGGCAGCCCTACTCTGCCAGGTTACGTAGTTAGTGATTACGTTGGGGCAATGAAGAAAGTCCCTGATGTGGTTTACTGGGGTTTATTTGAAACTTAACAATAGTAGTCACAGTAATGGCGGTCGAGCACGCTTCTACTCTCAGAGTCTGACGAGCAATGGCTACATAGCGCTTCGTGGCGCTTCGTTCGCTTTCTCCCCTCCACTCTCGCAGTCTAGGGGAACGCAGCGCCAGTTCCCACAGCGGAGCTCGTCCCGCGGTACTGTTTCCAATTGTTTCTCTTTGAAGCATTGAGTGAATGGAGTCACATTGAGTGTCCATCCCCTGCTTGCTTTATTGGGAGTAGTAATTCACTGTCTATTACCATGGAAAAATCACAAAAAATGCCCAAAGTGGCAAAGGTAAAATTACTGCTTTTATGTATAATTAAAATTTATTTTATTGATATGAGTTTAAACTTATAATAACCATCATAATTCGAATTCTTTTTAGGTTAAAAACAAAGCACCTGCTGAGATACAAATCACAGCGGAACAGCTTTTGCGTGAAGCTAAGGAAAGAGATTTGGAAATCTTACCACCGGTACACATATTAAATGTTTTTATAATAACGTTTGATTTGCCTATGGCCTTTAATCGCACACAATTCTACCAAGAGTATTGCTTTTCAGCCACCGAAACAAAAAATCTCTGATCCTCATGAATTGGCTGACTATCAGCATCGTAAACGGAAGATGTATGAAGATAATATACGTAAAAATCGTATGGTTATATCTAATTGGATAAAATATGCTCAATGGGAAGAGAGTCAAAAACAGATACAGAGAGCAAGGTACTTTCGATATAAATTTATTAATTTGAACATATTAATCAAGGTTTCGTGGATTTGTTTTCTTTCAGATCAATATATGAACGTGCTTTAGATGTCGATCATAGAAATATTACGCTATGGTTAAAGTATACAGAAATGGAAATGCGAAACCGGCAAATAAATCATGCTAGAAATTTGTGGGATCGTGCGGTTACAATTTTACCTAGAGCCAATCAATTTTGGTACAAGTATACATATATGGAAGAAATGTTGGAAAATATTGCTGGCAAGTTTTTATTACAAAATTATTACAAAATTACTTTCTATTATGCAACTTAGTTTTATAAAGATATATATTATAGGTGCGCGTCAAGTTTTTGAGCGTTGGATGGAATGGGAACCCGATGAACAGGCTTGGCAAACGTACATTAAATTCGAATTACGATATAAAGAAATACAAAGAGCAAGGCATATTTATGAAAGGTTCGTTATGGTTCATCCTGATGTAAAACATTGGATAAAATATGCACGTTTTGAAGAATCCCATGGATTCATAAATGGCGCTCGCCAAGTTTATGAACGTGCAGTTAACTTCTTTGGAGATGAAAGTTTGGATGAAAAATTATTTGTAGCATTTGCAAAATTCGAAGAAGGGCAAAGAGAGGTATTTATTAAGATCGTAACGTGTAATGATTTAATATTCAATTGTGTGAGCTTTGATATTTTATTTTTAAAGCACGATCGAGCTAGAATAATTTATAAGTATGCTTTAGACAACATTTCAAAGGATAGAACGGAAGAAATATATAAAGCATATACGATACATGAAAAGAAATATGGAGATCGCTCTGGTAATATATTATAAAAATTAAAATTTGTTCAATTTGAACTATGACAGAAAATATCAAACTCTTTGTTAAAATTTTGATCAGGTATCGAAGATGTAATAGTTAGCAAAAGAAAGTATCAATATGAGCAAGAAGTAAAAGAAAATCCTTCCAATTATGATGCTTGGTTCGATTATCTCAGATTGGTAGAATCTGAAGGAAATCCTGATATAATAAGAGAGACGTATGAACGAGCTATAGCTAACGTACCACCTACCAAGGTATCTTTTCATCTAGTTTGACCTATTCTACACTTTTTATATAACATGAGAGATTCGAACATTGTAGTTTTTACAAAGATACAATTTTTTATAAATAGGAAAAACAATACTGGCGACGATATATTTACCTATGGATAAATTATGCTCTATACGAAGAGCTTGACTCTGAGGATATAGATAGATGCCGTCAAGTTTACAGGTATAGTTTGTTATATAAATTATTTTTATGTAGGTAAATGTTTAAATTTTATAATTTTTTTAGGACGTGTTTGGAACTTATCCCGCATAAACATTTTACATTTTCTAAAATATGGCTTCTTTATGCGTATTTTGAAATCCGCCAAAAGAATTTGACCGTAGCTAGGAAAACATTGGTATGTTAATGCCGTATGAATGTATTTTCTTGCGTATATTAAATTAGAAAATTTTCAATATTTGTTTTAGGGTATGGCATTAGGTATCTGTCCGAGAGACAAATTGTATCGCGGTTACATTGATTTAGAAATACAACTTAGAGAATTTGATAGATGTAGGATTTTGTATGAAAAATTCCTTGAGTTTGGGCCAGAAAATTGCACAACATGGATGAAGGTAAATTAGGCCCATATTTACTCCTCTCATTTTCTTTTCTATTCAAATATATTTATTTACCATAGTGCATGCTTAGTTTGCAGAATTAGAAACTTTATTAGGAGATGTCGACCGTGCTAGAGCTATTTACGAATTAGCTGTATCTCAACCTAGGTGAGTCAAATTTCAATAATATGTAACAGAACGAGGGAGTAATTGAGGAACTTATTTAATATGTATTATTTATTTACTTAGGCTAGATATGCCTGAACTTTTATGGAAGTCATACATCGACTTTGAAATATCTCAGGATGAAATAGAGAATGCCAGACAATTGTTTGAAAGATTATTAGAGAGAACTCTTCATGTTAAAGTGAGTTTGAATTTTAATACTAATATGAACTATATGCAGAGATTATTTGGTACTTAATAAATATGCTGAAACGTTTTATCCCAGGTTTGGATAGCCTATGCTAAATTTGAACTAGCCAATTCAGCAACGGAAGATAGTACGGATAATGTTACGTTAGCGCGTAGAATTTTTGAGCGTGGTAACGATGCCTTACGGTCAACTGGCGATAAGGAAAGTAGAGTGTTACTTTTGGAAGCATGGAGAGATTTCGAAAATGAGAAAGGAGACGAAGAGAGTCAGGCTAAAATTATATCCAAAATGCCGAGAAGGATCAAGCGTAGAAGACGGATCGTTGGAGAGGATGGTGTACGTGGATCAATATCGCGAGACTTTGTTATAATCTAAATATAAAATAATATGTTCAAATTTGTTTTACTTCAGAATGATGGCTGGGAAGAGGTATTCGACTTTGTATTTCCGGAAGATGAATCCCAGAGACCAAATCTCAAATTTCTGGCGTCTGCGAAGGCATGGATGAAGCAGAAGATTTCAACCGGGACGACTCAAAACGGAAATAAACAATTAGACTCGGACAATTAAAATAGTCTACTTTTTATATTAATGTATTTATATTCCATAAGTTGTATTATAGATGCTATGTACAATTTTATATCTTCCTTGACTCATTGATTGAATCTACGTAACGTAACTCATGATACCTGATATTTCTCTAATGTAAATATAGCTCAGAGTTATTGATTATAAAACATGATTTTACATAATATGTACTTTTGAAAGCTGTATTTTATATTATCTACATTTTACGTTCGACAAAGCATTATCGCCTGTGGTACGTGGCTAGTATCAAAATGATAATAAAGAAACTCTACTATACCAACTGGTATCGCATTTATACCATAGAACGATTAGATATTTTCTAATAAATGAAAACGCGAAGAGAAAATTTGCCTTATCATATGTGTAGCTTACATGGTGTACTCGATAACTCTTGAATAAATTTAGAACAAATGCCGTAGCAAAATGTCGACGTTCGCTTAATAACAAATGCTTAGTTTCATCAGTTTCGATCCGACGTACGCCCGATGAAGGCGTCACACAAATTTCAAGTAATTTTCTTTAAATTTTAACGATGTTTTCCCGAGCCGCGAAATCCATCGTGAAGTCTTTCGGTCAGCGTAAATACCACGCTGGCGAGGAGAATCTCAAGGTAAAAGAAATATTTTTCTTATTGCAAACATATGTTGAACAGTTTTTAATTACAGATAACATTGATTGGGACGACGGAAGGAATCGATCTAAGTGCATTCCCATTAGCGAAACGAAGTTTGAAATTGAACACCATACCGATCTGTCACGTGGCTGGTACCAATAAGAGATTTTTATTCACACAAATCAGAGTGCATAACTTCGGCGATGTCGAATCTTTTTATCGTGGCGTAAGATAATTCTTTATACATATTCGTTTACGTATTTTGATAAACGACTTGGCTCAATCTTCTAAATCCTTATGTATGTGTATAAAAAAAAAAAAAAAAAAAACAATTCGCGGATATTACAGATGATGGGAAAATCACGGTCATACGAGATAACTCCCAAAGGGAATTCAACGGTAAAGAGGAGTAACGCGATACCTAATCTGACCGATCGTCGACTGGATGTGAGCGAGCTTGACACCGAACAGCTCGTTGAGACTTTGCGTCGTTTGCCAATCGGCGAGGAAGCTGGGACGGTGAATCGACGACTTGCATCGGCCGAAATAATGCCGGTAAGCGGTATAGCTTCTTCTTTTTATAACGACCGACACATCGTTCACATCGACCGACTTATCGTTGATAACGATAAGCATCAAGGGTATCGCAATTGAGAAATGTTCTTCGAAGATTCTAAATTCGTTCGAAACAAAAATCTACTCAAAGTTGTATCGAAAAACGGGGAACGACGATAGCGAAGTCCTTTTTTCAAAATCAAATCTTCACAAGCGAGGAGAAAATACCACGATTCATGGCACGCCAAAATTTCGAGTAAATTTATATGTACTGTGTATCATAAAAAATGTGAATTGTTTGGGATACATCATCGGAGGCGGATACCGATGAAACGGTGGAAGAAAATTGAAATTCCGTAAATAAAGGGAAACGGAAGAAGAAAATGTCTTTTTTTCCAGGTGCAACGACGAAAGAACTTTTTGTTGTCGCATTAATCATCTGCCAACACAAAATAAAATAAATAAATAACACGCATGACATTATGAAAACGAGCGATCGAACCGACAAAAACAAACGGCAAAAAAATGATTGTTGACACCGTGTCTCTACGTCTGTCCCCAGGCGGGCGACACATGGACCGGCAACTTTACACGGAAGATGACACGAATCCTAGACGAAATGGGCCCCGATAGGACGCGAGTTCTGCAGGAAAATATCGCGATAAACGAGATCATCGAGTGGATGCTTCGACCGAAAAATCTTTTTGACTCGAACGCGACGTACTTGACTTCGTTGAAGAAGGGAAAGGAAAGTAAATCAATGAAAAATGCAACGAAAGATAAACGCCGCGTGAAGAATGTTCCTCGTTTGGTCGCCGCGTCACCGGTCGTTGAGATAACGCCATTCGAAAGATCGGATGATCGCAAGACCAAGATTTGCACGAGTAAATGTTTCAAGATAAACGATGATGCGGCTGGAAAGTGGAAAAACGATGGACGTCTGCGTCCATTGAGTTTGGAAACTAAGACAAAGGACTGGACGATTCCGTCAGCGTTTACGAACAAGAAGCCAAGATTGTTGCACGATTTTAAGAAAATTAGTGACAAGCCTAGATCTTCTTGGTTCCTTTCCCACGATGGATACGCCGAAGACGACGATTCTGAACAATTGAAACGTTTAATCGCTGTCAGCGTAAAAACGAAGCCACGATTTCACTATGTAGCTGAGAATAATAATGCATGTAATACGGATCTTGGAGTATCTAGCGATGGCTCTACGCGCGGTAACAGTTACGCCAGCTTGGATAGAAAATCTCTACCACATGTGGTGCCTATCGATCATGCGAGTCTTCCATTGGAGGATCTTAGGGATCTTTCTGGAGCATTTATCGGTGATTTTTGCGCAAGGATAGACGATTCCAGGCGCGTGACACGGAAGGAACCGGTTACGGAAGATTGTCATAATCTGTACGATGAGCATGAAAGATCTTCATCATTCTCCGAGGGTTGCGAAACAGAAAATGAATCCTACGAAAAGTGGAGACCCGTTGAAAAAGTTTCTTCCGCCGTAAGATCATTTTTAACAAATCTACGAGATAGGAACATTGTTGAAAAATCACGATCGAGTTTGAGTTTCAATTCGTATCATTTGGATGATTTATTCAGCTCGCATGATTTCTCTTGTGCTTCTAACGTAATAGGATTCCCGGCTATAGACGATGAGATTTTTAAGAATTGGCAAGATACCAATCTGTATGCGTTATACAACGACGATAAGAATGATCCTTGTACGTGTCTAAAAGAAAGCCAAGGGATATGGTTAAATAAAAAACAAGATAGTTGTAAAAAGGATCCATGCGCAAAGCCCGAACCATGTAAGAAAAAAGATCCCTGTGCCAAGCCAGATTCATGTGTAAAACCCGATCCATTTAAGAAGAAGGATCCTTGTGCAAAACCAGATCCATGTAAGAAGAAGGATCCCTGTGCCAAGCCAGATCCATGTAAAAAGAAGGATCCCTGCGCCAAACCAGATCCATGTGAGAATAAGGATCCCTGCGGTAAACCAGATCCATGTAAGAAGAAGGATTCCTGTGCCAAGCCAGATCCATGTAAGAAGAAGAATCCCTGTGCCAAGCCAGATCCATGTAAGAAAGATCCCTGTGCAAAAATGAGTACTTGTCCCACGGCTGATTTTCGTCCCAAGTCAAGTAAAAGTTCCAGCAAAACGGGGAAAGCGGGAAAATCACCGGACTGCCCAGCAGACGAGAAGACGGATACGTGCAAAGAAAAACAATGTCCTCCTGTTTTTCGAGCACCTGGTTGTTCAGAGGATTCGAAAAAAGGTGGAAAAACTTGCAAAGGGAATGCTATTTATCGTTTCAAAGATGAATTTTTATACAAAAAGCTATTGAAGGAAAAGTATTTGAAATTTCTCTTCCCTAAAAGAGCTCAAGCGATAGGGCTCAATAGCGCGAACGAACTCGACGTTAGACAAGTAGAAACGAATATGAAATTACCGAAATTGTATACTCTTGATACTTTCGGTATCAACTTCAACGTAGATAATTAACCTAAATCAAGGATCAAAACTTTGATCTTCCAACATTTTTATATCGATTACATAAAATCTTGTAAACTTCGTCCAGATCAATATACGTACTCTGTGCCGTACTCGCGTTTCATGTTATTGTAAATCAACGTAAAAAGTTATTGAGCGAGATACAAGTACGTAGAAACTTATTTTCATATAATTGCAGTTGCGATCGAACATGAAAGAAATTAATATCAAGTACGAAGAGCCGAGATACGTTGAAATCGTAAGTATTTCGTCTTCCTTGTAGAAAACCATATAAAAGAATTAAATTTTACCCTAACAAATCTCGAAATCGCAAATTGAAAATCGGTATAACGTAACATCGAATGTTTCGCTTGCGTATAAATTTTCAATGAGAATATTCAGTCGACCGAATGGATTTGACCTATTACATAAATTGATAATAAATTCGTCGCTGTGGCTCCACCTCCCTTCTGCCTCTTTCTCGTTCGATGCGATTCCGTTGGGCGGGTTTAAAAGACGTACACGCAAAGCGTAGAGATAAGATCGTATCGCGTCGTATTACGAATGCCACTGAAAAGAAAGCAATTAATACGCATGGAGTAATAAAAAGGACAAAAATAAAACTTAATATAGAGAGGTAGATAAGAACGGGGGTTATGTTAGAAAGTTCGCGTGATTATCGATCGGTAAGAGCAGCTTTTCATTCAGGAAAGAGCGAATGCATTAACGATTGCGAGTCAACAAATTCGATGGTTGTCGAGAATGGAAGCAGCGGAGGACGATTCGAATCGTACCACCGGCGACAGAACGTTCAACGACGACTACTTTCCCGAGGGCCATGATTACGAGAATGAATTTAACGTCGATAGGACGAAAAGAAGAAGATCCTCGTCGAAAACATCGCGTGAGGATGACACCGATTAATCGCAGAGTTCGTTGTCGACATCGACATTTTGACGGATCGAAAGAGCGCCTTCGCGTCGAAGAATATGCCTGACAAAACCATCGAGAAGCTGCGGACACTGGTCGGGGGAGGCTTCGAAGCTGAAACGAATAAAAATGTTTCGTGTCCGGCATAAGGAGATCGTTATCGAAAGGGATGCCAAAGACAAGCATGCGAACGATTGGAAGACCGATGGTACCGGCATGGAATCGAATGAAACGGCTAACGATCGAAGACGCGGCGCGGCGTGCCTACGTTTTAATAGCGTTTCATTGATTATTCGTATCTTATACATAGTTATGTCTTATCAATTCCCGTTTCTCCGAGAGGAGCCGCGTTCTTTCCTTCTTTTCTTCTTGGGTATATATTCTTGTCTCTAGAGTTCTTTGTTGCAAGGAAGATCGATAAATTCTTTTAGAACGTAGGAGGGAGGTGGGCAGATAGGAAACTATGAAACAGGAAAAAAATAAAAGGGTCCGAAGTAAAATATTTCGAATTTTCACTATGTAGAAAATCGCGAAGAACGCGAAAATGAGACTGGGAGAGTCCGACTGCGGCGAGGGCCCGCCCGATTGGCCAAAGAGGAGTCCCTGCCAAGCTCCGAAAGGCCCCTGTCAGCCGATGGGTCCACCTGGTTATCCCGCGAAAGAGCGTCCCGAAAAAAAACCATTCTGCGTTAAATGCCCGCCTAAGAAACCGTGCAGAACGGAAAATTGCGACCCGGATAAATGCTAGGTCGTCGGAGAGACAGAGGGTACGTGGAGGCGACAGCGTCCATAGAAAAAAGAAATCAAAAACAACACGGGGTACGAATGGCAAAAAAATTTCTTCTTCCTTGAACCGTAGATCGTTCGCGACTTAGGTCCATTGAACGGGATACTTCGGTACGGAAGGATGCTCCTTTACTCGAAGCCAATTGGGTTGATGGCGTTTAAAGGCGGACTCGTATCAAAATCTGCTGCGAATGCTGTTACTTCTTTCACATCACCGACCTTGCTCCAAAGTTTTTACGGATCCGAGGAACTATCTCCATGGTATTGGCGAGAGCAAAAAGAATTGTACATGAAATACAGAAGCTATGAGTCTGAGTCGTCGTCGTCGCCTTCGTATTTGCCAGCGATATCGGGAATATCTTCGAGTTGTTTGCCTACGTCGGGTTCTTCGATGTGTCCAAAAGGCGTACCGTCTTGTCTAAAATCTACGTTAGACCTATGTAAAGCTCGGCGTACGTTCACTTATCGTCATATGCTGCTACATCCACCCGTTCGAGCACAGATGCTAGGATCTAGAGGTCTGCACAGCTCGTGCATGTTCCTTGGAAAGTCTAAATCGGATTCCGGTAAGGATTGCAAGTCAACGAAAGAAATTTGTCGAAGTAAAAAGGACGTGTGTAGCGATACGGAGTCTTGCAAGGAAAAGGACGCCGAGTGTTATCAGGAAAGGGTCAAGTGCGAGTTAAAAAAAACGGGTAGGAAAGATATGGACGAAGAGAAACAGCTATGCCCGAAAAGTTGCGTACGTGGGGGAAAGTGTATAATCGCGGCAAGTAAAAAACCAGCCAAGATGGTGTACGGCTCGAGCGAGTGTCCGCCGCCGAAGCTGATCTCGCCGCGAACGTGTCCACGATCGGGTTCGAACGACGACGAGCCTGTTTGTACCGAGAAAGTCGCCCCTAGAAAGCTACGGAAGGATACTTGCGTGCCACCCCCGTTACCAGGACCTCCAACTGATCCCGTTCCCTTGTGCCCTTGTCCACCTCCGTCAAAGTTGCATCCAGGGCCGTGCCCTTGCCCGGCATATAAAGAAGAGGTCAAAATCAAACCGTCTCCACCCTGTCCGGTAAAAGACAAGTACCCCTGCTGCTTGCCAATCTACTATTGTCCACCGAAGAAGGCTTGCGCGAGGAAACTTCCTTGCGACCAGACGAAGAAGACAAAGTCCTAAGGCATGCGACTCGAAAAACCTGCCATTTTCTATAACTATTGAGAAGTAGCACGGCATTCTTGCGAAATCTATAAAATTAGAAGATTCGGTCTCCTAGATCGATAATTGTCAACAGTTTATGGTCGATTCTTTCGCCTTCTATCGATTCCATGCTCACTCGAGTGCCTTTTATTTTTATTTATTTATTTATTTTTTTTTTTTTTTTTTTTTTTTTTTTTTTATATATATAATATGAATAGATTTTCTCAAGGTCAAGCATGTTTAAGTCTATGAAGAGCACTCCGCTGGTCAGGGGAATTTAGTGAAAGGTGAACGGACCGATTGTCAATGTGTCTCGCTTGTCGTATGGTTAGTTCGATGCTTTCTCCTTTTTTGAAACTTTCTTGATCTGGTCTGACTTTATTTTTGTTATTTTCAAATGCGATGGGAATGCGATTAACTGGACATGCTACATTCGATACACATTTTTTAATTGGAATTTGTAAAAATTGTTCGTGTCTAAATTTAAGTAGATTTCGCAAAAATGCCGATTCGTTGATCTGCATAAAACTTCTATCTTCGCATCGTAATCATATTAGCCTATACTGTAATATTCGTGCATGTTAAAATGTATGGAACGCGCGTGGATAAGCGGCAAAAAAATGATCAAGTTTATGAATGTAATTCGTAGAGCACGTACATAGAGAGGATTGTAGAAATGTATGTAAGTGGCAAAAAGGATGTGTCAGGCTCGGGAAAACATTTTCCTTTTGCAGCGTAACATACACACAGCGTGACATAAAGTATGTCGTTCCACTCATCAAAATTTGCTGTGACGAATTCGTAGAAATTGGCTGAGAATATTAATAAAGCTTCGAAAGCGATACTGATCTAAAATATATTTCGATAATAGTAGATAGATAACCCCCACCGTTTTCTACCCTTAAATGCAAAAGGAAATAATTTTGCCCCGGCAAGAAGAAGGGATTTCCTGGCAGGTGAAAGAAAAAAGTGGCGAGCAAGAACTTTTCTTATTACGTTATTACAAGGGCGAGTATTCCTCTGCGCTCGTTGCATCACTTTGCTCTCGTATTTAAAAGTGATTCGAGTCGAGTTCAATGGAATTACAAAATCGTATTACCGCTCTTTATAATCAAGCATTCATTCGCGTTACAGAAAAGTTTCCATCGACGTCGTCCATAAAAGAAATTCATGGACAATGAAATTAATTAGGTAATTACTTCTTCCGGCAGTTAACCTTTCGAACGTTGTCGTTTTCTTTTTTTTTTTTTTTTTTTTTTTTTTTTGTCGGCATTCTCTGCGGGCCAGTAGACATCGAGTTATCATATCGCGTATATTACAAGAGGCTTCTCATCGCGATTGGTTGGATTCAAGAGTCCTCGTACTACTATTTCTTCTTCTTCTTCTCCTCCTCCTTCTTCTACTTTTCCTTTTTTTGTTAGTCCCAGCGTTCGACCAATAAGTGACGTTACCGGTTGAAAAAGGAGGGCGGTGGAGGGAGCAAGGCGGGATGAGATCGCGTGGAAAGGATGGAAAGTGGGAAGGTGGGGCTGGGAGAAAACTCTTCGCGCGGAAGAGAACCGAGTACGCCTAGTGTACTCCGAGTATACGGCTAGAGCTCGGGGTGGAAACGAGCGGGATGGATAAACTTCGAAGCGACTGTCCCCGAGGCTGATGCATAATTCAGGAATCGTCACCGGCGAGGATATTGCCAATTTGGCGTCGATGAAAATACGATCGGATTTGTCGGCTATCCCAGAATGGCTCGTCCGACGTACATCCAGTGAATTTAACACCTTCGCCCAACGTGCGCCACCCTACCGTGCAAAATTGCATCGAAACCAATCCCCGAACGACGTACGCGCTCCAACTTGCCGATATCGCCTTTTCTATCGTCTATTCCTACTCTGTGCCTCTGCTATGTATAATGTATAAATGTAGACGTGTATGTGCGTGCGCGCTCGTCTCGCGAACGCAGCTCCGTTTCTTCTACGACTTTTTATCTTTTCAGCAAATTTTTTCAATCCCTCGATCGCCAGGAAACGTCGCATCGACTGGATCAATTTTCGAAAATCCCGTTTAATTCCATTGGTCCGACGTGTCAAGATTTTTAACAAACTTATCGAGGTCATTAGACTGATGGATGATGGATTATCGGTTTTTCATGGTTTTCGCGCTAAATTTTTTTTTGGCGGACACGGCGTATAACGGGTCCACGATTTTCCACGGACGTGGGGATCCTCGGGAATCATGAAATATTAATGAAGAAAGGTTCGACGCGAAGGCCAGATGAAAAGAATATATTCTGAATTGATTAGTTTTGCCGAGAAATCCTCGTTAATTATATTCGCATTCTGCTTTACGTTAATAACGTGTCAGCGATCGATTAACATCGCCCTTTTCCGTTTCGCGAGAGGGAATAGCTCTGGTATCTTTTATCGATTCGAACTCGCGCGTTATCGATCATAGTTGAGTTCCAGTGGATTTCGCGAACGGCTTTAAAAGTAGATACGCGGTTCGTAAGAACAAGCTAGCAGGGAAAAGCTTGAGATACTTGTAAATATATTTCTCCAGCAGACGGAGGACCCAGTGACTTGGCCACTGGTTACAAGGAGGCGGAAAGTATCCAAGATTTATGGCACCGGATGTGCAAATACGGTGAAACTTCCCTGTATCCGGTCTGGCGAAAACTTTTCTCGGTATACGCCTATTATTCCTCCTTTTTGCTCTCTTACTTTTCCCTCTGTCCCTCGAAAGACACGGCCATTTTTCGTTACTAACGCGACTTAAATTTACTTTGCCTTCTGCATAAATTTCCGTCCTCGTCGAAATAAAAGCCGAGAGTGTGTATTTACGTAGTTTCTTTTCTTCCGAAAAAATCGAAACGCGATTGGGCCTAAGCGAATTTTTTTCATTGTACAATAAGCCTGATCAAAACGTTAGACGTTATAATCTTCGTTATAATCGATTTAAATATAATCTTTGTACCGTCGAAGTCATTCCGGAAGATAGGATAAAATAAGAAGCGAGGGAAGCACGCGAAGGATTTTATCGTGTTTTTCGTTCTCGCAGAAATAATCAGGCTCTTGCCTCGTCTCCCAGATGGCTCGAAAGAGTCGAGTTTCCCGGGTCGTGGAAGTTTTTACTCCCGGTCCGGTTTACACGGGAGACCTACAGTAGGAAAGTTCGAGCGAAGGAAAAGCCGCGCGATCGACTGGAGGGTTAAATTAGATTTCGTACTTCCGGGACGCTACGAGACTCTTAAAACAGGAGGTAAGTGCGGACAAACGTCGTCCTTTCCGAAGGGCTTTCTGCTTTTATTTGTATATACGTATATACTAATCTGTGCACCATTGGATTGAGAGTAACATCGAGGTTCCAGCTATTTTCAAGATAGCGGTTATATAAACGTCCACGAAAAAAGACCCGATCATTATTTTATGCGTATTTTTTACCAAAGAATCGTCCAAAATAGAAATAATTTCAATTACGTATGTAACACGATACCGTCAACGAATACACGTATTATCAAATGATAGGGGCGTGGGAAGGGCCGGGGGGGGGGGTGGAGGTATAACGCGAAGGAAGGTCGTAGCGACTCAAGGGCCCTCCTCTATGCACTTCGTGCGCGTAACCATCCACCTATCTAATCCTACTACACTTCGACCACGCACGGCCTCTTTCATCGCTTACTCGACCCTTAAGACTGATTTAACGGTTGACGGTGAACCACCAACGGATTAATACGGTAGACGCTTGTAAATTTATTAAACCCGTTCGCGACTGTTCGTTGCGAATTGAAATTCTCGAGGACCAAACGCCTCTTTCCCTCTTCTTCTGCGCTCTTGAGAAAGGGACCCTCGAAGCTTAGTCACTGTGTGGCGAACTCAGCTTTCTCGTCGTGCGTGCGACCGACTTTTCGACTCTTCACTTCGCAGGTTCAACGGAGAAAAGGTGCGCTCGCTAATAAAATCTCGAGCATCGAAGCGGTGAACGCGTTATGGTTACACCGTGGGGACCAGAATCGTTGCCATCGAAAAAGAGAAGGTTGCCGAACGAGTATTATTACATTTTAATGGCGACGATAAATGTAGGATGAACTTTTCATCTCTTAAATAGAACATATAATGAAAGGATGAGGAGGCTCAAACCGTTTGACCTTCATTAAACCAGCTTTTTTAACATCGATTCTCTGCTATCTGTAATGATTCTCCTTCCCCAGCTAAGGACACGATGACGCCGATACATGATATACATAGAATAAACGTGCGGCGACGGATGTATCGGAGCGTAGAAAACCGATCGTAGAACGCTTCATTGCTCCGCCGTTAACCCCGTTGATACGTAACCCCGTAATTAGCGCGACCACGTCGGAACACCCCCGCTTGGGAAGACACGTGAACGCGCGCGCGAAAGAGGGGAGAAGCGTTATGATACCGAGCGACTCGGCAGATTCTGCGAGTCAAGCAGCCCAGAAGCGGTAGA
Organism: Ancistrocerus nigricornis; assembly: GCA_916049575.1. Taxonomy (NCBI): domain Eukaryota; kingdom Metazoa; phylum Arthropoda; class Insecta; order Hymenoptera; family Vespidae; genus Ancistrocerus; species Ancistrocerus nigricornis. The sequence continues at coordinate 246,731 of OU696665.1, forward strand.
AGCAGCAACACCCCTTTGGGGGTATCCGCGGAGCGTGATTTTCTGATTAGCAGTGGGTCGACTGGCTGCGGTTAACCGTTGTTAGGTCGTCGCTCGATTGGTATGCATGGGCTGGGACTCGGCTCTCCAAACTCGCCTAACCTTCTCTTCTATCTGTCCCTCCCTCTCCCCTCTCCCCTCTCGACGTCTCTCTCTCTCTCTCTCTCTCTCTCTCTCTCTCTCTCTCTCTCGCACTCTTCGTACGTCCATCATTGAAGCGACGGCGTTGTGAAACTTTGCCTTTTTCCATCTAATCGAAATAAAGTAGCAACATGTTTTACTACCTTTCTTGTTTTCCCTTTTTTCGGAATATTATTCCATGCCTTGATTCTCTTAAAGAAGTACCTACAGCGGAGCAGCGCTCGTACGAAATTGTACTAAAATATTAACACGAATGCGTACTCGCGTTTCTGCTTCGCGTCAAGTCGATGGCCATTTTTCAGCGGTTGACTTTGCTTTGACATCACTCCACTCTACGACCCTTCTCGCTTGTAACAAGCAAGAGGGCTTTTCGTAATGACCTATTCCCTTCTTTTCTTTGCTACCCCTACCCCCTCCCATCCCCTTCACCCCTTCTCTCTCTCTTTCTCCCTCCCTCCCTCTTTCTGTCTAATTCCCTTTCTTTTCTACCTTCGTAGGGTACGTCCGTCTATCCATGTTCCGTGTGTATTGCATTAAAGAGAGAACGAGAGAGAGTACGAGGGAGTAGATATATAGGCGAATAGGGGAAGAAGGAGAGAAAGAGAGAGAGGGAGAGGGAGAGAAACGGAGAGCAATAGCTCGTATGAATATACACCGAGGAGGATTGGGGGGTTACAATTTCCCATGGATAATGGCACTTTGATTACCCCGTGACGCCGTGCGTCCTGTCAAGTGGCACGCCAAACCATAAATGGCTAGCGTAGAAAAAAAAAACGGAGTAAGATCAGACGTAGCGTACTGGACGAAAGTAGACTCTTCGAAGGTTTGTTAATAAAATTGCGAGAAAGTAGCCGAGATTATCGATTATATTAACATATCAAAGTACTTCTTGGCTATGCCCTGTGCTATCTTACGCTATATGGGATATATGAAAAAATGTCGAATAAAGCGATCGATTATATAAGAAGAATATTTGCAAGGGAAGAAAAGTTATGGAGATATTGATCGAACGGTAACGATAAACGTACGCGATGGCTTTTGATTTTCTCGGTTGGATACTTCACGTCTCGTAGGACGAAGAGAATAGAGCGTACAGGCACTTGACATTTAAATACACTATCGAGAAATTTTCGTTTGTCAAACTTCGAGTGGTAGCACGGTCGAGCTCCTTGATTGCTCTCCAATGTGAAACTGGTAGCGAGCGATTTGGTGGCGAGACTGGAGTGCGTCTTTTGTCAGCCGCTGAGCGAGAAAGAGAAAGAAGTTTGACTGAAAAGGGTGAGAGAAACCTGCGAGTGAACTCGTGTGCGAGGGAACAACGATACAAATTCTATTCGAACTATACCAGTACGGCCGAATCAATGGATACAATGATTACGAGTTGGGAACCTTTGACTCCGGTTTCGTTAAATGTTCCGCGATTCCATCAACGGGAGTATACGAAATAAAGACCGTCAGGAGTGGCCTTCGCGCGACAATTTCTAAACCTCGACGCTCTCTACGGGCGTGTCTGTGGGAAATTTATATGACTGATATATGTTTGTCGTCCAAACCGATCGGAAAACGTAGAAAAATTCAATCGCGGAAAGACACGAGAACGCTTGTTTAGGATAACATCCATCTGCCGTCTAATCGCATTAAAGCGTTTTGTACGCTTTCGAATCACTCGTTTACGGAAGTTCATGAGCATCTCTTTTTATGTCGGTAGTATTGTTGCAATATCGTTTGTATCTTAGTGATACCGCTTTTTCATTACTTTCGTATTATGTGCCGCCTTGTTTGTATTGTTTCACTTTTCTTGTTTTAATAAACACTGGTTTAAACTTTTGCGTGTATCTACCGCGTTTCCTCCCCTTCGCGAACAACGCTTCTATAAAAGATCGATTATCTTCCGCGTTCCGCAAAGTAGTTGAAGGGGTTTTTCTTCTGTGCCAATTTTTATTAGTGCTCAGATTGTTTGTTGTTTATTCTCGAGACCGCTAAACGTAGTCCGTTCACGGATTACCCTAGATCATCGATCGATCTCAAATTATAAATAAAAGTGAACGTTAGTTTCGGCATTAATTTACGATCAAGGAGGGCACAGCAAAGAGTTTCCGTAAAAAACAAAAATAAAAGAACAAACGTAAAATTTGTAGATGTGTAATGGAGGGAGAACGAAGCCGACAAAAGCGAGATGCACGGGACACGTGTCGTCACGTGTCGTTGAGTACGGTCAAACCTCAATTTATTCCTGCATGTCCACGTGTCCAAATGAGCAACACTTTGAGTAACACTCCCGTCACGTTGTACTTCGGAACACGGCACGGCAGAGTCCCTATAGGTTGTGGTGTCTCTGTACGCTGTAATGCATAAATCAAAACCTGGCAAATAGCATTCCTCGAACGTGTATTACCTATCGCCTATATGCTCTTTCTCCCTTACTCTCTCTCTCTCTCTCTCTCTCTCTCTCTCTCTCTCTCTCTCTCTCTCTCTCTCTCTCTCTCTCTATCACTCGATACGTATCGGAGAATTCGGCAGATGGTCTGGGAAGTGGGTTTCGCGCATCTATAATGACGTTGAACGACGTGATTCCATCCCTGGTTCATTTTATTACTTCGTTACGTCGGTCATGCCTATAATCTATTTTTCGGTTTTAAAGAATTAAAAAAGACTACGAAAACAATGATGGGATTGAACGTAAATTCTACGAGAGGTACATAGCGCGTGATCCACGTTAAATAAAGATAACTATGGACAAAAGCAAATATAGAGATAGATGGATAGATTGATAGATAGATAGATAGAGAGAACCCCGCAGCGGGGCAAGTTTTCCAAGGTTTCCAAAGAAAAATCCTGATGTATACATCATGATTTTTGCCAAAATGGTCACCACCGCCGATTTCAATGTTTAATGGCTCATTGTAAAGGACAAAGCATGCAGCATAATGTTCCGTTGTCCGTTTTTCGATATCGTTAAGCAATGATGAGAAATTAATCTTTTAAGCGTCGGAGTATGGGTCATTTTCAAGCTTAAAACTGCTGTATCTTTCCAACCAGCCATCCTATCGAAACGCGACTTGCATATTCGTAAAGAAGAGAGTCCTCTTTTTCGAATGAGTATTTGATCGGGCAAATTCGAGATGCATCGATTTTTGACAAAAATCCTGACCTATGCATCATGATTTTTGCCAAAATGGTCACCACTGCCGATTTCAATGTTTAATGGCTCATTTTAAAGATAAAAGCATGCAGAATAATGTTCCGTTGTCCGTTTTTCGATATCGTTAAGCAATGATGAGAAATTAATCTTTTAAGCGTCGGAGTATGGGTCATTTTCAAGCTTAAAACTGCTGTATCTTTCCAACCAGCCATCCTATCGAAACGCGACTTGCATATTCGTAAAGAAGAGACTTTCCTCTTTCGAACGAGTATTTGATCGGGCAAATTCGAGATGCTTCGATTTTTTACAAAAATCCTGATGTATGGATCAAGATTTAGAAAGAAGAAAGCATGCAGAATACTGTCCCGTTGTCCGTTTTTCGATATCGTTACGCAATGATGAGAAATAAATTTTTGAAGTGTCGGAGTATGGGTCGTTTTCAAGAGAAAAATCGCTGTAACTTTTTAACCAGAGATGTTGGGTATATTGCGCACTGCCGATAGTGGCCGCGACTCTTTTACCCAGGTTCTAGTGGAGTTTGTTATCAGTTTCCCAGTTGTAAATAGCTGCTACATCTTTAGCAACTTTGCGGAGGGCTTCTGTAAGCTCACTAATGAAACATTGAAAGTAGATACCGAAATTGTCGGCACAAGGCATGTAGAGACAGTATTTTAAGACCAGAGTAAGGTCGTTTATTAAAATGAGAGAAAGAGAGGGAGAGAGAGAGAGAGAGAGAGAGAGAGAGAGAGAGAGAGAGAGAGAGAGAGAGAGAGAGAGAGGTATATACTCGAGCGAAAGAAGGATGCAGAGACAACAATTATACGTTCGCTTCGGCGTCGAGCCGAAGTTTCATCGGTCGTAGAAACAACTCGTGGTTCTGGGGAATTTAGAGGGTGGAGTCTCTACGGCGCCAGACAAAGAAATAACGTCGATGGGGTAGAGTGGCTTTGGGGGTTGGCTCTCTGGCGAGGGTGTGATACCGTGCTCGCGAGGCCGTTCATTGCGTTTGGCCGTGCCTTATACGAGCTCTAGGAGGCTCTTCACCTTTTTGTTTCCCTTCGTTTCTCTCTTCCCGCATGCCATTGTCCCTCGGTAGCGTCATCAAAGAGCATCTCACTTCGAATTCCTAGACGAGCGGTGACTTTTTTACGTCGACGCTTGCCGAAACGAAATTTCCGTTCATAATTCGTACGTGCGCCGTGCTATGGAAAAAACATATTGCCGAATACGGGATGCGTTTTGATGTCCTTGCTCTCGCGAGAGTAAGGATATTTAATAATCACCGTTGTTCGTCGCACCATGTTTTATGACGTTTCGCTGTCGAACGAAGATACTACTTTGGTGCGAATACGTAATGTACGCGTGTATTAAAATATTGTTAATTTTTCTCAAACCTTTATTGTCTTAGAATTTACCTCGGAGAATTATTAATCGGTGCGACGACGATAACGATTCGATCGTTGTTGGAATGAATTAAATGCTCTGAGTTGCAGGTGTATATGCGAGGATGTATATCAAAAAGTAACCGGACTGCGGTCGTTAGTTTTATTTGTAGCAATCGGGCGTGAAGATGGTTAATATATTTTCAAATACATATAACGTGTTTGTACATATGTACCTACCATACTTACCAATTGTTTGTATAGATAATTTTTTAATTTTTGCTGCTGAAAATTGCTGCCGACTCAAAGGATTTCGAAGAATGAAAATTGGTATGTTAAGAGCTGAATAGTCCAACAATATAAATCTACAAATATTTTTTTGAGATAATTTGAGCCTTTTGATTTAGCGAAACATTTATGGTTTATTCTATACAAAAAAAAAACAAAAAAAAAAAAAAAATTGCTATTTCGCAATAAATTCGGCTTCGCGTACGAATTTAAAAGCGTGCTTCGAACTATAGTCTACACGACGCAACAAACTTCATGAAATTGCATAAATAATCTGCAAACACATTACATCTGTATCGATGTAGGTTAAGGGAGAGAACGTGAGGGACGGTGGAAGGATGGAGGTATCGAGCGCGGTAGTCAAGTAGCGTGTTACTACTCGAGTGGCGGGTGTTAACTGCCGGATGGTTTACGACGTTGTTCGAAGCTCTTACTCGTAACTGCGAAGAGCGACGTCGTCGTCGTCGTCGTCGTCGTCGTGGAAGGCGGTGGTAGAAAGAGACGAAGATAGGGAAAAGGGGTAGGAAACGTAGGTTATCGTCGTCGAGATAGCGCGAAACGAGAAGAGGGTTCGTTCATTTTACAAAGGCCTCTAAAACCGCGCAGCTCTTAAATTCGCAGTCGGAATATGAAAAATCGACCGCGGTCGTGAACTCGGTCGTTATTTTGATACTCTAGAGTGTATGCCGATGCGAGAATGGAAATAAATATGAGCTCTCGAGAGTTTCGCATAGTATATCGAAAAATGCGAATGGAAAAAGCTCTCGATGGGTTACGGTAAAGCGATTCGATTTTTTTGGCAAGTCAATTCCCGAAGTAAGTTAGACAAACCGACGCGAAGGTTATTATAGCCTTTCGCTAATCGAGTCACGCATCTTGAATATTTAACGTCCATTCAGTTATCGGTGCGTTAAGTCGACGAGCGTTCGCGCGGTGCAACGAAAATCCATCATTTCGTTTATCGGGTCGATATCGAGAGTACATTTTCCTTTTGCTGGAATGAAAGAAACTTGACCAACGTTTGGTAACGTTTCTCCATCGTAATTGAAAAACGAGACTCGAAAGTTATTTTATTTTGCAACGGTTTAAATCGGCTGCTACTTTAATACGGTAAGCATCAACGGACAGACCGCGACCCCCCTTCGCGAGCATCGTTCGCGTTTCTCGACGGACGGGGAGTATGAATTGACGAGGAGGAAGAAGAGGGCTTCTCGTTCGACATTTTTGTTCGCGAGACGAATCACTTCCCGATTCAGCGCTTTCCATTGTCATCGGGGATCGTTCGAGGACAATGATGGTCCGGCCGTCGGATTTATGAACTCTCGCGTTTTCCTTAAAAGCTCCATGTTCGTGCGTAGCCTCGCGAATATCGATCTTAACGCGATAAGTCAGGGCCGAAGGCTCGTTTACGTAATCGTCTTCGAAGGTCACAGATTAGATCGCTTGGCTCGAGCTCGATGATCGACTAGCCGATATATTCAAGATTACCGTCGATATCGTTTCCTGTAATTTTCAGTAAGTTAAATTATAACGTGATTCGATCATTTCGGAACCATACTTATCCATATTTTTAACCCTGTAACGCGGCCCTAACAATTTCACGGATCTAATGTACAAGTTCATTGGTCACCGTGGTTAGTCACGAAGTCATGATATTGTCCGAAATAAATAAATATCGATAAAACAAATAGGTCTCGACATGATGTAAGAAAATTGAAGAAAGGGTCGAAGAAAATTAGAAAAAAAAGAGACGAAGAACGAAAACTAGCGACGTGTCGGGGTGGAAGAGAGCAGGCGATTGTAGCTGGGTAACTCGATAGCGTGATTTCCGGAAACCGACTCCGGACCACGCCTTACGGGAATCGTCAGAACGTGACTGGTATGAGAGTCGAGTTTGGTCAGTCATGATATTCATGGCCTGAGACCACTCCGGGGCCACCGCGGCGGCGCGACGACTCGATACCCCGCGAGTTATTTGATCCGACGACGGGAGATTTGAATATTTTGGAAAAGGAGATTCATGTATATTTTATTCTCTCCGTTCATAGGCGAGCGCCCGCGAACGTGCGCTCTCTTGTACGACCACGCACCGTAGCGAGTGGTATCGGTCCGGACGAGAAGGGGAGAAGCTTGCGTCAAAGAATCATCGCCTACCGACGAGATTTCCATCATTTCGTCGTGTCGTCCCGTCGCTCGGGAGAATCAAGAAAAACCTTCGCGATTCACCGGGATTACCTTTTGTATCCTCATTCCTTTCGTATGATCGTTCGAGAAGAGTTTGAGAAAAGATTTCTTGCAGAGAGTAAATAATATGGCAATATTTCTTTAGAAATAAAATTGTCGCTGGAGCGGAAAGCGACGAAGGTTTCACTTTTCTACCGTTTCTAAATTAAATTCATTAAACTTAGGTAGGTACCTACCCATATACGTTGAGCATCACAAGTTTTGACATGCAGGACGGTGCAAGATGAACGGATAAGGAGGAGGGTAAAGGAAGAACAGAAAAAAAGTAAAAATCAGGAGAAGAAGAAAGGATCAGTTTGGATTGCATCGTAAAATCGCGAAACCGCAGCACGGTAGCGACGGGTAGCGCGTTCGTGTCTTCGGAAAGGCGCGTTCGTTCGGCCGAATTGAAAAGCGAAGCTCGCCCATATGGCGTAACTGCATTGTCGCCGTTGCCGCGTGCACGCGCGACTGCACGCTGCTCTCTCGTGCACCGGGGAACCGATTTCGTGATCTCGGTTAGGTGGCGGGCAATGGTGGCAACGGCAACAGCAGTAGCAACGGCAGCAACAGCAGGTGCCTAATGCCTTTCGCGGTTCGGCTTTCATTGACAAGCGGTGATCCAGTGATTACACGGGGTAACAGATTTCTTCGCGGGTTGCCGGCAAATCATTAGACATATGCTTGCCCCCGTTTTCCCTCCTTCTGAGAGAGAGAGAGAGAGAGAGAGAGAGAGAGAGAGAGAGAGAGAAAGGTGGATGAGCGACGGGATAGGGAAAGAGATAAGGGGGTTACGAAGGAAGGAAGAAGTTAAATAAACGGCCGACGGATTTCCGAGACACATGGTGGCCCACTGACTCACGTCCCGACAGTAAAAAAAAACCGCAAGATCGATTCCGCGCCGCAACTGGTGCCGCCGCGCCGATGCCGGGGAAAGAAATTCTTCTTACTCCTCTTGTTCTCTCTCCTTGGCTTTCGCCGGGATGATGGCTAGCACGCGATCTCGATCAACCTGAGTGCCCGCGTCCATTTCGTTTCTCCCTCTCCCCCTCTGTCTCTAATCGTCTTGACTATACCACACGACGACTACAAACCATATTGACACGTTACATATATTGTTGCCGCGACTCGTCGCCTCGTTAACGAGAGTTAGGTACTGTTTAATATTTTATTCGATAAGTGATCGCACTCGACGATTACAGAACGAAACGGGAACATTATGAAGTAGGTATCTAATCGAAAGGAACGGTGTAGGTAAGCCCCGCGATAGTTTTCACGATAATCGTGTGCAAGACGATTGGAAGTCGAGCGAGAGAGGGCTCGCCTCCGTTAGGCTCGTTTATTTGAACGGGCTAAACAAATTCTTTCGTGATATACCTACACGCGAAAAGGCGACTCGTCGAAAAGCGATTCGAATTTGCCGGACGTTAATATCATGGTCGCGACCGGCAGATGAGAGACAAGTGATTTTCGCTAGTCGTCGACTCACCTTTCTCGATGATAATACGCGAGGCACTGTGTTTTCTTTCGTAAAGACTCGACGTCACGCGATATCTGGACCGAGTTCGGATGATGTGGGGTTCATTTTCTGCGCCATTCAGGGCGGCAAACGTGGCCTCTTTCTTTTTTCCATGTCTCACGAAAGATCCCTTTCGTTTGCTCACGTCTTACAAAGTCACGAACATGAATACTACCTGCGCGTTTTGAAGAGCGCGACGAAAGGACGAATTTGGGGAAATGACCGTGGCGTAAAAACGCGCCGCGCTCCGTTCTACCATTACCTTTCTTGGTGCGAATTGCTTCCCGTCTCGCGACTATGAAGACGCGGCACGCGATATCACTTTCGTTCTATCCTTAATTGTCGTTCGAAACGTTGTAGGTAGCACATTTCAACTCTCTGCATCGGTGTATCGGACGAATCGGACGAATCGGACGAATCGGAGGAAGCAGCTCTCATTTATCATTCCGAATGTGTACGATTTTATTTCGCTTTATGATCCTTTAGCGCGTAAAGAAGTCGATACGGCTTCGAGATATATACGAAATAAAAGATAGTGCTGTCGTAAGCGTGAGTTCGAAATTCGTATCCCGCGAACCGAATGCGAAGCGAACCAATTTATCTATCCTCATATTATCTCCATCCTCCATCTTTCTCCTCAAAGACACCGCCCTCGCAGATCATTTCCACTCGTTTCTTGAATTTTTATCTCCCGTACCTTTCCGTGATTCCGCGAATGCATTTTTTCTTTCCTCCCGGAGAAGAGAGCGTCTCTCCTTTATCCGTATCCTGTATCAATCGTATCTCAATCTTTTTTTTTTGTCGCGGCAACTTTCACTCGCTTCGAAAGGAAATAAAAAAAAGACGCGTCAACGCGCGAAGTAACTATCGAAGAATCGCTTAGCAACGAGCGCAAGCAACGTATATAAAATTATAGGAAAGTATTTTATCGAGGAACGATCGAGGAACGATCGATGATGAGGCCAATTTCGTAGAAACAAAGAGCTCCTCTCTGTCGAGGACAACGATTATTATTATAAGAAGAATCATCGCAACCATTTTCACTGTAATGATCGCTCAACCTTGGACTTTCCCGCACCGTGTCTCGATTCTCTTTTCGCTTTACTTTAGCAGCAAGTTCGTCGAAGAAATTATCGTACGGGGAATGCGGATGCAAAAATGTATCGCCTCGATTCATCCCCTCCTACGTAGGTACTATACATATGTATATGTACCCTCGCGATACTCGTAACGATAAATAATCGGCGAGAGTCCAGGAAACTCGCGACGAAAGACTAGAAAAGAAAGTAAAGTAAAATGTCGAGAGCTTTCGGCCTTGCGTAGCTGGAAGAAAAAAATACACGAGCGAAGATATTTATCGGTAAGGTCGCTCCATCTCTCTCGGGCGAGTGGTCGAATAGGTACCTACAAACTTTTCCACGATTAGTTATTACATTCGGCGAAAGCACGAAGCTGCGACAGTCAGGTTTCGGGAAATGGAGTTAAGGAAGAGAAGGGAGAGGCGAACACGTAAGAAAGGGGCCACCCGGGGTGAAGATTCGCGATCGACGTTCAGCCAGCGCGTGGTCATGAGCGCGACTTAATGCCTCACGGACTAACAGGAATCAAGCAAGGATGTAATTAGGAACATTAGCGTGGTGGTTAGCGGTTGGCGGTCGACGGTGGCGATGGGGTGGTTGCCTACATAAATATACATTCGAATATACGAATACGTTCGCGGGGAGTTTACATATTACATGCGAATAATCAAACGCGCGGGAGCGCGCGTCGCCTCGTCTTCCGTTGGAACACGAGTATTTGTATCAACGTGTATTCCTGCTCGTGCGCGATGCATGCGTGTGCGTGTGTACGCCGCCAACTCCAATATCGGACAGTCACGCGAAATCAAACCGCCGCACAGTGTTTCGATTAAGGTTAACTAGCTGGACAAAACTCATAACTTAATTTCGTACAAAATAAATACTTATCATATGGAGTAATGTCTAAGTAAAAGGAATAACGATATTTCCCTGTCGATATTCTCCCAAAACCTGCTTTACCTATAAGAATTAGTTAGTACATTAAAAAGAGCATTTTACGAGATTCAGCGTCACAATTTTTATAAGCTCTTATTTACCATTAATAGCAACAAATTGTATTAAAATAAGTTTTGTATTTACTTTCTTATTATTTAAACTGAAGCTTGATGATGGAAACTTCCAATGAAAGTACGTTTAATTATTTTAATTAATTCCGTTAATTGCTCTTATTATTTAGGTTATATTTGCAATATACAAATAGCTTAAAATATTCAATAAACACCAGTAAACGCGAAAATTATTGTTACTATTAGTAGAAGAGACTTTAACCTTCTTGTTCATGTAAATTTTAATATGCGGTAATGTGCGGAAATAAACAATATTAATATTTTTAGTGACAGAGATCGCCATTTCACGATCGGAATTTTTTGACGTTACATGTTTTTCCAAAAAGTTTCTCAATAAACAATAGTTCATAAATAGTGAATTTATAAAACTCTTTAGTTTTTCAAAAATTTTTTTGGAAAAACATGTATTGTTATCCGAATTACGTATGTGTACAAAGTTTCAAGTCGATTGGATATATAGCAGTGGGTCACATTTAGCTTACAAGATTTGTACCGGACATACATATCTACATACCTACATACCTACATACATACGGGCAAGTGAAACTAAATAAAAGCTTGTAATAAGTATATTCATTTTCGAAAATTACATTTCGTATCAATAAACATAAAAAAAGGGTTTTGTCCAGCTAGCACCTCTAATCGCGACACTGTGCGCCGCGCCGGCCGCCGCCACCGCGTCGTAACTACAAAAGGACGGCACACAGCGCCATGCCATCCACCTGCCTCGGTAATAAAAACGATAACGCACGACTGAAATGTTATTAATTTTAATGTTACGGCTGAACGAGCGGTGCCGTGCTCGTTCGCTCGGTCACCGTTGACGATTCGATGAAGTCTTTCTCTATTTTTTTTTATTTTTTTATTTTTTCTCTTAACTTCATCTCCACGTCTCTATCCATCCCCTTTCCTTTTTTCTTTCTTCCTCTCTGCTTCCCTTTTCTTCGACAGTAGTTCAACGCGATAGGTGCAAACGCGGGTGATCGTGGAAGCAAACAAGATTTATGTGCGCTTCTCGGAGAACTCGGCCGAGTTCCAATCGAAATACCAGGCCGATCGTAAGTTCTCGAACCTGTCGGATGGAAAAATAATTAATTAGAACGGTGATGCGTCGTCGAACAATCGTACAACTATAAACTACGAAGATATAGCTATAAGAATTCGAGAGAAAGAGGAAAAGCGAGATTCTCGCTGGAGGACAAAGTGCAAATTGACGTCTTCCTGACGCGACTACGAGACTAACGGCATCGGCATTAATGATCACAGCCAATCGTCCTTTGAATAAGGCGTGTTACGAGCATCGCAATTTCTGCCATATCGACCTATGGCGCTCGGAGGTGGGAGGAGAAGAAAATAAAGGATTTATTTTCTCTACGATAACCTTGATATGATGATCGCAATCATCGGGCAGCGATCGTTTCATAGACCGAGAACTATCGAAGCGTTCCGGTTAGACGTATCGTCGGGCAAAATGATAGGGCAATCGAAAAAGAAAGATGAAAGAGCTGGTCCAGAGTCCGGTTCCGATCGATGCCTTCGTGCCGCGTCGAGGAACGACGGGTAAGAGGGTATTAAAGGTTTCCAACGAGAGGAAAACAATACGGCTTATTCTTTTTTTTTCCCCCGAAGACAATCAACAATTTCATTTTTTCTCCTCCACGTGGGACGCAAAAGGAGAGGGCGGGAGAGCAGGAAGAGAGGAACAGCGAAAAATGCGCGTAATGCGTTTGCCGAGTCATGCGCGGCGCTATTAAGTCGCGACAGTGAAAGGAAAACATAATTCTTCGCTGTCGTAACGTTCGAGAGGACGAAAGCGCGAGTTTTACGACTTTTCAATGTTCCTCCGTCATTTTTTCTTGAGACGTTCCATTTCTCGTTCACTCCCGTTTAAGACAGCATATAATCACGAGATATTTCCTAAATGTTCCGACATTTGTAGTCATTTGATAAATTGGTAATACGAAAAAAAAAAAGAAAAAAGGAAAAAAGAAAAAAAGATCGGCCACAGTTTACGGCGACGACGCGCTGGGAAAGTTACGTTCTTCGTTCCCGTCGGCAAGATCGTCGATCCTCGCCGCAGGGTCGACGATGTTCCGCGCAGTGAGCAACAAATTTCGAACGATTAAAGAACCGTAAAGCGAGCGTGGACGAGTTAAACACGAATATCCTCTTAAAGAACTCCTTTGGTCCCGCGTGGATCTAAATAGAGCCATGATTAGGTGAGATTAACGCGAGACCGGGTGAGACTGGTCGGGTCGAATGCCCGTACCCTGTTAAGATAAGTCGAGTGCCTATACTAATCGTGTCCCTTCCTTCTGGAGATAGAACGTTTTAGGTCCGTGTCCCGTCGTCGAGGCGAGAGAGATCTTTTCGTAAGATGACGAAGAAGAAAAAAAAGTGGAAACAAGAGAAGAGGTAAACGAAGGAAGGCAAGCTGCATCGTCGTCCAAACAGCACCAGCGTTCTGGCAATTATCGAGCATTCCGACCTGAATATATTCGCGATATCGTTTTTTGCAAAACAATCGAGAAATGCCGATAGAAAACGTGCATATGAAATAACAATTTTAAAGAAAAAACAAGGAGACCACGTTTAGCAAAAAGTGAGGCCTACAGAAAATCTTTTGCCAATATCCGATGATTTTGCTTACTGAAATAAATGTGCATAGTAAAAAGATGAGATAGTGGGAGGGGAGGAGGGTGGGGGGCGTTGGGCACGCTCGAGGAAGCGTGTTTATCGTTTTACGCCTTTCTCAAATTTATTTCGCTCTTTCGAATCGAAATGCTCGAGCGGTTGAACGTAGGAGGTAGAAAAATAATGTAACACGGCATCGCGCTGATAATTCTCTTTGCCGAAAAAATAAAAGATAAAGGCAACGAGGAGCCAGCAAAGAACGATTACCATTTGTCATGCGTGTAAATGGTTCGATGGATGAGCCGTTGTAAAGATATATGTATATATATATACATATATCTTCGCACGAGCCAAGATTTCGAAAGTCTGTCGTCGCGATAATACGTTTCGTGCGACACACACGAAGAGAGGAGAAGACAAAAAGCGAAGCGTTAATAGGTCCGGGCTGAGAGGGACGGAGCGAGAAAGACGTAAAGTATCTTCTTATTCGTTCCACTTACCACTTGCTCTTCTCCTAAACGCGCAGTAAACATAAAAATGCGTGAATCTCGAAAGCATTTCATCGATTTCGACTCTCGGATAAAGAACATAAAATAAGGTGGTAATAAACAAAGAATTTCGTTCGTTTTACGCGTGTCGATGCTAGAAATTCTCTTCCTTTCACTCCATCTCTCTCTCTCTCTCTCTCTCTCTCTCTCTCTCTTCTTTCTTCTTGCTCGTGAAAACCCTCCGGCCCAGCCAGAGAATGGAGACATTTAATTTGTGAACAGGTCCTGCTATCGGCGCACTAACTCGACTTATAAATTAGCTACAAGACCACGGCTCGAGATAAAGCTTCTCTCGTGCTTTCATCTCTCTCTCTCTCTCTCTCTCTCTCTCACTCTTTCTTTTTGTTCCGCCGTATCGGCCATTCTTCGAAGAGGTAAATGTTCACGAAATTAAGATATCTACAGCCGCGGCCACTAGGCTAAATCGTTCCCATTTACATAGCCGACTACTCGGAAACGAGAAAGACGATTTACGCCGTAGAAACCCGTATTGCTCGTGTTCGAGTGGAAAAACAAATGCAAAGTCGCCTCAGAACGCCGATGCAAAGGAGGAAATCGAAAAATTTGATGAATATACGTACCTACTTACGCGTTAGGAAGAGAGCATCGTATAAATCGCGTTCCCGAGGTAACCTAGCGAGGATGAAGGTCTTCGACCTGAAGCTAACGCAAAAGAAGAAGAAAAAAGGGAAAGAAAAGAGTCATTTTGAGAAATGCCGATTGCAACGGCACGAGCGCAAGAGTCCCTGCATTATGTAAGTAAACGAACCGCGTGAAGACGCGTCCTCGCGTTTTCGACGCGTATCTAAGTATAAGCATGGATACATAGGTATACTATATCTACGCTTGGTAATCGAATATAACTGTCTTGTCTCTTTCTCTCATTATATCGTCATTATGTCACTGGCTCGAGTACGCGTATCGCGCGGATGTAATCACTGCGATTACCTTCGTTCGTATTACTGATATTCATCGAAGCCTTTTCCCCCTTTCTCTCTTCGTTCGCGCGAACGTTGTCTCGAGGACACAACCCAGGCCCACGCGTTTGAGGATAGACGATGGTTTACGCTTCTTTTTCATAAAAATAATTATGCGAATGCATTTAAACGTGGGATAACGTTGTACAATGACACCCCCCGTTTGTTTGTTTAAAGGCGATTCAAAGCGATAGAGAAATGACCGGTCGCTTGGGTGTACGTAGGTAAATAGAGTACGAAGGAAATTGTAAATAAATGTAATAAAGTTATTCCAACGATTTCGCGAGAATGGAGCAGAGAGGAAGAGGTGGAGGCGCGAGGATCGTGATGTTTAATAAAAATAACGATAATATGAGCATTTCGTGTCGTGGTAATAAGAGGCACGGATCGGCTATCTTTCGCGGTCCATGTCGACGATAAGCGGAGCGCATCGATCACACCCACCTCGTATTCTAGCTTTTTCTTTTTTCTTCCTGGTCGCGACCGCCCCCGCCACCGTTAACCACACGACGTAATAAAGACGAGACGAGAGCGAGGCTACAGAGATATTCCTTTCTCTCTTTGGTCGTCTTCTTCTTCCTCTACTCTTCTTTTTCTAACTTTCGAAAGAAATGACGGATCGCCCGTCTTCGCACCAATGCAAATTTCGTCCGCGCGAAGCACCGGTAGCACGGTCCACGTTTCGCCCAAGAACTCGGCCTTTATCGGATTATTAATTCCCTCTGTTTCTTTCGGGTCCGTGGAGGTGCAACGTTCTACGAGTGACGGTTATGAAATAATATCGAAATGATTAATATCGCTTGGGTAAGGATCGTCGAAGCTACCGAATTGAAACTCGAAACTACGATTTATAATCGTGCTACGTGAACTACGCGATCTTTGTAAAAGTCGCTCCGAAAGTATTCTGTATTACCAGAGATCGTTTGTTTCTTCGGCTGCATTTTGCCAGACCGTAAAAAGAAAGAATAAGAACGAAGGAAACGTGCGAGGAAGATTTCCGCGTCTCGACGCTTTTTTTGCGATCAAACGGAGGAAACGTTAACTCGATGGAATAAATGAGAAGCTATTAGGGGAGTGAGAGGTCGCGCGAGCGATAGATCGAGGGATCGTTTGTAAGCGCGCTCGCGCCCGAACGCTCTCCGTACGCGTTCGTAAACTCGGCTGAAATGAAAAGACTGCGGATCGCTACGCTCGCTCGCCTCGTAATAATTGACTCGGCAATGCGTATAAACCGCAGCATGGCGGACGGACGGATAATTAAGTAACAATTAGGCTTCAAGTCGGCGAACGCGCCGCGCCGCGCCGCGCCGCGCCGCTCCATCGTCCGATGGGCGAGGAGAGCCGGGTGGAGGAAGGCCGCCAATGCTTACGGCCAATGGCACGTATGTATCCTTACACACGTGCGATACATCTAGCCTTCGTGTCTAATTTTCTTTGTGCTAACTGCGTTCGGTTTAAATCTTTGGCATACTCGAGACGACTGCTACAAAGAAAATATAAGGATGGAAGGAGGGAGGAAGGGAGACCAAAGGAAATAATTGCGATCTACAGCGTGGCTCTTTCGTCCAGAACAAGAATAATAATTCGTAATGATATGATTTGAAAATAAATCATTTGACAAACTAGTTTAACGAAAGCATTGAGTAAACTCGTAAGGCTAGTTCGAATCCAGTTAATGGTATCTAAACTCTAATTGGACGCACAAGTAGGTATATCCCTATAGTCTTAGCTCGTTCCTTGGTCTGTCAACGGCGTCGCACTGCGTTTCCTTCGTTCTCCTATTCGTTAGTCACGTGGTCGTTCGGCCGCGAAAACACGGCACCGCACGGCGTAACCGCAACTTCCTCCGCGCGTATTGCCGTTCCACCGTTCTAATGCCTCTCATTGATGCTCCACCGATGCGTGATCGATATACGACGATAATTATAGTTGTAGCGAAAAATGACTTTAACCGTCGCGTCTTTTTGCCTTCTCCCCGATCGACGCCGACGTGACACGAAGTTACTTCGATTTTTAGCGATCGGTTTGCAAATAATTCAAAATTATTCCTAATTTAGTTTTTAATGATATTTTATGCTTTGGTATTACGCGTGATCTTGCCCGCGATGAATTTATCGTCGTACTCATTGTGTATTTCAGGATAATCATAATAATCGATCCATCATTCGATAGATCGTAGAAATGAACGAGTAATTTGAACGTTAGCTGGAATATGGGGGTTGGCCTGTTCGTTCCCGGCGTTTCACGATTTTCCAATCATTTTCCAGGAATACGAGCGGTCGGGACTCGGTAATCGGCGTTAACGAACACGCTCTGTCATTCACGACAGCGAAAATGACTGCGGCCGGTGCGAGAGTTTCCGGCTCACCGGCGAACTTCCGCGGGAGAACAATGGGAGCGCTTAACGCACCGGCGAAAGTCGTTAGTCAGTATTATATTCCGCGTCGGGCTACGCGCCGACGTGCCGGCGATGAAGTGCGCTAATCTAATTTTCTGGACATCGATTAACGTGCCAGAATGAAAATGGCCTCGGTCCTCTTCCTAACTCCCCACCTCCCGCACCTCTCCTCACCTACCTCTTCTCCTCCCTGCGGAGAAGCCAGAGGGACACCTTCCTTCGCCTTATGCCGTCGTCGTTGCCCATACGAGCCATCTGTCATGACCGATGCTTTTCTCTCTCTCTCTCTCTCTCTCTCTCTCTCTCTCTCTCTCTCTCTCTCTCGTTCTCTTTAGAATTCTCTTCAACGAACGGGAGCATCATCCACTTTCCACGTCGGCTCGTATTCGTCGTTGAAAGGAGGACCGACTGTGGCGTTTTTCGACCCTACGGGGGGTACCGTGAAACGTTTTGCGTTTTTTATTTTCTTTATTTACCTCCATATAGTATATATATTTCTTCGTCTCTCTCTCTCTCTCTCTCCCTCTTTCTGGAACGTAGATCAAATGACGATGGTACGCGCGGTGCGAGATGAAATGAATTGTGAAAAGAAATTGGCGCTACCGTGGAGGCCACCGAAAGAGCCACTATGAACTAGCTTCTTCTTCCTCTTTCCTCTCTTCTTTCTTTTTCTTTCCACATTTACAATCTTTCCTCTCTATTCCTTTGAAATCTACGATGGATCAGCGTAGGTGTGTCGATGATGGCCATCAAGCGATCACGGAATCCGCAGGTCGGAGATCCACGTCAAAAGCGCCTGGGGACTTCCACGGTGGAGGAGGCGAAGAAAAAAAAACAATGTCTCCGAAAATTGGACGAAATTAGTGAAAATCCTCGTAGTAGTTATATAGGAGCCCGTCGGTGCCTTCTCAACGGATCCAATTATACGCGGTTCCATTCACGTGAATCTTTTTGAGAGCGAGTGAGACAGACAGAAAGTCTGAGAGAAGCCTCCGGGTATAACGTTCAGAAATCTCTTTTTAATGGCCATCGCGAGCAAGTCGGTCCACCGATTCTTTTCTTCCTTTCTCGAAATCCTCCACCTGCTACGTCACATCCGGCACGATTTCGTAGGAAATCGAAATACTAAGTGGAGAATAGAAAAAGATGTGTCCGATAAATAAGAGGCACCTATACACTCGCGTTCGATCGACGGTTTTATCTTCCTCGCGTTCGTCGTCCTATACCGATCATTTGCTATATCTCAAAACGAATGATTTCGATATAATCATACAATCATTAACTATGTTTCTCCTCCCTTTTTACGGGATCGTTTCGCATTCGAAACTCGTTGAAACGAACGAGAGAATGTAGCTACGAATCGTACGTATGAACGAAGGAGCGGAAAAGTTTCGGTGGCGAAATGATACATTTAAAAACCAATTTGCGGTCGCGAGGCCCTGTTATTTCGGTCGATAAATTAACGGGCCGCTGTCAGATCCGGTCGGCCATTACCGCGGATTTCCGCGCGAACTGTACTTTACCAATTTTCTCGATTACCAGCATGAAAAGTCTCTTAAGCGACCGCCTATATCAGGTAAACTTCGAAAGGTTTCGGTTTTAGCCCGAAAATTACCGCGAACGTCGACCGGTTAGGCTTGAACGACTTTTCCTCCTTCCTTCTTCTCGCCCCCCCCCTCCCTCTCTCTCTCTCTCTCTCTCTCTCTCTCTCGTTCGTTCTCGCTTGCCCTTTCGAAGAGGACTCGAGAACAGCGGTAATTTTCAGTGACGAAACGAACTACCTGTAGCTGTCTTAAGAATTTCACCGCCTATCAATCGCAAGTAACAGGTGCGTAGCAGGTGTAGATGAACGCGCCGTGCCGTTAAACGCACGTTATTAAAGAATCACGCCAGGGTATATCTGGTCGACGATCAAACAAACACTTTTCTCATCGGCGTACTGGAAATTATTGCTCCTGGCTACTCGTTCGGAGCGCGTACTTACGAGTATGGGCAAAAAAAGGCGAGCGAGTTATGCGCGTAGGTACACGTGTATGCGGTGGGCATCTACGTATCTATTATTATTACCTGTTTATACGCCGAAAGGAATTAACTGTGCAACAATTACGGACCAACAAATCCGTGCGGTAACGTCCTAGCGGGCGTTAATGAACGTCACCGGAAGTGTCGCTGTCGAGTTGCGAAAGCGGCGGCGGTGAGAAGGCGGGACGGGGGGACGTATGGATAGGGAGGGGGCCAGGAGGACCTGCCCTACCGCGGCACAGCTTCCGGTTTGCTTGGGGGCTCACCACGAAGGGGACAGTATGCAGCGGTGGTGCACCGCGATAAAATCATCTAATTGTTTCGCTAAGCGTATGTGAACTTCCAACACGTATGTGTTCGTGCACGCAGAGTCGTTTCATGCGCGACGCAAGCTGCCGTTTCCTCTACCCTGTTTTTTTAATCCTATACTCTCTTTCTCTCTATCTCGTTGTTTCTTTCATCCCGTTTTATAGTTTCGGGGACGAAAGGCAATAAAAAGTAAGGGACGTGTCGGATATTACTCATTTAAGATCACTTATCGAACGATTTCGGATTTTTGAAAACATTGCAGAAAGGAAATGATCAAGACTAAGGACGTAGGTATACATATAGATGCATAGCGTGTGCATGGAAGGAAAGAAGGAAGAAAGAAAGGATAAGTGCAAATAAAGAGAAGGGTGTCGGTGCTCTTGGAATTCAACTCGTGCGCGATCTAACGAGCGCGCCAAGTGTATTAAAACGAAAAGGGACTCGGATATCACCCCTCTCTTTTTCTACGAAAGTTCATGCTTCTTTATATCAAATTATCTCGATCCTTGGTGCATTGAGTGCATCGCAATTACCGCAACAGTGTAACGCAGACGAGCTTGAGCTTAGCCTCCGCTTCCTCGGTAATAAAACGTATTACTTTTAATCATCGAGATATCAATCCTTCTGCTATACATGCGCTCGTCCAGCGCTCGTGGAAAAATGCGGAATGACGGAGAAAAGTCGATTCTCTTTGGAAATTGTTACGCGCGAAGGCACTTCGAAACGAGAAACGATGCAAGATGAAAGCAGTGGAAGACGAGAAAGGGTGGAAGGACTCACGATTATAATTGGAAGTTGTACCACCTTCGTGAGAACGATAAGGCGCGTTCATTATTTCCGTGTTTAGATAACAGTCCGAGCGAGCTGGGCCTATCGGAGCCCATGCTCCTCCTTGTCCTCATCCTCGTCATCTTCGTCGCCTCGTCTGGACAGCACACCCGTCGTCGTCGGTGCGGCTAACTTTTTTAAGAGTATCATAGATCGTGCGAGTGTTCTAGGCCAATGTTCAAGAATAAAGCAATAGGTACCAAAAGAGTGAGAAATGTAAGTTAATTGTGTCAGAACGATCTTAAGTGTTAATGAACGCAACGGATTTAAGAAAATATCTTCCTAAATTTGTTTCGCGCAAATATTAACCCATCTTATGCCTATTGGTGATATAACATCATATATCTATCGTGGCCGAGTTCAAAATATTAAAACTGCAGTAATCACGAGCGCTCGTTTCGCTTTATCCTCGTTCGTCTGCGACGAAGTCTCTCTTCCGTCCGTGAGAGGGTTTGCGTCGTTCATCGACGAACGAGTTCCCATAGGGAATATATAGAAGCGGCGCGGATCATTATAAAAATTAAACGACGTTCATACGATTGATCATTGAAATTATATATCATTCGCGGGGTCGCTCTTCGCGTCCTTCTTCTTCTTCTTTGCAGCAGAGACATTCCTCGCCGACGTTGGAGCTACTCGAAGGTAAAAGGAGAGGAGGAGAAAAGAAGAGACGCAACGTCTCCTGCTCGTAATTCCACACGGCTTCTATCTGTACACATGCATACCTACGTACGAATTTAGCTGCAACACATGGAAAGACGGAAGAGAGTTCGGGCGAATCCTCGAAGCTCCTCCGAAGCCTTAATAAGTCGTTTTCGAGAGATAATCCGTGGCGGGTGTGTCATTTCATTTCTTATAATTTCGTGCCGTTCCATGCCGTATCTCTTTTCTCCTCTTTTCTTCCTTCTCTCACACTCACGTGCATCTACGAGTTCGTAAACGCCCTACGTATACGTTCGCACGTGTGAGACTCCCATCACGATCCGCCTTTAGTCTTCCCCATCATCCTCTCCTTTTCTTTCTCGATTGCGAGAAGGATAGAGCGTGCTACCTCGCGTCGGAACCCCCACCCCCCTCCCGCTCTCTCACTCTCTCTCTTTCTCTCCCGTTCTCCGGGTTACCCCTCTCGGTGCTTAAGATTACACTCATTCAGAGATTTCGGTCGGTTCTTTTAGTCGTTCCACGTCCCTACCCCCGTTGCACTTTTTTCTTCGTATCCTCAGCCCCCTTCGTCATTGACCGAGAGATTTCTTCGACATGGTATACGTGTGCTTCTGCCTTGCTCTCTCTCTCTCTCTCTCTCTCTCTCTCTCTCTTTCTGTCTACGCCTATCTCAAGGTTCGAAACTACTCCGGTGTCCCGGGGAGTCGTTCATTCAAACGTAGAAACTCGGAGGTTCCCTCGAAATCGATGATGAGAACGAGAACGAGAGGAGAAGAGAAAAGATGAGATAAAAAAAAATCGTCGAGATCACGCGCGCATTATTACCGCTTCCACTCGTTATCCCGATTCGAATCGCGGCTTTCTCTATCTTCCCGATCGGCACGTATACGATATTTCGTGGCGCTGCTGTACGGTTAAAAACGCGCTTGATCGGAGAATGGGAGACGATCGAAGCGTCGCGCCGGTGCATCGGTCGTTAAGTCGATTTGCTTTATCGCGAAG
This sequence comes from Ancistrocerus nigricornis, assembly GCA_916049575.1. Classification (NCBI taxonomy): domain Eukaryota; kingdom Metazoa; phylum Arthropoda; class Insecta; order Hymenoptera; family Vespidae; genus Ancistrocerus; species Ancistrocerus nigricornis. The sequence goes on from OU696665.1 coordinate 268,992, forward strand.
GTGAGCCGTTGCCTCGATGATCGTCGGATTGATAATGACGTTGGTCGTTTTATATCTTCGTTATCGAATAAAGGAAGTTCAAAACGAAGAGGCGACCATGTTCTCTTTTTTTTCTTTAATTTACTAGACGAATTTTCGGACGCATGGCCGATCAATCGTGCAACCGACTTACGAGTAATTAGACATCAGTCATTAACGTATATCGGTAGACTAGCTGATAGAAAAGCAAGAATAGAAAAAAGAAGAAGAAGTATGGATACCTACCTAAGCGAAAGAGATCGAAAAAGATAATCCGTTAGGGTGTCGAGCGGGCGAGTCGAGCGAGGTAAGGGATGATTCCGATCGAGGAACGAGTTGTGACTAAAGGAGTAGGCGGCGGGCGGGGGGAGGCGATTCAAATTAAATGCCGGTGAAACAAAAAATGAGCGCGTAATGACAGTACCGGGCAGGCTAACACGGTGGCGGTTGGTATCCTCGGAGCACGTCGATGGAGAGGAAGGAGAGGAGAAGGGTCGAGGGGAGGAGAGGGGAGACCGTGTGATTACCCATCGACCAATAGCGGTCCTCAGAGCGGCCATCATGGTCCAGCCGTAGACGTGCAATCACGCGGTTCTCCAGCATCTCCTGAGAAAGAGACGGGATATTTTCGACTCCTACAGGCATCTACCTGCTTCTTGTACGTAGTGTACATCGTTCTTGAGATAGTTTAATATTCGTTACGTCGTTCGCGAGCGTTCGAATCGATATGGATTTCTTGAGACTCCGTTCGAGAAAATCGGTCTACATGCTACACCCTCTTGTATGACGAAAATTCTTCACGGATTCGTGCGAACGGAACGAAGAAATCGCTATTAGCGATTGCCTTCCGTTACGATGGCTCTTTTTGCGAATAACGAAACCCGTAGGTACCCACACGCGGACGGAGAACTTGCTCGTTAAACTAATTAGGAAAGAGATACCCTCGAGGGTACCGCGGTTTTGCCGGCGTCAATTTGTTTGGAAAACGCGGCGCGCCGTAAAAAAATAACGACGTTTTGTTAAGGCGCTACGCGATCGCAGAAAAGTAAAGCCGGATAATGGCCGCTTTCACGTGCGGTAGCCTCGGCATGGCGTAGCGCCGTTCACCGAACGTACCTTACCTACCTGCGTACGTAATGTAACAACCTTATCCGAGAGTTATCGTTCGGCCACGCAGCGAACTTCATAAAGCTAATTACGCGGCCCCCTTCGCCGGTTCTCAACTATAAAACTGTTATTAACGAAGGACGGCTAAACTGTCGGAGGAACACGGCGGTTACCTCGTAAAAGTTTGCGAATTTAAGAAACAACAACAAAAAAAAAATTGTTCCGGGGACGTAACGGAAACGGGAGAAAAAATTGTAACTCTCTTCGATGGCTATCTATCTCTAGGCTCGAGATACGCAGGGACGATAGACGAAGGAGATAGCACGAACGACCGAGAGTCGCAGTTTAGGTCCGAGCATTTTTCCTTTAACGATAACACTTAAGACCGCGCATAATTACATCCTGTCTTTAAAGGCTCGTCCACAAGCCGAACGAAGTCGGTGTCCGTCGTCTCGCGTCGCGTATCGCCGCGTCTCGCATCGAATCTCACGAGTGCGCGCTCGCGCGTGTAACGCGCGCTCTCTCTCTCTCTCTCTCTCTCTCTCTCTCTCTCTCAGAAAAGGATTACGCGGTCGCAAACTAGCGAGCCAGCGCGCCAGCGAGCTCGGGTATACACGCTTTTCCTATCTTCGACGGATCGCTTCGAAGATTTCACTGGAGTCTCGTGTGAAACGCGCGGATAATGACGAGTACAGGCATCGTCGTAGGCGGAATAGCCGGCGCTTAATAACTCGTTAATTATCGTTTTAGGAAATCCGCGAGCGCGCACACAACATTCGCCAGCGAGCGCGCGAGCCCGTCTTCGTCCAATTACTTTACGTAACTCCCGCGCGTTCGTTTCCCCGGTGGTCGCGGTAATTGGTTTAATTGCGTTTCATAAAGGAGAAAAAAGAGTTGCTCCGATGCGGAGGGAAGGTGTCGACCGAAGGGAAACGCTCGCCCCGGAAAAAAACTCAGACTGCGATAGAGAAAATGAGATGGATGGGTAGGAAGATAGATAGATAGGTAGAGAGAGATGGAGAGAGAGTGTTCTCCTCGCGATGCGACACTCGATGGAATCTCTTTTTTGAAACAGTGGCCGTTACATGGTCCGTTGAAAAAGTCAAGAAGAAATTAACCCGTTTGCAATTAAAAATCGTTTTTTTAGAGACCATCAGTCTCTTGGCTTTTTTCTTTTCCTCTCTTGCTCGGCAAGCAGCACACGCGACGACCTTCGTCGCGCGGTTAATATTTCGTCGTATTCCTTTTATTTTTCCTTTCGGTCGACGGTAGAACGCACCTCACGACTTCCTGTGAGATTCTTATCGGCTGCTTGTTTTAGGTTATCATTATGGCTGGTCCTTCTGGCAGACCGATGGAATTTTGGTTGTGTTCGCGTATGAATCGCTCTCGCGAATCGGCACACGAACTTTACCCACCCGCAATCTCTACGTTTATCGTCTGATCGTGCAAGATCGAAGGTGCGTGCCGCTTCGTTATCGAAGTCGCTGGTAGAAAAGTTATTGGACAATATTTTTTGGAGATTTATGTCATTTTTCGAACATCTACAAAAGAACGTCGTGAATTTGTAAGATTCGCGAAAGCGCAAAGAAAGTGCGAGAAAATATTTCGTTTACCCACTTGAACGAATTTTTCGTACGCAAACGCGGAGATGTCGATTATTAGACTCGGCAGGTAATAAATCACGGGCAAACGCTAGCGCTTTTTCGTCACACCCACTATACGCGCAAGCCGCCGGCATTAAGTCGCCTTTGAACGGCGTATAACGCTTTTAACAAGGAGATCGCGTGACGAGATCGTCTATCCCGGCCTCTTCGCGACGACAAAGCTGCCAACTTGGAAAATATCTTTCGAGTGTTTGTGAAATGCTGCTTTTCGAGATTCTAATTTGATTTTGTTTCATTCTTAATCATTATTTACAAGAGGCCACTCTAATTTGTAATTTAAAATCATTATGATTGCTATGACCTCTTGAAATAGCGTAAAAGAAAAGGAGGTGCCCGCATTAATAGAAGGAGGAGAGGGAGGGACGAGAAGAACGGAAGTTGGACGACGTTTCGCCTCGTGAAGGACACGAAGGACAATGGCGCGACGGAAAGGAAGTAATTCGCGAAGGACTTAGTCCGTGGCACTGTTTAGACTTCGGACTCGCGCGCTTCTTCGTTGTTACCTCGTCGCGTACGCCTTCGTGGCGCATTGTCTTGACAACTTAGCGGTTATTTTACACGCTGTTAGCTCGGTAAGCTAGCCACGAGTTTACCGCTGTTTCTATGCTAATGAGTCGTTCCAAGAAGACGAAGGATTGCGGCTTTCCTCCTTCGCTGGACGAAAGAGGGTGATGATGGTGGTGGTTGCGTGCGCACGATCGAGAGACACGGAGAGACAGAGAGAGGGAGACTCTCCCTGGGAGAGACAGAGAGAGGAATGGAAGAAGAAACTCTACGCGGAGTCGGTTTCCCCAGTTTCAAACGGCTCGAGTTAATACCAAAACTTGGCTTCTACTTACGTTTCGGACTAAACTCACAGCAAAACGAGCACTTGAGAAATACATGCACGTAACGTCGTATCGCTGCTTCCAAAGGAGGAGGAGAAGACAGAGAGAGAGAGAGAGAGACCCCGGCAATTACGCTACGGAGAAGTTTGAGTCACGAGCCAAAGACGATCACAGTTACCTAGCTAGCGTGTAGGCCGAAACCGATCCAAATCGATTCTAAGCAGCAGCTTCGATATACGTCGATCCGAGAAGAAGCTCGAGATAAAAGAACGCGAGGAAGCACGTATTTATCTTGAACGAGTACGTTCTTGTGCGCACACCTATTTCATGGCATTGACTCGACAAGGTACCTCTTGCATCACACGATGCTATCGTAACTGGCTTCGAAAAAAAATATAGGCGCCATCGGCTCGATGCAACATGCAAATTGTTGGTTTCGATCGGGTAAAAGGAATCTCCAGGGTTCTTGCGATTGGTTGGCGTTCGGGCGCGAATCGCGTTCCTCCCTTCAAACTCTTACCTAGGTAGGTATTTTCCTCCCGCGCGAGGGAGGATTCCGTTCGTGAGTGATCTTGCAAACGAGAAAATCTTGCGGGGTCGTGTGATTTAAAGGAACGCCCGTAAGCCACGAGCTTTGAACGATTTGGAACGCGAGGATAATGGCTAGGAAAGAGAAAGAGAGAGAGAGAGAGAAAGAGAGAGAGAGAGAGAGAGAGAAGAACAGTGTTGAGAAACAAAGGGACAGAGAAAGACAGAGAGGGGTGTGGAACCGCCGAAAGGTGGACGAAAAATAGATACGTCGTCGAGATAAGGCGAACGGCTACGCACGGTGACCGGGGAGGCATGAAAATAAAAAAGGAAGGAAAAATGTAGCCGCGGTACGAGTCGCAAAGCGATTAAGTCCATTATACAGTTTTATCAGCATGAGAAAGATCTAATAGCGGTAACGCAAAGACCCCTCTGTTCCTCTCGCTCTCTCATTCTCGCGTTTCCTCTTTACCGGACTAATTCTCGCCCCTCGGAAACGACCCTCCGTCGAGCGTCTACCTCGTCGTAGTACGAATGCGTAAACGGCCCCCCTCGATGTGTCATATGCGCCACTTGTATTTACGTGTTTTACACCCCACTCCTCGTACGAGCGTTTCTTCTGGAACGCATAGGTAGTTAGGTACATTACATGAAAATTTTCATAATCGTACGCGTCGCTATTCACTCGAGATAACAATAGTACAGAATTATTATTTTATATTAAATTTCCTGCTTATTCGCAAATATGTATATGAATTTTTGTAAATGCCGCTCGAGATAAAACTTAATGTTAAATACATACGAGCTTATAGGTCTCTCTAATCGCTTCCTACAACTTCCTATTGCTTCCTAATCTAGCTTTCGGGCCGTCATTTACCCAGACAAATTCGTTCGAGCCTTAGAAAAGAACACGAGCAAGGTGTACACGTGTGACATACCTAATATTATGTGTGTGTGTAGGTATATATATATATATTATATATATATATATATATATATACATCATAGGTACGTAACGCGTAACGAGGGCCCGCTCGTTACACTCTGGACGATTAAAACACCTGCAGGAAATCACGACCCCCATCCTCCGTCCACTCCCCCTTGAATGCAAATATTATCTTAATTGCTATAGAAAACTACCACCGTTACCTAGAAATGCCCTTCCCCTTCTATCACACGCGCGCGCGCTACCTAACGAGCACGGGTGGAGAATAGTGCTCGCGGAGGGGTGGCTCGACCACCCCTTGCGAGAACGAGCCTGCGTTTCGTACAATGCTCTTTCACGATGACTCGTTAAAGCCTCCTTTCCTTCTATGATCGATATTAAATTTATCGAGCTGGGATTTGCTTCGAGGGCGGCCACTCGTTAAAGTCAGGAAGGAAATTTCTTAATCGCTCGTTTGTCGTTTTTTATTCAACATCACGATCGAATCCTTCTCCCTCGGATTACAATCATATTATTCCTTTTCCTTCGCCAAAAGGTTTGTCATTTTATCACGATATCGCCCCCGTCATTTAATTGAACGTATCCACTACGTTCAATTAAATTCAATTAGTGAGATTGCCCGAATATGTGTAGGTACTTATAGGTGGGTACATAACGTAATTACCTACGTAGCCGTTCTAGAAGAATATCGCGATGTTTTGTAATTTATGCGAAGTATATAAAAGTATGGAATACCTATTTTTCGAAATCGGCGATGATGAATCGCCGATTTAGCAAGGTCCCCCTTTAGGCAACGTCCGCTCCTGGTTCTTCATGCTCGCGTTATGAAGCGACTCCTTTATATTTGACTTAATTAACTTTCCGTGCGCGTTTCTTTTTCGTGAAAACTCGGATATCACGCGCGAAATACCGTATAACGAAGCGTTGCGAAGGATATTAACAAGGCAAAAGCCGAAGGCGAAAGAGTCGTTCTTCGTGATCAAAATTGGCCTGGTTGAAGAGAACATTATTGCAGCGGTATACAATTTGTATCTGCTTGAGCTGCCAAATTTGTTATTTTACAATCTTCGCGTGTGCTTGGCGTAACGTGAGATCGGATCTTGTCGCCATGTAAATAAACAAAAGAAAGAGGGGTGGGGCTGTGGGGGGGGGGAGTTAGAGAGAGAGAGAGAGAGAAAAGAAGCCGCGTCTTCGCGTTCGCGATGCGCCTGCGAGCACCTTCCGACTTATGGAAGTTTAGCCGTTAACTTAACCGGCGTTTACCTTAATCTAAGATCAGAGGTGCCTGGACTGCGGGCCGTGCACCGCGCGTTATAATGTATGACCGTATGAATATGCATTGGACACGGTACGAGGTCCGCCGAGTACTACCTACTACGACGGAGGCCCGGTTACACACAAGCGTACTTATTCGCGCGTATGCGCCTCGTTCAACGTGTTTGCTCACGCTCGTTTTACCGGTACACACGGCGAATCGCGCACGGTAGCGTCCTATGTTACCCCGTGCGCGCTAGCATATGCGTGCATCACAACTCTATGCGATCGTGAGTCCGCCCGCCTCCTCTCCTCTCTTTTCATCTACTCCTTGCATTCTCCTTGCGGCACGCGGTTATCCGTTTTTTCCTTTCGTTCCGATTCTTCGCAGCAACCACTTGGTACGAGTGTTCGCCCGCCAAAAGGTATGGGGTTTTGGAAACGCGCGCAAACCCCGTTTCAAACATCTTCTCCAAGTGTGGGTGTTATTTGTGCGTTCACGGCTCCGCTTTCGTACGGTGTCGCTATATAGGTACCTACGTACGTGGATCGGTAACCCTACGTATACGTAGCGTATGTGTGCACGTACATGTACGAATACGACGATCGCCGCCGGCAACGACGAAAGAGGTGAGTCCATGGTGGATCCTTATCTTCGGAAATTTTACGAGCGTTTTAAGGGATCGTTAATTCCAGGACTTTCATCGTATGTCGACCTCTACGGTCCGCTTTCATTTCGTTTCGTAGCAGCTGCCAGGCAACGGTACGCTTCGAACAAAAGCTTTACGTCCTTTCGCGATAAGTTACACGGTGTAACGTAGGACGTTTTCGTTAATGATCCTGCGATGGCATGATATTTGAACGGAGACGTAATTTACGGAATCGTAATTTTACGGAAAGGAGAATTGGCGCGGATGGGCCGGGAAATTATTGCTCGATCTTCGATTAACCTGGCGAAAAGGGCAAAAACGTTTTTGCACAACACGAAGGGATGCACCCTCCTTGCAGTTTCCGTAGTGCGAGTGAAATTGAAGCCTTCGAAGGGTCGGTAGCGGAGTATTAACCTTTCTCACTTTGCTCGGTGCGACGGACGTGATTACATGATCAAACTTCTACGTACAAAATACGGTATCGAGTGGTAGTAGATACGCGACACCGACCATTCCATCGCGAGACTCGCAAAAGGATACCAAACAAAGCGTGTTAGGTATTTGTCATTTTATCCGGGATCCACCAAATACGAGAAGCCAGCCAAAATTTGAGGAAAATCGTTAACAATGCTGCGATCTTGAATTACGCCTTTCCGTTATTGCATAGGTACCTATCTATCCTTGGCCGGCAATACGAAAACTGTGCGACTCGTCGATTTCGCGTTTCCGTTGAATTTCTATCGCAAATAAATTCTCAAAAAAAGTAATGTGCGTTTTAACGTTTCACCATTCTCACCCGTCTCACCCGTTTTTCGCATTTGGCACATCGCGAAAGGAAGACCGCCCAGAAGTGCTTCTTCTAGGATTCATGAGGCTTAATTGGCAATTTGATAAGAGGCAGTTTAAACGCTTTGAACTTTTCACTTCGTCGAGGGAGGTCGCCGCGCGACTTCTCATGTATATTTAAACGAAATATCCAGGCTGATGCGTTTCTTGTCCGTGCATTAACGGCACGCATTCATATTAATATATTTGAGCCGCGTTTCACGCTGGGTAGAAGCCGCCCGGAGAGAAGCTATAAGAGGAAGAGTAAGAAGAGAGAGAAAGAGAGAGAGAGAGGGAAGCGAACCGGGGGCTGGAGGTTTTTTCTTAGGTGGAAGTTAATTGGCGAGTGATAAGCGCGCTCTTTAACGCCATTAACTTTTCATTTCGTCGCCTTCGAGTCGCGACACTCACGGCTAACTCTCTCATGTTTTATTCAATAATTCGCGTACGCGACTGTACGCTCGCCGGTATACGCGCGCGCGTATACCTACGTATACCCACGCACGCACAGACACCTACGTAATATCTGCATAGAAGCGTTCACTCTAGAATGCATGCTTCTTACCTTCGAGAAAGGATACCACCGAGTGTGTTACCCATATACGAGGTACAAGAGTAGCGTAAGGAGAGTTATCCTCGTATTTCGTTCCGAGTTAACGATTAGAATACCGCGTTACGCGTGCGTGCTCGTATCGCGAGACTCGTTTAATCTTTCTCTTCGCGGAGATACATGACGGGCTTGTAAGTTTATACACCCGCGTATCGCGAGGCTACGCACCGACGATGTCGACATCGATTTATCGACGATGTATTCCATAACAATACATTAGACTTGATATATACAGGGTGAGGCGCCTAACTTGATGACCTAAAATATCTTCTGAATTATGTACTGTACAAAATTTTTTTTTTCTGAGGTTACATGGGATCAAGGGGGACATCATACGGCATATATAACTTTTTTATAAGTGGAGGCGTTATAGAGATTCGAGGGTGACCGTTGTTTTTTTTAATCGGAACACCCTACCTTTTTACGCTATTCTTAAAGAGCACTAATTTTTACATAAAAAACTATTAAAATATTTTTCTCTAAAGTTATTAATGTGTTTAATGTGTTTAATGTGTTAATGTGTTTAAAATATTAAATGGTCATCAAGGTCTCCGTGCCGGATGCACCATATGGGCCGCATCAAGCTCGCAGGTACGCATCAAAGAGACTTACTAGCCCCACGTAATTAAATGATGTCACCAGCCGTCTCACTAATTTCGATGATTCTTCCGTTCCTCTCAACTGTACCGTTACTAATTCGATTTCAAAGCGGACTGTTACTCACAGAGGCGGAACATGCGTGCAACGTGCATGTTACACGTGTAACCTTAACGTCGTAAATTGCAAACGAAGATATACGCTGTTGCTTATAAAAATTAAATGAAAATAATAAAAAATCCTCCGAATGTTCGATCAATAAGACAAAATAGACGCGCGTACAGCACTCGTGTCTCTTTTATTTCTAGCGAAATCATTTCCACGATCGGCCGATCCTTGAATGGTCGAGAAAAGGCATGAAAACCACATCGTAAAAAGCGTTCGTCGCGTCGTCGTCGGGAGTGGCCTCCCTCTCTCTCCTCGATGGTCTCATGAATTCCTAAATTCGCCGGGTAACCCCGAGCTAGGCTAGCACCCTTCCCTCGATCTCCCACTTCGTCCCCCTCTCACTCTCGATGGCTCTCTTCAACCCCTTCCAGGTGGTCCCGACTCCCTCTCTCTTTTTCCCATTCTTCCGTTCGGGCTACTTGGTAGCCCATCTCGAGGAGAAGCTGCCGAAGAAGTGGGAGAGAAACTCGTGTCGAGCAGCTCCCACCCTTTTCCTCGTGGTTCCAACAACCCCCACTCTGCCGCTCTCTGGCACCCTCTATCCATCATTCTCTCTCTCTCTCCCTACCTCCCTCCCTCCCTCCCCTGTCAGCCCCCACGCGCTGCCGCTCCCGACGTTCTCCGTAACCGTCCTCCCCTCGCGACTATAATGAAAGATATTAACTACAATTTTATATCGAATTACCGCTGAAACACATTTCAAATTACATGGGCGTAGCCGCAGCACGTAGCGGAGGTGCCGAGGTTGGCCGAGATGCGATTGGCTAGCTACTTAACGGCATGGTATTTCATTGGTTGGCGCCAAACTGTGGTGGGGTGACGACAGGGCGTGCCAGAGACTCGATATGGCCGCCCAACGAGTGGAGGCGCCTCGAAGACTCAGTCCGAACAGACCAGTCGAGGCAGCCCGATGCACACGTACGCCTCGTCATTCGACCTCGCTCCTCGTTATTTTTTATCTCGTATAATTCGTGAAATTTCTCGACTTATGAACACAGAAAGTAGTTGTATCTGTACCTATAACATATGCTCATGTATCTATATCCAATGGAGAATCGAACGTGATCAGAGATATAGTACGAGTAGATAGATCGAAGATCGTACCTTTGCCCGTACATGTGATCGTAAAAAAGGACACAATTCGCTGTATCGGATCGTGATAAACGACCTGTAAATCGTGCCAGCTCGATGACCAGTGGACGTGCTCTCCCAACGAACTACGGACGACGTTGATCCATCGGCTACGATAAAAGAAGTGCGACCTATCGTATTTACGATCGGCAAATAAAGATTAGAACTCGTGTACCATAGTGTGTTTCGCAGCAGTTCGGAATAGTGACCTGCAGCGAGGACAATTGTTTTCGGGGGAGATTAGCGACAGGTGCCAAATCGTGATCGCTCCTGCAAGATATTATCCCGTGGAATTCTCTATTAAAAAAGAAGAAAACGTTCGCTAGCGAAATTAGTGTAAGGTGCTGTCATCGGCCGATTCCTTTCTCGCATGAAAATAATAATTAATAGTCGTGCGCGCGAGGAAAAGAAGAAGGAAAAGGAAAGCGGAAATGGGCTGCTGGCGCGCAACTCCGCTCGGTAATTATGTTAAGTGGGCAATTAGCAATTAAGCAAGAAGCCGAGCCGAGCCAAGCGGCCCCTTAATCGTGTCCGAGAGAAGACGTAGGTGTTCGAGCCGGCGGTGGTGGAGGAGGCGGTGGCGGCGGCGGCGGTGGCGGCGGAGGTGAAGCGCAAAGTTTTGCGAGGAGAGACCGTTCGATGATCGGTTTCGTTTATTCGATGTCGATCCGATAAGCATTCGATATTGATCGAACATTAGCTACCTTCGAGCGGTATCTACGAGTACCGCTTGATGTCATCCTTGAAACTTGGCAATAAAGGTTCTTGACCCCGCTTAAAATTGTAGGTACGACGGGGGATCGTCGCTCGATCGACGTCGCTGGCTGGGGCGTTTCGAATGTGCGAAGAGTACGCGACTCGGATTACGCGATCTTGATTACTCTGGATACAGTGAACAGTGAAAAGAAGTTTTCGTCGAGAGACGGGAAACTAAGACTCGTCGCAGCGACGACAAGAAGGTGGCGGTCGTGACTCGTTTGTCGTGACGGAAACGTTTTGATCTCGTCGGCAAGATTCTTTCTCCGAGGTACGGGAGGAGTCCTGGCGTGGCGACAGAGGCACCAACGGGTGGTGCCCGTAGCCCGAAGGAACCACCAACTTCCACCGTAATGACGGTCCACCATCATCAAAACCACCACGTGGCGGCTCTCAGTGGCGTCGCCGTGCCCGGGAACGGTCTCAATCTTAGCAGAATGTCAGGCCTCGAGGCGCACAGCCTGGACAATATCGTCGAGAGGAACGGAGGCGTCGGCATGGAGCATCTTTCGAACGGCATCGATGCCAGGAACAAGACTCACAATAACAACAACAATAATAACAACAATAATAACGGTTTGCCACGAGGTGGCGCCTCGACGACGATGCCGCAAAGATCAAGGTTCATGATCACCGATATCCTCGCCAGTGCTTCGAGCAAGGTACACCCGTCGGGCCTGCCGCTGCAGGAACCACCTGGAAGTCCACCCTCGACGCCGAGGGATCTCAGCGTACGGCATCAATCCAAGTCGTCGTTGAGCAACAGCAATCTCGACGAAGATAGCGACGCCAGTCATCACGATGGTGCTTCCGTCACTTCCAACGGTAAGGATACTTCAATTATTTCAAAGAACGAGCGATCACCTCGGATTGTAGTTACTTAAACTTTCGACAAGCTCATTCAGGTACCTACCCGAAGAGATACTTGTAAAGATTCGATCGATTAATTTCGAATTCATTTCACGACTTTGCGTGCATATCGTGGAGACGATTCGAAGGAACTTTCACGAAGGTGTCAAGGACATTCTTGGGGCAGTCCTGTCCGACCGGATGTTCCATTCGGTTGGATCGTCGTCGACCGTCGCACCGTGGTCGACTGCTACGAAGGAAAGAGAGGGAAGAGTAGGAGGCTCTCGCTTTTCACTTCGCAATCAGATATTTCTCGAGAGATAAAGGCTTCCACCGATGGGACCCCTTGTCCGGCAACGTTTAGGGATTCTAATGGTCTCAAATTGGTGCTCGGCGCTCGAGCGCTTTAATTATGTTACCCTCATTTGTTTCATTCATCTCGTCTTCTCTCTACCTGCTGGCATCGCTGCTGCTGCTGACGCCGCCGCCGCCGACGCCGCCGCCGCCGTTGCCCATTCTAAATCTTTTTCTCTGACCCCTTCGGCGGCGCCGAGCAGTCGATCCTTGCTTTTCCAGGATCGGCCCACGCTTTCCGTATTCCTCAAATCGCAATCATTAAATAGCGACCCTGCAAAGCGTGTAATTTTTGTTTCACGTAATAACGACCTTCTTCACTCCTCCCTAAGCGGTCTGTTTTAAGAAGGATGAAACTCGTACGGTGCTTGCCCGTGATACGACGGTCGTCATACCCCGAGATACGAGTTTATTTATATACCTGCTTCGAGCGTATCGAGTCGGACGGTAGGATAAGATCAATGACCAGTCGGCGTTTGAAAATTTCGAAAGTCACGTCACGGTAATCAATAATCCGTGTCCTTGTCGGGTTGACACCAGGAAAGCAATTTACGATAAGAAGTTCGCCGGCTTCCACTTTACCTATCGGTCTCTGGTAAAAAGCTAGCGTGTAGTAACACTTCGGTAAGCGTCGCGTTTTAATAAACGTCCGAGGCAAGACGCGATGCCGTACATTTTTCGTTCCCTTATGGAGAACTTAACGAAAAAAAACGAAAATAAAAAAAAAAAAAATACCGTTTATGAGACCGAGCATATTGCAAGTAAACAAAGAAAAAGAAGAGAATAGAACAACATTTGGCGACCGCGAACTCGAAATCGAAGCAAAGAAGACTATCGTTCGATGAGTCGTTGCGTTTTAAAGCTCGCGATCTTCTTGAGAGAAAGAGAGGAGAGAGAGGGAGAGCGAAAGAAAACGAGAACGCTTTGCGCGAGCACGTTAGGGGAGAGCTCAGCACAATTGTATCGCACACTCCTGGCGCGTTCTTACGTCTCTAATGATACACGGCTACAGCGTTATCAGTTCGCGGTTAACCTCACGCGGCTAATCGTCGGTCTGTGTATACGGTGTCTAACTCCCTCACGCTGTCGGATAAAGAATTAATGAAGGGCAATTAGGAGTAGTAACGCTACCGTAATTGCCGTCGGACACGCTCGGAGGCCATCGTCGACGATTTTCGCGATCGATAGCCGATTGAAATGCGTTTTCAACTACGTCCGTTGCTTCTTCCTAACCCCCACCCTCTCTCGTTCTCTCTCTCATTTTTCCTTTTATTCTTTTTTCACCGATGCGTGTCCATTTGATCATTCTTATGCCTGTGAATGTATTAACCAAAGAAAAATGTCGTCCTTTGTCGGACAGATTTAGAGAGAGAGAGAGAGAGAGAGAGAGAGAGAGAGAGAGAGAGAGAGAGAGAGAGAGAGAGAGAGAGAGTAATTCGTTCGAGCGACATTAAGAAATGGTTTAATTCTAATAGGTTTGAGCAAACTCACCCCTCCCTAGCGCATAGTGTACTTTCGAACGATAAAGTCCCTGCAAAACAGCGCGCCGCCTCTACGCGCGCAAATATCGTTTTTCGAGCGCGTGTAGCAGTAGTTTGTAATCCGCTTACGAAGCCAACATTCGGCCCCGGGGGCACATTGTCGTCGTCGTCGAGCCAATGCTCCTTGTCGTTTCTTCCTTTCTTCTTTCTCTCTCGCTCGCTCTCGCTCTTCGGGATCCTCGCAAGGCTCGGCTGGCTGTTAGCGTGCCAGCGCGACGCACGTAAAGGGATTCGACTTTTCGCGCGAGACTAATCCGAGAACCGGAAATGATTGGCAACCGTTTAGAACTCGGCACGGATTAGGAATTGTATGAGAGTAGGTACGCCGAGACGAAAGAATCGTCGCCCTTGTCGCTTCCCTCTGTATCCGAGCATCGTGCGCCCTCGAAGCTCTTGACAAACGAGAAACCGGCTGTCAAGCTTTTGACGAGACAATCTGCTCTCGATTAATTCACGACGCTGCCCGGGCAATGTCGAAAGAAGTAGGTATAGTATAAAGACGCTTACGGAAACGACGACCTCTCTCCTTAACCGCCGTTTGACTCTCGTGCTTTAGATAAATCTCGTGTCCTTTCAAGAACGATCTTCAAAGCGAAGCTTTTCTGTATCTAATCTATCCATCTCTGGGTTCCGCTTTATCATTCGATATTTCAATCCGCTCCTCGTCGTAAAGCCGATAGTTTGTACTAACGCTACAAATCCTATTTTTCCAATGAGTATCCCCGCACGGGATAGGTACTACTCAACGTATCTATCGCGCGCACACGTATCGCGCGTTAGGCTTTTCCAAACATTTCGTTCGTGCGAATCCTTAATACCAGTCAACGCGACAGCACTGCCGTCGTCGTTCGGGTTCATCATACACGCTCGGTTTTCAACGTTCGGCCTAATGAGATTCTCTCGATGGCAAAGCCTCTTAACCACCTCGCTGCAAAGTCGGTGACGCTGCTGACCTCGCTTTGCGACACGCTCGAAAAAGGTTACTCGTTACGCTCGTTACGCTCGTTCTCGAAATCGCGCGCACAGTAACAAAGCGATCGAATCGTGCGCGATTCGTATGCCGATAATAAAGCTGAAGTACACGACGAGGGGGTAAAAACCGACGTGGTCGTCGTCGACTTCTAAACCTTACGTTTATATGGCCGTCGAACGATTTGCGACCGATCGAAACGTCGAATCTGGACAACGTCGGACAATGCGTATTGTTTCGAGCGCATTTGATATCGCGTGGATCGATGGGATAATTAATCACTCGCGCGATACGTGCGCGATTTTCGTTCGGCCATCTTGCGAGCGCATTAGCCATAATTCTCCTTTTGAAATTGGAACGAGAGAAACGCGGAGAGGGGGAAAGAGGTCCTTTTTGAATTTGATAGCTCACTGAAATATTACCGATTCGAGGAATTTATATTATAGATAAATTAAGAAAACGCGACGCTTGAAACTTAATCGTCGGTGGCACGCTTCGACGCCCGCACGTTCGCCGAAACGACTTCTCTTTCTGTCTTTCTCATATGAGATTTATAGTAGTCACGTAGGCGCGCGAGCGCGGACGAACGATTAACACGCAAATCGAAGTATCAAAAATAACGCGCACCTGCACCTACTACCTGTAGGTACTTGTGTGCTCGACTACCTAAGTTGTACTTATATTCGCTTTATAAGTTTTCGTCTTCTTCTTCTTCTTCTGCTTCTTCTCTTTCTGAACGTAGACACGAAAGAAGGGACGACACGTGTAGTCGAACGAGCCGGAGCAACGACTACGACGACAAGTAGCCGGAGGCCACTTGGCGTCTCGCTAACATGACTTTCGCGTGACCGTCTCGACCTTGGTGTATCGGAAGAACCGATTTTCCTCACGATTTTCGATCCTTTCGCGAGGTGATATAAAAATTAGCCCGTTTTTAAGCACGCTTTGCATTATAATTGATAATGCAAAGCCGTTCTATAATTTCCAAGAAAACTTATCGTTAGAATCGAACGATCGAACGAACGGCGCGGCGCACGTGTCGTTGCTTTTCGATTCGATTTGGCGATTAAATAGAATCGTCTTTCTCGTTAATGGATTTCTTTAGTGAATAAGGTACTAGTTTCGTTCCTCGCTAAACGATGACTCGTCGAAATCACGATCCAATTCCATCGAGGAGCGGAGGAAACGAGGCGCGTCGGTGACAGTGACTGGGTTCTAACGTCGATGACTTACAATTAGAGTGGGCGAAAAGCCGAGCTATCCAAAGGTTCTTCCACCCTTTTCGTGCAGCGTCGTTCCGTTTCGTACCCGTCCTTACTTATATATAACCTCATGTAGGTTCCCCGCTTCTCTCTCTCTCTCTCTCTCTCTCTCTCATTGTCATTCTTCTCTCTGCGTCAGTCAGTCTACGTAGCTGTTTTCTCATACTCGAATCAAAGCCTACCTCTTTTCGACGCGAAGAAAAATCGATTATCATAACCCTCCCTCTCTCATGAGAGCCTTCGTGCTTTCATTTAACCAAGCCCGCGGTGCCGTAAAATGCGCTCTAAGGCCGGTGACAGACTAGAGCATTGATACATTGGAGAACAGCGGAAGGAGCATTTAGACGGTTTAAGAAGTAAGATGTATCGCGACGTATAAACGACAAAATAATGGTCGCTTTGATCGGCGTACATAGGTATTATTTCGAAACAGAGACCGGTCACCCGACAATCGTTCTTCCAGTCGTCGCAGTCGTTGTCGTCGTTGTCTTTGTGCATTCCCATTCACCGCCTACATGGAATGCACCCGTGAAATTCGAGAAACGCGAGCGCGCTCACCGTACACCCCGCGAAACCTTAGGCTCGCATAATTTGATCTGACAGTAACTCCTGATTGCATTTTTCCCTATAATGTTTCCGTGGCGGCGGAGACAGATCGTTGTACAGAGCGACACACGACACCTCGCGAGTCCTTATTCCCGGACCGACGCGACGCGTTAGACGCTGTGAAATTCTCTAGAGGTGTTACCATGAAAGAGAACGACCAGTGTTTTCTAATGCCGTCGCTGTTGTAATCGCAATCGCAAAGTGCTCGAGCTATCGGAAGAATTTCCCGTTTTCTCATTTGAGTACGTCGTCATATTGGAATTTATGGAGAAGCTTCTCGAGAGCCCGTTGAATCGGAATTACGCGTAACCAGCGGGCAAATATATCTACTATCTGCTTTATGCAGGGACGTACGGATCGCTGATTCGACCCCGTAGTTTGTTTTCTCTCTCTCTCTCTCTCTTTCTGTCAGTCTGCAAATAGAGTGGGCAGGCAATAAAACGTGGCCCCATAACATTATCCCCGGTGTTTTCTCCCCTAAAGGTGGCGGCTGTAACACAATACAGAAGAGGGGTCAGATTGTACGGCGCGCGCCGGCGGCCACCGCCCCTGCATAGAACCAGCGAGAGGGTGCGCGCGGAAGCAGCCGAGTTAAGAGCGGAGACCGCGACTATGACACGGGGCCAAGCGCGAACAAATTCCCACCCTTTATCTCTATCGACTTTCACAGTTTTCCTTACTTTTCGGAGAAACATGAAAATTTACAAAAAAACAAATCTGAAAGGAAGAAATTCTGTGAAAAGGGGAGAGGTAAGATATCACCCTAAACATTTGGGATACGAAAGTGACGCAGTACGCGCGCGACCTACGTATTATTACTACTACTACTACTACTACTACTACTACTATTACCAGCACCACCTACTTACCCTTCTCGCGGACTCGTAACGAAATATAGCGATAAGCGAATAAAATCGCGCGACATCCGCGCGCACAATAGACTCGCTCCTCTTTCTGCGCTTTCACCGTCGCTACCGGTAGCGTCGTTGCTCTACGACCACCCTCTTTTACCCTCCCGCTCCCACACTCCGCGCACCCTTCTCTCTTCACCGTCCCCTCTTTCTCCATTTCCCTTTTTCATCCACAGTCCTATCTCCGTCGACCATAAAGCGCAAAAGCAACGCTTTGCGAAAGTTTTATTATTTCCACTTTTACGATCCGCCCGGCTAACTCACCGCTTCGACCTCGCACACACAAATAGGTGCACACGTCGATTCTGTAGGTACATGGTGCGTACTTGCTCTCGTCGATATACCACAACGAAGGCTCGTTATACGAGGACGATGGAGAAAAGTTTTGCCATCGTTCAAACGAGAAGGACCTCGCGATCGACGTCGTATCGTCTAGTCTAAGGCTAATCGTATCGACGCGCTTCTACACCGCTTTCCATAAAATGGGGTGAGCGGGTGAATTTTCGGACGCAAAGGGGAATAGATAAAAGCATTTACAATTTACATAAACATTGCGAACGCCACCGTGCGATTCGATGTAACGAGCTTAACGAATAAACGGCTCGATTAGGTAACATTAGGCACTTCTCTTCTATCTCTCTCTCTCGCTCTCTGTTTGTCGGCGTTTCTACACCAAGTTATATTCGTCGCAGTCCGGAGGAGTTTCACTTGCACTATTGCACGGTGGAAGAACAAACGTAAGGACGATAACGACGCCAAAGACATTACGTTAGCCATGCTGCGACTAATTGCGCCAGCCACGTAATTGCTCAATAAACATCCTGTTAATCTCACTTTTGTGCGCCGTACATTGTACATATTAGAAGCATATACATATATGTGTATGTATACAAGTAGCTCCCTCTCCTTCACGACAATTTTCGCGACGATTTTCCACGAACTTGGACAAGCATCTAGACAAATCCTTCCTCCCGTAGGTATTACAATCGCAAATGAATATTACCTTCTCTACCTGTACGCAGGTGCAACTAAACATGATAGTGGATTACAACGAGGTGGAATAAAACATTTTTTGAAGATAAAATGTACAAGCTAGGATTCGTCGTTTCTGTCGACAGAATCAAATGTCACGTCGTCACGTTCAGTGTGCGAGTAAGGAGACATCGCATGCATGCGGTGGGAGTGCGCAAGTACGCGAGCATGGAAAAAGATCAAGAGGAAAACTATCTATATATATATATATATATATATATATATACCTATATATCCTTCTATTGCTCGCTCACTCACTCGCTCGCTCACTGACTGTTTCCACGGATAAAAAGATAAAGAGGATATTCGTGTTGGTGAGTTCTCGAGTTACTCCAAAGTCGGTGGAAAAGTTTCGACTAACGTCTTGGAAGTGTCTCAAAAAGAAGAAGATAAGAAAAAGAAGGAAAGGAAGAAGACCCCGTGCAGAGGGACCCATCCGCCGCGGGCTCTAAGTGTATCACATAGTAAATTTAGTTTTCCAACCTCCGTTTCTAGCCTTCTACGATACGATCCAACTCCCACATACATATACACATGTGCAAGCACGTACGTTGCTCTCTCTTTCTCTCTTTCCTTCTTTCCCTATCCTTTCACCTCGAAGGGCATAACCCGAGCCGGAGAGGTTACCTCGCTACAACGTTCGCCGAGGAGCCGGAGAAGGAGGAGGCCACGGCCAACGTTTCCTAGGGGGATCGTCGGCCATCTTTGGAGTATGGCGGACACGGATCCGTTCGAGCGAATCTGGCCGATCAAACGGGAGCTAAGAGCTGCGCTTTCGTCCGGGTTAACTCAATCTTCGAGCTTTCTACCATTCCTCCCTCTCTTTCTATTCCCTCCTCTCGATGCTTCGCCACCCCTCCCTATACTTTTCTTCTACGTTC
Organism: Ancistrocerus nigricornis; assembly: GCA_916049575.1. NCBI lineage: Eukaryota > Metazoa > Arthropoda > Insecta > Hymenoptera > Vespidae > Ancistrocerus > Ancistrocerus nigricornis. The sequence goes on from OU696665.1 coordinate 288,482, forward strand.
TCCTGTTTCAGACCACTCTGCCCCTTGGTCTACGTCTCTATCTCTTTCTCAAGCGAGCTGCTTCCTCTGCCTCTCTCATTCACCACCACTGCCATTGCCACCCCATCGACCACCTACGACCGTTCCAATCGATGAACTCGCGACAACGGGCCTTTAGATACTTTTAGAAGCCCGCGGGGCATCCCTCGAGGGGGTTCCTTCGAACGTCCTACGATCGTCGTACGAGCCTTTCAAGTACGCCGCTTCTCGAGCGTAAGTATCTCGAAATGCGAGGAGTCGATAGAAACGAACCGTGTGGACCCTTTTCAAAGTATGCATGCGAACGTTACTTTAGATCTGATTTCAAATTTGATCGATGTGGTCTATTTATTTCGGGGAATTGGATAGCTACTTCGTCCTCTGTCAAATATTTACGATGCTTTTTAATATGTATTCCATCCCGTCGAAAGATCGTGACCGTTTCACGCGACCAACGAGTAGATATTATTGTCCGTTGAGAAAATATGTGAAATACAGAGTAAACTGCGAAGACGACGACAGCAGCAATAACAGCAACGATAACGACATATTCGGTAGACGAAATGGGCGGAGTGGTGAACGCGCTTCTGCGCAACCAGATTTTATCTACGTCGATCTGTGAACGACTGAACGTGTGCCTGCCTGCATCTACCGTCGAGAATGTGTGCGCGCGCGAAGAGGGAGGGAGAGAGAGAGAGAGAGAGAGAGAGAGAGAGAGAGAGAGAGAGAGAGAGAGGGGCGGGGGGAGAAAACAAGTCGACGACGTGTATCGGGAGTAATCGCTCTCCTCGGGGAATCCCACCCTCTCCGAGTTGCCGGCAAACCGGGGAGATAATTTGTGGCGTCTCGACGCGTCTGCGTGGTCCAATCCCCGCGAACAGCCAATCGCGTTGTACTCTGAGAACAAAAAGAACTCGCGATAGAGAGGCGGCCCGCGATCGCCATACAGAAAACAGGAAAAACTAGCGTGTATCCTGAACCTTTTATTCGTCTCTCGTTCCTAGATGCGTCGATTCCGTAGGTTCGACGTACCCTGGGACTCGTCGATTCCGCAAGTCTTTCTTTTTTTTCTTTTCTCTTGCTCTCGTTATTATATTCGAATCGATTTATGTCCACGCTAAAATACTATCGAAACGCTTAGATATTATACTAATTTATTTTTACATTACGTACAATGTAATTCAGATTGATACTCGTTAACTTGCCCGTTCCGTTTTCGTTTTTAGGCACAACCGCGGGAGGTTTCTTATTGAATGTTCCGTGTTTTTCTTGTCCGAGACACCGAAGTGAACGGACGTGTATCGCCTTTGTTACATTTCTTGCGATTTTTTTCTGCATAAATCTACCATGTTAAAGACATCGAAGCGTAGTTATACATAACAAATATACTTACATAGGTGTCATTCGATTTTTCGTAGGTGGTAAAGAGGACGATCCCAAAGACTCTTCGTCCAATGCCTTGAGCTCGGCTCAAACCAAGAAACAGCGGAAAGCTCGTACGGCTTTTACCGATCAACAGCTGCAGACCCTGGAAAAGAGTTTCGAGCGTCAAAAATATCTGAGCGTGCAAGACAGAATGGATCTCGCAGCAAAGTTACACCTTACCGATACTCAAGTGAAAACATGGTATCAAAATAGAAGGTAAGATTTCGTTCGAATGCTTTCGTCTAACGATAATCAACTACCTACTAGAAAATGGTTAATCGTCCAATTTTTCCTTCGTACTTAAGAATTAGTTCGTGATCGTAAATCAATCGTGAATATCCGCTCGACGATCCGGGCTACAGCGCGAGCGGTGTGTGGCGGTGCGCTCTTTTACGAGGACGCGTGTCGAATCCGTAAATGGAAATCGCGGCGGGCAACAAAGCCGTTGTTTACGTGGCTAAACGCGAGGATCGTCGACCGACTGAATTCCAGGATAAAAATCACGGAAGCCGTGCTTTTCTCCAGGTTCCGTCGACTAGAACGGTTATAGCGTTGTTAATGAGACCGCTCGCGTTGTAAAGTAACGTCGACTCTCTTTCAAATCCCGATTGTCTTCATCGCGGAACGCGTTCCGGCCTTCTAGTACGATTCCGTTTTTTGTTATTCTAATCTCACGTATGAGTCTCCCAACGCGACGCGTTAATGAAAAGAGAGAGGAACAAAAACATGAACCATGGAATTTCATCGAAATCACGGACGGTGGAGAGAGATCGTGAGATATTTTTGCGTCCGTTTCCCAGAGGCGATTTATTTCGTTGACATCGTTAAACAGAACGAACGACCAAAGATACTCGATAGATTTGATGAATAATAAGAAATGACTATGAACACTCATCGGAAATTCGTCACACTCGAACCGATATGTCACGGGTCATTGTTTCTTCCCCTTTTCGGTCTAGCAGCCTTTCTCTCTCGCTCTCTTGGCATTTTATAGATTTCAGAATAGTCGGAGCGGCATCCTTCGAAAGCACAGAGGATTCTACATAGTCATCCGGTCGCGCCTGCCGTCCGGATCTTTTGTTTCTTCAGGAACGTCCTACCTCTCTTCGAAATCACTAGACTCGTTAACTCCACCGACGAAAGAGAGATTCGCCGTCTTTGTAAATTCGCTGTGAAAAGTTGAAATCTTCGTGCGCGCTTTCGGTCCCCCTCAACCTCCGGAAACCACGTTGGCTACGCTCAATTAAAAGAAAACTATAATACCGTTTTGTCGGTAATAGGTATATACGCACCGTTGTCCCATAAATCACGAGGTGTATAGGAACAATAAACGTTGTTCAGCCTTTTTCCGTGGCTATCCCTCGTTTAGGCTTCCATCTCTTTCTCTCATCGCGGCCGACTGCAAAACGACAAAATTTGTCCTACCATTCGGCACGGTGATTCGCAGGAAGCATTGCGCTCTCGCTTAGCGTTCTTGAGACTAGCTTACCTCTGAATGGGCGTCGATTAACGGCGGAACACCCACAATTCGTGACTCCGCGACTTCTCATCGGTCGTTTAGTTTAGACAAGCGGCGAGCGTCCTCTCAAAAGAAAGGAGAGTCGTTAATGAGGATCCTCGCTTGTGATTTTGACGGGGTATGCGCGACGTACGGAGTAGAGAGGAGAAGATGGTCCTGCAGGCTCGAGTTCATGGAGAGAGACCATGTCATTAGACTGTCAGTTAGCAGCGAGGCGAGTAGCGTAATGACGGACGACGGTTCCACTGAGCGAGCGTCGCGATCGACCACGTTCGGGATTACCTGCGTTTTTAGCCCTATAAAGATTTTCACCCGTCCAAACGAAAATTCTGAACGAAACGATCACGTGGTCCCTGCAACACTGTTACGCTTTCGTTGACCTCGAGATTTGTCGGGCGTGGTATCGGAGTTAACTCCGAGCACCGTTAATTAATTTTTCGGGTACGGACGTCACGCTGAGATTAATTAGTCGGTGTGCGGAAAGGACTAAGTCACGAAGACACGTGTGTGTGTCGGGGAAAAGATCAGCAAGTTGGATGAAAGGACGATGAAGCGAGAAAAGGGCGCGAAAGTGAGTACGCGCGCGCGCGAGGGAGGGAGAGAGAGCGACGAGGGGGGCGGGGATGGGAGCGAAGGAACGCAAAAAGCTAAGGAAAATTAGTCACGCTCCTGTCGGGCGGCTTCTTAAGTGTCCGCTTAAAGTTTTGTTGCTTCGTACGCGTCTTTGAATGACTCGGCTTGTTCGCACGGAGAGGCGCCGGCCACACCTCGGGCGCCACAACGACGGATTTAGTCTTCTGCTTTTTCTTCTTTCTTTTCTCCGTCGTATCTTTTCACCCGCTGGAAATCAGACCGGAAACGAGCAGACATCGAAGACATCGGAATATAAAGAATTCACGTATCGCGTACTGTCACTTATTTCCAATTGATCTTACTTAAAACGAACGATTTATCGGAGCGTCCGATATTATAGTTAACTTTCGAGAACGTAACCGAGTTTAATTCGAACCAGTTTTCGTATTTATCTCTTAAAGCGTAATGCACCTATGCCAACATAGCAGTATACGCACCGTCTCTTTTCCCCTCTATTCTTTCTAAATCATCGACGAACCGGTCATTTAGTTATTTAGAAGTCGTTACGTTATTCACGGGGTAAATCGTTTCTACTTATCGACTAATTACCTACACCGGCATAACCGAGCCTGATGCCATTCACGTGCATCGCGTACGCGTTCCCGCTCCGTACGAAAATCGATCTTCACAGTGGTTTAACATTCATAAATTACACATCTATGAGACGAATTATACATCTATGCGTGACTAGTTTAGAGATAGACCGACTATAATAAATAAATCGGATTGTAATTGGACCAAATTTATCGTATGTGGAAACGATCAAAGTTTCGAACGTAAGAAACGAAGCTTCAAATTTAAAGCGTTCGTCGTTAATCATATAGGTAAATTGTAGCCGGGCAGGCGCGAGCAAATAATGTCGTTTCCTTCGAATCATCGCGTAAAGTTCCGAGTAAAGGGGGCCGCTTGGTAGCGATTTCAAAAAGCGTCAGCAGAGATAGAAAGCACCATCGAGCTACCGCATAATACTCTAGAATTACGAGTCACGTCCCGAGGGCAGAATCCTCTCTCACGCACACAAAGAATGAGAGAGAGAGAGAGAGAGAGAGAGAGAGAGAGAGAGGACATGAACGAGATGTAGTTTGTGAGCTGCGAATGCTGCTGGCATAACGTATGGAGTTCGTCACTGTTGCCTAGATATAGATTTTTGTAGTTGTATAGTAGGTACACATAGCTCAAGAAAACGAGAAGGTTGCACGTATGCTACGACAAACGACATCTATCGCCATAAGCGTAATCCCTACCTCCCCCCACCCTCTCTCTCTCTCTCTCTCTATATATATATATATATATATCTATCCATCATTACGTCGAGGTTCACGTAATTTTCGGGAAATCTTCGAAAAGCATCCTTCCTCGAAACTAAAAAAGTCCTCTTTGGAGAACAGTCTCAAAGCGAGATCCGGTACAAAAGTACACTAACGGCCGTGGTCGCTTGACCGAACGAGGCTGCACCGTAATTTCTAGAGGGAAAATATGAACCTTTCACATGGTTTTGCGCTCGTTAGGTGGCATCGGTCGTTAGACCGCAAACAAGCTATAATACTCTATCGAGTCCGAGTTCTGCGGAATACTATCTCGTAATAAACGTAACGAAACGATAACGAATATATACCTATCCATCTATCCGAGGTACAGCGTTGTTCGCGATTAAGGCATTTATCGGTTTACCCTATCTTCTTTAATAATCGCTTAATAATCGCATCCGGGAATTTGCAAGAGCGTAGCGTAAGAAAGTGCCCGCTTACGTGGCACTTTCGATCGTTCGCCGTGGGCTCCTTTCTATTTCGTAACGAAACGCGAAAAGAATTTTAACGTAGACCGTGTCTTGAGGAAATTAGTCCACAAATCAATAGGTATTATTTCCGACTAGTTCTTCTTATTTTTCAAAAGGAAGAAGACACCTCGAAGGGGGAGGCATTGCTTTTATTATTGAAAGATGTCGGATTTTCGCGACACGACGATGACGACGAACGACGGCATCGTCTTTGGCGCGTTTATACGCGGCATTCGTGAGAATCCGGTGAGTTGTTGTTTCATGAGGCTTCTCGACACCAGCCGGAAGCACACACGAGCTTCCCACGGCGGCGCTGGTAAACCGCTGCTTTATAACGGATCACCCTCCCGACTTCTTGACTACTCGAACGCGCTCATTTCGGCCCGAGCGATCCTCTTATTTTTCGTTCACCGTTGTTCCTTTCAACGTTGTTGGTTGCTCCTACTCGCTGTGTCACGAACGGCCGCGGCCGACCGTTTCGTCTGCGTCGCCGCGTCACGAAAGGAACGAATTCGTTCACCGATTTTTCTATACAATTATTTTCTCGAGACCTCTTTGAAAAAAGGAGGCTAATCGGAGCGAAGCAAACGATAATTCGGAAAACTTACATAAGCAATAACCCTCTTGTCCGACGATAATAGATAGCTACTTTGTAAATTGAATAAATTATTTCGCGCGAACGATCGGCCCGTCGCGCGTCGCTCGAAAAGCGATCATTAGCGTGGACGTTCGTATCGTCGTCGTCGTCGTCGTCGTCGTCGTCGTAATAACCTACGGGCGCGGGCGCTCGCGCACGCGCATACCAGGTCGACAAAAAAAAACAAAATATTCGTATCCGTCGCGGTGCGTTTTACATTTTAATATCGTAGCACGTCTACAACAATGGAAGAAAGGTGCATCGGCGAGCGCATAATCGTTTTAACGCGCTCATCCAACATTTTTTATCTTCTCTCTTTCTCCTCTGGCGACGCACATGGAACGAAATAGGTACAGCCTGTCGTTTACCATCCCTGCTATCCCGTGAAACACGTGTCTCGCAGTCACCGAGGCAAATAATAATTCGAAAATATGTTCTCCGTCTCTCTCCTTCTCTCTTTCTCCGTCCCTTCCTTTCCCGTTCTCGTGCCATTATTATCGCAAACCGACCTGGCAGCCTCGGTGCATTAGTGTCGCACGGACTTGTAACCGCAAAAGCAGACACCAAACCCGACCACCATTATAAATGCATTAACTCTCCCTCTCGAGCGTGTCCTCCCTCTTCGCGGCGACGATTCTCTCGCGTCATTTTTCATCGGTTAGGCTTAGTTTTATGCTGGAATCGCGCTGATAAAAATCCCTCGGTACTTCAACGATCGGTGGATATACCTACTCGAAGCGCCGCGACGGTACGGCGGTTAAGAGCGGGAATAGCGGTAAAGGGATATCCTTTCTAAAATCTTTCGCCGCGAGTCTCTTACTTCCTGGCGTCTTATAATAGCATCGGGTAGAATTAGCACGTTCCAGATCGATCGTGCCAAAGGACGTTATTCCTGAACTCGCCGCGTTAAAAGGATAAGAACGGGCGCTCACCTTCGAGACGAAAAGTCGACGATCGTTAAGCCCGATGGAAACGATCGTTACACTTTCTTCGTCCACGCTCCGGCACCATCAACACCACCTTTTCCCCGTTCTCTCACACTTACACACTCCGGCCCCCCGTTTGCGTTCCATTTTATCCGAACAAGATCGAGCAGCCCTCTCGTAGAAAGGACGTCTCGAGCGATAAATCAATGACTTTGCCTCTTTCTACGGTCCTACTTTTTCCCGTGGCTGTCTTATTCGGGAGAAGAACCGTCGAAGGGTTTTTCGACAAAGAGAGCGAGTACGGTAATTAAGGATCTTTTAGAGTGGCTGCACTCGAAATGACCGACGGTGAACCCTCCTCGATACACAAAGGGTGGGGGTATTAAAAAACATTACTCATCACATAATCGCGCACGGCGGTTTTCATTGCAGTTCTGCGGCTCTCGCTCGCTCTCTCGCGTCCGCGCTAACGTGTCGGCAGAAAAATGAGAAATGATCCTGGCTCGATTCAGAGGCCCCTGTTTAAAATTCATGAACGATTTTACTGCTACCTCCCCTATCGTCGACCGTCACAAAAGGGCGAGCAGGGCCATATCGAGAGAGAGAGTGGCCCACATATTCGACGAGGCTAACGCACGTAGGCCTCTCTTTTCCTCTCTCTCTCACGCTATACGAGCCAGAGCTCGCAGTTCTCGGCTAGGCAAGGGGGGCGAGGAGAAGGGTTTAGCGGGCAGAGTGCGTGGAATATATTAATTGTCGAATTTTCCGTGCGAGCTGCATATCCGTTAGAGCCGCTTTGTTGTCCCTCGCCCGTCGCGAATCTCTCCGCTGATTATTAATTACTCGGGACAACGAAACGCGAGAAGTCCCCCTTCTACCATCGACCTGCAAAATTTTCATTCTTTTTCCCTTTCTCTCTCGCTCTCCCGCGTTTGGCCGCGTCCCCGTTCCAATAGAATCAGTAAAAAAGAACGAAAGACGTAATAAATGTGCTCGCCCGCGACGGGATTTAATTATCACCGAATTTCGTGCGCGACGCGATTCGAGAAATTCGCGAACGTCGGGCGAACGACTGATTTATCGTTCGCCAGAGAAAGAATCAGGAAGTTCGACTCGAGAGACACGTCACACTGCGACGCGATTCATCGAGAACCGTTGCGATACCTCGCGAAACGGATTCGCGTTTCCCCATTATTTTATTCTACATTTTTTTTTACACCGGATCGTCGAAATGGCAAAGAAGCAAAGGTTGTTCCCGATACACGGAACGGTAAGAATTGCAAATATGGGGGAAGGAAAGTCGGTATCGGCGGAACACTAACACGCGTCTCGCCTCGTGTAAGAGCTCCGTAATTTTCTCTGTGGATTCGAGAATATTACTTCGGGATTGAACCGTTGCTCTCTCTCTCTCTCTCTCTCTCTCTCTCTCTCTCTCTCTCTCTCTCTCTCTCTCTCTCTCTCTCTCTCTCTCTCTCTCTCTCTCTCTCTCTCTCTCTATCTCTTTATCGTTCCATCTAGCTTTCTCACCTCGGTAGTCGCGAGCCAGTCTTCTCGGAGGCCACATATTTCTCTCTCCTTGGCGAGTCGATTTTAAGGGCGCTCTCGCAGGTGTAGCGCGTTAAGCGTGTGTGCGTGGCATGATACGCGATGATTAGGCACTGAACTCCACGAGCTATTTGTTAGTATAATAAGCTCTCCAGTAGTGTGGCCAACGTAACCGCTTGGCGGCACGCCACCCCGTTTTAGCGTAATTGTCCCAGATCGGGATTTACATACTCGAGGAGGGTGGAAGCGCGTCGGTGGTGGTGGTAGCGTTAGTGCTAGCTAGCTAGTCGTACGTGGGAGTGGAACGAAAGGATGGGTGAGGGAGAAGGAAAGAGCGACGAAATTGCCGCAAAAGCCGTGATTGCTTTAGATTCCTTCTCTCTCTCTCTCTCTCTCTCTCTCTCTCTCTCTCTCTCTCTCTCTCTCTCTCTCTCACTCGTGCACTCTCATCGGTATCAAAACGATTCTTATGCTAAATACCGCCTCCGACAAATCCCTACTCGATATTATCTACGGTCGTTCAAATTTTCGAAAGGTCGTGCGAGATTAGAGAGTCCGTTACGCGCTCGAGACATATCCTAGTTAAGTGGCAGTTTGCGAGTCGATTAAATGAGACGTAAAAAGCTAGGCTACCGGCACTACACGAAAGACAGATAGATAGATATATATATATAAACATATATATATAGATAGATTGAGAGAGAGAGAGAGAGAGAGAGAGAAAGAGAGAGATCCAAAGGACGCGAAGGACGTTTTTATTAAACTAGTTATCGATCTTTGTACTCAAGGTTTCGCTTCGCAATGTTCTAATCTCTCTTCTCTTCCCTCGCTTCTCTGTTGCAGAACAAAGTGGAAGCGTCAGACGATCGTGGGCTTCGAGATCATGGCGGAGAGTAACTACGCCGTGGCAGCATTTCAGCAATTCTACGGGAGCGGTGCGGCCGCGGCAGTGCCGACGCATCCTGCCGCAGGACGATATTTCCCGTACGCGGCGAGCCACCCACTGCCATCGAATCAGCTCTTCTATCAGCAAGCATCAGCTGCCGTCACTTTGCAGAAGCCTTTACCTTACAGGATTTATCCACCGACGATGATCCTTGCCGGACCCAGCGCTGGACCTTTCGGTTCGCTCGCCGCGAGTTCGAGCCTATCCAGTTTGAGTAATTATTATAGGGACAGCCCGGAGATGATGGACGAAAGGGAGAGAGAGAGCAGGAAGGACAGAAAGGACAGGGAGACGATGCAGAGGGACAGGAGCAGGAGTCAAGAACGCTCGCCAATTAGAAGGGAGGACACTCCGGAGAGTATAAAGGCCGATAGCGACGAGGAAAGTATACACGATATTTAGGACATAAACGTCACGATCGATCGATGGCCAAGACGATTCGACTACGTCCGCATGAACGATGAAGCGGCACCGTTGAACCCTCTTAAAGAGGGGGACACGAATGAACGGAACTCGTAAGGAATGCGATGAGCGATCGTAAGCGAATAGAAAGTATCGAGACGATCCTAAAAGCTGAACGGTTTCTAGAATCGCAAACTAGTACGAAGAACTTACGAATATCGAGTACGTACTTAAAACTCGGTTTAGCCAACGGACAAAGTGTGATGAGGGATATACCGTCCCTCAAAATCTTGAAATATATTTTATTCGTTCGTGGGACTTTGCTGAAACGATCGAAAGACTCTCGTCAACGTGAGACCGATTTAGCGGGTGAAACGGGAAGTGACATGGCACGATACATACATCCTGGATTTTCTGGACGACGAGCCCGCGTCCGCGTCGCCGGAAGTGTTGTACGATTAAACGTGGATCACGATCGGAACGTTCGTTAAATAAACGAACGAAACGAAAAAGTTGAATGGTAAATTCGTGAGGGGGACCTTTGAATTAGAATTTTGTGAGACGGTCGATTCGATCCGTTTTGTTTCGTGATTCGTAGGTATATTCGCGTCGCAGGACACGAGACGAGCTTTCGTTTGAACTATTTATTTCTAGAATCGAGAATTACGGTTATGGTTGCGCGTATGTCGAGGAGTGAGCCGATCGCGCACGAGCATGAATCTACAATTAATATGACATTAGAGAGAATACCTGGCCGCGGGGAAAGAAATCTAAAATTACACGAAATTACGCACGGTCGCCGGACAAAAAAAGCAGTATACCTAGAGGTGGGGGATCCGGCAAACGATTCGTATAACTGCCGTGCGTTTCTCCGTTTCGAAGCGAAACGGGCACTTTCTTTCCTCGTTTGACGCGTCCGCCCACGACCGGCGATTTTCGAGATCGCGCGCGCGCGCGATTAGTCTCTCGCTGGTTTCGAGATACCGCTGTAAATCGAGCCGAAGGGATGTAAATAAAAAAAAAAGGATAAGACGAAAAAGAATAAATTATCGTGCTCGCGATCGAATCGACCCGTGCGTCGATTCAGAAAATAATTGTGCGAATCCGGAAAAGTGATTATATTTTGTAAATATCGATAATGTGATTACTAAAAACTCGATTCCGAGAAAAAGAGAGATTGTAATTCTTATTAGATTTTAAGTAAGAGAGGTCACAGCCAAGCGAGATATTAAATGTTTTAAGATATTTTTTTCAGATATAAAGGGACGCGTAAGTAGGGAGAACGCATTGTGCGTACTCGAACGATCGAACGTTGGTACGGATCGTTCGAGGATATCGCTGCTTGTATCTTCCTTTTCGTTCTTTGAGAAAAATGTTTGTCGTTAGTTTTCTGAAATAACTTCATCGCGTTCGACGGTAAGGCGGCAGCACGGTGCGTTCGATAAAAATGAAATACCAGTATTATGAATGTATAAATATTAGAACAGTACAGCGAATAAATGGTAAAAAAAAATGACGAATAAATGGCATTAGAAGAGGTAAGGATTAAACAAAAAAGAGAGAGGCAATGAGCGAGAGAGAGTGAGAGAGAGAGAGAGAGAGAGAGAGAGAGAGAGAGAGAATGTGCGGACCTCGGCGACACTCTTGCGACCTATCGCGGTGCCGCGGCCGTAAAGATTTGAAATCCAAGTATCGTAGCGAGTACACTCTAGTTATAATAAACCATGCTTTGTAAAATATTGTCTGTATAGCGAGAATTATTATATGGATAAATATATTATACGAAATTTAACGGCGCCTTTCACGATCCATCTTCATCCCCGATAAAATGTCGTGAATCGATTCGCGCGATTATCGATGAGCACGAAGAGATCGGCCCGTTCGACAAATCGTTAGAAACTACGACAACCGGTCGATATTACCTACTCGATCCCTGGATCGACCGGTTTCATATCGTAAATTTTTCTCTTCCTCGAGCGGCATTAACGAATAAAAGCTCGAAGAGTGGAACATCATGCCCGAGGCGTAATCGTGTTTGCTTATTTCCGGCGTTGGTCAACCGGACGGTGCAATTATGTAGCTGGCTGACTGGCTGGCGCGGGCACACGTTCTCTCGCCTCCTGCATAAGGGCTTATTTTATTCCTATTAGGGTAAAACGAGTAGCCGGGAACGGCGACGCGCACTCCCTCTCTACCCCCAATTACGTGAAATTAATTTGGGCCCCATTAGCGGTCAGCCGCTGGCCCAACACTAACGATTTTCCCCGGCGGCGGGCCGTTCTCATCCACGCGCATGACTTTCAACCGATTCTTGCGCGTTCCCGTGTTGCCTAGGTATGTAGGGACCTAATAGAAAAAACGTATGTGCGCGCGTGCGACGTGAAAAATGTTTAATTGAAATTTCCAATCGGCAAACTGGAATCGCCGCGCGGCACGTAACGAGCGATCTCGCTTTTCCGCTTTTCTGTTACGATAATATTCCAGGATAGCTCGATACCTGATTAAGTCGTCTCTCATCGACGATTCAATTTATCATTCACCGTAAAATATTTCTTTAACGATTGGGCCGTTTCTTATTCGATGTCGAACAAAGCAACCTCCTTCGTAGATGTCTTGGGAATCTTTATAACTTTCCTCTTTGGCAGAACGTCTATTGGAATTCCGTAACGATCCAATGCATAGATGCCCCAAGCCGATAAGTCGACGCATTATAAATACCGATTATTATGACAGCGGTGCTTAAGTTAGCAATACGGTAAAAGGACAGGTTACTCGAGTAGTCGAGAGACGCGCGCGCGCGCCAACTCTAGCGATCTCACGCACGCTCGCGAACTCGCGCGCGAGAGAGGGAGAGAGAGGCGTCGTCGATCGATCAAACTTCTATTACTTTTTAATGCGACGAGAGCCACGAGTACGATCCGTTCGAGCGAACGACCGGCTAGTATCATTAATGCTACCTTCTCGCTATAGACACGTCCACGTCAAAATACACTTTGCATAATTGCCGGTTGTGTATTACGATAAGCGGAAGCGCTTTATCAAGTGTAGTACGTTAGAAAAAAATCCCGATCTCATTCTTCTCTACTCGCTGGTATACTTGCGTCTTTCCAAAGGCTTACCTACTCGGTTTAACTTATACGTACTTAGGTGTAAAGATACGTACTTTCTGTGCGTTATTATTATTATTATTATTATTATTATTATTATTATTATTATTATTATTATTATTATCATCATTATTATCAGCATCATTATGATCATCGTCGAAGTTGTTCCGCGCCGTTGGTTTCTCAAAGACTTTAAACGACAGCGAAACCGAAGAAGAAAGGAAGAAGGGAGGGGTAGCATAGTCCGGTGCTGCCGGTGAGAGGATGTGGTTAACCCACGGTCAAATCGAGCTTTTGCCGGGCTTCTGCATCCTGAAATTGGCGACAAAAGAGAATAAAGCCGGAACAAAGCCACGTGCTACGCTACCCCCGTATCCTGTATGTATACGTTTATTTATTTCTCTTCTTTAGCTCAGGATTTCGTGCGACGCGACGGTTACTCGATCGATCGGTCGGTCGATCGATCAAAAAGTGATCGCGATTGAGACATCATTGACTTGGGTAGGGTCCCGAAAAATCGGCGGTGGCGTTGCGCGGCACGGCGCCGCGGTATCTCTTGCAAATGAAATAAAATCTTATGGGAACGCGATAGTCGATCGCGAGCACGGAAAGCAGCTCTCGTACTCGCGGGGAGTCATTTTTTTTTACCTTAGCTGCCCCTCACTCCTATGTGACAATTGATCGGCGACCACACGCGGCACAAATTACACCGGGTATCTGCTTAATATTAATAACGCGGCCCTCGCGAAAAATTGCCTCAAGTCGCTTGGTAATTAAGTCGGTTGAATTTAATAAAATGCAAATAGCCTCTTTCGGCTATTATCGTCCGCGCGATACGCCGTGGATAATACATACCCGCTCGGGAAATAAAGTTATTTGGCAAAAGGGATCGATCGTCCGATCGGTCGATGAATCGATCTACGGTAGGGACGGCGAGGATATACGCGTACAACGAGGCAGAGAGAAGGAGATAGAGATAGATGGAGAAGGAGGAGGTAAGAAAAGGGAAAAAAGAAGGAGGAAGGAGGGAGAAAGCGAGTAAGAGCGTATAATATGTCCAAAAGGCACCACCTGCCTCTTTCAAGCTAGCTATCTCTTCCCATCGAGTGGTCGCAAGAAAAGGAGCTAGACTCTCGAGTTAGCCGATGTTATCTCCGTGGCGAGACCAGCGAACCACTTATATCGTTAATTGCTCTCACTTCCGGCCTCCTCTACCTCCACGCTCTTTCTCTTTCCTTCCCATCGGTGCGTGCCGCGTAAAGAGCTCCGCGAGCATTAGGTACCTCCGTCCGTCCGTCCGTGCCGTCTCGCGTCGCGTCGTTCCGAGCGAAAGGTGAGCACGGAAGTTTATGTCCTTTCCCAGATCTCGTATCTCGCGCTTTAACCGCATCGAAATATCCCCTTTATACCGCCGTGAATCTTCCTAAACGATTCGTTTAACCGTGCCACGTTACTATCCCCGCTTAAGGTAATCGGATGATAATTAACGAGTCTCCGTTTTACGGATTAATGCGCGAATTTCCGTTGTCGTGAGATTTCGAGATCACGGATCGCCCATACTTTCTGTATTTCGAGAAAATACCTAGACCGAAATCGTGCGAGAAGGGAGGTGATACGAAGGGACGAGAAGAAATCGTGTCCGAGCAAAGTCTTTTGACGCGCGCGTAAATCGCGCGCCCGGCGTCCGCCGCGCGCCAGCCGCGGTAGCGGCATTCCTTATGCCGCGTTACCGACTTTTTATTTTTCTCTCCTGTGTGCTGCGCGTGAGAGATTCGTCGAAGAAGATTAAGACGAAACCAGTCCGCCGGCTCGCGAGGCAAGAAAGTGAACGTGAAAAAGGGTAAAAAAGAGTGAAAAGGTACGCGTGGGGAGAGTAGGAGGTGGAGGCATAATCACGGCTCGGCGCGAACACGCACTTGCGTAAGCGCGTGCGTGTTCCTTTTCTCGACGCTTTGGGTTCGTCTTCCTTTCTCTCGTTTTCTTCTTATTATTTTTCTTCTTCCTTCTCGTATGATACTCGTTCGTGTGTCGTCGAACGTCGAAATTATAAACGACTTGTAATTGGCTACCACGCGCTATACACTTTCCCTACGGCATTCGTATGCAAAGAGCGCGTCATTCCGCGAAAATTAGCCGATCACGCTAACGTACGATTAAATGCCTATCGTTATTGTTGTCGTTGTTGTTATTGTTATCGTCATTATTGCGACTTCTAGCGTTCCGGACCATAAGGTGCAGAACGCACTACCCGCTAAACGCGGCTGGCGGCGTTTGAGCGATTGCCGAATTCTTAAAAAATATATGAGAGACAACGCACTGTCTACCGCTTAATCGCGCGATTAAGCGGGCAACGATGTTGGTCGCGATGATCTCGACAACCGCGTAAACCGCGAAAACAAGCGGTTGTCGAGATGTTCAGATCTATATGGGAGACAACGCACGGGACCGCATTTTCTTGCGATTTCTCCCTGATGGATTTCGATACCGAAAAATTTATTTATGCTATAGAACACAAGAAACGCAGCGGGAATCGCGAAAACGAATCGCGCTACCGCAATCGCCAAACGCGGCGATCGGCGGCCCGTGCGTTCTTGCTCTTACGGGACAACCGTGGCATCATTTTATCGCGGGGTAACTCTTTGCGCGTAACGACTATCGATTCGAAAACCCGCCTCGTTCTTCGACAAACCGTTTCGAGGGGATCGAGTTGAGGAGGTGGTAAACGAAACAGTTAGGTATGTATCGAATCACCGATGCTCGTCATCGGTGCAGCGGGCACGCGTCGGGGGGCTCGCATCGTTCCCCAGAAACGATAAATCATCATCGACGACGCGACGACGACGAATGCGCGATCCGTCATGAGGTAGGTACATTTTTTAATCGTACGATTAACCGCGATTAGCTATCCTGTAAACGCTAAAGTGTAATTATGCAAATGGGATTGGGCAATATTTTTTAATAGTCGAGGAAACGTTTAGCGTCGTTGCGAGAATAGACACTCGCATCCGCGCGTTTCCGCGTATTCGGGGTGTTCAGCGTAGAAACGGTAATAGAGAATGGCGCTATTAACGGAGACGCTATCTGATGTGCTCGAGCCTAAGCAACGAATTATCGTCGCTCGATCGCGATAACTGTCGAATGTTTAGCCAACAGTTTCCTCTGGTTACCACGGAGCCCCCTCGTAATTTTCGACGGCGGCGCTTAAAGGAACGCTCACACGCGATAGCGAAAAGAAAGATAAAGAGAGGGACACGCGGGCTCTCGCGGAGACCGACCGACCGAGCGGCCGACCAACTCGCCAGCCGGATAATCGAGCTCGCACATGTCGACGGAATTTAAATATTGTAATTAGGAAGAAACCGCGGCAGCGATCGTTAATCGCGGACCCGATCGAGATGACTCCGGACGAGTTTCCTCGCTTTTTAACGTTTCGGTGTGCGAGCTTGAAGCGAGAGCATATGGCCGGACAATTACCAGCGCAGAAGCGAAACGCACGACGG
Organism: Ancistrocerus nigricornis; assembly: GCA_916049575.1. Classification (NCBI taxonomy): domain Eukaryota; kingdom Metazoa; phylum Arthropoda; class Insecta; order Hymenoptera; family Vespidae; genus Ancistrocerus; species Ancistrocerus nigricornis. The sequence goes on from OU696665.1 coordinate 304,917, forward strand.
CGTTCTTATCTTTGCTCTCGATCCTCGATATTTTTTGGACGACGCGTTTCGTCGCTCGGGAAAAAAAAAGTTCCCCCCTCGTCGTTTTGAGCGACTAGAAAAGATTTCGTCGAGCCGAGTCATCCTCGCGCACCTTAACCTATTTAATGTCCTACTAGATTTAGATCGAGAATCTTTTGTGGTACGATATTCTTCTATCGGTTTCGAATGGGTACAAGCGTGCAAGTCGCGCGCGGTAAACTTCCGTTTACGTGGGTAACGTCGAGCTTTCGAGCGGCGGTGATGAATTGATAAAGTATGTGACAAGTCGTTAAATCATTCGCGGCAACAGTCATCGAGATGCGATTGCATGTGAACCTGCGCTCTCACGTGTACTCGCGACAATGGAGAGCGGAGAGAGAGAGAGATCGTACGCGGAAAAAAAGCGTTGAAAGAATATCTTATATCCTTACTGCATATAGGTAGTTACACACGTTTGTACGTGTACACCTTACCACCTTTTCGATCTTTCTCCTCGCGGTTGATTAACGAAACATTAAACAGGTAGGTAGGTACAATTTAAATACAGATACTGATCTTGAGTCAGTAGCTTAATTAAAACGTGGAGAGCTTGGTATATTCGGGCACATAGTATGACATCGTAAAGCGGTGAAGCTTTCAAGCACGTAGAACGAGAGAACTCGTAACGAGTTCGTCGCTAACGCAACGCATTTTCGACGACGGCATGGTATAAATCCAGTCGAGTCGAGAAGGATGAGGACCACTACGAAGTTGGATTGTTTATCCTTCCTGCGGACGCAACAATTTGCATTAGTCTGAATCGCCGGCCATATTCTCAAGCGTCTAACGCCAGCTCTCTCTCTCTCTCTCTCTCTTAATAATTCTGACACCGAACGTGCGTGTATTCTCGTCTCGTTTCTATTTCTCGCCCTTTCTCGCAACACCATCGTCGCCACTGGCACTACCGGCAGAAACGCGACGACCATCGTCGCCACCTCCACCGGCAGCGCAGTTTCAAAGCGGTTTCAGGCATAATCTGGAATTGCGATCTAGTGCGCGCTAAACGCGCGATTGCACGTGAAAGAAACGGATGTTCGCTCAGGGGTCTTTGACGCCGTTCGCGAGAACGCGTTTCGATCGTTAGAGAAGAAAAGGCAGCGGGAGTGGATGAGGGAGGAATAAAAAAAACCGCGTCACTTTTTCTTCGATGAACAATCGGACGAAAAGTACCTACCTCGGAATTCGAAGGTAATACGAGGATTTAATGCGAGGATTTACTACGAGAAGAACAAGAAAGAACGAAGAAAGCTCTTATAAAGATCTCTCTTTTGGTTGTCCGTCGAACGGAGAAGGATGCACGCCGAAAGCGGGAGAGGCAATTTCAAGAAAATCGAGAGGGGATGCTTTCAAAGTCGGTCCGAGCGATGATGGATGAAGAATCATTTAGGGGATAAGTTAGTTGGCTCTCGTGGGGAAGGACTATTAATTACGTGAAAAGGGACCGCGTCGAGAGTATATGAGCGGCGGGACCGAAAAGGGCGAACGATTAGATATTTTAACCGAATTATCTTTGGCGCAATGCCGTGCTGCATATTCGTGACCAACAGGTAAGGAACGGAATCGTCTTTTCGCGGCTCGAAGATTGGTACTTTGCAACAATGACAAAAATGATGTTGCTCGACTATCGAAACATTTTCACAACTCGCTCTCCCTTTTTCTTTTTTTCTTTTTACTTGGGTACCTTGTAATTCGCAAATCGATATATGTATACCTTCTTGTCATTCCACACTTTCAAGCGATATAATAATACTCCTCGAATCGTATAAGTCTCGCATCGGCAGCACTAACGAAACGTACATATTTTCGAATCTATCACGCGCGGCACCTCTCGGTGGTTATCTCCCCCCCCCCGCCCCTCCTGTCTCTGTGTCGCCCTTTTTTCTCCCTCTTTCACTTTCCACACCTATGGACTACGTTTCGAGAAGCAACAAAGGTAGTCGATATGCAATTATACCAAAGTCGGTAGCTAAATTGGAGTCGGTCGAAGAAGGGCAGTTGGCTATCCAATATCCAGGATGCCGTGACGGTGGCAACGACGAACGAAGACGGCGTACGGTGACCACGGTAGTTTCAAGACGTCGTTGCCCGAGCATTGTGTCGTGAGTGGACAAGATGATCGGCGCTCATTTGTTTCCTAAAGGGGTCGCGGTGGAGGAAGACGAGGATGAGGAGGTGGAAAAGAGAAAGAACGGTGGGAGCAGAAGGAGAACAGCAGCAACGACGCAGCTTGCCTGTAATTTCGTACGTCAGCGCCGAATATTAATTCGAATTCCTTCCTTGCTCGCTACGATGCTCGAGATGGAAAAGAAGAGGAGCAGGGGAAATGAAGAAGAAAAAGAAGAGGAGGAGGCGGCAGAGGAAAAAGAGGCAGAGGAGGAGGGACACTTTTTGTCCGGTAAATGAAATATCTTCGGTAGCCGGGCTTCCTGCGGCGATCACGTTCGCTTCTACCGGCTTTTGTGCCAGGCTCGGATTCTTTGGGGACTCCCCGTCGCGGATAAGTGGAATCATTTCAACGATCCACGAAGATCCAAGCCTTCCTTCGATCGTTCTCCCTCTCGCTCTTTCTTTAACGATACCACGCCGACTCTCGCGCGCTATCTGCCTTTAATTAAACACCTAATCGACGAATCGCCTCGGGACTATCTTCACGACGGCACAAAGTAGGTATATATCGATATCCTCGGCGATCGGATTAATTCGTGAAGCACGCGATCGCCTTTTACGAAGTTCGCGGTGTTAATAAGAGAGAGCCATCTGCGCGTGGCTCGTAATGTAATCTTCATGGAGACTGGAAAATCGAAACACCCTCCAATTCATCGGTCTTATCGATGCCCTTCCTCTCTCATTTGTTTCTCTCTCTCTCTCTGTCTATCTTTTTCTTGCGCACACTTAAAGATAAGAAGGTACGGGCAAGGAGGACGCGTTGCGACAGCAGCTGTTGCGCTTTTATATCTGGTACACACTTCGTTGGAGCTCGTGCGAAGAGTTCCCCGTGGACACTTTAAGTTTATACGACGAGTCTGGTCGTTAGAGAGAACAGGTCGATCGCGGCAGATATCAGAATAGCACGAAGACGTAGCAACGTCGCCTCGTATATACTGAGTGGCCGCGCCAAAAGAGAGGGCGAGAGATAATTAAGGTGCTGTGTAGTAAATATTCTCGTTCAACAGTCTTTAACGGTATGCGTGTTGTTCGGAAACGCGCGTGTGTACGCCTCTCTACTCTACTCGACTCAACTCTATTTTATTTTATATATACAGGGTGTCCCACACAAGCTACAACCGCGAATATACACGTGTCCACATGGATTATTGGAAGCGAAAAGTGAAATAAAAAGTAATAAAATTTGTCCTCGTTAACGAGTTATTAAAGAAATAGATCAGCGAATCAGGAAGCACGGAAGCGGTAGGCGGTGAGCAGCGGTCATGCTAGTCTGAAGATACGAAGCGATAAATTTCGACGGGCGGAGCGTTATGACACGTATACAGGCGTGAGAAGGTAGTGGTCAGGAGGAGATTTCTAGGAAAAAGTGTCGACTTTCGCTCTTCCTCTCTCACTCTTTCTCTCTCTACCTTTCTTTCACGACGCTACCTTACGCACAACAAAAATCTAATCTAATCTCTCTCTCTCGCTCCCTCCTACCCTAACACGGCGCTACCTCACGCTGCCTGCACGCGCTGACTCTCTCTCTCTCTCTCGCCCTTTCTTTCGTTGACTTTCTCTCTCTCTCTCTTTCTCTCAATCTTTCGTCCACGACGCTTCCTTACGCTATCGCTTCTTGTCTTCAGACTAGCATGGCCGCAGCTCACCGCCTACCGCTTCCGTGCTTCCTGATTCGCTGATCTATTTTATTTAATAACTCGTTAACGAGGACAATTTTTATTACTTTTTATTTCACTTTTCGCTTCCAATTATCCATGTGGACACGTGTATATTCACGGTTGTAGCTTGCGTGGGACACCCTGTATATATATATGTAGAGAGAGAGAGAGAGAGAGAGAGAGAGAGAGAGAGAGAGAGAGAGAGAGAGAGAGAGAGAGAGAAAGAAAGAAATATATAGGTATATATATTTATGTATCTGTGTATGTACATTTTCGTCGCGTTTGTACGACGACGCACGTATCGAGGCCGAGTACATAACTTCGTGACGCGTATTGATGATGGTAGCACTGGCTGTCCTTTCAACTACCGCGCTCTCCTTCCATCTTCTTCCTTCTTTCTTCTCCAGCTCGTTGCAACCTATTAGGAAAGCGATGTACGAGATGGAGATAGATTGTTTAACGATATGAGGGATTCTGTCCTTACGAACGAGCCAACTTTACGATATATAATAATTCATTAGGATAAAAGAGTTTGTCCATGTGTACGTGTTTCGTATACAGGTTCGTTCGTTCGTTAAAATACATAAATAGATCATAGACGCGTTACTTATTAATCCATTTAATATACGACACTCCGCCTACAAACATTCACAATTTTAACGATAAAGAACTATTTATTCCGCAGTCGGAAAATCAATATAGATCTAGAGAATCTGTACCACTTCCAGACCTCGCTGAAGATTAAACTACCGAACCACTCGTTTCTCGAAAGGTGTGCATGGGCGTACACGCACACGGAGAGACCCGTCACTCATACGGACACGAGTACATAACAGCGTGACATATATTGATGATGGTAGTTCACTTCTATCTTTTAACTATCGCTCTTCTTCTCTTTCTCTTCTTTCCTTCCTTCCTTCCTTCCTTTCTTTCTTCCTTCCTTCCTTCCACCGATGGCAACATTACCAGATATGAGAGAGAGAGAGAGAGAGAGAGAAGGAATGGGAGGTAGGTATATTAGGGGCTAATTTGGCAGCGTGCCGGTTGTTAATTTTAATTACAAAAATAATCTGACAAAAACTTGTGCGTCCGTTTCAAGCTCCCCCGACCCCAAAGTCATATAAACGAGCCCTGATGAGATGCTGTATTACGAAATTTGCTCTTGGCAGAAAACTCCTTCTCCCTATATTCACCACGACGCTAACGACGGCGCGGTACTCGAAGCTTTTGCACGATTTACGGCTTACGAGCTCCCGGGACGTTTTTCAAGCGCGCAAGATCGGAAGCGAGTCGGAGGCAACGATTTACTTGTTGAGTTATATGTATATCGATGATGGCTGCTTTCTCTCTCTCTCTCTCCCTCTTCGCTGTTTTGCACAAGAAAGATTTTTCTTTAGGACCTACTTTGAGAAGGAAGGAAGAGGAAGGAAAGAAGCAGGAGGAGAAAGGCGGCGAAGGTGGAGGATGAGGAGTAGCACACACAGTCCTCGCTCGCTACTCTCCCGCTACGGAATAATTTGTCAAACTTGTCAAGGAGACAGCGGTGCGACCGTCGCGTTCGGCTTAATGAAGCGTCACAAAATTCCGCTGCGAAACACGTTCACGATTTATCCGGCCCATTGCACCCCGGCTAGCGCGCACCATGAGAACGGTCTTATTTCACGGGACGTTACGACATTCTTAGCTTGTTTCTCCGTCCTCGAGGAAAGCACGAGCGCGCTTCGCGACGCGTTCTTTAGCAAAAAAATTCCCGGCCCGGAGGAAAACTCTCGACGAAAGAGCAAAGAGCGCGCCGATGCTCCAGCTAAGAGAGAGAGAGAGAGAGAGAGAGAAAGATCGAGAGAAAGAAGACAGGACGCGTCCACATTTGCCAAGACGAATCGTTAAACGTGCGAATACGCGTATACTCGTCTCCTCGGCGTCTTTCTCTTCTTTCTCGCACTTATCTCTGGGCCTTCTTCCTATCTTTCGATCGTAATGACTTTATCCGCTAACTCAAACGCACATACGTACTGACGCGTTGTCGTACACTCGAGAATAACATTATCCGTTAATATCAAGCATTTTTGCGTGGACGAATTCTACCTAAAGTATAAAATAAGATTCTACATATAGTACCTAAACAATTATCACGTAGAGAAGTAGATAGGTAGTTGGTAACTGAAGACGTCGTCGAATCAATAAAATTAAGAGTAACGTTACATAAAAAGAGGTACCGGCTCGGAGGTCGAAGCAGCTGGACTTAAGTGAAATTAATTAACTCCGATAAGTTAACATACCGAACATGGTGAGTGTGGTAAAGGTAAGGCGAGCGCACATAAGAGAGCGAGTGAGAGGGGCCCACTGTCTGCGTATAAAATACCATGCCGATTCTATATGCGTGTGAGTCCGTATAAGCGCGACTCGCCTCCAGCACGATCTTCCGCATAAAAGGCCGGCTCTACAGATCGCCTTTATGATGCAAAGAAGGCATGCATTAACGGCCGACAATGCCTTCGACCGTTGCCTTCTCTTCCTTCTCTCTCTCTCTCCACCCTCTTCCTCGAGTTTCTTTTCCACTGGTAACAGCCTCGTTAGAGTAATAACCCTAATTACAGATCGTTCGAATCCACCTTCTCACCTCTTTGAATGTTTCGAAGACGCGCTCGTCTTACTACATGGTAGACTTCGTCTCATCGTCCGAGCATATTCGCTTCCTCCCATCGTGGCCGAGCGCATCGAGCGGACGAATCGCGCCACGACGCGGGGCCGAAAGTTCCGGTTAACTCGCATCCGGTGCAAAATGGGGTTGAACGCGATGCGCCAAGTACATGCATAATTTATATCCTTCCGGATGCCGATGTTCAACTTACTACGGTGTAATCTCGGGCACGACGCGAGCCTCGTTTTTCGCATGGTTTCTTGCCGTAACGATACGCGACGCTCGTTCTTGGGAGTTTGCGTTGGCATAAAAATGGTATAAAAGACAAATAACGTGAAAAAACGGAAACGTCCAGGTGAGGCGATCGTCAACGTTAACGAGACCTTCGATTTTTTCGAAGAAATTTTTGTAAAGGGCAGAAAAGCCTACGGGACGATCGAGAGTCGCCCTTTCGTTGTACCCACCCTTTGCGACACGTAATGGTAATAACGAGAGGTAAAGTGGCGGTGTTCGTCTCGCTAAGGAGGACGTGCTGCTGGCTAGGTGCGCAAACAATTCGCTTTAAATCCAATTAAGTCGAGCTCCGCGCCGGCCGGCGGTCGCAACAATAACACTTTGCCCTTTACAATGCGGTGGCGCGGTTGCTTAATACCGCGTGCGCCACGCCCCCGCACTCCCAACTTCCCCTTCTTCGGGTGCTGCCGGTGCCCCTTTGTTTCGCGGTTCATTTGTCTCTCCTTCCCTCCCCGCACCCGCCCCCCTCTCATCGTCTCTCTCTCTCTCTCTCTCTCTCTCTCTCTCTCTCTCTCTCTCTCTAGTTCTTTCTCTCGTTCTACCCCCCTCTCGCTCGTTCGGTCTCGGTTTACTTGGTTCGGCCCACCGTTTGGATGGGGTCCTTCGACCATAGTAGCCACCATATACCTATACGTATCTCCTCGAGTCTTCGTCGTAGTCTTCGAACGACCATAAAACGATAAATTAAACAGCACCGTGTAAGAACGACCGTAAAAGGCATCGTTCATGCCTTCTGTGGCCAAGCATCAACGTCGATCGATGAGAAAGATGTCATTTCGGTTTAGTCGACACGCCGTTTTCTTTTCGTTTCCAGAGTTAACGAAACAACGAGGATACGTGTCTTCGAGCGTGCAGGCGGATCCAACGATCGCTTAGAACGAACGCGCGTTATCGCCTGCGATCATCCTTATGCAGCAGGTATACCAGTCGAACGAATTTACTACTTCGAATTGAGAGGGTGCCCATGGTTATATTCGTGCGAATGGCGATCCCTTTTTTATCTCTACGAGCGGACACGATCGTCGGTAATCGTTCGATTCCTTGTTTTTCTCTCGTCGTTATCCTTTGGATAATAATCCGTTCGGATAATCTAAGGCATTTAATTTCCGAGGTCAGGGCAGGTTGGCCTTTTTGAAGAAACAAAAAAATAAGGAAAAATGTGTAGACGCGAGCTGGCAATAAGAAACGATATCCCTTCGTCGTAGAAATTCCCCGACGAGATACAATCGCCCGTGATTGGGTCAGATCGAGAATCAAGCGACGGTTTCCACGATCGTCTACGCTCCCATTCTTCTTCGTTCGAGATCGTCGTCGTCGTCGTCGTCTTCTCGCGATCGACGTGTGTAATTGTCTTCCCAGCCCTTTCGACTTTAATCCTCGGTAATGATGGAACGATCCTGGGCATTTCATTTCTAGATATGTAGTCCCATTTTCGAAGATGCGGGGGAGGAATCCAAGCCGGCTCTCGGTCGAGGAGGGCGAGTCCGTTTGAAATGACAGTAATATCGTGCTCTTGTGCACCAAGTCCTGATTATAGCCCACTTCCTGCCACGTAAACAACGGTCTCGGGACAGCCTCTTTAATAGCCTTTACCCCCTCCGAAACGAAGTACCTTGGGGTGGTAGGACGCTATCGCGGTGAGGAGTAAATTGCACTCTTTCGACCTATCCGTTCCTCGCTTTCATCCTCTCTACCGATTCTTCTTTCGGAGAAAGAGAGAGAAAGAGAAAGAGTGGGAGATTCGAAAATCGCGTTCGACGATTCTCGGTATATCGAATTCAACTCGATTTAATCTTGTTTGCATTTTTTTATCAAACATTTTTACAAAAGCCAGAGATACTAGCTACAGTTCGAATATCGCGCGACAGCTGTGACGAGTCGCTGCCGCGCGCTGCAATTCCAAAGTCCAATTACGCATCCAAGAGGGGAGGCAGTGCGGTGGTGAGCTCGTGTCGTGCGGCCCACCCGGGTACATACAAGGAGCTTAAAGGTGGAACCAAGGCTAATGAATTGTGTTTCATTTCAGTTGCTCCGAAACGTGTAATTTCGCGTCTGAGCCGGTTTAATTAGCCAGAGACATCTGTAAGCAGCGGTTCTCAACCGCGCTTCCCTCAAAACGCGGAAATCTCTTCGTCGTTACTAAAAGTAGTTACGGAAAAACTTATTCGAAAATCGTACCATCGAACGTCCGTCGTTCTAATGTTCTCAACAACTTTTTTACGAGCATCGAAATGGGGATAACTGTTTTGCTAAGAACGTTGGGGAAACGCTTAGAAAAGCACCGCTCGCTAAGAACGATCCCGCAATCTCGAGGCACGTCTTTCCTATACCCTATGTAATTTTGTGCTAATCTCGGCCGCTATGAAGAAGAAAAAGTCATACCCCTAACGTCAATCGCGATGTAATATCTTTCTATCTATGTATTACGAACGACTCGCGTATGCGCTCTCTCGGATACGAACCAGTGATCTTATCATCGATCGTATCGCGGTAGGTAGGTACCTACCTATGCTTGGAAATACGTGGAAACGAATAAAAACGTTATTAGCGGTAATATCGATGAATCTACGCTCGAGCGTTAAAAAGATATTTAAAAAAGATTGTCGAGTCGTCTCGCACCCTCCTCCTCCCAACCCCGTCGTCGCTTATAGGTACCTATATCTACAGCGTTGGTTCGTGCGAGTAAGGACATCGAGATTTAAGCGGTATACGGGTATCGCGAGAATGTAAATCGAAAGTAGGCATAATAGTTCTCATAGGAGGACATTATCTCTATTATCCACTTTCCTCCTTAGCAATCGCAAGATAATCGTTCGGCCCATTACCCATGGCCAACTGTGCGCAGCTATATCCGTAAACGGTTATCTTCTCGACGCGATTCCGAGAATTTATTAAATTTCCAGCTCGAGCACGCGAACTTCGTCCTACTCGCATAGCTACGAATGATTTTTCTCTTCGGACGCGATAAAGTCGAACAAGGGGGTCGCGTCCGAATGAGAGATAAAGAGCGAGAGAGAAAGAGAGCGCAATGATATCGAAAGATTTACAAGTCGCGCGGACTAGTACGTAAACGAAAAATTCATTTTTATGATGCGTCAAATGCAATAACGAATACCCGATTATATAAAGTAACGATCCGTGAACCGCGAATCGATTCGTACACTGTTAATTCATTTATGGAACTGATTTATGACTTAAAGGTTACAAAAATATCGATGATTCCGCTCGCGTATCTGCCGCTCGTTACGAAACTCGCGAACCATTGACGATCGAGCACGTCGTCGGTAGGTACCTACTAAATCATTGGAAAAATAAATAACAATGTTCTTACCTACTCGTCCCGGTGGGCGTAAGGGAGTCGCGTCAAGAATGGAGCCGGTATGACGATGGGGTAAGGGCTTTTTCGTGCAAATTGGTGTCGTCGAAAGTTGCGGTGAGGCCAGAATAAGCCGTGTGACAAATCAGCGACCGTTAGCCGGACTAATGTACGATCCCGTGCCCATTGGAATCGAAAATTTGCAATCCTTTATTTAGTCAACAAGGTGAAGGGACACCCGGTTCCTCCCTTTGTAAAGATACCCTCCATTAGGCCGCACGGTCCTTAAGGCGAACTCGCGGTTCCTCGTCCCCTCAGAATTTTCTCGCTCGAATTTGCCGATCTTTCAACGATTCGCAACGGCCGGAAATCGTACAAGACGTCTCCCTACGTCTCTTTGAAAGAAGAAGCGACGCGTTAGTCCGGTCCTACGAGCTCACCGCGTTGAAAATTTCTCAAGGAATGGCGTTTGCAAGATAAACGAAAACCCTTTCGACGCGCGACTCGTTATGGCTTATTGCTCGATAGACGATTTAACGAGATGGAAGAAAGAAATGTGTAATCGCGTAAGGTGGCAAGCATCGAAACGTAGAAATACGAAGGGGGCAAGAAATGAAGAGAATTTCGATGGGCGGAGTCCGCTAAAGCCAACGCAACGTTTTGATTTTTTCTCGTTTCCCTTCGGTAAATCGAAGCTTCGGTAGGGGAGATCCTTGTACCTTGGGACACCTTATACCTTGGGACAAGCTTATTTATTTGACATTATTGTTTTTAGAAACTTCTCGTAGCGCCATCTATTATCGCATCGAGTCTAACATTTATTATGCATACCGTGAAGTTGCCTATTTTGACTTATTTCGAGATTATGCTTAAAAATCGGTTTTTGTGGGTGCATTGTATTTTTAGTGATCTGCTATAATCATCGTTCTACTTCAAATATTTCGATGTAAGTGATTGCTATAAGTTTTAATTAGTTAGTATGCTCTTTTATAACTTCATTCTTTTATAGAAATCATTGTATTTGAGTTTCTTTAATTTTTACGCTTGTTTCATTATTACAAGCCGATAATTGTACCTTGGGACATATGAATATTTGTACCTTGGGACAGTCCCAATCACCTGCCCTTGCTGGGTTCATGAAGATTGTACTTTTTTTTATCATTATTGTAACAAATGTGGTGTTAAAGCAAAAAAAAAAAAAAAAAAGTAGCCATACGAACATTGGTTTGTTGTATTAAATTCTTGTTATATTGTGTTAAATTCTTGTTATATTGTATTAAACTTTTGTTTTATTGTATTAAAGTCTTATTAGCATTAAAATAATAACACTTATTAGCACTAAAATTCCTTTTAAATTAGTGTCCCAAGGTACAAGCACATCTTGTACCTTGGGACAAATATGCCTAAATACTTAACTGTCATTTATTCAAAAACTACACTAAATATGTGGTTTGTTGCAACGTGACATTGTAATGTTATTTAGTATTAATGGAAATATACATTGATTGATAGTAATATATTAATATTGACTTAAATATAAGCGTTCAAAGAAAAGTGTCCCAAGGTACAAGGATCTCCCCTATACCCGAGGACGCCCATAATCATAATCGTTTGGGACAGCTCGACACTTATCTCTCTTCTCGTAAATAGGCGAGGACGAGTGTGCCGGTTTCTCGAGGCGATCTCTCGTATCACGATTTCACGTTGTATATATACGTGTGCACTGGCAAGGATCACCAAAGTGATCATGCTTCTCGGGTCGGGGCTCGTGTTACGAGATCCCCGTCCTTTCCGGTTCGTTCGACCAGATTTCTTGCATGGTCGCACCCGAATTCAGAGTAGAGCCGAACACGAGGACATCTTCCGCGCCATCGGCATATTCGCCGATGACATTCGCATTAATGACGGTCGTTAATTCGTTTACGTTGCGAATTATCGGCCGGTGTCATCGATCTTGGCTTTACGTAGGTATAGGTACATCGAAGTCGTTGGAAAATTGGCATCGTCTTAGATGAAACGATTACGAAATGATCGCAAAGAATGTAATCGATAAAGTTTCACGATTTGATTGGACGTTTGAGTATGTGGGTCATCAAAATGGAATTTCGCGCGACATCGCGGAGCCCCCTTCCCTTTCCTTCGTGTAATTTAAGGATTTCATAACGCAGAAGGAGACGCCACGTCGTGGAAGCTTCTTACGGAGTTCCTCGGGCTCATCCTTTCGGAAAGGATATCGTGGACCTCCCACGTTGGAAATATGATACGCGAGACCCGGGTGACGATCCCGATCACTAATTGACCGTACCGGCTACGTCGATGATCTTTTAAAAACACCCGCCATATCGTTGACCGTTCAAGGGACGTTGAACACCGCGTCCTCCTAATTTTATGGCCTTCGTTTGATACAGGAGTGTAATACTTTTTCTTCCCGACACGTATTTTGATGTGAGTCTCGTAAATTAAATTTCCTAAAAGCCTCTTGAAAATAAACGAAGAATGAGAGAGACAGAGAGAATGAATGAATTAATTAATTAATGGACTTGTATTGCATGTGCAAATATTTACAAAAGAAAAATAACAAAAATAAAATATTGAGATATGCCTATGGAGAGAAGGACGTAAGAACGGCGTTGGGTAATACGTTTCGTAGTCTGATGTACCGGCGGGTGCCAGGAGAGCGTGCGATTGATCATGATACCAAGATCTCGAAAGGTGTCAACGTATGGGATTACTTGGCTTTCCACCAAGAAAGGCGTAATTTCGGCATAATCAAGCCGTCGTATGTAGAAGGAGCTGCCAATAATGGCGGCATAGGTTTTTTTTCAAATTTAGACGAAGCTTGTTATCTCGAACCCGTTGGTTTATGGCTGCCAAGTCTTCCGCTACGCAGCGGAGCCCATTCTCTGTCTCGTGAGACGAACATTGGTAGTGGCACTGCACATCATCAGAGTAAAGTATAAATTCACAGTAATTAATGCAAGCTGGCAGGTCTTTTATGTACATAATGAATAACTAAGGACTGTGGGCAGAACCCACGAGAGAGAGAGAGAGAGAGAGAGAGAGAGAGAGAGAGAGAGAGAGAGAGAGAGAGAGAGAGAGAGAGAGAGAGAGAGAGAGTTGACGTTTTCAAGAACGCGTCCCGAACTGGACGGTAGCAAAGTCGATGCTGGTGGCACAGACAAACTCTTGACAATCATGGCGAATTACTCGACCGATTGGATCGTTTATGCTGATCCTTTGATCTCACCTTCACCCGCACATTTTCATTCACGATGGCGACCCAGTAAATCGTCAAGGAACCCGTTAGGAACTTATCATTGACTAAATAAGGTTGAGAATAAAATAAGAATCTTTGCCCGTTCGTGGATCAGACTGCGGTCAGGGACAATCAGCCAGCGAATTACCGATATGATTGCTACTGAAATATTCGAGCCGACAAAGAGAACGAAAGAAGGATGCTCGCTTGGTAACTACTTGGAGGAGACCGTCGAAATGTTACACGGCGATCTTTTTGCCGGAACAGCGCGGCGGCGACGGTGAAGCGCGATTCGCAAACGCTTTTACGCGGTCACCGTGTCATCGATCGAGATAACCGCGAGCGAACGATATCGACGATCGGTGCTTGGGATAATCGAGAACCGACATAAACCGAGAAATCGAATCTCGAACATGTTTATTTGTGTGATCAAATATATATGCGTATAATCGAGCCTTCTTATGGCTTCGAAATGAAGTAATGCTTCGATTTTGAGCGGCTTCGGCATCGATCCGTTGAAAAGAGTCTACTAACGAACGTAGGAACCACTCGTTGGTGTATCTTTACACGTATGTACGCACACAAATGAGGTTCGAGCATCGCGTGTAAATTACCGACGAGGGCTCAAGCGTCACTAACGAGTGACCTGAAATACGAATTCGAGATCGTCAAGATTGTCGTCCTTGAATGAAACCCCTTTCGATATCGAATACGAGTGATAGAGATTACGCAAGGACGAGGACGACTTTCCTCTCCTGACCAAAGCGGCTACGAAGCAGAACTCGCGAGCGCTGAATTAACGCGAGCATAAATTCCCATAGACACCTCCTTAATCGTTCTGTTCCTCTCCACACCTGCCTCCTTCAAGGGTACACATTTGCATCGAGCTGGTTACGTTGTGTATCGCTTCGGATAGCACGACGGGGACGAAGGTAACCGACAATGCGTTTACGCCAAAGTAATCGTGCGCCCACGCGGAGTAGGTATAGCCGTTCAATTTAATTACAAATTCATGAATCGAAATTTGTTACGGTTTTCGTGATGCTTGAAATAATAATGATAGTAACGTGAGAAAGAGGATCGTTTATGAAGGGTATCGGTTGAAATTGTGTTGTCGTTTCGAAAGGAAAATAGAGAGAACGAGAAAGGAAGAAAACGAATGATGGGATCGGTGAAAAAGAATTGAATTCACGGCGAAGACGAAGAGAGAGAGAGGGAGAGAGAGAGAAGGGGGGGGGGAGGGACAGAAGGAAAGAGAGAAAGAAAAAGCTGCGAGCGAGAAATTAGCGCGGTCGGTCGCCAGAGTTTAAGCGCGGAAACCCCGCGGGCAGAAGAGCGGCGGAGGATTTCTCTCGTGGTGGGAGATGGATTCGCGGCAAAGTTGGTGCGGAACGACGGCAATTAATAGCGGGAGCTATAGGGTGCCTGCGGAAGTAAAAATAAAATGGTACGAAGCGTGCCCCTTTGGCGGCACTCCGCCGAGTCATTAAGCGCTTCGCGGGAAGGGGAGCATTGTATAATATCTCGGTGCGTTACCAACCAAGAACGAACGAGAGAGAGAGAGAGAGAGAGAGAGAGAGAGACGGAATAAGATAGAGAACTTTGCATGCATCCGCACGAATGAAAGGTATCGCGAGTCGTGCTTGAAAAGCGATCGAGATAATGAAATTTTTCACTTTCGAACTGAAAGACCGTCTTTTTTTTTATCTCGATAATTGATACAATAATTTGTCGTTACGATTCAGATGCGACTACTGAAAGCAATTAATTTAACATCTAATATACTTAACCCTATATCCAATATAATTGTTCAAATTCGATTTCCATCACATTGTATACGGAAAGATTACCTGAAAGCATACGAGATCGTCCGTGCGTGCACGGGTACAAATTCTTACATCTACCAGACGGATTACACTACTTGCTCTGCAACGAATGCGCTCGTCTCGATAATGCCTCGGCAATATTTCGAAATTAGACTCGCACGATGTAGCAGAGAGTAGGTACGTAGGCATACGTTGAGTCCGTTCATCGATTGAGAAACGCCTCATAATTTTACAGCTGTAATGCACGTAGCTGCATAGACATTGCGGCTCGTATCGGAACGTAGCTACGATAGTGGTAACGTATGGAACGCTAGCCAAGAAAGAACGAAGGAACGAACGGACGGAGGACGGTATTAATCTAACGCGCGGGAGAATTCGAGCGATAGGTCGTGATTAGCGAAGGGAACTTCGTTTAATGAAGGTAATTAAGTTTTTCTGCATCTCGAAGTCACCGCCATCGCCGCGCATGATGGATGCTTTGTCCGATACGTACGAAAGTGGTAGCATGAAAGGAAGGAGGCGGTCAAACCGATCAAGCGGACGAATGAAAAATTAGCCCTTTGAGAGAAAGTGAGAAAAAAGATGTAGAAGAGGCGTTTTTGCGCCCGCGGACCGCATCGTGGCAGCTCCGGTGATTTCATCCACCGCCACCCCATACCCGTTGAGCGAGAGAAATTTTATCGCCACCATAAATGCGGCGCATCGATGATGCGCGCCTCGCGCCGCTCCCAGCGAAATTCTCTCTTGATTGGAAGAAAAAGCGAAAGAAAGCTGCGCCGATCGAGAAATTGAGAAAAGATTAAGATTCCATGCGACCGACGAACTAACGGACACGGAATTCGAATCGGAATCGATCATTACGGCCATCAAGGCGGCGTGGTATTCGAGCCTAAGTCATCTAACGATTGCCGATAGGCCAAGGACGTAACGACGAACTCGGCAAAAGTGGTATGGCGAAGATACGCGCGATGAACTCCTCTCCACGCTTCTTCAAAGCCGTATGATTGCCGGCGGAGGCTTCCTCGAACGGATTAAAACGATTACCGAGATTGAGAAACGAGATGGACGAAGAAATAAAGGAGGAGGAAGAAGGAATCGAGAAAAGGGAGAAGAGGAACCCGTGGAATTCTCGTTCAACGATTACGTCATTAGTAGAAATCATTTCTGACAAGGAGGAAGGGGGAGGGAGAGAGAGAGAGAGAAATGTATTACTCGTACGTTGGTATAGAAGCCTGTAAACTCGTAATTTCCCAAACCGTCTATCACTTTTTAGCAATGCGAATAGGTATTGTTCCACTGCACAAATGGATGTCAGAGTTCGGGAAACTTTACTTCGTCGTTGTTACATATTTACGCATACCTCATTCATTTCTATTTACGCGCATGTTGCAGTAAATATGACTACCGAGTTTACATGGATGTTCGGTAAGTACGTGCTGGCACGCCGACCGCTATCATTTTATCAATCACGTCGGGGATAGAAGTCAACTCGTTATAGCTCGCTAGGAAATGTACATTAATTGAAGTAACAACGATAACACGAAACAGCTAGGCGCGTGAGTGAGCGAGAGAGAAATAGAGAGAGAGAGAGAGAGAGAGAGAGAGAGAGAGAGAGAGAGAGAGAGAGAGAGAGAACCAGCAAGGGCAGTTTTGAGAGGAGCTGGCAATTCAAGTAATACCACGCACGATGTATTCCCGTGATTCTACTCTTCGTCTTCTCATCTCCTTCTTTTCACTTACCGTCGGAATACCATTGCCGTTGTTACGCGTAGGTACGGGAGAAACGCGTTATTGGATCGTTCGGAGCGTTATCGAAGCGATAGACGATTCACACCGATACACCTGTACACTTCGTAGAGGCAATCATTTTCAAGGTACAAAAGTGCTCGACGAAATATACGCCGGTAATGATGCCACGAGAGAGGGAGGCTTGGTCGATGCATTAGGTATTATAGTTCTAATATGGGATCTCGAGTGTATGTATCTCGGGGACTTTTCTAACGCGCTACATAATATGCATAGGGGCACGCTTATTAAATTTCCTGTTAGCTTTCCTTTCGTGGAACGGTTGTCCTGTTAAGGCGGTGTTCTTGATACGGCCGATACTCAACTGCTGGCGTTGAAGCCTGATCCTGTCTGCAAGATCATAAAAATGGTGTATTGCCGGATCGGCGGATTCATCGATGAGATAGATCCGACGGACCAAGGAAGGGACCGGTTAAAAGCGGAATGCGGTCTTGCCGCAAGAGGACTTTGTAACCGATCGGCCAATCGGCTCTCTCACCGACTTGCGCAATACACCGAAGAAGGAGACAAGATATCGATGCACACCCCTTTGGGTTCAGCTTGTGTACACGATCCTGGCCACACACTGTGAACTTCAGACCACAGTAATTTAGCCGCCGAGCCATTGTACCTTCGGTCCTAAAATCACGATTACGGTCAGGGTTTACTTAGTAGAGTCGCAACTAGTACGATCAAACAATTTTCATTTTTTTGTCCACTCTTATCCACATTTGGCCGACACTTTTTCTTCCCATATTCGTCAGGTTTCCTACGGTAATTGAAAACGATGATATTAATTACCTGTTAAAGTTTACGTGGAGTGTACCGACGCGCGACGTACAGAAAATACATATATAGGTATCTATATGCATCTCTGTACAGATATTGTAACGCGTGTGTATCCACCGTTTGAGCACTCTGGTCACATCAGTTACACGACATCGTCTATCTCCCTTCCTTCTTCTTCCCCTTTGAATGTTCTCCATTTCGTATGGACTTGCCCACACGTTACGGGCTTCAAACCACAGAGCCTAACGTTCCCATATGTATCATATGTTATATCCTACCGCGCATCGACACGTACACGCACGCGCGTCGATTCTCACGCATTTGCGCACGTAAGACGTCGCTTAGACTTTAAAAACCGGGTACCTACTGCAACGTTTATACGTTTATCGCGATCCGGTATACATTGTAAGAACTCGAGGTCGCTCATAATTTTGTCGTACTCTACGAAAAAATTAACTGTTGTATAAATCCGTCAACTTGCTGCATTGCTATGCAGCGAGGATGCTCCTGGGCTTTTCTTTTTCTCATGATCGATCGGTAAAGATTCACTGGAATCACGGACGATTTTCTATAAATTCCAAAAAAAGACTTGATTGTACCGCGAACCGAAGGATACCTGGAAAGGAAAGACAGAAGAAGGGTAGAAAGATAGACAGGAAATCGTGGCCAGGGCACACTTTAACTACTACAGAACAGGCTGCGGTCTTTGCGGCGTTATATTCGTTTACTTTGCGTTAATCATGGCGTTTTATGGTAATTCAATATCGTCCTTCCCGGGCGTCCGCCCCACCCTCCCGCCTCGCCTCGCCTCGCCTTGCCTTTCCGAGTCTGCAATCGATCCTATCGCGTCGATACGAATCCCGCTGCACCGAGAGAGGATCGTGCACACAACGAAAGAGAGGTAATCCGATCGATCGGTCGGATCGATCGATCGGTCGATCGATCGACCGGTTGTCGTCGTCGTGCCACCGGCCGACTTATGGCTCGTCGATCAAAGTGGTGCTCTCCGTGTAAGGAGAGCAGATTTGTTCCTATAATAATCTTTCGTACTTAGCGCCTAATTAATGCCTCCTAAAGATATCATCGTCCTATGAATCCCCCTTTTTTGAGAGGAGGTTGACTTTTCTCTTCTTTCGATTATCGCGAACCAACAAATTAATGGAGCACCGACCCTTATACACGTATTTATCATTTCCCCTTTTCGTATCTCTTTCATTCGTTTGTTGATCGAACGGTAAGTTGACTCGGCAGTAATTACAGAGGCCGATAAAAGTCATTGCTCTCTTCGACAAACTAAGGATTGCTGTAGGTTGCCTTTTTTCGAATATTTTTCGACACATAATACTCTGGGCGGTTAGCTTCGTTCCCGCTCCATCAGCTTCGATCAGGTCGTACGAGAGCGACTTCGACGAGGGAACAGAGGACTCGGGGAACTCGATAATAAGCTTAGAGCTTGTTTTTAGACGTACACGAGAGGAGAGACCAAGTCGAACAAATGTCTACGATGGGAAGGAATTTGATTCCCGTCAATTAATTTTCCATCTTGGCATAAACTGATAAGGTTTAGTACGGCATGATACGAGAGACGATGGAAATAATTAACTTTTAATTTAAAAAAATTTTTTTTTATTTAAATCAAAACTTCGATCGTCCCTCGAACGTTTCGAAACAATGTGCGAACGTTCACGGATCGTTCCCAAGCTCGCGAGACGCCAAGGAAACGGTGAGAGAGCCGGAAGCTATGGCGCGAGAAAGCGAGAGAGAAGCGTAGCCGAAGGAGAGGGAAGAAGCCAATGATATTTTTGCGGTGGCGCAAAGTTAAGGCTCCGGCCGCAGAGCAAACGTTGGTCGGCCGCAATCTTCGGTCAATTTCCGAGCAAGGGGCAAGCAATCTTGCTGAACAAACAAAAAGGTGGCCATCTTGAGTTATCTTTCGAAAAAGGACGAAGAGGAAGCTAGATAGAGGGAATCGTTGATCGACCCTTTGTCGGAGAGACCCTCGAAGATCAAGAGGGAGAGAGGAGATATTTCAGTGGCAATCGCATCGATAATTTCACTTCGTTCTTAAGAAGCTACCGTGCACTACTCGACGATTCAATCCCGTGGATTCGACCACTCCACACTTTTCTATCTTCCCCGTTCGTCTAATGCTTTTGATTGTATTAACTGCATTCTATAACCTCGCCGTGAACCGATCCTGCAAGAAATCAATCTAGCTGTGTTCCATCCGGGAGACCGACTGGACGTCTGTACGACCAAAGAAAAGCCTTAAATCTTTCTCCCTTGAGAGCTGAAGGAAGAAAGCGAACGATGAAAAGTTTCCGAGAGTCCAGTAATTTTTTCCAATCGCTTTTCCATCATGGCACAATTATCGTAGATCTAATTAATGCGGCTGAATTTTTCTTATCGAAAAGTAGGCGATTCTATGCGGGAGCAAGAAGGTTAAGACATCGACCGATCGATCTTTCCGTAGCCTCGTGAAAACAAATGAGCTCCGGACAGGCGAGGTTCGAAGCGGCCCTTTTGAGGCCCTTTGATGCCCGGCAGCTCTCGGATCGGGACAGTCCATTCACGGTAGCCGCTCTGCCTTCTTTGACCCCGAGACTTTTCTTATTTCTCTGTCTCACCCCCCCCCCCCCACCCTCTTTCTTTCTCTCCATCGTCTCGCACCCAGCTGGAACGCCATAATGAAGCAAAGGGTATGGACAATGGTCCATGGGCCTGTAGGATACGCGCGACTCTCCTGCTCCGAAGGATTAATAATCTTCTCGTGTTTTCGATAATTACTTTTTATGACGTTCCTACTTTCCAAGTAGATACGATTAACGAAACGTTAATTTAAGAAATGTAGGTACTGATCCACTTGCCGCAAAGGTCTCCTCGACAAATTTTTTTTATCATTCCGTATCGTTAAATGACGCAGTTAAAGAAGATAATTGTACTCTCGTGGAGAAGAAAAAGTTGGGATGGTATTAAACTGTAACAATGGACGCTGGCACCGTTCATCGTCGATGATAATATTGATTAATTATAAAGTGGAAGCGCCATCGCGTCGAACGCCGACAGCTTCGCCGATTGTACGCGATCATTAGGGTATTCATTATGTAAGAAAGAAGCTTATCGAACGGCGGCGTATCCGCCGATGGAGGCGAAGTGGAAAGTTCTTTCTTTCCGCGCGGTTCCGGCAATCCCTCGAATGCACGCGACAGAAACCAGGAGCTCGATAATCGTGCGACGAGAAATTATTCTTCATGGAGATTTATCTATATTTATCTATATCGTGGATAAGAAAGGAAGAACGGGATAGAAAAGAGCTCTCACCCAACCCAGGAATCGATGTTTTAAAGTCTCGTACAATGAGAAGATGACAATGACGGCTCAGGATTATACACCTTACTTGCCGCGTTGCGTCATGAAGACTAGCCAGCCTTAAATCCCTTTTAGAGGTATAATAGAAAAGTTATTGGCGACGCTACAATGACGGGGAGAGATCTATAATTAATGGTCTTTCTACGGGAGTGGCGTTTCGTTGTATCGCATTGGCGTAAGAGTCACCTCGCGCGGACTAATAAACTCGCGGCTTTTGGAAGGTCTTCCAGCGGATACCGAGAATCGCGAAGAAAATGTTTCCGGACTGAAAGGAATCCTGACAATGCCAGACTAATAAATAGCCTTAGCGCGTTATCGTAAAGGCAAGATTAGACGCTTGGGGATAGTAATAACGTGTATTATCCAGCGCGTATTATCAAAAGAGTTGTTACAGAGTAAAGGAAAGAATAAAGTCTTAGAAAAATAAAATGGTACCTACTACGTACTACGGTACGTTTTCGCTCGCTCGCTCGCTCGCGAGAGGACGATTCTAAAAGACCAAAAGTTCCTTTCGCGTAGTTCTTCGCCTCTGGCACGAGCCGCAGTAGTAATTAATTGAGTTTGACTTGCCGCATGAATTACAGGGGCCAGAGTCGATTAATTAATTGTAAGTTAGCTCGCCACCCTCGCGCGCAGGGCCTTCTCTCCCTCCGTGAGAATTTTGTCACCTTTTAAAAGGTGCCGAGCTACCGTTACTCTTACGCCGTTCGAGAAAATACCTAATGAATAACGTTAAGAAGGTAGAGGAAGGCTTATTTTTTGTTCCTTTCCCATTCGAATTTTCAGTGTCGCGCTCTTACAAGTCTCCCCTCGCCCCCCTCCCTCTCTCTCTCACTCTTTTCCTTGCTATATTATCCGACATAAAATGATAATCCAGTGTCAGCGACAAATATAGATACGAGGTGATACCGCGAGAGTAATAAAAGAAACGGTACCGGCGAGGCGGCGAGCGAGCGAAGGTGGAGTTCGTGGTGGAGGTCGACGAGGAACGAGGATACAAGCGAATAAAAGAAATCCAGCAAGAGTAATGCCGAGGGAAGTAGTTAAATCCGTTGCATGTGTGCCCTCAAGAGATCCCCTACTCGCTATCTACACCCTTTGTTTCTGCGTTAGGTAAGCTTTTGTTTCGGTTATACGACCGAGGATACCGCGAGCGCGGCCCAATAAAACGAAAAACGGATCCCCCTTTACAATGCCGCGCATTTGCATAATTTCGCGTAATCTCCGCCATTTTCGCTCCTCGCGATACCTCCTACTCCTCCTCCTTCTTGGATTCGCACAATTCATTCCGAAGCAGCGTCATTTTTTCCGAACGCCCGGAAGACTCCTTGTCCGCCGGTAGAACCGGATGCTGGGAGGAAGCGTCCGTTTTCAAATCGTGAAAGAGTAAGAATGGGAGACAGCCAGAGATTACAAAAGAAAAAGAAAAATAAAAACGAAAAGAGAAAAGACAGATTTAATAAAAAGAGAGAAGAATGAGAACGAGGAACGCGATCGTCTCGGATTACGAAAACCGTAGGTAGGTATATATCGATATCTCCTACATGTATCATACGAGTTATACAAGAAGCGTAAAGATCGAAAATCATGCACGATTACGTTCCACGGTCGATCTTGTCGAGCAATTTGCTAAAAATTGCTACCAATTTATCTGTCCCCCTTCTTATTCCTCTACCAAGAAATAGCGTTCGTTACATTTCAATGCGAAGGAACGCTATTGAAAGTACCGAAGTATCAAAAGAATCGAAAATTCGTTTCCGTTGGCTGTCATCGGGGAAGGACAAGGTCTGTCTTTGTCGAGAACTTGAGCGCAATTTTGAAATCACGCGTTCGCTTCGACGTCGACCGGAAGTGCAGGAAGGAATGATGAAGGTTGCAGAGGAGGGGAGGGATAAGGATCCGGGAACGTTTTCGCGGTGGAACGAAGCGGCGAGCGCTAATGGCAGCGGTCGCTCGGAAGATGAATTCGAATGATTAAGAGCGATTGGATTGTAGGTGCTCGCCTCAATTACGAGCGAGGCACGCCATTCCCTCGTTATATCGAAGCCGTTCTTCGAACGGAACGTTGACCACGACACAACAACGAGAACGACGAGGACGACTATGACCGCGACTACGACTATGATGGCTATGACGACGGTGCCTTGGCTCGCGCGGAGGTGCAAGGTTTTAACACGTGTGAACGCTCCTTTATTAGTAGCGTGACCAATGAGCGCCGACATTATCAATCAAAACTCTTAACGTTCTCTACCTATATGTATATCGCGTATACGCGGATAAAGATTGGCGCCGCGCGCCTCGCGGAACTTTAACCGGCTTACGTTACCGTGCCTCTTTCCGTTTTTTTTTTTCCCTTTTTCCTTTACAATACTTTAAGCCACTTTGCTCGTCAACGTTATTTCGCCGACCGTGGGTCTGGGTTGGGCGAAAGGACGTTGACTAAAGTTCATTTTGTATTTTTACGTTCATGCTTTTCCCAGAGCAATTCCATTCAATTCGGGGTATACGTCAACGTGAAATTCACGGAAATCAAGGAGGAATACACGACGCGTATCTCGCTCGGAAAGAGAAAACGCGCTTCTCTCGGCTCTACCGTGCCGCGTTAGTCCTTGGACGGTGTTAATTATGAAAGCAGTTGCATTGTTGGTGAAAGCGGAAGCGGGAAAAGATCCAACGAAAGTTAAACGAGCCACGAAACGAGACTGGCGAGATGCGCGCTCGTTTCTCTGTAAGAAATTCATCGGCGCGTCGCGCCGCGCTTCGTCGCTCCGTATTGCTTATCGCGTTCGCTTGCTAATTTTTGGGGGAAATTTGAATGGGAAGACCCGTCCAAAAGAATTTTTTTGAATATACCTACTAGAAAGAAATAGTAAAAATTGGAACCAATATTCCTACCATTCATACACGATTTGATGATTTGTGATTTTTACGAATCATGGTTGAACAATATATAGCTAGTACGACAATGTGTGGGATAAATTAATCGATCTTAGCGATCTAGAAACGGCTCGAGAGTCGTCGTCTAATAATAACAAATGCAATTCATTCCGTACTCGCATTCATAGATTAACCAAGGAACTTATCTACGAGCAAATCGTTTAAACATCCATCATTAGATCCATAATTGCATGCATTTATGCTCTCACCCTTCCACGCCTTCCGCCTTTCGTCTCTCGTAATTATGCGAGAGCCAGGAGAGCATCGTGAGCCTAAGTGCGACGTTAATGCGATTCGCATTGATCAATCCTTTATTAGAAGGCGATTCGACGATGCCAGTGGCGTCGATATTACGAAAAGATTTTTTATCGAAGGATTCTTGCGAAATTCTCTAATTGCGCGCTATAATCGAATAATTTTTAATGATTTTGCTAACTTAATGCATTGAGCGGCGTAGTAAAGATAAACGGTGGTACCATTTTGAGCGAAAAAAGTAATTCACGGTCGCGCTTCGGAAAGATTGAAATACCTTCGGACGAAATCACGAGGGAATTTTTTTATTTTATTTTTTCAAGAAACGTCAAACGAAGGTCCAATGAAAACGGCGATAGGCGGATGCGCGCGTTTGGTGCTAAGCGACGTTCGATTCACCATCTGTCGACATGTGCTGCGCTCGCGTGTTTTCCTCTGAAAGAGGAAGAGACGAAAGGAGTCACGGAGTCACGTGCGGTCTAAGACCATCGTACACGACGCCGCGCGCCGACCGACGGAGCGAGCGAGTCTCGGTAGAAAAGGGGGAAACCGCCGTAGAACCTCGCGTGAGTTCCCATCCAACCTCTCATCCTCTTCTTATTTTCCTTTCTTTTTTCTTTTCTATCTGTAAGTTTTGACGAATATTTATTTACCATCGTTTCCTTCCATATTCTCCAGGCGTGCCTCGTCATTTTCTCTACCGGAGAAACGAAATTTCGCTAAGACAGAGAGAGAGAGAGAGAGAGAGAGAGAGAGACAGACAGACAGACAGACAGACAGACAGACAGACAGACAGACAGACAGACAGAGAAAGAAAGAGAGACAATGGAGCATTACGAGGAAAGATAAAGTGATTAGAGTCATCGATAATTACGAGAGGTAGAGTGCAGAAAGTTTCCCCTTTGGAATTTTTAATACGACCCACAGAGTCTAGGAACGACCGTCGAGGCTCAATGTAATTTGAAGAGCCAAAACACCTTCAATCACGAACTTTCCGTCGTCAACCATCCCGCTTTGCCATTCTTTCTTTGCGATAACTTTCTTTTTCGAGGGGTGTGAGATAACTTTGGA
The DNA here is from genome assembly GCA_916049575.1 of Ancistrocerus nigricornis. NCBI lineage: Eukaryota > Metazoa > Arthropoda > Insecta > Hymenoptera > Vespidae > Ancistrocerus > Ancistrocerus nigricornis. The sequence continues at coordinate 330,337 of OU696665.1, forward strand.
AGGATAGGAAGAAAGAGAGACGGATATCGCAAGATGATTGCTTAAAAGAGATTCAAAGCGAGTGGAGGGACAGATTATCGAGAAGTTTACCAATCCCATGCGTTTTTCTTCCTCTTTTTCCCCGCTTGCTCAACCACCCCTTTTCTCTCTCTCTCTCTCTCTCTCTCTCTCTTTCTCTCTATCCACTTTTCTTCTCTCTCGCTCTTTGTGTTTTAATCCCACCGCAACGAGGCGCGGACGCTGATAATCTTGGAAGGGGCTTTTTTAAATTGGCTCCTTTGACGCGATACACCGCGCGATGAGTTTCATATCGGAATAATTTTCGAGCGGCCTCCCCGAGCTTCGCTCTTTTTTATCTCCCTCTCTCTCTCTCTCTCTCTCCCGCCATCTCTCTTTTTTCCTCTTTCGATCATCAGACCCGCCCGTTTTTACCGCGGAAGCGATCAGAAATTTTGCCGACGATTCTCTAAACGTATCGACGGTTAGTCGGATTGATCGGGCTCTCCTCGATGAGTTTTTGTTGAAATAGAGAAATAGAGAAGAGACGGAGAGAAAGAGAACGCGTTCCAATTTTGAAAATTTCACGCTACGTCGATTTACTTTCGCAAACGATGCGTCCAGGCGTTGATCAGGCCAGCATCGAAAACGTTTCAAAGTTTCGTTTTCTCTTTTTATGTCAACTTTATTCTTCCGTTTTGAATTCTAGTTCCATTTCGGCGTCTCTTATCTTGACGACTATTCAAAAATAGCCGGCACATCGTAACGGACCTCTATCTGCGAAATTACGTATGCGCGAAGCATTAATCAAAAGAAAGAAAATGGAAGATAAATGAAAACAAAGTCTGAGGAAAGTCGTTCGAAAGAGGACGAAAGTTGGATGCTCTCGCACGTTGGTATCGATCGTCACGCTCGAGTCGATAATAAAGCCGTGGCGCGACTCGTCAATTAAGTCTTTCGAGGGTTGTTAAACAAATGCAGCGAACTCGTTAATGCCGTGAAATGCCAGAGGAAGTACGCGGCCGGCATAGTTTAAAACGAGGAAACGGACGTGAAAAACGACAATTACCAGAGCGGTGCGCGGTGCACCGTGCGATGGTGTGCGCCGTTATCGCATCAGGAAACCAACTGGACTGGGACAATAACGAAATTGTTACATAAAATTCATCGTACCGTACGAAGCTTGTCAAAGAACTCGTCGTACTCTAATGGCGTTTGCACGAAAATTTCACGTTTATTCCTTCCTCCTCGTTCTCACGTTACCATTCGCCTCGCCATTTCTTTTTTCCCTGTTCATCTCCTTTCGCGTAGCACACGTCAAAACGATGATCGTTATTAAACAGGCAGATACCATCGACGAAAATCTCATTATCGGCGTAAACTACAGGAGCTTAAGCGCGTGCGCTCGCTTCTTTGCACACAGAGATATTCGCGTAAGAACGCGAGTCCGTGTAATCGCCATCGCGTGATTATCAAGCACGGCCTTCGCTTCGCGCAATCACGAGAAGTCAAACGCGGTAGTAGACATTAGCATAATGATCGCGGATAAGGGAGGCACGATGTGTCCCGCGATCGTAATTCTCTCCCTCTCTCTCTCTTTAACCGCCCGCCCCCGCCCCCCCCCCTTCTTGCTCGCTCACTCGCGCTTGCTCCCTCGTTCTCAGCAGGTGGATAGAGAGAGAGAGAGAGAGAGATCCGAATCAACGCCTCGTACGCGCGAGCGAGAAGAAACGATAGTGCCGTTCTTCTTTAAAAAAGGAAACAGCAGAAAGACGGGAAAAAGAAGAGGTAGAAACCGAAGGTGGAGAATGTGTACGCGCGTTAAACGCGCGGAAACGAAATTGTCGGTGCGTTCTTTTGAGAACCGGGATGATGATAAAATAAAGTAATCGTTGGCTATTACCTCGTACGCTCGGCCATACACGCGGAGTGGTGCGCGCGCAAAGTTGCCGAGAATCGTGGATTCCTCGGTCGCGCATACGTGCAGCTTTTGTGAGAACTCGAGCAATTACCGGGTAGCTAGCATTCTAGTGCCGCGCTTCGTATATGCTACCTTCTTCATAACGAATTAATTTAGATGTCTTAATTGCGATCGGTTAATTGTTGTGGAACACCGTATGCTCGTATCAGTTATGCACATACATACCTATACGTAGGTTAGGCGCACGCAATTACTTTCGAAGACACCCGGAATCTTTGAAATCGGATTACGTTGCTTTCACCGAGTTCCACGCTCCCGCGACCAACGATCGTTCATTAAATCGTCCTCTTTTGTGAAACACACCCGTATGTGTATGTAGTATATGGCCACGCGGATCGTCCGCGTATGCGTGTATATATCTAATGATTCGAAAATTTGGCACGGATTTTAAGACAAATGTTTAACGATCTTCCTGATCGCTGCAACTCGAGCCACATAGGTACTTATCGTAGCTTTTATTTTCGAGCTACTTGCTCACTGATCGTCGCGTTCTCCTTTGCGAATAATATTCGACGAATTTCGGACGTACTTCCGGAAAAATGCAAGGAACTGTGAAATTGTTGGGTCACGTTTCTACCCACTACAGACAGAAGCACGGGAAAAGAGAGAATCATAAATATAACGTGGAAACGATAACGTTAAATGCGTACACGGCGTCGATTACGAATGGCGCATTATTCTCGCTTTTCTCCTGGGAAAGTTAACGCATCGAGCGTGTTAATTATAATGAGCGTTAAGTAACCGCTCGCTCGCGCGTTATACGGCCGCTCGCCATTATCGTTTGTATCCGTAGCGTTGTTCGCGTTACTGCCGCGAGCGCAAGAAAATCGCCAGCTTTCTGCCAGTCCTGCTATATATCGGTGAAAGCAGTTTAGAAGCTTGTTACTTATCCCGATGAGCCACGGTAACGCGCCGCTGCACGAGAAATCCAACCTTACCTCCTATCCTGCGCCTCACGAAATTTTATCCCTTAATGCGCCTACCTATACTTCTACTACCCGGGCGCGTGCGGCAATTTCAGATTCGAGAGAGAGGCTTCTTAAGGAACGATCGCTGGACGAGACTATATTTACCTACGTTAAAGTTATGCGACGTAGATTTTTGTACGAGTTCGAATACGTCCTTTGCGTCGATCGATGGGATTAGACGGGTATTAGTTTGAGATTAACGCTCGTCGAGGACGTCGAAGTAGGAATGAACGAACGAGAGAGGATGGGAGGGGGGTGGTAGAAAGAGAGCCACGTCGGCATCAGGCCAGTCGAAGCTCCGTCGTTCCGTATAAAAGTACGCCGTGATATAAATCCACGTGGTGTCGATGTACGTGACGGTACGTATGAAAAGAAGGAAAATAACGAGCTCCAAAGAGTAAGAAATCCAAGCGAGGTAACGCGTAGCGTGCGAAAGGTCTATGGCTTCTTCGCACGAGAGTCCAATAAAACCTTTGCCCATATTCTCCGAATCGTCGATCGGTCGTATTCCAACGCGCGTTTACACGATGCTCGGATTCTTTCGGGAAGAAGCGGAAGCGACGACACCCTCGCATCTTCCGATCGTTCGATAAAGAAAGTAGGAGGTGAAGGGCTTCGAGGAAGGCGGGCCGTGAGCCATCTCTGGAATTTCGTCGCGGCTCTCGCGATTCGTCATACGCGCGCACATATACCTACCAAGAGTGAGAGAAAGAGAAAGGAGCGAGGGGCAGAAGAGGAGGAGAGGAGTCTTTCGACCTCAATTTTCGAGGTGTACGGCGCAGCCGGCGGATCGATGCCGATTCGAGGCGTGAAATCCGAAGGCAACGAGCGAGATATTCACGGTAATGACTGGTAATAAGCGCCGGACCGCGGCGGCCAATGTAAACGATCGAAAAAGTCGTTAACTGCTTGGAAATCGGTAATCACCTGGAATAATCGGCTCCTCTTGTAAGTGCTTACGTTTTTATGCGTCGGTGTTAGAAAGGAATCGGTGCGCTTGCTCGCGCTTAGGTATCCCGCGCGTCGAGGCGGATATGCGTGTATAGAGAGAGAAAATAAGGGGGAGAAGAGAAGAGAAAAAGGAGACGATGAAAGGACGAATCGGAGAAAGAACGAATGAGCGAGAAGGAGGGTGGAGAACGCGGTTAAGTCGCGGCGACGCGATAGAAGCCCTTTTTACACAACGAAACTCGTCGTCTCCGCGTTTAATCGGACTCAAGCTGCGCGTATCTCGCGATAATGAGGATTATCCTCTCTCTTTTCTTTCACCGAGGTAATCCACGATTGCTTCTACTCGAACACGGACTACGGAGGTTCGAACGAGCCAACGGGATATCCTAATCGTACGGTTCATTAAGCTCTCTTTCTATCTCTCTCTCTCTCTCTCTCTCTGGCGTGCACGCGCGCGCGCCAGCTTCGAACCCGCGATGACTATGACCGATGCCGAGAGCCACGACGAATTGCGATGCGCATTACGAATAAATATCGCTCTCTTCGCTTCTCTAATGCCTCCGTGCCGCGCAGATGACCACTTGGGTGGGTTTCGAAAATGCATCGACGACAACAACGACGACAACGACGCGACGGAGAAGACGTCGTCGGAACATGCGATTAAATTGATTTTGTACCTCCCTCCTTTCGCTTGCCTCTCTACCCTACAATCGTACTTTCGTTCGTCCGCTCATATTCGGACGAATCACGCGGAAATATCGTGAAATAAATAAATAAATGGATTTTCGTAACCTTTCTCCCGAGACACGATCGATCACCGTTACCGTTAACGGCTTGGAATTTTTCTCGAAGACACTTTACGTAAGAGTTGATAGCTGCGGTTGAAGCTTCGTGGTCGATAGGATGCGCAGGGAGAGAGAGAGAGAGAGAGACTGAACGGAGGTGGGGAAATTTCGTTCGAACAATGGAACGATCCGGAGACGATAATGACCGCTAATTTCGAGCGCGCGAATGCGAAGGAAAGTTCGAAGAAGAAAGGACGAATAATCGTCGCGGCGAAAATCGTGCCACGCCACGCTATGCCATGCCACGATGAGCGCGAAGCGCCGCGGACTCGGCATAGCGGCATCGCGAAAGCACGATTCCGTGCTCTCGTCATCTATCTTCCGGCGCGCTGGTAGCGAAGAAAGAAGGCATAATTAAATTAAATTAAGCTCCCTCCTCTCGTTCCTGCCCCCCACCCCTCCCGCGGCCCCACAATCCACCACCGTCTCTCGCTACTCCTACTCTACTTCTTCCTCTCTTCGTCTTCTTCTCTACTCCTCTCATCTTCGGCCCGTTCCTCTCCATCTTCCATCTTCTTCCTTCTCTCCTACCGGCGGCGATAGTCCGCGCCCGATGCCGCCTTTATTTGCAAGCAATTTGCGCCTGTGGATCGCCCTGCAAAAAATCTCAAAATAATGCTCGAGTATTAATCATATTCCCCTCTTGTTCCGGCCCTCCCTTCGTCTCTTCTTCTTCCTCCGCCATCTTTCCTTTCGAGGGCTCCTCTCCCAAGACTTGCTCGACCTCCTCTCTCTTTCTCGCGTGTGTCCTCCTCCTCTTTCTTCCCCTCCCTCCCCCCGCACTCTTTCGCCGTTTTCGCGAAGCGCACCGTTCATTCTTCTACGGCGCACTTTCGTCCTATGATTATACGTTATTCTACCCTACGTGCTAGACGGACGGGTACTGGAGACTCTTAAACTTGTAATCATACCACGAAGGTACACGTTGATAGATTCTATTTTTGTAATTAATGCCTCGGGGAGCGATTCATTTACAATGTTACATGCTGCTTCTCGTCGCTTTTGATACATCGTTCAAATGAATTTCCTCTTAATGCGAAAACCCTCGTATGTCTCTTAGCGGCGCTAGCCGCGTTATCTCGGCGCATCGTATCAAATGATCTTAGAAATCTATTATTCATCATTGTAACATATAAACCAATATCGATCGGACGAGGTTTTCATACAGTTGCCGAATCCTAGAAATTCAGGACTTTCTTGGCTTCTTAATTGGCGCAAGGCCGCTGTCGTATTCCGATACGCTCAGCATCCTGACATTCTTCAGAGAGTTGGTCCGCCGATTGCCGCCATCTTTCTTCCCCTGTTTCTTCTGATCGGATCTGGAAATAACCACGGATAAAGACCCTTAATCGTCGTATTACGGCCAACCCGCAATTTTCGTTAATTCGACGTAAACGACATGTGGCGAGGACAGCGCGAGGTAATCGAAAATTGATAAAAAAAAGTGGGCTCCGCTTTAAAAAGCAAGGATACACCGCGTGCTCGCGACTCGAAGGACCGTGTCGTAACGAAAGAAAGAGATCGAGAGCGAGTACCCTCAACTGCCGTGCCGAATTTCGCGTTCGTCACTGTCTTTTTTCGTCGAGCCACGCATCATCTGGACCAGGACGGATCTGAATTCGCATTCATTTCGAACTGAGAGCAGAGAAAATATCATCGCCCATCTTGTTGGACGACGAAACGAAAGAAAAGCGATACGGAACACGCCGTCTCATTAAGATCGATCGCGGCCGCTCATGCGAGAGACGGTGTCTTTGGAAGTTGGGTCTTACGAATGGGGATGTGAAAGCGTACGAATTAGCGTCGAGCGCGCGCGAGCGCTGGTACGAGTGTAATCGTAGCCACGGAGGCGTATACCATGGGTCTCTCGATTCATTGGACTGCCGGCGCGGTGCCCGCCTTTCACCCATTAAAACAGACTCTTCTCTCTTTCTCTTTCTAGTCGGTCGGAGAATACGGGTAGCTTTAGCCTTCGCGTCCTGGTAAAAGCACGCCCATTGAAAACGCATTAAACGCGTTAATGCGGAATTCCCTTCTCGAAAAAGTCATTGACAGTACGTCTACCGCTTGAAAAAGGAGAGAGAGAGAGAGAGAGAGAGAGAGAGAGAAATTAGATCGCGGCTCGATAAGTGGGGCGAAAGAGGTGTGACGAGAAGGAGAAGGTAGGAGAGTGAGGCGGGGGGATTCCGGGTTTCGGTAAATGGCACAAGCAGAGCCGGAAACGGTGCTCGCATCAGTCTGTTTAATAGCCGTATTGTATAATTATGAACAATAGAACGACAGATAGATAGAGAGGGAACGAAAGAGCGGGGGAGAGAGAGAGGGTGGATAGAGTAGCTCGGAGAAGGGCAAAAGCCGGGCGAGCGTTATGCGTTTCGCATGCGGTCGGTGAGAGCTATAGACGAAGGGAGCTTCGAGAGTAACGGAGGGAACAGGAGCGAGGGCGAGAAAGCGAGAGAGACAGAGACGAAATAGCTAGGACAAGCGCACGATGAGAGGCGTATGGTCTATGGGCTGTGTGGCAGCCACCGTAGAACACGTCCGTCCGTTCTCCGTGTACATACATGACGAATGACAGAGCGCGACAGTTTTGACGTGAGCAACCTCTCTAGGAGCCACGGACCGTCGTCCGCGTTATGCGTGCGCGTTCTACGTGTCGCACACGCCGACGTATTTGCTCTCTCTCTCTCTCTTTCTCTATCCATCTATTTATCTATCTATCTATCTGTCTGTCTCCAAACTGAACGCTATGAAAGAGGAAGAAGGAGAGGAATGCGACGTGCATCGCGGTTAGCACGCTAAGCCACGCGTGAATCCGTCATTAATACCAACGCTATCATCTCCACACGCCGTAGGACGTTTCTCGTGATTGTTCGCGGTGAAATGCTGACGGCTGTGCCCAGTGAAAACGAATCTGATTACGAACTCGACGCGTGTTCCTGCGCCGATAAATGCATTGCTTTGCTGAATTAAAAGATTAACCGGGCTTGCCAAGTGAGAAGAAGGTTAAAGATTTATTACGTACCGATCGACCGCTAGCCTGTTGTCGTGCTTTCCCTTTGAATCCACCGGTTCCTTCAACTTCTTTCCGATTACGCCGATCCGCTGGGGTCGATCGCTCAGCGCGAAGCTCTTCGCGTAATGCCCCAAGTGTAAATCCTTCCGATTGAAAATCTCGCGCATGTCGTGCGGATAACTAGTGTAAAAGCGGACCCAGGAAGTGTAAGCTGAAAAAACAATATTCTCATACGTAAAACATTCGTTGTCGAGGTATATTTATATAGACGGAATTTTTCGCGAGTGTCATAACAAAAAATCAAGGACTTATTCTTTCTTTCGCCGCGTTCGCGGATTAGTTCATCCTGGAAATTTCATACGCGTTCGTTGGAACGTCGTGTATTGCGAAGGACAATTTCGATGTAGCGATTGCTTATACTACCTATACCTAGTATAGTAGGTTCGTATTAATCGCGCTTCCATTAAGACGACGACGGGGTTGGACAAGTATACGATTCTATGGGGTATACGTGTGTCCCGCCGCGAGCTATTAAAGGGCATTAACAGGGGTCGAGTCAAGTGCTGTAGCTAATAGTCACCCCCCCCCCCTCACTATTCCGTCTCTCTCTCTCTCTCTCTCTCTCTCGTTCTCTGTGCGTCTCTCTAGCTTCTGTATATGGGTGAGAAACCCTGGGGCTCTCCGGTCCTGAGAGAATTCGACATGTGCGACTGCGCTCTTACCGTCGTTCCGTGCGAAAATCTTTTCACCGTGAAGTCGTTTCGAACGTTCGATGGAACGGCAGTTTAAAAAATGACCAACCGTGCGAATGAAAATCTTCTCTGAATACGCCATGTTTATATAGGTACACCTACAATTGTAATCGTGATAACCTTGGAATTTGATGTTTGAATTATATGGTAATTTTCTTGCCAAACTTTTCGAGAGATGTCATATATGTAGATATCTATGATTCGCGACTTCAAGCAAAATGCGGTCACAAACAGCTGTTTTCATGACGGTCGAAGCGGTTTTAATTCTGATAATTCACTAAAGTAAGACCTCGTGCCCACGACGTTTTCCGCTCTGATTTCCTGCTGTTTCTTTCTGCTTTGACTCGTCTCTTCCGCGCATAAGAAACCGCGTGAAGACAGAGAGAAAGATCTCTCTCGTGGCTCGAAGTCTAAGTTGAAAAGGGAGAAATGTTTTTCTCCATTTAGCGCATAAATCTTAGGACGTGGTGGTGGTCCAAGGAAAAAGAGAGAAAGAAAGAAAAGAGAGAGAGAGAGACGCAAGGGGGAGGGCGGTGAACGTAAGAGAGCGAACGCCGTGCAGGGTGGCATTGTTCCTAAGTGATGTAACTGCGTCTTATTGTATTTGTATCCTGTATCGCATTGTTAAGAGTCTCTCACCACAAAGCGTAAGTGGTTTCGGCGGAAGCCACATTCAGTGGTTGGATTGTGTCGGCCACCCCCTGTGAAAGGCGCATGGACTCCTTACAGCGAATTCGATCTAACTCGAAGCACGAAACCGGTGCTTTTATGTCCTTTCTGATTTTAACGTGTCGGCGATAAGAATGGACAAGAACGCTTAAAAATATCTGTTAATGGAAAATATCGATCGTAAATTATTCTATATCGAACAATATCGATAATTAGACTCTGCGATAAAAATTGATTTCCGTGTTTGGATAAAAATATTGAAAAGTCTTCGCGATTCAATGTTTCCATTTTGGTTTAAAAATTGTTCTACTAATTAAACGTGACAGAGTATTCGCGAAAAAGGTGAAAGAAGAGTTACTTCGAAGAGAATGTAGCTCGAGTAACACCATTGAAAGGGGAGTCGTATATATACGGGACGGAATGGATGAATCCCTTAGCTTAGTGGCGAGGGTCGAGCACAGGGGGGTCGTTCGCAGTACCGAGGGCCGTTCGGCTCTATTGGGGTGATAATGTTACGAATTAGTGAGATTTCCACTTCCTCGCGTACTAGTCTTTTCCTCCTCCTCCTCGCCCGTTAGTCAGGAATTAAATAAATTCGGAGGTAGTGTAGGAAGCTGGAAAATGGCCATGCCACGCTTTTGCTTTTTTATCGTCTTTACACGTGCACGCCTATCTTCCCGATCTATCGATAAGTTTTATGGATAAAAATGTTATTTCGACGTATATAAGTGGGCGGCATAAGAAGAGATTTAACGCGCACCGTTCGACGGGATCGTTAAAAACTTTATTCGGAGCGTTCTTTGCTTTATTTTCTTTCTCTCTCTTGCTCTCTTTCTTTTACGTTAGCTCTCCGATGGAAGCGAGCGACGCGCGAAAAGTGCAACGGCTGGGTTGGGAGCAACGTGGCAATTAATCTATCAATCACCGGTACGTGCGTAGGAACGGTCAAGTGGTTAGCTGTGTACCGTCACTCAAGTCCGGAACGGCTAAGCGCTCAAAAACCGTGGCTAACCTTCGTGTAAAGCCACGCTTGATGCCGGACAAGTTCGAAGCTCGAAAGCCTCTCAGAAAGATTTATGGCCCTCCGGCGTTCCTTTTTTCGAAACCTTCATCCTTGAGCCGATTAAGTCGGTCGATGCGACATCGATATACCTCCGGAATATGAAAATGCTTTTCTTCCAAAGGCGGCCGATATTTGCAAGTAACGCTCGTCGATAAAAATGTACCGAGGCAAAAGAGAGAGAGAGAGAGAGAGAGAAAAACAGAATTACCTTATGCGTTACTTGTGATAACGAGGAACGGTCGCGAACGATTTCATCGATCATCGACGGAATTTGTGTTAAAGGGAAAAGGAAAAAGCCTTACGGAAGAAAGTAATGGAAACATCTTCGTTTCGCGGTAAAGCTAAGGGCGGATCGGATCTTGCTCCCTCCAAAGCAATTCAAATAGTCGCATCTTAATGGATTTATTATTGCAGCCAGTAAATTCTTTCTCGTAACAACCCTAATAGAGTGAGCATGGCATGGCAAACAAGATCATCCCTTCTCGTCTATAGACTATGTAAATATCTGAGTGGCAGGAGAGCGAAAAGAGAGACCGAGACAGAGGTGGAGTAGCTCGGAGAGCTAACCCCCCATAGCGCGCGCTCGTATAAGGGTTACTTTATATGCGAGTAGGGTGCTCGTTGGAATTGGTTTACTCTACCCTGAAGTCAGCTCGCTTTCGTTCCAATCCAACTGAATCAGAGTAGGTGTTTCCTCATCCTTCGTAGATCCTCTTCGCTAGCTCGTGTTCCACGAATAGAGGGGGAGAGTGTGTGTGTGTGTGTGAGAGAGAGAGAGAGGAAATCGTGTTAAACGGAAGACCGTGTGCGTTAGTACGCGAGTCATACGTTTCCACATTACGGTTTATCGTACGAGAGTTACCTCCGAGCTTCGCTGGGTCAGAGGTTACGCTCCGCTAAGAGACCTTGATCTATGTCAACGGAGGAAAGGAAGGAAGAAAGAAAGTGTAAAGAATCGGACCCACCTCTGCACGCTTTCGCATGAAGTTTCTTGTCTTCGTAAACCAAGGCCTCGAACTCCCGCTGAAGCGCGATCGCAGTCTCCTGAACGGAACTGTAGTTCGACAGAGGTCCCATTAAATTGGCCAATACCCTCTCCATGTCTTCCTGCTTGATCCGAATTCGCTTGGACTCGAGCATTCGCACGAACTCGACTTCCGGCGGTGTGAGGAAAATGACGGCCGATCCGGAAGATCCAGCGCGTGCCGTGCGCCCGATTCGGTGCACATAATCCCTCGCTGAAAGTGGTCCCGTGTATTGAACAACGCAATCCACCTGCGGCAGGTCCAATCCACGCGCTGCGACGTCCTGATGCGAAATGAAAGATTAATAAAAGGCAGCAAAGACGTAGCATCGTCGATGTAAAATCTAAAGAGGCCTACCCTACCCGTCATAAATCGCGCAATACCTATCGACTGTCTCGTTGCGTCTCGTTCTTTGACGTCAGAGCGGGCAAAGGCACGGCACGACTTTGTAACCTGCCGAGTACAAATACTTTACAAACCGGGCCTATTCCTCGTTTTGTACCAAGGCGAATATATGAGCGCCCGCTGCGGAACCCCAACGGCGAACGTTTGAGCACGGCCCTGATTTCCTGGCGTTCGGTTGCTCGATGATTTACCGTAGGCTCCTTACCAGACGCACCGAGTTCCCCGTTGACGGCCCCGAAGACTAATCCACCACGGCCCACCACGGCCCACGACGACCCGGCGATTCATATAGAGAAGAGAGACCGTGGGCGTCGTGAACTTGAAAATTCTCTCGCGGCACGATACAAATTTCTTGTTTGTCTATGCATCAAATTAATTCGGCGCTTACCTCCGACGGCGCGAGTCAAGCGCGAGGGTGAAGGAGTACGAGAAAGAAATTCCGTCTGTCGATAGAGGAATAAACAATATACCAACCCTAAACCGATTTTTGACTCGGCCATCTCTCATCCGGGCATTAACCTATTTAATCTCTACAAGAGCCGAAATAGATATTTCTTTTCTCGCATTTGTTTCGTTAAGAGACACGCTGCGCCTTCCTTAATCCCACCACCAAATTTACTTTAACGAGCGCTCCTTCGTGCATCGATCACGATCGCTAGATCGACAAGTTCGAAAGGGTCGCGACTCGTTTCCGAAGGATTGCCGATGCAATCGAATCGCGAAAGCGTCGAGACTCGCCTCGAGATCAAAAACAAACTAGATATTTGCCACCGTTTGCGATCTACCGAAGGGGGACCCGGCCGGCGCGCGGCTGCGAAGAGGACCGATCGATGATGGCGATTAAGATAAACGATCGTTTAGGAGTCGAAGCACGATCGCGGCGGCCATGGATATTCGGAATGGATCGCCCACTCAAAACATCTCACTCGCTCCATACATCACCCGATGAATCCGGATTCACCACCGCTGAGAGCCGCGGAACATTCCAACCGCGGAGACCCTCTTTCCTTTTCAACGTAGGAATTAATAATACTGTCATACAATCTTCGTAGAAGTGATGCCATAAAACGTGGGCGGTTTCGACCGTCCGTCGGCGTCGCGTCGCGTCGTCCACTATGAGTTTCATGCCGCGAACGCCGCGCCTCCGACTTGCTACACATCATTTTTAATGTCGAACAAATATAAAAAGACGACTCGTCTTTATCCCGCATCCTCGTCCAATCTTCGATGGTCCACTTATCGATTCTAGTCTAATAATTGAGACGTGTATACACATTGAAAGCAGTTGAAAGAAAGGCAAGATATCGATTAACTGCTTAAATAAGAAACAAAATTTGTTTGACATATAATCGCACGCTACAGGACTTGACGAGGAAAGTGTGAAGAATAACGAGAACGACAATGCGATCGCCTGATTCAAGAGAATTAATTCTCGCGGTGTGAAAATGCCGTCCGTTGCGTGACCAAGTTGGATTTTTCTAAAGACGCTGCGCCGCTCCGATTTTACATGTTTCTTATCGCCAAGGCGCAGCTCGTCGCGCGTTCAATTAATATTTTAAGTTTTCAATATTTTATATTTTTACTTAATAAAATAGATTGTTATCACTGATTTATTTTAAGGATTTTTTTTTTTTCTTTCTTTATGTATCATAGGAACGGAGTTTACCACTTTCACCGAGCGACGATTAAAAAGTACAGAACTAATTGATGTTAGATTGAACGATCGTAAACTGACACATTTATGATCTACTTATGATCCACAATTCGGCGTATAACTTGTACCTTTCCGCGACATTAACGCGACCAAGATTTAGAGAAACATTTGACTTTTTCCATCCGTTCTCTTTCTCGATGGAATATTTCTGGCGATCGTTATTGCCAAACGAGAAGTTACCGATTAATGGCAAGGGAGCAGTTAAAGAAATTACTGGCACAGAACGAGGCAATGATCATAATTATACTCGTTACGAAGGCCCCGTATGTACACATAATTTTTAACCCGCGGACACAGCGTGGCCCCAAAGATATTAAATACCGTCCTGAAAGAATAAGCCGCGAGATAATTTACAGCTCTGGGAGTGCCGACGGGTATCCACGGCTTTTCTTCCGCTCTTTCTTTCTCTGGATCCTTTTCTTTAGCTGATATATTTTGTATTATCTTCTGCGGTGGCGAAAGCACCGTCATTCTCCTACATAACACGCACCGCGCGTAACTAATCGCCGAGCTTGGGATGATTTGCCTTTCGATCTGATTCGACCGAGTTTTGGAAATTTGTTATTGACCGACGACGATGTACGATTGACGCGTCAATGTACCGATCGAGATCAATTACATACATCGATGCGAGTCTCGTAATTATTGAATAATAAATGGCAAATGAAAAAATTAAGATTTACTTACCGTGCATAGCAGGACGCTACTCTTCGCTTGCCTAAACGTTTTGAAAACTTCCGTTCTTTCCTTTTGATCCATGTTACCGTGTAATTTCAAAAATTCCACGTCAACGAGAGCCGCGGAATCTTCGTCTTCCTCGTTGCTTGGTTTATTTAGAACGGAGGATAGGACGTCCGTATAGTAATCTACCATGTCTTGAGTTGCCATGAAAACTACAATTTTACTGTTTCTGGATCGCTAGCCAATAGCATAGTAAATATTGATTATTACGTTCGCGAAATTTATTTGTCTATGAAAAATATTTGTCTCATATACCTTACATCTGCCGACGATATAAGCACTCAAACTGACCATTCGTAGTTTCGGTGGTGTAATTATGTAACTCTGAATCACGCTTTGAGGAACCACAAGGTCTTCATTAATCTGATCCGTATCGCCGCCAACTTTGACCAGGTTTTCTTTTGCAGCATCAACGAAGATTGGACTGTGCATAGCAAGACCAGCTAATTTTTCCACAGCCTGTGTTAACGTCGCAGACAATAGAATCGTTTGTCTTTTTGTCGGAAATTGTGCAGTATTTTGTTCAGACGGTTCAGCGTCCACTTTTTTTGCCGCGACTAATTTCCCAACAGTTGTGTTTTCTTTGATCTTTTTTGATCTTGAAAGGACATCATCTTGTTCCGCATCACTTTCACTATTTGAATGATACGCTTGCCTAGTTGAGTCTTCTTTCTCATCTTTCTCACTATTATTATCAATTTTGAATTTTGATATTCCATCATCATTGGGATCTTTAACTTCTTTTTGGTTACCTTCCAAAACAGCAGTTGTCTCCTCCCGTGTAAAATCTTTTCTAGCGTTCATCCTCAACATTTCCATAGCATCGTAGCTGGAATCATTTGACTTTGCGATTACTCCTTTAAGAGCATCCGCTATACTAAAAATGTAATTTAGAAGTATCAGTTATTTGGACATTTAATACAGATGCTCTGCAAGATGGCTGCTTACCCTGCGATATCTCTCTCATATCCAGCATCCAACATTCTATCAGCTTCGTCCAATACAAAATATTTAACGTTATTCAATTTTAAAGCTTCCGTATGTCTTATGTGGTCTAATAATCTACCTGGCGTGCCGACTAAAATATTACAACCTTTCCTTAACCTCGCCTTTTCTGCCTTTCTTTTTTCACCACCTACCAAATAACCTGCCACGATCCATGTAAATGGCTACGACAATGATAAGAAGACAGAATAATTATGCAAATGTTATGCAGAACGTAATATTTTTAGTTAAAAAAACTAAACTTATGCTATTACTTACTTTTCTTAATTTCAAAAAACATTCGTAGGTTTGTAAAGCTAATTCTCTCGTGGGAACGACAATTAACGCGCTCAGTCCGCTGCTTCTCGTCAATTTAGGTCTAATTTTATGTAAGAATTCTACAATTGGTACAGCGTACGCTAAAGTCTTTCCTGATCCAGTTTGAGATCTGATCAAAACGTCTTTACCAGAGAGTATTTGAGGAATTGTCTTTTGCTGTACCACAGTCATTTTACTAATATTCATATTTTGTTCTAGATTTGATACCTTAATAAAATCAAATGAATTTAATACTCAAATAAAAGCAACAAAATATAAATTTCTATCCATTAATATTTCTACTAACCATAAACGGATGTATATCGAGATCTTGAAAGTTTGTTTTAGCGAAAACTGTTTCGCTAATTGGCTTTACAAGTCTTTGCCCAATATTAGGTACTTCGGGATTATGTCGGAATAACGACGAGCTCTTTCCCGTTTGCTTGCGATATTCTGCAGGATTTTTAACCGAAGATACTTTTTTTTGCCGTACATTTCCCTTGTGCTGCTTCTTCGTTTCTTCATTCGTATTTGCACAGAACGTTTTTGGTAATTTTATGGGAATTAGTGTTTTCTTAGATTTTGTGCACGTTAGGTCACCGTCATCCGTTAAAGTATTTAGAGTTATATCGGATGGTACCATTTCTTTATTTGTCGATTTTTCTTGATTTGAAAATATATCTGACAAGGATATTTTTGGACCACCCTCGTTTAAGTTTTTTTGCTTTACAAAAACAGCTTTACCCATATCGTTTTTTGGAACTTTAACGAAGGATATATCGAATGCCTTTGAAGCATTTTTCTCTGTATTTGATACAATGTTATCGGCATTTTGACTTTGTACATTTTTCACTTTATTCGTCTGAGTTACGGATACGACAGGTCTATTATCCGATTGCGATTGAGGTTCAGATACTCTCTGGATATTCTGAGAATTACTAGAAACATTAGTTTGTCGTAACTTCCTAGCAACTATAGTCGCCAATGCTTTTTGTTTAACTCGCTTGTTTCCTTCGTTTTGACCTAACAGATTACTTTTCACCTTATCGTCCTTCTTACTTTTCTTTTTTCCCACGGAACCTCGTTTTGACTTTAATCTCTTAATAGAACCTTTTAACGAATCTTTAGCTCTGCTTGTTTTCTAAATACATTCGTTGTTTTCAGTAAATCTCAAAAAGCACGAAGCATAAATATAACCTATAACTAACCTAATACTCACATTGACAGGTACACCAGCCGTAGGCTCAGTCGAAATATTTAAACAAATATCCATTTCCTGTACGGTCATTTGAAAAAAATTATAACAACGATAACAGTAAAGAAAAAAGGAAAACAAAAAAATTCGAAAGTAAACGCACGCTCAAAAAATACACGGTAAAACAACACGACGGAACATAACCTATAAGCATCGTCGTACTACGTGTACCATGCGTCAACGAGACATGTGCGATCGTGGCGACGTTACGCGCATGCTCGAAACTCTCGAGCGTTCGATACATATTATCGACTATATCGCTTTTCATTTCCTCGAATCACACGTCCTATTCTGCTTTTGATCTTTGCGTAAATATATTCACGTCTAATTACGCAAGTGCCGAAGCGATGATCATCGTTGGCTGGAAAAACCTGCGTCGCTGCCGTCAACGGTAACTCGGAACGTTTGATTAGAAGAATCATTGGTACAGAATGAGAGAGAGAGAGAGAGAGAGAGAGAGAGAGAGAGAGGCAGAGAGAAAGAGTAGACGATACTCGATAACGCGTGCTTCGGCGTTCGCGCCTTATTGTTGGAGTGCGAGATACCATACCGCCCAACGATCTTCCTCGCTTGACTTTGAAAGTCAAGGAGCGTTCTGTTCTTTAAATCTTAGGATATAACGGCACGTGCATAGCAAAGTAAAAGCGAGAGGTTGTATCGGTATAAAGGTGTTCCTTCGAAAAAATACGAGAAGCACGAGCCACGGTAGTGCGCCTATCCGTATATAAGGTGAACGTGATCGTAGCCACTGCGGCTCTCTAAGTAAACACGTGTTTACCTCGGACCATGTGTGTTTACATTTTTTTTTTTCTCCCAAGTATCGAGCAAGTGTCGCTCGTCGAAGCGACGACGAGAACGGTCTGCGTTGAAAGTTGTTAACACAACGCGTAGTACCTCTTATCCCGCGTTTCGCTTATTAAACGAATTCCAGAATGAACGGATTGTGCTGCATCAGCTTGTCCATAGCCTCGAGAATCATCGGTACCTATACGATGGTAAGACAGCACGCTTCACCTTTTTCTTATTTTTTTTTCCTTTTTGCTTTCTTTCTAATGTAAGAATCGCTCGACGTTGTAACGATCGAGAAGCCGGTACTCGGGTGTAACGTTCCTTTCCTTATCGAGTTTGATACTAGTCATTGAACGCGTTTATACATATTTCGTCCTTCCAGTCCCTCTCCATACTCATGATAAACGTCTTCATGAGCCACTTCTTTGCGAAAGAGAGCGAAGAGGATTTCTTCGGGACCGTTGAATCTTGGGCACCCATCGGCCTTAATTGGGCTCTCATTTTCAGATATTTCCAATTGGAAAGACGATGTGAGTAATCCATTCCCAAACATTTCGTCTTATCTATTCGTATCTCTAAACGTTCCACCGACGAATACGATACTCGATTTTCAGCTCAAGTTATTGCCATTTGTTCCTACTCGATACTTGCATACGGCATGCTGTTCTTAACGACGAGCGCTTATCTCGCCTTTGGATCAATCGCGGTGAGTACTTTGACCATCTCTATACCCGTTGACCTTTTTTCTTGTCGCAAAGTAAAACGCACGAAAAAAAAAGAGTAAAAGAAAAGAAAAACGTTCGATGACGCGCGAAGACGCAGATCGATCGAAGCGAGAGGAGCTTCTTCGAACGGTAGAGTATTTTTGGCACGTAACGGCCTCGTCTAAACTCGCTAACGATCTCGCTAACTTCCGCGTGTGTTTACAGAGGAAACCTAAGTGCGCCGTGCCTTGGTTGTACATGCAAATGATTAGCATAATAGATCAGTCAACGGCGCTGGGTATTCAGTTGATGCACGTGCAATACGATGTTTTCGATAAATCGACGTGGTACATTCCGCTTTCGTGCGTCTATCTACGTAAGTATCATTACAAGCTAGTCGCGTTACACGCTGTTAGCTCGAGTGATCGATCGATCAATCGTATCCTTTAATTTCCAGTACTCAGCGCGTACTTTTGGATGGTCGTACAGAGTGCCCGTAAAGAATGGTTCAACGGAGGTCAGAGTCAACAAATCACCGTTTCAAGGATATCCGGGAACCTTCCTGACGAAACCACAACGAAATCGCCGTCGTACGTGTCGTTGAGCTTCATGGCAAACCAATCGTCGTATCAGCCGCCCAACGCTTTACCCTTCTACGATGCTTCGAGTAGCGCGAAATGAAAAGAACAAAAGGCTCTGTGAGTCATCGCATCGAATCGTTCGCGGAGAGACAAACTATACGATCGTACGCGATGCGCCTGCAAAAAGTAGACTGCTTCGGGTTTTACGATACTTTTACGAAACGAAGGACGACGAAGATACCTTCTCCTTCATAAGTGTTCTTTTAACGTTCGAAGGTGTGAGTTGTGTCAATGTCGAACGAATCGCATATTTATTTTTTTAAAACCCATACATCTTTGTTACTCTCTTGTAACGTTGGTAAATAACGAAAAACATCATTATTTTCCCTATATACTGTAGTAGCTCGCTTGATGAATCTTTGCCGATAAGACGACTCTCGTGTGGGTTAACGTCGACGTTCCATTTCCCTTCGTATTTACGATAGTTTTGGTAGAATTTTCGAAAGTTAAGACCGCGTAATAACCATTGATCTTTTTCTTTTCGGTCAATGAGACGGCGCGGCGGCGCGACGCGTTCTCGCTCGCTCTCCTTCGTTCTTTTTCGTTTTCTTCGGCCAACGATAGATCTCGTCTTGGAAACGGGGAGGAAAATGTATAGTAATGCGGGTAAAGCGATAAATCAGTTTGGAGATGCGACTAATAGAGTGTATCAAGGGAGCGGTCTCCACGGCACGGAGCGTGGCTGCATAGAGAAATATGAAAAATGATCATGCTTTACGTGGAAATACTTTTAAACTTTCGCGATTCGGATCGCACGCGAGCATATTCGAGCGCGTGGTGGGGAGACGACAGGATATACATAAGCGTGTATACCATATACCCTATAGCATAGGAGAATGGATCTCGCGAGTAAAAATGTTTTCAACTTTTCGTTATATCCTACGGCATAATGATCAAGACCGTAATGGTCGACGGGGAAAGGCTCTTGATACGATTTATGTCGAACGGTTCTGTTGCCGCTTCGAACGTTCGCTCGTCCGAAACACGTAGATACATCGAATGGAAATTATTATCGCGGATATTTGCGTGCGCTCATATTATATATAATATATATAATATATATATATAGAGAGAGAGGGGGAGGAGATCTCCGACCCGTCGAAGAAGAAAATCAAGAGAGGTACTACGTTATACGTAGGTATAGGTGTATGTATGTAGGTACCTACATATGTACGAAAAGAACTACGACGGTACTCCCTCCGATTGGTCGACCGGTACCGCTTTTAAAAAGAACTGAGCGAGTCAATTTGTAGGCTGTCGCAAACTTTTAAAACACTAGTTGACAGGCGGCTCACCCTCTCGTGTAGTAGTCCCCCTTCTACAAGACTCCTGAAGGATTCCACCGTCTTTTTCCTCTCCGTCCTCCTGCACCTCCTTCGTTCTCCGGGATATCCACCCCTCCGTGTCGTAGGAATCGATGGGTTGTAAAATAAAACTAACTTGGCTCTTTCGTGGATCGAAAGAGGAGTACTCGGCGAAATCTCATTCTCGCGGGACTCTTTTATTTCCATATACCCCTTTTTTCGTTCCCCTACCTTTGGTCCTCTCCTACTTTTCTCTTTCCTTCTACTTCTCGCGAAGAAAGCAATTCCGGAGGACCGCAAACAGCCATATTTGTCGTGAATGATGCAAAAGTTTTCGTGTAGGATGACTTACGCGAAAGGGATTCATTTCCTCGCGCGGAAATCGATCTGCTTTTCCTCCAGTTGCCGCGTAAATTGTAAGAAAAAGACGAGGCCGGGGAGAGGAACGGAGGGACTTCTCCTTTTTCGTATTTCGAGCACGTTCGCTTCTCGTCATTGTGTTTTTTCTTGACGATTCGTCCCAACGTCGTCGCCGGCCGTCGTCATCGTCGTGATAACCGTCGTCGTCGCGAGTACGTGCGCCGAACGATCAAAGAAAATGGCTGTTGCTCGTGTGACACACATAAAAGGCAGTACGACGTAATTAATCTTCTTGTATGACACTTTGGCTGGTTACGCTTGCCAGAAGCCAGGACACAACATCCCACTTAACCCGAGCCGCCTGGAAAACAATTAATGTGAAATTGATTAATAATTACGCTGTCCCAATTTCCTCTACCCTCTTGTTGGACGTGGTATGCCAGTCACGCGTGACACCGGAAGAAAAAGGGAAAATAGTTGGGAGCTTTTTCACCCTTCGAGGAGGATCGAAGATCGAAGGGTGAAAAAGATCGAATTTCGCCGAAACTATTTGGTTTTATGATCGATACGGATTGTATAGTATACCTACTTCTAAACGAGGTAATATATATTCGGGGAAGCTATCACCGGACGCGGACGTGGACTTGGAGTTTCCTGGTCCGATCTTTGAACGAATCGACGACCATAGTTGGGGAGTTTTACTCCTTTTCCGACCATTTATTCGTCTGCCAAGGAAAACGGACAGTCGATTTGGCATTATTTTTCCAGACAGGCAGACTTTATTGATCTACACCCCGGTCACCGTCGAGCGAGGGTAAGAGCGATAGAGAGAGGAGAATGAACGAGGAAAGAGAGAAAGAGAGGAAACTGCGGAACTGAACGCCCCATAAAGCTAACCAATGCTAATACTTCGCATCTCCGCATTGGCGTCGTCGCTCTCTCTCTCTCTCTCTTTCTCTCTCGAACGTGATTCACTGTTCGTAGAATGGGACAGGCGGGCACGTAAATTTTGGTAGGACGCCTCTGCCGGCCTGGACCGGAATCGGCAATAAACGCGTAACCGAGCCTAATTCGTAACGTTGGCCCAGTCATTGTGGTCCATTGTGAATTCCCTATCTCCTGCCGCAGGAACGACTCGTATAATGCTGGGGTTATCGCAGGAAACTGCCAGTAACGACTACGGTAAGAGTGTGTACTCTTCCAAATTTGCTCGGACTATGCGATTCTATTATCCGAAATTTCTACGCGTGTCCAAAGTTTCGCCGTGACGAACCGCCAGATCGTTAACTTCCGCCATTTTCCCCGCGAGCTCGTCCGTGCGAAAAAGAGTTGATTCGATAAACGCTTCGAACCTTTCGTGATTTACGTTTTAATCCTTTTTTTTTTCTGTTTTTGCTCTCTTTTCTCGTCTCTCGGGATGCAGCTTCGCCAAGGACCGCACGAATTACGCCACGACGACCACCGCGACGCCAAAGTACCGTGCGCTTCTTTTTCCTCTCGAAGAAGACGTCAAAATAACGGAAAAATCTGCCAAAAATCTGTCGCGAGCGCACGCGTCTACGATTGCCAGATTATCCTAACACGCGAATACGACTAATCCGATAACCATTTCTTTCTACTCCTCCAGGGGCACCGCACCGGCGAATAAAAGTCAGCTAGACGATCTCCGATGACCGTAGTCGGATAGAAAAGAAAGTGTGTGTGGGGGTGGATCGAATATAGAGGGGAGAGAAATAGCATCACTTTCGAGTTTCTTTTGCTTGGAAATAGCTAACGGCACGTGCCGAGCTCTTTCATTTATTTTCCTTCTAAAGGGAACGCCGCGCCGCGTTGCCGGCGATGGATAGCAGGGTGGACAAGGAAGAAGGCGAGGAAGTAAATTTGTGATCACGATGGACCGACGTATCACAATAGCTGTGTTTAATAGAACATTAAGCACGGTGCAGGGCCGGCGTAGAACGTAGGACGTTACAAGGACCGTGACAAACGCCTCTCATTCGGTAAAACGATCTTGTCGATTGCGCGAAAGAGAGAGAAGGGGGAGCATCGTGGTGGTCCAGATCGATTCAATATCGCTTTACCTTCCACCGCGTTCTTGTATATACGTACTTTAGTATAAGAAATTTCTGTTAATAAGTGATCGTGCTTCGACGCGGTCGACCCGTTCAAAGTGGCGGAAGTGTAGAGGTAAGCGAAGAAGGGATTAGCCGGTTTTTCGAGAATGGCTGCCGTAGGTGTCGAAGAGTAGAAGGAAAAAGAGGGGAGAGAGAGAAAAGGATAGAGCGACTCGAACGAGGCCGCAATTAGGCGGTCCCCGGGGTCGACGAGCAGCGGATGGGGTCGGGCATTATGCAAAGCAGATTTTAAATTTAGATGTGGCCCACCGTGTCCACGCGTCCCTCTCTCTCTCTCTCTCTTTCTCTTTGGAATAGAGGCCGACGAAAAGGAAAGAAAGGAAATACGCAGAAAGGTGGTGCGTAGAACTCGCGTGGGTCGTGCCGTCGTGCTCGACAAATTAGCGCGTTTTAAATCCAATCCGAGTTGTCCAGAGAAAGAGCGAGAGGAGGATAACGTTCGCGCTCTGCGTACGCATCCGTGTCATTCTCTTTCTCTCTCTCTCTCTCTCTCTCTCTCCTTCCCTTCCTCTCCATGTCTGCTTTGCATTTCTCGTGCGCGCCCAACATTTGAGGTGTAAAATATTAAATCCCAGCGCCTCCGCCATATCGCCTACGTCCTCGGAAAGAGACGAAGAGGGTGGCACCGGTTGGGTGGGTGGAAGGGAGAGGGAGTCGTTGATGGTGGGGTGCCACCACCAGCGTGAAGCGACCCGAGAGGATTGGAAGAGGAAAGTATGAAGAGGAAGAGAGAGTGGGTAGGGTGCGGGAGAGGAAGGGGGAGGGAGGATATGGCGAGAGGCGATGCTCTGCGGCGCGCACTCAGCGAGTTTACATTTAAATGTAAAAGTGCCGAGTGCTGCTCGGCGAAAGCTGCTGTTTTGCATTCGAAAGCTCATGATTGCCTCTGAGCTTTGCTTTTGACGGGGAGTATTTCGAGACTTCGTTCCTACTCGAACGGAGGAGGCTCGCGATACGAGAGTGAGAGAATGGGGGTGGGGGAGGGGATACATTTATACAAACGGAATGCCGCCGTCTTTCATCGTCGGCCGATGTCTCAAACTGCCTTGGAAAATTCCAAGCGTACAGGAGTAGTATAGGTAGGTATACATAGACGCGGGTTAGCAACGTTTCTCGATGATCTTCTCGAGAAAGCACGTTTCGATTTTCCTTCGATCCATAAATCGATTTGACGCGCGGGTCCTCGTCTTTTCTTCGACGCTCGCCATTTATTTCCGGGAGCTAATCGATTCTCGGAACGAAACGACTAGGACGGAAAGACGCGCTTTACGAGCGAGCCTGCTGCTATTCTTCTAATATGTATGTTTCTTATGACCGCTGGTAAAAGGGCTCTCCCGATCCACCCCCGCCTTACCCCTTGCAATTTCCTATGATAGATCGAGTCCCGCGGACAAGTTCCATTACGGTTCGCGTTCTGAATTATTGAACTGGCAATTCCGCGCCGACACGCGGTACGACTCTGCATCAAAGTGTCAACGGGCTCATTAAGTCTCCAAATCAGGTGAGGCAACGCTTGGTAAAGCGATCGACCGTGCGCTCGCCGATAAACACCGGGTATTAATCGAACTCCGTAGGTACGTGCTTGTCGTCGCTCGTCATCATCTTGGAATGTTTAATCAACTGTTACGAAAGATTTATGCCTTTCGATTACATCTAGACCGCTCGCCGGATTACGTACGCGCTCCACCCCCTTCGTCGACGACGTCGCGTCGATGGATAATCCTTCGACGAACGACAGCCCGTGAGAGCTGGAAATGAAAAGAGAAAAAGCATTTTCATCGTGTTCGAGAAAAACAACCGTGGGCATACCTACTCGTTCTTCTTTTTTCTTCTCTTCCATCGCGAACGATCGTACGCGGAAATACGTCGCGTGTCGCGACATTAACTCGGCCGTGTACCCGTGTAGGTAGTACCTATTACCGCGAACTATTCCGTGAGTTTGGTGTTCTCGAATCCGGCCCGTGTAAAGTATCGATAAAATTTTGCAAATATATATATATATATATATATATATATATATATATATATATAGAGCGAGAGGAGGATAACGTATATATATATATATATATATTTGCAAAATTTTATCGATACTTTACACGGGCCGGATTCGAGATATATATATATATATATATAAATATTTATACCTATAGATTATTGTAGGTATATCCTATGTGTAACCATCGTCGAGAAAATATACAGATGCGCGAAGAGAGACGCAGCCAATATGCATCTGCGCCGAGTGATATTTCATCGAGCGGAATAAAAGTAGCTACGATGGATACGCGCACGAGCGGGATATCTGCATGAAAGTGTACACCAAAGGGATGCGGTATAGCGTTACACGCGATGGACCTCGCACGGCGAGCTTCCATACTCTCCTCGTTCGTGCGCTTTTTTATATCTTCTTTTTTTTCTTTTTATTTTAACGAGAGTTATCCTATCGCGGTCGAAAAGCATGGCGGATATTTGCATCGCGCTCTGCATCTCTTGCCGGCAAACGAAAAACGAAAGA
Organism: Ancistrocerus nigricornis; assembly: GCA_916049575.1. Taxonomy (NCBI): domain Eukaryota; kingdom Metazoa; phylum Arthropoda; class Insecta; order Hymenoptera; family Vespidae; genus Ancistrocerus; species Ancistrocerus nigricornis. Next base: position 355,466 of record OU696665.1, read on the forward strand.
CGAAAGATCACCGGAGGAGATTAGAAAAATCTCTAATCCCTTGTAATAGGACCTGCTACTGCAAACTGTATTCGCCGAGGCGCCTATCTGCGATCAACGCGGAGCGGAAAGCGAGTCTCGCGATCTTTATCGGAACTCGCCCTTCTGGTCCATATGCTGAGCTAATAAGAGCGCTAATAACGGCAGGCACCCTTCCCCTACGCGTACGGAGAGAGAGAGAGAGAGAGGGATGGAGGGAGGGTGGGAGAGGATAGCTGTCACTAAATATTTTTCTTCCTCAACGGTTGCTCTGGGAATTGGTGCGTGGCACCTACCACCTCGATACATACATATGTCATCGGCGAAACGATCTACTCTAAATTAGCGAGGATTTGGTATCGATTGTTGAAATATCATTCTCTATGTCAGCAAAATGGTTCGATTCTCGAGGTGTAAGACGAATAATATCTACCAGCTACTTTGTCGGCGGACTCTTTATTTCGAGAAGATTGGCGTTCGTTGCGAGGATAGCACTCATAAACGGCAAACGCGATTAGTAGCTACAAAGGAGAGAGGAACGAGAGCGGGTGGCCATGGTAGGTAGAGTAACGAAAGCGGACCGGCCTGGGTATTCGATTAAACTCGTTTCACTTCGAATGCAAATCGTCCGATCACGCGTCCGGAAGGCTGCAACGCTTGGCGCTTACTCGCGTAATTTATTCGTAAGGGCGTTAAAGTTTCATAAGTCGTGCACATAAAATGCAGTCGAGAGTGGAGGGTGTCCGCCGGCGTCCTAGTCCTCGTACTCGTAGTTGGCGGTGTCCGTGTTATCCTCCACCGCTACTTCTTCATCCTCCACCTCCTCCTCGACCCACCCCACCACTCGTTCCTCTACCGCCGCCCTCTTGGCGCGGCAGAAAATTATGCAGATGGCGGAGAAAAGCTTTGATAAACACGACAGTCTCTGATCGTTATGCAGATCCGCGCCACTGTAAAATGGCGGCAATGTCTCCCTCTCGCTCGTCCACTCGCTCCCTCCCGCTCGTTCTCTCCTCGTTCCTCCCCGCTTTGCTGGACCCAGGGGTGTTTCAGCTTCTCATCCTCCTCTCTACTCCTCCCCACGCTTCGTCCTCCTACCGACCCAATCCCTCCTCCTCTTCATCCGCCGCCGCCGCAGCTCGTTCCTGATTTTCACACCCCGGTCGCGGCATTACCACCCCAAGTCGACGAGGGTGGAAATACCAAACCCACCTTCCTTCCTCTTTTCCCCTTTCTCCCTCTCTCTCTCTCTCTTTCTCTCTTTCTTTCGATCTCCCTCGCTCTTCTCGTTTCTGCTCAGAGCTCTCGACTGCGACTGCGCCAGCACTATATATGCACTGCGATTTCATTGGAAGATCCCGGCTACCGCTGAAAGACATCCGCATGCTCGAATCTCCCAGCACAACCCCCCCCCCCTCTCGCTCCCTCCATCTCTCTCTCTCTCTCTCTATCATGCGTTCTCTTCATCTCCTTTGGCAGTCATCGAGACAAGCGAGAAAAGCCCGTATAACTTTACACCCACCCTAACCGCGGCCCTTCAGCATCACCAAAATGGTCGTGAAGAAGCTTTATCGTCCCCCGATTTCTTTTCTTCTTGTTTTTCTTTTTGCCCTTTCAAAATAGTGATAGATAGATAGATAGACACAGAGAGAGAGAGAGAGAGAGAGAGAGAGAGAGAGAGAGAGACATCGTACGCCGCTCGTGAAATTTTAAAACTCCTCCTAAATGAACGCGTCGCATTTCAATATAGTATACATACGTACATATAATGTAGACGTATACTGCGTGGATGATGCGAGAATCGGCGTTTCGCGCGATCGGCGGACGTAGGACGGATGTACGGGGCGTGGTTCTAGCAACGGCTCTCGACCAATTGCTTTTTGCCGAGGATCATTACTTAATTGCGCCTCGGTTCTCCCTACTCTTTTCTTCCATCTGTCTGTCTCTCTCCAGATATTTTTTTTTATCTTTATCTTGTTCACCGTACCTCGTTTGCTTTTGACTCGCTCGTCATTTTCACTATCGGTCACGAAAATAGTCCTTGATACTATTGACAAAAAAAAGAAAGATCCGTGAGAAAAAGATAACCATGATTCGTGTTTCATGGTTTGATTTGCAAAAAAAGCATTTATTAACTCGATGGTATCTATGCGTTAATACGCAGGTTGATATTCAACGTAACATAAAAAAACAACGATACCGAGGGTGGGTATTTTAAAGAGAGGAAACGCGCGTAAATAAACAAAGCGGATAATCTAATAGCAGGACGTGCACTGAATGCACGATCGAAGGCAACGTTTTAAAAGTTGAGCCGATGTCGTCGGGAAAACGACGCAAGTAATCCATTAAATCGCGTCACGATCTTGTTATCGTACGTATCGAGTATTCCCTTTTTTCCCTTGCTCGTGTTCTATACGTACCGAAAAGGTAATTTCTTGTCCTTTCTCTTTTTCTTCTCTCGTTGGAATCGCGGACGATACTTCGCGGAAGGATCGCATATAGAATCAGCGAGTAGGTAGGTGCATGCATGCATGGGTATACCTACGTACATATGTAGGTGTACGCGCGAGTACAAATTGGACCGCGAGCAAAATTGGCCTGACAGTTTAACTATGACAAAAGCACAATAGAATGCACCGTTTCCTGAACGCAGCGTGCAGCTGTAATTCCTCCGTCTATCCGTTCGTATTTTCTCTCTCTCTCTCTCTCTCTCTCTTTCTCTCTCTGACAGACAAGCTCGCGCACGCACGCACACACACACACACATTCCATTCCTTCTTGTTATGATCACTTCTTCCCCATTTTTTTTCTGCATTTCCCTGGAGAGCCATTCTGAAATGGCGGATATCGCGGACAGTTTAATATCGTGCCGCTGTCACGAGCGCTTGTTAACGAATGCGATACTATAATCGAAGATGATACGAATGATACCGGTAATAATCGAGCTAATTCGCGAAAAGCTAATGATAACAAATGATCGACAGCTAAAATTAATATCGAGAGGAATTCCTTTTTCCGAACGACGCGACGCGACGTTCGAGTAACAATTTGAAAATAATTCTTTTTTTTCCTTTGAGGTCGAGACAAATCAAGAAGAGAATATTGCCGAAAAAAGGATTGAAAGAATGTATGATCCACGTATCTGTTCGTCAACGATTCGCGAGCAGCGACAAAACGACGAATTTTCCACGAGGAGCGCAACCTGGTTCTAAGTGGTCGCCGCTTGATGACGGTTATTACCATGATGCGCTGTTTCCTGCGACCGTGAATACCTTCCACGAAGATACATATGTACCCGTTGGCACGGAGAAACACATACAAACACACACGCGTGCGTGCGCGCGCGCGAATGACTCTTTGCACGCGTAACTTGCGCGCAAACGCCGATAGTTAGGAGCGAGAGAGAGAGAGAGAGAGAGAGAGCAAGAAAAGGTGTATGCGTGTACGTCCTGCGCACCCCGTCTCCGCAACCGAGCATTTCGTCATTATATAATATACTCGTTTACACAGAACATTATTGTCGCAAATATGTCATTAATGTCGGAAATCAGCGGCGCGTATTGTAACCGCCTTTGCGTGCTGCGGTTTTCCAGATTTTGCCTTGCCTCTCTGCAAAAGCCTCGTCGTTTCTCTTTCTCTCTTCCTCATAGTCTTTGTCTCTTTTTCTCTCAAACGCGGATTCTCCGGTCACTGGCGGCTCACAGGAAGTTACTCATACGTCATTGTTCCTGCTAAACGAGTCGCTGCCAGCCAGAAGACTCGCAAATGCCAACGGTTCGTCGTTCGTTTTAACGTAGGTACATACGTACCTATATGTATATCAAAATATACCTACTTTATACATTCGCGTATAAGCAGTCTCGCGTTTACGCGAACGTTTCATAGAGTTTAACTCAATTTAAAGAATAGGAGCACCGACTCCTTCTCAACGATACAAATCCAATTCGACGAGAAGAGCCGACGAACTCGACCATCGAGATTCGTCTTTGCCACTCGACGAGGATATTCATTCGTCCTTATTCTCTGACTCGAGGAGCCGAACTCGCGTGAAGATCCGTTCTCGAACACTCCTCTATCTCTCTCACGCTCGCACGCGATAATAATATAATTCGATTGAAGAGAACGAGCGAGCGAGCCAATAAGAGACTGCCTTTAATCCGGTTAGTTCGTTACCGCGTTACTCCGTTACTCGCCGCGGTGATATCAACGGAATATCAATTATAGTGATTAACCAAGACGCCTGGCGCGGGCACAAACTTTGTCTCTCCCTCGAGAGCCCCCTTGAAAAGGATAGGAAGAGGGATAGGAACTTACTCTTCTAAGGAAGACAAGAGTGTGAGAGAGAGAGAGAAGGTGCGGTACTGCCAAGAACGGAATAACATCTTTTCTTAGTCGTAAATTAGTCTTTGGAATATTCAAATCGCCCAGCTGGCCAAGCGGGACTCCCCGAAGCATTTCAAACACTTCGTAAAAGATACCCCTCGAATGATTACTACTTTCCTCTACCTTCGAACGAGACAAGCACGTCGATTCTTTTTTTATTATTTCAAGAGGAAAACATTTCTCGAAACGACGAGGATTCGCAAGCGATTCTGCCCAGCAGAATTCGATCGATCTCGAGTTAGCCTAGTTGTGGGCTCTCCGATGGACGGACAATGAATTAGGCACGGTTCCGTGATCCGGTAAAATTAGGCCCGAGGCCAGATTATAATAATGTCGGTATCAGGGGGCGGCCGATCCGTAAAAGTATAGTTCGAGGTGCCAAAGTGTTCTCTATCTCTTTCTTTCTAACCCACAGCTGTCCAAGCGGGGCGCGCACACAATCGGCGAATTCTTCTCCCGTGGGCTTTAACCAACCGTAAACGCTGAAAATCTAATTGACGAAAATTCAATTTCACGTCGACAATGTGAGCTCGTGCCGGATTATCGCGCGAGCAAGTTGGACGCGTCCGTGCCGCTTTTCCAAAAATTACAAGGAAATCGTCCTGAATTCGCAACGGGCCAAAGATTCGGGAAGGTGATTCAACGATAGAGCTACTAACGATCCTTTCGTTCACGCTTCAGGAATTGCTCGACGATGGATTAAGCCGTTCGACAAACTTCCGATCGTACGTACAGCTTTATCGGGTGGAACGCGATTCTAACGAGCGAGAGGGTGATCGCCGATCCCTTTCATCGTCCTTTCGATTCATGATTTTAGTATCGGCTTTGGCTTTCATCGTGTCACTTTAAACCGATCGATTCTAATTTAATGATCGTTATTTCATGCATCGACATGTATTAACCTCGTCAGGGCCGAATTTTTAACTTTGATAATGACAAGGAAATTTGTAGTTTTTTTTTTTTTTTCTACATATATATTTACGATAAATGAAGAAAAACGAAACCTAAAGCTCACACTGTATATTTAACATAATATGTCATAGATATACCTACAATAATTTTCTGGGTAGAAAGTTTCGTAAAGATTGTGTATAGGTAGATACATTTATATTTGTAACGGCTTCTATCTAAGCTGAATGTTCACATAGGCGTCAGATGACCCTAAAAGATTACGTTCCGAAAAAATTTCATTTATACTACTCAATTACTTTTTTTGGAAACTAATCGCTTTCTTTGTCTGCTGGAAAGGTGCAAAAAAATATATGTTCAATAAGAACAAATAAAAGCTTGTAAAAAGAGAAAATCACGAGCATCGAACATCCAAAATGATAAATTTGTCTTCTCGGTTATTGGTCGCGGACCGGTTTTCGTCTGATCCTGCTAATCCTCCGAATCGGGAATCCAACATCGAAAGATTCTTGTTCCGTCACGATCGCGTGCTTTTCGAATTTCCATGAAAAAGGATATAAAAACTCCTCTCTCTCTCTCTCTCTCTCTTACTTTTTCCGCTTCTCCACGTCACGCGAAACAAGAATGAAGACACGGTACGGAACGAGATGGTATTAGGAATGAATTATCGCAGAATCAAAATAATTCGATAGATGGGGTGACGCGTATTACGAGAAGGGGCGAGCGTTCCTGCACGTTGGGGTGCAAAAACATCGTCCGTACCCGATCAAGTATTGTCACGTCGATTATAACGTTCCCTTTTACCTCATGAAAGTTGACCGATCGATCGTGCACTACGGCGATAATTCTAAAATTGTTCTGATGATCTTTTCGTTTTTTTTTTTTTTTCTTTTATCGATCCGACGCTGTTCTCAGTAACATTTTTAAGTTATCGAAGAGTCGTCGCTATCGAGGAAATTTGACGAAACTTTCTCCGGGAGACGACGTTCGCGTTTATTCGTTTGAGCTAATTTTTTGGGCGTGGCCCCGTCCATTAGATCCTCGTCGAATCCTCCGGGGCAGATCGGCGCCGTGGCTTGGAAAAAGTAGCTCTCGCAGCTGTTCGATTTACTTCATCGAAACTTCAAATATGCAACGTCTCGTTAGACGTTTATTTAATCTCTGAGAATTCGATAGTAGCGAAAACTCGGTCGAAACCTCGAATATAGAAAGACAAATAAATAAACTTTTATTAGCTTTCGCTATCAATATTCCATCATACAAGTAAACAATACAATAAATCTTTGTAACAATATATCAACAAAAATGAAATTATGATCGTTTTAGATCTAACAAATTTCTATAAATAACGAAAAGTAAAAATATTCTCATTTCTAAATAAACTTAACGCTCATAAATTGCTTCTTAACGCTAACTCAAATTCTTTTTCTTGAATCATTGCGTGTAGTTTTCTTTCGAATTGCTTTTAATTGTTAACTTCTCTTACGATCTCTGCTTTACACTTTTCGGTTTAATAATTAATACCTTTTTCTTTCTCTCTTACCTTATATATAAATAAACAAAAAGAGCGAGAGAGAGATGGATAGATAGATAGATAGATGGAGAGAGAGAGGCATAGAATGACGTTTTTAGAGGGGAGGTTTTAACGCTTGGAAAGAAGGCAACAAGCGGGAAGGTTCGCGGGTACAACGGACGTCAGGTGGCCGAGTTTTAAATGGCACAATAGCTCGATCCGGGAGGAAAATCCGCCAGCTAAATCTCTCATTCAAATGCGATCGCTCGATCCCCTCTTTCTCGGTTGCATCAAACGGAGCCTAAGTAGGTACTTAGTTGCACATTTGGTTTGGAACTTATCGAGAGTTAGAGGGAAAAAGAGAATGAGAATACCCCATCGAGAGTCTCGACACGCGATTCTAGATCTTATCTCTCGAGCAGCTACCACTCCAGTCGAATTTGTTCACCCTTCAGCGCCGACCATTATGCTGCTCCTTTCACCGGCGACGAACGGATGAGTTTTTTTTAAAAACGATAAGATCGTAACGTTTCAAAGGCGGATCTTTGGGTCGCGTTTCTCGCGTAAAATATATAATTTTTAAGCTTATCGATGAAATAAAACTTATCTTTGTGCGATGAACGCGAAACGATCGATCGAAGAAGGAAAGAAAGAGAGGGAGAGAGAAGGGAGAAAAGAATCGTTTCTCTTGGGTCTAATTGATATCATTCGAAACAAACGAAAAGGGAGGAGAACTCTCGTATCGCTTTCTATTATCGGCCGAAGGAACAATGAAATTGCAAACAGTTCGTAGATAATTAAGCGTGATCGGGAGAGGTCCGATTACGGTCGAGAGAGAGAGAGAGAAGAGAGAGAGAGAGAGAGAGAGAGACGACCCGGAATAATTAGTTTTAATTGCCTCCGCCGAAACTTATCCCTCCCCGTTGATGTATTAAGGGCAAAGTTAGAGGGATCGCGGGTGGGCCAATGTTCGGGTGGGAGGTTTCCACCAGAGGATGGTGGTTCTAGGTTTTGCGAAGCGTGAGCAGGTAAGGTATACGCGTACTACGTGACACGCTTGGTAAACCCAAAGCTGGCTTTGTTAAGCTCGGATTCTGAGTGCCTTTGATACGTGTACTTGCACGCTAACTAACCACCAACCTAAGTTATTCGTAGCCCCCACCGTGTGTACTCCTATGTACGCGACATACGTATGTATGTATTTATTTATGTACTTGTATGTATATCTACACGTACAGACGAGATGCGGCATGTGTCTCCTTTGTATTCGTATACATGCACTTTCTCGCGACGACGCGTGTACATCGCGTCTTAGCCAGGGACGTGAAACAGTCTAGCAACACCAACCTCCCACCCTCTTCCACCTTTTTTCAACATCTCGCTTCTTTCTCGGCTCTTTGCGATTAATTATCGCTGCTCGTTATCGATAACGCGATATCCTTTGCGATCGTAAAAAAAACTTCGACTCGACTTTGAAATATTTCCTTGGATTCCATACCTATTACAGGAGGATTTCACGTCCCTATAGACTTCTTTCCCTTCATGCGTTTTTTTTTTGTTTTATGTCTGCAAATTGTAGCAAACTCGTCAAGTTCATATTTGATATGTAGGTACCTATTTCTTGTAGGTATAATATATTACAAGACGATACGAGCGGAGGAACGCTGCGCTACCGACGAGTCCGGCCCTGCAATGCGACTACGTAAAGTCTTCGCGTACATAGACGCATACATAGGCGCCGAGGTAGCAGCGTGAGGTACACGAGCGCGCGTGATACGTTTCCATCTGGGAATTGAATTTCGGTGGTAATTTTAATGTCGTTGCGGCAGCCGGTGGAGGGGGCTCGCTCCGAGACAGAGGGTAACTAACAGAGCCGCCGCGCCGTCTCTACGTTACCTAACCGTATCGTAGACTCGAAATTTCGTTCTAGGTACCGCGGATGACGTTCGTTTTGACCCTCTCAAGGATCTTCCAAAGGATTTTCAATATTCTTATTTCGCTCCTTTTCGCTATCCTTCGGAAATGTACGACTTCGTCGGCTAACGTTACGGTAACTGTTAAAAAAATGTGATACTAACATGGTAATGCTCGCGATGCAAATGGATTAGGCGAGAAACGATAACATTTCGTAGAATCGTTATTCGAGTTTATAAATCAAAACGACGCCGACGTGCCTTTTCATTCGATATTGTCCAAAAGAATCCCCGAATGTAGAAGGGATACAAAGGCGAAGCGCAATAACCACTTACGGCAGCTTTCCCGAAGCTTTTCCGAACGACGAAATCTGCGTTGAAGGAATAAGCGGATTTTCCCGCAGTGGAGTGCACGACGTTATATCTTTATAAATGGAAGCACTCGAGTCTTGGCGGATAAGGACACCCTATATCGCTCAAAGGATCTACAAAATTATGCGTCCTTTACCGACCAACTAGAGAGGGTGGGAGGGAGAAATAGAGAGAGCGAGAGAGAGAGAGAGAGACAGACAGACAGACAGACAAATAGACAGAACTCTTCTTTTGGCCGAAGGAGGCTAATGAATTTCTTTACTGCGAATTATTTAATAAAACTATATATGTATACTCATGAATCTCATGATAGTCTTTTTCGTCGTAGTACGGTAGTTTTATTAATTAAATTAATGAAAGATGTGGTCTTAATTTAAAAAAATAGAAAATATCTTTATAGGCTGATTCTCATAAAAAAATTTAAAGAATGTGATAATTTCTATATCTTATCTTGTCAAAGCAGTAGTTTCTTTTGTTTATTCAATAGCCGCCTCAAAACGGCAGTTTTTACAAGCTTTTATTTCCTCAAAATGATAGTCTACGTCATCTATCGGAGAGAAGCGGAATTAAACGCGTACTTATGGTAGTCCGGTATTCGTATTTCGAACAGTGCCAATGCAATGAACCGATGATCGGTAACACTGTAACGCCTGCCGTACGTGCTCGCATTTTTAATTCAAAAAACGTTAATAAAACCACAGACGAGGTATAGGATAGACGTATCATGCAATGTAAATTTATGTCCCACAGTTTTGGGGCTACGTAGCCCCATTACCATTTTAGTGTCGCATGCGACAATATCGGTTTAGAATGGAAAAAGGCAACAGCGCTACCAAATCGGTAGGAATTATAACTAAACATAACGATTGTTAATTATTTTTCACTGACATGAATTACAAGTTGAATCAATCGATAGAATCGAAATGTAATAAAAAAGAAAATCGTTTTTCGCGGTAGCTTCATTGCAGATAGTGAGCGATTTTCAACAAAAATCCTGATGTATGCATCATGATTTTTGCCAAAATGGTCATAACCGCCAATTTCAATGTTTAATGGCTCATTTTAACGATAAAAGCATGCAGAATAATGTTCCGTTGTCCGTTTTTTGATATCGTCAAGCAATGATGAGAAATTAATGTTTTAAGTGTCGGAGAATGGGTCGTTTTCGTGCTTAAAACTGCTGTATCTTTCGAACCAGCCATTCTATCGAACCGCGACTTGCATATTCGTAAAGAAGAGGCTTTCACCTTTCGAACGAGTATTTGATCGGGCAAATTCGAGATGCATCGATTTTTTACAAAAATCCTGATGTATGCATCAAGATTTAGAAAGAACGAAGCATGCAGAATACTGCCCCGTTGTCCGTTTTTCGATATCGTTACGCAATGATGAGAAATTAATATTTTAAGTGTCGAAGTATGGATAATTTTCAAGGGGGGATGAGATTCTCGTCTTTTATCGCAACAGATCTATTGATGTTACCAACTTCGATTATTAGGTCGAATATGATTCCTAAATTCACCGCTCCATATGGTAGAGGGCGTAAGTAAACGTCTGTTGTTTTGCACGATCGGTATTTCAGTACATGGGACACGAAGTCCCATAACATGATAGGTCTATCCTTATACCTCGTCTGTGATAAAACGCAAATAAAAAGGTGGGGCAGTGATGAGCAAATTGATTGCATTTTTTTGAGCCCAGAAAAGATCCCGTTCGTACACGTATAACTTAGAAATCGTAAAATTAGTGTTTGTTACGAAATTGTTTAATAACTTTTTTTTAATAATTGCTACCGCTTATATCCTTGATGAGCAAATTGCGAGCAATTTTTCGAGATATAATTCATTAAGATTCGTTCCAGCCCGGCGCTAACTTTACTCACCTGGGCTGGCAGTCTTTAAAAGTATCTCGTCGGTGTTACGGGTAAACGTAGAATGTATCTTCAACGGATAAAGCTAAAACGGCTAAAACCACAGACGAGGTATAAGAATAGACCCGTCATCTTATGGGATTTCGTGTCGTATGTACAGTCGGCGGCATATATGGCTCCCCAGTATGAAGTTGGCGATAATTAAATCGTATGAGAATTTCTATAGTATTTCTGTTATTACTAACTTCATACTGGGGAGCCATATATGCCGCCGACTGTACTGAAACACCGATCGTACGAAAAAACATACGTTTTCTTACGCCCTCTACGATATGGAGCGGTGAGTTTAGGAACCATATTGAACCGAATAATTGAAGTCGGTAATATCAATATATAGATAGAGAAAGATCTGTCGCGAAGTATAATCTGTCGCTACTAATAAAATAGCTTATGCCTTTATAAATAAATGTGCAAATAACAAATTTAAAAGTAAAAAAAGCAGCCAATATAGGCGCTATTAAAAAAACACGAAAATGAGACGAGTTGGCGAAGACTCTCGATGATCGTCTGAAACAAAAAGAAAAAAGAATTAGTTATAATGTCTAAATTCAAAGGCATGTATTACTATTCTACGCGACTCTCGATGGTCGTCTGAAACAAAAAGAAAAAATAATTAGTTATAATGTCTAAATTCAAAGGCATGCATTACTACACTACGCATGCAATAGAACTACTGACGAGCAAATACGACATCATGTTAAAATATAATATAATAATCACGAGCCATGTTCAGAGGGTTCGACGTGCCGAACACCTCTGAAAAACGACTCGACATCCATAGTTGCCCTCTTCAACCACAGTTTGTGGGGGCCTCTTCGGCATTTAGCCTCTTCTTTGCTTCATGTCCTAACCACTGCTTTTAAGGGCATTCCCTACGTACAATGCATGATAAATTAACGTCTTAAAATGAAAGTCCATACCGAAGACTATGTGACAATAAACAAAGAAAAATAAAAGACTATTTTATATCCCGCCAACTATCCTAGCCTGTGGACGATCTATGGACTCAAAGAATCCAATGATCGTGCGCATCTACACAGACACATTTAGCCGAATGCCCCAGCAGAGTTTTTTTTCTGATCGATGAACCTATTACGAACTAAAATTAACCCTTTGCACTTAAAACTTTGTAAGTTCGAAGAAGTTACTATTTCACAAGAGACTGCAGTTTTAATTAAATAAATATATGAATGAAGAGTTTATATATTGTAAAAGTCGCGTATGTGCAAAGTGTCAATACACTTAATATTAAGTATCCGACACTTTCAAAATCTTTGCGAATTTTATTTATAAAAATTGGCAAAGTCTTTTGAGGCATTTGATACTGATTGCAAGACTGCAGAATGGTTGCTAAATATCTACAATAGGCATATTCAATATTACTAAACTTGCAACCAATCTACGAATACCCAGAGGCGCGACTTTCCACTCCGGAGTGGGAACTAGAGAACCTAGCACCTTAGCTGGTCCTACCTACTTAAAATTATTTACTCATACATACAGAAGGGACTCTACTTATACTGATTTACCTATGGACCTATATTTAAAAAATTGAAAAAAGCAAGCACACCAACACACACACTCCACGATTCTCTCACATACCGCCAGGGTGCAAAATCCTACACTAGAGAGCATGCCCCGGGGCACCTCCGACACCCCAGCTCAATCGCGCCCGATTTCATTGATATACTAAGAGGGTACGTACCAATTGCTGAAATCGACTGACAACGTTAGCGACTATTGCGTAATTAACTACTGTCGATATAAATACTAGTACATACTAGCATATGAACATACTAGTAATGTACGAGTACGTTTTTTATTAATTATAATATGATAACTCTAACATCCAAACGATCCAAATATTATTTTGTATGCACGTTATCGCATACTAATTAAAATTACTTGAAATCTCGCGAGACGATGCACAATCCACCACCTAATACGCGCACACAAAGTGTAAGGTACATCGTGCACAATCGCTAACTCATTGACAGTCGCTTATAAAAGGGATATCTTAAAACTAAACCTGTACTAATCGGTTTTCACTCGTGCGAGTAACACCTGGGCTCACGCATAAATGAAAACGCGAAAATTACAGGGGGGAGAAACGGGAATTAGTACATTAGATGCTGAAAATCCTAAACTAAAAAAGATTAACTTATAAACCAGGCCTACGGAATAATGACTCTACTCTTTTATTTGCTTGACAGAATTATATTTTTATTTCATTTATGTAAAAAGACTGTACTTAAAAATTGACCATATTCTGAAACAAGTTAACTTTAATATTTGTTAGAATTAAAGTTTTAGCTTTATTATATTTTGTAACAAAAATCCTCAGACGACTCCTTTCTACAAGTCACTGTTCTAATATGTAGACAAAAGATACATTGAAACTTGTAGTCCAGAATCTATCTGTCGCGAATGCCTTCTCGCCAATTTTTGAAGAAATATCGATATATCGAAATTGATCGCATTTATAGGTACTTATTAATCACGGTGCAAAGCATGTTAAATTTAACATATATTTTTCACGAAGTCGGATGACAAACATGCGACTTCTTCTCTAATTTTGCGTAAAACGAACCGAGTAATAAAGTACACATTGCAATTGTATGCTATTAATTATTAACTTTATCGCGTTGGAACAAGAAGGCCCTATCCTGATCTAACATAAATAAGCATGCACAATCAAAAAACATGTAAAGAAAAATATTCTACTCACGAATAAATCCTCAAAAGGATTTACTCGTGCTCGTCAGCTAGCTACTTAAAAAATTACAACCGGTAACCCATGCCGATTCGGACCTTTCGTCCTCGGCATGAATGGGGACCAGAGGGACTTAAATTTTGTCGCTCACTACTTCAGAAGTTCTACGATGGCTCCAAAACACTCGTCCGCGTTGTAGGTCGAAATTGAGGGAGGTTGATCCGTAGGAGGTTGCAAATGAGGTAGGTTGACATCGAAGTAGGTTGAAAACGCTGTAGGTTGATAACCAATCCGAGCAATCCTTCGATGGATGAATCTGCTATCATCTCGATGATGAATCTGCTATCAACTCGCATGGTAGCAGTGATGATCTGAAACTAAACAAAAATCGAGCTCATTATTATTTCTGTTATAATTAAAAGTTTAGACATTATTAAGTAAAAAGCATAGAAATATACTTACTTGAGACCTTGTTGAACTTTGCATGATTCGACGTTCAGAGGATGATGCACAGATTCCATTTTCCCGATGCAAGATGCTCCGAGTACCGTGCTTGAAGCCTGTGACTCCATCAAAAGTACCTATACTCCGCTATGACAGTAAAGATACCATTAGTGAATACAATAAGCAATTATTAATAAACGTTAAGTATATTAGAGTATAAAATGGGTATTATAGCAGAAACTCACTTGATGCTTCTTTATTCACCGAAGTATCGCATTACAATGGAAAAGAACGTCCGTCCTCCACGGCCTCGAAGTGGAGCGCTGGGCCGTGTTTTGTTTACGTTCTCGCGCGACGACGAATTTCTCAAAACTGAAACCCGAAAAAGCATTGCTCACCGTTCGTTCAACTACCGAGTTTTTTGCACCTATATGTATCGAGCCATGCTTTAATTTTGTTTATAAGAGACTTACCTTCACGTATTACGTAGACCAACTTCGAATAGGAAACGATGCCTAACCTTTTTCCGTATTGAGTTCGGACGATTCATGTAAAATGTGAAAGCTAGAAAATACAAAAGAGATTAGTATGGACTATAGTATACGTATGTATATGTGTGTACGTATGTGTGCATATACAGGGTGTCCCAGCTAAAAGAGGCCACCCTAAATATTTTCTTTGTTTCCAATGATGCGACAAACTTTTATGCCACAAAAGTCTTATGCACCATAATAGCCACTTTTATGGCATAAAAGTTTGTCGCATCATTAGAAACAGAAAAAATATTTAGGTGGCTTCTTTTAGCAGGGACACCCTGTATATGCACACACATATACGAGCTAGCATATACGACATGTATACGAAGCTAGAATATGATATAAATGCGATATATTATCTATAAAAAATAATTAATTATTAGTTCCACAACACTGAAGTATGAAAAAACTATCGATATCGCGAAAATGAAAATCGAAAATGGAGGGAAAAGCTATGACGTAGAAGCTCGCGAACGGTATGCCAAGATGCCGATTTTATTTTCGTTAATATTTTTTAAACGAGGCGATATCTCGTCTTGCGTACACTCTCCCATGGAGATCGAGTCTTTAGCAATAGTTTGATGTGCTAGAAAAAGGTGTACGGTAGAAAAAATGTGCTAATTACCTGCAATTAATGAGGAGACCGCGAAACCTGCCACAACTTGATAGCACCCGCCGAACCAACATGGCGTCGGCTCGTGCTGCCGAAACAATTGACGACAGCGACGCGCATGCGCAGTACGCTACTTCGCGCACGGCGGACCTGAAAATTCGAAACTTTGCTTTGAATGGCGTCTGGGTTCATCTAGCGTCATACATATAATTATTCATTTTCTATACAATGTACTTGTCCCTAGTTTATAAAAGGAAATGTGCATTGAATATTTGCCAAAGTACACTCGTTAATTAGGAAGGTAAGAGTATTTACCGGGAAATCTGCACCTTACCGCGACTTCGGAATTTGATCGTAGCATATATAGCAAAAAATTATTAATTTATAAATATAGTATGGTAAATATGGTACGGTTACTGTGATTTTTTTCATTAAATTTCGATTCTATCGTTTTATTCGAATTGTTATTCATGTCGGTAACAAATAATTAACAATCGTTATGTTTAGTTATAATTCCTACCGATTCGATAGGGCTATTGCCTTTTCCCATTCTAAACCGATATTGTCGCATGCAACACTAAAATGGTAATGGAGCTACGTAGCCCCAGGACCGTGAGACGAAAAATTACATTGCATGGTACATTGTATAGTCTTATATCGCGCCTGTGCTAAAACATAATCGACGGATAAAGCTACGACGTATAATCGACAGATAAAGCGACAAGTTATCATTGACGGATAAGGTAGAACGTGTCGACGGATAAAGCTACGTCGTATCATCGAAGGATAAAGGTAAATCATATATCGACGGCTTAAGGAAGAACGTATCGATGGATAAAGGTAAAACCACCGACGAGATACTGCTAAAGACTGCCAGCTCCCGTGTAAACCGGTGAGCCAGCAAGTGGGCTCGGTGGGCCTGGGCTCCGTCGGTAAACGCATCTAGCGATGTTGGATATTATCGCTTATATAACTGCTTCAAACGTGTAATTATATTATTTAGCTTTAGAAGTTATTAGACCTACGATACTGCACCATTTATTCATGTTACAGACAAGATTTTCTGTAATTCAGTTTATGTTTCTTACTTTAACCGCAATATATTCTAGAGGGCGTCAGAAAACGATAAATTTGTCTGGCTCGCGAAGTCCCATAAGACTGGCAGTCTTTACCAGTATCTCGTCGGTGCTCATAGTTCTGTTGCCCGCTAAAGTACAAAGAGGAGTGAAATTCTCATGGTAAGCTCCAGTTGATTCATTCACATTTTCCCTCGAATCGCACACCCTGGCATCGCTATCGAGCAAAAAATATCATTAGGAGGATTGCACGATGATTGCTGATCTTACTAGCGTTTCATTAAATCTTATTAATTGCAACGCCATTTGTAAACGTACATTTTGCATAAGAATAAATAAAAAAAAAAAAATTAATGCAACCGTTAGCTCGATATTATTTACGATGGGATGTATATTAATGCCAGACATGGTATACATTATGTCGAAAATAATGATCCATATATAAATATTTAAAAAATTGACGAAAATGTATTAGCTTGAAAAATGAGTACAGTTAAATTATATTAGAATTATGTGGCATACTTTACAGTACTACATAATTCTAATATAATTTAACTAATTTCATCTAATATAATTTATAAGTCTTCCGTATAAAAACGTAAAGTTGGAAGTACGATTTTGCATCACATAAGTAGGTACTACTTATAGAGTAAAATATATCAAGCGGTATTGTTTCCCCTTAAAAGCTGGCCCAAAAGCGGCCACGTAGCTCACTTGTCCAGTCGGGCGTTAGAAGGAAGGAGAGCTCGAGAGAGGACGTTAGCCGTGCACGCACCACCCTCGTGATTCCCGCTGAGGTTTCTCGCTTCGGAGGAAGGTCACGCCAAGGTCATCGGCTGTGCGCGAGCCAACGATCGTAAGACACGCGATTCGCGCCGCTTCAAGTGTTTGAAGCACGAACCGTGATACTCGTTTTCTAACGCGCGAACCGAACACTATTTCTTATTTTTGTTTTTTAGACATTTTGCGAGTATTCTCTTGCAAAATAAAAAAGAATAGTAGATATCTCTAACGAGAAGAAAACAAATTGTCAAAATTTTTATTTTGTTTCTAATATGAGGGAATGCAATTCGCAAATAAACATTACTTCTCGTTGATTTAACAATTAGCAAGTAGGGAATTTATTTCACATTAAACAAGCAAGTTCCTCCTCTCGGTGATTCGTTAAGAATCGAGACTATGGAATACAGGTTCTATCCTTTTAACAACGCAATTAGAACTATTTTCCCCTTTATCTCTCTCTCTCTCTCTCTCTCTCACACGTTCTTCCTCTTTTCCCTTTCGCTGTAGCTGCAGCACGGATTCGAATTAGGCGTGATAAACGGCGGGCTCGACGGCTTTTGCTTTTTGTTGTAATCAGATGCTAACAAATTTATTTGCGCGACGCAGTATAGACTCAATAAGGGACTCGCTGGTAGCTGGCTCATTAGTTCTACCTCGCACTCGTAATAAGCCCTTAATCTTCCTACCGCACAGCTTATAGCCAATAATCCACAGGCAACGTTTTCTTTCCTCCTACGACGAATCCGTGTAGTCTCACGACCGTAAATCTCACTCGGATATATCACGGTGAGAGAGAGAGAGAGAGAGAGAGAGAGAGAGAGTCAGCGGGGTGGGGAGGGAGATACTTGAGCGCGCGGTTAATTGATTCATGCAATAAATCCATTTTGCAAGATGCTTAATCACTATCCAAGAGAAACGAGCTCTGCCAAAGAAATATTTTCTTTTTTCCATCAGTTTGTATTATTATTCATTCGTTCGTTACCGGAGTTTCGAGGATACCGGAAACGCATGGAAAGATATTTAAAACAAAATAAGGAAAGAGGAAGGAAAAGGCGTTTACGTAACTAAAATGTCACTAAACTAGTTTCGTAAGGAAAAATGGGATGAATCAGTCGCGGTAAATGCTGGAAACGTCGCCACGCGAGGGTCCCTCTGCGTTCGCAATTAAATTCCGTTAATAAAGCATGGAGGCAAATCGCTTCGCGCTCGGCGGAATGTGAAAGTAGATAAGTCCGTGGTTGGCTCGGGTGAGACACACCGGCAGGAACGAGACCACGTCGCCACGTATGGTGCAACCTCATTATCGGATTTGGTTCTACGATTAATCGAGAATTAGCACTATCGAGGGGGTATAACGCTATACGAAACGATCGATCGATCGGTCGCTCTCAAATGTCATTATCACGATCGACGAGAGGCCGCGAACGGCGGCCACGACGACGGATCTCGCGTTTCGACAGATGATCTATAAAGTTTCCGCCTACGATCGATATAACTTCTCGAGGAGAAATCTCTATCAAAAAGAGAAGAACAATGCAGAAAAAGTGTAATACATATTTCAGGAAAGATATTGCGGGAAATTTGTTAGAAATCATTTCTAGTCATCCTTTGCACTTTCTTTTTCACGACGAAATTAATCGTCCGGAGTGGCTCGTCTCATTACCCTATGACCAATTTCAAGGACTAGAGGCAGGTCGTACCTATCTCAAGTAAGTCGACGTCGTATGTTAAAGCGAATGAGAGAAAGAGAGAAGACGAGAGAGAATTCTGAAGCGGACGATGGCACCTCTTAAGATGGCGTGACTCTGGCCCTATCGCATGGCAGCCTCGCGGTGCATTATCGCAGCTTAATAAGCCCTATGTTCTAGGAAAAGGTCTTCGAGGGTTATGTACTTAGCCGCCATGCATTCTGCATTCATGGATCATCGGATATATCGCCGGCACGAGAGATTCCTCGGTCCTTTAACACCTTCTCTCGCTTCTCGACACCACCAGCACCATTTCGAATTTCCCGCTTAGTTCATCGAACGTTTTCTCGCAAGGAATTTTTAAATTTCACGACGCCCTCTAAAAAGTATCGAACGAGTTTGCTAAATGATCCAGCACATTCTCGCGTCCCTAGCTGTCATTTATCGACGACGGCTGCGGCGGCGGCAATGGTGGTAGAGGTCCCGAGCGAGGAAGCCTTGGGCGGGGTGAGCACGGTGTACAGTTAGGATTTCGAGGAGGCAAAGAGCGTAATGAGAGAAACGTGTTGCCCTCTGGCCCGCGCGAGCCAAGCCCCTACTCCCCCCACCCCGTCGATACATTCTCATTGAGAGACAAAATTCTCTTTCCCGTTTTCCGCGCGTCTTCCGATTCGTGAGAATTTGCGGGATCGTTCGATGTCCGTTGCGTCTATTTCTCTGCAATATCCTTAAAGTATTTACACATATGTCTTCTCATTATAATTAGATCTCATATACCCACGCACGAAATTCTATTTGCCATCATCCTCCGAGCAATGGAAAAAAAAAGTCGGGAGGCGTCAGCCGTGCGACGATTACCGTACCGCAAGGTTCTAATCTGCGCGGTCGCGCGAGTAGGTCGCGTCACACCCTCGCAAGGACTCCTCTCCTACGCAAGGGAGGACGCGCCTAACAGATAAAACCCCGTCATGAGCCAATAAACGGTCTTTCTAACGAGCGAGTCGCGCAAACCAGTAGGACGAGCCGACTTATTAAAACTCGTCGTGTACCGCGAGAGAAACAGTCGCACGCCTCGTTGACCGACCAAAAGCCGGAATCCTTTGCTCGGCGGCTAGGCATTTTACCGTGACGAACGCGAGACGAGTCGAGAGCCACGGCTAATCGGAGGTCGGACGAGATATCACGATATTAAACTGTAGCTCGTTTTGCGCGTCGTTCGCGGCTATTCGTCGCCGATCCATCAATCGGAAAAGCTTTCCCTTTATGCGATGCCTAACAAAGTTGATGTTAATCACATTGAAAGAAAAGTAAAAGAAGGATATATCTATAGGTTCTACTCCCGATCGAAATGCTAACAATAAGAAACTTTCTAACGACGATGGCTCTTTATAAATACCGAACAACTTCGCAATCGTATTCGATAGAATATCTTTGCTATGCGCTCCTCCGCGATAGGAGGACGTCCACGCACTCTTCTACGTGGGCTGAACAACCCGAAGAAGAGTCCCCAAGGTAAGTTGCATGCCACGGACGAGGCATCGATATCTTCGAGCTACGAAAAATAAAATCTGTATTCGCACGTTATTATCCCGTTCTTTCGAAAACAGCCATGCGAGCGAGAATATAGAGCATTTGGCAGGGCTTCGCCATCAAACAACGACAACGAAGCGAGTATATGTAGCAGATGTCTAAGGAAAACCATTTGGGAACGAGAAAGATGAAAACGACAGCATCCACTTCGTATTACCGTGCCATGGTTGGTGACTTTTACGCCATTACGGGATACGCGCATTTCCATTTGCCCGAAGATTGAAATTTCATTTTAGTTTAGATTACGCAGGATGACTCGACGAATCTGGAGTGAAAGAGAGAGAGAGAGAACCCCTTTACTCTCGTAATTCTATTAATTTTCTAAACACTGAACGCAATATCACACTAGGAGGATCATCCGATCGATCGCGCTACCAGCGTGACTCTCTAAACGGTAGGATAATAGGTACAGACGATTCTCAATCTTCGTACGAGTTGCTATATCTTACGTGCTTAAAAGTTACATTTTTATTGATACGTAAGAATCGATATTATCACCTGCATCATATGCATGTATAAAAAAAAGTCGAAAGTTTACGAAAGGCGAAACGAAAAGAGACGGGTGAATCCGATGAATACGTCCTGGACACCTTCTTTCTACTCGCTTACCTACGCGTGCACAACTGAACCAAGTGTGGGTAATTTGCTCGACTGGCTTAACCACTTGTTTCGTGGAAAGCATCGCAGCCGCTTAAAGATCCCTACGCGATAGACGTAGAAATATATGAACGTCAGCGGCCTCTTCCGCGCGAGAGCACGCATCTTTGTATCTTTTTTCGCGTCCACGTGGTCATTGCTTTCTCGGAAAGACGTCTCTCCGCAAACGTCTCTACGAACGCGTTCGTCTTGCGTAGGAACCGTTCGAGAGAACGATCGGGCAAAATTATTAAAAATTATTGAGAATCTTTATATTCTCGTAAGAATTTTGAAGGAGCAAAATTTTTGGTCGAGAAATCTTTCATGCAAGTAGAGAAGACGCTGCGATGTTACAAGAAAGGCTATTATCGCGGATATTAATCGAGGAGACGAAGGAGGGAACGATGAAGGAAAGAGAAAAGCCCGTTTACTCGTCGTATTTCGATCGATCGATTCGATACGCGCGCGAAGGTAACAACCTGGAACGAATAATCTTCGGTTTTACGGATCGGATCGATCCCCGGGCTTCGATCCGGAGAGCGATCGCTTTCTGAAATCGTTCGAACGTAGATTTCCGCGATAGGAGGGCTGCGCTTTCGCGCGATTCAGTCGATTCTCTTCTTTTCTTCTCTCTCTATCTCCCTCCCTTCCCCTA
Source organism: Ancistrocerus nigricornis (assembly GCA_916049575.1). NCBI lineage: Eukaryota > Metazoa > Arthropoda > Insecta > Hymenoptera > Vespidae > Ancistrocerus > Ancistrocerus nigricornis. Next base: position 377,238 of record OU696665.1, read on the forward strand.
TTTCTCTCGGGATGAGCCATATCGTCCGGTCGTCGTTCTCTCGCGGGTCTCGTGCGTGAACGATGATAGATATCACCGCGTCTCGTCCATTGTAATGCGTGTAATGAGAATCGCAAATAGCCGTGCAATTTGATAAGCTTGTCAACCGCCGTTACGGTCCGTGCGTACGCGGATAGAATGGAACGGAGGGATTACGGTTATATTACCTAAGGGCGAGTCAGGAACACTGGCTACGTGCGCGAACGCCTTTCTTTCTCCTCTTCTCGATGAATCCTTATTATGGATTTCTAACGAAGTACGTAGCGAATAAGGCGAGGAGGAGTTTGCGATTTCATAGATGCACGATCGTGAGAAACGACAGAGTCCTCGGGTAATCGAAGAGATTGGCCGCCCGGAAATCTTCATTTTTTCAAAGACTTTCTCTCTGTCTTTCTCTGGCTGTTTCGCGCCGACGCGACGGCGACCGTGACGTTTCTCGTTTGTTTCGATGAAACGTATGCGGGTGTAATAACGCTTCGCTCTCGCTTCATCCGATAACGTTATTAATGCTCGTTATGAATTCGATGCCACGGCTGATCGATAAAATCGAGGCAGCGCGGTTTTTCCCAGCCATTGGGGCGACCTTATCCGATCTCGAAATAACATTCACGATCTCAAACACATCTCGATGCAAACGAACGAGAGTGAGAGAGAGAGAGAGAGAGAGAGAGAGAGAGAGGGAGAAGAGGGGGGGGGCGGGAGGAACGTACATATACGGGACGTGCTCGTAGTCTCGCGCATATCACGGCATGCCGTGCCATGCGCTGCCGTGCAACAAGAACGTTCTAATCTCCGTTCTAGCGGTACAGAGCGAGCGCGCGCGCGCGTGCGTTAATTACCGTGATTGATTTAAGTCTCGTCGTTGCAGATTTAAGAGCCTCGCCCGAGCACGCCGAGCAAGAAGGCACAATATCGACTGCCTCTCGAGGTGCACTCCCGTTCCCTTCCCATCCTCGATATAGGTGGATTCTTGCTTGTACGCGTAAGCGAACGCATGTCGTGGAATTAATGTTAGAAGATGAAAAGATAATAGCTACGGGACTGGTAGGTACTTACCTGCCTACATACTTATTTCGAACGAAAGGTATTAAAAGTAGAAGGGCTATTCGAATCGTCGAACAATGCGAGAGCGCGTACCTATTTGCATAAAAAATCATTACCATCTTCTTGTCCATAAAAGACACGCTTCGGGTGTCATCTACCTGGGTGTATCGGAACCATAGATCGATCGGCGGAAGATGATCGAGGAAGATCTCGGAGGACGCTCGTCGAGAATACCGAGGATCCGACGAGCCGTTCGACAGCATCTCGAGATCGTTCTCGATCGGCCGCACACGTACGCGCGCGCGTACGATGCGTTATGCCTATCGCGTGGAACGGATCAAAAGGAACCGCGACGTTTACCGCGCGAATAGAGCTAATCGCGACGACATCGATTTGCGTTTACTTCTTTGTCCAGCTGTACGCGCGCTCGACATTCATCGTTTTTTCTCATCGCGGAGTCAAGATGCCGGCCATCATTCGCGAGACGAAGGGTAGACGTTGGTAGGTAGGTATGGTAGGTAGGTACGTGCGCGCGTGCAGGGAGGATCCTCGTCGTCGTAGTCTCTTCGAGATCTGTCACGATAGCGCGTACTCCGCCCACCGAGATCCAGTTCGCACGAATGTCCTGCCAAGTTCCGATGGGAGGCGCACGAGATTTAGTTCTTTTTGCGGTACCGTCCCTTCGAGCGATCTTATTTTCCGTTCGCGCGTCTTTCTTGGGTTCCCCTATTTCTTCCTCGCACTCGCATCGACACGAACGTAAAGAAGCAGAGAGGGCTCGCGGCCGTATCGCGCCTAGTACGGCTCTAAGCGATGATAATTGAGACGTTTGCGTCCCTGAAATCGCGTACGAGTACCTACCTATGCGAGAGCGACCATCTAGTAGCGAGGCGCGTACGTCGGGGACGTCGCCGTCGTCTACGCATTGTGTCCCCACGTTGAAAAGTGACGAAAGCGTTGCTCAAAATAATGCTCGACTCTCGCTCGGAAACTAATTTAACCTAAGTTCATAATAATTCAGGAGCTATCGTTGTTTCGTCCTAGCTTTTATGATCCTTTGCGAAATCGGCGATTACTTTATCTGCTCGACTCGTTATTCGTAGGTTCGCGAGAAGTTATGCGCAGCCTTCTCTCCAGACTTCCGAAATGACATCGATAATGTCAAAGACATTCCCGAAATTTGCTCGAGCTCGCCGCCAGGCACCGATAGTTTCTTATTACGAGAGCGACGACATTCTACGGGATTCCTCGTACCTCGAACGCGCTAACGGATGAACGTTAATTAACGTTTCCGATTTGCTCGAGCGAGCTGACTCGTACCGTAGGTACTGGAAAAATTCCAATGGAAGGAGATCACGCGGCGAAGCTCGAGAAACCGATATTAAATCCTTTGCGTAATACTGCATCATTCGTAACGGCGGCGGCAGCGGCTGCGTAGAAACGAGAAGGACGCGGAGTGGAAGCGCGAAGAACGTTTTATCGAGCAACGGACTCGCGGATTAGGATCGGCAATTTTTAATAACCGGCTCGACACGGACACGCATAATTTAGCAGCCGCGAAGCCAGCTCCGAGAACAAGGGCTACGTACCTATATACCTATCCGTAGTAGGTAGGTATACGTAAAAGCGGCACTGCGTGGACGGTATGGAAAGCGAATGATAGAGAGAGAGAGAGAGAGAGAGATAGATAGATAGATAGATAGAGAGGGAGAGAGAGAGAGAGTCGTGCCGGTCGTCTATATTTTCCATCGATCAAAAGCGATTGCACGGTGTTCTGATCACAAGACACGCCGGGCACGCGGAACACCGTCGGCCTACTGCAAAGGGTGTCAATGGCCATGTGATCGTCGATCGTTAACTATGGCAAATAACGCCATACCGCTAACTATGCGCGTCCACCGCTTTGCTAAATTGCTGACCCAACGGACTTTCATTTTTTATTATTTTAAATACCTATCTACTTGAAAAATTTAAATAATTTAATATTTAAATATTTTCACTTATCGGAGATCCAATTTATCGTCGAAACAATAAACAAATTCGAGAATTTTGTGAAAATGAGGGTCTCTTAACTCTTCCCATGCGCTCTCACGTCGGAATCGATAAATTCATGGCAAGGTGTTTCACGAAAAGGACGCGATCAAGCCGTATGCGTTAAATATCTTACGCAAGAACGTGAATAAAGAGATAGAGAGAGAGAGAGAGAGAGAGAGAGAGAGAACGGAAAAAGAAGGAAACAAATTTCACACCTCGCACAAGATTATATTATTTTCCACTTTTACGACCGATGTCGCGTCGCGCTCGAACTGAGAGGAGAGAGAAAGAGATAAGGATCGAGCGCAAAGAGAACGAGCGAGCGAAGGAAAGAAATCGGCCGGCGAAAGTGACGCGTATATGTATAAGTTGCGAATGTAAATCACTTGACGCGTTTATCTCGGGCGCATCTATCGAGAAGCCGCAGCCGGCGATGCGATCGATCCCTCGTATTCTCGTATAAGGTACGCGTTGTCTACGTAATCACGTAATATATTTCGCAACTTTCGAGAGCCGGTGTTGTAGCACGATGAGCTGCAGGGTTAAACGAGTACGAGGTCAAATTTCTCGATCTCTTCGACATCGAGAGGCGTGGAAAGTAGAAGAAATTACGAGTTCGGTTTATATTCGAACGATAGACGAAAATGAACGACGAAATGACGAATGACGTTTCACGGGCGTCGCTCGTGATCGATGAATGCTGGATCATTGAAGTTTTAAAACCTACCCATAGTGGTAGTCAAGTTCGATCGGAGACTTTAAACAAATCGATCGAAACGCCAATGAGCGATTAAAATTAATTGTCCGTTAAGAGAACGATAAGAATGGATAGGATAATGGGGAATTGTAATGAATGACATCGGAAGCCGGGATTGAGAGCTAAAACGGTGAAGATATAAAAAAGGAAGAGAGAAATATGTGACAAGGATTATAAAATAAAGTAGGATTAGCGACTTGTATATCTCGCGTGATCGATACCAGTCTACAGAGCGGATATACGGGAAAACATAGACACGCGTACGAGTACATTATATACCTCTAGGCAAAGAGAGAACACGGACCCGCGCAACAAGATCGACTCACGCGAGATTCGCGCGTATCGCGATCGTTCGAAAGACGCACGTTTTGGCACGCGTGCTCTCGCTCGATCAGCTCGTGCCTACGCGCGAGCGAAGCGTCCGGTGCCACGTGCTGGCTACGTTCGCGACGAACGAAAGGGAACTCGCCCGAGTGACGCGCGCGCGCGCATCTTTGTTGAAAGAAAAAATCTTGCGAAATCTATCTCGACCGACGAACGCCATCATTGACTATTAACAATTTTAATATACGCGGTTAACTATTGAAACGGAACGGCTCGCGTATCGGTATACAATAAACTATTGTCATTATCGTAAAACGCGGCGCGGCGTCTCGAAGGAAACGGCCTTGGCTCCGATTCACGAAACGTACGTGCTCTCGCAACTCCCACGCCTACGAGCGCGACACGTTGAAGATATTTCTTCAGAGAGGAAGAAGAAAGAAGTTCTTCGTGGTTCTTTCTTGCGAAGGTAAAACGACGCTCGTGGCTTTTCTCAAGGCGGGGTAAACGAAAAAAGAAAATATACGGAGGCACGGAATCCGCGTAATTGCGGTATTATCTTACCACAATAAGTGCGAGTTTCAAGCGAGTAGGATGATTTTGGTTAACGTAACGTTCACCCTCCCCGTTATTGCCTGCAGATGCCAACGCGATGATTTTCAATAAGATCCGAGCCAGTTCAAATTGTTTTTGAAAATCTAGAAACTCTTTTACGAGCACGTATCGCGAGCAGGCACGAGAATATATCTGCGACAGCGCATTTGAGGGGTCAAACGGTCATCACGGAAGAAGATGTACGAAGACAAGCAAAGGGGATCGCGTCGTGCGAGCTCTTCTTACCCTCACCGCTTTCGTATGATCTCGGGACCAACGATCTCGCCTATTACCGGTGCAGAGATGTAGCGATAAACGCGGATTTTATTGTCGCTTGAAAGCGCATGGCCATAAGTAGGTAGGTATATCGAATATTCCATAAGCGTTGGGATAACTCTTTCGAGCGTGGCATCGTTTATGTAACCTGCCTAGCGCTACCGATTATACGAATCGCTGACAATCTGGTCGGTGTAAATTCATTCTGACAAAATAAATTATTAGCTTCACGATGGAGATAAATCTGACGGTACTCGAGTCTAAATTATTAGCGCGATTTGGGGTTCGATGATTCTCCGTAAAAAGTTTGAGATAAGAGGCGACGCTTATGGAATAAGAAAAGTATATTTCAAATAAACATCGTTTTACACGTTCATTTGGCTATAATGTCCGCCTTGGAAGAGTAGAGATTTAAAACGATACGATGTCTGCAAAAAAAAGGATCTAAATTGAAGTAACGAAAGATTCTAAGTAGACGAGATTTCCTTCTGCCATCCCCTGCACGGATACCCCTCTCAAAATCAGAGAAGAAGCGTAGGATAAGATACCTAGGTGGCTGGATACTAGTAACGTTCGGTCGGTGTTTGAGAGCAAAGGTCCCGCGACCTAGCCGGAGGTCATCCGTCTTCCAACGATACGCGATATGCTTCCGTGTACCGGACACGCTACGAAGTGCTTGACCCCTTGAAATTAAATCGTCGATGCTTATTTCTTCTTACCGTGCGCGCGCGCGGGCATAGCAAACGGTGCTTTCGTGCGAAATATTCTCAAGATGAAGTACTCGGTGCTCGGCGGCTCGCTCTCGGTGGATTTCTAACGCAAAGAAAAATTTGACATGGAAATGAGCAAACGGAACGAGGAACGAAAAGAAAATCTCGAGGACGTTTCTTTTTGTCGCGTAATCAACGTTTCTACGAGTTCGTAGAGGATCGTTCGCCGCTCGGCAATTACGAGTAGACAATGACGCTCGCCCTGACGACGTTTCTCGGTTAAACACTGACATTAATATCCTTACGTCCCGCTATAATTATCGCTATATACCTGGTACGAAGCGTTAGGAATGCGAAAGTGCGTCTCCTGACGTATACGTCGAGTCTCGGTGAGCCAAGGGCTCGTCTTTCTCTCGCCATCGACCATTATTGGAATTTAAAGGAGGGCGGCGACGATGATTCGTCCGTCGGTGTCGCGTCAAACATATCGCACGGACGGAAGTGTCGAATGAAAAAAAAAAGGGAATGCAAAAAAGAATCGTTACTCTAACGACTTCTTTGTTTTCCTTTTTCATCGTGTCCCTATCGCCATCGCTACGAATACGAAAGGAACTCGGGTCTGTTCGAAGGATACTCATCTCGTAGCATACTTCCAAGAACGTTGATCAACATCGGTGTCTCTCGAAAGTCGACGATGTCGATGACCGACGTCGCGACGTATCGATGATGAGAAGGAACAAGAAGAAGTTGGAGATATGCTCGACGTTGTTAAATCGCCATATGCCTTTCGTACATATGGCGTGCCACTTTCCACGAATCTCGATGGACCGCTATGCGGGGAAGTTATCCGACAATGGCATCTATTCTTCCACTATCAGAAGCTCCACTCTCGGTTAGCGAGGCGTCCACGTTCCTTTTTCTAACTGTACCTACCTAGAGATAGGTAGGGGAGACCGAGGCTAGTTGGCCTAATTTGTGTTTTTTTGTTTCTACAGATTTCTGTAGCTTATATTTTCGAATTTTTTGGTGACCATCATAAAGTTCAACTTCTTAGCAATACATGGAAATTTTTGGGAATCATTGGGACGTTTTTAACACGTTTTTTTCAATTTCAAGCAAACGAGTTTTTTGGGACAACTTGCCTCGCTGTGGGGTAAGTTGTCTCGCGCCATGGGGCAAGTTTTCCAAAGAAAATTCAGTCCTAATTAGTGATTTAAAAGCGTCTATGTCATCAGAAATTTAGTCCTATTAGTTGTACATCAATCCTCGTTAAAGAGTTATCATGATTTTTGCGAAAATGGACACAAGCGCCGATTTCAATGTTTAATGGCTCATTTTAAAGAAGAAAGCATGCAGAATACTGTCCCGTTGTCCGTTTTTCGATATCGTTGCGGAGAGATGATAAATTAATTTTTGAAGTGTCGGAGTATGGGTCGTTTTCGTGGTTAAAACTGCTGTATCTTTCGAACCAGCCATCCTATCGAAACGCGACCTGCATATTCGTAAAGAAGAGACTTTCACCTTTCGAACGAGTATTTGATCGGGCAAATCCGAGATACTTCGATTTTTGACAAAAATCCTGACCTATGCATCATGATTTTTGTCAAAATGGTCACCACCGCCGATTTCAATGTTTAATGGCTCATTTTAAAGATAAAAGCATGCAGAATACTGTTCCGTTGTCCGTTTTTCGATATCGTCAAGCAATGATGAGAAATTAATGTTTTAAGTGTCGGAGTATGGGTAGTTTTCGAGCTTTAAACTGCTGTATCTTTCGATCCAGCCATCCTATCGAAGCGGGACTTGCATATTCGTAAAGAAGAGACTTTCCTCTTTTGAACGAGTATTTGATCGGGCAAATTCGAGATACATCGATTTTTGACAAAAATCCTGATGTATGCATCATGATTTAGAAAGAAGGAAGCATGCAGAATACTGTTCCGTTGTCCGTTTTTCGATATCGCTAAGCACTGATGAGAAATTAATCTTTTAAGTGTCGGAGTAGGTATGGGTCTTTTTCAAGCTTAAAACTTAGAGTATAATAATTACATATTATCAGAATTCGATTAGTTATTATAATTTACATTGCACATATCGAACACAAATTAACTCCAATTAACCTTAGTCGGGCGTATCCTTCGCGTTCCGCGAAGCGTCGAACAAGGCGAATAAAGTTACAGTCGTGGTGTCTAAGAAAGATTGAAGGTGAAGTTGGGGAATCGAAGAAGAAAGAAGATTAGACGGCAGTGAATTAGAACGAGAGGTGGTTCGTCGAACGCGAAGGCCGGTAACGCGGTCTAGAATGGCGGGAGAAAGAAAAGGCGGAGAAGGCGGATAGCGAGCGAGCAAGTGGAAAAGCATAGTTGTGAGCGAGCGAGCAAGCGGATAAAGACACAAGACGGCGAGAGAACGGTTGCTGTCGGACGGGAGGGAGGTAGAGTGAGGGAGAGAGCCGGAGAGAGAGAGAGAGCGCGAGCGATATAGAGAAGCCGAGTCTGCGCGATACAGTTTATTTGAAGCGGCACGAAGTGGGGATCCGGCTTGGCACGTAGTGCCGCGTCCTCGACGCGGTTCCAGGCTTTAGTCGCGCGATCCCGTTCGAAGCGTCATCGTTGCCGCATCGTCGGCCTTCCTCGTCGCCTCCGAGGGTACTCGGAGTTCTCGGACTCGGCCGATTCCTAGATATCGATCGATTTTCGAGTCGAAGGTTGAAACGAAATTTCTTCTCTCTTCTTCGTCTCTCTCTCTCTCTGCTGCTTTTGTTCCCTTCGCTCAAGTTACCTCTCTCTCTCTCTCTCTCTCTCTCTCTTTCTTCTTTCATTTACGAGCGCGAATTTCGTCCTTCCTCGCGAAAGTCATCGCTGTGCCCTCCTCGTCGTCGTTTCGCTTTATCGCACGACACCTTCCAGTGAAAGTTCCGAGTCGCGAGATCGCTCTCAAGAAAGATTCGAAGAGAAGAAAAGATGGTGCCGCCTCGTTTCCGTGCACCTCTCCTCATTTATGAGTTTACTAGTTTGCGCGAGTGGGGATTCGTGTGTTTGATCGCTGATCGCTGAGAGCGAGAAGAAGCAAAACGAAGAAAGAGGAGAAGACGTAGGAAAAGAAGAAGAAGAAGAAGTAGAAGTAGAAGGAAGGACGAAGAAGATCGTCGAGGATCAAGGTGGGCACCATCTATACATGTATAGACATATGCACGACGCGTACACATGTACACATCTACCCACGTATACGCGTTTCCTTCTTTAACGTCGCGCGCGTCATTTTATCGTGCATCGAACGATGTGACGTTTAACAGGATCGTACGGTTCCGTATCGCGTTACGAAACAACGATTTCACGATCGTTTTCTTCGATCTAGCCGCTGCACACGTGCATGACCGTACGTACGGCAAAACGATAATGGAAGAATTCTTGCGCAGGTCGAACCTCGCTTCACCGCTTCGAAATCATTCGTTATGTAATAAATACCGCAATTTAATCCGGATACGGATCGTCTTTCGTCCCTCGTACGACATACATATATCGCATATAGGTATATGTAGATACCTACATATCTAAGGCACTTGGGCGCGCGCGCGTAATCCCATAGCGCGCACGGCCGTAAAACGTCAGCCGCGCAAAGTCAATAAGTTTTCCGCGAATTTCTACGCTCGATCGCATCTTTATGAGCGTCACCGTAACGGGGACTCGCGCGCACCATCCCGCGAGTAATCCGCGTAAGGACGAAACGCGATAATTTGCAAACGGTACATTTAGTATCCTCTATTCCAAGGTCAAAGACAGTATAAGGGTCTCCAAGAACACGATACGCTCCTAGACCCGTCCTACGTCTTCGTGTAGGTACTCGATGAGTTCCCACTTTTCGCTTGCACCGCCAATCGAACGAGCGAATCGAGAAGGAAACGATCGGTGAACGAAAATGATCGATGAAATACCGAGCATCGCGGTTCGATGAACGCGAGCGCGCGCACACGCGCGAAAGGTTAATCCGTTCGAAATGGCCGCGTGACGAAACGCTCGAATCGAACGCGCGATAATCGAAATACCGAGCGCGTCCCATCGATAGTTTCCTTTCTCCGTTCCTGGCGTTCCCTCCCGCGCGAGTGATACCCTTCTTGGAAGAACTCTTCATCATTTTCAATTAATTATGTCTACCTATAGAGGGAGAGAGAAAGGTGTAGAAAAAGTTTAAAAAGTAGCTCCCCTAATTAAATTCGCTCGAGCACTTCGTATCCCTCGTAAATAAGGATTTATGTAAAAGGCAGGCGCGGCGGAACGTGTAAAATAATGTTGCTCGGAAAACATAAAGCGTATCCGAGATTAACGCGATTGCTCGGCTCTCCGCGCAAATTGCTAAATCTGAACTTTCACTTTTGCTCGATCTTGAACGAGTGCCCCTTCCGAGGAAGGAAAGATTGTTCGTCCGTTTCGGTTTCTATTAGGTATTATTTTTTGTTTATCGGTAGCTAGCTACTCTTTTTCTTGGATTCCCATTTTCTCGCAAGTTTGTAGGTATTCCGTTCTTGTCCTAATTCCCGTACTGGTTCGTTTGTATCGCAAATTTTGATTTGTCCGCGAGTCACCAATTTAACTAGGATACGCTTCGATTCGTTCAATTGCTCCCTCTCCGGTGATTTTTCTAAGCACGCCTGATGGAACCACGGATTAGCGTGTCGATACGATCGGCGCGGCGATTCGTTTCGTTGGCTAAATCTCGCGATTAGAGTTTCTCCTCTTTTTTCAATGCTTACGAAAATACAACGGCCCGGTTCCCCGACGAAGGTCGCGTTTAAAGGGCCGGCATAATGAATTAAGTACGGCTGGCTTCCACTCTGGTTTTCGACGAAACTTTTTTTTTTTTTCTTTTCTTTTTTTTTTACGGGGGGGAAATCCGACGAGAAGATCCGGGGTAGTGTGGGATTTTTACCCACTAAAACCCCCACGGTGGCCATCCTCCCGTGTATCGGGGAGGGAACCTGGTTTCGATACTACCGGTGCCCTACCCGCACACGTCTCGGGGGGAGTCAAACCCCCCCTCTTCCCGGGGGGCGATTTAATCTCCCCCGTCAAACCTAAATAGGGCGAGCAGCCTGGCCACGTGAATGCTCGCGAATGCACGAGGACCCGTCGGGGACCTTGATTTTACCACGACTTTCGCAGCGCCAGAGGAGAAAGGGCGAAAGTCGTGAAATTCAATGAACGCATCGGTCGATTTTCGACGATGTCACGCGCGAGAAGAATAGTTTCTCGAAAAGTGAAATCCAATAAAAGTTTCTAAGCTCGAATGTGAGTTTCCTACCCCTCTTTCCGAATTCAAACGATTCTACTGTTCGCGGTTTCGAAATTTTTCGAAAACTTGAAACTTTCGATCAGTCTCGAGAAGGATTTATAAAACATGCTCCGTGGAATACGAGCACGAAACATCGTGGAATACGAAGCGATCCGTCAGCAGCCATTAGGCGCATACGAATTTCGGTAATTCTTGAAAACCTGTTGGATTTCTCTGAACGTACTCGGTACGTAAATCAAAACGTGGAAGGCGTGGATGCGTGGGTTGAAACTTGAGAGCCGAAAGAAAAGAAGAGAGTCTGCCTAAGGTCGCGCGATACTTCCGCGTCGATACGATAATAAGGGAAAAGACCAAGAGCTACGTAAAAGGGTATATTACACTAAAGCCGTTAGATTGTCCACCTTAGCGTTCTTCTTTCACGGTGCACTTAAATCTCCATCGCACGGAAATCAACATCTCGTTCCGCGGTGAAAACATTTTATCACGTACGACATCTTGGAAACATGGATGGAAAGGTCGAAGAAAAAACAAAAAGATGGGCTCCTGTCTCTCTTTCTCTCTCTTACTCATGCGTATTCATGACCGGGACCGTGGATAATGCCCGGAGTCGCCACGCATCATATCTTACATATGTGGAATATTAATTGTCGTCATTCTTATGCAATGCCCGTATTATTGCCGTGAACGCGCCGTGGTCCGGGAAACGTTACAGGCGCGAGTTACTGTGAAAGACGAGGAAAGAAAGAGAGAGAGAGAGAGAGAGAGAGAAATAGAGAATGCATTATATATCCTAACCACTTGTGAGAATATGTAAATAATATTCCGCAAAGTCGTGGTTTATATGGACGAACGGAATCAGCCTATAATAACACGGAAATAAATCCACGCGAGTCAAGAGTTTACTCGTCCGCATTGCAAAGCGTTCTCTCGCAAATGCCTCCGTGATTTCTTACCTACGGGCGTCCTGCGCGTGTATTAAATAGTCAATAAGTTTTATCCAGACGTCGAGATTCCTATCAGCATTTAGTTAACTATATAGGAATTTTCAAATTGTCTTATCAAATAAAAACACGTTACCCTCCATTACTTAATTTCCTTTATTCGTCGTTACTCGTCCGTTTACCATCACGATTTCTTGTCCCCCCCCCCCCCCCCCGAATTGCTTAACGCGCGAAGGAGATCGAGGTAGGTAGGTATATAAGGGCGCATCGGTGGTCTCGCGCGGAAGATGCCTCTTCTCTCTTCTATTTCTTCCTTTCCTACATCGATTTTCTCCGCTTTCCCCGTGATTTCGACGATATTACGCGAAACGCGTGCCAGCGAAATTGAAAGTTTCTGTCGGGGATCATTAGTTACGCAACTTTCTTCTATTAGATTACATAGGTATATATATATATATATATATATATAGGTAGGTCAGTTATTACAGATAGACGCAAAGATGCGCGAACTTAATAATACTAATTGAAATAAATGATGCGGTTGCATGACCAATGTACGATATATTTCATTGCGATCGTTACCATCGTTAACGACGAATACCGGCTCATCTTTCAATCGTTCGAAAATGTTTTCGTAGGTAAAGTGCTACTCCAAGGAAAGAAGATGTCCTCGAGTGGAGAATTTTCGACTTTATCGAGCGGCGAGGCCACCGGAACCGGAGACGATTCCTTGCCGAGTTCGCGCGAGGCCACAGCCGAGGCTGCCGGTTCCGGTGGCGGTTTCATGCCTCTGCGCGACTTCCTCGACAGATTCTCGCTACCGAGGGTGGTCAGGGTCGAGGGTGCTGGTGGTCGGCCGATCTTACTTTACAAGCAACAGCAGAGATCCCTCAGGGTCACCGCGACGCTGCTCATGCATCGTTATCGTCACGACGTTAAGGTCGGCCCGGAGATCGTCATACCGGAAGGATATCCCGGTGAGTAGGCCGTAAATCTTTTCCAACTTCTTCCTGTTAAATCTTCGTTAACCTCTACGGGGTTATGCTCATGTTTTTTTACCGAATAGAGATAGGGCTTAGAGATATGTAATTCGAGTATGGGTAAAGATTATCGCTCGACCGAGTAAGAAAGGATGAAGATCGAGACGGTGCATGGTCGTCGGTGCGACGAGCCGGTCGGCTCGAAGCCATCGCTGATACGGCAAATAGGAAGGTTTCGAGGGATCGGCTTATAAATAGCGAAGGAAAGTATGAGGTAACGCGGTGGAGCGTGCCGTGAATTATAATTTAATATCGTCCAGACCTCGTAATACCTCGCATATCCGCGCCTGTCTATATAGGCTTACCTATACCAAGTTAGATAGGTACACATACGCGCGACGCGGCCAAGAGAGCCCACGAATCCCGCTCTTTCTCTCGTGGCAACACCCCCGATACGTGTACGCCCGCGATCGAAAGAAAGAGAGGCAGCATGTATTATTCAGACACGCTCGGTACGGGTAGGTGGTCAGTGACATACGGACGCGAATAATACCTCGGCTCGTATTAGCATAACGCCTCGCGATAGTTTTTCAATGAAAATATACATGAATTACGAAGCGTACGAGCGTTCGCGAGAAAACGGTGGCGTGGGACGAAATTACGTCAACGTGCGCTAAAGATTCGCACAAGTGACTATCCGTGCATGTGCGCGTGCGCTCTTGTGTGTGTGTGAAAGAGCGAGAGCCTGTAGGAGATTTAAAGCGCGTGGACACGGGACGTTGAGTTTCTTGCGAACGACCGACGCGATACTTACAATGCTTCTCTAACGAACTCTCGATTGTCCCGAGTTACTTGGATGTCGTCGCCCGGAGCTTCCGTTCCTTCGAGAAACGTTTTATTTTTCTTCGGTAAGAAGGTAAGCGAAGAATCGATAAATTCGAGAAATGAATATTAAATAGATTACGATTCTTTTTTTTTGTCGTTCGCTCTGTACTTTCACGAGAAACAGCATCGTAAAGGTTAGATGAATTCTACTTCGCGATATTCTCTTCCTCCTCCTCGTTTTCTTTCCCCCATGGGGGCAAAGGCGCAGCCCCTGACCCAGGCTCGTTTTCTCGCGAGTCGAGTATTATCACTGCCGCCGGCCGCGGTGCTCGCCAGCAACAGCGAGCAGTTGCCTATCAGGTGCGGCCATTCTTGACTTTATGTCCTCGAGTATGCGAGCGCACCGCGGGGGTAGAAAAAAAGGAACCACCTTTATGGCGCAGCGTAAAGAACGATACGCTCTAGCTCTAAAGGCGCGCTCGGAACTCCTCCGTCCTTTTTGCCGATGGAACGATTCAATCCTTTTTCATTAATTTTTATCACGGCTATCGATAATTTTTGTTTTCTTTTATTTTTCGTAAATGGATGAATAGGGCATCGGCAGAGCATTAAATGGACGAGTAAAGCTCGCGACGAAACTCGAGAGCGACTCGAAGCCATTGCTAGGGTGTTCGGTAGTGGGTGCAAGAGCAAAGTCCGAAGAGTCGAACGTTGTCGGACGGATGCAAAGTCGCGCGTATTCATCTCCCTAACCGCATAACGCGATGATTTACGGTTAAAACTAAGTCGTGCACGCGGATTTTCACAAATACGCATCTCGGGCCGGGCGGCCGGCCAGAGGATTTCTCCGTCCCCCGTTTCCGACCTTCTTCCGCACTTCGTCTCTCCTCTCCTTCTGTCGCATGCTTTAGCGGGCGCGCGCGCGCACGGCCTCCGGATTTGCATAAATCATTGGTAAAGGCGCGCAAGCGAGCGCGCGCGATGGCACGAGGGAATCGAAAGCTCGCGGTATCGTCGGCCCGAAGATATTAACTATCTACGAAGCAAACGCGTACGCGCTTTTACGAGCGAGCGCTACGCCTTTGGAGGGGGAAGAGATAGGCCCGGCGTTCCACGGCGAAGCCGATCGTTTCTTCCTCTTCTTCCACTTCTTTTCCTTTTTATTCTTCTACCTCCTCTCCATTTTCTTTCTCTCCCTCTCGTTGCGAAACGGAAAGGCGCGGAATGGAAGCGTCAAAAGGCGCGAAGCCTCGATTTATGACAAATAAAATCAAAGACCGCCTGACTTTCGCTTCCTAACCGCAACGTGGGAAGCGACGGAAAGAAATGGGAAGTGCGTCTGCCTCTTGTAAAATGGGGAATATCGTTCCTCCGGTGCCGATAGCGAGTTCCGTCGAATTCCAAGGTAGGGACAAAGACTCGGATTGATATATTCGCAAAACTTTCCTTCGAGGCGTCGAGTTTTTCAACTCGTAGAGCCTCCAAAGACGATTTAGCCTCGATCTTTATTAATACGGTGTGTCACTTTCGAGCGATCGATCATAGCCGCTCACGGCGAAACGCTCCCCGAACGTTGAAGGATCGCTAAAATATAGGGCGCCAGGACGTACCGATCGTACATCATTTTAATTGAGATCGTCTACCGAGGTGGTTAACTCCATTTTCTCGAGCGTAATCACGGGGAAACTCGATCGATTACGCGACTCTCCGTCTCGTCTCGAAATTCTTTTGGAATGCGCGCGTACGGGCGTACCTACCTATATAGTTATTTGTACCTACCTAAGTACATATACCTACCTAATATCTACGCTACTACGTACATAGGTATATTAGAATTTTGATAAATCTCGCGTGTGCCGCAGGTCTACCGCATTTCTCACGCGCGACGCCAATCGCCGTTTAACTCGAGCAACGATAGCTGCGCGAAACGTGACTCGCGGCTACCCATTTCAAGGTTCAAGTGTAAATGCCGCCTTGAAAGCGCGTAAATACATAGCCGGCATATCTAATAGTTGCACAAGCTTCATAGATCACCTTCTCCTTCGAGCGGAGAACGGAGCGACGACTCTCACGGTTTCTCCGCTCGGATCGATTCCGTTCGACGATGAATTCGTTTATTCAATGTTCTTACCTCTTGAAAGAGTAGCAACCGAGAGAACATACGCTCGAACGTAATCGTTCCGCTCAAAGAGAACATCCTACAAGGGGATCGAAAAATGTTCAGAAGTTTGACTCCTCCTAGCAGCGCTTCGAATCAAAGAACCCATATCCCAGAATCCCATTTTCCTTTTGCTACTCGAAAGGAAATGGAGTATCCCCGTGGTTCTCGTTAAGCAGCATCCTCGAAAGATTGCTACCCTTACGTTCGGAGCGAGCTTGGGCGCGCGCACGGCGGGTTGTAATCCACGGATAATTCTCGAAGTACCACCTTACCACGCTCGTGGTATTCGCCACAGATGTAAATACCCGCGGGGCTTCGAAGGGCCCGCGGGTATTAAATATATGTTCCTTGGGTACTCGACAAATTGCTCGCATGAACCAGAATAATTAGCATCGCCAGCCTCCGGTGCTTCTCGTCTAACCCTCCCCTTCTCTGTCTCTTTCCTTTTCTCATCTATGCTCCGTGTACGACTAGCAATGAGAAAGAAAGAAAGAGAGGAGGAAAGTCTGGAGTAGCCCAGGAATGCCCAGAAGAGAGCACTCTCTCTCTCTCTCTCTCTCTCTCTCATTCGCTTTTCTCTCATATACTCTGGCTCTGTCTCATTGTGCCGATCCTCCTCGCACGGCTACGTTTAATCAGCCTGTTGACTTGATGCGCGCCCGTACTGTTCTTGGCCTCCGCTGCGCCGCTCGGTATGCTTAAGAATGTAATTTAATATGCAACGTTACCGCGGGCCCCGCCGTGTCATATTTATAGGTATTTATGCGTCAGCTTCGCGGCCACGTTTACACCGCGAGAGTCCGGTGCACGCAAGATCATTGAAATTACCTCCTCCTTCTCCACCTTCTCTTTCTTCTTCTTCATCGCGTCTCTTCGTCCCTCCGTCCAGCACGATCCGAGTACGCATTTATGTCGGTGCGTGCGAGGGCGTGGGAGGAATTTATCGTTGTTTATTACTCGTTAGCTCCATCCGAGGGGATTCGATTCAGCGGAGAGATCTCTCTCCGTATCCATCGTCGATCATGTTCTCTCAGACAATTATACGTCCGTATACCACGTCTCCTATCTAGCGCACCTGCTGTTATCGTAGTTCGTCCTTAACCCACTATCCTATAATCGATCCTACGCGAGGGCGAATTAGAAAATCCGTCTTGTTTCGGTTTTTTCTTCCTTCAATTTGAATAATCGCCGTTTCGAGGACGCTCGCGCGTCTCTTTGTTGAATAAAGTATGAGATCCGAACGTGTATCGCAACCGAGACGATATCTTTCTTCGTTTAATGAAAGATTTAATTAGGGAGCACGCTGAAAAGAGTTTTTCTCGACTCGAGATTCACCTCCGATCGTTTCTACGCAAATTCTTCGGTGTACATTGGCCAATGCTTATACATTTTTCATGCTACTATTCGATCGCCCTTTTTCGCCTGACGAACGTAGCGCGGAATGCGGGAGGATGGTTCCTCTTTGTCGCCCGTTCGACGAGCAATCGGGCATCTCCATCTGCTACGGCGGGCGGCGCGACGGTAGCGCGAGGGACGCGATTTTCCAAGCGACCGAGCCTCGCCGTATCATGAATGTTTTATGCGTTTATCTTTGGCGAATCGGGGTGCCGTTCCGGTGGTCCACTATGGATATTCCAGACACGAGCGTCCTTCCACGAAGCGCGATTTATCGCGCTTGCAAATGAGCGGGCCGCGTTCTCGCGTCGCAGAAATGGTCATCCACGCCGCAGTGGATGCCAAGTACGTGTACGGAGGTGTTCGTATATATGTAGGCATAGGAATATATACGTCAAGAATTTCATTTGAGCTCCTGTTTCTTGTCTACGCTACGTATTTGGGTCACGGTTCGAGTGTCAATTGAGAGATAACAAATAAAAATTAACTCAACAAGAAAGCTAATTCTTTCGACCACGCTCGTATAAGATACCTACATATTTGCATCATCGTAAAGTAGCGTATCAAGTATTCGTCCTTCCCAGCACAGCTAATCCCGACTAGCTATTCCTAAAGGAATTTCACGTTTGAAAGATTAGAAAAGTTTCTGGGCAGGATTAGTGAAGGAAATACTTTCGTATGATCTCTTAACCAGCGTTAGGTGAAGTCGTACGGATTATCCTGAACGCTTAGCCCCGTATAGGAAGGTATATTTAGCGGATAGGAACGTTCGCACGCCGCGTGCTCTCTCTTCGCTACTCCGACGTAGACACGGAGAGAGAAGCCGAGGCCTAAGTTGATTGCGTTAAGCCAGGATTACGTTGCGCGTCTTCTGTCAGCAACCGCAACGACCCGACCGTTGGCTGCCTGGCGTGCCTTGCTTCTACCAAGTTACACAGATCGGCGGTGTTCTAGAAGCCTTCCATTCCCACTCTCCAACTCCAACACTCTATTTCTCATACTTGAACGGAGTACTCGTCTTTTTTTTACAACTATCACGAATGCCAAAGATACGTTCCAGCAATTCTGGAGCATCGCTGGACACGTAACTCGTCAAGAAGCTGCGGGAGCATCATCGCGGCATTAGCGGTGCATCAGCATGGCTCTCGGAGGACGGCGAATCGAAGACAAGACAACGACAACGAGGAGCTGCCTAGACCACGCGTTGCCGGTGCTGCTACCGGTGCTCCTGCCGTTGCTATCGCTGCCGGTCACAGAGCTTAATACGATCAACCGGGATTCTCTCTCTCTCTCTCTCTCTTTAATACGCTTCATACCAGTTTATGTTTATGTACACACTCGAGTATGCCCGGCGCGCACGCGCGTGCTGAGTGTGTGTGCGAGAGAGACATAGGGGGGCGGGGGTTAGTGGGCAAGAGAGACGCGCACACGGACGAACGTTTACTTACCGCGCGTGATAGCTGGGGCGAGTCCGGTGCGGTCCAACGGTGCCTCCGATCACGTAATCTGACTAATCGTTTCCGGTTTTGCTAGCGCACACCGGCCTCAACACCGCGAATACGCTTCCAGTATTATGGCTACGCGAGGTAATGTTAGACCATCCCGTTCTTCCTCTCTTCTTCTTCTTCTTCTTCTCCTTCATCTTTTCGCTCCTTCTCTCTCTCTCTCTCTCTTCTCTTCCTTCCTGACGTAGATGATAGACCTCTCCCGTATCTTCAACGGAGAGCAGGCCCACGTAATCCATTCTGAAAACCCACGATGGTGGAGGTTAAACGATGCGTTTAACCTCCTCTTGCACGGGGGGTCCCCGATACGCGTTCACTCAAGGCTATCCCGCTCGCAGAGAGAGAAAGAAAGAGAGAGAATAGAGATTCGATTTGATGCTGTGGTAGTAGGTAGGTACATACCTACCCGCGCTAGTCTACTACGGGAATAGGCTGCACTTTCCAGAAAATCTATCGAGAACGTACCGACGATCGCCATCGTCCGGGAATATTCTATTTTCTCGATAAGAAGAAGATAAAGATCGCGTCCCCTAACGCGAGAGACGCCTCCGTATCTCTCGCGCGATCGATTCCTCGTACGCGATGAGCGCGAGATAGGGGAAGGTTGCCTCGATTGGACCACTTTTCACATTTTTGCATTTTTCTAACTACCTATTAACTTTTGCGCAAAAATCGGCATACATATATATTCTACAATAAGTTATTAACCAAATTTTGCAAGTTGGAACTTAATATCTATTATACAACAAAAGTTATAACTAATTTTCCAAATGCTTGCAAGTGGTCCAATCGAGGAAACTAGTTTCCTCGATTGGACCACCAGGTTCCTCGATTGGACCACTTTTTATAATTCGTTCTACAAATAAATTATACACACTCATATGCTAAAATTTTATGGAAAATTTATAAAAAATAATACTAGATACACAAGTTTATTACAATTTTTTTAAACCTAAACAAATTAAACAACAATACAATTTTCTTAAAGGGCTTACATTTGCGCATATAGCGTGAACCCATCTATAACACTTTTGGCACTGAATCATGTCTAATTGTTTATCTTCCTTGCAGAAGATACAGTACCACGATTCCTGATCTGTAGCAGAGGAACATGATGGTACTGCCTCTTTAATTTGAGTCCTTTTAAATTTCCTATTGGCTAGTTCTTTCGTATAAGGACTGCTGGTTAATTCGCAAGCTTTTTGTGCTCCTCTTTTTCGTCTTTTCGATATTAACAATTTGAATTAGTGAAAATTTTACTAATTCAGTTTTAGAGAGCGCAGATATTAATGCAAAACACAGTTGATTTCCTCGATTGGACCGGTCCAATCGAGGAAACTAGAAGTGGTCCGATCGAGGCAACTCGAACCTTTTCTCAATATATGCTATTATGAGGATCTAAACCTAACATACCCATAAGATCAAGTATATGGATCTCTTTCTAAAAGTCTAAATTAGTTGATCATATTAATATTATTAAGTGAATCTCATTTGTATTGTTGCAATTTCCTTAGAAATGGAAGGAAAAAATTACATCAGGGACGCACAAATCACAATTATGGGCAAAACGCACATAAATGTGATTTAATTTCGGTATAAATACTTGCAAATACGAATACAGATATTGCCACATGTTCTATCAAAATTTCGCGATGCTACGAAGTCTCGAACATAGAAAACTCGTGGTGGTCCAATCGAGGAGCCGGTCCAATCGCGGCAACCTTCCCCTATAGTAGCGAAACGGTAGTTTCCTTTCAATTTATCTCCATCGAGTATATCCGTTATAATGGATACTTCTAAGCCCCTAAGCGGAGTATCGGTTAAGGCTAACTTACGTCAACGTTCCGATATTTTCTAGCTTTTTCGATTGATCTTACTTGATCTCACCCGATCTCTTAACGAACTCGCGAGGTACATCAAATCCTTGGTCGTATGATCCGGAAGTATGGTACATTGAAAACGACTTGTTATATTAGAAATACAAGAATTTACGCCTTGTAATACATTGCTTAGGGTTTATCGCTATTGGTAAATCTCGTCCTATCGGATTTATTTACTTCGATGCACGAACATCGATCCGGATGGTCGTGATTCTTTTATGGATACACGTTATATGGAGTCTTGTTTCGGCGGATCGAAGAAGTACGGGTCGTAGGTAGGTATCTAGTAGAAGGAAGGTAGAGAAAACTGTAAGAAAGTTGAGCTACGATGCGCTCTCTTCGAGATTCTAATAGGGAAGGTTCACCGTAAAGGTTGATGCCACCACCGGAATGGCCGCGCTTCTTCGGAATCCCTGGCGGATCGCGGCAGCCCCGAGAGGGGTCGAGGATATTACGAGGTCATCGCAAGGTCACGCGAGCGTCGTCGCCGTCGTCCGCCTGCGGTAATAAGCAGGATATATCCAGCGGTGCGATCCCTACGAGAGAGAACCGGTCACGAGGAGGACTGGTAAGGGGGGTAACGCACGGCGGCGGCGTCGTGCATTATGTTGCGACGTCAGAACTCGGCGGGAACGGGCGAGCGTCGTCCTACCTTCCTCTCTCCCACTTTCGTGGTCGTCGTCGTCTCTCTCTCTCTCTGCCTTCTCTCGCTCGTCGATCAGGGTTCCTACGAGCGTTTCGCATTCCTTCGAAAGCGAACAAAGTGCACCGGTTAGGCGCTAACAATGCTTCGTGGTATGCCCGAAAGCTTCTATTAGTCATCTTCGGTATCGCGTGCGCGCTCAAACGCGGGTGCGTATCTATACATATCATACCTACGTAAGCTTACGCATGCTCGTATTTATGTATCGAAGCAAATTCCTGTCTCTCGACCGTTTCTTGAAATTCGCTGACGAACTACGTAGGTATGGCGCTTCTCCGACGCTCTAACGTCTTGCTCTCGCTAAGTTGCGAGAGAGAAAAACGCGCGGCATTAGTCGCCAGACAATGTCGGCCGAGCTGTCCGGAAGAAATGGAGAGTAGCTCGGCCGAGATAGCCGGGACAAGGTCGTTATACCAGCAGCGTCGCGGTTGGAAAGGGGAGAAAGTATTTAACCCGATCCCGTTGAGGAGAGTGAGAGAGACTCCTCTCGAAAGTATCGAACGCGATCCGCCAAGCCGAACGGTATTACATAATCGCCCATCCATAACCGAAGAGGGAAGCGTCCGTCGGTTCTTTTTATTATTATTCTTCTTTTATCCCTTCCTATCGACTCCTTCTACCCCGATTTCTTCCATCACCTCCTCCGGCTCGACCTCCTCCGTTCCTGTTTCTTCTTCTTCTCCTCCTTCTCGCGTCCTGCACCTCTCGAGATCCTTTACGATCGAATTTACGACGAACGCGGCTATCGTGGAAGTTTATGCCGCTCGCGCGAACGAAAAAGAAGCGAGATAGAAAGTCGAGATATCGTAACGCGCCGACGAAGCGTATCTCGATGTTCCTTCAAAGCCGAGCGAGGAGAGCCTTACCAGAGAGTGCCGTACGAGCGCGGGCTACGAGCCGGTGTGTAAGCCGATAAAGGATCGAGCGAATTCAGTTGCAAATGCGTAGGACGAGGGGGGAGAACGAGTGAGAAAGAGAGAAGGAGAGGGAGGAGGAAAGGTCGAAGACCCGGACGGCTTACGAAGCGAGGAAGAGAGGAGGAGTCCAAGGACGAAGGAAGTTTCAAGAGAGAAAGAGAAGGAAGCGAAGAAAGAAAGAAAGAAAGAAAGAAAGTGGAGGAGGAAGAGAAGCTGGACAACGGAGCGATCGAGCGTCACGAATTTTCGTGCGAGGATGCCTCGTTGAGATTGAATAGGAAAGACCTTCGTTACCATCGAACTTTGCGACCGACGCCTTTCGCGCGTTCGCTTGCATAACGAACGAACGAACGCCCCCCTCCCTCTCCCTGACTCTTCTTCTTCTTCCTCGACCTCGGTCGAAGATTTCAAAAATGGTGCGGCCGATTCAATTGCAAATTAGTCGTCCTCTCGGGCTCCTCGATCCTCCTCCTCCCATACTTAGTACTTAGGTATCCTCGGTGAGAAGAAAGAAGCAAGGTCTCTCTCTTTCTCAGGTCGAGAGTATCGACGATTGAGCGTATCTCGATACGAGAACCAGGTTTCGGTGACGATCAAGTATGATCCAGGAAACGAATCCTTACCTCGAAACCGTGACTACGATTTATTAGCTGCTTTTAAAAGCATTCAGAGATCTAAAGGAATACATTCTTCTTTGAGACAAATTAATTTTTTTTCCATGTATTTATTCGTCGCGCAAGGCTTCGCTGCCGCAGTTTATTTCAATCGCAAGAAGATCGTATCTTCCGGTAAAACGACGCATGTAGGTACTTTTTCATTCTCAATCGCTGTCATCGAGTAGAATATTATACCGCGCCTACGCGTTGAAGCAGGAGCTTGACTCGCGAAGCTTGTCTCCTCGGCTATTTCTTCTTCATATAGAAGATTCTTCTTTCTTTCTTTATTCATTTGGAATTTAAAAAAAAACTCACGAATTACTGGAGATAGTGATGTCCTATAGACACAAAAATACATTTAAACTTAATCGCGTTAATACGTTACGTATGATGCGTAATGCCATCTACGCGTACTTTCTCTAATTTCCTCATTTCGGTTCCTGTGTTTCTTTCAAATACAGAACTTTGTAACGGGACGGGAAAAGGGAACCATAAAACGTAATCTTTAAGAATGGATGTATTTTGGACCCATCTTTATAACAAGTAAGCGCCAAGCTCTAAAGGGAATAACTAAAACAAGAGAAACACTCGTAGACGATACGAGAGAGTAGGAACTTGCCGAAACGTGATGAATAGTCAATTTCATTTGAAAGAGGATAAATAGGAGAGATAGGGATCACCCTTGCGAATAAATTTCACTCGATTTCGAAGAGGGAAGAAAGACGCGGACGACACAAGGAAGCGGTAACAACCCGCCGAGAGAGAAACGACGGGTGAGGCTAGGTTGAATTGTAATGATTTCCCTTCCCCTCCCATCCTCTTCGTTTCTTCTTCCTCCTTAGCTTTGGGTTCATAGGTTAACTAGGAAGCCGCTGTGCGAATACGAGTCCGCGTGCGAATATAATTACGGTTTATACGTGCGCGTGCGTACCTACTATACGCGCTCGCGTGAGCCTTATGCAAGAACCCAAGTTGCACTCTCTTGCGCATAGGTATATGCGTGTACGCCGACGACGACGCGACGTGTCACGAATCGCGCAATGGTCGTGTTAAACCGTGCTTCGCTTCTCTTCTCGCGCGCGAGAGCGGACGAGAACTCGACTCGCATTACCGGCGCGTGAAAACATGTAAATAAAAGGCGAACTCTTTCGAAAATTGTACGATCCGATCGGGTACGAGATTATTATCGGTCGTCGAGCGCGGCCGATAGTTAAAAGCGCAAGAACATTTCGTGCCGCGAATAGACGTGCATGCGCGTATCGTTCGACTTTGCGATTTTCTTTCCATTCGTAAATTCTACGAAGGCGTTATGTAAAGCCTATATCAGGTATTTGAATTATTACAATAGAGTCGATCGTTCGTTAGAAAGTTGCTGCTCCGTTCGGTGTATAGATACCTTCGTAGGTAGGCGCAACGATATGAAAGAACTTTATTAAGTTTCTTCATTCCGTCTTGCCATTCTATCTCTCTTTCATCCCGCTCTTTCTTTGTTTCTTTCCTTTCTCGAAACTGCGTAGAGGAGAAAAGAGCGCGGGGAAAAAGTGTCGGTCTCTTCCTGCGATACCGTTCGGATTTCTGTATTCATTCGAATAGAATCCTCTGGAAAGTAGCTCCGCTTCCCTTGGTTGTACGCGCGGAAGTCGACTCCCCGGCGCGTTGGTACCCCCCTTTATCGGATCTATCGCGAATTGTATAATATATTATAAGCGTGGAAAAAAGAAAATAAGGAAGGAAATCGTTATTTCCAAAAGGAGGCCCGTTGAGCGACCCGCTGGGAGACTCTCTCTTCCTCTCTCTCGAAAGTGTGTCGCGTAACGATGATCGAGTCTTCGGTTAAAATCTTGTAGAGAATCAATGATATCACGAACCAAAGATTCTTATCTCGTAGAATACTTATTAACTGTATGATAAGGAATATTTATAAATAACGAAAAGAAACTCTTTGTTAACAAAGCGGAACGATGGAGAGTTTAATGATCGCGCACGCGATATATTTGCGAGTAGGCACGCATATGAACGCTAATGCGAAGAGAAAAAGGAAAAAGTGAGAGAGACAGAGAGAGATGCAGACAGATGCATGCGCGCGTGCGTGCACGCGCGAGAGGAGACGATTACGCAACGTGAAAGTCGACGGTGGAATTCGTTCTCAGCAGCGCAACACCGCCCGCTCTGACCTCCGAGGTAAAGAGAGTGATTCGAATGATCTGGATCAATGTAACGAATATTTAGCAATGACCGCCGAACTTTTAAACGAGCTACAAGCATTTCTGTACCGTTTCACTCTCTTGCCTTTAATTCTCCTACTTTTTTCTTTTAAATCTCGTACCAATTGGTGAGCATGGCACCTGACGTAATATCTCTGTTCCTAAAGAGAGAGAGAGAGAGAGAGACAAGTTTGTACCTGTGTTCCTTCGAAAAGGTTTCAAACCCAACGACTATTTCATCGATCCCGACCGTACATCATTTTTCAACTCTTGCCTCGCCCACGGCTACGACGGACGACTTGCAAAATTTCACCCTCGTCGTACATTTCCATACGGCTTGTTCGTTGTAATCTTTCCAATCCGAAATGGGTTTGAAATCTCGAACACGTTTATATACGTGGTACGTACGTACATAGATACATTCGAGAGGTTGTCACGATCAGTGTCCGAGACAAGTCGTCATTGTTATTAAGCGAAATTAGGGACGCGCGACCCGGCTACCGAACTCATTTCAGTGATTACGTAGCATACGATGTAATGTAATGTATGTAAATGACAGAAGGAAACGATGATTTCAGTTGGAGATATCGAAAGAGAGAAGGCGTTTGAAGGTTCGCTAAGCGACAAGTTAAAACGTATCTCTTCTCTCTTGCACCCCTCCTTCCTCGCCCCTCTCTCTCTCTCTCTCTCTCTCTCTCTCTATTTCTCTCACACTCGGTAGTTTAAGTAACGGCCTCATACAGAAGCCACGAAGCTATCCGAGACAACTCGCGACTCTCGTTCCTCATAAATAACCACGTAACTCGGGCGCACCGCCGCTTTTTCGATTTATTCTTATTTTGGTAGCAATAGCCTGAACGCGCCTTCTTTTACTTCTGTTTCTTCTTCTTTTTCTTCGCTACGTGTATCAACCTACCTACCAACCTACCTACCCACCTACCTACCTACCTACCGTCCCCGGCCGCGCTCCATAATTAAATCTGAAAGCGATCCCGCGGCGTGAAGTGCATCTTTATGACGATCGAGAGAGGCGGAATGAAGATCCAGAAAGAGAGAAAGAGAAAATGAGAGACAGAAAGAAAAGTAGTCACGGCGGAAGAGTAATGAGACGGAGAGGCGGGACAAAGAGCTGCGAGGTGGGGAGATGAAAAGGGAGAATCATCGTTTTGCGACGGAGAGAGCCGAGAAGAAGAAAACGACGTCCCTGGTACCGGAATAATTATTGTTTGTTGAGACCCGACGTCCACTCGCCGTTAAATCGAACGTGAATTACTACCGGATCGTATGAGCGGCGCCGCGCGCGCGCTGGCCGCTGAACGGACCGCAAATACCAGATAAAATCGATCGTGAAATCGATCGGTTTCTTCGCGACAATGATCTTCGGTCGTATGCCACTTTGACTATATTTGGAGAATAGGAATAATAATGGGAAAAGGAAGTAATTTCATTTAGGTGCAATAAAAATTCAAAGACATACTTAGGGAAGTGAATTCGTTATAAATTCGTTTAAATTTCTGGTAACGCAAGACAAATTATAATTAATTCGATAAATTCCCATACGTTGCATATATGTACATCGAAGATTTTCGAACGTAGAGAGTTTTATAACGTGCATGCGTACGATAAACCGTATCGTACGTGTTCTCGTGTCTTTATTAACCATCTCAAAGTTCAAGAGAAGCGAAAAAAGTTAAAGAAAAAACAAGAAAAAAGAACAGAAGAAAGTACAAGAATCGTAAATCGTGAAGGCTTCGATAATGGCCGCTTCTACGTTCTTGTCTAGCTAGATTCATGTATATCTATACATACATCTTTACGTAAGCGATCGTTCCCTACGACCCCTTTAGCCTCCCATCCCTTGCCGCTTCAACGATTGGATCGTCCGTACCGGCAAATAGCTCGACAAACTATTATTTTATAATCTGCACTACGCCGCTCTATCGGGTGGATACGAAGCAAATTGGTCGTTAATGTCGATGAAGCCGCGCGCGGTTCTGCCGTAATTAGAAGCGAGTTAGCGATCGCTCCGCGATACCTATAGCCGTATTACCTTTCGGATTATCTATTAAGGGCAGAAAGTTGGATTTATCGTATAACGACGATCGTTTTGTCTTCTTCTTGACGATTGTTACGCGTTTCGGGACTCGAAACTTACGCGAAGACTTTTACGACATAGTACGAATCTCCCACTGCGACTTAAGAAATCACAAAAACGAAAGAGAGGAGAGAGGCAACGGTACTTCGAGAGGATATTTTCACGACAACGACCAGCTTCTACATATTTTACGTACAAACTCGTAAAATTCACGCCGTGAGATTTTTATCCTTCGATTTGCCAAAAGTACCGAGAAGTCACCTCGCCAAGAGAGACCATAGCCATACGATGTAATTAAACGATTACGATGTTGGATTTATCGCGCCCCGCCGAGACTTTAACGCGTAGAAAGAGAAGCTCGATGCTCCGTCCCCTTCTTCCTCTATCTCGTTTTCTCGCGCGGTGAAATAACACGGATAATTTAATCTCTCTTCAAGACGTTATCCGTTGTCGGCCGTCGCGATCCAACATATAAATAACATTCCTTCCATTGTTGAAAGAGCTTGTCCGTCACGAATTAGGGATAAAACATGATATTAAAGCCCACGCTGAGAGTAGGCTAAAAACAATCGGCCAGTTCGTAGGTACCTATGTGCAACCTAGTTCAACGTGGTCAAGCAAGATTTGTCGAAAAAAGTTATGGCTTCTTACGCGAACGCGAAAATGAAGCAGCTTGGTCGTAAATCTACGCAACGATTGTTCACCGTTAAAGCAATAAAGAAAAAAATTCTCGATCTTCCGTTCTCGGAAAATCCATTGTAAACCTACCTACTTATAAATACTTTCCAATGAAGGAAAGATAACGTGATTTTGGAAGATGACGAAATTTGACCGTAAGTTGTCCATAGGAAGAAGAGGAAATGAATTATTCATTAAATATCCTAAAATTGACCTTTCGAAAATTTCTAAGAATGCAAAGACATCTTATAATAAAAACGTGTCTGATCTAGGTCCGCCAAAATTCGAGATGCCTATATTCTACCGATATTCCGAAATTTGGGCCAATATTCGTGGAATTCGATAGGAAAGTAGTGCCGAAGTTGATTTAAGAACGGCAACCTTATAAACGTCTCGACTCATTTCATGTCTCGAAACACTCGATAATTGAAGTACCTACCTACTACGTTTTACCAAGTAGGTCGAATTGACATTGCGATTTCGCAAAACGCTATTTAGCCCAGTCAAATTAGTACTTTTACGTCGGAAAAAATCCAAGTGAAGATTTTCAAGCGGAATTATCTTCGCTTTAACACCATAAAAGCATGTCCGAAAGTCCATAAAAAAATCGCGGTTGCGTAAAAAGTAAAAAAGAAGATAATTCCGTTTGAAAATCTTCACTTGGATTTTTTCCGAGGTTTGGCCTTATTTTTGACTAATTTGACTGGGCTAATTAGTCTCCGTACTGAATTTTTTTCCACGATGGACGCGGAAAGTTTAAACTTTCAAAATGGAACTAGAAGCTCCTATGTTTTATCTTGCCAATGAAAATGTACAAATGAAAAAAGGACGAACGATAAAAGGATTTCGTCCCGAATAATTCGTATTAGTTAACATTCCTGTGGTAAGTGACAATTGGACGTGTGTCTGTTGCAGGCTGGTTTTCGGTCGTGTCGAACAGCAACGGTACCGGAAGCGCACGAGTCTACAGAAGAGTCGGGGCTTTGGTGCGAGCCGGCGTGCCGGCTTTTTTACTCGCAAAGCCGCTCAGGGCGTACACGCTCACGCACTCGAAGATGGGTAAGTCAGCATTATTTATTAACAGGCGACACTCGCAAATTAATCCCCCTACGGAGGGCGCGCCGCGCCGGTTACGTTGCTCTCTCGGAGCTTATCGTACCCGCCGTAGGTAAAAAGCTCTCCCCGTCTCTCCCTTTCGGACAATAAAATACTCTTATAATAGCCATTTCTATAATACCTGTTGGCGCTATTACGTTAAAATCCCAAAATGAAGAAAACAGATATAAAATTAATCCCTTTGGAAATTTCTATAGGCGACGGATGAATAATGCTAATTAAGTGGATGTTTCAATTTTAAATTATATAAGGATAGTCATGATGCATCTTGTAGATCTGCGAAGAAAACTTAACGTTATATCAAGCGATTAATCAAAAAGAGAACCAAGCGAGACGAGTCAATCGAAACGGGAGAGTAATAGCATTATTTGTTAAGCGGCGAGGAGGAACGATCGAGAAGAGACAAGTACTATCCGAAGATTTAAATGTCGATTTCGTAGACAGCGCGCTTAAAAGGCTAGTCGCGATGCGTTCGTGGAAAGTAGAAAGATCGAAGAGATGTAAAGTAAGAGGGAGAGAGAAAGAGACACGCGTTTGGATCGGCGACGTACGAGAGGATATCGTGAGACAAGACAGGACAGGACTCCACGGGACTGGAGGGGGGACAGAACTTGGGGCAGGACAGGACAGGACTCTCGAGGTGCACTCGCTTTCTCGTGGACGCGACAATGCGCCTAGCTGCGCGCACGTCGCCGCGCCGTCGTCCCAAAGGAGCCTATTATTTTCTTGGGTGCAGCGCGACTGGCCGTGACACGAATGTCAATGTGTCTGTTAATGCGACTTCCCCTCCGTCCTCGCCTTCTCTCTGTCCGCTCGTCGCCCCTTATCCTTCCTCCCTTTTCCATAAAGAGCCCGTTCGCGTTTGTGCGTTTAAATGTAGGCGAGTCGCTACTACTGGCGCGTACCTATTACGTTATGGCGCACAGCGGTGGTGGCGGCGGTGGCGGCGAGTACGGTGAAAGCCGTTGTTCCTTCGGTCCTTGTTTCTTACGATACGCATGACTCGCGTTACATGCCATTAACTATACGAACGATTATTGGAAAACGTAGAACGTAGAAGTTCATCTCTAACAATAAGATCTCGCATACTCGTACATATTTTCTGAATTTCTCGAGAAAAACTTGGCTTCGCGCCGCGTCGTTCGGTGTTCAATTAGGTAGTTTATAAAAGTATTAAAACGTGTGTATAACTACACAGATAAAACTGTTTTTAAATCGATGTTACTATATCTACTTAGATTCAACGTAATCACAGTCGTTAACGTATACCTAACGCTGGAATCCCAAAGAGACAGAAGAGGGACACTAGAATATTCTAATATTTCTAATTAATTTTCTTAGAGAACACTCGACGTCACGAACGATCGCTTGCGCCTCGAGTTATTTCCTCGGACGTCGCTTAGCTGGGCGTGGAGCGTTTTCTCGTGTTCGCCGTTCGTGTGCTCCGCCGACTCTCCCTCGGTGTCTTCCCCGTGTCCGTTATCACGTCGCCTACATGCGCGTTTATTGCCGTTAATTGCCCTCCGTTCTTCTTCCTTCTCCCTCTCTCGCTCTTCTTCTCGCTCATACATTCTCGCTAGCAGAACGGTGCGTACAAACAAAAATTAGATACGGTCGATGTATCGCGGGCTTTCTCGACCGTCGACCGACATAATACAAGACTAACCTTCGACTCGTTTAACGACTCCAACTATTTCTGAATTTGTTTTTTTTTCTTTTTTTTTTTTCTTTTCGTTCCCCTTGACTGTTCTATCGAGGAACCATGCGAATTGTTCTCTGTATACAGAAAATGGGAATTTGCGAGCGCATTATACGAAGACCACCGTACGAGCCGGCGAGGTGCTACGATTGACCGCCGTTTTTCAAGACACGCGGCGAGCTCCGGTCTCCAACAGCGGTATATCCGGCGTGATCTCCGGCATTCCGGATGGTAAGAGCTCGAGATCGTCCGAAAGAGATCAGTACGCGCAGTGTCTCGATTCTCACGGGCACGAGCTCTTCGCCCCTTTATCGGCGAGGGGCGAGTTTTACGCCACCTGTCAGAGTGGGACCCTCGACACTGGGAGCGACGCGGTTCTTTACAGAGTTCATCAGCTCGCGAAGAGAGATCTGCCGTTAAGGGTAAAGCATCTTTCGCAAACAAACGATAGGAAGTGTGCGCCTATGTTAATTTTTCTTTCAACTTATTCCATAGGTACGTCTAGTCGCTGGACCTTTACCTATACCACTTCCACGAGATTACAGTGGTCTAATGCAATTGGAAGGTGCGACCAGAGGTCCTATAGTACTGGGGTGTGCGGTGCCACTGATGCCGGAGAGGCCCCTACCAAATGCCACGGTACCGGAGTTACTGGAGCTGGTAGCTACCGGTCCGACGGCACCAAGGGTGAAAAGGGCACGATTAGGGTGTCCTTCCGAAGCTAGGCTATTGGCGTCACCAAAGATGCAGCGATTGCTTTCGGCCTGCAGGTAATTTCAGAGGCACTTTGTTGTTCTTATATTAGGTATTCATAAGCGATACCTACCTTCAATTCTACATATCGCGTAGAGATGGTAATCACGTGCCATAAGTCGAATCGAATATTTGGAAACGATCGCACCTTTTTTTCTTTCTTCTATGATTACAGGAGAGCCCTGGACCAGAGAGCAACGGAGCCTCGTGTGGCCCCACCAAAGCCCTGCATCAACGGTGGCCAATTGAAGGAGCTCCATTTGAAGGAGATCAAATCAAAGCCCGAGCCCAAGCCGATCCTCCAGAGTCTGAAGGAAAGTTTAGAGCATATAAAGAGAAGCACGATACGCGACCGTAGTAACGGGCGAAGCGTCGCGACTGGTAACAACCACAGCTTCCTCGACAAAATATCGAGGATAGCTCAAGGTGGTAGAGGCCGGAACCCGGCGAAAAAGTCTGCTTCCTTCACCTTCGCCGTGAGACCGGAAATCGGCATGAGGTCGCCTGAGAGATACGCGAGCCTAGAGTCGGAAACGAATCTCACGCATGCATCGCCCTCGTCGAGGCACCAAGTTCAAAGATCGATCTCGACGAGCGTACTGGAGGTTCAGTCGCAGACAGAGGCCGACCCACCCTATTCCAAGGTCAGGGATAGCCTCACCCCGTTGCCACCGACCCCGCCACCTAAAACGGAGGACATCTATGCGGAAATCTGTGATCCACCCGACAGAAAGATCGAGATAAGAGATACGCCCGAAGAGAAACCACCGCCTCCACCGCCGATCGGAAAGAATCAGAGTGGTACTGCTACTAGAGAAAAGGACAGGGGTTATGTCAAATTAGCTCTGACTCGATCAGAAATTTCCGATCTTTCGGGGAGTACCGAAGACGAGGAAGGCATATACAACACCGTTTGCTGAGAAGACTTTATTCGCGACCTCTTCTTCTTCTTCTTCTTCTTCTTTGGTTAAGTTTACCGGAGATTAAGCGTGGTATAGTAAAGAGGATAAAATTCTGAACGGTGAAAAGAGAGAGAGAGAGAGAGAGAGAGAGAGAGAGAGAGAGAGAGAGAGAGAAAGGAAACTAATTGCGAGATAGAATCGCCGATGAAACGACCGGTCATGCTCCAACGTGGACATTCTCGTGGACGAGAGGACCGAACAGGAAGATTTGCAAGGCCGTTGACCGAAGAAAATCATCCTGTAATTACAGACTCGTGGACGAGCAACGGATATAGCGGTTTTCTCCGAAGATGGCTTTCGCAATGTAGCTTCCGGTATTACGGCGATACTGTCGTCGAGAGCCTACCTCAGACTCGAGTTCAAACGAGGGTAACACGCGCCTCCGTGTTTATGGGAATTTCTTGCTCTTACGTTCCTCGACGAAACACGATCCAACGAATTCTATTGATGCTGGGAAACGTTGAATTTGTCGTAACTACGAGGATGCTCGGATGTTGCGATTGCTTTACCCTTTGAAAAAAAAAAAAAAAAAAATATGTGTACAGAGAAGAACAACGAGGTTCTCCGAGGAATTAAATGAAACGCGAGCATTGATCGAAAAGAAGAAGGGAAGGCCGTGCAAGAGTGACGATTAATCTATTAACTCGTCATGCTCGACGAACATTCGTTTTCTCATCTTCCGCTTCGTGCAGCTTCTACCGATCGAAAGTACGCGGTGTATCGCGTGACGGCTCGCGATTGGCTCGCTGACACGTATGGCTTTACGAGGGCCCTCTCGTCTAGAATCAACGTTTGTAGCGCTTCGAGGAAACTGCCAACTCTCGCATGATGCGGCGTCGGAATAAGGATTATGGAAAAAAGTAAGGGACGAAAAAAGGGGAGGAGAAGGAGGTGTAGAAGAAGAGAAAAGGGGAAAGGGGGGGAGGGAGACTAAGACGATCCATGGAAAGACGCAGAGATGGAAAGCCCAGCGGGAAGGTACGATAGAGGTAGAAGGGGGGGGGGGGGGGAGTGAATCGTGGCTCGAAAAGCTCCGGGGATGTATAATTTTCTCTAATTCGATGTTCCTCTCTCTTACGTACGCGCATGCGCGAATGCTGTAACATTACTGTAATATTTGTATGTTTTGTGTATATTCCTGTCGTAGAATACCATTGAAGTAAAAATTAATTGAACGATTTTTACCAACTATCTCGCATTTCTTCTTTTTAAGCACGACCGTAATAATTTTGAAGCTAATGGAAGCAGGTAAGAAAGTTTAAGGAAAATGCAAACAACTTGGCGCGCGGAATTGCGATCGATGCGATCTCCGTTGTATCGATCGAGACAACGGCGCTATCGGGGCACGATAATCTTGGTCCGCGGGTGCATATTTCAAGATCGGCATGCGTGAACGATTTCATGGCCGTCGGGTTGCCTTGCGGTCGTGTAACTCACGTTTATAACGTTAATGCGACGGGCGCGGAGTGCAGGCTATCGTATTTCGCAGCCCCGGTCCACCGATCGACGAGACATGTTTTAATATGCAAATTAAAATGCAAATATCCCGTCGCCTTGCCCTCCGTTCGCTCGCTCGCCCTCTCGTTCTTTCTCTCCTCATCTTTTGTCGTCTTCTCTATTTTTTTCTTTTTTTTTTTATGTTCCGTACATCTATACATACACACGCACATATATATATTATACATATTATCCCCCTCAGTTTTTGTATCAAACATTTCTTCTAGTTTCCAAACATGTTGTTGAAGTTATTCAACTGACCTATCTTAGGCGACTCACTTTGTATATATTTACTTATTTAAAAAGATAGAAAATAACGTAAGTCGTAAAAACTTTGAAAGATTTCTGTACGTTTTAGATCGAATATCGAGGAATTGGCTTTCGGAAGGTCATCGGTGTTTGAAAGTTCTACTCTTTCAAGGTGAAGATCGATAATGTTTGAACCCTTTATTAACTCGCGAGCTCTTCTCTTTTTCTCTCTTACCCGTATTGGCAGTCAGGACGAATAAATGTTTGCATATACGTGTCTGGATAAACGCTATTACCTGGTTTATAAAGATGGTTCTTGTTTTTCTATGTCGGACCTTTTTGACGTCATATCCAAATGTCGATTTAACGCATATCATTGTGAGAGTACGAACCGTATACCTTAACATTCTCAAAATGTCCATAAACTTCGAATTCATAATTTTTTTCTACGAACTTTTGGATCTCCTCTCGCAACTTTTCAAAATGAAAGCATTAATAAATAGGCCTTTTTTTTATGGTCCACAGATTCGAAAGAGATAATTATGAGTTGTGAAAGTAAAGCGACGAGCGCCCAAATTTGATCCAGCTATATCGCGAAGAAATAGATCGTTGAACGTTCGCGTGTCCATCGTTTGTGTCTCGCGCGTTACATATCGTTGTTGCTTTCTCTTGTCCGGCCTCCCGTGTATCTGGGTTATATTTATCATGCGAATTGTTCGCTTACGCTCCCCGACTTTTATTACCAGAGAAGAGCGGTACGCTTTCTTTAAGAGTGGAGGGCAATGAATGTGTCACAAAAGTGGAACGATGGGAGTGAAATTAAGCCGATACCGGCTGGTAGTACGAATTAAGCAAAAATCTCGCCTTCGGCTCCAAAATGTATTCGTTGCTACCTAAATCGAAAATGGACAAATTCCAGGCTTTAAATGAGAAATATTTAATGTAATAAGATGGTACAAAAAAACGCTGTTCGTCGGTGTAACGAAGGATTCTCCACATTGATGGACAACGATGAAGGAAGAGAAGCGATCCACCAGCGGCAGCGTGTTCAAAGAGACTCGAGAAACTCGGGTATTCTCGCGTACTCTCCTGTATCGAGTACCAGGTAACTCAACACCCCCGCATCGCTAACGTCCTTTCTTATCCTCTTCTCGTACAGGATATCGTCGTCTCTCTTTCTCCCAACAACTCGTATAACATCTTCTTCCCTGACAACTTTTTTGTCGTGAAATACGTCTATGCGACGGCTGACTGGTATGGTACCGGTGGTACTGCTAATACCGAAGGTACTCGAGCGTTACACGACGGCCGACGACCGAGCGTCAAGTACACGCTGTCTCTCATTTAGTCTTTCTTTTTCTCTTCTCTTCCTCGGCGTGCACTAAGAAAGTGGAAAAGAGGGAGAACAAATCTTTCGGGAGATTAACTCGTAGAGTAAAGTACTCAAACGTGAATGAATTATCGTAGAATACCTACTGACAAATGTATTTTCGACCTACGAGTTATTAATCAAGCTTTCACCTTTTGTATAAAAATGAGCGAATAAAGATAAATAAACGAGTAAAGATCGAACGGAATATTTGTTACTCTCAGAAATGTACTTAATTAGCCTGCTTTAATTAGGCCGTTAGATGCGGATATATTTTGTAGATAACCGGTAGAAGTAATAAGATCGTGATAAGCGATAAATTAAAGAACAGCGCGTGTTTCAGCTAGCGCTGTTAACGAGCGGACTCTCGACTGGATGACGATGACGATTACGAAAAAGAGTTCGTCGCCAAATAAAATTGTCGTGTCGGCTTCGCTTTTATAGAAAGACCTTGTTTATTCGAATACCCGGAGCGCGAGTTAATCGGCATGCTTCATAAACGCGGCGTGCATGCATAGGTATAACAGCAAAGCGTCACTCTTTCTCTCCAACTACTCACCGGTAGCCCGCCGCGCGCCGGCTAGTTAAGTCAATATCGTTAACAATGTGCTTTATATTTCCGAGAATAAGAGCACCTATTAGCAGACACGAATCTCTTATTGGTACTTACGGGTAATTTATTAAACGGTCGTTCCGTCCTCTTCTTTTTTGCGTCTTTCAAAGCTAAGGGAGGCTTTACACTTTTATAGCGCAATTTCTTCGTAATCTCGTCGAGCGGGTATACGCTGACGTGGGTTCGCGTCCCTCGTCCGGCGAGTTAGATCGGGAAATCGGGACGTGGAGAAGCGCGATGCCGAAGAAGCAAATGCTGACGCCTACGCAAACACCGAGGACTCTCGATTTTCGTTTATTACCTATATAAAAACGAACTTTATTTACGAGCTTTAGGTACTACGCCAAGGTAAACCGCGATTTCATCGTCCACGATTTTTCTTTCTCTTCTCGAAATGGTGGATTAGATGTCTTGGCACCTCACGCTTGGCACCCTTCCGAGCTTGGAAAATTATTCTAGAGTCTCGCGCAAAAGCCGCGAAGGTGTACCTATATACCTACGTGGATAGAGCTAGCGTGCGGCCCCGGGCGATCGCGAGAGGTCCGCTAGGAGTATGCGTGACATAATCGAACGCTGCGCAACGTGCAAGCAAAAGAAGAGACAGTCCGTCCATGGAGATAATAAAGAAAGAAAATGCGACAGTAGATATTTAAGCGTACCTACCCACAGATCTTTCATTCGACTCTAATTTCTTCATGCGTAAATGATCTATCTCTCGAGTGTAGAAGCTGAAAGATAGAATGATAAAGCGAGATAGAAGGAGACGGGCAGCACCCTCGTCCGTCGCATCGGTAGCCTCCAAGATACGACAAGATCGAAGAAACTCCCGTTAGATGACGAGGGAAGCGGTGGAAGAGGAGGAGAAAGTAATAAGAGAAAAAGAGGTGGGACGCGGATCTCGGAGGAGCATCCTTCTTGGTACGGTAGCACCCAACGCGTGCGTATGTACTTTTCAATACAAGTTCTGGAAAATCGATCTTTGCTCGATAGTTGCGGTAAGTTGCGCTACTAGTCGCGCTACTAGCCGAGCTACCATAGAGCTATAGCTAGAATCGAATGAATCAGCCGGTCTCACCCGAGCGGCCTTGCGCGAGCGCTGAACCGGCCTGTTTAAGGTCCCCGCTTGAGGTCTCCTCGGGAGAGTGCAGCGACGCGCAGGCGTTGCGTTCTTCGTAGATTTGTTAGACACTTTGGGAAGCTGCTAAAATCTAATCGCTGGAAATTATTCCACAAAAGATAAAATTCTTTTTACGAAATTATTGGTTGGCATGGTATCGTTTGTAGCTTCTGACATTTTAGTTCCTCAAATAATTTCTGATAATTCATGAAGAAAGTAACAGGAAAATCCTTAGAAAGGGAATAAGCGAGAGGATAAAAGGGTCGCGGGAGCGTACGTAGCAACGTATATCGAGAGACTTGGAAGGTTTTACGCGTCTCGAGAATACTCGAGTACTCGCGTAATGGTCTGTCGAGGTAACGCAAGAGCACACGGTTGCATTATTGCGATACCTCGATGGGAGAGGCCTCGAAGGGCGAGGCGGAGGGGCTAGGCCGCGGTGGAGGAGGTGGAGGAGAACGAGGAGGAGAGCATGTTGGCGTCGCCTGGAATGCCCGCGGACCACGAACGGTGCCGGTACGACGGGTTTACCTTTTACAGCCTACCTACCGGTCGTTTCACTCCGGCTGCACCTTCGACATGTCCGCGTTATCCCCCGTTCCTTTATCCACCTCCTCCGACCCTCCACCTCTATACAGTTGTTCCGCTAACGAAACGGTGGATCCGCACTTTTATTTCTATCTACTTACACTCTCTCATTTTCCA
Source organism: Ancistrocerus nigricornis (assembly GCA_916049575.1). Classification (NCBI taxonomy): domain Eukaryota; kingdom Metazoa; phylum Arthropoda; class Insecta; order Hymenoptera; family Vespidae; genus Ancistrocerus; species Ancistrocerus nigricornis. Next base: position 415,322 of record OU696665.1, read on the forward strand.
CCGAAGGCGATCGGCTGCCGAGTTACACTCGAGATATGTAAGATTAGAAAAGTTTGCGAAATCGCTACTGGCGATGCCAAATGGGATTTCGAATTTACAGATTCTTGTATTTCCGTTCCGGGCAACAAAGTCGTTCCTGAAAGAAGAAAAATTACAATCCTCGCTAAAAATATCGTCTTATAAGCCTTTAACGCGACGTTTTCTTCTTCTTCTTCTTCTTCTTCTTCTTCTTCTTCTTCGAGAGAGAGAGAAAGAGAGAGAGAGAGAGAGAGAGAGAGAGAGAGAGAGAGAGAGAGAGAGAGAAAGAGAACTACGGTCGAAAAAGGATATCTCCAAGTGTACGTTAAGATAGCGTTAGGATTACTTGAGAAGCGTAAAGCCAATAGGTATACCGGAGGGCAACGTAGGAGATAATTTTTTTCTTTGCACATCCTCCGCGGATCGATCGTAGCTTCGCACGATTATCCTCTTTCGGTCCAAGGATCGTCCCTCGTAGAAGGATAGTGGGTGGAGTCGTGCCCATTCTCGGAGGGGTGGAAGCAAGCTCGTTGCCGCTTTACGAGATAACTAATCGAATGAATTTGGTACAACGAGATGCGACGTCGTAACCACCACCGACATCGTCAGGAGATGTCATAATTTCCACGTTGTAACAAATCGATTATCGTTTTATAGCCGAGTCGCGTGACCGGATAACCGTTCTCAATAGAATTACAAAAAAATGGGTTATACTTAGAAGATCGGGCATGCGACAAACGATATAAGAATTTATTGTATAATAATGAGGTCTACAAAAGGGTCTGGGAGCTTCTTGCTCACAGTGGCGCATTCAATTTGCCGTTATACACTCGTTACGCATAACCATAAAAGAAAGAAAAAGACAGTCGACAATACCTCCTCTCCTCGCAAATACAAAGAAAATACGGACTATGACGTGTTAAAGGCTCGCAATCGACGACTACCCAGATGATGCTTCCTCTGGCTTGTGGCGGTCACCTCTCCACGGTCAATTGTTTCTTCAAAATATACACGTAGATTAATATCGTCAGCGTCCAGATATAATTCTTGATAGAATGAGCTTCCTTCTATTGTTGAACTGCTCCCAGGATATTCGACGGTTTAGATGTATGTATTTGCATGTATGCAAAGGTATAACAAATACAAATGATAAAAATATAGCGACATTCGGTCGCAACTGTCGAGTATGTCCTATCTTATTGACGACTGGCTCACGAGTGTCTTTCGGTGCCGGAAATGTTCGTCGCGTGATCATTACGCACGCTAGGCAACTTATAAGATATATATTTAGGCACTAGATCGACGAGTTGTCGATTCTTACCTTATACCAGCAACCAATAGGATGCGTGGTCGCCACATTATCCCCCTTATTTTATAAAGGTTGCACGCATTTATAAAATACACATCCACACGCATGCATCATATCACACGCATCCATTCCACCCCATATTACATAGTGTTTCGTTCCGTCCAAAACTTAAAATAAAATACATTCATCCGCACAATATTACATAGTGTTTCGTTCTGTATAAAATTAAAAATGTAATACATTACACAAAAAAAGAAAAGAAAAAAAAAAAAAAAAAAAAAAAAAACATCATATAAAAAGAATAAGATTGTCGAGTATGGTCAAGTGGGTAGGTGATATTTGCGAAGACTCGCACGATTATATATACCCTTCTCAAGAGATGGATCTTCTGGATCGACTAGTCTATACGAGTTATTGTTAAACGATTCGGCGATTAAATATGGTCCATGGAATAAATGAAAAAACTTTGCGGTTACACGATCAATTGCTTTCGATTGTAGAGGAACCCGGAGTAAAACAAGGTCACCTTTTTCAAGAATCACTCTAGAAATGTTCTTTTGGTACCTTTTACGATGTTCATACTGTTTTATCAATCGGTCTTTGGCTAGAATAATCTTTTCATTATGCGTCTTTGTCGAATGTTCCGGAAAGGAGATAATTTTTTCTATTTGATCAGTAGGTTTTTTGTCAAAATGCAACTCATATGGTGTAAACCCTGTACTCTGATGTGTTGTCAAATTAAGTAAATTTTCAATTCGTTGTACAAATTTCGCCCATTTTGTATGAGTGTCAGAGCACAAAGTTCTAAACATACGTCCCAATTCCCTCATAATTCTTTCGGTGGGATTGCTCTGCGGATGACGTATAGACGAAAATAATACTTTTATACCCTCGTTTTCTAATCGTTTTCTCCACGCGGGTGACGTGAACTGCGTACCATTATCAGCTAGTATGCTCCTAGGTTTTCCCATTTCAGGAATATAACTTTCAATGATTTTCTTCAGAACGATAACAGTATTTGCCTTTTTAATAGGATAAAGTTTAACATATTTAGAATACACATCTAACAGCACAAAAAGATATTGCACCCCGCCGACAGATCGTGGCAAAGGGCCGTAAAAATCGACGGTAACTAATTCGCGTGGTGCTTCGGCCTTGATCATATTAAACGCACCCTGCATGGGATACGTAAGAGCTTTGACGCGTTGGCAAAGATCACATGCGACCACATATTTTTTAACTTCGTGGTTCATACCTTTCCAATAAAAATACTGTTTTAAAAACGATAATGTCTTGTAGACGCCTGGATGTACAAGTTGTTCATGAGTCAATTCAATCACTCGCTTGGTCAAAATTTCGGGAACCATTATTTGCCACGAATCTAACACGTCTGATTTCCTAAATAGAATGTCATTACACACCCGATATACTTTATCTACCTTATTTGTTTCATATTTGGAAATTATATCTCTCAAATTCGCGTCTTTCCTTTGCAAGTTTGGTAACTCAGTAAGCTCGCGCTTTATATTACCATATATATTATATCCGTATTTCATAGAATTGACGTTGACTCGACGATCACGATGCTCCTCTAGTGGATTTTTTGCTTCAGTAGCGGGTATTAGAAGTTCTTTAGGTTCTGATTCCTCGAATACACCCCTAGGATTTCGACTAAAGAAATCTGCAACTACATTGTCCGTTCCGTTGCAATGGCTAACGGTGAAATCGTAGCCCATCAAAATAATACTCCATCTAATTAAACGAGAGCTATGAAAATTTGTCGTGTTTAGAAAAGCTAACCCCTTATGATCGGTGATCACTTCGAATCGATTTCCTAACAAGTATGTACGACATTTTACGATGGAGTAGACAATTGCCAATAATTCTTTCTCAGTCGTGGTGTAATGCATCTCCGCGCTATTCAAACAACGACTCACCAGTGATATTATATAATAATTTCCTTCATTGTCGATTTGATATAGGATGCCACATATACCCCGATCGGATGCATCTGTTTGCAATTTAAATGGACTTCCGGGAATAACATGCGAAAGCACCATTTCGTCCGCGAAGTTATTTTTTAATGCTACATACGCCTTTTCATGCTGAGACGTCCAATTCCACTGTACTTTGCTCTTTAACAGGTCACGAAATTGATCTAAAAATACGGCATGTCGAACACTAAATTGTCGATAATAATTGCAGATACCCAGAAATTGTTGGAGCTGCTTTTTGTTCTTTGGTGTTTCAAAATTTCTTATAACATCCAATTTATCAGGATCCGGTCTAATTCCATCGATGGTCAATATAACGCCAAGAAATTTAATTGAGTCCCTACAGAATATAGATTTATCTAGTCGCAGTGTAAAATTTTGTTCTTGCAAAATATCAAATATAGAAGCTAAATGACGGAGATGCTCATCAAAGGTTCTTGACGTAACGAGCAAATCGTCAATATAACACGTCAGAAAAGGATCGCATTGATTTCCCACGGCGAGATTTAGAGCTCGAATGAACCCGCTACCGGCCGTCTTGAGTCCGAATGGAACACGACAAAATTGATACAGAGTTGACCCAAACAAAAAGGCGGTATACGGTCGAGATTCGATTGACAACGGTATTTGCCAATATCCGTTAGCCAAATCAACGGTCGACATATAACGTACGCCATAATGCTTTTGCAACAGTTCATTGATCAATGGTGGCGATTCGTTATCGGACTCAATGACGTTATTCAAATGTCTTGCATCTAAACAGATTCGAATTCTTCCATCTTTTTTCTTAACGACGCGTATCGGATTACAATACGGACTCGTCGAACGTTCTATGATTCCCGACTGCAACATAAACTCAATTTCTTTGGCCACTTCATCGCGGAGTGCATGCGGGACAGGATAAGACCTTCGTATATACGGGTTTTTATTAGCAAGTTTGATTTTATGAGTATACGTTCCCGCACTACACACTTTAAAAGAAAATAATCTTCTATACCGCGATAAAAAGGTCGCGAACTGATCCTTCTCCACCTCACCTAACATCGTAGTATTATACGCAATGGATCGAACATCATTAAAGAAATTCTCACATTCATCCTCTGCGTAAAGACGCGCGGGTTGCGCAGTGATGTTATTCTTCACCTCAATATTCGAAACCCCCATAGGGACTGCACGACTGTCTATCCCCCTATCATCGCTACTTCTCTCATAGTCTACAATATCTTGCTCCAATTGACAGAATACATCATAATCACATACATTTTCAATATTACCATCTTCTTCCGCAACCATAGCGGTGCGAACATTTACATTTTCACTAGTTTCAATTTCATTAAGATTATCGGATACATCACCATTACATATTAAATTTTCATCTAATATAGGCTCAACTTCGGCCTGACAACATAACAATTCATTATTCTTATGTACTAACTGCTTATCCCTATTATCTGGGGAAGTGTCACTAAATATATTCTCATTATCAACAATGTTCCGTGGAAATTCGCTAATATTTCGTTGTGCGCATGGTGTCATAAGAGTGGAAACTTTATCAGGCTCGCTATTTCGCGAATGATGTATTCCGTCAAGAGGACGGCGATATTCACTATTTCGGTGCATCCCTAATATACCCACGATTTGAATATACGCGACATCCCCCTCCGAATGGGAATATAAAACTCTCTCTACTGATATCGGTCCATACGATACTAAGTTCGATGGAAGAAGGTATCCATTCACGACAACAGTCCTCTTTCCATAATCCAGAACTGCACTTGTCTCCAACAGCCAATTACTACCTAAAATCATGTTCGACGATAAATTAGGAACAACTAAAAAGGGAATATTTCGACAATGCCTACCGATTACCATTTCTAAAAATACTTGCTTCTTAATAGCTGCCGTTCTCTTTCCAACAGCGGGAACAACTACAATATTCGTTACCGGCAATTCGATTAATTGAGTTTGACCAGCGAGATAATTGTAATATGCCTCAGAGATACATGTAACTTGACTTCCTGAATCCACCAGAGCACGTATAGGTATATTACAAATTTTTACGATCAGATGCAGACATGTCGAGACTTTAAAATTACTAATTTTCGCGTTTGGCTCACAATTAGATGATACGAGATTCGCGGTAAGGTCCTCAAAATTGTCGTAGGGACTATAGTGCACTGACGGACCTTCATTCAAAGCACCACATATTAGTTTAAATGTGAATTATCGTTCCGTGAATTTTGAAAAGTATTTACTCGCGGCGGAGGCGGTAAGGAAGTATTCGGCAGAGTCATCTGTTGTGAGGTATCTTGACCCTGTATCGACAACTGTTGACAATTTAAACTCGAATACTTATCGTACGTCATTGGATCTCGTGCGTTGTTTACCGGACGATTCGGGTATTGCCTCGCACGTCTCGCGGGATCGTCATGAAAATAACTACTACTATTATAATTTTTATCATAATTCCGACGTTTTTCTCGTTCACGTTCTTCGTGAAGCATATCTAATTGCGCTAGTGCTGCAGTTACGGTGCTTACATTTGAATAATCTATTGCGATAAGCGCTTGTCTCGCACTAATTGGAAGTTGCTGCACTACTCGATAATTTATTGCATATTGATCTAATTTTGGCAAAAACCATTGAGCTTCTGTGATTTGTGATAAAAAAAATGTTTCTAAAGATTCTTTCCTTGGGTCAAATTTACGAGCACACCATTGATTTTGAATTCTTGCTTGCATTGGAATGGAATAAAACTCCTTCTCGAAAGCCTCTTTAAAAGTCGCATAATTGAAAAAATTAATTCTATTAGCATTATACCAACATTTTCCTCTACCCTCGATCGCATTTTCTATCATTAATAATTTATCAGTTTCAGAACATTTTTTAACCGAAAAATATTTATCTAGTCGATCTAAAAAATCTAGAGGGTTCATCTTTAGTTCATTCTCGAATTTTGGTATTTTTATGTCGATATTCACGGTGCAAAAATTGCTCACCAGCCCACTTACCAAATTCGCTGTATTATCCCCCTGCAACTGTTGTGACGTTGTCTTTCGAAGTTGCATAAGTTCGGTTCGTTGACGATCATTCTCTAATTTCAATCTTTCTAATTCCTCACGCATTCGGTCTTCTTCGTTAGCCATTTCTGTCGAAAGATTTTGAATGTTACAATTTTGGTTAGATTCGATTTGAACCGACGACTTTGTCGAAATAACGGTTCTCTTTTCGATCTCGTGAGCTTTGTTTTTCGACCTAGTCTTGTACGGAGAGTGTTGTACGGTTGCCATAAACACAGTCAAATTGAATAACACCTATCGTGACCTTCTGTTCGGGCGCCAAATGTAACAAATCGATTATCGTTTTATAGCCGAGTCGCGTGACCGGATAACCGTTCTCAATAGAATTACAAAAAAATGGGTTATACTTAGAAGATCGGGCATGCGACAAACGATATAAGAATTTATTGTATAATAATGAGGTCTACAAAAGGGTCTGGGAGCTTCTTGCTCACAGTGGCGCATTCAATTTGCCGTTATACACTCGTTACGCATAACCATAAAAGAAAGAAAAAGACAGTCGACAATACCTCCTCTCCTCGCAAATACAAAGAAAATACGGACTATGACGTGTTAAAGGCTCGCAATCGACGACTACCCAGATGATGCTTCCTCTGGCTTGTGGCGGTCACCTCTCCACGGTCAATTGTTTCTTCAAAATATACACGTAGATTAATATCGTCAGCGTCCAGATATAATTCTTGATAGAATGAGCTTCCTTCTATTGTTGAACTGCTCCCAGGATATTCGACGGTTTAGATGTATGTATTTGCATGTATGCAAAGGTATAACAAATACAAATGATAAAAATATAGCGACATTCGGTCGCAACTGTCGAGTATGTCCTATCTTATTGACGACTGGCTCACGAGTGTCTTTCGGTGCCGGAAATGTTCGTCGCGTGATCATTACGCACGCTAGGCAACTTATAAGATATATATTTAGGCACTAGATCGACGAGTTGTCGATTCTTACCTTATACCAGCAACCAATAGGATGCGTGGTCGCCACAACGTTCAATGTTTATTCATGATCACGATTAGCCGTTCGCTGAAGCATACCTATGATCTTCCTCTCTCTCTCTCTCTCTCTCTCTCAATCTTTCTTTCTCTCTATCTATCCGTTTATCCATCCTCTTGCCTCGTGAATTTTCATGGGCTATTGTTTTCTCGATTCTACGGAATTTATTCGACTAAGAAAAGGATGTTTCATCGTTCCGAGGTAAAACGTCGTTGACTTCGTCGATCCACCGATCGTGTAAAATTTCAAGATTTTTTTTCGCGTTACTCGACTCGTTTACTTACCTACATATTTAAACTTTTTTTTAACTTCATCGAGTCATCGGGAAAGGCATTTCCGAAAAGAGTGATCCTTATAAATGAGCAGAACCGTGAACGTATGCGAGGCGATCGTACTCTCGAACGATTCGGGTAGAGGCGATTGCGAATAATGAGAGAAATAAGGGGGTAAGGGTCAGGGCCGATCGAGCCGATCGCTGCGGCCACCGCGGCAGCCTCCTTCGATCAGCTAGAGGGCGGTACTTATTTGCTCTCCCGGTTTATCTTAATGGGATTTCAATATTCCGATTTGATATCTTTCGGTGCTACCAACCGCGACGTTGGATAACCATAAACTTTATTATCGAACTTCGTTAAATATAATAATATAATTTGCAATTATTTTTCACCTTTCACCAAAATTTTTACGCGATTACCACCGTTTGAGTAAGATATCGAAATAACACGTACCTACCCGAGGCGAACTAACTAAGATTTCCTTTTTATTATTAATTCCAACGATCGCTTAGAACACTTTCGATTTCAAAGAAAATCGAAACAGGTAGAATCGTTGAAAAGTCGATTCCACGTTGTCTTAGCCGGTGCGATGGACGACGCCGTTTGACCCATTAGCACAATCACAAGGCTTCGTCTCGTTCGTCTCGAGTTAACGCATCTAACGGAACCGACGCGACGACGCGACGGACGGGACGGGAGCAAACCGGAAAAAGAGCGCCACACTTCAGAATGTCGACGCGTGCCACCGCATCGCTCGCCTTGCCCTGCATGTCCATATAGGAGAAACTCGGAACGGAGAATCGTGCCTACGACGACGCGGCGACGATCCTTCAGACTCACTCGGCACGAGTATCCACCTATTTCCTAGTGGTCGATTTATCGATCTCAAAATCGATTGAATCCGAAACCATAACCATTGTTACTTATTACCATATGAAGGAAATTAAAAAGAAGAAGATTTCGAGACGTACGAGGTAAACGTTCGTATGGATTAATGCACGAGGGACGCGTTCGATTTAAAGCACGTAAAATTCATTTCTTTCCCATGGCTTCGAAACGATCGGAGCTCACTGCGCGGCGCGGCGCGACGAAGAGACGGATCCACGGGTGAACGTACCCTGGGAGATACCCCGAAATGGATCATTGCGGAGGACGATGTCCTCGGACGCCCACTCTCTTTCTCTTCCTCTCTTGCTTTCGCGAGCTTTGCCATTTCAAATGAAATTCTCTCCCGCATCTCGAGGATACGTGGAACGCTGGACGAATAAGGAGGTATTACGCGTTTTTAAGGGGAACGCGAGAAGAACGTGATCCCCTCGACAAATCCTTCCATAGAAACGATCTCGTTGATGGAGAGGATAGGCTCTCCCTCTCTCTCGCTTCCTCTGTCGGTTAATCGTGCCTAACGAGTCCTTTCGTATTTTTTTCTTTTCTAAAACGAACATCGACAAATCCCGATTACGTCTCGATCGTCGATCAATCAAGGAGATAAGTTCTGGGGGATACGTCGCGTGGAAAGTAGCAACGGCGACGAATGACCGATGAGAATCGTTTCGAAAGATCGATGGAGGAAAGTGGTCGTGGACAAAGCTGCTTGCTTGAATTCGCGAGCGATTCGAAGACATCGCTTCTCTTTGGAAAGACGGTAAGCCGGCAAGCCAAATAAGGTTGCTCACCTCGGGCAACCTTCGTTGCACCAGCCTGGAAGAGAGAGAGAGAGGTGGACTGGCCCTTACGAGATATCCTTTGGGCCTTCCACGGCCTGTCCCTTATCTTAATCGGCGAATCTGACGAAGGACCGCGGATACGACGCGGAGGAAAATAAAATAAAGGAGACGAGATCGGACGACGACGAGGAGAACGACGATCGAGCTGAACGTTGAGAGAGAAAGAGAGAGTAAAATGAGAGAAAAAGAAAGAGCACGAGTTCGTTTACCGCGGGTACATCGAATTAGGCGGACGTCCGAGCGGAGAAATTCAGATAAGCAAAATGGGAATATGACGGATAGAAAGGAGCGTTTTGTTTTTTGTTTTTTTTTTTTCTTTTTTTTTTTTCTTTTTTTTTCTCGTTCCTTCCTCTTCTCTACACACTCGTCGGGCTCGACGCTCGTCATACGTCTTGATTCACGTCTGACCGGCGCGTTTTAATACGAATACGTCGCGACTAAGAGCCCGATAACGATCTTATCGCACCGTCGCGTCGGCGTCGCGTGCAATGCCTTTCTTCGAACCGCCTCGATTTTAGAGGAGGAAAGAATCTTTCGAACGATCATCTTAAGTATTTCATTACTTGCGGGCCTTACGCAAAATCTTGCCGAAAGCCGTTCTACCTTACCTCTCCGATGCAAGGAGAGAGATCGATTTTCTTTTTTTGAAATACCTGCTTACTTACTTTACTTCGATTCCCCCCATTTAATATTAAGTGTAATATTATACGATTCGTCTGTTGTCCTTAACGGCGAAGAACATCGTGCGCGCGCTCAAAGGTAGATGAAGAAGAAGCAAACTTCGTTATCGACTCGATCGCTTTGGAGGAAGATAACATCCGCAATCCCATTACCTTTTGAACCCGACGAAAGAAAGCTCGTAGATAGATATAGAAGGAATAAGAGGGCTTTCATCGAGGCACGGTTGCAGGTCACTAGTATGCGCGAAGGACCGTTATGAGTCACTACTATAAGCCGATAGAGCGCATTATGCATAGAGCTACGTGCATAATCCTAGCCAGCTTCCAAGAAGCGATCGCTCATTGATCCTTGCCTCTTTCTCCCGATCTCCTCTCCAGCTTCCTACCGAGCAACAACGACGACAACGACGACGTAGGTCACGTCCACATAACGGGCTCGTCGAAAGACACGTGCCTTCGAACTCTTTTTTTCTATTCCTTCCAATCAGGCCGACACTCTAAGAAGCGCTATTGTGATCGGACAACTCCCTAGCGTAACCTTCCATTATTATTCAGGTGGCAGCTTACGGTAAAATCGTCGATCCTTTCGAGATACGATCTCTCGATCGATTCTCGGCTGGATACTCTAATCGAGAAAAAGTAACTTCCTCTCCCGTGATTTAACAAATACAAAGTACGGAGATGAGAGGGTAGGAGAATCATTGTGCAATACGATACATTTAACTTCTTTTTTTCCGTCGTGGAATGCGGTCTGGGAAAACCTGTGCTCCTTGACACACATGAGAGCACGAGTATCGGCCGAGAGCGTGTTCTCGCGCGTACGCGCTCGCGTAAGCGAGAGTTTTATTAGTCGTCTCGTGGTCGGCGTCGTCGTCATCGCCCAAATACACGCGGTCGCCGCTCGTTACGGAGTCTCTCGGCCACCGCAACGAGCCGTGACATCGTCGTCGTCGCTCAGTGAACGAGCGAACTTTTATTCGGGCGATGACTAATTTAATCGATGGTATCGATATCGCAAAATTCCAATGGAAATCAGGCTTTTATACCATACCCAGTCTGGGTACGTTCCAAGAGATATATAGGTACCGTTGTTAAGTGACGTATAAATTACTTTTAATTTTATTTACATTTCATCGAGAACGAAGTTTTTTATCGTTTATCCGAGTTCATAATCGCACGAATGGTATCGTATGTCCTCCATCAAGATGGACGGAACTAGCATTAAAATCTCGTTCCATAAATGTTATTCTTGATAGCTCGTACAAAGACTTTTCCTATTTATCGATTCGTACCGTGAATTTCTAGGAACATATTTGAAAGAGAGAGAGAGAGAGAGAGAGAGAGAGAGAGAGAGAGAGAGAGAGAGAGAGAGAGAGAGAGAGAGAGAGAGAGAGAAAGAGAGAGAGAGAGAGAGAGAGAGCTTGATAACTATACTACCAACAAATACGTATAACTTCATTTGCTGCGTATATTCGAACCTTAGCCAAGATCCTCTTCGGTGTGTACTACTGACCAGTAACCTGCCGATAGAACGAGAATATACGCTCGATGCTGGATCATGCATCAAAGTGCAACGGTACCGTTCCGCCGTACGTTTTCCCATCGTTACTTTGCCATATGGCTTGAACGGAGTCCTCGGTGCTGGAGTGGACCACTCTTCGAAATGATACATAACGCGTCGTGGCATAATGAGCCTCCTCGCGCGTCTATTTCCGTCTCGAGTTTAGCGATACATCATGCCGCTGCAACGGACTGCTAACGCGGGTCTCGAAAGAACTTCACCGGACGCAAATCGATCGTTAAATCGTTCTATCGAACGGTATTAAGCTCCATTTACACTTCGTGTAACGTCGGCGTCATCTCGCGGCAACGTTACGTCGAAATATTATAACACTCCTCGTTTTAAGCGTTAACATTTTGTTTAATCGGTTCTCGACATTAGATATAACGTTTGATGCTAAAACTATCAAGCCCGTCAAAGTGATGGCTTTAGGACTTCTCGTTTTATTTTCCCGTCGGACTTGTATAACGGACGATCCGAGCTAAGGATAAGAGTACCTACCTTACACGGAATCGGCACTCCAAACAGGCATTGCTGTGAGCTTATCGTCGTTACATTATACTCGGACTCCTCCTAGCTCACCTAATGTTCAAAGTTATCCCGATTTACGGTTATTCGCAATAAGACGTCCTTGCGACTTTTCGCGCGAATTTCCACGCTCTCGCGAGATAACGAGGAACCGAAATGCAAGGCGACCATTATCTGCATGGAAACATCCTGTTGGGACTCTATTCTCTTACCCCCCACCCGCGGGAAAAACTCACGCGATCGTACGTCTATGATACACGATCGAGCATCGATCGTCCGTCCATCCATCCGCCAAAGTTACAGTTATCTATTGGCAAAGTAGGCGTTACCGTTCGATAAGAGGCGCGATGTCGTAACGATCGGCACGATCGAGAAAAAAGGAAAATTGGAAACCAGATACGGATGAAACCTTTAACCAACGAAATTACGCGGCGTTCAATTCCAACCGCGATTTCCTGCATAGCTTGCGGACGAAAAACTTGGGGGGTAAGGATGGAGGAGAAGAGCAAAAGTTATCATCTTCCTCGCCTGAGATAGAAGCGCGATAGGAGACGAGATATGAAATTTTTGCCGAATGAAAAGAGACGGATAGCGAAGAGGATTTTCCATCCTTTTACGCGTCTCCTTTCTCTTTGAATTGATCTTACAGGTAACGGACGGAGAAAGGAGCGCAGATGCGTGTCACTCGATTCGGCATAATGATTCACATTTCGCGATCGAAGGCTCGATCCCACAATCCTTTACGCCTTTTACCGTAGAATAGGTTTGGCGACCGTTCGAGAGAGTAATACCCGAAGGAGAAGCGATCATGTCGGGCCGATCCTCGCTCGCCCGAGCGTAAGCGTTCGCTCTCGAGTGTGCTTCGGGTTATGCTAATTATATTGTGTCGCTATTACCGAGATACAGTCGGCCCGCTCGTTAAATATCCCGCCGTCGTGCATAAACAATAACTTTATTTTCCGCCGGTGCAACGTCGATTGGATCTCGTTTCCATGGTCAAGGCTAGTCCGGCTGCTAGTCCCGCGTTATACTCTCGCGGATAACCGGATACGCGAGAAAGAAAAGAAGAGAGAGAGAGAGAGAGAGGGTTGGGGGGGGGGGGTAAAAGGGAGAGAAGTATCAGGTGTTTAGGATCGCGATAAATGGATCGTCCCACGACACGTGGTCCATTTAATGCGGCGATTTTAAATGTTCCACTTTCCTGCGAGCACGCATAAGGGAACTCGCTCGATAATTACGCCTATCTCTTTGGGATTCCTTGAAGCGTACAAGCCCTGGTAATTTTTAATGGAATCGCATATTATTAATGACGATTATTATACGCCTGACCGGAGGGAAAAGAGAGAACGGGACTGGCTCGACGATTCGTCAAAGAATTATATGACGCGGCCCGCTTAAAAAAAAAAAGATAGGGAACCTACGCGAGTCGAATAACAAATATACTCATCCCGCTAATCCTATAATTATGTTAATCCTTCATTCGATCTTGCTTCATCGGATAATTCCTACTAATCCTTTATTTACACTCACGGTACTACGTGCTCTCGCATCACCTTCGAGAGGAAAAGAATCAACCAAAAGTTTAAAAAGGTCGCGAAACTTTTTAACCGCTTCGAGTAAATGTTTTTTACTCGGCTCATCGACCACTAGAACGTAACGATATGGTACCCAGTTTAATTTTCATGATTTGCATCGCTCGTTCGACACCTGCTTCTCGTGGCGAAGAAAAGAATGAAAAAGAGGAAAAAGAAGTGATGGAACTGGAGAGAAATAAGGAAGATAGGTCGACCGAAAGCAAAAAGAACGCAGGTAATGCTCGCTATACGACGCATCGAAAGGCAAGGTTTTTTCCGGATCCTCGAGCTCGAGAGTATCACCGTTTACCGGGCGAGTTTTGGAGACAACCCGAGTCTCCTCAATGGTTTCTGGCAACTTAGTAGTTTCTTCCTCGTATTCCTCGTTTATATCTACCTACTCTTTTTTTCCGCGCATCCGTATCACCACCACCGATACCAGAACCACGTGCACCGAGTATTCGAGCGATCGAGTTCAAAGACCTTTCGTGTCAGGACGCACGCTCGCTTCTTATTCCGTAGTCCTTCGTACTCGCGGAAAGAAGAAAGAGCGAAAGAAGGTAAAAGAGAGATGCGAGAACGGGGTACCCATCGTGCTCACGAATCCAACCCGACACGACGCGACTCCGTTATCCGATTTGGGATTCCGTGATTCGTTAACATTCTTTGCGGATCAACTTTTCGATGCTTTCGTTCATCCAACTATCTTCCTCGATGCACGCTAACCGTTCAAAGACACTCTCGGTTCAGCTCCGTGGACCACCGCGAGATGCTGGGGATCGTAAACCCTTTCCTCGCTCGAGCTACCTCGTTAAATCACCGACTATTCGATAAAACCCGATCGTTATGATCGCGTGGATAGCTAATGATCCTCGTTAATAAAGATCACCCGATATAAAAAGTTTTAGTTGCGAGCCCACTCGGAGCGTGGGAGATATGAAGGAAGTAATCGAGTTCTCGGTACCTTCGTCGTTTCTGCATCTTTTTTCAAGTCATCGGCTCGATATATGCTTCCTGGTGGGAAAATGCAAATACCTGACCTGATAGCTGTGCAGAACATTCAGAGTACGAACGCGGCAGCATCGACGAGCTTCGAATGCCGATCGTGCCTGATTTTATTAAAATGCCCGTCGAGCATCGTTAGAGTCGTCGAATTCCAACAAAAAAAAAGACATCATTTCCAAAGAATTAGTATTGCCTTGTGCGATTTTAAAATCTAACGCCAGATCCCATAGCAGGTATAGACGAAGTCGTCTAAGAATTTCGGCAAAGAGTGAATCGATGTTCGAAGTAATCGCGTTAAGCTCGCAAAGGCGCGCTCGTGAAATCACAGTTTTCATGGAGTCCTCGCGTCCACGGAATAAACTCGGTAATTGGTGAGTCGTGGACGCGTTAAGAAGGAATCCAGGAACGAAGTGCCTTTCTCATTGGAACTCGCCGTCTCATTGATAACGTTTACGCGAACACGTCCGAGAGAGAGAGAGAGAGAGAGAGAGAGAGAGAGAGAGAGAAACGAAGAAATGGAGAGGGAGAAGAAACGAATGGGATAGGAATTCAATGCGTTCGAGTACAAGACTCCTTCTATCTTTTCCCCCGTTGCACCTCTCTCATTCTCATTGTCCTTTGGCATGGGGCGCCATTAGGAGAAGGAGCGGAGCGCGCTCTCGTCGAAGAGGTTAAAAATTGTTCTTCTAACGCGCACCGACGCTAAACGACTGCAATGTTAATGTCTAAAGTATGTTACCTCTCGAAGCGTACCGCTTAATGGCCGGCGATCCTAAACTGGAAGAGAAAGAGAGAGAGAGAGCGGTTGGCTGAGGATTGGACGATGTGCCATGCCTTTGTAAAGCTGTGCCTTCGTCGCACTGTAAAACAGGGCATCGATTTATTTCTTCGTTCCAAGAGAGAGAAAGATAGAGTAAAGCGTTAGTACTCTCCTACGTGCTATTCCTTTCCACCGCGAAAACTTATCGGAAGAGCGTTACGAATACCGTTTTGTTCGAGCTCGAATGGATAAAATACAGCGCGATTAACGCTTTAATAAGCGTAGGTATTTCCACGTGCGGAAACGAACGGTGGACGCGAGCAACGTCCACGTTCGATATTTTTACGATTGGTGCATCGAACGGTTCCTGTTTCATCGAATGAGACAATGAGAGATCTGGTTTCTCGATCGTATTGGATGTTTTCGTGATCGGATATACTCGTGAGCCTGTGATAAGGTAGATATCGAAGAACAGACGGAACTGTAAAAAGATAAAAGAAAAGGTGAAAGAAAGAACGAAAGGGAGTAAGAATAAAAATCCAAGGATAGGCTACGCCTAGTGAATTTTGTATGGGCGTAGCAATGCCATAAAGCTTAAAATACGATGTTCCCGCGATGGACACGTTAATTGCTACGTAGAACGGTTCGGATGAAAGGAGCGTTTGATAAATTGCGTTGTTAAGGCATCGTGTTGGAGAATACACGAGATGGTGCGCTCGCGCGTGTTATCCACGAGGCGCGGGTACGCTACTCCGTGGGTACGTACCTACGTAGGTACTCGTACGCACCAGTACCTACGTAGGAGACGGCATTACCAAGAGGGAACGTATTGGTGCGGCACAAACGCGCTGCTCACCTGCCCCGATCTTTCGGTTCTGATATATCGTTTGCCGAAGGACTGGGCCCCATCGATAGCCTCGAGGCTAAGCAGCAACGAACGCGAACGAATGAACGAGCGAGCGAGGTGCTCGCTAGAACGACGCGGAATCCTTCTCGTCGAACCTCTTCGGAGAAGCTGAGAGAAAGAGGGGAGATCGCAGATCTTTGTATGTATTTCTTCATTCGAACAAACGTTCCCCATTGGATCTTCGTTATTCCTCTTGCTTTAATTCCCCTTGCGTTTTTACCCTTTGTATGTCTTCCATACTTGTTTGAAAAAGGATGTTTTGACACAAAAAGGAAAATGGTTCTATAAAAGTGATCGAACAAGTTGATCGATCGATATGATGGATGGATAGACACGAGCACCAATATTCAATTTACAAATGCACTTCGTCACGTAATCCAATATACGATTTACGTCTCTTTTTCCCGGTAGAAGGAGTCAATCGTCGAGCTCTCTACCGAACCTGGCACGACCACTTCCGCTCGCAAGTTCAACGAGGCAGAAAAGAAGAAACTTTGCGCGTTAGCTGCGAAAAGTCGAACAAGTTTTCCCTGGTCGCTCGCATCGATGACTTTCATCAACGAGGACGACGCGCAACGACGCGATCGTCCGTGGCAGAAGAAGGAAGAAGAAGAAGAAGAAGAAAAGGAAAAGAGAGAAGAACGGAAGATGCGGCAAAAGTCGACGACACGGGTAACCGCTCATCGATAAAAAATCGCGGAAAGGCGACGTGTGCTGTGCAGCACACGCCGCGGCTCCGTGACGACCTAGCCGAGGTTAATAACCATTGTGATCGTCGTGCACCGCTGTCGGGCCGATGGTTAAGCTCCGCTCTTGGCACTAACCTCTCGTCGGCAAAATTCCGATATAATGGAGATGACCTACGACTCTTTCCGACGTTAGGTTCCTTCTCCTCAGAAAATCACCCATATGATCCTACTTTGACCGTTCTCGTATCTACTATCATTCAAATTTTCATACGATTTCTTACGTCCCTTATTTTAAAAGAGAACAACTTGATTACAATTTTGGTCCGATTTGTATCCTTTTCGCGCGTTATATTAGGTAGGTACCCACTTACCCGTTTATCTAAGATTAATTCGGAATTTGGCGATTCGTGCGAAAATCGATAGAGATCTTCGAAGATCGAAATAAACGGTGCTTGACCCGACCGCGACGGATAAATCGAACGGGAGTGCATCGCTTAGACGCTTAGAAGCTCAAGGTATCTCCTTGAAATAACAGACCGATCGAGCTCTTAAATAGAGACCGCTCGAGTACGTAGATCGACTAATGGCGAACTATAAATTGGACGTGGCGAGATAACTGTCTAACCATCTTGACCCTCGGTTCTACACCTCGGTTACCGCTCGGGGTCAGCGACAGCTTCATTGGCTTATCACGATCTAGCATTGCCTTATTTTCGCGCTCCTTGCAGCGTTCCTATTGTATTCAGATCTTTTATTGTTTTTTAATACGATGACTGCTTCTTCACGTATGGTCGTCACTTTTTAGCAATTGCAAGGAATAAAAATACAACGTTTACCCGAATCCGGAGAATCATTTATTTTGCATTTCTCGACGATACCTTTCTATCAGGAAATATCTATCGTGGATATATAAAATATGGGGAAAATAGAAGGGGCATAAAAGGGCACAAATAGCAGGTGCCATTACGGCATCTTCTTGTAAAAACGCGAATCCTTATCCTACCACGTACTACGCTTCGAAATAATTAAATCTCGTCTCGTTTGACTTTATTGGACGGCAGACGATGAATGGCTAACCCTTTCGAAATTCTCGGAAAATTTCTCTTCCGACGAAAAGCGCCGAAGAGAGAACGGAAGAAAAAATCTCTTGCAGAAATAGTAAGAAAAAAGGAAATTGAACGGATGGCAAACGAAGTAACTGTTCCAATAGAGAATATCCGCGATACAACGCATAACCGCATAACGATCGTTTGCTCGCGCGCGAGCTCATCTATTCCTTTTCGATATCGACGTTCGTATTTTCCTAAGCTCGAGAAAGCAAGAGAAAGAGAAAACAACCGTTGCGATTACCGATGGAATAACGAGCCGGACGTCGAGTACACGTGTTCTCGCGCAAGACGTTATAAAACAAGCGAGCCCGTTATGGACTCTCTGTGTTAACTGTTAAGTCAAAGGTAACCACGGCAAAAAGCTTAATCGATTACATCCCTCGTCCTGCTACTCTGTACGAACATTTATCCCTTTCCCTCTATCTCTGCTCTTTCCTTATTCGTTCTTCCTATAAGCAGTTACCGTCTTTCTTTCATCGCGTTTGTCTCCCTTTCTCCGAGTTTCTAACGTTTTCTCGTTCGCTTCCATTCCCGGAGATGTAGGTAGGTATATCTTGCGTAAGGATAAGCGTACCCTCGTTACGTGAACCGAATCACGCCCAGCAAGAACGCGTCGAATCTCGAGCCTAATTGAAAAAGTTAATTACCAATTCGTCGCGATGAGAGTTAAGCTATGTATGTATCTTTATGTATACATACAAAAAGAAAACAACAAAAAAAACATATATATATATATACAGGGTGTCCGCTTCCATGTAGTCAAGCGGAGGACTACATGTACACATCAATGACTTGAATCGAAATGTCTAATACCATTTTTCGAAATTCGACTTAGTTAACGAGTTATTAGTTAACAAAGATCGACCAATTACAGTAATTAGCGAAGTAAGGCAGTTTACTCGAGCTCGCAGCTAGGCAAGAGACGAAGCGGTAGGAGGAACAATCCACAATAAACAACGTTACATGTCGCTGTTCGCCGTAATTGACCGATCTTTGATAGTTAATAATTTGTTAACTAAATCGAATTTTGAAAAATGGTATTAGACATTTCGATTCAAGTCATTGATGTGTATATGTAGTCCTCCGCTTGACTATATGGAAGCGGACACCCTGTATATATATATATATATATTTTTTCTTACTGTTTCCTGCTTTTTCATCTCTTTATTCTCCCTTTCCACCGTACACCCTTTACGGTTTATATATGCATCGTTTTTCCCTACGAATGGGCAAAGGGTTTGTTCGATAGAAACGTAGGAGTAAAAAAATGTCGGTGAAACGAGCGGCTGTAATAGGTATGAAAATCGAAGAAACATTGTTCGTCCCCATATTATCAATTGACAAGCTTCGTCGTATAACGAAATTTATTCTTTCGTTTGGTCGTATAATCGGCCGCGAAGGTAATTTGAAAACCTGTAAAGGCATACGCCTATTTCGACGTCGCGTCGTGTCAGTAGGAAAAGAAAGCCGCTCTAGAGCTTCGCCGTGCGAGATAAAGCTTAAGCCTGCGTGATATTTCATATACGTTCGGCGTAGATAGAAGCACAGATGTCGTGAGTTTGGATTAAATCGTCGATCAAAGATGGATCGTCGATTTCCCAGGCGCGAGGTGTAACGCTTTTGTAAGGTGTTTGCGTACGCACACGAGGAAAGCGGGCGCGCAGCGTATAAATTATTTAAGAAACACGTATCGTGCCATCGTATAATGGCCGATCATAAATAACTCGAAGCGAAAATACGAGAGCCGGGAGGAGAGTTCGCGCAAAAATCGGCGTGCGCGCCATCGAACGATTCGTTCGCTTCTTCTCTTTCTCCTTCTTGCTCGTTCGCTCGCTCGCCTAATCGCTCACGATCGTTTATCATTCGACGTACCGGACCGCTCGGAGTGTGGAACTCGGAGAGGAAATAAGAGCGATGCCGCCTGTCACGCGATTCGCCCGTCGCGCGACCGTCAACTTCCCTTCACGTTTAGACGTCGCTCCTTCGTTAAACGCACGATCGCATGCCGGCTCCGGTGAACGTTATTAATGTTCTTCCGCTTTGAAATTGCTATCGAGTCGTACATCGCGCATTGAAGAAGCTGAATGGAGCGTTAAACTGGCAAAAAGATGTCGACGCTGACCGATTTCACGGACGGTGAACTTTAAATTTCGAGTTGTTTCGAAAATTATTACTGTATTCACGATATGAATCGACAAAGGAAAACGATATGAAATATCGATAAAGGACGCTCCACGCAAAGCATCATACGCACGTAACGCAGCCGAAGGTAGCTCGGAGATACTCTCGCGAGGTCCAAATGGAATCGATGCCATACGTCGTTCTCTTCGGCCGAGAGGCATAATCGAGTGTTCGAGCATTAGTGACCGTGTAACGGCAGAACGAGCAATGAACATAAGCCACGGGCATGGAGGATAAAAAGATCTCTACATCTCTCCCTCTCTCGCTGACCGTAAAATTAGTCTCTCGTATACGCACAGTACAGTTTGAAGAAACAGCAGACCAGAGTCTCATTCAAAGATAATTTCTTTCGAGATACGACTCGCGAGCCAAAGGGCGACCTGCAATAAACGTTGAAAAATTATATATCGGTATATATAGGTATATTTATATCTATTACATATATTTATACGTTCTCTCTCTCTCTCTCTCTCTCTCTCTTGGGTAGACTGTCGACGGTTCATAAATTTATCGGGAACGGTTTTAAAGTCCTTTCGATTAACATTCATGGAGCAGCACGACCGCTAATGTGCGACGATGTTCGTCCCGAACGGGCCAGGGATCGTTCACGCTAATGGATCGATAGATCGAAAAGTAAAGCTAGCCGACCAGCGGGCTCCGAAGGACGCACCGGATCGAGTACGCCACGATCAAGGACGTAAATCCAACCTCGGTCTCTTCGAGAAGCTACACCAAGCGTGGAATCTAAACTTAATGGACCGCTTACACGGTATCGAAATTTCAACGGAATCGCAAGATCTCGAAACGTTCACTGGTGAAATGCCGTCCATCAGGAGTAGCAGCGGCGCAACCAGCGCGAGCGACTGGAAGGAATAATTTTCTTCTTTCGTCGGCTAGTTAACTTTCATAAATTTATGATTTTATCCGAAAGTTATACGGAGAATAAGCTCATCGTTCCAGGACATCGAGAAACGCACCACTTTCTTTCTCTCTCTTCGCTCCATCAAGTACCCAATCCCGAAGCCGTACAAATGCTTTCTCTCTGTTTCTCCCCACCCCCTCCCACCCACTTTGCGCGATAGTAGTAACGGCATACCGAAGAAGATAGGCCGCGCTCGAACGAACGCGCCAGAGTACCTACGAACGGTGGAACTATCAATAAGTTTGTATCTGACAAGGGAAGGAATCGGAAAGGGTCTTAGATCAGCAAAGACCATAAAGCCACCCACGGCGAACAATATTTTAGTACGGTAGCAATGCGCGAAACCGGCTCCAACTCTTCGAGTTGCTCGGTGGATGTACGCGATCGAACGAGCGAGTCCTCCGAGCAAACACGAGCGAACGAGCAAACCGAGCAGCGGATTCTCGAGTTCACCATCCAACGTCGACGGTTTCGCTCCTTGCTCGACCACCGCTTCTCCAATTCGATCGGATCGACTGTGTGCACCTTAGAGACCGATACACCGATAAATGCGCATTCCCAAATATTTTAACGCGTGCACCCACTCCTACCGTCTCACTTCTCCTTTCACCCTTTTCGCATACTCATTATCGTTATCGCCATCGTATACGGTCTATTTATGTAGACTGGACAACGGTTATCGCAACGTTACGAGCTACGTTATCTTCAACTACTCAATGAACAATCTATATAGCACGTTTTATATACACATATACAGGGTGTCCCGTAACTGCTTGTACAGGCGGGCAAGGACAGATTTTAACTAAATAACTCTGTCAAAAATATGAAATAAAATTTCTTCATTTGAGTCTTTTTTTCATACAAATATCTTTCGAGTAGGTACGCGTGCAATTATTTCAGATTCCATTCGACCGACGCGACGCGACGACGTCGACGCGTAGTTGTGCTTTTGGATATTTTTATAAACACCGTCACAATTCTCCTACGCTTATCGACGAAGGCGTTTAAATACCGCGACTCTGTTGATATGGCAAAGCAATCAGGAGTTTAGATATATAAACATATTTTTCTTGAAAACAGTCATATGTAAAATAATTTTGGTGCACGTTTTCGACAAAGTTTTTTATGTATAATAAGTGCCTGTCTGCTTGTGCCAGCGGTTACGAGAAAATATTCTTCTCTATATCTCGGAGCGCGATATTGAGTCGTTCGAAAGAGGCCTAATCTTGGTACACAATAAATATAGGTACCTAATCTCCCGTCTCCGTCCCTCTTTCGTACGGAACGTGTGCACGATATATCCGGCAAGTCTGTTATATCTATGTAGTCTTACGTATGCTATATATGTTCTCGTACGTGTGTACCGAAGGACGCGTATTCGACGAACCGGCCGATCTGTAATTCATGCCGTCTTGACGTATAGGTATTGTCCAACGCAGACCAGAAGTCCAGAATCACGAGCTACTACTTTCCTTCGCGAGTTCCGTTGTCGCTATCGTGACCAATTGCTCGTAGATAGAACACAGTTCGAAGGACGAAGAGCAGGATAAGGAGGAGGAGGTAAAGAAGCAAGAAGGAGGACAGTGTCCGCCTGCTCCTGCTACTCTCTCTCTCTCTCTCTCTCTCTCTCTCGTTGGCTCACGGCTTCGTGGCTGACACAATGGGATCCGTGCTTCTTTTTAGAACGATACGCGCGAGAAGCAAAGGCTCGATATAAAGCCGACAAATCGTTCTCGCATTGTGCGAAATTCTAGGGTTCTCCTCGCGTTTCTTGGGGAACGTCATCTCCGTCGAGCGGTACGTGGTAGTTGCAGTCGAGACGTAATCCAGACGCGCCTTTTGCTATTGATCGCATGCATGCGAAAGAGTTAAGACTGTTCGTGGAATGCTCTTTTACGAGTCTTCTCGAAACGATCTACAGTTGTTCGACGTAATAAATTCATCTATCTCTTTCTCTCTCCAGCAGTAACCACGATCCGTACTGGCTATCGCGTGCATCGGCAGTAGATAAAAGCGACTTAAGTCGACAAATAGCGGTAGCTTTATGGAATCGTCAAGCGATTTAACATCGTTACCCACCTTCGATGCTTTCCACCGATTCGCTAATCTTACTACTTTCTATCCCTTCTCGCCGCGACTTTCCTTTCTTCGTCCCTACCCTCTTGCTTTCTTTCTTTTTCTTTCTTCCCTCTTCTCAGATATAATTACTCTACCCGAGGCTTTCGGTATGGCGGAGAGATTAACTTGATTTAGATCTGGGATAGCTCGAAGGTCGCGGCCGTTTAATCACTCCACCCCGGGACTCGAACGTTGCCCACCTGTTGGTTCGACCGCTTCTTCTTCTTCCTCATCCTCTTCTTCTTCTTTTCGTCCGTGTTAGCGATACGCTCGCGAAAAATCGACTCATTACTCGGGAATATATAACAGGTGCGATATATCGAAGCATCCGATCGAACGACTATGCATCGGAACGAATCCTATCTATTTTTTTAGAATCTTAAAGCATATATCAATCATTTCAAAGTAGGTAATCAGAAAGGTAAAAATCGTGAACACGCATCGATGGATTTTGAAGAATTTTGAGTAAAGTTCTATGCCTAATATATGAGCTAGAGAATGAACAAAGTTAACAATGTCGAAGCCGGCATCGAATGTCACGATTCGAGGAATACACTGAATCGGCACCGCTTCGATTAGTCGGATGCATGGGAGAGTGCAGTCAGCAACTAGCTGGCACGGTACCAACGAGACGGGTTCGAGTTATATGAAGCGAGATGAAACGAGGATGAAGCGGGACGAGGCACGAAGACGTCCGAGCCTCAAAGTGTCCGTGAAGGACCCGCGCTCATGCCCGATAGTTCAACGACCCAACCGCTTCAAGGCCGAACCAAACTCATCTGAATACGACCACGGACCATGGCGAATCCCCCGCAAAAAACCAGTTCGGCGAACGGCAAGGAGGTAGCTCGTTAATTTGGTAATATTTACCGAGAGTAAACAAACGGGAGTTCTTCAGCGCGTTTTTCATGAAACGCTTCCTCGAATTCCATTCTGATCCTTCGACCTCGCACATTATGCAATACGTATCTATATAGAAAATAGAAAAAAAGAAAAGTATAAAATCGAAACGACACGAAGCTATTTTCGTACTCCGCTTCCGAACGTAAGCGCTTCGAGAGCGAGACTATCGGAAGGCGTGCTTGCACGAAAGAGAAAGTTGAATTTAAAGTTATTGAAAAGAAAAGTGGCAATAACTCTTGGTCCACCGGTTCGCTCTCCTCGAAATTCTCTTAAAACATTCCCCGAACGCCTTCGCCAGGAACGCCCATGCGTCCGAGACCAACTTCGTGGTACGGTCCGCGAAGGTGGACGCGAGAAATCGATTCGGCCGCGTAACAGGTGATTCACGATCTCCTAAGAACGGGAGAGAAAGAGAGATAGACGCGAAATAAAAAATCAACAATGAGTGTATCGATAAGGCCTATCGGAGTGTCTTGTTCGCTGTGTGCCAAGAGCGGCCGAGCGTAACCATGAGACGACGACGACGACGACGACGACTCACTTTCCGCGAACCTAACAAACGAATTTATTGAGCCGCAAGTCTACCGGTAGGACTCGGAATTATGCGAGTTCGATATAAAGCTTAAATTCCGCGCTAGCGAAACTCGCGTCGGTTGAGAAAAATCTACTCTCTCTTTCGCTCCTTCGAAATCTATTTTTAGAACGATCGCAAGAAAACGTTTTGTCCTAGCCGCCTGTTCGATTAACCTCAGAAAATGATGAAAAGAGTAACGAGCTACGTGCACAGGTATACCCTACGCTCCGTACGAAGGTACCAAGCTGATAAAATGATAAACGATACCGTTGACGAAGAACCGAGCAACGATCGAGAGAACTAAATCAATTTTCCTCGGCTTACAACCCTCGACCAATCCTCCGTCATAAACCAGTCGGCTCGAGACGTTAACTCGCACTGGATGCCGCAGCGGCGGCGACAAGATATAGCTACCTGTCTCGGACCGAAAATTCTAATCCGTCTCGGTGCTCGATTGCGAATCCATTGCATGGTGCTCGCCGCTCGTTGTCTCGATAAGAGTTTCTCGCTCGAGGACAATAATTTCTCGTATATCGTAAATGCAACCCCAAAAGAAAACTTTGGACGGTTGTTCTTAACGACGACGACGACGACGACGACGACGACGACGACGACGACAAAGCAGTTAAGTGAGACGTAGGAAATAAATATCATGCGCGAGTAGTGTACAGCTGTAATGCGTACCTACGCTACACGTGTAAATGTAAATAAGTTTTGTGCATAAAGTAGAGGGTGAGTTGCGTGCAAGAAAATCCTCTCTCTCTCGTTCTTTCTTATTTGCAATGACGCAAAAAAGGGAAAGAACGTAAGCAGCAAGAAACGAGCATCGATAAATTATACGGTCGCGGGTTATCGAACGTACGAAGATTATGGAGATGAACGAGACGATAAGACGAGAACTTTTCTCTTCTTTCTTTCTTTCTGTTTTTACCCTCCTCTTTTATTTAAAACTTTCTTTTTCCATTTTTATTACGTGAGAAAGAAAGAAAGAAAGAGGGAAGGAGGGAGGGAGGGAGAAAGAAATAGATAGATAGATAGATAGATAGATAGATAGATACGATTTATTACATCGTGGGCGAAGCCCGTAGATGACAGTGGGTACATATGTACTGGCATACATGATTACAATATTGTAAAACAAACTTATAATTAGACTTATACTAGAACCTAAACTTAAACTTAAATTAGAGCTTAGTAATAAGTTAGTTGTGAAGCATCCAAATAGGAACTGAGTTTAGGTACTACGCTGAGAGGACAGGAGATAAGTATATAGCCGAGAGAGAGAGAGAGAGAGAATATGTAGTTGGAAAGGTAGGGAGGCTTCGAATACCTCTTTCGCCGATTATTATCGCAGGCTGCGTCATGTATCACGTCATAGTAGGTACACGCTGATAGCCAGTATAAGATATATTCGTCGGAGAGAGATCGCGTAGGGGCTACCTTCGAGTTTTTCTTTTCTTTCTATACCTCTTCTCGGAGTCGAGGTTTCGTCCTTGTACGAGTCGGTGCTTCTTCGCTGTACTCGTCATCCACGTCGTCGTCGTCGTCGTCGTCATAGCTCTCTGGACGTTATCGACGTCGTGAAATAAAAGCAGAAGGAAAGGCAGTAGTAGTGGTGGTCGTAGTAGTAGTAGTAGAGAGAGAAGTTTCGCGGGCCATTTGCTACTCGCCGCCGAGAGAAAGCTTCATAAATCTCAAGGAGGAACGATGTACTCCCGTGTGCAAAAGGCCTTATGTCATCTGGTCCTTCCTCGGATCGTGTGGGTGGATTCGTGCGCGCGCGGGCGCTGGAGTTGGATGCCGTTGGAAAGTAAGAGTCGAGAGAGCCGAGCTGGATATCCAAAGAGATTCGCGCGCCGCGTTGTATGTACCGTGCCGTCCTCTGCCGAGCTGTGTCGAGTCGAGCAGTACCGAATCGATCCCCGCGCGTTTCTTCCTTTCGTTCCTCTCGCTCCTCTCGTTCGTCTCGTCCTCCTTCGTTCCTTCGTATCTTCCGCGGTAGGACGCGCACGACGAATGGAAAACTATCGGTGATCGAATGGAAGGATCGAGCTTTGTTTACGGAACTATTCCTCTTGCTTAAACCTCTATGCGTCCTCGCGATGCGTTCTCGCGCATTGATTTCCGTATATAAGCGAATCCTTTCTTGCGACTTCCAAACGATTCAGCATGGATGTAAGAAAATATGGCCGATTAGAGCGAGTACCTAATTGCGTTTGCATAATCGGCTTGTAGATTAGGCTGAACGGAACCATGTAATTTTTAAGGATAACAATCACGTTTACCTTTCAAGTTTCAAAGCCGGTTGCGTCAGGTTACTCTTCCGTTACAAGGTCAACGATTTTTTTATAGGTACCAGGTCCCACCCCACCTACGAAATCGGACCACTTTTCCTTTCTTCTTCAACGCTGGTAGATATATAGTCACGCATAAAGGAAGACACGGGCGACCGGCATGGTAGAAGTGAAACTTCTTGGGTGCGATGCACTCGAGACTCCGCCCGACCTAACCCATTCCGAGATAGCATCTACAGCGTCGAGACAGATGATTATAAGATATTTCTTGAAATTATATAACGACTGCCTTATCGTCTCGAATTTCCTCGTTTGCTCGGAGAAATCTTCAATTTCAATGAGATAGGTATATGCCTGCCCCTTCCGAACGTTTCTATGAAAATCTAGACGAAGCGACCGACGACGACGACGCAACGATTTCGTTACTTTCAGCTTGGTGTCATCATCGCGACCCGTTAATAGGACAACGACGAGCACCCACGCCCCCTTAGTTGCGCGCTCGTGAGGCGTTCGTCCTCCTTGTAGCTCGTTACATTCGCCGTGAATCGTCCGCGTTCGCACGACGCGAATTCTCATATCAGATATTCATCTTTTCCTTAGATTTTGCCATCGAACGCGACACCATTGTGTTACCATTGTTGCCATAACTCCGTGAGACCCTTTATTACGAAACGAACGAGTAACACGACGAACGCTTCGCACTTTTCCCGTCGGAATTGCTTCGAATCTTCTGGACCGTGCGTTTGAGTTTGCCGCGAATAGAAGCTCGCCGATTAAAACGACAGCAAAGTTTTTCCGTAATCTTTGCTCTCTCTCTCTCTCTCTCTCTCTCTTTTATCTCTCGAGCGAGACTCATCGAGATCATAATGCCGCGCGACAGTGACGTAGCACCGGGAGTGGCGCGCGTACGCGCGGTTGCACCACTGATTTATAACGATTTTAATAGAAATAAAGGCGCACCGAGGATGCACGCGCATTACGTGCCGGGAAGATAGCAGGCGTTCATAACGTTCCGTGACAATGACGTACTTTCGAGAATGCACCGCCCCATGCAAGAATGCGGAGACGGAAAGCGTTGAACGCGAGGTACACCGGACTTTTCCGTTGTCCTTTTCTGCTCGAAAACGGTTCTATTTTATTATTAACCCTTGCGAAAATATTAGCGGATGTAATTTTTGAAGTTACATTCTTCGAGATTGCACGATCGATAAGTTGATACGACATTTTTCAAGTTACCTGTGAAAAGAGACGTGAAAAAATCAGGTTAGAAAGTAAGCAGCGACAGCTGACACATGTGTGGTCGAGTTATCTCAGCGTATAGTAGGTCCGGAAACGGTGAGAAAGGAAACGAAAAAGGCGTACCTTTCATGAAAAGGTGTATCGCGATCGAAGCCGCTTCTACTTTCGAAGGAGCGACTCAAGGTCGTACCGCGCTTCCTGACCTACCTGGCCTCTGCGGTCCGCTCCGTTACGCGTCCGACGTAATAACAAGGGGAAAAAGATAACGAAAATGCTGCCGCACGACCGTGTCACTCGACGATCGTCTTGTATTCTAATATACTTAATAGAATGTAACCGGGTCGTGGAAACTCAGAAACGATCGGGCTCGCGTCAATCGCGTCCGTCGCGTCCGCCGGATTCGTTAGCTTGTACAAAGTTTGACATTCGGATCGACGATCGCGAAGCCAGGCGGCAAGCGTAACGAGCCGTGGCCTGATTTTCACCTGCTTTGGTCGGCGTCGACGACTTTATTTATGATGGTGCAAAAATAAGCAGAAGCGAGGTGTCCGGATTATTTGTAAATTTTAACGTCCAGTTAACTCGCTTTTATCAAACGACACGAAAGTAAAATATGTATAATTTCTGGTATATGCCGCCCAGGAAATTCCGTAAAGCGTACGCATGCGCATTATTCGAGAGAGGAAACAGCAGGAGACGAGGAATTCACGAAGGTAGGATAGATTCCGCGAAGGGAACGGCTCCGATTCGCGAGATGATCGATTCACCGTGGCCCCGGCTCGCGAGTTCCGTCCATGGAAGTCCAGTTAGAGTTTACAGTCAGAGAAGTGAGTTTACGGAAAGAGATATATATTCAGAAAATACGACCTTGAATATTCGCCGCATGATATCGCGAGAAAGTTTATTCCGCTCGGACGTCGCGTCCGCCGAGAACGACGCGCGCCGGGGACTTTTCTGCGGCTCGTAAATCGCGGGATCGCGTAACACGAGCGCGCGTATTTGGTTACACCTATAAGTCTAACTAGCGGCGCTAAATTGTCACCGTAAATGACATCCGAGGCCAGCTTAAACTGCTTCATTCACGAAATCGATACCCCATCTTCGTTGCACCTTTCGCTTAGCCACAGGCTATTATTACTCCTATTTAAAAGTCGTTACGTTTCGTTCGTAAATCCTCCAAGTTAATCAGTAGCATACGACCACCACCGGCGACCGCGACGCGTTCTCCGAACGATCTCGTTCGTTAACAAAAACAAACTGTTCGTTGCCGATAGAGATCGACGCCGGCTGGTCGGCCGGCGCGGCGTCGCGTCGTTAGCCTTTAATTACCGTTCGAACGGACGAAATAGACAATGTAACGACAACGGTACACCGAAGAAGACCGCTTCGTCGTTGAAGGATTCACGTTCTCCATTTAAAGAAATCCTCTCGCGTCGTATTATCTTTACCTCGCCTAGGCAATTCCGAGATACGGATCACAATCCATTTGCTCTTCCTTATTAGATACGGATCGGCAGCGGGCCGTGAGGAAGCAATGCCGGCAGACACGATTCAGCTCGAGAAGAGGGATCGAGCGAGTAAGTAAGCGAGAGAACGAACGAATGAACGACGCGACGAGCGCACCGATGATGACGTTACAATCGATTTCAATCGCGCTCTCGTCCTATCACAAAAGGATCCAAGGGCTACCCTTCCGCGTCCGCGGGCGCCTACCTTCCGATCCGTATCGACGCGTCTTTCTCTAGTCTTTTCTCGCGGCACCCGGATTTTCTCTTCTTCCCTAGCGAACCTTTCTATTCCTTTATTTAGATGGATGGATAATAGCAGAACGGACGGATAGATTTATTCCGGTTATGTTCGTCCCGCGCCTTCGGGGCTTTACAACGCTAGGAGATAAAAAAGAAAAAAAAAAAAAAAAAAAAAGAAAGAAAGAAGCGAGAATAGCGTAGAACAATTCTTCATTCGTTATTTATGCTTCGTAAGTCGGTCGTTGGCTTAATAATAAGTATATACCCGCTATGATTATATTTTTTATCATGCTTTTACATCACCGAAGGACTTAACGAACAAACACGAAATGCGTGTAGCGGACGATCGCACGGATAGCAAGGAACGAGCAAAAGGACGATACAACCCCGAATGGAGGGAGTTACAAAGTAGGTACGTTCCACGTTGTACGACCTACGTTCCTGGGTGAACTTTTAAACGTGCATAATTGTATATGTATATACCTACACGAACGAAAGTCGCGTCTAATACTCGCATCTCCTCCGGAGACAATTACCTTGGTCCATATATGTACCTCTCGCGCGGAAGAAGGATAGGAGAAAAGGAAATGAGAAGGGACGCGAAACGAAAAGAAATGCTAGACAAGGAGTGGAACAACGAGCGCGTGTACGCGCGCGCAAGGATCTTCGGCTCCTCGCGAGAAACCCAAGGAACATGAGGGGCCGCTCCGTTTCTACCGTAGGAGCAGCTTGAAATTGCGTACGCATATACACGAGCGATCCGAGCGTACAACGTTTCCTGTTAGCTGTTATATTCCCGCACGCACGAGCACCATCCTGTCTCTTTCTATCTTCGTCTGGTTCTTCTTCTTCTCGTTACTCTCCTTCCTCTTTCTCCTCCTCCTCTTCTTCTTCTTCTGCTACTTCTTCTTCTTCTTCCACTTGCCTACCGTTCTATTTCTCCCTCGCAGACAATTTGCTTGAGACCCCAAGATTTATGCGGTCCCGGCAAACAGTGCCACTACTGTTACTTTCTTCCTCGTAGAATCGCGTTGTACGCGCTGCGGAAAATCCGTCCTACCTTTCTTCTTCTTCGTCTTCTCCTTTTTTTTCGTATACGGTACCTGGAACGTTGTCACGACGAGCTTACGACGCACACGAGTAAAACAAGCAATCCTTGATCGTCGAGAAACGAGTCACGATTTTTCTTCCACGATTTTCTCTTCGACAAATACGCCTTCGTCCGCCTTTATCTCATACACTTTACTTCGTGCTCGATTATAAAATCAGATTAAAGATTACATATTGGAAGAAAAACAAAGACGATTTAAAAATGAAATATCCGACACTTTTAAAAGTCTACTTTAGCCGGTATAATTTATGGGAATCGATGAAACGTGCAAGACCTGGAAAGTTCTCTACAGATCGCTGGGCTTATCAATGGAACGTACGGTAAAACGATACCAAATTGGATGCCGGAATTAATTCGAGAAGGTCGAGAAATTATGGGAGATAAGACGTCGGCGTGAAGCAGAATAAGAAGAAGAGAAAGAAGGAGAAGAAGGCAGGGAGGTATATACCTACGGTAAAGTCTGTTGGTGGGTCTCGCGATAGCCGGTTTACCCGTTGTATCATTCCGATAGCTCTCGCGCGCAAAAGAAAGAGAGGCAGAAAGAGTGTGTATGTGTGTGTGTGAAAGAGAGAGAGAGAGAGAGAGAGAGAGAGAGAGAGAGAGAGGGAGAGAGAGAGAGAGAGATACTAGACCCGGTCGCGTCTTCTTGGAGATCCTTTCTGGCTGTATTTGCGACGCTAATAGCGATAATAGCCCGTTTCTATGAAGATGCGTGAAGATGCGTGATAGAAGGTCCGCTGTCACCGTGTCGAGGGACGTGGAGACCGTATTTAGGCACACCCGCGAACCCTCCATGATGGTCAGAGTGAATCGCACCCAATCGTGCATCAGACTTTTTTCCTACGGTAGACAAATTAATCGATTTATGCGAATGCCGATGCCGGTGACGCTTGCACGACACCAAAATTCGTACAATATTATACGACAGCTTTCCGCATATCGCACGATATTAATAATACGAAATAAAAAAAGTAATCCAACAAATTTCTATCACTCTCGACGGAGCTAATTAACTCGGCGATATTTGTATTGCATAATTCGATGCGATCGAGGACGACAAGGAGGAGGAAGAAGGCGGTAGGATGGAGCTTCAAGGATAGACGTCGATGGAGCAAAGACGCCGCGGCTAGCTGCATCCGTCAAAGTGGAGCAAGATTTATATACGAATTTGTAATTTAGATAGGGATTTAATTAGCACCGAACACGACGTTCCTATACGTCTATCCGCACTTACGTATCCATCCACGTCCACCGTGCTATTAGCGATAATGGTTCGTTTCCATGAAGATGAAGCACCGGTAACGATCGAGCTCGAGCAGACGAGAAGAAGAAGAGAAGTGCGCGAGCGTGAGAGAGAGAGAGAGAAAGATAAAAGGGTTTACTGCAGCCCCTCCAGCTTTTGTATTTTTAACGCTCGGAGTGCACTACCATCACCTATGTCGTCTTCGTCGTTGTCGTCTTCGACATCGACTGCACGGTGTCCTCGCGAAACCTGCGGTCAAGGAACCGAAGGACACGATTTATTATGATTGGTTCGCCGTATATCGACTACCAGGCACTCCGAGCAAAAATGAAAGCGCGTTTATGGCCGTCTCACCGCGGGTATAGCTTGGCTTATTGTTCTCTAAACGAAATAGAAGGACAGAAAGGAAAATAGACTGAGAGAGAAAAAGAGAGAGAGAGGGGACGACTTTCTTTCGGCTTACCGTTAGGTTAAAATATGCGATCGGCGCAGGTGCGTTTGGTGCTTTTGCAATTACTCGCACGCCGAGTTTATCGTGCTTTTTACGACACGTAGGAAAGTCCAATCGTCTATTATCTGCCCCGGCGGCTGTACTTTTTCTTCCCATATGATTTACGCGTGCGTTATGTACCCACGTAAAGGCTCGAGCTTTGCCCTCGTAACGACATAGGTTCGATCGAGTTTTACGCTACAAATACGTAGATACCATAATTCTATAGTCAACTCGCCTATAACGCGTTTAATTCGTTCAGCGTTGTATCGAAGATGCGGTAAACGATATTATAAACTAATAGGAATCAAGGAGAAATGATTACCGTCGAAATCGTTTTATAACGATCGATCGCGTTTTAGAAGGGTTGTTAAAATTTCTGCTCCGTTTTATATCGAAGCAGTGTTTCCGGAGTAGGTACCACGTTATAAGAGGATCGACCGAATACGCATACTCGCGTCGCACGTAGACAATATGGTCTCCCAATGTCGAGAGATCGCGTATAACGCAACGGTGTTTTCCGGCTTCTCAGGAACGATTCTTTTGAATTGCGTAAATCGCCGAGCGTCGATTCGCACGAGATTCCTCCTTCCCATTCCTCCACCGCGCAGGTCGATGAGACGAGTCGGTGAAGTCGCCGTCTACCGCGAAGAATAAGAGAAACGGGAATCCTAGGCGTGGAACCTGACTGGATTCTTCTATGACGGCGGCTTATGGGAAATGTGAAAGCTGCTTTGGTAAAGTGGGTGTAGCCGATCTCACGCATGGATCGCGCGATTCTTTCGTTTCTCCATTTTCCTCTGATACCACTTTTAACCTCTCTTCTTATTTTTCGTCAACATCTTTCGTTCGCGTTTGATATTTGCCCGGAAGGGAGCGGGGATGAGGGTACATGCACTTGAGACACGAACGATATAACGAACGCCCTATGGCCCGCTATACAAATAAGCGTCGCTTCTTCCGAGCTTGCGGCTTGGCAGCCAACGTTATTTATCACCAGGAAGCGTGGGACCTCTGATTAACGAAGGTCAGAGAGTCGGTGCAGAAACTACCGGCCATTCTCTCTCTTTCTCTCCCGTCGCCCACAGTAGTGGAGATCTATCGATAGTGGGTCCATTTAAATCGCCATGCTTGACCTTCCTGCCTATGGGCGCAACTGCTCGAAACGAGGAACAAATTCATATCGAGGAACAAATCCTTGTTTCCAACCTTTTAAAACTCTCTCTCTCTCTCTCTCTCCATCTATATATCTATCCATCCATCTCTCCCTCGATCTCTCTTTTCGTTCGAGGTAATTCGTGCCAATTTAGCGAGAATAATTTACTGCAACAACGACGAATGTACTTACCGATTTGGAGATAGCTAAGAAGATCTTACATCGATCAAACGGTAGTTAATCGCGAGGTCATCGAGTAATTTCCAACTAGCCCCGGTAACCTCTGTAAATTGTAATTGCGCAGAATGTGTAGTCGTTAGAAAGATTCCCCATGCTCTCGTATCATTGCCTTCCAATTTATTAAACGACTAATAGTTCCTACATCAACGATAAGATGTGAATTTGTGTCAATATTTAAAAATACCATTTATAATTATTATTTCGGCTTACGCCAAATTCGAATTACTGAAAGAGTTATGAACGGAAAGGCTTACGTGAGTTAAAGAACGACTTCGCGATCTTGAATGCCGATCGAGTAGCGTCTTCGTCTCGTTCGTTTGCTCTTCGGACGGCAAAGAGGGAGATCTTTTCTTTTCGCTGTCACGGGGAGCAAGAGAGGAAGCAGAAGAGAAGAGATCAGAGCGTCCAACCGAGCTAAGATCGGTGACCACGGAGAGAGAAAGAGAAAAAGAGAGAGAGAGAGGGGGGGTGGGGAGAGAGAAACACCCGTAAGTACCGTTAGTCTCTTCCTCGAGCGGCCCTCCTGGGACCAGACGTGTAATTTATATATCGCCCCGTGCTTACCTACTCGCCCCCTCGTCGTCGTTGTCAACGTTGTCATCGTCCTCCTTCTCCTCGTTCTTCTCTTCGTCGTTTGTGACCTCCCCGAAACGTACGCAACTTTTTTTACGAGTCCGAAGAAAGGAAGGAAACGTAAAGAAAAGTTTGGTGGGAGTAATTAGAAAAAAATAGCATTGTGTTTTCGTGAGTAGGTGGAAAAATAAAATGATAGGTGCTATTGGATTACGTGCAAGTTATAACGAATGATCGACAGCTACGCAAAGTTCGAGAGCAAGTTTTTGATTCGTCGTTCTCGCGTCTCGCGGAATGAGTAGAACGATTCACGGATATCGTAATTTCCTGGTAACGCCTTTGCGCGTTAACTGCCATCGAGAGGTAGAAGTATCCTTCGAGGATGTCGATTATCATTGTCGCCTCGTCTCTCGCTCAAGATCTTCCAACTATCGTCGAGTCATTATGATGACGAGGCAAGTACGGGTACCAAGGAAGGAAAAGGAAATGCAGTTTCTTAGCGGGTGATACGCGGAAGAAGATGGGTTACCTTCGAGTTCGAGAAGCTAAGCTCGCAAGAACGTTTCGTCTCGTGTACCGATCGCTTTGCTTTCTTTCGAGTCTCCTGACGTAAGCGTATTAACCTTCGAACGAATCGTAAAGATGAAAGTTTAAAAGAATTCGATCCTCTCTCGTCCGTCCCTTCCACGTCTCTTTTCGCCGTTTTTTATGACTTCGGGAAGCTACTCTTGGAGCGGATCGCGATGGATCCTCATGGACCGAGAGGACGAACGATCGCAATGATCATCGCTCAGAAGTTCGAAGAGCGAATGTCCGTGAGAGACGTATTAAGGCCTTTCGCGAGTTCTTCGGGGATCGAAGAGCAACGGGAGAAAGAAACGAGGCGGATCGCGAGCCCGCTCGCTCGCGCACGCTTCCTGCTCCAAGTTTACGATATCCAGCGCGCTTTGACACGAGGAGATCGCGATGACCCACGATTTATATTCCGCGAGCGGCCATAACTACGAGACTCCTCGGGACGATGGTACCGAAAGCCGGACTGTAGAGGATGCGGGACTCGCAACGCACGCATGCAAATGCAACGTTCGGTGCTGATGCGACCACGTCCATTAGGATTGATCGACTACATTAATACAACTTAGTGCCGACATGCTCGCGACTCGCGTGGATTCCATCCTCGTTCTCTCTCTCCCCTCCCTCTCGCCGTCGCTCTTTATTTATTCCCCTATTTCGTTTCTTCCTCCTTCTTATTCCCCTCTTCCACTTCTTCTTCGCTCGACAGATCCGCAGATCTTACGATCTCGCAACGCGCCGCCGCCGCGCCGTTTTGAGTCTGCTCGGTCAGTCGAGAGCTATCGACCATCGGTGTCTACTTCCGACAAGATAGCTTCCCTCCTCCATCCGTATACGCTTTTCTCGTTCGAACGACGACGCCGACGAAGGAAGCCTCGCCGAATAGCGAACCTTAGCCCCGATCTTTAACGAGGTTCGCGCGTGATTACGTCGAAGCATCGATCGGGGTACCGATTCTAATCGCTAATTTCTGACAAAGCTTACCCGTTCGTTGCTGCAACGTCACGCGAATGGCCGATATCACGATACTCCGATGTATTACGACCATGGACAAAGATCGCGAAATAATAAAGAAACTTGCGCTATCCCATAGGAATGCATCCGCATAGATCTTCGCGCACGCATCCTAAAGTCGAGCGTGTAGACCTGGAGCCTTTTTCCCTCTTACCCTGCAGCTCGAGCGTAGGTACATAACGCGCGTACGTGTAACCTGCACGCTAAACGTTATGTCGTGCAAAGCTTGCGGGAGCATAAATTTCCTCGCGTGCGCGGTGCATCCTGCTGCCGTCGTTGCTCCTTCAGTTGGTTGCAGGGCTCCTAATATAACTTGCTCCACGAGCTGCAAGTGTAAATAAATTTTTTTCTTCGACATTGCACCTAGTAACGCAGTTGGAAAATAATTCGATCCGAATAAGTTTTTATCGTTTATCTCGAAACAATCTGCCAACTTACGTCCCATTCAGTCGCGTATAAGAAATCCAAAGTGCATGATGCCTATTATCTCGTTTTTTCTTCTTCGCAAAGCACGCGTACGAGAATTGCATACTGGCAAAAATTACGACTTGGTAAAACGATAAAAGTTTCGTGCGCCGATATGTATTACGATGCGAGAGATGCCTAATTCCTTCGCGTCCCTACGCGCCGCGTCTTTCGCCATCTCATCTTTCTTCCATCTCTTTACCCTAAACCATCGTCCGGTCTTCTTCTCTTTATGTTTTTCCCGGTTGTTTTCTCCAAACCGCACGCGGTTTTCATCTCGTAACATCGAGGAAAAACGAGATGGAGGAAGAGCGGTAGAAGAAGAAAGAAGAGGGTAAAATGAAAAAAACATAATCGAGAAAAGAAGAATTGGGGTGCGAAGAGGATACGTCCTTCGCGCCACGTCCTTATCTCACGCGCATCTCTTACATGCTTCGTTTATCCCGCCTTAACGATGAGAAGAGAGAAAGAGACGGGAGGTTCGTGAGTACGAAGAGAAGGAGAGAACTAGAGAGGGAGAGAAAAGGCAGGCCATTAGGGTATTACGGCTATCGTGCCTTCGAAGTCGTACGAGTACTACGTACCTATACTCATAGCGTATACCAACGAACGCTTCTCGAATACCTGTGTGCATGCACCTATGGGTATCATCGTTTGCGCGTGCGTGTCTATCCGCGTGGATAGGTGCACGTAGTAGAAACACACGGTCCGGTACGATATCGAGCCACGTTCGGGCCATCCTTGTCACGCTCTCAAGGCCGAAGGGTAAGAAAAATTGATCCTTCGGCGATTTCAATAAAACGTTGGACCGATAGTAAGGCGTAGCCGTTAAGAGGCTTCTTTAAAGGCGATAACGCGCCCCGACTATGCATCCTTTATAGTTGCATTAACGGCGAATCTTGTTTAACGATTACCACCGCATGATGCTTACAAATTCTCTCTCTCTCTCTCTCTCTCTCTCTCTCTCTTTTATCTCTATCATTCCATATCCTTAATCTTTACCGAACTTATTCGCTTCCCTCTTTCGAGTTAGTTCGTCCCTATGAACGACGAAGACGGAGTAAGAGAAAATTGCTATTACGGGTTCGAAGCCGGTCTCGTTAAAGAGCTTGAAATAGTTGCACCGCTGGAAGAAGTCGATGCGAGGTTGGACGGTAAAGGTCCTAAGAAAAGTGAGAAAACCGCGAGACGGTTATAATAAAATCTAATTAATAGTAGCGCACTCTCGCGAATTGTAGTAAAGCCGAGTGCCAAGGGAGAAGTTAAATACGTGCACGCCGAAGGGTGCACGTTGCTTCTCCCGTAAATGTAGTATGTGTGTTTCTTTCTCCCTTTCCCTCTTTGCTTGCCAGACGAAGTATTTGCCTCGAGTCTTCTTCTTCCCCCGAGGCCGCCAGCCCCCTCTCTCTCTCTTCCGGCTAATTAGAATGATTCCGAACTAACGACCACGAAGTTCTCGACGCACAACCGTGTACCGAAGTCGAATCGCCGGCCGCGGATCGTCGTAAACGACGATATTTATGGATACGAAGTCACGAGACAAAGATAGAAAAAGAGGGAGAGGAAGATACGGAGAAAAAGGGTGGATAAAATGGAGAGAGTTAAAAAGAATGAAGCAAAGGGGAGGCAAAGGGTTAAAGATAGAACTGAATGTTTAGCGCGCAATTACATAGCGCGATAGCGTATTCGAATAAAGTTATTACCCGCCGTTGCCTTCGCATTACGTTATGCGAAGGGATGGTGTAAGCCGAGAGTGTGACCTTCGTATTAAAGGATGTTACGTGGATTCAAGATATCCATCGCGGTATAACTATGGTATCTCGTATGTAGGAGGTACGTAGGTATGTACAAACGATCGAATACCAATAGGGGTGAAATTTCGCGCGACCAACGATACATATACATACATCTCCTTTTTCTTCTTTTGGTCCTCTTCGGCATCACGTTACGTTCGAATCCGTAAGAAAAAAAACCGCCGATGATCCTGGATCGCGTGCGAAAGCGTTCAATCGCGAGCCCGTACGTCGACGCGTGATCGACGCGAGAAGTCGTTTTCGGCTGGCCCGTTTAGCCGACGACTGCTCCGTGCTACGTGAAATCTTGTCGTCGTCGTCGTTGTCCTCTCGCTACTCCCGAATAAAAACTGGTTAACCCACGCATCGTACAAAATCTTCCCCCTTTGCGACCCATGGTCCAGCCTCGGCGGCTGCTACAGCTGCAGCCGTCGCGAGATGTCGTTGCCACCTGACGTTTTCTCTCTTTGCCTCTGTTTCTCTTCTTCTCTGCTTTCTCGTGCACGGCAGCGTTGTTCAACGTTACGCAAAGTAAAACAAACTTTTCCTTCCACCTCGACCTTTTCTTCTAATTTCGTTGACGTCCTATCTCGCTCCCTGTTTCTCTCTCTCTCTCTCTCTCTCGCGCGCGCGCGCGCCGCTATCGTTCCCGGGTAAAAAGATTTTCTTTATCGTTTAATCATATTTTGCCGTACGTCATCGAGAAGCCGACGGTGACAACGCGATCCCTACATGACGTTACTTTTTTAGAAAAGAATAAGCATTTAGAAAGAGAGAATAGACGCCGTTGAACGGTCTTGCAAGAGGAGCAGACCTTCGTGAGCGAGAAAAAATGTGAGTAGGTATAACGATCTGTCGCGCGCCTCGAGCGTACAAAGCGACCGATTTGATTAGCTCAAGGGCATATGCATGTTCAAAGTCGTAAAAAGTCCTTCTCTCTCTCGTGAGAGACAATACGTCCTTTTCTTCTTGCTCGCTATCCTCTCATAGAGAGCAGAAATAAGAACGACTGGGTATAACGCATGCCAATTCGAAAGCAAGAAACGCTGTCGCCGTAATTGGTAGGTTTAAACTTCGAGCACGGCAGGCCGATGAGCGGGACGAGGAGAGAGGAATCGCATAAGCGCAAAAAGGCCGAAACTCATTATCTCGGTTTTGCCTCGGCCAACGCTCGCGGGCTGTCCCGGACTCTCCGCGTATTATCCTGATCCAATTTAGGTTATGGCCGATCCCGTGCACGCGACGGGAAAAAGCGCAAAGGGTGGAGTAATTAAGTCGACAAGCGCGTTTCGATGCCTGTTTATATGGGTCAGTCGGTAGAATCTTACCGAATGAAATTTCCTCTTTGATTATCCACTCGTCGCACGAATCTTCTTCATCCCCTATTTACGTACTCCGCGCTCTCTATTTTACTATTTACCGTAGAAAACGATCGTATCGTCAATTAAAATTAACTTAAAACACGTCGCCCTTTAGCACGTCGCGCTTCGAGATAAAATCGTCGTTGGCGGTTTAAGAATAAGTAAATAGGTTACCGACGATAATATGATCAACACAAATAACATTAAAAATGTAAAGTGGGCCGTCGCTATAGTTAATGTAAAAAACAATTGCGCTTTCTTCTGTAACATAAAGACTCCCCTCTCCTCTACTGTCCAAATTCGTCCCTCCTGCGCCCGCGCCATTAGGAGTCTAGTAATGACGCAATAGATAGGTATATATAGGGGAGACCGGGGCTAAAAGTCCCAAGGGCAAGTGGTCCCAGTCGTAGTTTTGGTATCTTAGGGTGGAAGGGGAAACGCATCCGGTGTATGGTGTACAGGTCTTAGTGAGTAAAAAAAAAGTGTAGTGGTGGTCGGTGTGTTTAGTCTTCCCTGGTTCCTTCAAGAGACGCATACTCCGACACTTAAAAAATTAATTTCTCATCATTGCTTAACGATATCGAAAAACGGACAACATGACAGTATTCTGCATGCTTTCTTCTTTCTAAATCTTGATGCATAGGTCAGGATTTTTGTCAAAAATCGATGCATCTCGGATTTGCCCGATCAAATACTTGTTCGAAAGAGGAAAGTCCCTTCTCTACGAATATGCAAGTCACGGTTCGATAGGATGGCTGGTTCGAAAGATACAGCAGTTTTAAGCTTGAAAACGACCCATATTCTAACACTTAAAAAATTTATTTCTCATCACTCCGTAACGATATCGAAAAACGGACAACGGAAGAGTATTCTCCACGCTTCCTTCTTTAAAATGAGCCATTAAACATTGAAATCGGTGGTGGTGTCCATTTTCGCAAAAATCATGATGCATACATCAGGATTGCTACATACAAACTCGTTAGCTTGAAATTGAAAAAAACGTGTTAAAAACGTCCCAATGCAAGCGGAAAAATTTCCATGTATTGCTAAGAAGTTGAACTTTACGATGGTCACCAAAAAATTCGAAAATATAAGCTACAAGAATCTGTAGAAACAAAAAACCTAAAATTGGGATAACTAGCCCCGGTCTCCCCTATAATACCACCGGGCGTTAGTCCTATCTTTTTGGCGACGGGCAGGCCTAACTGCCGTTAGTCTGTTATCGGACATGAAGTTGTTTCATTTTTTCACGTTTTTTCGTTTACCATTTATTTCGTTTGCGCGACGTGACGTTCTTTGTCTTCTCCGGTATAAAAATAGTAGAAAAGTCGTAAAGTTCCCGATCGTTTTATTTCTACCTTTGCGCACAAAGCCCTCGACGCGTAGGTACATATATAATGTAGCCGAACGTGAAATTTTAAACGAAAGCGAATATTGCGCGCGAGTCGTTGTAAGACGCGAAGGACGAGGGCTTTACAAGAGCGAAAGGTGTACGTTTTGGAAAGGGAGAGGTGAGATACGCCTTACCTCGTTTTTACGTTATATTATATGGAACACCAGACGGACTATAAATCATAGCAACAACGTACGCAACTCCAGAGAAGCTGCGGCGGGGCGGTGCGGCGCGCACCGGAGGAAATTTATGCACGGAAAGTGCAGATCGGAAATACATAATTCAAGATGGTCAATACGTGTAACAAGCGCAACTTGGATGCGTGCACGTGTGCGAGCGTACGCGCCCGTTCATTCGCGGCACACTGCCCATTAACTAGCCCTTCAAACTCGTAAAGCGAAATCATCGACATTCTGTAAAATAAGAATTGCTATTCCTTCGTAACGTCGAGCAACTTTCGTCTCCCACTCGTGAGAATAATTTTGCTGAGGGATTTCGAAAAATCGAAAATTTGAACGATTTATCAACGGAGAAATCGAGTTAATTGTGATTGCATTCGATTTAATAAGAAGCAGCACGGCCCTGACGAGGGCCGTACAATGCTCACCCGATACGATCGTCGCATGCGGGTCCTTTCACGTTAAGACCAAGCTATTGCATCGGACCTCCTAAACCGTAATAATAAAACGTTCCATTACGTGCTTGGCATATGCTCTCAAATCACGTAAGTATTATGCGTAGTCATCGAGCAAGCGAGCGAAGGCGGAGGTGGTGGAGGAAGAGGGGTAGGAGGAGGCAGTGGGAATACACTTTACCGTTACCGAATCGTTCAGGCGAGTTCGATGCGTGCACGAATCGAACGTCGTCGCAACGATTTTAATTCTTCCCTTAACGAACCTTACACGATCGCCAACTTTAAAAGCGAGGGACTTCGTTAATTGGTGCAAAATAGTTCCAAAGGAAGGAACTCCGAGGGCCGCTGATCTTTGCGGTTTCGTTTTAATCGTTAAACGAAAAAAAAAAAAAAAAGAAGAAAAAGGTGAAAACTTCCCCTCTAATTAATCCGTTATTTAACCAACAAGTAGATACGCGCAATTAGTGTCTGGAAATTATAACGACTCTCTCTCGGAGGTATCTAGAACATATCGTGTTCCCTTTTATAATTTCGTATCCTACAGAATCATGAAGCGTATTAATGGATCACGATCGAAACCTTTTCCCGTCCTACGTAATTTCGAGTCCTCGTAAAAGTCAATGACTTTCCGCATAACGATCGCTTCCGAAAACGCGTAAGCGCACGGGCGCTCTCGAACCTGGACGGATTCCGCGTTGATATTTACGGTTCTCGTTAAGCGTTCCAGGCTCAACCTTCTCGTTGTAATAACTCGAGAAACGAAAAAATTGCGGTTCCTCGAAGGCTCGGGCTTCCATTCCAGTTTGCGCGATCAAGGCTTTACGTTGTTCCGACCGACTGCCTGAACAAACACCGTTTCGGCGTGAGGCGAGAGAATTTTGCGGTTCCGATTATTATACCGTGTCGTAAACTTCGTAAAGAATGCTGCTGCGTTTACGCCTTCTCCCCTCGCCTCTCTCTCTCACACACACGCTCACCATCTCTGTCGTGTCTTCGCGAAACAGCTTCGAACAATAAGCTGCCTCTTCTCGCTTTTTACACGAGATGTAATGAACAGTGTAATGCGAGATATGTAAAAGATTTGAGAGAGAGCAGTAGCGAATGACGATCGAATGCTAATTTACTCGAAGACAAAGTGTCAAGACGTGCCAACGCGAGAGTCAGAATTGGCGAGGTGCGATCCGCGTTTCCATGATTTTATGTTAATTTAATGTACCGAACGATGCCTCGCATTCCAATGTCATTCCTCTTAATAAGTAAAGTACGCATTTCTTAAAGAGTCAGGAAGTCGTCGAACGATTTAAATCGGGTAGAATGACCGAACGCTCCTGTTTCTTATTTCTTTACCTATGCACCGACTGACCTCGGAAAAGAATAATGATTAAGAATTAAAAAACCAAGGATAAAAAAAAACGTTTGCCGTAAAATCTTGAGTTTATCTAGTTTAACGTACCGGTGTAAAGTACTTTTCCCATACGTGGGTCTTTAACGGCGAAGTACTTCTCCCTACGAAGCAGCGGAGGGAGACGCCAATGTGGGTGTGACTAAAGAAAATACAGCTGGTCGTTTACGCGGTACGCTTGTACATACGATAACGCGTTCTTGCTACCGTGCGAGGCTTATCTCGAGGCAGACTTCGCGGCCGGATCAGCCATACCGTTTTCTCCTACTCCTTCATTTGCATGAAAGTTCGCATGGTCGCCTCTCAATAAGCCGTAGTCGATAAGTGTGAGCGCGTACGGTAACGACGTCTACACGTTCGCGCTTTATAATACGTAAACGATATTTCAACATTATATATTATAATCCAGGTCTTTCTTATCTGTTATCCTTCTCCTTCGAAGTCGAGCTTGACCAAATCGAGCTTTTCTTCGAAAAGTGAAGAACTCTAGTCGAGATTTGCTTGCCTTCTGGATTTCTCTCGAATTTATGAAATTACCGATAACTCTCTTTCGAGAATAGCAATTTGTAGAAAGGAAAGGTAGAGGAAAAAGAAACGGTGTAGAAGCGCGAAAGAAGAAGAAGAGAAGAGAAGACGTTTCTCGAATGGAAGAGGCGCAATCGTTTTCTCTATGCCAAGGGTACATGAAAAAAGCGCGACTCTTCGCGACCCTCGCATACTGCCCTTTGTCCATATCCACTTGGAATTCTTAAAAGTCTCCCCCTCTCTCTCTCTCTCTCTCTCTCTCTCTCTCTTTCCTACTTCCTTTTTCTCACTATAAAGACCAGAACACCAGACAACAATAAGATGAAGGAAGAATAAGCGAGAGAAAGAGAGAGAAGAGAGGACTACGGTTAAAGTAGCGGTGGCGACGATAAAAATGCCAAGTACCTTGCAATTACATCTGCAGGTATAGCGATGGCTACAAGCGAACCAGCTGATCTTATCCGAAATATGCTTTTAGTAGAATATAAAGGTCTAATCTAAAC
Organism: Ancistrocerus nigricornis; assembly: GCA_916049575.1. Lineage (NCBI taxonomy): Eukaryota > Metazoa > Arthropoda > Insecta > Hymenoptera > Vespidae > Ancistrocerus > Ancistrocerus nigricornis. Next base: position 459,992 of record OU696665.1, read on the forward strand.
CAATAAAAAGCTTCTTCGTTTGAAAAACTTAATAACTCGCTGGTAAAGACCAGCGATGACCAAAAACATAATACGCTAAAGCGATTAAGCGCCAATGGACAGTTTTCAAAATTTGTTCAAAGCTCGCGTAAAATTCGTCGACATTTCTGTGACGCGAAGAAGCAAAGACATCGCAGAGTATTTGTCAACTCTTCGCTGCTACTACTAATAGAAGATGCTTCTCTGCGAATGGTAAGATAGACGGGAGGGAGAAAAAAAGAGGTAAGACGAAAGAAAGTATAGCGGACCTCGAACAGCACCTGCGACCTCCTCCGTCACGCGCGCTGCTTTACTTAACTTCATTTGCACGTTTATTATTCTTCTAAGTGATCGTTGAACACCTAGACACGATTCCTGACAGCATTAAGTCTATATTTCGCCGTAGCCGCGTAGAACCCGATAGATTCGACGAACATATCGCGGTGCTCGTGTACCTTTCAAGGTGAAACCATGGCAAAGGCTGAGAAAGGAGAGAAAAAAAGGAGGAGGAGGAAGAAGAAGAAAGAAAGAAAGAACGAGGAGGTCGAAGCCGTGCAATTTCAAAATGGAATCGAATGGCTAGTGTGAGTCGATCTCAAAGGCCGCTCGAATCGAACGAGCCTGTTTCTTTTCTTTATCCTCTCCCTTTCTTCTGGTGGTGCTCTTTCCTCTCGGGAAGATCCAAGAAGAGAGAAATCGATATGACCTCGCGCAAGGTCTAATTAAATCTATAAGGTTCCCGGTAAGCAGACGATGACCGAGCCGCAGCGCGCTGATGGAATTCCAGGTACACCACCGGCCGCCATAGAGAGAGAGCTTAGATACGAATTCCTCTCTTCCAATTGGACCCTCCTCTTTTCCTTCCTCCCTTCGCTAAGGTCGCTCGAGCAGAGAGAATAGCTCCGCACTGAGAGAAAGAGAGAGAGAGAGCGCGAGAGAAGTTCTCTCCAACTGAACGGTCCCGAGAAACAAACTGGTATGCCAACGGGATTTACGAGCACCGTCTTCGCACTTTTCCAAGTGATTAGGATCGCCGAGTGAGCAACGCGCTCGATAAGCTTCCACTTTCGATCCTCCGCCCGGTAGGATTTTATCTCGCGAATCTTGCGACTTTGCGAAAGAGCGTCATAAAATTATCGCTCGTTTTGCGTTGTAATTACTGAAAGTCGATTTACGAATTTTTGTTATCTTTCAAAGGAGCAACGTTCTTCGATATGATGAGTAATCGAGGACTCATGAAAAAATTATATTAAACTTCAACGAGTAGCAACCGAAGTGGGTACACTCGAATAAACTCGGCTGTCGCTCTATATAATTCAAGATAGTTACTTTGACGTCCGAAGCGCGTTCTCTCGTACTTCATTCTCATAAATTATATCTACGTTCCCGCGATTACGTTCTCGCGAAACCCTTTGTTTCCTCGTCGTCGTCGTCGTCGTATTTTCTCGAGGATAGGAGAGAAAAGAAAGAAACAGAAAAACACGCCACACCCTGGCTCGACGGTAATAATAATTGTTTCTGTCTCTCACATCTAAAATGGCGTCCTTGTCCTTGCAAGGCTACCGCACCGTGTACCCGCGCGTGCTTGCTCGTCTTTTTCAACGGTCCTGCGGGTAACGCCGTGGGAAAATCGTTGGTTCGCGCGATCGCGATGCTACCCGCCACCCTCACCTCCACTTGCAACGCCTTACCTTGACTGATCTTTTACCAAGATCAGTCCCCCTATGTCGACGCTACGGTCTTTACTAAACGCATTCGCGGTAAATATGGAATTAAATGGACCGAGACATTGCTACCGACGATATTAATAAACTTGGAGTTTCACATAGCCGAGAGTTTCTCGAGTACGAGAGTATCGCAGTAAGAAAAATAGAGATAGCGAGAGGGAGAGAGAGAGACAATCCTGTACCAACGCTCTTGCGGTATCTTCCACGAGTATCGTCGAGCAAAAGCGAGTCTCCTCTCCCGTTCTCGTAACTTCTCCGTCGTTAAGCGTTTTACAGTTTTTCGAGAACATCGACCAGTTGGCCGGGCGTTCGAGTCGATACATTCGAGTACCGGTCGTCGAATCGAATTTAAATCGTTCGGAGAAAGAAGCCGGCTATGCGTCGCGTACCATAACGTCGAATAAACAAACTGGTCTTTACATAAAACATCGACTTCGAGAGAGAGGGAGAGAGAAGCAGAAAGGGAACGACTGTAAAAATGGAACTAGAGATAAGACCCCTGAATGTGAGAGAGATAAAGAAAGAGGGAGGGGGGCAAAAAGATATAAAAAGTTAAGTATTTATACCGATCTACTTAAAGTCTAACGAGGTTACTCCGCGGATGTGATCCAAGTTAGAACGAATTGGTTCGTGTAGTGATACGCTCGATAATAGGATATTGCGTGTTATCTCGTTGCACAATATCCTTTCTTTTTTTTCCTTTCCCCCTCCCACCCCGTCTCTCTCTCTCTCTCTCTCTCTCTCTCTCTTTTTCCCGATTTAGCGCGGCAGCATTTCCAACGTTCATCGAGCACGGTGAAGACCAACGATCGTTTACGCGTAACGCGACAACGCGATACTTCATTATCGATTAAGCAATAAAATCCTACAATCAAGATCGTACCGTAACGTATACACAGGTACGCGGTATGTATACTTACGCAGAACATATGCAGATATGCATAGATATTACGCATCGCGACGGTGACTACGATAGCGCAATCGGTAGTGGACAAAAAATAGCGGTACCTAGAAGAATAAAAATAAAAATCTTTTCCATAGTGGAGCCTGCATCATTCGAAGACTTCTCATTGGCTTATTATTAAAAAGTTCACTTATCCAAACACCCATATCTTCGACAATTCTATTGTAGTTCTATATTTCAAGAGTAAAAGGGTCGAAGATTTGTCAAAGAAAAGAAAATCGTAGCTTTCCAATGAAGAGCAACTCGCTGGAACACGCGCCCTAGCCCGGAGGAGGAAACTCCATTCCGCTCGATTACGTTCGAGAAGGGGATATTATACGGAGGAACCATTATGGACGGTTCGCTTCTGCGGGTAACAGCTTCCCGAACACAATGGAAGGATCGTTCTATCGAATAGACCCACGTCTCTCGTACGGGAGGTTAAAAGAGACGTGCTAGTACGTATATTTTGTCGAGAGCACGACACAACGAGAACGTGGACGAGGACGACGACTTGAAGCAAAGTTTGCCAAAGACTGCTCGCTGGAGTACGGCTCGGCAGCTAGCGTGCCGTGCGAGATGGTAAAGCTAGTGGTGGTGGTTGTGGTGCTGGCAATGGTGGTGGTTGTAACGCTAGTGGTGGTGGGTCCACGAGATACGCAACACTACCGGCCTACGTGTTTCTTCTATCTCTGTGGTAGTGTCAGCGGGCCTCTTACGCTCGGCTCACTTTGCGCGAGGCGTCAGTGACTCCGGGTCCGCCGTACCGATCGGGTCTCGAGCTACGCGAAACCTTCCCGCATTCCCGTTCTCGCGAACAGCATTCGGGCTATCTTTCCATTGCAAAGAATAAAAATTCGTACATAAAGGATACGACGACCAAACGCATTGAACGGGTCAACATAATATAACCGTGGGATACTCGCGTTGGATTCGAGGTAATACGTCCTGATAAAGATGAACGTTTGGGAGATACGTAGGAATAACGAAACTCCGAAAGATCGTTCATCGTTTTCGATAGAGATCGCGACGAGCGGATCGTGACCGATCGTGATCTCGCTGATGCAATTCGAGCTCGCGCCCTCAACGCGAAGGTGACTCCGATCGATCGGTCGTCTCGTCGCTCGGACATGCAAGGAACGGGAGCGAGATATCGAGGCGCTTGAAAGACGCTCCATGGCCCGCGAGGGAACGCAGAGCGATAAAACTCGCAAACGAGAAGGAGAAAGGTTGAAGGAGGGATATGCATCTTACATAGCATCGTGAGAGACCGGAGATGCATCGGTAGATCGTTAAACGCGACGGGGATCGAACCGCGGGAGATAACCAACGTAGAAAAGAAAGTAGAGGAATAAGAAAGAAGCAACAAGAGGGAGGCACCGCGGCAAGCACGATAGATCGATCGGAGCGATCGAAACGATCGGCGAAACGAGCGTCGCTCCAGCTTCGAAATCATCACCGAATCTTTTTTTTTAACGTTCGAAGGAATCTCGGCCGATCCATCGTAAACCGCCGACTCGCGTGTGTTCTGCTTTCGGAAGCGTTCAAGAAACTGTCGAGAACGTGCCAAATCGAATGTACTAGGTACGTTTGTCGAATACAAAATCCTACCTCAATTTCACTGCGTACTGTTGCGGCTCTGTAACAGTTTATCTAGCAGCGAACGTGTCCCTTTCCTTTCGCGCTCGACGATCAATGAGAAAGGAAAGAAAAAGAAGGTAGATAGATAAATACATAGATAAGAAAAAGGGGAAGGAAGGAAAGAGCGCGTTGAAAGTGACAGTGAATGGCGGAGAGCGAAGAGGCCGAGTGACATAACCGAAGAAAGTTGTAGAGCGGGGTTGACGGACGGAAGGGCGGGGTGGGGGGCTTGAGAGAAGGGGGCGAGCTGTTATTAACCGGTAAACGCGCGGGCGCGCGCGCTTCTGTCAAGGTGGTGGTAATGAACCGGCGAGAAGGTGCGGAGATTCGAAATGCTTTCAAAGACAGAGAACGGTACGGTCGTCCGGCCGGCGCGAGAATCAAATGACGAATCGCCCGAGAGATCGGGCGCACCGCTTCTCCCCCACGTGTTTCCTAACCGATCGCTCACCTTCCGTTCGGTCTTTGTGCTTTTCGATCGTCCTTCCGACAGAGACGAGAAGCCTTGTCAGTGATATGTTGTTGGAGAAGCGCCCGAGATATAAATTGGAGGTTGATCGAGCGTTGATCGGCTTAAATTGATAAGTATACACATACATATAAGAAGTATATAAGAAGTGCGAGAAGAAGGAAAAAGGAAGTATGTCGTCGAACGGTGAATTCTCAACGATGTCCAGCGAGGAAATGCCCTCGTTACCGAAGAGTTTGCCGAGTTCGCGCGAAGCGACGGCCGAGGGTAGTTCCGGCTCGAGCGGGGGTTATATGCCGCTCCGAGAGTTCCTAGACCGATTCTCGCTACCGAGAGTCGTAAGACTCGAGGGCACCAGCGGCAGGCCCGTGCTCCTTTACAAGCAACAGCAGAGATCCCTCCGAGTCACCGCGACGCTACTGATACACCGATACCGGCACGACGTCAAGGTGGGACCAGAGATCGTCATTCCCGAAGGCTATCCCGGTGAGCTCTGCCAGAATCGTCAGCAGAATTCTTTCTTTCTTTCATTTTTATGTATATATATATATATATATATATATATTCTACTTGGTGTACCTATGTATATATATATATATATGCCACGAGCGTAGACCATGAAATCGATGTCACGCGATATCGTCTTCTACTTGGTAGCGCGTCGCTCTCTCGCTCCGAGACAATCGTCAAACTCGTCGTACGGCGACAAACCTTACGACTGACTCCCTCGTAAATTTTTACTTTGTAGGTACGTGGCAGCGTGAACGCGGCTTATATCGAAACGCGCGAGTAGTAACAGTAAATTGCACCGTGCCAGGGAAACGTTATTTAACGCCCACGAATTCGCGGAGACGCGATGAAAAGGGGCATAATTCACGACGAATCCGGGACGCAAAGCTAGCGCGAAATCATTTCTCCCCTCCCCCTCTCTCTCTCTCTCTCTCTCTATCTATCTATCTATCTATCTCTGTTCGGTTCGTGCCCACGTACGGCTTTCGATCTATGGACATACTAGTAAACGTGCAACGTACTGCGAATCGAACGTTTCCTTCTTTCGAGTTAAATAACGAAAAGATTTTTGTCTTTGGCAATCGAAGAGGAATCTCTTTCGCGGCGGTGCAAGCTACGAGTCCGTCCAATTTGAAGCGAACGTCGAACAGTTTCTCGTCGATCGCGACGATGGAAAGATCTCGAGTGCAAATTCTCAGGTGGTCTCGCGTAAACGGAACACGAGCCGGGTTTCAAAGTCCAGTCGCACTCCCAATGCGGATTTCTGACTAAAACGATTTAGCGCGACCAGTTTCCCTTCTGCGTCATCGTTGGAATTTGAACGCGCGCGCGAGCGTGGTTTCGTTTCGAGGCCGCTTGACTTTCGTCACACGGCTAATTCGATTAGTTTGACGCACGTGCGTGAAATGTGCGATTCGATTCGCGATCGTGAGAGTGCAGCGCGAAGGAACGTTCCCTCTGCTCCACGTCCGCTAACCTATTTATTTGTTTATCGCTTAACCGTGAGCCAGCGGCGCTTCTTCCGCAAGGAGAGATATAACGGAAAAGAGAGGAGGAAATGAGACGGAAGATTCGCGCTCGAGGAAAGGAGATCACGGTCGAACAGCGACGGTCTCGCTTCGCACGCTTTGCCTGCCCTGCTCTGCCCGGCTCGAGGAGATCTCGCCGAGAGTTAAGACGTTATAGAAGGATCGAAACGACGTCGTTAACGTCGAAGGAATTAGCGAGACGTCTCTCGTATCGCCGATGCTCGCCGCCGTCGCCTCACGTAACGTTCGTAATTTTCTCGCCGATGTGGAAAGAGAGAAGGCCGCGACAAAAACGTGGTACCTACCACTACTCGGCTCGTGATTCTCTTCCACGAAAGAAGAAGAAGAGACGAGGAGAAAGGGAGGATAGCATAAAGCTGCTGCGAGAGAAGGCGTATTAGAGAGACGCATGGATCACTTCGTGCTCGCTATATATCATCGTAATCAGCTTACGTTCGCGTGTAAAAAGCTCGCAAGAAAAGCAAACCAGTCTGTTATTCTCTATCTTTATCTCCACCTATCCACCCGAACAATTTCCAATCGTGAGAGAGAGAGAGAGAAAGGAAAGCGGTAAAAGGATGCTCTAGAAAAAGCAAATGAAGACATCGTTGGACACGATAAGAAGAGCGTTATTGCCATCACTTCTTGAATGAGTCTCGGATCAAAGTAACTAAAGTGGAGCGCGACACGCGAGCACGGGCTACGAGAAAACGTTCGACCGTTCGTTCGTTGGGTGCTTTCTTCTTATATATTAGAAGAAACTAAAGACCAAGAAGCGATAAGTAAACAGACTGATTATATTCGAAGCGGTAAAGAACGTTAATAGAAAATGTTGAAAGCTAGATAGAATTATACACCGTAGATGTATGATCAAGTTGAGAACGTACTGGGATATCCGTTTCTAATTTCACAAAGATAATAAAAAGGGAGAAAACGAGAGAGAGATACGTGGAACATCGCGTCTACGCGTTCTTGAAATCGGTAGTACGGAGAGAAACGGAATCTACTCCGACGGGGAACTTGAACCTTCAACCAGGATAAAATTACTAGAGAAGTTTCGAGCGAGCATCCAGATTCGAGGGACCGATAGCGAGGATGGACGATATCGCACAAATCACCAGCTCTCTCGGTTAACCACCATTCGCGAAAGCCCTTGCAAACGACTCCGGGCTCCAGTTTACAGTAATTTATTAGGCGTGTAAAAGCACCGTCGAGTGCCACGAGAGGTCGATGCCCGGACATTTTCGACCGAGTCACGATCGAATCTACCCTTTCGCGTGAGACCGCTACGAGCTTTCTTTCTTCCCGCCCTCGCTTTTTTCTTATATTCTTTCTTTCACGCGTGCCGTTCAAAGCGATGCCTCCCGAAATTTTATGGAACGATTTACGAGTTAATTCTATACCCGATCGTTCGGTACCCACCTTGTCGACTTTATAATGCGGCAGAGACTTTTTACGAGGGCTCGACAGCACCATTTGAGTTTGATTTATGAACCAGAATTTTAAAAAAAGAGGAAGCAACAAAATAAAAAGTAAATCGAAACGACTCTTTGAAAATGCGCTACAATCTTGCATTCAAGAAAAATAACACCGCGCTAATAACAATTCTGTCTGAAACGACGTTGCTTTGCAATCGGTGCAAGTTACATCTCAATGTAGTAAATTATACGTTATAATGACTTTGCTTTATCAACGTAGAGACGCGTACGCTCGTAGACTCTACTAAAAGTAAAGACCGTTCACAGGAGGTAGGTACGAGCCCTCGGTAAAATGTCTCCCGCGCTCCGCCTTTTATATCCATTCGATATATCGTTATTCCCTCAACTACTATTTCCAACCTAGACGGTTTTATGCGCAACGAGAACGTCCCGCGCCAGACAACGAGAGTCCGCACCCGTCCCGAGTCTTGATTTTAAATAACAGTCATTATGACGTAGCTATAACTCTTCGAAGCCGGATACAGAGAAATTATGCGGATGGTAAAGAAGGGAATCCGCTGTTTCGCTCTCTCTCTCTTCTTCTCTCCGCTTATATTTACGCTTTTCCCATTAATATTTCTACGCGAAACTTCATGTATTATTAACAACGACGTTCTTAAAGGGCGACGTTTTAAGTACGTTTTTAAAAGGCATACCCGAAAGATCGAGTCGACGATTAACCGACAAATTCGACCGCAATGTTAACGACGACGAATAAAGAGCAAGAAAGGAGGGAAGAGGGGAAATGCGAATAGACGAAGAAAAAGGGCTTTCGAGAGGTCGCGCTTAGAATTTCGGGAGTTGGACGATCCAAAGGTGAGAGAAGATAACATCTGCTTTTTCTTCAATACGGAGAGCAGCCGGCTTCGTCCGGAACCCTTACTCGTTTCGTACGAAAGAAAACTTCGGACCCCGCGCAACGCACCGTTCCTCGTCCGCCCTCATGCGAAAACGCTACAACGTAGAAAAATCCGAATCGGGATTGATTCCTTAAAACTTCTGGTTGAAACGTGACGAGCGATACAATGCGCTCGGAAAACATCTGCTTTCACGGGATCGATATACCTACCTATGAGACGACGATCAGTGAGAAAGGACGAAAAGGAGGAGGACAGTTTCCCCTGATGCTTTTACCCTAGGCACCCGTTTATAGCCCCCCCCCCCGCCGCCCCCCTGTACTCGCAAGTACACACAAGTACACGCGTATGTCACGGGCCCTACCCAATGTGATCTCCCGTGCCGAACGTTAAACTCTGACGCGTGTCTATGAATACCTTTTACAACGTGTTCCGTTTGGTAACGGGTTACGTTTACGACGCTATAATACTCGCGCGACTAGGGGCCGCGAAGCAGTGGACTACGTCTATGTCTACGTCTATATCCCGTGAACGTTTTTAACTAGTAATTCCGATAAAAAAAAAATTCTATTCCAAGTAGAACTTTACCACGCTGCCGCGTAGTCGACTCGTTAAAAGAAGTGTAATAGAACGAAGGAAAAAAAGGGTTCTCGCAACGTTCTTCCATCGTCTCAACTCGTCCGCTTTGCTTTCCGTGAATTTTTTCCAAGCGGATGTAACGATCTCCGTAATTACGAGCAGAAAGGCGCTTATACATTGGCGCTAACTATGTCGGATGCGCGTAGAGAAATGGAAAGTAAAGGAAGGCCGTTTACGCCAGGGTACCTGCTCTTCGCAATATTTTCTCTTCATGATCGATCGTCTCTCTCTCTCTCTTCCCTCCTCTTCTAATCCCTTTCTGGCTTTCTTTATCTTTGATTTACATTACGATTCTATCTTCTAGTAATACGAATTTTATTTCTCTCCCGTACACTATTTCTCTTTAATGAATTTCAAATGAGTGAGCATGGACTTTGAAAAATCTTTGTTTCGTTGAAAAATCAGAATACCGTCGATACGAATTTCGTAAGAATAGCAGCAGTTGCGTGACTCGTTAATTCATGAAACTTATGAATACAATAAGAAATCGTAGTAGGTATCAACGAAATCAGTTTTGACACGACTTTTCGGGCGTTTTAGCGTTTCCGATACCTAAATTCTGCGGAAACGTGCGCTTTGATTACGGCATTGAGGAAGATGAAGAGAAAGATTTCGTAGGAAGGGAAAAAAAGGAGACGATGCGGCATGCGAGAAGGTAGGAGAATCGGGAGCAAAGAAGGGGGACGCGTGTTTCTTAAAGACCGCGTCGTAGGAGGGGAGCGTGCGCGCCCGCGTTGGCATTCTTAAATCAATTAACGATGACCAAAAGAACCGACCGACCTTCGATCAGCCGATCCGCTCTCGGATCTTCTTCTCCCCCCCCCGCCCCTCTTTCTTCTTTCTTTCTATGTTTACCGACCCGCGCTACACAAATCGTTTCCCTTTAGTGGTCGGTGTTCGCCGACCTTTATTACGATCATCTAGGACGAATTTACAAGAAGGCTTCTTCATAGATTTTGCACCGATTTATCGCGTTTGAGAAATTAAAAAAATCTTCTCAACGATCTATAACCAAGCGCCTACCGCGGTTTTTTCCGAAGGAAGAGGTACTATTACTTTCAATGAAAGCTAACACACCACGGTTTTTTTCCACCCGCGAAATTAAATAATTTTCCTATACACAGATATATAAACGCCTAATGTCTCTCTTTTAACTTTTTCCATTTTTTCTTCTTTCCTTCGTAGGATGGTTTTCTGTGATATCCGGCAACAACGCGACGGGTAGCGCGCGCGTCTACAGAAGGGTGGAATCCTTGGTACGAGCCGGAGTGCCGGCCTTCCTTTTAGCGGCGCCATTGAAAGCGTACACTCTAACGCACTCGAAAATGGGTAATGTTCAAAATGAAAAAAAAAAAAAAAAAAAAAAATCACGGAATCATCGATCTCGCTTATCCGCTGCTGCTTGATAAAGCGATACTACCAATTTGAATATTTTCTTTGTATATTTTAGAAAATGGGAATCTTCGCGCTCGCTACACGAAAACAACGATCCGAGCGGGCGAGATTCTGCGACTGATAGCCGTCTTTCAAGACACGAGAAAATGCAGCTCCGTTACCTTCGGCATCTCCGGAGGATCGTCGGAGAGAGATCAATACGCGCAATGCTTGGATCCTCACGGACGCGAGGTTTTCGCGCCATTATCGGCGAGGGGGGAATTCTATGCGATCTGCCAGAACGGAAGTCCGGATACCGGAAGCGACGCCGTACTCTACAAGGTCCATCATCTCGCGAAGAGGACCTTGCCCCTAAGAGTATGTCCCTGTAAAATGAATAATATTTATCTTTCGAGTTATCGATTAATTTTATCTTTCATAGGTGCGACTGATCGCTGGCCCGTTGCCGGTACCATTACCAAGAGAATACGGTGGGCTGATGCAATTGGAATCATCGACGCGCGGTCCGATCGTTCTGGGATGTATAGTTCCGGAAAGGCCGGTCCATAATCCAGAGATGCTGGAGTTGGTCGTGTCAGGTAACGGTGCACCGAGGGTGAGAAGGGCACGTTTGGGTTATCCATCGGAAGCTAGATTATTGGCGTCGCCGAAGATGCAGAGACTTCTCGCCGCGTGCAGGTAAAACATGAATCGATCGGTTATCCCTTTTCTTCTTGCTTCGTCTTGCTTTTATCCCTTTTAATTCTTTGATTCTTGTTTCTACGAAATACGCTTATACGACGCGATGACCCCAATTTATGAGCACTCGTTTACGTGTACCGCGTACGGCTATTCGATCAATCTCAATTTTGGATCACCGTGCACGTAAAAAATTGGTCTGTTAAGCGATTAAAGAGCGTTGCTCGCGATAGATAAACGAAGAGAAGGCTCGCGGTGTCTCGCGCGTATTCGATGATGATTCTAAGAGGAAAAAAAAGGGGTTGCGATGGGAGATATATATTCATATATATATATATATATATATATATAGAGAGAGAGAGAGAGAGAGAAAGAGAGAGCAGTGACATAAAATATTCGAAACTGGTAGACGATTCGCACTTACCATTTCTCTTCTCGGATCGGAGATACACGTAGGAACGCGAGTTGTTAAGCATAAATGCAAAAGGCGCGTTCAAAGTAATGCGACATATACGTCGATGTCACGTAGGACGGTACGCATTCGAAAGATGCAAAGCGTTCGCGAATGCACGTTCGTGCGTAGCTTAACTGGTTCTTCCACTTTAGCCGAGCAGTCGGAGATCGTGCAACGGAACCACGAGTGGCACCTTTGAAATTACATCCAAGCACGGAGAACCTAAAGGAGATGCATTTGAAAAAGATCAAGCCGAAGCCGGAAACTCGACCGATCCTTCAGAGTTTGAGAGACGGCCTGGAGCAGCTGAAGAAGACCACCGTAAGGGAGAGGAGCCGGACGAGGCAAACCGCTTCCGGGAATGGCTCTGGGAGCTTCCTCGAAAGAATCTCGAAGCTCGCTCAAGGTGGTCGGGGCAGAAATCCCGCCAAGAAATCGGCCTCGTTTACTTTCGCCGTTAGACCCGAACTAGCTATCAAGTCTCAGGAACGCTACTCCAGTTTGGAGCCAGAAACTACCTCTCGGCAGAGTCGCGTCGCTGACTCTGCTACCACTTCCAAGCAACCTGTACAAAGATCGGTGTCGACCAGCGTCTTGGAGGTTCCACCGACGAGCATCGAACTTCAGCCAAATTATTCGCGCGTCCGCGACAGCCTGACGCCCCTCCCGCCTCTTCCCAAACCTGTCAAGCCAAAAGCGGACGAAATTTATGCCGAGATATGCGACAACGATGCGATCGTTCAGGTACAAAATTGTCCTGGTAGTCACGTCATGGCCAGCATTAAGATCATCGTAAAGGGTAGCGACGCACCATTGGAGGAACGAAATCCGACTCGCAAGGACAGATACATCAATTCGATTATTATAAACGATCAGATCGACTCCATTATTACCACAGAGGACGAGGTCATTTATAATACGATATTCTGAGGAGATTCGACTACGGCTACTGCGGTCTAACAAACAACGACCGGTATGAAAACTTTCCGTTTAGAAACTAGAGATGGGCTGTGTGCTTCGTGATCGATAATCGCCACCGATCGTAATTATTATTCTCTTAGTTATTCCTTTTTTTCAATTTGTATTATAGATAATACCCGCGTAAGAGCGCCTCCTTGAAGTACCGCATCTGTAAGTTTAGTAACAAGTTTTAATATACTTTGTACATACGTATTTCTTTGCCACACGTATTATCTGCAAGGCTGCATACGCATAATCCAATTGCGGATCGCTCGATGTCATTAATAAAAACACGATTCTGTAATTCGCGAATGATAAAGCTGAAATAACACGAGTTTAAAAGTAATCCTTTTTATTTATCATCTCTTCGAGGACGAGAAAAATAAATGTACGTATTTTATGACCTCCCTTCCATTTTTTTTTTCTTTCTCTTCATTAATAACCTTTGTACATTAAATTTATTTCGAATTCTGTTCTAACTTTCTTCTTCTCATTGGTCTTTTCCTCTTCAACGAGCTCACGGTCTTGCTTGTCTTTTTCTTTGACTTTGGATTTGCTTCTATAACTTTTTTCATAACATCGACCGCTTTTGCGTGGTCTTCGCTTAAATTAAAATCCATATTGATATCGAGATATTTTCCAGAGAATCCCTTTGGAAATAATGGCTTCGATAAGAGAGAAGCCAATCGATGTCTCTTTGCCTTTAACAGACGTCGCATATCCGCGATCTCTTTGGACTCCATTGTACTTTCTCTGCGATTGGATACGAGAACGATTAATAAAATAAAGGAAGGATTAATGTTGAAAAAGAAGGTATCTTACAGTTGATCTTCGTCTAAAACGATATCCATGTCCTCCACCGCTTTCCGTAGCCAGCCTTTGTGCACGTTGTTTCTTCTACATTTTAATTCCAAGTTGTCTATTTCTCTAGCAACGTCGACTCTTTCTTTTACAGCCACCAACAGTCTGTCTATTACAGGAAATGTGGGTATATCTTCGGCTAAAATAAAACATAAATATTCGTATTTTTTAAGCAATAAAGACAACGTAACGTAATTCGTAGCGTAAACAGGACCATGTAGACGCACTTCGGCCAAGAGTTATGCATAATTTGCTATAATTCTGCTTTTCCGACGGTTCCATCATAAGTACAGTTATTCCCTCTTTCTGAGCCCTCGCTGTTCTACCACTTCTGTGTACGTAACTCTGTAAATTTATTAACGAACGAGAAAAGTTAACTAGAGTTAACTAGCGATTAACTAAAAAATTGAATTAACATGCACCTCGGATGTTCTAGGCACTTGGTAATGTATCACATGTTCGACATTAGGAATATCTAATCCTCTTGCGGCCACATCGGTCGCTATTAGTAATCCATTTTCATCATCTTGGAACCTGAAACATTGTGCTTTTCTTATTGAATTTAGGTCCAACGAAAACTCGAACGTATTTTCTTACCTTTCGAGATTTTTCAAACGTTGCCTTTGTATCATGCTAGCGTGAAGAGGCAAAGGATTGCACTCCAGTATACCGAAGAGGGTGGCCAAACGTTTAACGCAACCGATGCTGTTACAAAAAACTAAAGTTCGTCCGCTATGCCTTCTTAAGAAGTAGTAAAGATAATAATCCTTGTGATCTGTCGTACAAGCGATTCTACATTCTGTCAGACTACTAGCAGTACCTGGACAAAGAATAGTATATGTTATAATTATTTATTTCATCTTCTGTTGCTTCTGGCTTTTTTTCTTTATTTTTGCGAGAAGAATTCGAAAACAATAATTTCCTTACCGGTTTCTTTCGTGATATCGACTATTTTGGGATTTTTTATTTTTAACATGTCTATAACATTTTGCAATTTTTGACCAGGCGTAAGTTTGAATATTCTACTTTTCCCAAACTTTTTCTTTTTTCTTTGTAAATAATCAGGGATATCGTGAACCATAGTTAACGTAGCGGAAAATACGAAAGTTTGCCTCTTTCTCGAGTTTCTTTCATTTGCATTGATTCTATCTATTATAACTTCTAATTCTTGGAAGTGTCCTCTTTCTAACATTCTATCGGTTTCATCGATCGCTAAATACCTGAAGTACGCATGCCGATTTTATAGAAATTACAACGATTGGAGAAAATATTCATATATTATATATATTTTATACGCATACTTAATAGAGTCCAACTGGTTCAGATGCGGATTACCCTCCTGTATCAATTCCCATAATCTCCCTGGCGTTGCAATTACTATTTCTGGACCTTTACCTAAAAGTCTTTCTTGTTTAACAGCAGCCATACCACCTACTACAACTGCTATCTAAAGGAAGAACAATCTTAATTTGCAGGTAGGTACACTGGCTACCAATATAATTTGTATTACCTTTACATCAGTATATTTTGCTGCTTTAACAAGATGATTTTTTATTTGAATAGCTAACTCTCTTGTCGGTGTCAATATTAATGCGTATAATGGTTTTTGCGACAAAGTTTTACTATCCTCCATTTTGATATTATCTATCACACGAACGCAACCAATTCCATCGGCTTGAAGATTATTCTCTTCGGATCCCTCGTCATTCCCTTCGGAATTACAGCGATCTTAAATATATGTGGATAGAAACGATGATTATCGCATTGAAATCGTTAAAAAGATACCGTTCATATCGTTACCTACCATCTTCATTATCCAAGCATTCCAATTCTTTTTCGTTGCTATCGCCTTGCTGTAATTGACCTTCTATATATGTTTTGGAAATTTTAATCTTTGTTTCCAATATACCATTTAAAATGGGAATACCAAAAGCTAAAGTTTTTCCACTGCCAGTCTCAGCTGCTCCTAGTATATCTCTGCGTCCCAATATCGCTGGTGCCAGAGTTAGAGACTGTATAGCTGTTGGAGAATGAAAGTTTTGATCCGCTAAAGCTCTTATAATTTCGTTGGGCACACCGAGCGTACTCCATGCAGAAACATTAACATTTCTTATATAATTTTCATCTTGATCGGTCCTGTTATTTGCACTTTCGCAAGAACTTTTTCTGGACTTTTCCATCTCGATCAACAATTTTTTGTTCGGTTCTTTAATTTTAGCTTTCTTCAGGCATGGTTCTACACCTTTATCATTTGTTACTTTTTCTGCTAGACTTTCTGCGTTATCGCATTGCCATTGGGATGCCAACTGAAAAAGATTTAAGTAAAGAACAAGTTATCAAAGAGAATGGTAAAAACGAAAAGGTTAGAATAGAAAAAAAAATAAGATTACCTTACTCCTTTTCTTAGATTTCTTGTCGGTCACTACGATTCTTGCCTTCTTATTAGATTTCTCCAATTTATAATCAGTTAATTCTTCTATACCGATCAAACCATCAGCGTATCCATCGGCAAATACTGCTCCATCCAATTTTACCGGCTTCCATCCACTAGACTCGACGCGTTTTATTCTCGTCATTTTTACTTAATTTTTCTCTTCTCTTGATAAATGATTACAATTACTCTCCACGGAATGAGGTATAACCTTACTTCTTTTAAAACCGATGCGAAACAGCGAGCGTCACGTGATCGTGCCTCGTACCACGAGGCTCGTAGTGAATTCGATGAATCGATTATCGAGATCGAATGAACAACAATCCCCATATCGATTATTAACATTGAAATTAGAGATGTACCGACTACAGACCAGTGATGCCAGAATCATGGGACGTCGGATGTCCCACGACCCCCACTATGACCTACCGTCGTCCCCCACTTTACCTCCACGGCGCTCACACACACAGCACCCTACTCTTGTCCGTGTGCATTGCCCGTTCGCAAGCGGTGCACACGGACAAGAGTAGGGTGCTGTGTGTGTGAGCGCCGTGGAGGTAAAGTGGGGGACGACGGTAGGTCATAGTGGGGGTCGTGGGACATCCGACGTCCCATGATTCTGGCATCACTGCTACAGACCAGTGATGCCAGAATCGTGGTACGAAGGACGACCCACGACCCCCACTATGACCTACCGTCGTCTCCCACTTTACCTCCACGGCGCTCACACACACAGCATCCTACTCTTGTCCGTGTGCAGTGCCCGGTGCAAAAAAAAAAAAGTTTCCACACGGGGATCGAACACGGACCGCCCGCGCCGCAAGCGAGTTCGCTACAACTCGGCCACTGCGCCGCTCTTGGATGGTCTTCAAAGTGACCGGTATACGTCCTACACGTAAAACTTTAAAGCCATTTTTCTCGAAAGTTTATGGCTAGTGCGCGCTCTTACTTTGCAAATCGAATTTTCTAAAGGTATACTACAAACCTGCAAAGTGTCATCCCGAAGTCAATTTCCGAGGCCGTAATGTCCCCTTGATAGTGGGGGTCGTGGGTCGTCCTTCGTACCACGATTCTGGCATCACTGCTACAGACCGATTAGTCGGCTAGTTGGCTAATCGGCCAAAAGTGTAGTCGATAAATCTCTAATCGAAATTTAAAAGCGTCGCGGCGCACAGTGGGCAAAAATCGAGAAAAATCGGCGTTTTGTCTTTCCAGGTTGATTTTCGAAAAAAAAAAGATATATTCTTGTTGAAGAGACCAAATAAGGCGGATCGACACCCTTCTCAAGTCACTGGGATCAAAAAATTGAAAAAACCTAACTTTTTATTGGGGCACCATTTTGAAATTTTGCAGACGCTATCTTATAGTAAATCTTAATCTGAACACAATATATTCTATTTAATTTTTTCGAGAAACGCTTCCCTAGAGAGTTATGATTAGAAATATGTTGAAAAACGTGAGATTTTTCGATTTTCAACCTGTTATATCTTCCAGGAGGGGACGGCTCCAGAAATGGGCTAATCGTCGTTTTGTAAAGCGTACTCTCTTTAACAAAACGTAATAAATTTTAAGAGGCTGCGATCCCTCGCGGCTGAGATATATCCAATCAAAATGTGGATGTTTTCTGTAGATAATAACTCACTGAAACCTAACATATGCACTCTCGTATTTACATTTTATTTATTATTTTAAGTAAAAATGAACTCGTTTCCTCACCACCTTGCGGTAGAGTTCTATTTCGGTGCGTTTTTTTTTTATCATACTTAATAGTGGTTTCCCCTGTAGGCCTAGTCCACTACTTTATCAACTCGTCCGAGTTTCACTTATAAAAAAGCTACTAAATTAAGTAGTTAACCAATAACATCCAGTAGTACGTTACATATAATAATACTAATACATATGAATTGAAGGAAATTGTAATATTAAATTTAAATCGGAAAATAAATAATTAAATTTTTATCGTAGTATCTAAGCACATAACGTACTTGGATATTTTTGCTTCACCCTTCTTCTTAATATATACATATAAATTTTACAAGATTCAGTCCTATTTTGCTAATCTTTATCGAAACGCGATTTTAAATATCAGAAAGCTCTAATAGTTCTAATGCTTCGGGGCTCAAGTCTTTAGTTAAAATAACTAAAGAGAGCTTGATTCTTATATGAGATATATAAGGATCAGACGCAAGCAGTAAATGATGCAATACATCTTCATTCGAATCTTGTCTAGAAATTTTTCTCGAATGATTTTCTCTTGATTTTCTAAATTTTTTGTGACATGCTTCTTGAGCTTCCTCGGACATTTTTCCTATAGGCATTATACAATTTTTTATTATAAAAGACCCGTGAATTAAAACTTTATGCACAGACGCGGGCATATAATACCACTCATAACACGACACAAACTCTTTTGCTGTACATTGTGCAAAAGAATCAAATTTCTCTAAATTAATAACGTGTGGAGACGAAATGACTTGCAATATAGTACTGAATTTTCTTATAAGTGAAACTTCAAGACCAGTAATCGAAGCTGAAAGTTCGGGATTAGCAAAAAAGCGTCTAGCCGTATTTCCGTCGTTACTGCTTCCCCAACCTTGTTTGACATGGTCAACTAAAAGACCCATTTTCGACTTAAAATCGTTTTGAATTTCAGCCTTTCTCGCTTCTCGAATATTTTTCATCTCTACAGTCGAGGCTGACCATTTTTTAAAAGGTAAATTATATGCAACGTGAAGTAAACATTCAAACATTCTTATCCACGCGTGTAAGGAGGAAATTCCGAAATTAAATTCTTTAACCGGGACTTTATCTTTTAGCAATTCCAAATGATTCATTTCTTTAGGTGTAGCTTTACATATATAACATCTCTGAGATGCTTTATTTTCTGCTAAAATATTACAAATTTTATTATCAATCATTGTTAATATTAATTTATGATTTATTGTTAACTGGCGCGATTCTAAAATAGTGGGTTCTAATTCATTTATTTGTTTTTTAATTCGCGATATTTCATTATTAACCGAATCTACTGTTTCTTTAATAAATTCGAATTTAATAGGCCTGCAGAACCAAGTTGAAGAAGGAGTAGGATTTTCCCATATAATCTCAGAGTTATTTTCATCGTAAATCCTTAGAGGAACAATGCATGACATGAAAACAGCAGAATCGTACCATTGCTCTACAGAATTGTAATATCTTTGTTTGTATTCGGCCTGGCCAGCAGCCCCATCGCAGCCCCATTTACTAATTAATTTAAAAACTTTATTGTCGAAATTCTTTAAATTTAGAGACTTTATAATCCTTTCTACAGTGTGATCAAGTAAACCTTGTAAAGAAATTTCAGCACTGTTTTCAGTAATAGATATGCATTGATTTGGCGGATAGCAATCAATTTTTGCCTTAGATAAATGATAATATGATGGAAAGAATTTACTGTTCAGATTTATATTAATTTCTTTAGCAATGGTAAGATACTGATGTTTTGATAAATCAGCCGTTACATATAGAGCCAAAGCCTTTTCATTCGATAAGACTTTATTAGGATCATCTAATTTACGGCTTTTACAAAATTCATAAACCCTATCTCCTTCTTCAGGCTTCTCTAACAAAAAATCGAATACTTTAGCTACACCTTTATGTCCACGAGTTTGAAGATTTCTTTTTACTGCAGCTACTAATTCTTCAAATGAAAATTTTTCAAGAAGCGAGTCAGATGATCTATTTTGTTGCCGCGAACTATAGCTTTGAAAACTTTTTGTAAGTATCGGTTTTGTTCCTTTACCTACAAAAAATTGTTGCGAAAGCCAAACGCTATTATTACGAAGAAAATTATTTTCAGTATACCGCGCCTGCTTCCATTTCTTGGTTAAAGTTGCAGAAAAACTGCGGAACAACGTTTTGAACTTTGCTAATTGATACATACCCGAAACAGCATCAGATAAAGGTACTTCATTAAGTAGAAATTTATAGTCACTAAACTTCTTAGAAGCATTTTTAAAAAATAAATAGACATCACAGTTAGTGGAATTAATTGTCAACTCCATTTTCTAAATTATCAATGCGAAAATATATGGAGAAAGATAAACTAATAATTGTAACTTGACATAATTTGATTTAAATAATACCAAAATGTATTTACAAAACTATATATTTCTTACAGACTTGTAGAAGAAAAATTCAACAAGATTAAATGAAGTTGACAATTAATTAGTAAAAATTATTAAGCAAACAACAAATAAAATTATTAATCTCAATATTGTGTTGATGTATAATTTTATGCGGGTTTTGAAAGTAAAACGTACGTAAATTATATTTAATTTTCTTTAATATGTATCTTTGTTTAAAATAAAAACATCTGAAATATACAAAAACCGCATGAAATTATGAATCAACCAATAGATAACAGATTCGCACAACCACACAGTCTCACAATCTCACAATTTCACAATAAAGACATATAACCACTTTCTTTTTTTGGAGTTGAATAAAAATTCGTAAGTAACACGCACAGAAAGAGTACGAAAAGATTAATTACGCGTCTCAATAAACACATATCACACTAAGTACGTATAACAGCTTTCTTTTATCGAAATTAGTTAAAAATATACACGTAAGATGTACAGGAAGTGTACAAGAAAATTAATTATACGTCTTTATTGAACGAAGCTAGGCTACGAAGTGACATAAACAGTCTTAACGGTTAAAAAAAAGAAAAACGCTTTTGTTTTCAGCCGTTATGCTCGCGCACGTCTTTAACGACTAGAAACAAAGTAGCCTTTTTCATTTCTCGCCGTTAAAAGCGAGCCATTGAAATTCCGTTATTTATTAAGATGAATAATTTTTGTTGTTGTTTGTTTAATAACTAATAGCTAATAGCTAATAGCTCATTTAGTAGCTTTTTTATAAGTGAAACTCGGACGAGTTGATAAAGTAGTGGACTAGGCCTACAGGGGAAACCACTATTAAGTATGATAAAAAAAAAACGCACCGAAATAGAACTCTACCGCAAGGTGGTGAGGAAACGAGTTCATTTTTACTTAAAATAATAAATAAAATGTAAATACGAGAGTGCATATGTTAGGTTTCAGTGAGTTATTATCTACAGAAAACATCCACATTTTGATTGGATATATCTCAGCCGCGAGGGATCGCAGCCTCTTAAAATTTATTACGTTTTGTTAAAGAGAGTACGCTTTACAAAACGACGATTGGCCCATTTCTGGAGCCGTCCCCTCCTGGAAGATATAACAGGTTGAAAATCGAAAAATCTCACGTTTTTCAACATATTTCTAATCATAATTCTCTAGGGAAGCGTTTCTCGAAAAAATTAAATAGAATATATTGTGTTCAGATTAAGATTTACTATAAGATAGCGTCTGCAAAATTTCAAAATGATGCCCCAATAAAAAGTTAGGTTTTTTCAATTTTTTGATCCCAGTGACTTGAGAAGGGTGACGATCTGCCTTATTTGGTCTCTTCAACAAGAATATACTATTTTTTTTTCGAAAATCAACCTGGAAAGACAAAACGCCGATTTTTCTCGATTTTTGCCCACTGTGCGGCGCGGCGGCGTTGCTCCTGCGAGTACGAAGATAAACATAAGATGTTTGACACAATATTTAACAAAAAATAATTAGTAAAAGCACGATTGTTTCGCGTATGTTCAGGTCGTGCTTTTATTATATTTACATATATAGAGGTCGAATGATTCAATAATTTTATTAAAAAAATGAATTAGTTATAAACCAAACCAAGTATATCTTATAACCTTGTATTTGTGTCGACGAAAACAGTCACGCGAAGTCAAACGTATTGACATTCGCGCATCAATACAATACATTTCTGTTCAGCTTAAATGAAACGTGTCTAACCACATGCCACAGCATGAGGCAACAAATGATACGCACTTGCGTATGCTTTAATTCTAACGATTCTCCGACATCTTAGTTGATGCAAAATAATAGCCCGATACAAGTAGTATAGTTTTACAACCCTCTTATAAGTCATCGTGCCTCTGCGTCACCTAACGATAACAATTTTTTTTAACGAACCTTTCCACTGGCCAACGTTCCCAGAATTCATTTGTGTGTATACAAGACGGAAGGTCGAACGCCTCTCGATCGACAAAAACATCCCCCGTGTATAGAGCCGTAACGCTCGACGCGTAGTCGCGATCTAGAATCAGTTCTGTATCCGATTTATATAAGCGAACATGTATGCGAAAGGAAAAAAGTTCTTCAGTACACCATTCAAGGTAGGGGCAGGGAGTACCTCGGCATCAGTGTCAAATATAAAATCTAGCTTCTCGGAAGACGTAGTACAAGTAACACGAAAAAAAAAGAAAAATTTCGTACAAAAAATTAAAAGAAAAATTCGGATAGAATCGGAAAAATCAGATAGTGAATGGGAGACTCAAAGTTCTCTGGAAGATAACTCTAATAAGAAAGACGAAGCAACGCCTAAATTAATCGAATCACCGGAACCCGTGCAGGATTTGGAAGTTGAAAGGGATCATGTGCTTTCGTCACCTCTTATTAGTCAAAGAGGAAAAAACACAGGTGAGTTTTTTATTCAGGGTTAATTTGTTGTTTTTTTTTTTTTTTTTCAAACCCCGTATTTTCCACGAGCACCATTATCCAAACACGCGTTTACGTATGCAAAACAATTGGACAATTATTTTTTTTGTATATGAACGAAGACAGCGACGATGTCTCGGCTGTGCCTACCACATCTAATATTACAAGCGATTGCCGCAGTAGGAAGAGACCATTTCCAGCGTTGATTCTAGAAAGGGTTTATGTGCCGTACGACGACGACGAGCTACCTTCGAAAATGGCCGCGAATAAGTTCACAGGACGAATGGGAAAGTGGATTACGAAGAAAACCAAATCCAATGACATCTCGATTGCGAAGAAATCCAAATACGATGGCATTTGGTCAGGTGTGAATTGGAGAGCAAGTCAGGAAGATTCTGATTTATTTGATGAAAACAATAAAAAAATGACGTTCAACGAGTTTCACGCTAGATCTAAAATGAAAAAAGAAGAAAGCAAAGGTACCGGCTGCCTTTCGCAAGGGAAATCTATGGTTCGAATTCGATCGGTGGAAAAACTTAATAAAGTTTTTGTTTACAAAAGGACGGACGGACATTTCGTAATTATCAAAAACTAGGTAATATTATACATACATGTACTTGTTATATACCTACCGATTTTTTTTTTTGTTAGCTATATGCATTTATGATTTATATTTATTTATTTATTATTTATGTTATTTTCTTTTCTATTATATATATATATATACTATTCACTTATATATATCAGATATATTGGGAGAGCTTATACCGTGTTACAATATACAATTAGTTCAATTGGTACAATTATCGTATTATTAGTACATATATACGTATGGAAGAAGAGAGGTAATTTGTATTGTTTAATAAATATATAAATAAAAATACTATTTATTTTATTTATATTATTTAAGCACAAGATAGCACATAATATATGAATGACATTTCGCGATTGACTATCCTGACTTTAAACTATCTGGATTCGACGTGGACGACGTAATGTTTTCTGTCGATCGCATTGAATTATCCGGGGTTGCGTCGCCCTCGACAGATTTTTTACCCTCTACAAGTTTTTCACGATCCGGAGATTTTTCTATAGTTTCTTCAGCTTCGGATATCTTTATGTTCTGAATTGATGATGTGAAAACTTCTTCCAACGCGTTTTCGGAATTTTTAATAACTTGAGTAGAAACTATCATATTTTGTGCAGTCGGCAAGGGTAGCTTAGGTACAAGCGTAACTTTTAAACTTGCGGTAGGTGGTAATAGAAACATTACAGGCTCTAATATGCTTTTAAAGTCCAAGTATGTGATGCCCTGAAAATATGCCCAACTGAAGTACGCGATACGATGATTGGTTCTTTTACATCTATACGTAATGCATACCTCTTGTTGCAAGTCGATTTCTGAAATTCCTAAATGCATCGAGACTTGTTTCGGCGGGAAAATAGCGTGTATGCAGTATTGTACATAAGGTATTAAATATTCGCTCAAACATTCTACGAGCTTAACCATGTTATCCCGTTCCATAGCGGCAAAGGCCTATATTAATTATATTCAATTTTAACAAAGTAGAAAATATACATTTGGCAAAGTGTATTTATCACTTTATACCTGTTGTTCCTGCTTGTAAAAATGTAATATAGCCTTAGCCACAGAGTGCAATGATTCTTGTAAAAGTTTCGTACACATAGCGGATACGGCGACCGGTGGGCACAGACGAAGTTCGTTAAATGCAGCGATTAAACCATTGCAATATTCGGCCAATGGGTAAAATTCTACTAGTTGCTCCGGTGGTACTTCCTGATAAATAATATCTATGTGTATTTTCGAATATACATAAAAATGGATAAATTGATATACGTGAAAAATAATGTACGTACAGATTTGGCTGACGTATCAGTCTTTATGTCAGTCCTTTGCGGCTTATTAATTAATGTAAATGTCTCCATATCTTTTTCAAATTTTCTCGTTGTTCTACGAACAGCTAAATCTAATCTATCTCCTATTACTCTTACAAAAATATCACACATTCGTCCAGTAAAATCGGCACCTACTCTGCCAAATGATAAACCAAAGTAAGTACACTGACCCAAAATGGAATCTATGGATGTTACACCTGGTAAATCTTGCTCTAACGTCGTAAGGAACTGTGATATCTAAAGTAATCATAGCAAGTTAGAAAGTTTTATCCGTTGGAATAATAAATTTTAAACAAAATGTATACCTTCTCATCCAACCAATGATAAAATATAGCTGATTCATTCACATACGGATCCCGACCAGGCATTATCAGTTCATCGTCATTGAACATGGCTCTATATTGTGTTATAATATTAAATAAGTGTATCCTCGATAACTCTATGGTCTTTGTTATATGGAGATTTGCTGAAAAAGTAAAAATTGTCAAATACCGATCATTTACGAATATGTTACTAACGTAATGTGATTAACTAACGATCATCTTTTGGAATGGTATTTAAAAGACTTTGCAGCCAACTGTCGCGCGCTTGGAGAAATTTTATACGAAGCTCAGGCTCTGTAAAGGCATCCATAGAACGTAACAGTCCTACCAGTTGCAAACATCTTGGAAGTGGTAAATCTCCTCTGAGAGATCCGACCACTTGGCCCACCATCCCGGACCAACTGCTTTCAATTTCTGCTACTATGGACTAAATGGTTAAACAACAAAAAGTATAAGACTATGTTTTATATTTATGCATATACTTTATTTCTTACGCACCGCTATAATGGGAATATCACCATGCTTGACTCCTAACTGGCGCGCATATTGAGACAGCTCTAACGCTTCATTATACTGATTACTTCTCAAACAAGATTCCATCAACTGTGGCATCTCCAATACCTCGAGTAATTCTGCATTTCTCGTCAACGTTAAGCTATTTATTCTTCTACGTGCACTAATATCTTTTGAAGTATCACAAAACGTTTGGCACTTCTCCACAAATTCTGGAATCTTTTGCACCAGCCTATCGAGGCGTATTTCGGTTTCATTAAACTTGAAAAGATATAACGCGACTGGTCAATCGTCATGTTAAAGACTGGAAATGATTAGACGTTCTTTATTATTACCTGTTTAAATATTTCTCTAGAGCTCTCTGCCGTTTGTATAAAAGTTTTATAATTTCCAAATACAAGTTCTTGTGTCATTTCTAATACTGATTTTTTTTCATCCGATAAGTGATCAGGTTCTTTAGCTATAGTGTAAAAGCAAAGAAAAAACTTTATATCTTTTACATATAAAAACATTATTGATATCATCTATAAGACTCACTCAATTGATCAATGTCAAATCCACCAAGTTTTGACAGATACTGCGCAAAGTCTGCATTCTCATTCCATGCTTCTACAATGAATCAGAAGAAATTGTAGCATTCATTCTCTTGATTTTTAAACGAATTATGAATATGTAAACGTTGTTCATACTATATATATATATATATATATATGTTGTTAAAAGAAACGAGAAGTATTAACAATTTACCTGGTATCCCTTCAGGGAATACAAGATTTATAACTTTTTCGGTGTCTAAATCCATTTTTTCATGTAACGGCAGCTTTATATATTCATAATGTCATAAAAAGAATTCTACTTTGAAAGGATACGGTTTTTACAACGTACTGTTATTTTTTTCAAGTATTAGCACTTTAATATTATCTACTACTACACGAGCGAGAAATACGAATTACCGCCTTGGCGGCCTTGGTTTTGCACAATTTTGCATACGTTGTATCACAGACGAAGTATAAGATAGACCGGACATGCAATGTAAATTTTTGTCACTCAGTCCGGGGGCTTCGAAGCCTCCTTACCACCTCGTTACCATCGGTTCAGAATAGAATAAAGGTGCGATTTCATGCTGACGCTTGACGCTGGTTTTGAGCGTCAAACTTGGTCACGTGGTACAATTTGGACAAAACTGCCCCCTACACAAAATGCAGCGTCAAATGCAACGACGCTGCTAAAAAAGAAGCGCAGAAGTCAGTATATGAACCGACTAGTCCTAACCTGAAGTGAAAAAAACAATGTTTGGAGCAGATAAATATCAAACGTGGATTTATGAGTGCCAAAAATTAATTCGTGAAGCCGAAATCGCAAAAATCCGCCGAAAAAGAATTCAGGCCGCTCTTGTATGCAATGAACTATCATTGCAGTATAGAAAAAAGAAAAAATACACCAAAAAACGTTTCTGGATCCATCCAATATTTAAATTACGCCATGAACATGGTTTTCTTGAAGCTATTTTTCCCACTCTCTCTTCATATTCTGACAAATTTGAAAATTATTTTCGAATGTCTGCAAGTCAATTTGAGGAATTGTTATGTCTAATTGGTCCTACTATATCCAAAGAAAAAGCTGTAAGAGAGCCAATTTCAGCAACAGCACGGCTAGCAATAACACTGAGGTAATAATTTTGAACTATTTAAAATAATTTATAAGCCACTAGCACAATTATGTTAATTAAAACTTTTGTTATTAGATACCTAGCGACTGGTGATTGCCTAACATCGTTGTCGTATCAATATTTAGTTGGCTTTACAACAACAGTTAATATCATTGGAGAAACGTGTGAAGCTCTTTGGAGTCTTCTGAGAGAAGATGTGTTACCGTTTCCACTTAAAAACACAGATTGGCTTAAAATAGCTAAGGAGTTTGATGAGCAATGGCAATTCCCACATTGTATAGGCGCTATCGACGGAAAACACATTACCATACAAGTATGACATTTTTTATTTCTGCAGTAATTTTAATTTCCGACGAAAGTACTACAATAATTAAAATAAATAATTGTTTTAGTGTCCTAATAATGGCGGTTCATCATACTTCAATTATAAAAATCATCATAGCATTGTTTTACTAGCTATCTGTGATGCCAATTATTCCTTTACTTTTGTTGATATTGGCGCTTATGGCAGAAGAAGTGATGGTGGCATTTTTCATGACTCTGTAATGGGCCAGAAGTTTAAACAGAGAGAAATGAATATCCCTAAACCAGAGCTGCTCACTGTTGATGGATGTCCTCTACCGTACGTACTAGTAGGTGATGAAGCATTTCAATTAACAGAATACTTGCTTCGACCGTATCCTGGTAGAGGCGGCCTCAATCAAGATCGAAACATTTTCAATTACCGTCTTAGTCGTGCACGAAGAACTATAGAGAATGCTTTTGGCATATTAGTCAGTCAGTGGCGAATTTTGAAAAAACCACTAGAATCTACAGTTGAGAATACGATAAGAACAGTTCAAGCAATTATAGTTCTTCATAATTGGCTTAGAAAGAATGATAAAGACAATATTTACATTCCACCGGACATGGTTGACAAACATGGACCTGATGGATTAATTCCAGGCTTTTTGAGAGAAGAAAACCAAACTTCATGTCTAGAAGATCATAAATATTATGGTAATAACAACAGCAGTCGTATTGCAGTAAAAATAAGAGACGAATTTTGTGATTATTTTAATGCAGAAGGAGCTGTTCATTGGCAATATAATCGAATTTGAAACTAAATCGTGTTCTAATCGTGTTCTATAGTTGTATTATAATAATAATGTTATCAATTTGACTGCCACCGAATTTTGTAAGAATTGTACCCCGAGTAATCGTATTTAAATTTTCATTATTTCAAGAATATAATAATAAATTATGTGAAATATGATTAAAAAGGTGGTGGTCTCCAATGACTGGCGTGGCGGTAAAAGTATTAATACTCACAATGTCTTGTATAATCATGAAAAATGTAATGTTTATAATAAATTTTATAATTTTTAATATTAACAAAGAAATATTTAGTTTTATTTACACTTGAACCAAGTATAAAACTATGATATGCTTAATTAAGACTTCAAACAGGTATAAAACTAGAATATCAGGTCCTCAGGTCCTTTCCAAAACTTAATAGACAAATCCCATGTGCTGTCAATGATGTCTGAAACTGTCGGTGCCAAAAGCTCCATACTCTTGCTAATCTCATAAATAAAGTCTGAAGAAGCGTTTTCACTTGTTTCTCTGTCGCACTTGAATGGACAGATGAGACTACCTTTGTTACATTTGCATAGTGAATGGAAGCTTTGTCAAAGCTTTTCTCGCAAACAAATTATCATTAACACTATTTCGTTTTCTTACATGCATCAGGATTTTCAATTTCGTTATTATTAATATTTCTGTGACTGCCACCACCATTTTCTTCAACACATATTTTTGTATGAATAATCCCCACAGTACCATTTTTAAGCATGACACTCTGTACTATTGTCTCCTTGTCATCTATAAAATATTTAATTTTTATGTTACCATTTATTTTATACATTAAATTCTATTAAGATAGTAAAGTAATTACCTAATAAGGGATAAAAATAATAATTTTCATCTATGTGTACGTCGTTGTAATCTTCCAAACATTCGTGTCCTACATAGTCATTGCAAACGCTTTCACACAGACCACATGTAAATATTGCTCGCCATTCCTTATTATTAAATCAAGAATATTATATTATTTTAATTTTGATAAAATAAAATTTACAGGCGGTAATACAATTTTTAATTTTATTTACCTCTTTCACGTCCATTGTTATGTTTTTCGATTTTCTTCTTCACAAACAACCGTAAGCGTCCGCGTTCGTATTCTAAACTTTGTTTAGCTTTGACGCTGCATTTTGTGTAGGGGGCAGTTTTGTCCAAATTGTACCACGTGACCAAGTTTGACGCTCAAAACCAGCGTCAAGCGTCAGCATGAAATCGCACCTTAAGCCAACAGCGCTACCTAAACGGTAGGAATTATAACAAAACATAGCGATTATTAATTAATTAATTAATTATATGACGATATCTACACTCTAACCCAGACGCCACCCAAAACGAAATTCGTAGCGTACTGCGCACGTGTGGCGCCAAACGACGCCATGTTGGTTCGGCGGGTGCTATCAAGTTATGACAAGTTGCGCGGTCTCCTCGTTAATTACAGGTAATTAGCAGATTTTTTCTAACTTACACCTTTCTATAGTAGAGCAAACAATTGCTAAAGACTCAATCTCCATAGGAGAGTGTAGGCGAGACGAGATATCGCCTCGTTTGAAAAATATACACGAAAATAAGATCGGCACCTTGTCGTCCCTTTCGCGAGGTTATGCGTCATAGCTTTTCCCTCCATTGTCGATTCTTATTCTCGCGATATCAATAATTATCTCATACTTCAGTTTGATAGAACTAATAATTAATCTTCTTCCATATATAATATGTCGCACGCTAGCGTAATGTCGATAAGCGAGTTGATGAGTCGGTCGATACATAGATCGATAATATACGAAAAGCATTTATCGATCTAGCACTAACACTCTCACAATTATGTATTCTTCATTACATTTTCGAATAAATTAATTGATTGTTTTTTTAAACCTTTGTATTACTTTATATATTCTTATATTGTACTATGAACGTCTTAACATTTTCAAATAGAATTAATGGAAATTTTGAATTTTCAATCCAGCCGTACGCTAATTAGCGAAATGCGCATGGGTGGCGCTATTCGTCAATTGTTCCGGCAGCACGAGTCGACGCGACGCCATGTTGGTTCGGCGGGTGCTATCAAGTTGTGACAAGTTTCGAGGTCTCCTCGTTAATTACAGGTAATTAGCATATTTTTCTAACTTACACCTTTCTATAGTAGAGCAAACAATTGCTAAAGACTTAATCTCTATAGGAGAGTGTAGGCGAGACGAGATATCGCCTCGTTTGAAAAATATATACAAAAATAAGATCGGCACCTTGGCGTTCCTTCCGCGAGCTTTTGCGTTATAGCTTTCCCCCGCCATTTTCGATTTTTATTTTCGCGATATCGATAGTTTTTTTATACTTCGGTGTTATAGAACTAATAATTAATTCAGTTTTGTAGATAATATGTCGCGTATATATTATATTCCGACTTCGTATATATGGCATATGTATGCACACACGCACACACGTATACATACATATACATAGTTCGTACTAATCTATTTTGTATTTTTTAGCTTTCACAATTTACATAAATCACCTAACTTGGATACGGAAAAGGTTAAGCATCGTTATCTATTCAAAGCTGTTCAATATAGGTACTAGGTAAAGGTAAGTCTCCTATAAAAAAAGTTAAAGCATGGCTCGATACAGATACGTGCAAAAAATTCGGTAGTGAATGAACGGTGAGCAGTGTACTTTTGGTTTGCAGTTCCGAGAAATTCGTCTCCGCGCGAAGAGGTAAACAAACAACAGTCGAGCGTTCGAGTTCGTTCGAAGCCACGGTAGACGTCCCCTCCCAACTAGCCGAAGTAATACGATACTTTGGTGAGTACGGAAGCATCAATTAATTTTAACCTACAATACACATTCTATCTTTGAATATTTTATTTCAATACTATTAAATTTACTTTGGAATTATTTATTACATTTATTAAAAGTAATTTTACCATCACATAGCAAAGTATAAATCCTTCCAGTCTTTTTCAGTGAAAACCGATCCAGTCACTAGGTACAAGTGTTTTTCCAGTGTTTGCAAGTCGCATTCTTTTTCGTATCACGACATTAGAGTAAGTGGATCATCGTCTAGACGTTGATTCGTGCAAACACCTACAAGGAGTCTTGTAAGTAAATTTCTACACTTTTTAATTATTACTTTCTACATTTTTAATTATTGCACAGATAATGAACCTATTTTTGTCATTTGTTTCAGGTCATTTTTGTCTCATCGTCATCTTTCATTCATCCATCGTGGGAAGAACCTCATCGATATCAACCTACGACGTTTTCGACCTACCTCATTTTCAACCTTCTACGGATCAACCTCCCTCAATTTCAACCTACAGCGCGGACGAGTGTTTTGGAGCCGTCGTAGAACTTCGAAAGTAGTGAGCTAGAAAATTTAAGTTCCTCCGGTGCCTAATCATACCGAGGACGAAAGGTCCGCATCGGTACGGGTTACCGGTTGTAATTTGTTAAGTAGCTAGTTGACGAGCGAAACCACGAATAAATCCTTTAAAGGGTTTATTCATGAGTGAAATACTTTTCTTTCTGTTTTTCTTTCTTGTGCATGTTTGCTTATATTAGATTAGGAAAGGGCCTTCTTGTTCCAACGTGGCAATATTCATAATTAATAGTACACGATTATGTGCATTTTATTATTCGTTTTGTTTCACGTGAGATTAGAGAAGAAGTCGGATATCTTTCATCCGACTTCGTGGAAAGTACATGTTAATTCTAACATATTTTGCATCGTGATTAGTAGCTATAAACGCGATCAATTTCGATACTTTTAGAAAGTGGGCGAGAAGGCATTCGCGACAGATAGATTCTGGACTACAAGTCTCAATGTATCTTTTGTTTAAATATTAGAACAATAACTTGTAGAAAGGAGTCGTCTGAGGTTTCGTTACCAAAATATAATAATGACATATTAAAGTCTTTTTTTTGTAAGTAGAGTCTTTTTAATATATGGAATTACAAATTTAATTGTTTAAAAAAAATGAAAATTATAGTTATTAACCCGTAGGCGCAGTTTATAAGTTAACCTTTTTTAGTTCAGGATTTTCAGCATTTAATCAACTAATTCCCGTTTCTCCCCCCTGTATTTTTCGCGTTTTCATTTATGCGTGAGCCCAGGTGTTACTCGCACGAGTGAAGACCGATTAGTACAGGTTTAGTTTTAAGATATCCCTTCTATAAGCGACTGTCAATGAGTTAGCGATTGTGCACGATGCACCTTACACTTTGTGTATGCGTATTAGGTGGTGGATTGTGCATCGTCTCGCGAGATTTCAAGTCATTTTAATTAGTATGCGATAACGTGCATACAAAATAATATTTGGATCGTTTGGATGTTAGAGTTATCATATTATAATTAATAAAAAACGTACTCGTACATTACTAGTATGTTCATATGCTAGTATGTACTAGTATCTATATCGGCAGTAGTTAATTACGCAATAGTCGCTAACCTTGTCAGTTGATTTCAGCAATTGGTACGTACCCTCTTAGTGTATCAATGAAATCGGGCGCGATTGAGCTGGGGTGTCGGACGTGCCCCGGGGCATGCTCCCTAGTGTAGGTTTTTGCACCCTGGCGGTATGCGAGAGAATCGTGGAGTGTGTGTGTTGGTGTGCTTGGTTTTTTCAATTTTTTAAATATAGGTCCATAGATATATCAGTATAAGTAGAGTCCGTTCTGTATGTATGAGTAAATAATTTTAAGTAGGTAGGGCCAGGCAAGGCGCTGGGTTTTGTAATTTCCACTCAGGAGTGGAGAGTCCCGCCTCTGGGTATTCGTGGAGTGGTTGCAAATTTAGTAATTTTGAATATGCCTATTTTAGATATTTAGCAACCATTCTGCAGTCTTGTAATCAGTATTAAACGCCTCAAAAGACTTTGCCAATTTTTATAAATAAAATTCGTAAAGATTTTGAAAGTGTCGGATACTTAATAATTAAGGGTATTGACACTTTGCACATACGCGACTTTTACAATATATAAACTTATCCTTCATATATATTTATTTAATTAAAATTGCAGTGCCTTGTGAAATAGTAACAGCTTCGAACTTACAAAGATTTAAGTGCAAAGGGTTAATTTTAGTTCGTGATAGGTTCATCGATCAGAAAAAATATCTGCTGGGGCATTCGACTAAATGTGCCTGTGTTGATGTGCACGATCATTGGGCTCTTTGAGTCCACTGACCGTCCACAGGCTAGGATAGTTTGCGGGATATAAAATAGTCTTTTATTTTACTTTGTTTATTATCGCATAGTCTTCGGTATTGACTTTTATCTAAGACGTTAATTTATCATGCAACGTACGTAGGGAATGCCCTTAAAAGCAGTGGTTAGGGCATGAAGCAAAGAAGAGGCTATATGCCGAAGAGGCCCCCACAAACTGTGGCTCAAGAGGGCAACTATCGATGTCGAGTCATTTTTCAGAGGCGATCGGCATGCCGAACCCTCTGACAAGGGGACATTACGGCCTCGGAAATTGACTTCGGGATGACACTTTGCAGGTTTGTAGTATACCTTTAGAAAATTCGATTTGCAAAGTAAGAGCGCGCACTAGCCATAAACTTTCGAGAAAAATGACTTTAAAGTTTTACGTGTAAGACGTATACCGGTCACTTTGAAGACCATCCAAGAGCGGCACAGTGGCCGAGTTGTAGCGAACTCGCTTGCGGCGCGGGCGGTCCGTGTTCGATCCCCGTGTGGAAACTTTTTTTTTTTTTTTTTTCAATTCTTCAAAAAATTATAAAAACTGTGAAATAAAGTTAATGACATACTAATATGAAGAATTTAATCATATATAATTTTTTCTATTAATGAAATGACTGTTACAACAAATTAAAATGTGAATTAAAGATATTTTTAATTTTATTTACAAGATCCAGAATGATAATTGTCATAGAAACATTGAAAACATAAAATATTATTACATCTCGCACAATTTATGAAGGAAGATTGTTCACATGAACAACCTTTTTTTAAAAGTTCTACCGGAAAACATACTTCATTTACATTTCTGAACATTTCTCTTTCGTCAGAGAGCTTGGAAGCGAACCAGGCATACCGGATCATTTCATTAAAAATTGGCGATGATAATTGATGATGCACGATGGATTGGATTTTTATACAGTCCTCACGTGAATTTATTTCTCTATTATTTTCAATCAGATAAGCGCAATTCTGTATTCGTTTTATTAAATTTTTTACTTGTCTATAAAAATAGACATCGCAAGGTTGAACAAGTGGAGTACATTTCGGAGGAATCACTTTAATCGTGCATGTAGGTGATTTCTATATGATTAAATTCTTCATATTAGTATGTCATTAACTTTATTTCACAGTTTTTATAATTTTTTGAAGAATTGAAAAAAAAAAAAAAAAAAGTTTCCACACGGGGATCGAACACGGACCGCCCGCGCCGCAAGCGAGTTCGCTACAACTCGGCCAATGCGCCGCTCTTGGATGGTCTTCAAAGTGACCGGTATACGTCTTACACGTAAAACTTTAAAGTCATTTTTCTCGAAAGTTTATGGCTAGTGCGCGCTCTTACTTTGCAAATCGAATTTTCTAAAGGTATACTACAAACCTGCAAAGTGTCATCCCGAAGTCAATTTCCGAGGCCGTAATGTCCCCTTGTGAGCATGGCTCGTGATCTTCTTATATTATATTTTAACACGATTTCGTATTTGCTCGTCAGTAGTTCTGTTGCATGTGTAGTATAGTAATGCATGCCTTTAAATTTTGACGTTGTAACTAATTCTGTTTTCTTTTTGTTTCAGGCGATCATCGAGAGTCGTCGACAACTCGTCCCATTTTCGTGTTTTTTAATAGCGCCTACATTGGCTGCTTTATATACTTTTGAATTTGTTCTTTGCACTTTGAAGGCATAGGATATTTTTTTACTAGCTATATTACCTTCTTGGTATGTCATAGTGGGGGCATGAGATACGCGTCGTTCGCGAGAGAACTTTTATTATCTACATATTGAGATATCGACACTTCAAATATTAATTTCTCATCATTGCGTAACGATATCGAAAAACGGACAACGGAAC
Organism: Ancistrocerus nigricornis; assembly: GCA_916049575.1. Classification (NCBI taxonomy): domain Eukaryota; kingdom Metazoa; phylum Arthropoda; class Insecta; order Hymenoptera; family Vespidae; genus Ancistrocerus; species Ancistrocerus nigricornis. The sequence continues at coordinate 495,238 of OU696665.1, forward strand.
AGTATTCTGCATGCTTTCTTCTTTCTAAATCTTGATGCATACATCAGGATTTTTGTCAAAAATCGATGCATCTCGAATTTGCCCGATCAAATACTCGTTCGAAAGATAAAAGTCTCCTCTTTACGAATATGCAAGTCGCGTTTCGATAGGATGGCTGGTTGGAAAGATACAGCAGTTTTAAGCTTGCAAAAGACCCATACTCCGACACTAAAAAGATTAATTTCTCATCATTGCTTAACGATATCGAAAAACGGACAACGGAACATTATTCTGCATGCTTTTATCTTTAAAATGAGCCATTAAACATTGAAATCGGCGGTGGTGACCATTTTGGCAAAAATCATGATGCATAGGTCAGGATTTTTGTCAAAAATCGAAGCATCTCGAATTTGCCCGATCAAATACTTGTTCGAAAGGGGAAAGTCTCTTCTTTACGAATATGGAAGTCGCGTTTCGATAGGATGGCTGGTTGGAAAGATACAGCAGTTTTAAGCTTGAAAACGACCCATACTCCGACACTTAAAAAATTTATTTCTCATCACTCCGCAACGATATCGAAAAACGGACAACGGGACAGTATTCTGCATGCTTTCTTCTTTAAAATGAGCCATTAAACATTGAAATCGGCGGTGGTGTCTATTTTCGCAAAAACCATGATGCATACATCAGGATTTTTGTTAAAAATCGATCACTATCTGCAATGAAGCTACCACGAATAACGATTTTCTTTTTAATTCCTACCGATTCGGTAGCGCTGTTGCCTTTTTCCATTCTAAACCGATATTGTCGCATGCGACACTAAAATGGTAATGGGGCTATGTGGCCCCAAAACCGTGGGACAAAAATTTACATTGCATGATACGTCTATCCTATACCTTGTCTGTGATGATACTTAAACTCACTGCTCTATATCGTAGAGGGCGTAAGGAAACTTCTGTTTTTTCGCACGATCGGTATTTCAGTATATGGGACACGAAGTCTCATAAGATGACAGGTCTATTCTTATACCTCGTCTGTGCTAGAGGTACCATTGTATGTCCAGTCTATTCTTATTATCTCGTCTGTGCTAATATTTTATTTTGTTGTCGGAAAGTTAGCGAACAGTACTAGAGACATCTAACGGCAAATGATAAAAATTTAATAGCAAGTTCGAAGAGTAAAGCTGGGTGATTACAAAGCAGATCGATTTCAATTTTATATAAAGAGTCATCGTCGCGTCGAGGGATTGATCTCTTTGGAAATATCGTAAAAGAAAAGCAGATTATAAGTTGAATAATCGATTATATTTGGTAAAACATTTACAAGGTAATAAGACTTTTTCATTTAACGTGTGCGTGTCATGCGCGCGTGTGTATACGCGCGCGCGCGTGTGTGTGTCTGTAGTGTGTCTGTGTTACATTTCCAGGCAAGGCATCCTCGAAGACCGTACCAACTCTACGATAATCGTATTAATGTATAATGTTACTTATAAGAAAAGTATGTACCACCAAATTATCAATATCGTTATTATTAATATTTAATATTACGGTATTACTACTTTTATTATTTTTTCAGGAACAAATACATATTCTTTTTTTTACTTATTTCATTGTTCAATATACATCAATTCACGATTATACGATCCGAAGAACTGCACCCTGCGAGAACAGACAAAGAAAAACGAATTAAGGTACGGATTCCTTCGAAATGTCTCTCTCTTTCCACCTCTCGCTCTGTTCGACTCTCTCTCTCTTACTTTGTCTCTTTCTATGTCTATCGGAGAAGGAAAAAAATGAATGGAAACGTAATATTGCGCGTTTTCTCTCCCTCTCTTTCCATCTCAGCTCTCAATCCAAACAATATCTTTTCATTTTACACAAAACAATCCACCATTTTCGACCATTTTGACAAGTCTCTCTCATCTTGGGGCAAGCAGCTTTCGTCATTTTGTATAACACCTTTGCCTTTTTTATTTCCTTCCCTTCTTTTATTCTCTTCCGCTGTTATAAACGCAGTGTCGACAGAGTGTCCGTATCACAGAGCAAACGTTTTTCGTCATCTTAGTTTTTTGCTTTTTTTAATTGAATCGCGAATATATATCCCTAGAATTTTATCGGCGAAAACCGTCTTTCATTCGTTTCGTACAAAGCGAGCCTCGTCAGATTCTCACAACCTCTCTCATTCTGTCTATCTGTTTGTCTGTCTGTCTGTCTGCCTCTCTCTCTCTGTCTCTCTCTCTCTCTCTCTCTCTCTCTCTCTCTCTCTCTCTCTCTCTCTCTCTCTCTCTCTTTCTTTTACTCGGAGATACGAAGCTTACTTGCATAAAGATCGTCGTTAATAAAAACGGCATGAAACTCGTTGTGAATGCTATTGTTCGTTCTGTCGGAAAAATCGTGAGCGAAGCAAAATATGCAGCATAAAAATGGAGTTCGGCATGTATGGTATGTATGTATATATGTACGTGTGCGTACATATTAATAGTGTACGCGCCTAAACGGCGCGGCCGGAGGACACGGGTGGCCTCTTACTCTTTCTGTACGTATAATATCTATAGTCTCTAAATATTATTAACGGTAGAGCACGGCTTCGTAATAGTTTAATTATCCATCGAAAAAACAGGGGCGATACGAGACGATCTATAAGGAAGTTTTGGTTTCCCTTCTTCGCTCTCGCTGTCTTTCCTTCTCTTTCGCTCTCTTTCATCTTTACCCTCGGACTCGCGTCAAGACGGTATAGCGCAAGAAAAAAAAAAGGATATAATCGCCTTTACGCGATTCAGTTGCGAAAGTTTATTGAAAATGGAAAGAGGAAAATAAGGGAACGCGAAAACGAAGGAAGAAACTTCGCAATAAGGTTTTCTTTCATTCGATGTTACTTTCGAATAGTCTCTGCAATTTTCTTTTTCAAATCCGTCTTCCAACATGGAATGTGTCTTGCTCGTGATAACGATCGCGCTGACCGTCTTTCGTCTGCATACGTTCTATATCATTACATATACTCTCTCTCTCTCTCTCTCTCTCTCTCTCTGTTTGTGTCTTTCTTTCTCTATCTATCTCTTTCTTTCGTTCTTTGCGAAACATAATTCGCGAAACAAAAAAAAGTATCGTTAAAGGTATCTTTGCATGGTGCACCCCCCCCCCCCCCCCCCACCCCATCTCAAACCTCCGCCCTGCAGCTCCCCGAGGACGACGATATAAACTATGTACAAAAACAACGACACGATAGAATTAACACGCGAATTTTGTATCTTCTCGTCATGGTTATAATATAGAAAATAATTTGTCTCAATAGCTCTATCTCTCACTCTCTCTCTCACTTTAATCGGAGAGCCGTCGATTGATCGAGATCTCTAAACCCGCACGCACGCGTAGGGTCTCTGATAGAAAACAATATTAATAATGTTAATAATAATAATATAATAATAAAATTATAATAATAATAGCGATAATAGACAGTAATAGATGCAATAGTGCCGGTAATAATGACATCGATAGAAACATTTGTAATTAATAATAATAATAATAATAGTTTATAATAATAATAATAATAATAATAATAATAATAATAATAATAATAATAATAATAATAATAATAATAATAATAATATGAGGGGCTGGTGTTCGTGTGATTCGTGCCGCATTGTCTTTCGTAGGATCCATAGCGTCTTTTAAAAAAGTGACTCTTACGCGACTAATTTTACAAGAAGAAGAATCGCACTTTTCTCACCTCATCCGCCTCCCTCTTTTTTTCTTAAACTTTTTTCTTTCTCTCCGTACGTCGTCTTATAGAAAAGGAAAAACCGCAATGGCTCTATTATAGTGCTACGTTATGTATAATATCGATAATAAACTGTGTTCTTTGGTAACACGGGTGATGCGTCCGGTGACCACAAATACGATTTAGAGCGTATTGTCCGATCGTGACAAGATGGTCCCGATTATAATATAATAGTTTCTTCTTATTTTTTTTTGTTCATTCACTTTTCTCTATTTCTCGTTAACCCTTCTACCATCGCACCCATGGTTCGCCTCCTTTTTTTAAACACATTTTCTCTCCTTTTCTCGCGGTACCCCCTTGCCCTCGTTGGCGAACTCTATGTTCTTTCAAACGTTTTATCGACCCCGGAGTCCGATTCGTCGTCCACGACGAAGCATCTCGCGCCATACGGCTATTAATTAGTTTCCTTCACCTACGGTCTCCCTATTTCTTTCTTTTTCGTTTTCTCTCCTCGTCGCACCTCGACGCGAATAGAAAAAAAAAAAGAGCCATCTTGTCGTGCGACCTACGTATTGTATATATAATATATAGATCTATCATATATATATTTTTGTATGTACACATATCTACGCGCGAACGTATGCATTTGCATACCTTATTTACAAGTGTGTGTATATGACTGAAAATTTATTACATTTCTATCGCACGTTCGCTCGCTCATTCGCTCTTTCGCACTCTCATTCTCGAAAACGACGCTTCCTTTCCTCTTGGTTATCCTTATCCACCCTTTCTCCCCTTTTTTTCTTTCGTTTTAATATCTCAGGTTAACGGTGGATCACAGATACGTAGAAACGACACGCGTAATATGCATTTAGGTATATTTACACAACGGCGAATTACAATTTAGTGGTTCTCATTCTGCACGGGACGTTCGAACGCGATCAAACGTTTCCGATGGTCGAAGAGGAAGGAAAGGGATAACGGCGCGACGCGTAACGATTTTTTTCTTTTTTATTCACGCTTCTCTCTTGGCAAATAAATTCTTTTTCTTTCTACCTCTTTCTCGCGCATTCACTCGCACACGCACAAAAACGGAGAGATCTCGTTACATACGACGTACGAACGATTTCTTTTAACGAGGTATACCACCATCTTTTTTCGTTCACGTTATAATATTAGGAATAATTAAGTAAATATCTCGTAGTTCCTCTGTTATGTACACCCTGTTTGAATATTTTTTCTTTAGCGCCTAGGATTTAAGTGCTAGTCGAATGAAGCGCGCACGCCCGCGGCACCGCGATTATATATCGGGAGGCGCATGCGCCCGCCGAAGATGGAACTTCCGTACTTTGCTTTTTGCCGCGTACTTCGAACGTTGACGCGCTACGAGAGAGCGCTACACGAAGTAAGAATTTCTCTCGAACGAGATTCCGCCTTGAGCCTTTTCTTCTTTTACGGGGCAGAAACCTTTTAAAGACGGAAGCGCGTCGTGAGAAATGGCGAAGCGTGACGCGCGCTCAAAATTCCTCCGAAAGGAATAACAAAAAGATAAAAGGAAGAAAGACAAGGAAAGGCGACGCGTCTCTCTCTCTCTCTCTCTCTCTTTCTATCTCTACTCGATCCTCCGATCGTTGCTTCTCTCGAAGTTGGAAAGCCTAGGATGAATCGTCCATTTCCGGATGGTTCGTCCACCTTCGGATGACAACGACAACGACGACGATAACGGAGACGGAGACGACTCTAGGAGACGAGTTCATTAAACGTTGCCGACGTACACGTAACTCTATGGCTGCTGAAGCAATAGTTGCTCCAACTCGTCGGCGGACCTCAGGAGAAAGGCCGCTGATTCCCGATATCCGGTTATGAGTTGCCTCACCGCGGTCATCTCCGTCGCGTTCAATTTGTGACTCAGCAAGGGCTTCGTGTTCTTCATGCTGAGATCTGTCGGTCCTGCAACGTAACGAGGGAGCTCGGTATTTATTTAATAATTATTCTCACCCATCGTACTATCGTATGAAGTGGGTTAGATTTCAATCTATTCTAATTTTAAAATGCAAAGGTGCGACTGGCAAAGTGATTGGCAAGTGAGCCATAAAGCAAGAGGAAGTAAGAGACGTATTTAAAAAAAAAAATTAAGAAACAGAAAGATAATAAAAGACACCAATAACCAATATTACTTTGTGTACCGTTGCTCAGTAGTCCCGAGGTAAAACTTTGAGTAGGATAGAGTCCGGCTGACAGAGTCGGCGGTACCGTTGTGGGACCGGCACGCTGGAAGGCTTGACTAAAGTTTGGTCTATACATGGCCGTCGGTGCACCGCCACTGGCAACTCCATTAACCGCCGACGAACTGACTATCGTTGCTTGGCTGAAAAAGGAAAACGTAGCACGCGTTAGCGACGCGCCATCCTTAAATCGATTTTCGATCACGAGCAGCGTATTTCGACATGTCTCTTTTCTTCTTAAAAACGGAAGAATACGTTTCCCAAGAGGAAGCGAATTCAGAAAAAGAAACGAAATCGTAATTGAACGAGTACGTAGGTATCAATGAAAAAACGTCGATCAATTAAAAAAGAATTGATCGGGGCATCCTGTAGTTAAGAATAAAAAATCTTATCTCTCCCGTTCGATAGAACTCTCGGTTTCATTGATAGATCCGAACGTTATCGATCTCGCGCTCGATGACGCATCGAATGCTAATATCAGTTACGTAGAAAACGCGTAAATAAGACAACGCCAATCGCGAACGGTAAATTACCAAGCCGAGTAGTCAACGAGTCCGAAAAGAGACTGACCTCATGAGACCCTTGTTGTCCGCCGATGTGAGCAACTTTGATGCGGGTGCCAGAGACAACGGGGTGGAGGAAAGGGTGCTACTCGGTAAGTTCGCCAAACTGGTTAGCGGTGCGAGAGACGTTAGCGATGCTGGTGGCGTGTCCTCCCTCTTTCCCGGAAGCGATTTCACCGGTGTACTCGAGAAATGTTCCAAGCTCGATCGTACGTCCGTTTGCTGTAACAAAGAAGACCAACATTATTATTAGCGATAACATCGGCGAACTTTCGCGAGACCATGTAAAATCTCGCGGCGTGGCGCGGCTCTTTCTCGCATCGAAGAGTCGAGTACGCGCGCGTCCCCACCGTACGTTCCCTCCCTACCTCCCTCGTGTGGTCATCGAGAGTACGGCGATTATCTCCCGTCTTCGGATTTTTCAGCCGATCTGACCCACTTTTCGTCACCATGAATCCTCCCTCTGCCCACCCCCTCTGCCCATCCATCATTCCTCGAACGTAAGATCCCGCGCGTACGATTTTCAGAGACTATCGCGCGAGCCTCCTTTCGCAAAGTCAACGAATTCAAAATACGATTCCTACGCGCGTCTTTTGCGTATCATCGAGATTTCGACAACAATCTCGATTTACGACGAAACGGACACGCGTGGTTAAGTTTTCGATCGGGGTTCGTCTCCGTACCTGTTGATTAGCGGCTCGAGCACGGTCTTCGTAACCGCGCTGACTTTGGGCATGATCGTATACTTGTTTATGGATCACCCTTAAGTTCTTCTTCCTCATAGTGATCAGCCAATTGGCGCTATGGTAGCTTCACCGATGGATACACCGAATTTCGCGAACGGCACGTGTCGCGCGACAAAGCTGAGATACGATCGAAGATGCGAGGCGAGAAAAAGAAAGATCGAAGAGGAGGGGCCGCAACAACGCCGTTATCGAATCGTTACCGATCGACTCGATCTTAATCTCGACCCGAACGATCATCGACGAGAACGACATCGGTCCACCCGAGAGAACTAGCGTGAATAACGCACCGCTGGACTTGACGCGTCTAAACGAACCACGCTTCTTCCTCTTCCACTTCTACCTCTCTTCCCGCGCTGCCCTCTACCCCACGCCGTGTTCACCGTCGAGAGCACGCGCACGCAGATAACGACAATGATCGAGAGAATATCGTTCGTCGGAGTTGTCTTTCGCACGAAATCGGAACGATCTTTGCGCGACGAGTTCCGTATCTTTTCTCGAGAATTCTTTCGTAGGTACGAGAGAAGGATGAAAAACGAAGCGCCGGACCATTGATGCTGAATTCACGAGAGGTGAACTTTGATCGAAACGTGCCTAGTGGTACAGATAGAGGATGAGAGGAACGAAGCAAACGGATAAATAACGTAGTTTAGAAAAAAACGAGGATGAAGAGGAAAGAGTGTTGGGCGCCGACGTACGTTTCTACCACGGAAACGGATGACTGAACCGGCGAAGAACACCGAGGGAGCTTGAAGACGGAGAGCAAAGAGAGAGAGAAAGAGTGAAGAAGAAAAAGGGGAGGTAGAAGAGGACGAGTAGTAACCGTGGAATGAAATCTCCGAGAGGAAGAAAAAGATGAAGATGGAGAGAGGGAAAGAGAGGGCGGAGGATGTAGCGAGGTGTTTTTATGAAAGGCACGCAGTGTGCGTTGACGTCAATTATATAGGTGGCCACGGGAGATAGCCGTGTCCGTGCACGGACCTCGCATCGTATATATAGAGGTCTTCTCCTTAATGGGTTAGGTTCAGGTCGGCAGAGAGGTTATCGCCACTCTCGGCAGGGATTTTCAAAGTAGATAAGTCCAAGTCGGCGCGCCGCTACGCGCCACGATATAGAGCCTGGCTTCCAGCTTCCAAGAGAAGATCCTCGCTCGAAGGTTTTAGAGAGAGAAAGAGAGAAATGGAGAGTGGGAGAAAGGGAGAGAGAGAGCCCGCAGCGGCGTAACGAAGCGCGCTACGTCTATAGGTGCGCTCGATAAAGAAGGAGAAAGAGAGAATGGCTGCATTGTATGAAATTTGATGGCAACGAGAGAGGATCCAGCAGCATCTTCGATATCGCCTAGCAAAGAACGTCTATATTCGTTCGTTCAAAAGATCTGTTACCTACTCAATGTCGACAAATGAATTGGGATAACGATCGATCGCGACATTAAGAGCCAGTGGAAATCGAAAGTAAATTTCCTAGTATACTAGTAGGAGCTCTCAGATTTTTCCATTTCCGTTGTATTTTCATGTATATGGCAATAAAAATAATAGTAATAATCGACGGTGGAAGAGCTCTGGAACGAGTCGATCGCGCGCTCGTTCGTTGCATCAGAGTGGGAGAGGTGCGCGACCTCTGGGTTATCACTGCCCTCGCTGTACCTATATCAATCCTAGCTTCGTTCCACGTATCTCGCTTTGAGGCATTGCGCAGGAGCTTCTTGCCTGCCCTCTCTTTCATCGCATTGCTTTCCACATATCGTAAAGCGCTCCCGTACCGAGCGATATCGCGTTCCGTGTGTTAGTTTCGTGTAACGTTCGAGTCTCTCTCGCCTTCTTCTTTCGTCTTCTCTCCTTATCTCTCTCTCTCTCTCTCTCACACACACACACACACTCTCTCTCTCTCTCTCTCTCTCTATCTCACTCTTTCTCTCTTCTTCACCTGCGTTCGTTCGAGGTATATTTTTAGATTGACCGAACGATACGGCACCAGAAATGTTTGCCTCGAATTTCTCTCCGTCGCGTCGATATACGATCGGAAAGAAATAAGGAAAACTTCGGAATTATTAAAAACAAAATGGCCCTTCCGATTCATTAAAGGACGATCGATAAAACTTACCGTGGCAGCTGGAAGCGTTGGCATAGGTTGCGAGACCGGCTCGAGACCGACCCTCATGCGTTTCGCGTTGTCGCTTTCATTTTCACAGGCCGTCGCTAAAATTTGCTCGGCCTGCACGGAGGTCAAGTGCGCCGGCGTTGGCCTAGCCTGAAATGAAACGTGCGCGTCACGGAGGCTTTTTTCCTAGATTCTCATAGTTTCTGAGCGATAGCGATCGCTTCGTCAAAGAATCGGCTAAGAAATTCCGAAATACTTTGAATTTTTCGTACTTTAATGAGAAAGACAACAAAAAAAAAAAAAAGGAAAGCAAAGGAAGGCGACGACTCACCGCGTCCCAAGGTGCTCCTTCCCTTCCACGCTTGTTCCTTCTACAGCTCTTGAGATACGTCCTGATCCTCTTCCTCGCTCTCTCGGCGAACTCTGGGAACTGCCTGGTGCAACTGTCGATGATGGCTTGTATTTTCTCCTTGGGCTGCTTCGAAATCGGCACCATGCGATCGAGATTCTCGTCGACGAAGAGCCTCACGAACATCTGCCGCGAAACACGAACCAAAAGGACGACGGATTGAATGAAACGCGCTCGCTTTCGTGGACTCGCCGCTCGGCGTATTAAGAATTTAACGGCGCCGGCGGTGCCGGCGGTGATGGTAGTGGTGGTGGGGTGCGTCAAGGGAGGAGGGCCTCTATTAAACTAATTGTAATTAATTAAGAAGCTGCGTCTCTCGCTCTATGCTCGATGTAAGCCCGGACCTAACGCGGCCAATGGCAGCGCGGCGGCGTCTCGTCGCGTCACCGGAGACGACAGGCTAACTTTGGTGTCGTCTTTTTCCACGAGCACCTTAGTCTTTTCTCTTGGAAAGTAAAGCGTTCGAAGGCACAAACGTACCTACGATGGAACGTAACCGTGACTTTGCGCGTTTCGATCTAGTTGATTGACCGTGGTCGAGCGTCGCCGAGCGTACAAAAGGGCTGTACAAATTCCTGTACTCCAAATCGCACGATAAACCAGTTTAGCGCGAGACACCGTGGGATATTCACCCTAACTCACGACTACACCCCACTACCTACGCCGCCTATTCTCTAATACTTTAATACAACTCACATTGAAGGCTTTGAGACGTTCAGGATCGTGATGTCTGGGGTCCAGCCTCTCGTCCACGTCCTCGTCATCGTCATCCTCGTCCTCCTTGTTCCCGCTGCTACTGGTCTCGTCGTGGGCACTCCCCGTTCCTTCGCCGGGCGGGCTGGATTCCCGATCGCGATCGGAACGCGAGGGCGTCGCCGAAGATGCCGGTGGCGGTGTCTTCTTCAGACCCATCGCGTATGACGCCCAGAGGGACGCCATGTCGTCGCTACCAACGCTGGTCACGTTACCGAGGCTGGGTATCGTCCCAGTCGGCATATCCACCAACTCCGTCGAGCCGTTCCTCGCGTCTGCAAAAATCAACCAGGTTTCTCCTTTGAGCGGAACGTTCGAAAGACCTCCGCATCGTCGTCCTCCTTTCGACGATCCATCGATTTGAACGTTCCATCGAAACGACTGCCTTTCCAAACCGGTCGACGCGGAAGAAAATTGTTTTTCCTTCTCACGGTAGAGACTTAACTCCGCTGTCATGTCGTCTCGCGTCGCCGAATAGACACGGCGGCCGCGGCGCGGCGTACGGCAACGATCGCCCTAGCATGGCTGGTACGTTTCTCGTGCCAATAATATTAAAGATAAGCGTCGCGCGTACGCGTTCGACTCGCGCGACCGACTCGTAACGATTATTAAGGGAGTACGATGACGATCGGTGAAGGGAATACCGCCCTTCCTCGTAAATCCCACCTTTTATCGATCGTCGTCGTCGTCGTCATCGTCGTCTCGTAAAGAGTCGCGTTACCTAAATTCGAATAATGCCGAGCGGAATCGACTTTACGAGGAGTACGTTCGCCGAGACGATGACCTGTTCCCGAAAGCCATAATGAGCTCAAGAGGATCTCTTTTCTACGTGGAATAAAGCGACGCTACTTGAGGAGGGGGAGGAGGAGGAGGAGCTACGAAGACCTCTATCACCGCTCGATTCGAGCGAAGAGAGAACGTACGCGGTAAAGATGCTTTCACGAGGTCGTCTTGGAGGACAAGTACGGAATCGTGGCCGGTTGAGAGAGCCTCCACGGATTCGCGTACTCGAGTCTCGGGTAGGGAGTGCCCGCGGGGAAACCGTGAAACAGCTACCTGTCTCCTTTGTAGAGACTTTAGTCGTCTCTCAGGGCTGTGCTTTCGAATAGAAAAGAACAATTTTGCAATAATTTTTCTATTAGGTAGATCCAATCAACATCACGTGATATCGTGCGTTTGGAAAATCTCTCGCGAGATCCCTGCCATTTCGACATCCGACGCGTAGCTATAGTCTCGCACATTTATTGTACTCTATCAAAAGCCTGCGGCAAAGCTTCGTTCATTATCCAGACCCAGGAAGAGTTCTCGCTCGTTCTATCTTGCGAGGGAACGTTAGCAGGCTGAGCGTTAAGCTCGCAGCATCGTCGACGAGCCGTCACCAGCTCGGATAAACGATTTTTGATATCCACCGCGAGTCGAGGAAGCTAGTCAGCGCGCATCTTTCTAAGAAGATTCCGGTAGAACCAGTACGCGAAGGGTCCGAGCGGACCTTTGCCAGGAAAGTGGACTCACGGGATAGGCTCCAGGAGGCGTATAGAACACGGTGCCGAGTTTCTTTTTCTAGTTCGAGCCGGCCGGCCCTAGAGATTCTTCCAGGCATCCACACACGCGATATGTACGAGCGTATAGGAAAGGCAAGAGGGCTGAGAGTGGAAGATGGACTCTCGGGGTTCCTGGCCTCGGACGACGCTGCGCGCCGGTCTTGTACCTACCGCCGAAGAAGTGGAGGAAGAAGAAGAAGAAGACGCGGCAAAAGAAGAGGGAGGACAAGAAGAGAGAAGGAGCAAGAGGGAGGCAAAAGGGTAGACGAGGTACCACGTACATACGTACGTAGGAGAAGGCTGGCTAGACTGACCGGCTAGAGAGCCGGTTACCAATCCCACCGGCAGCGGCAGCGCCGTTCCTGAACTCGCCTCTTGGCCGCCTTTGGGCTGCCGGCTTGAGTCTGAAATCACTCGACGGACGCGCCCCACCCAGCGAGGTACGACTCGAGAGCGCGAACTCGCTTCGCTCGCTCGTCCTCCTTCTCCGTCTCTCCTTCCTCATCCTCTTCCTTATCCTCCTACTTCTTTTAACCCTTCTTCCGACTACCTCTTCTCTCCACCTCGCCTTCTTCCCTTTTCAAAGGGGAACGGACAAAGAAGCAAATAGCCGTCTTCGACGACGGAAAGTTGAAAAAACACGGTAACGTTGGGAGACCGGGGTGGAACGATGAGCTTTTTCTAGTAGCGACCGATAGACACACCGAGTCACGGCGAAATTCGCACGCCCATCGACCTTAACTCTCGCAGTTCTTTTTTCTCATCGTTCTTTGAGCCTCTGCCGGTGTTAACCTAACGCAGCGTGCCATGAAAGGGCCTCGCGCCAACTCGTAATCGAGGACTCCCAAGAAGATTCTATTGTTACTTTTTTTTTCGTTATACTATATAGTCAGAAAAATTCCGAGGTAGGTTCTCGTCTCTTTGGACCGAAACAAAAAAAAAGAAGTTTAACTCGTGCACGTCCATCGGAAGAACTCCGCTTCGGAGAAGTAGGAAAGAAGAACGAGAGAACGAGAGAGAGAAACGGAGAGTGAGAGAGAGAGAGAGAGAGAGAAAGAGGGGGGGGGGGAGTGCAGTACACCTTCCAATTTCCCACTTTATCTCGCAATCTTCGTAGCCGCGCGCGTTCGTCTCCATTTGCGAGAGAGTAGAACGCGTACGTGGCGATTTTCTGCGTGCCGGGAAGGACGAAACGTCGTCGTAGTCGGTAGCGTGAAAGTACATCGTACGTGCTATACCTTGGGAGAAGTCTATGAGGACAGAGAGCGAGAAGAAGGATGCTGCTGAGGCGCCCGTACCATAAAGAGAAGAAGAAATAGTAGAATAAGAAGTAGAAAGAGAAGGAGGAAGAGCATGAAAAGAAGAAGAAGAAAGAGGTGGTGGTCGAGTGTCCTGCGCGAGAAGACGTACGACGACGGTGCGAGCGATGGTCATCGTGAAAAAAGGAGAAAAGAGAAGAGAGTCGCATAGACGATGGTTGAGCGCGCGAAAGGTGAGATAGAGAGAGACCGAGGTAGGGGGAGGGGGGCAGGCAAGGGGTAGGCCATCTGCCGCGTCTCACAGGCCGATGCCTGCCTGGATCATTACGCAATGACCACGTCTGAGATATACAAGGCCCGCTTCGAAACCAGTTTCGAATAGCCGCCAGGGAAGATACATGAAAGAGGCGTACGGAGAAGGGGGGGGGATACCTACGAGTGCGTATAAGAACGATGGAGAGAGATAGAAAGAGATCGTGAATTATCCTTCCGCAACCTCACCTAACTGAACCACGGACGAATCGAGGTACCACGATATACAGAACGGTGTCTCGTAAATAGGAAGAATTGAGTTTGTCCGACATTCCTTTGCTTTTTATCTTCTTAGCATAACTCCCAAGCTGCGCTAAATAGAGAGGAAGCGAGCGATAATAGGTTATTTGTATCAAAGAACGTCGATCATCTTCGACGTTCTTTCTTCATCGAAGATCAATGCGCGTAGCTTATTTGATCATTCGTTAATACAACGATATTAAGATTGATAGATTTTTTTGCGCTTGTAATGGACCCTTACCGAATTGGGAGAAACCAATCTGCAATATCTATTTACTTCGGATCGGTCTTCCTTCTGGAGATATTCAAATTTCGATTTTATCCTTCACTCATTTACGCGCTCTCGTATCGTTCTACCCTGACAGAGAGACTCAACTGCGAAGAGAACCATTAGTCACGTCGAGCGCCATGACAAAACTTCGCGAGGCGACCAGCCGGTACACCTTGGCCCCGCGAAACTCGCGAGGACGCCAAACTTGATCGTCGTCGTCGCACTCCGAAATGCAACGTTCATAGTCGTTAAAAAGAGGCGGAGGAAGTGGAGAAGGGAGGGAGGGAGAGAGAGAGAGAAAACAAATTTTTCTCATTTTCTGCGAGATGTCTCGTCGCTTTGGACTATTTTAATATCGTTTTAATACCGATAACAAAAAAAATACTCGGAATATCTGGGGTCTATGTCGATGATTGGCCGCGCACAACGATTACGGCTAAAACGTCATGGAGCACGCGCGCCCGCTCGCGAACGGAGCAGGAAGCGAACGGTAGCCTGCTACCGACGGTGTTTCCGTAATTTCCGATAAATCGCAGCGCGTTCTGGATGACGCGGGCAACCATTCGATGATTAACGATATATACCGAATATCTGGAATTCTCGATTACGTAATGTAGCGCTATCGATTCGATGATCCGCAGTTAATCGCGGGCAAGTGTTAAAATCCGATGCTCTACTCGTAGTCGATGGAAATAGTCGGCATATTCGAGGAATCGTTGGTCGAAGCACTTTAACGATTTTTTGGAGATAAAATACGTAAACGTGGAGAAAAGAGTTTGGCGATGGAGAGAACGACATTCGGAACAGTGAGATGATGGCGGATGATCGTTAAGAATCTTCTCGATAATGAGATGAGAAGTGAAAGGTCGATTAGCGTGCGAGCGGAAGATGAAACGATGATGGAGTTAGAGATCGAAGATAAAAGTTCGTGCCGCGCTTCGAAGAAAAAAAAGAGAAGCGAAAGAGAGTGAGAAAGAAAGATCTGGGCGAAATAAGGTGTTACCTGTGAGTGTGGAGTTGTTAATGGTGTTGTTTGCCGTGGAAATGGTTGATTGGCTGGTGACAGGTGTGCCAACAGTGGTGGCCGTGGTTGTCGAGGAGTTATTTGGTGAGAGAGCCGCGTTCGCAGCCTGTGCCTGTGCCTGCGCCTGAGCCTGAGCCTGAGCCTGCTGTTGAAGATTATAATTCCACGCGAGCAGCATCAGTTTCAGCTTATCCGCGTCTTTCATGAGCGCGCCTGCCGGAAATTAAAAGGGTCATGCCAATTCTATTCAATCTTCGCAATATCAATTCTTCCATCGTATCATGTCGAACTTTCCATACGCATTGACGGGTCAATTTCATTTTCATTCCTCGAATAAAATTTCGAGTATGAGCGTGACCGTCCCGCGCGTTCCTCTTCTTTGATAAATCGAACTCTTGATCGAGAATATATCGGCTCTGTGGGTAGACGCGTACGTCCACGATTGAACTTCGTCTCTCTCGTGAAAACAAACGAGATATAATAAAGAGAAAAAAAAAAAAGGAAGAACAACCGAGTTCTTCGCAGCGTTGGCGATACCCTCTCTACCAGGTGGAAAATTATAAGCTCGCTATCATGAAATTGATCGCAGTGACACGAGGAAGGGGACAAATCCACTTTGGACTACTTCGTTGGATATATTTAACAATGCAACAGGTTTAATGGCAAAGATTAGTGTGTCGCGCGCGAGGGTTAAACGTAGGTAACGTAGGACGTATAGAGTGGAAAAGAGAGAGAGAGAGAGAGAGAGAGAAATAAAGATAGATAGATAGAGCACGAATCGATCGTAGTTTGAACGATGATTCCGCGGCCTTCGTGGCTCGTGCTTAACGATTAATTTCGCTAAAACACCGAGTCATAATTTATCCCTACCCCTTTTTCAAGCGTCACCACTGCGATCGATCTCGGACATCGTTGGGTTATTGATTGCTCGTGTCTGTAGGATTCGACGTTGCGATTAACAACGTTCTACCGGTTCGAAATATATATATATATGTTATACGTTTGAAAAAGGGGCAAAGAGAACAGAGGGGGAGAGGGAAAGCCAAAAAACGGAGAGCGTGCTCCTCGTTGGGCGCTTCATCATTGGAAATCTGAATACATGGATTAACCTTTAACGGATCAGTTCGTCAAAGAGTCGGTAGGTACTTGTTAATGTTAAACATTTATCGATATTTGCACATCTACCGAGGAGTGTAGGCGAGGGCGGTTGAATTTATTTTCTATTAAATCGTTACAGGGTTACGGCTTTGGGTATTTGATTGTGTTTACATCCTTTTTACGTCTTTTGAGAAATACAGGGTGTCATACTACAATGGATATTAGTTAATAAAAAAGAGGAGACCAAAAGCGCGAAACAAATTAAAAGCGCGACGTGTCCTTTTATTCTTCTTCCTTTCTGTTTCAGCAGGCGAAAAGTATGAGCGCGATTTCGCGATTTCTATCGGTATCGATTATTGCGTATCATCGTTGTGCTACTTCGCAAGCATCGTCGCCACGAATCAAAGTACAAAGTGTCAAGATCTCGTTCGCGCGTGCGGTAGCTGCTGCTGCTACTTCGTTACGACAAATTGGAAATGGAAGTGCGGCATGGCTCATGCCGTTATTTAAATTTCATTTGTATAATTCACATTAATCCCTCTTTTTTCTTTTCGAACGTTAGAAGATGGACAGTTACCGGTAGTAATACGAAAATCGATATATCGTTCGAGAGCCTCGTTGAAAAATGGAAAGTACACGAGAAAATTTGAAATTTCCGCACCGGACGATATGATCGTTTTGAAGAAATATTCGAATCGATGACGGCTTTGATCGTAGTCAGAAGACGTCGTTTCTCATGGAAAGGAAGTCGAAGAATTATTTTCTGCGAGACAGATTCGGAGGTAGGCGGGTAATGGGAGCTTCATGACGTCTAAATCATTCAGGTCGTTCAATAATGCAGAAACGCGCTGCTCTGCCACATACTATTGGGGTCAGATTCCCAAAACGGGTACGACCTGACCCGAGAGTGAGACGGAAGGATATGGGAGAAGAAGAGAGAACTAAAGAGAGCTAGCTAGAGAGAGAGAGAGAGAGAGAGAGAGGACGAGTTACCATGGCAGATATATTCCCAGAAAGCGAATTACACAACAACGAGAATGGTTTCGTACCATGTCGATGCGTTTCGAGAGATGAAAAGATTAAAAGAAAAAAAAGTATGCCGCGAAATTCGAAAGTTCGATGACCCTTGATGAAGGAGAATAAAGAAAGCAACGACAAGATTGAACGAATAGAATATCGCATAGATGTATATTGTAATAAAAGATTATTGCTCACTCGAATAGTGATCGTCCTCGGATATGTCGGCTGGCTCCGGGGTCGAAATGTTTTCCTGTAACAGATGGAAAATCGAATCGTGAATAGGTGCATCGGTACATGCGTTCATTTTACCGTTTTCGGAGAAATTTCTGATGGTATAACGAAAGTTTAACATTCTCAAGGGAAGATAACGGGGGAGGATAAATTAGTACGTATGCATTTTGCTTCGTTCCCCGTTCATGATTCTGGGAATACGAAGAGAAACCAATTAACTTTATATCGTCCGCATAGCTCGAATCGTTCGAGATGAAAATAATTTAGATGTGCCGAAGAAGTCAAGATGCGGGAACGCTACTATCGCGTTTAGTTTTTACGAGCGAGATTGAGAGGAGGAGAGGGAGTGGAGAGAGAGAGAGAGAAAGAGAGCGAGAGAGGGTGGAGAGGACAGAGCGGAGAAGGAAACTTTTCTATTCACGAAAAGCTTTACTTGCGAGACTTAATACGCGGAGACGGAGTCGCGAAACGGCCGTGGACTTTATTGGCCCGGATCAAGAGCCACCCAGCAGCGGCATGCGGCTTGCGGTTTGTCCAAACGCAAATTACTTACAACTCGGCGCTTCTGCGTGCCGAGAGAGGAACGCACGCTCGAAAGAAATGAAAGACCAGCAATGAAATTTAAAATACCGCCGAGTTTTATCAGTTTGCTGTTCGTTTTCTCTTCTTCGGCCCTTTAAATCCCTCCGTCTCTGTTATTTATCTTATCTTTCACGCGTGATACAAAATCTTACTGCAACGCATAAGGAGCGACGACGATCGATGCTCTCAGCTTTATCGTCTCGAGTTCGTTATCGTTGCCGTCTATATCGTTCGTATCGTTTGTCATCATCGATCGGTAAGGTGTTACACACGTCCACCCGAAATTCAAGCGATGTGTTTTTATATACTCAGTGATATACGTATAAATCGATATGCGAAGAGAGAAATGAAAAGAATCGCCGGATTAGCGATAATCGAACGACAAAGTGATTTTGTCGATTGATAAAGTAAACGAGTCCAGCCGTTAAACGATCCTATCAACCATGCCAGTTTCGTAAGTCCCGCGAGTTTGGCGTATAAATAATAAAAATCGACTGGGTGTTGGGTCGCCGCGAATGCAAACAACGAGGACGACGGCGACGACGACGACGAAGAAGGTAGCAGCTACGGCAGTCAGAATGGTAGTGGCTGCGGCAACGGCAGTAGCAGCAGCCTCTCCTATCTGTGTCAGGTCTCGTGTTGCAACTCCAGAAGGTCGACCGGTATACAACGCGGAGAGCACGGCCAATTGATACCGGGTAGAACTTCGTGTTGGGGCCCTGAGAGAGATCTCTCGTGTACACAACGTACACAACATACACAACCGACACAACCAAGCTGCGCGAGTCGGACCGACTTTACGCCCGTCGCCCGATACGCGTACTACGTACATACGTGCCTCCCCTCCTCCTCCTCCTCATCGGCATCCTCTTCCCTCCTAGTCCGCAAAAAGTGTGGCTGACGTAACCGAGAAATTCCGACGAGTCTCCGGACGCAAAGACGAGGATGGGAGCGAGAGAGAAAGAGAGAGAGAGAGAGAGAGAGGAGGAGGAGGATATCGTTTATCGTAGAACCGTGTATCTTTAACCGCAGAAACCTACGGAAGACTGTAACAAGCACGACCGTACGAATAATTATTACAAGGTAATGAGAAATTGTAGAGAGCGAGGGCAACCAAGCGAGGGTTAAAAATGTAAAGATATTGAGATCGGGCAGAGCACGCTGGGCTAGAGAAGGGGTGGGTGGGGGGGGAGGGAAGAAAGCGAGAGAGAGCAAATTTGAAACTCGGACTAAATTATATCCGTGAATTGTCGTAGCACAGCTGAAAATCGTGGAAGGAAACAGCCGGAGGCAGAGAATCCGTTTAATAATCGCTGGAATTTATTGGTATAGATCGGGATCTTCTACGGGCTTGTTCGTAGACCACCCTCGATTACGACCGAGTACCCGCCCGTAACGAGACAGTCTCGTATACAATGCTTCATTAGAAAATTTCATAAAAATCATTTTTACGAGTTTTTATTTTTTTATTGTTCACCTTCGACAGGAAACAAAAAACTCGTGAATTCGATCGATTAAATCGTTAAACCACTTGAAAGAAGGCATTCGTCTCGAGCAATCGGCTCGTTCTATCCATCGCCGTCGCGTCGCGTCGTCGTCGTCGACAAAGAGATAGAGAAAAAGATATATAGATAGAGAGGGAGAGGAAGAAAGAGAGAGAGAGAGAGAGAGAAGTTCGAGATGATCGATCGCCACGCTTGGAAATGACAATTATAGTGAGTTTCCACTCGAATAGCAGCACCATCCGATCGCTTCAACCTGTTGCTGCATGCTTTAAATCCGGCCATCCCTCCTCCTCCTTCTCTTTCTCCTCCTTCTTCTCCAGTTGTTCGTCCTCCTTCGATCAGAATTTGTGAGAAATCTAATTCAGTCTCGCGCGCACGTTGCGATCGCAGGTATATAGCAATAAACAACATCCTCCTCGTTTTTTTCTCTTTTTCATTTTGCCATCTCCATTCCACTCGAAACACGGTTGCGGCGTGCTTCGCATCGTTCTTTCGCTCTTCTCTCTTTTTCTCTCTCTTTGTCTCTCACCTACGCACGGGCCGCCCCACTTCCGGCGGATGTACCCTGATAAATGGGAATCTCACTGTACGAGGCTCGGCCAGTAGTCGGACTCGTATACCTACACCTACTCGGGCGCGCCCGCGCTTTGACCGAGAAGAGCAAAGTTAAGAACGAGTACTGCTCCGGTATCTTCTTGCCTTTTAGATGACGAAGACTGGAGAAAAAGGTAGAAGAGAGTATGACGAGTAAGACGTCGAGAAAGATACGAAGCACGCCGAATGAAACGAGTCCAGAAACGTCGTAAATTCCCTCGGTGCTCGCTGAAATGAACGATTTTTTCATGCTCCATGATATCTCGGGATCTCGATCGTTTCTTTACGGTGTACGAGAGGGCGGGACAGAGAGATGGAAGTGCTGGAACTATTTTTCTTTTTCCTCGCACACCTTTCGCGTCCACGAGGTCGCGCGGTAGTTGACGCGGAAAAATGAGTCCGCGAGCATGCGTCCCATCGTTCTCGTCATCGTCCTGCTACCAGTCTCTACGTATCCACGAATATATATATATATGTATGTGTATATATAGAGATATGCATACGTGTATATAAATGTACATACGTGCGTACCTATCTACGTGGGAATGAGCGAGTTACATCGGTCGTTGCAGAAGAAAAGATACGGTAGAAGCGAGGAGAAGGCGATAACCGAGAGCCCTTCCTGCTCTCGCTGGCGATCCTTGAAAACCGGGCCTATAGAGAGATAGAGAGAGAGAAAAAGAGACGAAGGCTCGGAATCGTCCTGGACCGAGGAAAGCGACATCGTGGCAGGAGAAGGAAGAAAAGAATAGGAAAAAAAGAGAATGGTCGGCGACGCGACGGGCTGGGGTAAGAAGAACACGTTGGGGAGATACGGTTGGAACATTTGTTTAGTTGGCTACAATTAAGCCACTTGGCGGCAATTGTTTGTCGCTCAGCACAGAATTCCGCTCCCACCGTGCGCGCGAGTACGGCTCTTATAAATACGTCGCGTGTACGTATGTACGCCCGCGTCTCTCTCTCTCTCTCTCTCTCGACTCTCTTTTCGCTTCACCTCACTCCACCACTCCTCCCCCTTCGCTCCGCTACGTCCTCCTCAACCTCTCGGCGCACTGATCACAGCGGTCGAGCGAGCGCAGCGTGCCGTTGTTGTACCAACTCGCTACCAACACAGCAATTCCAGACGATAAAGCGGAGCGAGTTGTCGGGGTTAAGGGTCAACCGGGTCCAGTAGCCGGTGTCCGACCAATCAGCGCACTGCAACCGACCGGACACGCTGTGAGATCGGCCAAGACGATTGCCTCTTTTGTCTCTCCTTTTCCCTCCTCTCTCCCACTCTTTATTTTTTCCTTTTCATTTTATTGTTTTTTGCACCCTGTAAACATTCGCGTAGTCACTCACCGTTTCTCCCCAGACCCCCTTGTTCGCGCGTTCATTAAGATCGAAATAGTTCGCCTTTCGGAAGAGCCGAAGGTGCGAGGATGGAATTCTGTGCATCCGCCACAATGAGTCCAATGATTTCGTTGTGCCAGATTGGGGTTCAACGTCAAGACGTTTTTGAGAGCACTCGTTATCTTTCGCGTCGAAAATCAAAGGGACAAACAATAAGCGATGAATCAAAGAGCCGTAGCTCCGTTAGATCGATTACTCCGAGGGACCATGGAAATAGGTGGTTCCGTTCTTCTCCGCCTCTCTCTTTTTTTTCTTTTTCTTTCCTCCCGCGGTCCTTGAATAATGGGGAAATGATTGCGGCCTACCAATCGTTTCACCAACGTATATTTTGACCGGAAGAAAATACAAGCTTTCCATCACCCTTGCTATTTTGTTTCCTTTTTTTTTTTCTTCTATCTCTGTCGATTTCTTCCTTAGACTCTTTTTCACTCTCGCTCTTCCTCTTTATCGTCCTCTCTCTCTCTCTCTCTCTCTCTCTCTCTTTGTGGAACATCCTAGCACCACAGTCGCGTCTCCACCGATTCGTGCGAGCGCTTCTCAATTTCGGCTCATTTGCCTACCAAATCCGGCAGCGTCCTATATACGGTCGAAGAGCCGTACGATGAATGGATCCCAAGGTCGCCGGTAATTACTCGCTCGAACACGACGCTCGCTTTTCCCTTCGGACAAATATTTTCGCTTCGCCCCGTTGCCTCGCAGCGGCAGCGACAGCCTGTTGCGGAATCGACAATTGTGGCGCGGCCTTTTCCCGAAACGACACCCCCGGTTTCTTTTCTCCTTCTTCGAACTCGACGACTAGACCCGTCGTCGTTGTCGATATACCTATAGACTTTAAACTACTTTGAATTCCATAGGAATCTCTTGCATACGAAGACGCGGACCTTTCCGAGGACATATTTCATTCGGTAGAATAGTCACGAAAGCCGATTAGTTGAATATTTTCGAGATGATCTTTCGAGCCGGAACACGATGAGATAAAGAAAACCGAGTCGGATTGAGTTTCTGAAATCTTATCGAGCTTTTTGTTATTCGAGGATATATACGATCGTGGTAGATCCGCCAAATCTCGCGTCGATCGACCTACGGTACATGCATGTATCTTAATTGTGGAGAGGGAATAGAAAAGCGTGGGAGAAGAGAGGAGGTGGTGGATAAGCGGAAGAACCGATGACGTCACGACAACGTATGCGCCAAAGCGACCACGTCTTGTCCAGGTTGCGTCAAGGGGATCGAGAGGAAACAGAAGAAAAAGAAGATGAGGAGAGGGAGGAGCACAACGATGGGGTCAACCGAGTCGGGATAACCTCACACGTGTGCGCCCCAAAAAAGAAAGATGAGGGGGTGGAGGGGGAGGGACGACGATGAAGGAGGCAGCCAGTGGCGTCGCCAACTGAGATACGAAACGCAAACACGTCCATGTATATGTATACGCGTGTTCTCTCTCTCTCATCTCTCAGACACTCTTTCTCTATAATTCTCTATCCGATGCTTCGTCGAGATAAATCCAGAGAGAACATACCGGTTGTGTACACGGAAGATTAGAAAATTCCCGCTGAAATTTCGTGTTCCACGCGGAAATGAACTCGTCCTGCCCTCCTACCGGTTTGACTATAGAATTTTGCGAGAGGGTTCTGACCGACTGTCGCTCGAAACTGGTTCGGCTACTACTCGTCGTGCCTGACCGCACGTGAGAACGAATGATGGAAATAGGCAAGCTTCTAGGACCTTTACTCTATGAGGATAAAAGGTATCTTCCTCTTCTGCTATACGCTCGATTCACGCGCAAAGCGAAAACGCGTCTTCCCGTTCTCGACCTGCGACATATATTCTCTCTCTCGTTTCGCGAAAAAGAATCAAAGTGAGTAAAAGTGGGGTTCGGGATGGACGAAACTCGCCTGAAAATGAAACGAACTCGTTCCTCGTCGAACGAAGAAGGAAAAAGGGAAACAAAGTTGATTCCTGAAAAAAATGAATATCGAAAGCAACGATTCGTGAGACAAATAAAAGCATCGTAAGGATAGGAGAAGTACTCGTGAGAAGAAAGATGGCGATCGTGGTCAAAGACGAAGACGAAGACGAAGAACGGTTCGCCGCCGTGTGCTCGCCGTTGTCGCGGTTGGCTACCTTACTTGACCCCTGCGCAACGAGGGACAATTGGGTGTAACAGTCTCCCATTCGTCTGCCCGTCCATCCGTTCTCTTCCCGCGTACGTCCCGCGTCCGTCCCGCAGGCCGTACGTGTCGCGACGGCACCGTGTCCGTGTTTCTCTGAATCTTCGCCCGTGTAATACATCCATTATTCTCTGAGCGTAGAGCACATGTGCGCTCCACGCTCCGGTATTATACGTGCGAAGAGCAACGAGCGAGTTTGAGAGAGGGGGACCGAGAGAGGAAAAAGGATAGAAAGCGAGAAAACGATAGAGAGAGGGGTTGAGAAGGAGAGAGAAAGGAAAAACGCATACACCGAAACTTTCCTCGTAAGAAGAGACAAAAAAAAAAGAGAAGGCAACGTGCGTGCGGAGCGAGGACAACCAACGGAGAAACCTCCGCGAAGGGGAGATGTATGCGCGTGCGTAAGCGTCGCCCTTGCGTTTCGAGGAAGATCAGAGAAATACGGACAGAGAGGAAGAGGGAGAGAGTGGGAAAGAGACGCGGCCCGTGGTTGGTTTCTTTCCAGGTCGAAACCTTGAAAAGCCTGGAGGACCGATCGTCCTCGAGGCAACTTTGGGATAACTCGAATTCCTCTCGTTTTCTATTTCGGCAGGAAAGGCGAAAGGACGGGGTGTCTCCTCTATTTCCTCGATAAGCGAGTTTTCTAAGCTTCGAGTTAGGGAATGAGGAGAGGAGAAGAAACGAGGAGGAGAGTTTGGGTAAGAAACGAAACTCGGGGAACCCAAGTTAATACCCTCCTCGGTCCTTCTTTCTCTTGACTTTACGTGAAAGAGAGAGAGAGAGAGAGATTCAATAACGATCCAAGGGGAGGAGATGAAGCGGGGTAAAGTCGAGGGGAAGGGTAGAAGAAGGCAGAGACTCGCCGAGAGAGCCGCCAGGGGAATATTATACTTAGCGATGACGCGCGTACGCGCCGCGACTAGGAGGAGAGCTCGCGTCTTCGCTCGAGACTCTTGCATGAGGGAACGAGCGGGAGAAAGGGGCTGAGGGGAAGGAGGAGGAAGAGGTGGAAGAAATGGAAGACACGCGTACCGTCCGGACGACGGGGAGTGGGGCAAGTGCGTTGAGCTTCGATGGGGGTACCGTGCGTTGCGAGGGGGACGGCTGGAACAGAGGAGTGCATTGGCGCCGAAGGTACAGAACCGTGCCGTTCTCTTGAAATATTATTTTTTATCGATCAAATACGTACGTCATCGTTACATAATAGATCGAATATATTGAATATACTGAATAACAATCGCATTTATGTTACAAATCTTTTCAATCGGCTTATAATTATTGTCAAATATCGTTATGACATTTTTCCCAAGAATCACGCATTCGTAAGTGAGAATACACGAGAACTAGAGCCCCGAGGTCGATAATCCAATGATTTAGAGACGTCGCCCGTCCGACTTCGTAATAACGCCGAAGCAGCTTTTACGGTGCGGAGAGAGCGGCGGGGGAAGGGGGGGGTGAGGAGACAGTTTTGGACGCTCGAGAATCGTAAGGTCGTCGGGTAAAGGAACGAAGGGGCGGAACGAATCGGCTAACATCGTCGGTCGTAAGTGGGAACGAACACACGTTTCTCTAACGGGCGCCACGTGTGGGTAATGCCTCGCTAAAGGAAGGCACGAACGAGCAACGAAGGAACGAACGTAGAGAGAAGAGAGGAGAGCGGAGGAATGGCAAATCGTTTCGTGCCGGAGAGGACGCGCCGTGGCGTGTCGATAAAAACAGCAACCTCGAGAAGGCGAGAAATATCGAGAAGGATACAGAGGACGGAGAGAAGGAGGGAGAAAGACGATATCTCACGAGACTTCGTCCTTGCTGGCGCCAAAATCCGCCCAGACGACGACAAACTCGACGACGACGACGACGACGACGTTGGCAGTTGCTAGTTCCATCGACGAAACCAACCGCGTAATTGTAAATGGAGCGAAAGAATTAAAATGCAAAGTATCGCGTGCTCGTCGAAAGCGTCAATCGTAAGATAAGTCAAGATAACGAGAGAGAAAGAGAGAGGACTATTCTTATTACATAAATCGCTCTTCTTTTACGTGTCTTTTTGCCACGATCCCAAATGACCATTGTCGTGGCTCTAACAATCGTCATAAATCATCGATGAGATCGCGCGTGTGCCAGCGAACGGGTCCGCTTCTGCGGTTAACTCTGAAAGATCGCTCAAATCGAATAATACCGGCCCACCGAGACGACGAATATCTCTTCTTTGTTTTGGATCGAACGGACTAGAAAATCGAAGAGCCCGTTAGGGTTAGATTAGGTAGCTCGGGGTTTTCCCGAAAATTTTATAAATGACACGAATCCTACGAGGCGAGTTCGATCCGCTCCGAAGTAACCGCTTCATAAACCAGAAGAAGAGCTACCTCCGTTTTGTATTTCGCTAATTGCCCTCGAGGGGGTTCAGTTTCCCAGAGCTCAATAAAGAGCCCGTCTCTGTCTCCCTCCCGGCCCCTCCTCCGCGACCTGAACGTTCCCTCCTGGTATATCCCACTACGTTACAAACGGAGATAGTGACTGAGAAAGAGAGACCGTGTGAGAGAGAAAGAGTGCGAGGGAGCCGAGGGAGAGAAGGAGCGGTAGGGAGACGCGGAGCTGTTTTATTTTGGCATGCCGCGAGGAGAAGAGGATCCTTTTTATTTCTCCAGCAGCACTGGCAGCCTCCGCTCTCGCTTGCTATAAGGTATTCTATGATGGTTCGTCGGTTCCAACGGCGCCCCTGCTAAATGGAATACGACTGGTGTGCCGAGACGGGAAGAGAGAGCGAGAGAGAGAGAGAGAGAGAGAGAGAGAGAGAGTAAGAGTACGAGTACGAGAGAGGCAGCAGCGTGAGCCGCTCGTTGCGGCGTTGCTGATGGTGGTAGTGGAAAAAGAGGAAGGTGGAGAAACTCTGAAAGAGGATGGGAAGGAGAAGGAGTAGAAGAAGAAGAAGCAGCAGCAGAAGAGAACCGAGAGACGACGGTGGGAGACGCTGTATAACTTTGCCGTTCCTCCTTTTCTTCCCCCCTTCAAACTCTTCTCCACCCTGAAACCTCCTCCCTCTCTCCTTCTTTTACCGCTTCTTCGACTACACTTCCTCTTTTCCTTCTCTCTCTCTCTCTCTCTCCCCCTGGCATCGGGGATTTTTTCGAGGGCTTGGCCCGAGAAAGAGAGAAGCACCAACGGAGGGCCGTTGGTGAGTGGCGAGAGAGGAAGCTCGCAGTCGCCAGGCTAGCAAGCCGAGCGAGCGAGCGGGCGGTAGACCGACCGCAGCACTCCGGGGCCGAACCCACACCTACGGGGGCCGAGGTCGATACACGCTCCTCCGCTTCGCTTTACTTACTCGCCTTCGTAAAGGGACGACACGGCTTGCGACTGCAGCGATAGCTACGAACCTCTTTTTACCCTCCTTTGCAATCCTTTTTATCTCCTGTTCCAAAGATTCTTCTCATTCTCGTCATTTACTTGTTCGCTTTCTCTTGTCTTTCGAACTCGGCGAATCATCGAAACTTTTGGAATCTTTTGCTGCCTTAAAATCGTTCCAAAAAAAAAAAACAATTTCTAACGCGATTTCTTTGTAATCGATTTAAAGGGTGTTCATTTTGCGAATGTAGAAGGAAAAACGTACTCGATAACGTTGGGTTACATATTTTTGAAGGGACTCTTTGTTCGTCCTCGATAGACATTCGAAGCCACCGCTGGGAGCATCCGTATGGTCGCACAGCCCACGTCGGCTTTTATATAAGAGCAAAGGAGGAGACAGAGAAAGAGAGAAGCCAAGAAAGTTGCGGCGGTGGAAGGTGGGATGGTCGTCGTCGAGCGGGTAGATAGAGGGAGGATACGTGGGGGCTGAACTAAACTGTGAGTCGAATTGAAGATCGGAGAAGAGAGAGAGAGAGAGAGAGAGAGAGAGAGCGCGACGATGGAAGTGGGAGTCAAGAACCCTACAAGGAATTAAGAGCTTATTCGTAACAGGCACCGTGATGAAGATTCTATGCCTCACAGCCACAGCCGGTAGTCGCTAAGAGTGGCTGCTCCTCTCTCAAATTTTCTTTCTCTTTCTCTCTCTCTTCCTCGCGCGAGTGCACACACGCTAACACAGCATGGATCTTTGGAACACCAATCAAGCGGCTAATAGGTTTGCCCATGCGGGCGCCAAATTGCTTTCGACGAACGCCATCCTTTTTTCGTTCTTTTCTTTTCTACGCTCCTTTCTCACGACGAAAGAAGTCGTTCGTAGACTTTAACGACCGGCTTGTTTTACGTTTCACGCGTTTTCTTCCTTTTTTCTTCATACGCCGATAGAAGAGACAACGTTAAAATTTGCATTTCTCTCTGGGATTTCGATGGTTAATTCTGCTCTCTACCATTCTGCTTCTCGCTGTTCGTTTTGGAGTCTCGAGGTGGTGCGAAATCGCATCGTATAAACGGACGCGAGAGATCGTGGCGTGGAACGATCGGACTCGCGGAAGCACAACGGCTTGCCAGTTACGACAGAGGCTTAAACTTTTACTGGTTTAGGAACGTCAGCGTCTGGGACGTTTTTGCGCGACGACGGTCTGCCGACGTTCTTTTCGCGTTGCTGCCACACTGTTACTTCAACGCTCGCTAGCCCGTCGCCGTTATTCCGTTATACTATCATATTCCGGATCTCGGTTTGGTTTTCTCCTTTTTCTCAGTCTCTCGTTCTTGTCTCTTTCTTGCATTTTTCCTCTTTCAATTGTACATAGGTACAAAAGTTTAGTATAGGTATTAGAGAAAACGGAGCTAGTTGATTTATCTCTAACCGTCGCGAAACGTTGGACAGCAAAGTCTGGCCGATCTTTCAAAAGAAGCTTGACACCTGCACGATATTAGCATGAATCTACTTATTAACGAAGCTAAATACTCCGTAAAACACAGAGTTAAGTTTCTGTGCCGCGTTGGATAAGCCAAGGCTATTCCGTATGTTACACTCAACGAAATTTAAAAAAACCATAATTAATTCCTTCGAAATTGACGAGTTTTCGACATCATCGAAGATATTTACGAAGATACCTAACCGCGAAGCAAGTTCTCGAGCGAAGCTGGCGACATTGGCGCCAAACGTGCGAATTGAATAATTCATACCCTGGCCTTAAATTCTGATAAAAAGTCGCGTATGCCACGAGCGCAAATTAATAGCGCGAGGACGAAAAACCGAAGGGCATCGTGCGTAATCGAGTTCGATTATAAGGAAGAAGAGGAGAGGATTTCTCTCGAGGTGCGAGGATCGAGAAGGACGTGTGCGTGAAGAGGTTGGAGAATCTACGCTGGCGCACCTCGTCACCGAGAGAGAGAGAGAGAGAGAGAGAGAGAGAGAGAGAGAGAGAGAGAGAGAGAGAGAGAGAGAGAGAGAGAGAGAGAGAGAGAGAGAGAGAGAGAGAGAGAGAGAGAGAGAGAGAGAGAGAGAGAGAGAGAGAGAGAGAGAGAGAGAGAGAGAGAGAGAGAGAGAGAGAGAGAGAGAGAAAGTAGAAAGAGAGGAAAGCGCGCACGACGCGTTTAAATTTAAACGTCGGCGGGCGCGCCTCGTCGAAGTCGCCGTGGCGACTGACGCACACACGCTCTCGCGCCACCGTCCGGCGAACGATAACCCACGTGATCCATCCCCACTATTTCTACATTCTCTCTTTCTCCCTCTTTAGTCTGCACTAACGGGTACTCGCGCAAGGAAGAGGAGAGCAGGAAGGGCGACAAAGGCGCGAACGAACGCAAGGGTGAAAAGAAGAGGGAACGAACGTGTCTATGCGTACGTGTGTAGGAGTGCTCGTCTATATGCCGTGTTTGTGAGAGAAAAAGAGAGAGGGAGAGAGAAGAGCAATCGAAGCGTGGAGGAAGAAGCTGCGAAAGGTTACCACCGAGAAAGAGAGAGAGGGAGGGGCGGGGGGGAGCAGAAGCGGGACACGAGAGGGTTGTGGAGGGGTGGGGAGTAGCACCGTCCGACGTACGTTCGCCGGCGAAAACTCAATGAACCGGTATCGATTAGCTGCTCATTTTATTCCGGCGTCGCGTTCGTGCCGTGAACTCGTTAAACGCTCCGTGTGCGCCCGTCGCACTCCCTATCATTCCTCTCTCTCTCGCTCTTTCTCACACACACGCACAAACACATACGCGCGCGCGCGCGCGCACCCACCGTGACGCCACACCACTACTGCCGCTGCCGTTGTTACCACTCTTCTTCCGCGTTGTCCTTTTTTTTTATTTTACGCAGCATTCGCAGCCGACGGTGGTGGCGCGTCGAAACGCGGGAGGGTAGAGAACCGAGTCACGAGGGTAGTGGGTCAGGTGGAATTTTTTTCAAACAGAAGACGAGTCACGAGGACGCGTCGCTGCCGCTTGCTCGCTGGAAAAAAGGAGTAAGAGAGAAAGAGAGAAGGGGCAGGGAGAAGGAGGAGTGAAAGCAGGTCGGATGAGAGATATTTTTTTTACGAAGTACCGACGAGACGATTTCCTCTTGACCGTTCATCTTTCCGCGATCGACTATACAGTTCGAGAGATCTCGGTCGACCACCTTCATCGGAGGGATCTAGATCCTCGACCGTTTCTGAAAGATCCCCTTCTATGAAATTATTTGCGATTATTATTTTGCTATTTCGTTAACGATGCTAACCGAATAATCATCGACAAGTTCGCCCGAACGATCGCCAGAGACTAATAGAATAGTGAGAGAATAGCAAAGTTATCGGGAGATCCGATCTTTGGACCGCGACAGGAGTACATAATACACGACATAAGCAGGAAATTTCCCTAATTCGCGGCTCGATTTAACGGTCGAGCTCTATCGCCCGATTTGGCGAGGATCCAATGCTTCTCGGCTCTTTCAAGACGCGCACGGTGAGGCGAAGCTCGAGGTTAGGTGCGGAGGTGGCGAATCGAGTATACGAGAAAGAGTGAGACAGAAACATGGAGAAAGAGAGCACGGTGAGAGAGGGGAGAGAGCACCGCGTGTCGAAAGGTGCGTTGTACTCAAACAAAGTAAGATAAAATTAGCCGGCGGTACGGCTGGGTGTGCTCCCTCGGGAACGCACGTGCAAAAGTCGTGCGGGACATCCTTGGTCGCGTCTAAAAGAGAAAAGAAAGTTCCAAAAGCATCGGAAGCGGACTTCCCGTACGAAAGATCCTGTCGAACCAGTTCCTTCGATCTATAGGTAGGTACTCGTTACACTTGATAAATTAACAATATGGATGTGCAACTCGCATCGAGAATATAAAATGACGACTCTCCATCCAGTTGCACGAAAAAAAAAAAATATATATATATACATATAAATATATGAAACGTATAGTTGCACGATCGAGGATAGTTTCTGGCAAGGATTATTTAGGATCGCATGCATAGCAAGTAACCGGACGATCGTTCCGATGTAAATTCCTAGTACTCGCCGCGTCTTAGATACGATATACGGACCGGGAACTATTTTTCACTTTACGAAGTAGCGCTTTATGGAAGTCGCGTTGCGGATCTCGCGTCCCGCCCCTTACAACAAGGCGATACTTCCGCGTCCTCAAGCCCCATAAATTATCGAGGCGATTAACCGTATATGAAGTATGTACTCCAGCGCGGTAGTTGTTACAAGGGTTGCTCCCTTTCCGATATCACGCCCTAACCCCCGTCATGAAAATAGCCCCCGGTTCTTCGAGCGTGAGTATCCGAGACGACAACGACGAGAAAGCTTTACTCGCGATCTCCCTTTATTCGAATAAATAATGATTTTTATGTTCAACGAGAAAAATATTTCGTCTCACCCGTTCGACGGTAGATACCAGTCATACCATTTGTTTTTTTTTTTTCTTTCGAAATCTCGAATGTATCAATAGGATTTCTCAAATGTATTACAATAAGATTGAACTTTTATCCTTTTATTCTGCTAAATTAGATACACCAATGCAGCTTTTTAGGGAAAAAATGTTTGGAATATTATTTACAAGATTATTTATCTTGCTTAATGAAGTCGGTTAAAAATAGAATTATACGGAAGTCCAATTTTATAATTCGATTCCGGGATGCTGTACCTATACTTCGTCGAATACTATCGGATGAGAACCAGCGGGACGGAGTCTCATTGTCAGAAGAAGTCTTGGCATCTTTAAAGGGAGTGGGCGTTACTAGCGGTGCTTCGCGTTTCTCGGTAGTTTGCAGTTTTGGCGATCGCCTGTATACGCGTTCACCTACGCGGAAATACGCCGACACATAAAGCAAAGGCATAGGTACGTGTGTGCCGTTTTCATGGACTGGGACACACCTATCTGCTCCGCGCATCCGCGCAATTCCGCCACACTCCGAAGCGTTTTCCAACGCGTAGATCTCGCCTTCGCCTCTCTCTCTCTCTCTTTCGGAGTCTCGTTACGACGCGTGTTTGCGATATAGCACGCAACGCGAATAAAACGATGCAAAGACACCGAGTAGGTACAGCGAACGTAAAAAGTACTTGTAGGCGATATTCAAGATGACAACGGTTTATCTTTAAATTAAAACGGAAGATCACTTTTTCGTTTACTTAAATTTTTTGTAAGTGAAAAAATTAGAAAGCTATTCGATCGTAGTTCGTATAATAATATTATTAATAAAAAATTCATAATCTTCGTTTAACTTGAAACGGTAATAAGGAAGGAAGATCCCACATACTTCCGAGGCACGGGCCGCGCATACGTTTTTCACTGGCGGATACGCACGCGCGCATATCTATTATCTGTGCCAACACGCGCGAGTCGATGATAACCCGGCGCGTATGGCTCTCGTGCCATCGTGCGTAGGTATAGGACCGCTGCCTCTTGTACGAATACGGGTCTCTCTCTTTCACCGTAAAACTTTTTCCATCGTCCGAACGTTACGTTCTCGCATGCGAGCGTATTATGAACGCGCGCGAGCGCTCGTCTATGCATGCGCATAGTCGTGAATGAGCGAGCGTGCACGATCGTTGCCT
Organism: Ancistrocerus nigricornis; assembly: GCA_916049575.1. Taxonomy (NCBI): domain Eukaryota; kingdom Metazoa; phylum Arthropoda; class Insecta; order Hymenoptera; family Vespidae; genus Ancistrocerus; species Ancistrocerus nigricornis. Next base: position 527,885 of record OU696665.1, read on the forward strand.
CGCGCTCGTACGGTACCGGCATACGGTTTGGCTTCGGGCCTCGCTTTATGTATCGATCTCTAACAGTGGAATGCCATCAAGGCCCGAGCAACGCTCGACGTCCGTTGACGGATCTCCTCGTCGTCGTTTCTCAATTCTTCCGGCTTTTCCACTTTGTAAATAAGAGACAAGCGATATAGACGAAGAAATGGTGAAAATATTTTTTTTTTTCAAATCGTTCCCTAGGAATTCCAAAGAACGACGTTCCAGGATAAGTACCAACAAAATATTGTTAATCGTCATTTGTAAATCATCGAAGAAGGAACCGCGATCGGTGAACAAAGGAGACAAGGTTAACGAGCGATTAAATATCGCGTCGAGAAACGGTCGATTATTGACGCGCGCGTGCTCGTTAACATGCTATTTCTTTGTCCACCTCGTCGCTTCACCGACCGTCTCTGTCGCTCGCCCATTCCCTACACCCCCCTCCCTCTCTTTCTCTCTCTCTCTCTCTCCCTCTCTCTTTCTTACTGGCGATCACGGCGAAGTTCAAAGTCGTAGATTTCAATTAGCGAACGCGATACACCGCGCCTCTCGCTTCGGTATGCATCAAGTAGTGGTTCGCGAATCGCGCGCGTCCCCGAGACGTCGCGGGAGCATCTAATCGAATTGCGAGGGACGTCGCGATCAGATCCACGATGGCTTATCGTCCATATTTGCTTGAGAAAATAGTGAAACGAGAAAACACCGACCGATTCGCGAAGCTTAGAACTTTCACGAAATTCTTTGGAGATTTATATTAATTTCGATCGGGATCTTCGCGTCGTCTCGCAAAGTCATAATATTCAAGAAATACCTTTAAGATTCCTCTTTCCTTTGACTTAGAAACTAGTAAGAAGAAAAGATCGCTGCTAACGGTGTATTCTTACCTGAAAGCAAAATTAAAAATAGATTAATTAATAGTTTGGTAAGCGGGTAACAAAATTTTAATTAATTATGCCGATACGAGATCAAATTTCGAAGAGATTTCATAATATCGGCGAAATTTTAGAAAGGTAGCTAGGATCGAGAATGGTACAAAGATCGCATCGAAGCCGGTAACGACCGCGTCGTCTCGGAGTCGACCTCGGGTCGGTCAAGCGCGGTAACGGTGAGATCCACGTTGAGATTCCAGTAAGAAAGTAACGGAGTAAAAGGGAGGCACTAAAGGTCGTCAGGTGTATTCGAGAATTTAAGCGACCGCGGAACGCCTTCGTTTTGCGAAACTTCTTCGACATTTTCAATAATGAAAACGAGATGGATCAATAGGGATGAAGGAAAAAAAAAATACATTCAACTATTTTCTTTAGAGCGTCTTTATTATTTCAAGTACAACGTCTTAGTACGACTTACAGCGAAGCCTCAAAAGTACTTATTTAACTAAAAAGTATCGTCCTACGTTTTGCGTTAAGGGGCGGGTACGAAAGAAGAATCGGGAGATCCAGGAATCTGGCAGTCTGGCGTCGCGAGCGGTTGTTTGGACAGAAGCCACTAAGAATTCAATTAACGGTAATTATATGTCGGTCCATCCCCGTACCCTTCCTTTCTCCGGTTAGTCTTCCCTTTGCCTACGATTTCCTTGTTCTTTTTTCTCTCCAACCCACTCTACCTCGTTCTCCTTTTGGCCGCAGGTGCATCCGCATGTGCGAGAGACGCTCGACGGGCACTCGACTGCCAGAAAGTTCGATGAAACTCCCATTTCCGTGCTAAAACTAGCCTGCACGACCACGTATATTCTTCTCTCGGTGTTCTTGCGTTCTTCTCGCGTTAACGAAGTTCAGCGGTGTTTAATCCTACTCTCGGAAAGCACCTTAGAATTGGCAAAAATATCCGTCGACGTACGACTCTCTCTTTTTCTCTTTCTCTAATTCCGAGCCCGTTAAAGGGCTCACGAAGAAGGAAGGAGATTGCGAGCGGTTCGTCGATACCGCTCGAAGAAGTTCTCTTTACCGAGAAAAGTGCGACCAAGCCAAATCCCTCCTTAGAAGAGGGTGGGATAGCTTTTCCTCTTCTCGATGGATCTCTTTGCTCGACGGAACGAAGCTGTAAGCGGTTGGCATACATCGTTGTCGGTAACGCGGATTTGGTCTACCGTTTTAAGGTTTAATAAATGTTCTTTCTTTAAGAAACTATCGATCAAATAGAGCACGCAAATTAAACGAAGCGGTAAAAATCATTACATCTAGCGAGGGTTAACGTTTCAACGATTGATAGAAAACTTTTAAATATCAAAAACCATGTCTTTTGTAAGCTACGCAAAAAGAAAGAACACCCGATAAAAAAAATCGATTGTTTTCGTAAAAGTTTTCACGGTTTACGAAGTTAAAGCTCGGGAAACGCGCGCGCGGAACATCGGGCGAGCGTTAGGTATCAACTTGTTGCATTAATTACAGCGGGTAGGCTATTAGGCATCGATTCGCGCGATATCTCGGTACTACGCTAGTCGTACTCTACTTCCTCCGTTCCTACTTAACGCGAAACGCGCAAGCGCTCGCGCACGCATGTGTACGTGTGCGCGCGCACCTTCTCTCGATTCGCGCGCGCGAATGACACGTGGATAAGCTGAAACCCAAACTCCGACACTGTTAATCTTCCGCGAGCGTCCTTCGAGCCCACGACTCGACTCCGCTTGCGGAGCTACTCGAACGGATCGTTTAATATTTTATTATCGCTGATTAAGTGCCACAAAGCGTTACTTCGTCGCCTTCTTTTTCTTCGTGATAGGTACACGGAGAAACGTTATAGTATTCTTAACTTTGTTAATATTTTTTTTCTAGGTAATTGATCGACGCGCCGGTTCTCGCGTCTGGTAATGTAATCGCGCGTTATTTTCGTTGGCAATCCCTACGATGCGATGTATCGCTCTCTAGATAACGCGAGGACGATAACGTCGAAGAGGTAACGTCACGTGAACGTCATCATCCTGGAGGTAAGAGTTCGTCGCTCTCTCTCCCTCTTTCTCTTCTGATAAATCTCCAGGCGCACGAAATTGAGTCACCAACGAAGATACGATTAATAGCGGCGCGCGGCGGTTCTTTGCGACAACATCCATACGATTTCTTTGTTCTCGCAAGGGTACAATCGATCGGATCGACGAATCACGTCCGATGTAGTACTTTTAGAAAATTGTACGGTAAATCGAAGGAGTTACGAGGAAATTCTAAGGAGAGACTTTCTTCGAACTTTAAGGGATCGTTGCTTATACGTATACCTACGTATAATCTATCATCTATCGCTATCGATTCATGGATCGATCCTATCGTTCGCAAAGTAAATAACCAAGTCGAAGGCGAACCGAATTCTCAATCTATTTTGCGCTTCTTTTTCGTCGAGCGAGCACGTTCGTTCGGATGTGCACTTGGAGTAAAGGAAGGTGTTTGCAGGAGCGGATACGCGAACAGGAAGTGGTCGGTAGCACCGCGCCTCGCTGCCGGCAATTACACGGACCCACACGGCCGCCGCGCGCCGTTTCTCTATCAACTCGGCTTCGCGCGCGCACTCTCGTAGCATACGCGTGTAAGTAACCTTCTCTAACCCCCCCGCCCTCATTCTCTGTGTGGGTCTCCGGTGGTACTAGGGCATACGTAGCGGACACACGGACGCGACCGGATGAAAAAAGGCAGCGATCTTTTTTTCTCTTTCCCGGGCTGGCGGTCGGTTCACCTTGATAATGCGAGATATCACGCGAGTACGCGAATACACGGGTAACGCGCCTTTCGATTGCGTGCTATGGAGAGAGAAAGAGCGGCAGGGGGGAGGGAAGTGGATATCTACGAGTGGACACCACCGGATTCCACTCTATCGGGCTTCGCGTATGCAGGAAAAAAATTAATTGCCGTTGTTAGATCGTAAATAGAAATTATCGGATGGGTGAAAAATCTCCATTTTCGCCCGTTCTCTATTTTCCTTTTGCGCGCGCAAGATTTTCTCCGAAACTACTAATTGGAAAAATGAGGAAGAAAGAAGACTTCGATCGGCAAATATCGGATTAACTTCGTCCTACGAAATGACGTAAAGGAAACATCTCGTCTAAGCGCGAACTTTCAAATGGGTCTGGATAGCATAATCTAGGTCGATGTATTTTCACATCCCTTATCTGCCATTCCTCGGTTTCCCTAAAACGAGAAAAGTCTTCTCTCGATTCGCCGCGCCGGCTTACTCGACCCTAGTAACCTACTGCTCGCGCGAACGAGTCTCTCGTCGTGCAACGGAAGCGGCCGCAATTAACGTCAGCGATAGGACGGAAACAAAGAAGACGAAAAAGAAGACGGGAGGAAGGACAAAGCAAAAAAAAAAAGTAACACTTACGATACTCGTGGATGCGCGTGGGAGGGGGAGAGATGCATCTCAGCGTATCGAGTTTCACGAATAAATTTCGAAAGGGTCGATATTTCAAATGCCAGCGGCAGGGGTTGACCGGGGGCTATTTTGAGTGTATGCCGTACGGCATGTAGGACCCGAACACACCACCCGTCAATAATCCGCTGAATAAACTATCGTCCGGCCGCCTACTCTTCCACCCACCCGTCTACCACACAGTTCCACTCGACCGCCACCTACAGGCCAGACGTATATCACACGAGGCATCCCTGCACCTCCTCCCTCTGGCCCCCACCCCCATCGCGTTCTCTCTCTCCCACTCCCGGCCCCCTCGAGGCGGACTGCATTCGCATCCAGTGGGGTTGTGTGCGCTCGTGGAACGCGCGAGTACGCGTCTACGTGTGCATCGGGCGCGCCTCGATAGAACGCGTGTGCGCGCGTGCGGCGGCGACGGGGACGACCGTAAACTGCAGCGGTGAAGTATTCGCGAGGAAGAGACGATTCGCGATGGCTATATGCAGCGCGCGATAATTTCGAGCTAGCGATGAGACTTTTTTTGACGATGCTCCTCTTCACAATTTTCTCCTTTTGCGATCCTTTTGCGGTCGCAAAGTTTTATGATCGTTCGAAACGATGAGAAAGGTTCGATTTGATTGGGACGACAGCGCGAAAGAGATGTTCGCTGGTTCTCGTTCGAGCGTAGCTCGAAGCTACCCCTACCGAAAGTCACCTATATACCAGGCAGCGCGATGTATTATTGACACCGCAACCCCCGATGTAGCCTGCCACCGCCAATCCCTCGTGTGTGCCGCCGCCTTGTTCAAAATCGGACAGTTATATGTGCATACGAACGTGAATATATACTTATATAGACGCGTAGCTACGTTTCGCGCGCACCGCGCCTCTACCGTTTACGGCGCACCTAACCATTCATTTTTTTCGACGCAAAGTCGCCGCGGACTCGCGGAGAAAGGAAAGAAAGAAGGGAAATCGGTAATACTCTGGCGATAGAGAAAAAATTAGATTCTTTCTCTCCTCCTCGAAAGCGGGACGCTGACCTCGCGCGCGCGCGCGCGCCCCTCGTGCCGATAGTTTTAATTAGAATCACGCGTATGAACGACGCGCGCCTATCGGCTCGATAGTCGAGGACGGTCCGATATCGGCGTTGGTGGCGGCGGTATCGGATTACGTTGCGTTTCTCACGGGATTTTTTTTTTTTTTAAATTAGCGCGGGACAGAAGCCAAGCTTCGGGCAAAGGGTTGTGTCCGGCGATGCGAGGAGAGAGTAACGCTGGGATAACTAAATGCAAAGCTTCCCATCGCGAGGGAAAAAACCGACGATCCGATAGGTGGTGATCCATTAAAGCGACGCCTGTATGAAAACTAGATTACGGCTTTTAAAAAGCTGCCATCCAATTATTTAAGCGCATCTACTGTTATTTTCCCCGACTTTCCCCCCTTTCTCTCTCTCTCTCTCTCTCTCTCTCTCTCTCTCTCTCGGTCTACCTGGCTCTATTTTGAGCGAGTATCGCGTTATTGTCTCTGTCGTTGAGCGGCGAAGAAGAGAGCCAGAAATATGCCACGCCTCGACAAAATAATCCGTTTCCCTTAATCTCGCGACCGGTTAAAATCCGGAAGACGAGATGGATTCGTTTGTTTTCGAAAACCCAATTTACTCTCTTCTCGTGCTTCGCGCGATAGCCAAGATGTCGACGTTGCGGAATTTCCCTTTCTCTCCCCCACCCGTCATAGCGTTCCTCTTTTTCGTTCTCATTATTACTATTATTCCAAATTTGATGAAAAAGTCGTATTAGTCACGCGTAGAAGCGATACGTAATCCGATTATTTATCCTCCCCAGGTAGCTGCACGATCGGCTTGTCGATTTTCTCTCTCTCTCCTTTCTTTTTGTTCTCTCTTTCCTTCCTCCTTCAATTTCTCCGCCTTCCTCGAGTACGTTCCTCAAGCGAAAGGCAAAGGAGGAACGGAGCCTCCTGTGGTAAAACCGCGTTATCTACGCACATGAATAATGAAAATCCCCCGACCTGGGTATAATTATCAACGTAGCGCGCCGCGTCCGGTCTTGAATACTCTCGCGATCCACAATTTTCGGAGTAATTGACGATTCCGGTGGAACGGCGAACATCTCGGTGTATTTTCGTAAAACGAATTTAATCGTGACGGTACGAACGGAGCTATTCTATCTTTGGGTAGAGAGCTTACACTTCGCGATACCTTTGGGTTCCCTAAGCGTCCCTTTGCCGGTACCTTCGCTGGTTCCTCAACCCTTTGCCGCGCCGCACGGATTCACGTCGATTATCCGCTATTAACTTTCAATGCGGAGACGCGTCCAAGATCCCTTTTCCTTGTCCTAGGTTCGGGATCGCGAGTGACTGGGATAATACATAATCGAATTTCTCCCTCCGCCTCCCCACTACCCCCTCACTCTCGTAGCGGCGTTAATTGACTCGGAGACTAACCAGATGTAGCGCGCGAGGTTCTCATAAAAAATGAACGATTCACCCGATTTGCCAATCTTCTCAACTGACAGCTCTATAAGTAAGAGAGAGAGAGACGGGAATGAAGAATTCGAGTTTTTCCCCTCTCTCTCTTTCTCTCTCATCGCTTTGATATACGTAATTCAAGCGTAGACGCTTTTGTCTTTTTCACCGTCACCTCTCATCTCCCACCTGCGCTTTTCGATCGATCATAGATCGAGTCTCCGAGAAAAAGGTACATATCGACCCTTTTAACAAAAAACATAACGATCTTGGCGATCGTGGTAATTATTAATAAAAGCGATCTTTATCGAACGTTTTAACTTAGGTCCCTATTTAACCGGAGTCTTGTTTCGAAGAATTACAAAGAAGAATCGCGTCACCAGGTAGGCATTTCATCGACCGACAAGTAGAAACGCGAATAAGGCAGGTCAGGTTAGAACCTTTCCTGTCTCCGACCTTCGTACGGGCGATGACTCAAACCGAAGCGGTACACAAACTTCTGACCTGCCTTAGAAAGAGAAAGAAAGAGAGCGTGTCCCGTTTAACTTCTCCACGCTCGATATCTCCCGATATCTTTCGAGAAAATTACACCAAACTGTACGAGACCCTCCGACCGCGTTTCTCCGACGATAATTACAACGAAAGAAAGCACGAATATACTCGAGCCTGATATAAAACGCGGCATCCTTATTACCCGTCGTCAAAGTGACGTATTAAAACGCAAACGATGGAACCCGGTACCGTTGTAATCCGAGAGCGCGCTCGTTTTCGCCGATCAGAGCGCTTAAAATCCATGCAAGCGATTCGAGAGAGAGAGAGAGAGAGAGAACGATTTGCGCGGCGAGAACAACGTATGTATCGTCGACGATAAAAATTCGGAAAAATCAGCGATACACCCTATCCACACGCGCGAATCGGCCAGGAACAAACAACAAATTGGGCGCGCGTGTTTCGGGCGACGGACGGTAACGAAAAAAAAAGGGAAAAAAAAAGTTCAAAAAAGCGCGATCGAGTCCATCGAAACACTACCACTCTCTTTCATACTTCTCCCGTTATCTCTGTACCTCTCTCTCTTTCCTTCTCACACACACAAGCAAACTTACTCATTCTGGTACTTCAACCTTCTCCCATTCGCACGCGCGTATACGTAAGCGTGTCTCATCGTATGTGACTCGCGTATACGTGCACGTGTTCGAGCATTCGTACGCGACTGTGTATATGTACGCGATCGTTTGGGAAAGAACGCAGAACGTCGACGACGAGGAGAAGGAACGACGACGGCGTCGATGGCGGTGTACCTTGACACGGATGGCTCTCTGAATCAGCCGACAGCTAGCAACAAACATCACCTCGCTATCAACTCACGCCTACCACCTATATACGAAGCTGTCGTGCCGTTGGGCGTACGTGTACGTAGTACGTATGTGATCGGCTATGTAACTCCCTGCTGTCCGTCCCTCTTTCTCTCCCCCCTCCCCCTCTCACTCTCTATCTCTCTCTCTTTCTCGTTCGTTGTCACACGTACGGCCGCTTAGGCCGACAAAGCGGCGCGGCGGTTGACGAACGAGCGGACAACGTCGATAAGCAGCATCGTTTATTCCTTCCAAGCTTTCAATTCGTAGTAGCATTCACGATCGCTGATTTCACGAAAGAGAATACAAGAAAAAGATCACGATGCTCCGAGTCTCCATAAATATTTTAGTACGGCTAGAATCGAATTAGAAGGTAAACGAGTAAGGGATATCGGTTCCGAGATCGGCAATTTAAATTGGAAGATATCGATCATAGGAATCATTCAGTGAGTTCGTTCGAATTATTATCGACAAGGCTAGAATGAGAATTAAGAATGAAATAGAATTATTTGGGACGAAGGTAACGGAAGAAGAAGAGAAGAGGAGGGATACTTATGACGAACCATCTTTCTTAGGAAGATAGAATTAGACCAGGGAGGGTAGTTCGTTCGGTGCGATCGATCGGTAGGATTTAGGGTGGTGGTATATTCCGAAAACGTCCGCTGTAGAAGCTTCGAAAGTAGATACCAAGAGCCACGGGTACGCGTCATACACACACACGCGCGCATACGCTCGCTCGCTAACGGAACGTCCTGCTACTCTCGCTAGAGACTATATCTACGGATACGTATGTACACAAGTGTAGCAGTCATTTGAACGATGCCTGGAAAGACAGGAAATGTTTGGACGGACGTATTTGGAACGCGCTGTACTCAACGGCCGACAGGGAAAAGCAGCCTCGAAATGGGGTGAGACGAGTACCGTGGTGGCTCCAAAGGGAATGAGAGAAAGAGGGAAGGGCTGCTTCTATCTCTCTCCTTTTTCCTATTTCTACCTCTCTCTCCCTCCCTCCCTCTTATTTTTCCCGTTTGTACGTTTCCCGCCCCTTCGGGAACCTATCTACCCCTCGCTCACTCGCTCTCTCTCTTTCTTTTTCCTTGGTTCATTCGCTAGCTCGCTCCTTCTCCTCTCCACTCGCCATAAGCTCGCACGAGCTCGACGCTGCACCCTTGTATCGTCGGTTCCAGGCACCGGCATACCTGATCTTATGGGAAATCCATACTGGCCCTTACTTCGGTGAGAATATAGGGAGGGGGCAGGCCTCTGGCACCCCTCGTAGAACCGTTCTTTAGCCCTGCTGCGTACCCGTCCCCTTTCGGCACCTCCGCCCCCCCCCCTGCCTTTATATACGTCGATGACGACGCGCTCGAAGGCAACGCAAAAGGATTCTAAGAAAAAACTTTTCTTTCGTTTTGCGACCAAAAGGAAAGGTGGGATCTAAGTAAAATTGATCTAATTCAATTCCAATTCTGTTTCAGGACACGACGAAGGTACCTTGGGTAGGAAATTCACATGAACAAATCAGAGTATTTCCGAGATAAGATTCGTGGAAAGAAAAAAGAGGAAAAGCAGAGGTCGCGGACTTTCTTGTTTTTCGTCGTGGGGTCCTAGCGCGAAAGGACCGAAGAAAATCGACAAAGATTACCGTTAAAACGAGCAGTCGGAGTCCCGGCTGCCGTCAATCCGACGACGAGCGACTTTCCGCGTACCGTAATTTAATCCTCTAACGAGAGAATCGCACGCCTCATTAACGATCCGGATTCCCCCGTGCTTCTGAAAGCATCGACCGCATCATCTTCTTCTTCCACCTCGCTTTCTTCCCTTCTCTTGCGTCTAGGTACCTATATAATCGGTTAAGCGAGTCGAGTCCTCGGGACTTTTTATTTCGCGAATATGAACGACAGGATATAAGAAACGTCCGAGAAGTTTTGCATTTTTTTTTAATTTCTATACCAATTGGACATTACTTCTCCGATATTTCTTGAATTTTGTAGACGTACGCTACCCACGATTCCAGTGTATCTGTCGTACGATTCCATGGAGGAATATATGCATGTACGTCCGATAGAAAGAGTCATAATGCGATTAATACGTTAGTCCGCTCTCTGTTCGATAGCCGTGGATCCAGAAGGAGTTAAGCTGAATTAGGTAGGTAGGTACCAACGATGCACTTATTCTGATTAAAAAAATGGAGGAGGGATAGCGTAGAATACTCGCAATGGGAATGCTTTTAACGTATTAATACCCTTTCTCTTTGCCCCTCCTTCTACCCTTCCTCACGCTGTCTCTCTCTCTCCCTCTTATCCTGACACCCAACACGTTTCCGAACGAAAAATGTATGCTACATTTTGATCTACCGTCCCGTTTAGACGGCACACGCATCGCTCGATCGTGCGCCTCACGGAAAAACATCTAGGCACGCTACGCTAATATTTTTCCGCAAGAAAAGAATCGCCGTACGTCGGCAAACTACGCCGGCGGGAAGGAAAGAAAAGCGATTCGACCTTCCAAGATCCGCCGGATAAACGTTCGAACGTAGCGCGAGTTGCGGCAACTTGCGGATCGCGAACGCCGCTTATGTTCGATCGGAGTGCGAGAATCGGTGATGGAAAAATCATCGTGTTTTCCTGCGCGCCGACGCGTGAAATTTGTCGGACATGCGAAATCCGTCGTGCGAACGCGCGTATCTACCCGTACTTTTTTTTCCCTCGGTGGACGGCGGGTGGGGCAAACAAAGAGTCGATCGTGGAAAAAGATTTTTCTTCGAAGCCGTCGATCGATATAAAATCGTTGAACGTTTCTTAGGAAGAGGAACGAAACGATTTCGATCAAGTAGGCGAGCGTGAAAAAGTTTTAAATCCAGCGCGGCGACATCGGAGACGCGCGCACGACTCGAGAAGAAAGATGAATCGAGCCGAGTGGAGGACGTGGGCGATCTTGAAAGAGAGAGATATACGATACGCGGAAGAAGGATTGAAGATGGATCGTGGATAGTTTGATGGGAGGGTGGGAGTGAGAGAGATGCCGGTGCCGCTGGAAAAATATAACCTGTTGAAACGCAAAAGAGTGAGAGACGAGTGCGCGCGCGCGACGAAGAGAGATAATGGACCGAAAGGAAGAGAAGGAGAGAGATAGACGGATAGCTCGGGAGGAAGATAGAAAGAGAGAGAGAGAGTAGACAAATAGAGTGAGAATGCGTTGAAAAAGGGAGAATGAGAAAAAGAAAGAGAGAGAGAGAGAGACAGGTATCGTGCGCGCCTCCCGAACCTGCCGCAACTCTAAACTTGACTTTCGCGACTCGATTCCAATCGGATCGATCTGCCGAGTCGCGCACGCGATTTTAATAGTTCCAATTAGCCGATTAGTATCTCTAGTATTTATTCTTTCTTTTTATCCCCTCGCCCCCATCTTCTTTCTTTTTTTCTTTCGTTTAAATACAACCATTTCGTATATGACGTGCGTCTCTCGATAGGCGCGGTTAAATGGTTCGAAAAATTCATTGGCTTATGGGTGAAAAGAGTAGAGGGGACGTTTTCTCCTCGTCATTGTCTTTCTCTTCCTCTCTGTCCCTTTCTTTTCTTGAGTACCCCTTCACGAAATCATATACGTGAAATCGAGCGTGCTGTCGCGTGAACCGTGGCAAGCGGCCCGATGTTGAACGCGTGCCGAAAGACGAACCATCGAATTTTACTTTGTCGGCAAAGAGAAAGGCGAGAGAAGAAAATGATAGGTACCGTGCTACCGAAGAAGTTATATTAATTTCTTACCATTTTTTTTTTTTTTTTTTTTTCTTTATATGAAAGTTGCAACGACGAACTCTCTGTATTTAGTGATTTCGAGCTGGAACACGTCGATCGGTCTCAAAAGACGCGAGCGTGTACGCATACTCAAGCGGACGTATACATATACATATGTATGCGTGTACAGACGAATACGTAATGAGACTCGCGATCTTGGCCGTCAAACGCGTCGATTATAACCACGCGTTAATTAGAAGCAGCCCCGCGAAAGCTCGGTGCTTCGATATAAAGAAGAGAGACGGAGATAGTTTGCTCACTTTATCTTTCTCACGCACGCATACACAGTTGCACGACACGTGCTCGATCGAAGTCGATCAAGAGAGAAAGAACAGCGCGATCCATCGATCCGGATTATGGCGACGCGATAGATATATCTAACTCTAATCTCTGACCAGCACGGCGATCAAGGAGTAAAAATTGACTGACAGATAACGTCGATGACGATTCGTTCGGCGTTTCCGCGTAATCGCGTTCGAGTTTTCGCGACGAAGCGACTAACGGAGCAGCGGTAAAAGACGCGAAAAACGGTTTATTGGTTTATCGAACGAGTCGATCGATCCTTCTCGCCAACATCGGTCCGAGACGGAGGACCGAGATCGTCCTTGGGAAAATTTGATCTCGGGCTCTTAAAAAAAGCGCGTTTCGCATCGGGTGGAAAGAAAGAGAAGAGAGCGAGCGGCAGGAGTATGGATTAAACAACTCTTTCAATTAAAACTTCTATACCATTTGTCTCTACTCCCCTTTTTCCTCTCCAAAAAGGGAAGAGGTGCCATGGAATAATGAGTTTCGTAACGAGCCGGTGTGCTCTGGTTCTTCCTCTCTCTATCGCGGGCGCTCTCTCTCTCTCTCTCTTCCTCCGCGAGCGAAAGATACAAGAACAAAAAAGAGAACGCTCTCTGGGAAGCTCGGGAACGCATAAGTTTTTCGTGTACGCGCATAGGAAAAGAACATTTTGTTTTTCTTCCTCTCTTTTTCTATTTTTTTTTTTTTTTCCTCCTTTACGTACAACACGGCCGATCGAAGCGACAAACGGGTTAAACGACGTTCTCTGTTTGAAGTAAATCCCGAAAAAGAGCGTCGTTTCAAAGCGGAGTATCGGCTACTAGAAAAAATCAAAGACAAAGCAGGAAAAAGTACTGCTAAAAGGGAAAGGCTGAATCGAAAAGCAAAGTCTCGATCTCTCGCTAGCGCGCGTGCACGGGAACGTCGAAGGAAAGAAGTCGATCACGTGGTTCCAATGCCGATCCATTAGACTCACCTTGTGGTGCTGCATGATGGCAGTGGCCTTTCGCTTCGCGGACATATTCAGAAGCGATGCGTCCTCTCTCTTTCTCTGTATCACTCTACGCGCCTGCCTCTCTCTCTTCTCCTCTCTCACAGAGCGATTGGAGCAAAAAAGGTCTCTTTCTCTCCAGCAGCAAAAGCAGCGGCAGCAGTGAGGACAGCAGCAACAGCAGCAGCGTCTGCTCGACTCCTCTCGTACCTATGTCTCTTTCGTCTCTCTCCTGACTGCTCTCTCTTTCTCTCTCTATCCTTATCCTAGTGACAAGAGAGCGCACCCACCCACGTCAGCTCAACCACGATGACGACGATTTTCCCTCGGTAAGATCTCGAGTCAAGCGAAAAGCGACGAGCGTCCGAATCGTTTCTTCTCCTTCTTCTTCTTTGTCCTCTCGCCGACTATACCCCTCGTTCGCTATCTATCTCTTTCCTTCTCTCTCTTGTACTTTAACGCATCGCGCGATCTTCCTTCTACGCACGTTTCAAGAGACGAAGATATCTCGAAGCAAAGTTCGACGTCTCTCCTTCTCTCTCCTTCTCTTTATCTTCTTCTCTCACCTAAAACGCACTCACTATTTGTCCGGTCGAATCGTTCACTCCCACATTATTATCGTCATCGTCATCGTTCACCGCGGTGGCCTCGCGAATGGTCGTTGCAAACGGTGGATGAAAAAGTCGCTCTCTTTCTCTCTCTTCCCTTCTCAGTCCCTCCTGTCAAAGAGGAGTAAAAGGAGTAGGCGGTCGACGTAGGACGACGACACGATCGAGCCGCGCACGCACACGCCGCGGTGAAGTTATACGGCGCGAAGAGTGGCGTATATATTCACTGATCCACGATCAGCTGGTCTCTTTCTCCCTCTATCTCTCTTTCTCTCTCTCTCTCTCTCTCTCTCTCTCTTTCGCACTCTTTCGCACTCTCTCTATTCCCGAGATCCACCGTGGAGATATACCTATATTTTTTTTCCCTCTCTCTTTCCTTCTTTCACGATCGACAGTGTCTCCTCCTCTTGTTATGAACTACACTGGAAGTACGCAGGTAGAGTACGTATCTCGTGCGGAAAAATCTCGTGGCGCGCTTCGCCGTCGTCGTCGGCGCTGTCGTGTTTCCTTTCTAAAGCTACGGGAGCCTACGGTAGGAGCTACACGGTGTGTGTGTCACGAGAAGAGCGTAGGTTGGAACGCAGAAACAAGGTTACTCTGCGTCTCGTCGTCGAAGGCCGATCCTCTCGTTACATGCTGCGCGTTAAAAAAAGCTCTCTCTATCTCTCTCCCCCTTTTTCGCCTTTAAAAAGCTTTATCGCTTTTTCTCTCGCTTCTAGGCGGGTCGTGGAATCTTCTCTCTTTCTCTATCTCTAGGTTACCCTTCCTTTTTTTCTCTGTCCGTCTCTCTCTTTGTCTCTCTGGTCGGGTTTTTTCACCTCTACAGAGTCCGAATAGCGCGCGCGAGCGGCAGCGGTGTCGGCGGTGGCACGAGAAGGATGACAGCGCGATGACGAGAAGTACACGGTGCGAGCAGCCGCGATTCACTCTCCTCCTTATCTCTCTCTTATTCTCCTTCCCTCGTTCTCTCTCTCTCCCTCCGTCTCTTTCTTTCTTCTCAAAGCTCGAGACGAGAAAGCGGCACGCTCTTGGATCGAATCACAGAACGTCCTCGCATCACGAGCGCTCACGGCGAACTGGCGACTGGCGACGCGCTGGCGACCCCCTCTCTCCTCCTGCCCCCTACTCCTCTGCCGCCGCTACCTCTTCTACCTCCTCCACCACCTCTTCCTCCTTCACCACCTCCGCCGACTACTCTCGTCGCCACCGCTGCCGCGCTCTCCTACCGCGCCCCTGCGTCCCGCCGCTGCCGTTCCCCTATCAAGCTATCTCGCTCGCTCTCTCGCACGTACTCTACCTATCTATCCGTCCCTCTCTCCCTTTCTCTCTTGCGCGCGCTCGCTCGCTCGATCTCCCGACGCCTCTGACCCAACCACGAAGCAACCCATTTCTCTCTCGCTCACCATTCCACTCCCCTCTCTACTCGCCGCGCCCTTTCAGGACTCTCGCGTCCTTCTCTCCCCCGAAACGAGCGACCCCTCGCTAGCTCGTTCGCTCTCCCGCTCTCTCTCTCTCTCTCACCCCTTTCGATCCTCTCTCTGCTAGGTACGTACCTCTCTCACTTCAACGCACTCCTCTCCCCGCTTACCGCTTTCCGTGTCCTCCCGGCGCCCACACCGTTCTCTACCCACCACCCTCCCGCCCTTCTGCCCCCTTTACCCCCTTTTCCCCACCGCGCCACGACCCTCCCCACCAACCAGGCAGGCGCTACTACTACTACCGCACCACCGCTACCACTAACGCTAGCACATCGGTGGAGCCGAGTAGAGAACGCGTATACCGCTACCGTAGTAGAGACGACGGTGGTGACGGTAAGGTAGGGTCTGTCACTGTCAGACCGCCGTCCACCTCCTCCTCTTCCTTCCTCGTACAACTCTCCACAGGCACCTCCCGCCCCACCCCTCTTCATCCTCATCGTAGTCCTTCTCGTCGTGGGGTCCGCGGCGCTGGACGGGACGGCTAACTCCGAGGGAAAGGACGAGTTCGAAGGGGCGCAAAGCATCGTGCAGGGTGATGGTCGAAAGAGAGAGGGACGAACAGGGGTGCGGACGATGGACGAGGAAGGGCAGAGACCAAGGGCTACGAGTTCTCTCTCTATCTATCTATCTATCTATCTATTTCTATTTCTCTGACTCTCTATCTCTCTCTTGCAAGTTTCAACGGATGTGTTAGGCGTGTACATTTGGATGGGTACGCGCTCCTATCTCTCTCTCTCTCTCCTTTCCTCTGGTCTTCTCTTCGCGTGTACCACCTATCTACGTTCATGCGTCTCTACAGAAAGAAGCCGCGATAATAACGTTTATGGGGGTAAACCTTTTATTTTTTATCAAGATTCCCTTGTAAGTTTTATGGAACTAAAATATCATTGTGCATTAACGTAATAACGTGATTATACAGATTTCTCGCTCGTCCTTAACACGCGATAATTATAAAGTAACCGTAGTCATTCGAGTAGCATGTCGACATTTTTTTCCAGCATCCCAAATTCATGGCGACGCCACACCTTCGCAGCTCAGTTTTGTCAGTTCGGTTTTACTAATTGTGTTTCACGTATGGATACCGATCGTTTTAACATACATACCACGGAGAGGTGGTGGAGGATAGGAAGAAACGATTTTAACGACGTTGATAATTTCACTGTACAGACGGTATTGTTACTTAGGTACTCGACCGATCTCTCCCGTTTCCCCTTTTTTTCTTTTCGCGGATATTATCGCTGCCGATATCGTTACGCGTGCGACTCACGCACACTTCGAATGATTACATCTCACGTGAGAGAAAGATAAAGTTGCATCCTTATTGTTAATGCTGCCAAAGATAAAGTTACAGATAAGAGGGAAAGAGAGAGAGAAAGAACAACCTTCCTTCTGCCGCAAGATCTCTTCTAATTCCATCGACTCTTTCGAAATACGGGCGAGCATCGAATTCGTTCGGGCGTATCTCGCCGCGGCCGAGTCGTACGCGATAACGATCTAAGCAACAGTTTGTTCCTAGGGGGATGGAAAACTTCGGCTAACGCAAGGAGAGCACCGGGAAAAAAAGGTCTTCGAACTTTCCGGCGAAAGTAAAACGATATCCGATCGTCTCTCGTTGCTTTCGATTCGGCACGCGCGCAACCGTATACACGCATGCGCGCACACATACGAGTGCATGATACGTAAGACACGATAATCGGGATGCAAGACGCGTTTTCTCTCGAAGCGACAAATGTGCGCGACGAAAGTGGAGTAGGAACGTCGTTTGGTTCGAAAGGGTCTGGACTTGGCTACGGCAAAGGATGAACCCAATGGTTATATAAGAGAGCCTCGAGATCCTTGGCAAGGTGTAATAATTCATCGGCGAATAATACACGCGCGTCGTCCGCTCGTTGCCGCCGTCTTGGCCTTCTATTAGTAACGCAAATACGTGAATACGCGGTGGACTCTCTCCGTCTTCCCCTCTTTCTCTTTCCATCCTTCTTTTTCTGTAACGACTACTCGCACACTCGCTCGTACCATGATGTATCGACTCAGGTATAAGCCCGTCGTTTTTAACGCGCCGAGTATCGTACGGGCACACTTGCGTGTCGTTTGCGAGCGACGCTCTCCTCGCGACGTCGTATTCGTCGTCGGTACGAACCAAAGCTGCCCGGACGTGTTCCACGCCGATAACTACAACTCCTACTTTCGAGGATTCCAAGATGACTCGTCGCGTCTCGCCGAACAAATAAAGAAGCTTCGACTAGACGTCTTTTCCACGAGTCGATTAATAAAGTTTCCGAAGTTTGTCATACTGCATTTCGAGCAACTTACACGGCGCATCAAGAATGTAAGTCGAAAATTAGGTATAATTATTTTCGCATCTTCATTTTCATATCATTTTTCGTGCTTCCCGATCCATCGCGTTACGTGCCGAAACCATCATTATTACCGAATAAACGATCGAAAATATCTAGATCATATATCTGGATCACATGACGACAAACGAAAGAAGAAAATTGTAGTACGAGCGTGCACGTTCTTCTCGCGTTCCCGTGCACCTCTGTTGGTGTCATCGTCGAGAGACATCGCCGTGCACGTAGCCCACGCATACACGCGCGCGCGTACATGCATCGTTGGGTGCATACACGCGCTTTCATAAGAGAGGAGAACCGTCGTATAGCGTCGGTGGTGTCATCTCGCTCGCGAACAAAGTCCACTCGGCATTAGACGACACCCTTGCTTTCTGAAGCCTTGGGCGGTGCTCCCCTACTACCCTTTTCCTGCACCCCTATGGATCTCTCTCGCTCGGTCTCTTCCACTCTCTCTTTCACTCTACATCTTTCCTCCGTCCGTGTTTCTCTCGTTCCCTAGAGCGGCAGCGAGCCGGCAGCCCCTGCCTGCCAGAGTTCTCTCTCTCTCTCTTTCTCTCTCCCCCTCTTTCTAGTTTCTTCTCTCTCGTCGGAGCCCCAACCCTCCTACCTCTCCTCCGGCTTCGACCACCCTCGACCACCCGTCCACCCGTCTGTCCGTCCGTCCGTTAGTTCGTTCGTTCGTTCGTTCGCTCGTTCGTCCGTCCGCCCGCCCGCGCACTCCCACACAAAAAACCCAAGTCCGGTGTGGGCGCAACGGGAGGTTTCTCCCTTCGCCTCCTTTTACCCTCTTTCCATCGTTCTTCCTTTACCACTATACGTTTCTCTCTCCCTCGCTCACTCTCGCTAGGCGCTCTTCTCCCTCACCCCCATCCACGGCAAGCCGCCGGCCCATTCTGTCCCTCTTCCAAGCCGTCTCATCGTGCGCTATACCTTCCTTCGTTCCCTCTCTCTTTCTCGCTTACTCCCTCTCTCTCGCTCTTAGCCGTGCAGTAGTGATTCTCAACCTTCGTACGAAGAACGAGAAAACCTTGCGTGAATTTTCTTCAAGAAGGTAGACATCGCGGACCATCGCGCTACGCTGGGAAATACGTTTTTTCACGGATGAAGAGAATAGGTACTTTCGAATTTTGTGCCATGAAGTTTAATGGTACTCGCGAAGGTAGGTTACGATTACTCGTAAAATGAAGTCCGATGTTCTCGAAAGAGAAGCAGTTCGCGAAGCGTGGAAAGGATTCATACGTGGAATAATTATGAAACAGGGAATGATTTTGAGACAACGCCCGAAAGATCTAAGCCATTCGAGCAACTACGCAAAAAGTCTAAACGATCTATACCTACTTTCTCGATGACGTTAAGCGTGACAGGTCGCGAAACGAGCGGACGAGTTCGAGGTGCCGCGGCACACGTTGTATAATACCTTCTTCTTTTTTCCCCCTCGTTCGCGGAGCAACGCACGCGGCGCGAGAAAGAAGAGTTAACGGGTGCGGCGTCGGTACCGTTACGACCAGTTGGGGTATAATCGGATATTCCTATGAGCTATCCACTTGCCGGAAAAAATCGGACACGGTGCCGATCGATGCGCTCTACGCGGCATCGAGAAGGAGGAGGAGTCAACGCGTGCCTCGAGTTTTTGCCTTGGCTCGAGAAAAGGACAGTCTCTTCGGATCATTGTCATTACCGATGAGTTGTCGCGCCACTCCCTCCAGCGTAGGGCTGGAGCGAGTTTCTTGTGTCTTTCCAAACGGTTAGAACGTTACGTAGATAGGATAAATAAAAGTAATCACGCAAATAGTTTTTTCTTCATCAATTTATTAGTCAATTTTAATAACGTATAAATGATTATGCGGTTTCGTTGTCGTGGAGGATATTGCGTTACGGATGAACATAGGACAAACTTTCGCGAAATTAATGCCAGATACGTTGCTTTTGGGTACACGCTTTGGTAAAGAAGAAAGAGATGGAGGTTGAGGAGGAAGGAGAGGGCGAGTGGAAAGTCCTCGCCGACGTCGACGACGACGACGGGAGAGAAACGCTCTGCAGGTAAGAGAATCTCCTGAGAGGAGAAAAGAGAGAGAGGGTGAGAGAGGAGATGGTAGGAGGAGAGGTCGCCATCCTCCTACCTCCCCCCTTTCCTCCTCCCTTTCTATGTACTCGGCATGGTCGGTGGAAAGGTGCGGATATATACTCGGCAAGAAGTAAGAAAGAAGCTTCGGCTTTGCCTCTTGGCATCACACATGGTGGCCACGTTGCCGCCTCCTCGGCAAACGGAGAGAGACCGTGAGAGCGAGAGAGAGTGAGAAAGAGAACTCGCCTCCACCGGCACCTCTAATGCATTCCCGGCCGCTAATACCCGAGGAGGGCTCACCGAGGCCACTCTGTCTTCATCGCGCGTGTAAAGACGTAACCACCACCAACACCAGTACCATCACCACCGCTACCACTACTACAACCATCGGCTTCTACCACTACTACTACTCGATTCTCCTCCGTCCAGCTCACCACCTCTTCGACGTCGTCGTCGTCGTCGTCGTCGTCGTCGTCGTCGTCGTCGTCGTCGTCGTCGTCCTCATCGTCATCGTCATCGCGTTCTCTCTCCTCCTCCCCCTCTTCTTTATCGGGTGTGGGAGGCTTCTTTTAATAGTACCTACCGCTTGAGGTTCCACCGACTCGCTCAAGGTGACCTCCAGGTAATATCACCGCTCGAGTACGTACCGAATTACCTTCCTCGATATCGACCGCGCACCCTTTTCGTCTCGCCCTTTTCGTCTTCACCGTTCTACCTCGATGTTCCAGTGATTCTTACTTGGATTCTTCGAGTTCGAATCTTGCCATCTATCGGAACCTCACGTTGGACACGAAACGCACTCCCGACAAGCAGTCTCTCATTAACAGACGCTAGCTGATTGGAGGAAGTACATAGGTAAAAGAGCATAGGCGGACGGGTTGGATAGTGATAGAGAATGATATGTGGCTGTGTGTGTGTATATATATATATATATATATATATGTATCGGCCCACGATAAACATATTAAACTTACGAACGTGCCCCGGGAGATTCGAACTTTCGTAGGTTGGCTAAGCGAGCGTGGCGAACGGGGGAAGAGCGAACGGAGATGGCCAAGAATTTAACGCGGTAGAGGCAATTTGATGCATCGTCGAATTCGTTATCGTTTCGTCGTCGGCGTACCACCGCGTATCTCGTATTTCGCTAGACGGAAATTCGCGTTTAAATCGCTGTCCAGCTCGGCCGATCGTTGTCTTCTCTTCTTTCCGCTCATCTACTCTCACTGTCTCGTTCCAGCTTTTTCTCTCTACCTCCCTCTTTCTGTCTCTCCTTCTATCTCTCTCACTCACTCACTCTTCCATTCCTTTGCATTCGACGGGGGAATCACAAACGGTGCGTACTTACGTATCACCGTGTACCGGGAGAGAGTGAGAGCGAGCGAGTCAGATAGAGACGGAGACAAACAAGAGCACGCGTTACTCATTGTTCTCAATTAGGTGTCGGACGAATCAAGGCGCGTCGCGGTTCATGAGAGCCGGATGGATCTGGATCTTTCGCCTTTGCGCCACTCGGTTCCGAGGACCCACGTTGCGAATACGTTTTCCTTTAATAGGTGCAGAGAGCATGGATCCTACCTTATCTCCCCCTTTATCTTCTACTCTCTTGCCCACTTAAAGAAGATTCCTTTCTTTTTATGATTTTTCAGGAACGATCTACAAGATGTCGCGCCCACGCGCGACTCGATCCGAGATCTAAATCGACGGTACTTTAAAAGGTTGACGAGACGAGAGGATTAAGGTGCTCTGCTCTTTTAATTAACGCACCAGTTTTGTAGGAACATTTATCGTACGATCGACCGAGCGACGATCGAGGTGCGATCGTAGGATCATCGTTCTTTCACTCTTTCGCTCACACATTCTTTCACACCAAAAATATGGTTGATTGTAATCGTCGCCGCGCCGCGATGTCTCGTTGACGGTCTTAAATCGCTTTTGCTTAGCTCTTGTTATCCGTGACTCATTGGCGGGTGTTGCTCGCAAACCTTCTTCGGCCAGCTACGTCGTGAAGAACGTTAAAGACTCGGTTCACTTCTTAAACCGTCGACTTCTTCTCCCTCCGCGCTAAGCATTCGCTAGATTAGTCGGATATATAAAATTTCAAAACGATCTCGAATTATTATCTTCTTTGCTTTTATTCAAATTTGTTAAGGGCCGTCGCGTCGGCGACAACGACAAATATCTTTTGAATTTTTCCAAACAACCGAATAAGCGAGTTTCATTACGGCAATTAGCGTTAAGCAATATTTTGGGGGTGGAAACGGGCGACACTTTTCAATGAAAAACGTTGCTGGCTCGTCGATCGACCTTCAAACTCTGGGTAAGCGAACGAACGTTCTTTGTTTACCTAACCAACGCACCGACAAACATATTCGCAGCTTGGACTTCGCCGAGGTAAGACTCTTTATCGTCCGTATCGTCCGCGAGTGCCCGGAGCATCGAAGAAAAAGAAGAACAAGAAGAAGGAAAAATAAGAATACAAGGCGAGGCATAGTTGTCGATTAGGTCTCGGCAAAGTTCTGTATACTTCTATTTTCTTTGTTGGTACGAAACCAGCCCACCTAGTCGATTTCTTTCTCTCTCTCCCTCTCTTCTTCGTTGGAGTCTCGTGGACCCTGGCTTATCGCGGAACGTCCTCGCGCTTTGAGGAGAAGGAGGAGGATCGAATAGGAGCGAGCGAGATAGATAGATATAGATAGATAGAGAGAGGAACGGCCTGCTATCGCCCATTACACGCGCGCGCACCCGCGTGGATCGAGACACGAGTACTATGCACGACCGTGGGCTGTACCAACTCGTGCGTGCATCGGTGTGCGCGTGGATCGCTCACCACCCACGGATCCCTCCCGAAGCTGCGACTTCCCCTCGTATACGTACGTGCACGCTCGCGCTCGCGAGAGTACCCCCTTTCTGGTGCACGCGTTCCTCCTCCAATACGGACGTTCTTCTCTCGTGCGTGTGCACGCTGCTATTCAACGGGAAAATGGTGGGAGTCGATCGGTGTAACGGAAAATTTTACACCCGCGATGCGTTGAGAAGAGAGCGAACGAGCGAAAGAGAAAGAGGGGGCGAGCCGATACGAGCATTCCAGAGTCGCTAACGAGAACCGATAGATTTTCTCTCTTCGCCTCTGGAAATTTTTCATCTCGTTCTTTCCGACATTTGACATTCCGGATTGATTCCCATTCTTCGAAAAAAATTACAAACTCTTCACCGTCCTTTGAGTTACATGTACGCAGGGTTTATCGCGGCAAACCGAGAAGGCTGAGTATCTCGATCGCCGCCGCCGCCGCGAGGAGGAGAGAGAAGCAACGATCGCTCGATTTTCAGTGAATGTGGACGGTGCCGTGGGATAAACGGCGAAGGGAGGTAGGGTGAGGTTGAAACTGCCCTCCCGCATTTCGTCCGCCGTTACGTCGTTCTACGAAGGGCACTGGAACGCTCGCCCGACTAATATTTGACAAATTTGTATGCACATTCACGTACAGCGTGGACCATCTCGCACATATACGCGTACCTATACCTATATCTACTTGAAACGTAAAACATGCAAAGGGTGGGGGTGGTGGGGTTGTATTTACCAATGTACATAGAAACACACGCATTTTCACGTACGCGTTAATGCAGCGGAGAGACGGCGCGCTAGCTCCGAGAGAAACTGAAAAGAAAGAGAGAAGAGAAAATGCATGGGCCAGGTCGGGACACTGTTGCCAACGCGATAAAACCAATCACCGAAATAACCGCAGACCACCTCAGCCGGCTTTCCCGTCATGGACACGTGGCCCACGAGAGAGCACTCACACAAATGCATACAATTCACACGCGGTCCAGGGTACGCCGCGCCGTGTCGCCGATACGTGACGAACACACATTCACGAGAGAGCGAACGAGTCGATACCTATATTCGTATCCATTTCTCCCCCTTTCGCCTCCCCCTCCTATCTTCTCTCTTGTCGTTTGCTCGCACTATCGGCCTATCTCCCTTTAGCTTCGTCCTTCTTCCTCGTACGTCGTCCGTATATAGATCTCTCGGTCTCCTATCTCTATCCTTCTCACTCTTTCAGGTCTCCGTCGCTAGGAGTGCAGCCCACAGATATATATATATATATATATATATATATATATATATATATATGTATACGTGCACGCATGGAAGCTGTAAGCACGCGGAGCTCGAAGCCCTGCGGCTTTGCGATGCTACCGCTGAAGGTTTAATTAGCGAATCGGTTAATCTGATATGCGATTATTAACGCGAAATCGGTGCGAGGAACGAGTAGTAGAAGTCGAACGTAAGGTTCGATCACGAACGCGAACCGAAAGTCAATTTCGAAAGAGTACGATGCTACAAATGCTCCGAGACTTTCAGCCGTCAGGTCGATGACCAACGAGTTGTCATCGGGAACGGTAGTGGGTATTTTTTTTTAGATCGACGGCAGGATCTTCTCAACTTGGAGTAAACTTTTTAAAAGGGCCCGGAACGCGCGTAAGCGTTCCCGATTTATGCTACTCGTTTATGGGAATAATGCGAGAAGGGGTAAATAAGTATGAGAGAGAGAGAGAGAGAGAGAGAGAGAGAGAGGGGGTGGAGAGAAGGGAAGAGAAGGGAAGGACGCGGCTGTCGGGCGAGTTTTCGCGAGGGCTCTGTGTCTGAGTGTGCTCTCACCTAATGGGCGACATAAACTCCCCCTCGAAAATCTTAAAATAGTCGCTGCAATTTATGCGTCCTGTTTTTGCACCTTCGCCATCGTTCTCTTTTCACCGGCACGCTTCGCGATATCTCTCGCGACTAGAAGAGCTCGCGTACGTATTCGCGTGCGTGTATGCGTGCGAGCGACCGTGTATGCTAAACTCATATTGTACTTGTATACTTTCGCAAAGGTACGCTTATATACCTGTGCGCGCATATTAGATACGTGTACACGCTCGCGCGTGTAGGTATACACGGACGATTATCCGTACAAATGGCCACTACAGGCAGCATCAGCCTTACAGGTGGAAAGAAAGCGATAGGGAAGAGCCGAGTCGAAACTTGTTCGCTTATTGTTTAAATTAACGCGCGCGCGGCCACCGACATAACGCGATCGCATTAACTCTAATACGATCGCGCGGGAGTTTTTCTTACAATTTCTCGTAATTTGCTATTTAACCCGGGATCAATAAATATTTATTTTTACATTTTTGTGTGGCTGTTTCTTTTTTACTTTTTATTCAATAGCAAATACTACATTCCTTTGAGTTTAAAGAAATTATTCGTAATGAATAAGAGGGATATAAAATATATAGCTACATGCTTTTAATTCGTACTCTATGAGTCGAGCGAGTCGAGTAACCCACGCACCTTATTGCAGAGTTAAACTTTAGTGGGAATAAAACTACGAGGAAGATTGCATCGCGTTTCGGTCTCCCTCATCCACTTCTTTTGTTTTTCGACACAACGAATTTTAATATCGACTTGCTTCATCGATATGCTCTAATTCGGAAACTATATTTTTTAACGAAAATCGCGTCGTCCGTTCGGGTCATCGATGCTGTTCGGATACGTTCCGCGTCGAAAGCGAATTCTCATCTAAACCACGTCCCTATCGATTCGCTAAAGAGATTCCAATCGATCGCGAAACTACCTCTATCCGGTACGCACACCGCGTAGATCGGACCCGGACGTTGACACAGTGGCCTCTATAATCTCCCGGAAAGATTCCGGCCCATTGACCCATATAATTTCTCGGAAAACACCTGGCGAAGTAGCGAGTTCGATGTCCCGTTCGTTGACGATACGTTTTTTTCTATTATCGGCGATGTTACGCGTGCTCTCACACGCGTATCCAGTTTACATAGTAGTTCTAACAGGGAAACGCACGAAACCGCACGCGCACAGGCGTTTCTAAATTCTCGGAATAGGTCTCGGCGTAAAAAGATGTAGGCATGAAAAAGTACCTCTCGCATCGACCGACTCCTCGTCGTTAATCCTGCCGTATATGGGCATCGTTCACCTATATAAATTCTCGGAAGCTTGCTCGGGCTGGCCACGATACGCGAGATAGGTCAGTTTCTTCTTTCCGTAAATATACATACATACGCGCAGTCGTCGAGGCTAACGACGGGAGATAAATTTCTCGTTTCAAAGGACGAAATCTTATCGGCGCCTTTTTTTTCTTTCTCTGTATAGACACAGGTAGCAGTCAGACACGTGTGTACTTTTCCAATGTAGCCTAATCGCTTCTGGCCCAAGATAGAGGATCTCCGTGTAAACGTTGTCGCACGACACGGAGACCACGGCGGAGCGTCCACCACTCCGTGGTTCGTACTTTCGACCGTAAACAAAAAAGGATGTCTCCTTCGTTCTTCTGGAGTCGATGAAAGAGCGTTATCTCGTAGATAACCGTGTCCTGGGAATTTACATCCGTCGATAGACCGTAGAAAGGCACACACGTACGGCTTCCGTGTACCTAACACGTTTCACGTAGTATGCGCGTACCGATATGAACCGCTCGGTAGAAAAGCTAAAGATAGCGGCACGGGTAGCTTTCACGCCTACTTCCGGGGCAAAAGGGTGCTGCTACTGCTGCTTCTTCTGTCGCTGTTGCACGCTGACGTTGAGACGCAGGGATCCAGGATGACGGATAACCAAACTAATTCCTCTATTTTATTTCCGTTAACGACTATTACTCGCGAATTCGTAAAGAAACAATGACTTCCCGTGAAACGTCAATGTCCCATTCTCGACGCTTTACCACCGACGACGCTCCGGTAAGCGTCGATCGATCGACGAACGTCGAGCTAATTTCAACGACAAAGGCGAAACGGGACCAGCGTGAAAGTTAACTCTCGAGAGTATTTTCGGAACACCAGGAAGATATAAGATTCATTCGTATATTTGCGAGCGGCACACACCGTTGTACCGGCGTACATAGGTGTACGTACCGCGGGGAAAGGTTACGAGGGACCCTCGGCAGTTTTGCAACAAAGCGGAAACGAATTATACAGGAAATATTGCGGTAAAGGGAAGTAGACGTTGGTACCTCTCCTCTACCTGCCTCGACCCCTCTCCCTTACCGCGCCTTTAAAACCCGTTCGTTTAACATATACATATACTATAGTCGCTACGAATAAACAGACGCGAGAGGTTCTCTCTCTCTCTCTCTCTCTCTCTCTTTCTATGACGTGACCGTGGCTCGTTTATTTGTGAACCGAGAGAGATACTCGTCCTCGAAAAAGGGACTACGACAATTAGCAACGTACAAAGTAGTAGTCCTAGACATTTTACCGCCGAAAAATACGAACCGTCTGCAACACGGTCTGTCGTCTCTCTCGTTACACAAGCGTTTTTCACGTTTCTTCCTAACTATACCTATGTAGTACCAGTATCGATGACGATCAAACGACTTCGCAGGTTATACCGTCGAACCACGTTTAGAACAACCGAGCACCGGCAAAGAAGCCACCTGCGAGAGGCGCCCCGTCGATCGCGCGCTCGAGAACGACCGGCTCATAAATTATATGACTAATTATCGCGCCCGCGTCCTCCACCGGGTCACGTTGGCGTTGGCAAAGGTGCGCTTGCGCGCACGAGCGCAGGCACTCGCTTACTGCAAAAAGTTTTACTTAATCATGTCGCAAAGTCGCTTTCCACAAAGAAGCAGTTTTATCATCCTCCGAGGAAAAGGACTGTCTTTTCTTTCTCTCTCTCTCTTCCTCCCTCCCCTCTGTCTTTCTCTTTCTTTCTCTTCTTTCCTCGAGCGAGGGTCCTCTAACTTCGGTAGAAAAACGGAAAGCGGAGCACCGTTGGGGGCGCGGAGACTCTCCCTCCCCCTTAGCCTTCTATTTCTATCCCTCTCCGCTCACGTCTCTCTCTTCTCTTCTTCCTCCTCGGGGCTTTCACATCCAGGGCTACTCTAGTTTTCGAGGTTATCCCTAGATAGGGAAAAAAATGTCTCGAGCACGGCAGCTGGGTAAAATCGTATCTCCAGCAGCGTCGTCGTCGCCGTCATCGCCTCCTCTCTGCTTTCTGCTCTCTGCTCTCTCTATCCACCACCCACTCTTCTCCACCTCCTCCCCCCCGTACTCCTCCTCCTCCTCCTTTCGACGAAGGGGTCGTCCTCGTTGTCGGAGAGTATTGGCCGCCACGAGCAAAAACCTTGGAGTCGTGTGTATGTGAGCGAAGGAAAGAGAGAGCTAGCGTCGCTAGTATTTGTCCGTCCGTTGAAGGTTTCTACGTGTAAAGGTACGAGAAAAGAGGATGAGAGAGCGAGAGAGGTAGAGATAGAGGAAAAGAGAAGAGGAGGAGGCGGAGAGCAAACCTGTGAGACTCGTTCCACCGCACACAGGCCATCCTATATTACGGAGTCTCACCCTCTACAACCCTGTCCAACCCCTGCTCAGCCCCTCGCCCCCGGGCCCTCGAGATGAAACCCAACTTCTCTGCTGCTGCTGCTGCTGCTACTACCTCGACTCTCACCCAACCTTTCTACCTCCCTCCATCTCTCTCTCGCTCTTACTCGTTCTCTCTGACACACACACACACACACAGAGCCCTTCTACCTCGTAGCCTGTCGGGGAGTAAGGGAGTCCTTTGGGGTTGAATCGAGGGAGCGGGAGGAGCAGAACCCCGGTGCGGAGAAGGTAGGACACGGGCAAGAGGAACGTGTCCGAAGAGCGTTGTATATAACTTTGCTGGAGCGAGCTCTCGCGCGCAAACGTGCCGCACATACGCGTGCACACTTATATACGGGTATACGTAGGAGTACTCTAAGAGCGGACGCGCGAGCGCGCCTGTTTGTACGCGCGGAGCTTCTGCTTCTCTCCGCGCGTATAACCTGACTCTCTCTCTCTCTCTCTCTCTCTCTTTCTCCCCGTGTCTTTCACTTTGTAAGTGTATTCGTACGAGTATGGGTGATGTACGTGCGCGGGTTGGTGGCTGGATCGAGGAGCACGGCTGAGCTGCCGCTGGGTGATATTAATTTCTCTGCGAGGGCTTTCGTCCATCTACCTTCCCACCGCGGCTACGAAAGGTCCCTCGTGACCCCGCGAACGAAAGAGAGAAAGGTCTCGTTGTGACACTCGCCGGTCTTTTCAAACCTACGACGACGCCCTTCGTCGTTTCCTTCCAGTCGCGAGAGAGACCTTTCGCAGGTAGGTTTTCAAACTATCGCAGGATTTTTCCTTTCCGAGGGACCGCGCACAGGTGACTCTTTATGGGGACAACGTAAACAGTTTTCTAAGCTTAGCAAAAAAGACGCAGGTACCTAATGGTGGTCCGTTTGACGGTGAATCGATCCACGAAGGTGTACGAACGCGCGACGTTGATCTCATTACCATTTGCTACATTTACTCCGTTTACAACGCGTGGAAGACTAGGTACTTGGATATACGGATCCATGATCGATACAAATTTAATAGGCTCACCGAACTTCGAGCGAGTATATTTGGGAGTATATTAAGGAGTTCCAGATGTAGGAACGGAAAATTATAGTCGTGTCGGATTCGGCACGTGGGCTTGGAGCTAATTCGATTAGTAATCTTCGCCGAAGACACCGCGTCATTCTTAACGTCATTGCCATCATCATTTTATAAACGATGATCCAGACTCTTATCTCCTAGAGAAGACGCATCGAATGCCGATTAGTCATCTCAAAAGCATCGAAATATTTCTAATCTTTCTTTCTTATTTTTTTTTCAGCGGAGCAAGTGGAAGGGGTCACCGGGCGGGGTTAAAATTCGAACGGGCACGAAAAGCAGAACGTTTCGAAACGCTTCACGTCCCGCTCGGTATGAAGCACCGTCTAACCCGTGAATCCTTTGTAATCTCGTTGAGGACGATCGCGGACCATCCCAGGGATTCTCTCCACCCGCTTGCCCGGCTTGAATCCCCGAGTCTAAAAAGCCGTATAGTGGTAGCCGTACGGCGCGTAGCCACCCTCATCGTGCGCATAAATCACAATAGAGGCGGAAAGTGCCGCGGTGAACTTCTCAAGCAGGGATATGTTCTCGGGGCTGTAGTCTTCCACCTCGAGCCCCTTCTTCTTTTTCTTTTCCTCTTTTTGCTCTTTCTTCTTCTCCTTCTTCTACTCGTTGCTTTCTCTTCGTCGTCATTGTCGTCGCGATCTTCTTGCTACTCCGTAGCTTCCACTTTTTCTCTCCTCTCCCCTCACCCTATTCCGCGGTCTACGTTTCAGCTAACCCTCTTCTCCGAAATTCAACGAGATACACCCCTTTCGCTCTCCCCAGTAGTAAAATCACCTTCGCGCGAGTATGAGTGGAGAGGAGCATGACTCAGCGCTTGCTACGATGATCGATACATACCGAAATACTTCGTGCCTGTGACATCTGTAGCCATTGGAACCAGTGTTTCGTGAGGTTCACGCTATTAAAAAAAAAAAACGTTTCGGAAAATACGTTTACCGAAAGGGGTTATTAATTTTTTCTAGGAGACCCGTCCACGAGGGATTTTGCGGTTTTTTTCACGAATTTCGTGCGAATATGTCGAATGAGGTACGAGAGTCGATACGCGCGCACACGCGCCCGAGGTGAAAATAACACACGTGTGACGTACCGCACGTAATGATAGAGAAAAGTATTCGAGAACACGATGGACGAAGTAGAAAGGAGGAACAAATATGGGAGTGGGAAGATCGAACGTCATCCTTTATACCTTAGGTGGTCCCCGTGGATCCTAGCTGAGTCCTCCTTTCGTATCTTTACCCCCATTTCATCTTGTGCCTCCCCACCGGTTCCCAAACCACCCTTATGCTCTTTCTCTCTCTTTCTCGTTCCATCTCACTAGCTCTCTCTCTCTCTCTCTCTCTCTCTCTCTCTATCTCTCTATCTATCTATCTCACTTTTACACTCTTCCAGCCTTTACCGTGCTACTCCTCGAGTCTCTTAGGTTGGGTTTCTATCCTCCTACCTCCGCTACCTCTACTCTCTCATCCCACCGCCACCCCTTTTCCGTCCGTCCCTTCGAATCGCCCGGAGCAAAAAACCTGCCAGTCTGCACAAGGGGTAAAAACGGCCCCGGGAACGGGACGGGAGTGGGTGGATCTGTCCGTGGATGAAGGTAGGGAATTATTTTCCGAGATCTCGACTATGATTTTCCATGGCTGTCGGTACGATTATTAAGAATTTGATAAAAAGTTTCGAAACGTGGGTTCGCGACCGATACACGTCCTTTTTAATTTCGCCTCTCGTGTCTCGTTCGATGTAACTCGGACGCTCGACCCGTTCGGCCTTTATTTATTTTCATCGATTTTTAAAACGTTTCGAACGCATATTTTTCATCGAGTATATAATATATACCCCTAGTTATATATATATATATATATATATATATATATATACACATATATAGGTTTTAGAGGAATCTCTTGGTAAAATTATTCGAGACGTGTTTTTCGTTCGAGGTCAGCGATAGCCCCGTCTTCGATCCCCCGAAAAAGAGACGAGGACGCAAAATCACGTCGGAAGAGGGTGGAGGAGGGGAACGTTGGTAGGTGAGGAGGTAGGGCGAAGTATGTCGGAGAAGAATGCAAGGTGGGCCGCGTGGGTGGAAAGACTGCAGAGGATGAGGGTTGATATAGAGAGATATTTTTCAGGCTTCTTCCCGACGGTTCTTCCAGCGTTATAGAAAACCACTCCTCCATCACGGTACCGGGATTCCCTTTTCCTGCGGGTACGACCTCTGACCTCCTACCCCTCGCACCACCAGCGAGAAACAGTATTAAAAATCCAAGATTGGCGCGAGAGCGACGTCGACCGATCTCGTTTTCTCGATTGATCCCAAAAATCGTTCCAACGAGAAATGAATATGAAAGAATTAATTCGAAAAGTCTATCAAAAATGTAAAAAGTATAAAAAATAAGAAGTTACGATAAAATGTAGAGGAGGGCCCCGATCATCGTTCGATTCTCTTAATCTCGTATTCGGTTCTCCCCTCTACCCTCTCCCCCCTACGGCGCTAATTCGACGAATTTAAAGAAGAACTAGGACAAAGAAGTCAACGTACCACGCTAGTTTCTCGGTAGTAACACGTAGGGATTAAACGGTCCCTTTGTTCGTTAGTGGTCAAAGTCGTCCAGCCTGTCCGACCATACCCCTTTGTCTTTCGGTGTCTTTTTCGCAAGAAACTTCCCTCTTCTGCTTTCTTCCTCGCCCTCTCTTTTTCTAGATCCCCTCCCTCCTCTTCCCCTCATTTCCTTGCTTCGTTCGTCCTCTCCTGTAGTATTAGACCTTTAGATAATGCCATCTCTGGCTCTACCGTCACTCCGAGTCCCCTCGATCCCCCACAATTTCGATCTCCTCATCCACGGCGCAAGAAAGAGTATGTGTGTGTGAGAAAGAAAGAGAGAGCGAGAGAGAGAGGAAAGCTGGCTTCCATCGAATCGAGAGAGCCACCCTTCTGCTTCTTCTCCCTCTCCGTTCCTTCCAGCGACCTTCCTTCCAGTTCTCCTTCTCTTTCTAGAAACGAAGGAAGAGCTTCGGTGGAGCCAAAGAGGGGTGAAGCAGGGTGTACGGCGACGGCGGTGGGCGGAGGGGCGGTTGCTCGGAAGGGTAAGTTTCTTGTTAGGGTCCAGACTCACTGGCGACTCCTAAGTTTCTATAGGCATGTGTTCCCCGGCGCGGAAGGGGACACGGAGGACTGGGCTCGCTTCTAAGGGAGAGTAAAGAGGGAGAGAGAAGTAGAGAAGGAGAAACCGGAGGTAGCGAAGGGTCCAAACAGCCGTGCCTGGACAAACAAGCCAATGGACCCGAAATTCGCTGCCCCGTGATTCGGATTGTTTGAAGATTAAATCAGCCTCGAACGGTGCTGCTTCCTCCGAGTGCGGCCACTCGAGTTCGATTGTGCGGTGAACGTTTCCCGAAAAGAAAAAAGAGAGAGAGAGAGAGGAATGAGAGAACGAGAAAATACGTTTCGCGTTCGCTACTCTCGTCGAAGCGTTTATCGGCACGCGTTTCTATCGATAACACGCCGGCCGTCGTCGTCGTTTTCGCGATTCTTATCGCGTAATTACGGAACAATGCTTCCTCCTGTCGTCCTGGAAGAAAGAAAGAAAAAAGGAAGAAGGAAAGTAGGTAGAACGCTTCCCTCGCGCTTCGATTCGGAATCGACTTTCACGAATGGCCGAGCGAATTCTCCTCTCGCTGGTACCGCTCACAGCCGACGAGCAACATTAATTTTGTTCTACGCGGAGGTTTCCCGGGGCGAAACGAATTAATGGCGAGCGCAGTCGTCGCCGTGGCATAGTATTCGCGCCACAGCACAGATAATTTTCTATCGTCCCGTTCTACCAATTCGATACGCGCGGAATAGACTCGACGATCGTTTCGATATCGAATAAATAAAAGTGTTCGAACTCCCCTACCCGCCCACGCGTATCCAACCCCTTTTTGTTGCTCCCAGTTTATCGACGCTCGCGCTTATTCGTTACGCGCGCGCGAACGTACGAACGGACGTATGTTGAACACATATTCGATCGGGACGGATTGGACGGTAGGTACGACCATCGAAATTTAATCGATGCTAATGGAATGTGTGTTATCGACCGTTAGCCGAATTTCCAATTTCTTCGCGATTAGAAGAGTCGTCAACCTTTGAAACTTTTAGTTTTAAAAAGTACCTCCCTGGATCCTTCTTCGCGAGACATGTTTTGACGAACTTTAATTAAACTTATCGTCATTACAATCGACCCCTTGGCGATCACCAGTCATCGAGACGAGTTTAAAAAGCTTAAAAAGGCTCGTAGATGGTCCAGCCCGGATCGTACCTACTCGTCGTCGAAAGGTCGAAAGTACAAAGTCAATCGTTCGAAGTCGTGGAAAGGGTTGTACGAGAGAGAAAGAGAGAGAGAGAGAGAGAGAGTAATCGGGTGCATAGCGTCATCATCATCGATCGAAAGCTTCGAAGCTCGAGTCCGAACTCGGGCAGCGGTTCCACCTGCGGATCGAGGCGGGTCGATCGAAACGTCTGTGTGGCACCTGTGCGCGCTCGTTCGATCGCTCTCGGACGCGCAACGCCGTCCTAGACTCCCTCCTCTCTCTCTCTCTGTCTCTCTCGCTCTCACTCTTTTTCCGTCGAGAGAGCGAGGTGAACGTTCTTCGTTCACCGGCTACGTACGCTGCCGGACACTATTTAATAATACATTACCATGTACATTAACGCGATACAGGGACGATACCGTAGCCGTACTGGTCGACGTGCGAGTTTACATTAAAAAGCGTATGCGCGCGCGCGTATTTAGAGAAAGAAAGAGACAGAGAGCGTAGGACACACTCTCGCACGCATCGCCGGTCCACCTATCTTTGTATACCTTTCAACGTAGTGACGCGCGAAAAAGGGGTGGTCAGGGGGTATCTACCCCACCCCTCTTCCCTTTGCTCTCCATGCAACGTTGTCCCTATCTTTCTCTCCCTCGCTACTATTCGTTCTCTCTCTCTCTCTCTCTCTCTCTATTTTTCCCTCTTTCTGTCTCGAGAGCAGAACGCGTACTATTCGCGTGCACACTCTCGCGCGGCAGAGAGTCGGACGCACACTCGAACGCATAGACACGCACGTGGTACGCGTTCCTGCCTGTATATTTCAAGTCTGCGGGCATAGTTGCAATGCAGCGTGCAATATGCACGCCGCGAGGGGAGAGCGAGGTGGAGGTAGAGCGTGGACTATAGTGCTCGAAGCTCCGTAGTGCATCGACTGGGGAGTTGGGGTTGAGGTAACGAGAGGGAGAGAGCGGGGAGAGAGAGAAAGAGGGAACGATCCTAGTGTGGGTTTAGTGCGAGGTATAGTGGACAGCCTGGTGGACTAACTGGGGCTCGTGTTACGGAGGCGCACACCGGCGAACTTAATATACCTATACGCTTGTTGCAGGTTGAAAGAGAGGGAGAGCGAGGGAGAGAAAGAGAGACGGTGTGGAAGATAAAGGGAGGAAAAGGGGTACGGGAAGCGAAGGACTGGCAATGGGTGGAGAATGAAGCAAGGTGAGAGAAAGAGAGAGAGAGAGAGGGAGGTAGGGAGAGGGAGACAAAGGAAGAGTACAGTCTAACCAAAATGTTAATTATTTAACTAGGAGGAAGCTCCGTTAACGAGCGGAGTATGCACGGAAGAGTGGTTGGAAGCGGAGAGGTGAAAAGGGATCGGACAGGTGACGGTGAAACGAAGCTAGTGGTAGGATTTTCGGCAGCTCCAAAGCGTTCCTTACTTTACCATGCTTTTTTAACATGTTTTTTACTTTAGCAGGGCGAAACTCCGAATTTAGGAAGTTTCAA
Source organism: Ancistrocerus nigricornis (assembly GCA_916049575.1). NCBI lineage: Eukaryota > Metazoa > Arthropoda > Insecta > Hymenoptera > Vespidae > Ancistrocerus > Ancistrocerus nigricornis. The sequence goes on from OU696665.1 coordinate 562,901, forward strand.
GAAAATGGATGACGGTGTGTCCGACCGACGCGTTTGCGGTGTTAGAATTACTAGGATATACCTTTCGGAAACTATGGACGGGCGCTTAAAAAGTCTTCGCCTCCAACGGATGATCGATGTTAAAGCTACCCGCTGGACTTCTTTTATCGCGTGACGTTACTCGCGTTCTCGTTGTTACTTTGTTGCGAAGTAATTTTGCTCGCTCTAGAGAGTAAGAGGGGGGAGAGAGAGAGAGAGCAGTAAAAATATAAGGAGAGAGAAAAAAAGAGAGTAGGAGAGAGATGGATTTTTATTGTATCCTTTACAAGTACGAACTTATTTCTACCTTTACCGGTAAAAAAAGATTGTTGCTGTACGAACCAAGAGATGCATACAATACGGTCTACTATAATGGAATTCGAAACGCGTAATTTCGAATCAGAGTCGAGAACGTCGAACGGCATTCGCAGAGGCACGTCTCGAGAACGCGGATAAATAATGCGATAACGCGATTGTTTTACTCAACGATTTTCGCTCGACCTCTCGACCTCTTTATTTCCTCTTCTCCTTTGGCTCATCAACCCCCTTTTTGCATGACCGCGATCCTGGGGGCCTGGAAAGTGTAACAGACGTGGAGTAGAGAGACAGAGAAAGAGAGGGAAAGAATGCGAGAGAGAGGGAGAGAAAAGACTCTGGCCGCTCGTACTACCCCCTTGAGCGAAAATGGGGTAAATCGAGATGAGAGGCAGGGAAATTAGTGCGTGGAGGATTTTATTGAAGCGTCGGCGTGTAATGAAGATTTTACGAGCGACGCTCGATTATTGGTTATTTAACGTCCTCGTGCCTACGGAGGAGGCCGAAGGGCGAACGAATAGGATGCGATAGGGTGAGAGAGAACGCGTCTCTCTTTTCCCCCTACCGCGCGCTCGCTCTCTAATTGTTTTCCACCGGCGACGTTACCTCGTCGAGCTTCCTTCTATCCAACTTCGTTCCTTCGCGATCCACCGATAGATATCTCAGACGTGAGACACTCTAATTATCTTGCCACGGCGCGTAGTACGTTGGAAAGGATCGTACGAGCGAGATATCCTTTCTTACCGAGACTCCGGTACTCGTTGCTTTATGGAAATAAGGGATGAAAGAGATAGCAACGGATCCTGCTAATTCTTTCGTCCTTTCTACCCTAATGCATTTCCTACTTTTCCGCTACTACTCGTTTTGCGAAACGGTGGCTAGTGGTAATGCGTTTTGCGTTAGGTAGGCGAACCCACGAATAGGAATTAGGATGTACGATGAAAAGAGAAAAAAAAACAATTCGACGTCATTCATTTGCCAACACCGTCGTTTCCAACCAACCCCCGAGATTCGAAATGTCGAGCGATCTCGAGACTCGATTCCACGATGTTTGTAAGTACTTGGCACAAAGTTCCTTCTTTGCCTTATCGACTAGGCTCTTCTCGCTCGTTCGCGGACCATCTTCGAAAGGAAGTTTCGGGCGTCTTTATAGTCCACTCTCCCCCCGTAGCTACTCTTCGAGATTTCTCGTCGCGCAACCGCTTCGCCGGACGTCATCATTCTTGCTTTCTACATGCTATCCACCAACGTCTTCGTTACCGTCGCGTTGTCTCCTTCGTCGTCTTGGTCTGTCTTCGGGATGTCCTTGAAGCTTTCGAGTAGAACTCAGGAGAGAACTAGCGAAGGTTCGTGATATCACGATCCACCTACAGGTTCAAAGAGAGAGAGAGAGAGAGCGGCCATTTTGCTCGCTTTCCCTCTCTCCGCCTCTCGGCTCGCTCTTCCTCTGTGTGTCTCTCCCTCTGTCCCTCCCGGGGTTCTCTCTACCCCCGTACAATCCTCTAACGGCCCCCACAGCGTAGTGGTACGAGGGAGAGTTGCAGGGGGTGGTTGAGGTGGGTTGAACGAGGGTGAGGGCCTGCAAGCTACACTCTCCCTCTCTCTCTCTCTGTATATATGTCTGTGTGTGTGAGTCTCTCTGGGTACATATGTATATAGATATATAGATATATATGTATATACCATATAGATATACCTGCCCTGCCCTCCAGTACCGGAAACAGCTCCGTCACGAGCTCAACCAACGCCATGGTAGCCAACATGGCGAATCCAGCGGTGCTCATACTTTTCGGATCCATTTCTCACTCTTCCTTCCTCTCCGATCGGAACGATCCGTTCGATCGTTTATAAAAATGTATCCTCGAACCATTCTTCGTTAATTCCTAAAATGTGTAAAATTTTGTTTAAGAGATCATTTACTATTCTACGTGCGACTAAAGAAAAGAGAGGACCTCGTCCTTGCCAGTCACGTTCATTGAATCGTGGAGAACGTGCGATATACATACGCGTGAGTAAGTACGAGTGAGTAAGCATTAAAGACAAGAGCAGTGGTGCTCTTGGCAGCCACCGCACGCACCTTCCCTTTTCTCGTTTCCGTTCGTAGCTACTGTATATATACAGTATATCGAGTACCAATTAGAGACAATACGGCCGTCAATGGAAAAGCTAACTTCCAACCGAGAATATCGCGAGCGTGTCGGATCGATCTATCTATCCATCTCTCGTCGGTGTGTAGTCGTCGCGCCGAGAACGACGTATCCGTGTCGATCGATATAGGCACGGTTTACGTGTGTAAAATGGAAGATACGTCCAAACTCGAACATGTATATATACCTAGATGCGTACGTATGCGCCATGATAATTCATTAACTCTCGTCGCTCGAGCGTTCCTTTTTTTCTTCCCTTTTCTCCTCTCTACTGTTTTCTCTTTTCTCTTTTTCAAGTACTCGCGCTTCTATATAGGTATATAGATATATTTGGATGAACGTGGCGTACCGAAAAAGCACCAAAGTGACAACGACTTTCGATGGGAAGCGTATAGTGAAAGCAGCGCCGGAGGTGTGAAAGAGATGCGACAATATTTTTTTTTTTCCATCCCTCTTCCCCGGCCACATAGCCGAAACAAAAATCGTGCCGGATGACCCAATTCCTTGGTGAGAGAGAGGAGCGTGCCCTTTTACACCCAGTTTGTTAAATTCGAGCGAATCTTTGCACGTATGCATGCGCGTACATACGTAGTATATAGGCGCATGCCTACGTACGTGCACGCGTATATACTTATACTATACATATACATACGTTCTTCTTCGTACATCTCTACATATACGCGAGCACATATACGCGGTAGGAGCGTCCGCGTACACGACGAGTGTCCCGCACACGAAGCGGATAATATGCACGACGCACGCCATACGTGGGTGTGACGGCACAACGGTATTCTATTCTGCCTTCGGGTAGTTTATGCCTCGGTCTCTCGTGTATTATGTGGCCCGCATCGGTGGCAGATAATGAAGAAATTAATAAAGAAGAAAAACAGTGCGAACGAGCGAACGAATGATCGAGCGGGATCCGTTCCTCGCTCGAGCGGCGTCGTTTCTTTTCTTTACGTTCGAAAAAGAAAAAGGAACATATTTTCGGAGCTCGAGGTATCAATTTTTTACCCGCGCCGCCGGCTGGAGTCAGTTCGCGGCCTATAAAAACCATTTTTGAAACCCCCTTCGTGCGAGCAACCACCGTTGCTGTCGTACGCTCGGTAGCGTGGGTGTGTTCAACGATAACGCTTCGATGACGAGCGACGACATTCGCCTTTTTTTTCTCAAGAGCCTTTCGCCGAAAAAGTTATTACGTCAAAATTTTAGCTAACGCGTGATAAAAACTGATGGACTATTTGTGGAACGCGTGTCCGGTACATCGAGTCGCGCTAGACAGGTAAAAATTTCTTTCCAAATAACTGGGCGAGTACGATTCCCCGGGTGAAACGGAGATGGCAAGGGTAGCAGAAGGCGGTGATGGTAGATAGCGAGTGCAGATACTTACGAGTATATCGCCTCGTTGCAGGATGGTAGGCGCGTAGTGGAATGGTTAGCGAGCGAGTGTTTGGGCTTAGAGCACCGAAGATAGGTACTTTCCGCCTCCGGTACCGGTGGCAAAGGCAAAGGAGGGCTTTGCGAGAAGAAATTGTTGGCGGAAGATACGCGGGGTGAAGCTAGCGATGGCTACGAACGATGATAGAACGCTATTAGATTCGAGATAGAAAATTATTCCTACGGGAGCAACGCTTTTCGTTCTATTGTAAAACAAATTATACTACCTTGGCATTTGCGTCAAGTATAACTACTTTAAATTGTCGGACGGAGGCATAAATCGTTACCAAGTCATCGCGGATTACTTTAAAAATGAAATCTTCGTAAAGAAAATGATCGATCCGGTATCGAACGACCGATTTAGCGTTCATCATTGACCGATCGATCATTCTCCATTGATCGGACTCGATGAGAGTTCTCAGCCATCGCTCGAGACGTGGAACTAGGATAACCAAGAGCATGGAGGGTCTCGTCTGAGTTGCAAGGCTGTTTCTACGAAGGTGGAGTAAAGGAGATGCTTTTACCTTCGACTCGACGGAGAGGTAATGTCGAGGATTCAGAGGGTTGAGTACGAGCAACCCTCAGGATTCGACCTGGACCGAGTCCTCGACGAAATATCTTCTGGACCAAGACTCGTCTGCGAGCGTACGAGCGCCATACGTGGTTAACACGTACACGCTCGCGAGAACGAACGTAGGTATATAGATACGCTGCCGTAGCTACCCGTCCCAAGCAACGGTAGTAACTTTGCGCCCGAGCGGTGCACCTACAAACGCTCGCCTATACCACCGTGTTCGTACATTGTACGTGGTATGTACGTTCTAGCGGATACGCGCCCGTGCAAAGTTGGCGAAATCGTTTGTTCCGTTCTTTGTGCACCGACGGTATCTCGGTGAGCTTCCCAGGTACACGGAGGTTATTAGCGCGTGTGTTTATTAGAAGGAAATATGATGGGACTGAATTTCCAAGTTCAACGACGTTTGCCGTTAAAAAGTACCTGCTTTATAAAGTACCAACGTTGGAGCGAACGAAAACAATTTAGTTGATATGAATGTGTTAAATGTATGTTTCTCTCTCTCTCTCTCTCTCTCTCTTTACCCTCCACCTTTCCACTTTCTCGACGTAAACTGCTTTTACTTTGCTCCAAGTTATTTTCAATCTGAGAGAAACCTTTTCGTCCGAGCAAGCCGCTTTCATCGTTCAACGTTGGGGTTCGAGGGGAGTCGATAGTAGTGGTATACGCGGCAAGTGGAAAGGGGGTAGTGGAAGAGAAGAGGAAAGGCCTGAAGTTCTTCTTCGTCCTCGTCGTCGCCGCTGCCGCCGCCGCCGTGTACGTACGTGGGCGAGCATCGATGGAATTTGTGTTTTGCTCGGCCGCGTAAACGAGAAAGGGAAAGACAGAAGGAGAGCAGAGAGAATGGAAGGGAAAAAGAAAAAATAGCGGTGTCAGAAACAAGAATCGTGACGTAGTCCTGGAACGCGCGGTAAGTATCGATTTTCGTTAACCTTGAAAATCGCCGAGACACGCTGACCCATTTTTTGTCTTCCCCGTCGAATCGCGAACACGAGCGACGAAGATCACGGCACTCTGCCGAGCCAAACGACGTGTGTAACGCGATCAATTTGCGCCCGTTCGACGCGCTCGTCGCTTTTTAAAGTATTTTTTTTCCACTCGCAGCGGACGTCGAACTGGGAAAAGAGACCTGTATAGTTTTTATTTCGTGTGCTCTCGCACACGCATCGATCTTCGTGCCCGCGAACGACGCGTTCGGTGGTTTATAGAACGCTCGATCGAATTATTTCGTTGCTCGATCGAAGCTGTTGGAAAAGCTTTTATTTACGATTTCGTTACAACCACGCGACCATTTCCTCTCTCTCTCTCTCTCTCTATCTCTTCCTCTCTGTGTTTCTCTTTCTATTCCTCTGAGACACGACATACAGAGGTAGAAACACAGAATCGCGAGCATATGTGGATTTCGGATTTGTCGGCAGGTGGAGCTCCGAAGCCCGCAGCAATCGTACCGCGGAATTATTTAGAACAGTGGATACTAGCCACGTTGTAGTTAGGTGGGCTGCGGTGTCCAGGACTACCACCCCATATCCACCCTACCTTTGCTAACCCACACCCCGGAGCAGCGTCGGTAGCAGCGTCGGTAATAGCAGCACCAGCGGCAGCAGCAGTAGTAGTCGCAGCAGCAGCAGCATCGGTAGCACCGGCACCCGATGTTCAGCAACTCTCTCTTCCCCTCGGCGCTCACCGAACGCGCCCTTCCGTCCTTCCTTCCCTTTGCCCTTCGCCAACCGTCGAGCATACTCCACCTCTAGCCCGGCTTAGTTCAAAGCAGTCCACCGAGCCACCCGACCACCCACTCTAACCACCCATCTACCATCCACCCCTCTAGCAGTAGCTCGACGTACCCTTGCGTGCCTGCCAGCCAGCCATCCACCTAACCCAACCGTCCCAACCACCCACACCCACAGCCACACACCTACTACCTCCTTCCCGACCCATCCCCATCGGCACACAGCCCTGCCCGCTACGCCGCAACCACCCCCGAACAGAAAACACAGCTGAGCCAACGTGCTCTCGGCTGAAATGCCTTCCACCTTTCAGAGAGAAGGGTGTCTTCCTCCTTCTCTCCCTCTCCGACTCTCCTCTCACCCCCGTTCACTCTCCGCACCACCTTCCGACCGCCTCTTCGTCCTCGTTCTCTCCTCGCCCCTTTTCTCTTGTACATTGTGCACGTATATATGTATCTCACGTATATATATATGTACATACGTACTTACTCCCGTTCTCTTCTCCCACCGTAATATGCATGAAAGTATGTAAATAGTGGAATAATCGAAAGTGCGATACGCGTTAACTTCTTCATCCTCCGATACTCGTTCTCTTCCACGATCGATAAAAAGATCTTTCTCGAGTCTCCGGTGCACGAATACTAGTAATTCAATTTTTTGCCTTTAAAAATGAAGCCAATTCGATCGCACGTCGAACGACCGAATGATCGGATATTGAAAGCATCGTTATCGAGTGCGACTAAATACGATACGAAGATATATATCGCAATAGGTAGGCGTGCATTTGGAAATTCATTCGTACATCATCGTGTATCACTAATACGCGCGCGGACTGTGGATTTGTAACGCCGAGAATGAATCACATCGGACGTAATTATTATGATCGTTACTATTCTCCATTGTATACAATATAATATTTAATGTTTTGTCACTACTAAAACAGCCATACAGGTCTCCCGATAAATATAATGCATTTGCGGAGGGACAAATTTGGTTGTGGGTTTAACGATCGCGCGACCGAGCTACGAGACATTGGAGTGCGAAGCATTCGGAAACAATGAAATGACGCGTCTCCACGTCGAAAGGTTCGTAGGTACGATCTGGAACACCGATCATCGTCAAGATCGAGGAGGTACGATTTATAGTTCGGCCGCGTATTTGAGAATACGTCGGGAAGACGAGCGAGAGTAAATAAAATCTCGATCGTGATCGATTTAAGACTCGCACTTTCATCCTATTTCTCTCTCTCTCTCTCTCTCTCTAGAACCCACATTCAACGGAATGAATTTGCGCGCTCGCGCACGTATCGCATTTGCGTTAACACACTAGGCTCGGTCCCTCTGTCGTACTACTTACGCAACTGGTAACCGATCGTGTGCATGTCGCAGAGAATACCTGTCCTTCGTAAACCCTATTCTCGATGTGTATGTCTCAACCCTTAAGCTCCACCTCGCTAGTCCACCCTACTAAGAGAGAGAGAGAGAGAGAGAGGGCACGATGGGGATGTGGCAAGAGAAGGAGAGAGGAAGCGAGCACACACGAGCAAAGTACATAGACACGTATACATACGCACGCGAAATCGCGGTAACCCTCACCGTGCGTGCGGGTTAGGGACGGGCGCAGTACGGGGGGTTAGCCAGCGAGAGAGCGAGGAAGCGAAAGGGCGAGAGTGAGGGAGGGAGGGGGGAGAGCCAGATAGAGAGAGGTACAATATTCTCCATGTATTAGCTACATATCCGACACATAGGGTAGCCGGAGTACATGGAGGTGATGTTTGTAAGGTGTAATACATAGGAGCGACGTATATAGGAGCAGACACACGTGCAAACGCGTTACCCACACCGAGAAGCATCCCTATGCAGCGCTCTGCGGGGATAGTTGAGTAGGAAACAGGGATGCGAGGGGTCGGGGAAGACGGGCAGAGGGTCCCAACGCGGCTGACACACAAACAACCGAGCCACCTCTTCCTCCGACCAACCTTCCGTGCCACCCTCTCGGTCTCTCTACCCAGCCAGCCCGACCACCCCAAAACTCACCCATCCGCTCTCTCGCCCACTTCGCTCCCCCGGCTGCCTCCTCCACCTCTACCTCCTCTTCCTCATTCTCCTACTCTCTCTCTCCCTCTCTCATCCTACCACTCTGCACCCCTCGTTCCTCTCGCAGCCGCGACTACCCACGATCAACCCACCGCCACCCGGAGCTACCCCTAACCAGCGTTAGGTACAGCTGAATTACGCACTCCGATGTGAATGCGAAACTGGAGGGCGGCGTGGAACGCGCGTGGAGAATTACGGGGGAACAAGTAAACATTTTCTGCTCCTCAAAAAAAACGGAAGAAGAAGCGGCGACGGCGGCAGCAGCAGCAGCGGTAACAGCGACGTACGCTTTTCGCTCTTCCCGATCGTTCCACTCCCGTACCGCGCTTCGGTATCTCGTGGGAAACCGCGATGTGTACTCGCTTCGCCGCGGCAATCACCGAGCGAATTAACGTTGCTCCCTCGGAAAAATTGTTGAAACTTCCCAGTAATGTGAACCCGAGGACTATGCTCTCTCGAGCTCCGACCTGCTAATAATCCCTACAACCCTTACCTAGGATTCAGGAGTACGAGAGTTCCGCTACCTTTAATCGATCATCGATAAACGCGAAGCCGAGTCGTTCCTTCGTTGCTACCTCTTTAACATTCCGTATAAATGAAATACTTAGAGATATGGATAGCTTGCGAAATAGTCTTGACAAGAGTTAGAATATTACTTTCTCCAGCAGTAATTTCTGAAAAAGTTGGACTCGGACACCCAGCTATGAAAAAGTTCCTAAAACACGCGACGACCATCGACCGTACCTACCCTTTTTTCCCCGTCCCAAATGAATGGAACATGAACGGAGTGGAATAGAACGCTGACGTCAATGGTTGGCTTCTCCCGGTAGGCACGGCGATACCACGAAGAAATTCTTTGATGGGAAAACGAGATGGCCAGTGGCCGGAGCATCGAAGGCGACCGGAACGAATTTCGGCTGGATTTCGCACGTTTCAATGGAACAAGGCACGCTGATGTCAACCTACCTGCGTTGGGTTCAACGCACCTCTAAAGCAACCACACCTCTACCCACCCTTCTGGAACGTTCACCACCTTCCCCTCTATTTCACCCTCCATCCACCTACCGCCTGCATCGCCTACCTCCGACTCACCCTCCCCCAACTTCCTCCACCTCTTGCCCCCGTAAACCCTCTAACCACTCGACGACCGACCCTATCTACCTATGTGCCCGCGCCAGGTTGCACATAGGTCATATGTATTGTGTATGTACCCGATTACATACATCTGGTATATAGGCGAGTATGGTATCAAAATGGACGCAAGCCACAGTGGTAGATATAGCCACACACGTACGCACGGGCAAACCACACGCTCTACCTCTCTTGCCCCTTCTCGCTCCACCATCCGAGCTCGCTACGAGGCTTACACACGCGCGTGCTTACGTAGAGAGACAGACACCGGGACGACCATGGTCGTCCGTTGCGTCCGTGTTGGTTCGGCCTCTACCACGCGTCCCTCTCTCACCCTATCTCGTTCTCTCCCATTCTCTCTTGGTTTCTCCTACGCGGACCTGGACGTACATGTACGCCGCATATCGTCGGTCAGGCTGATTGTAGACGCAGAATTGGGCTTCAGACCGGCGAACACGGTACGCGCTGATAATCACAGGTAGCGATGCATCGCCATGAAATTGGGCCGTTGTCCAGAGCTCCGGTAGCCCTAAAGGGACTTTGAAATATGACCACGACCGGTTGAACAGCAGATACACCGTCGTTACTTCGAAACCCTAACGCTTCTCCGCAGGAACGTCGCTGCTTTCCTCATCCTCCACCGCCGACGCCTCACCCTCTTCGTCCTCTATCGCAACCTCCTTCTCTTGGTCGATGCACCTACGCGCCGTTACAATGCCTACGAATGTGGGTTATGTCGCACGCCGTCTATCTATATCGCTATATATTGTCCTTGGTATTTTAACCAAGGACGATCGTCGAGGCGATGCGTTCCCGCGCTTGGTCGAACGTATTTCGATCGGCCGCAAATGACAGGTAGACCTTCCATCGTTTCGGAAAAGGGAGGAGAGGGGGGGCGGGAGAGATAGTACTTTAGCGCAGCTTAAAACGCAATCCCGAAAAAGTTTGGTGCTTTCAAGCGCGAGCTGCCCGGAACCGCGATGCGCGAGGTCGCGCGAGCGTGTCTGTGAAACCGTTGAGATCGTACGCGTTATTGTTGAAAATTTCATCATTCATGTTTTATCGTTTCGTCGGCAACGTTACAATATGCGGCAAATATTGACGGCGCGAGACGCATTGACCGATACCAAATATCGTATACTTTTGTAAATATTTAAAGGTCCGCCCGGTAATTAATTGCCTTTCAATGATACGTTTTATACCCGGGAAACGGGCAGACTCGTGGTCCTGCGACCAGAATCGTTCGGGTAGGGAAGGCGCCAAAATCAGTGCGACTCGGCCGCTGCTGCAACGCCCTCTGAAAATGCACAAAGAAAGTGCGGTCACCGTGACAAGGACGACGTTTTCCGTACGCGTGCGGGAATGCGTTGAACGGATCGACGAGAAGCAGCTTCAATCAGAGATATAATATTCTTTTCCAATTTCGAGCTCATCGATCCGGCGACGGCGGCGGTCTGGTTTGAATTTCTCTACCTACTGACGCGCACGCGCCGCGCGTATGCGTTACCGCACGGTCCACGCGATAGATCCTTTTCACTTGTTTTTCTCCGAGTTCGAAACGATCGATCGTTTGGCGTACACTACCCATATCGAATCGTTTACTGCCGACGTTATTTTTCCTACTCTACGATACCGTTCTTTAATTAGGTTCTACGCGTGTGTCTATGCGTGGCCGAAAAAAATATCCGATGAAAAAAAATATAACGTTGGATATACATACACCGACTGAATATTTGGAATAGTCGTCTAGTCATTATACGAAGCCGAAATAAACACTAGAAGCGAGCATATGGTGTTTCCCAAACGCGCAGCCGACCGCGCGTATGGGTACGACTGTAAATCGATATCTGGTGCACCCGACGTAGCGGGGTATTGTTTATAAAAAAAGAAGAGTAGCGTTACTAAAAAATTCAAAATCACCCTGGTAATCGGATAAAAGAGCGGTAACATCGAGACCGTACCGATAACGCTGTCCTCCATTACACGCGAATCTTATTATATAGAGTGCACGCGATCCCAGGAACAAGACGATAGGACGATTTTGTAGGTGCCTTTTATCTTACTATCCGCGTGACAACACCATTATACTAGGTGAGTCGAGGCAGTTCCCTTTTCCCGGCAGCAAGGGTTCCGTTAATCTAGGGTCCAAGAGGTAGCGCGCATGATGGCAGAGGGGGTTGGCTGATGTAGGGGAGGAAATACAGGGGCAGGAAAGAGAAGCGCGGAGAGGAGCGAAGAGAGGAGTAGAGGAAAGGAACTACGAGGTAAGGGGTGCGCGCTGAGGGGTGCACGGAAAGATGAGAAGATGGCAAAGAGAGAGAGAGAGTGTGTGTGTAAGAGCGAGAGAGAGGAAAGGAAGGAACGCCAGAGAGGTAGAGAGAGAGAGAGAGAGAGAGAGAGAGGAATAGACAAAGGCTAGGGGCGAGGGAGGGAAGAAGGGTGTTCCTGCGCCGGGGGTTCTTGATAAAGGTGGGGTTGGTCGACCCGTTGATGAAGGTTCAGGGTAGAGGGTTGCTCCGTTCTTCTACTCTGATGGCTCTAGGGGGCGGTGGGTGAAAAGAGGGCGGCGGTGCTAGCGAGGCAAGGTTCAGGAAGGGTGCAGAGGTGGGTAAAAGAGAGAGAGAGAAGAACGAGAAAACGAGAGAAAGAGAGATAAAGAGAACCGAGAGGGTAAGTCCGGTGTGGTGGTCCAAGAAGCACTGATTCATCCTGGAGTTATGCCCCTGACGGTCAAGGAAGATATACAACGACGATGTATTTTCGGCACGTCTTACTTCGCGGTTCCCCCTACTACGTCCCCCACCCATCTCTCTCTCTCTCTCTTTTTATCTCTCTTGCTCTCTTCTCCCATTTTTTCTTCTCTCTTCTCCTTCCACGTTCTTTCTTTGTGGCAGCAAAGAGTACAACGGAAAACGGTGAACGATCCCACGGACGAGGGTAGACGCAGAGGTAGGGTGGCGAGCTCGAGAGCATCGTCGATAACAAGAGGAACGAAACGAGTCGAGGGATTTGAACGGAGGAATCGAAAGTGTCGAAATTAATAAGGATACCGTACCGTCATTAGCGGTAACAATACGACAGTTTTCTCCGATCGCTTTACTTATAGATTCGTGGCCAGGAAAATGGAACACGCTCGAAAATGTAATCGGAATTTGAGCCAGAGTGAGTAATTACCTGAATAGTAGCCACGTAAGGTATCGCGCGAGCGAGTATTGCTTTATAAAAATCGTGAATGGAAAAAAAAGAAACTAGTTCACTATTTTCTGCCTCTGTTGACAGGTACGGCGAGCGTCGTAAAAGATGGGCCAAGAACTCCCCCTACTGATTTTTTAATCAGCTTATTTTCTTGCATCAACTCTCCGGATAATTAGCCCCGAGGCGAAAGTTTAAAGAATGATTAGGCACTGCGCCGCAACTTCGGGGATTTCAACGAGGTGAAAAGTCGAGGGTCGCGAGGAATAGATTGCGAGGACTTTATCGAATGAAAGGAAAAAAATTATGCGAATATCGAAATAACCGAAAATCTCAAACATTATTCAAAATGATTAAATCGAGTAGAACTCGAGTGCATGGAAGCTTGACCAAGGAATCGACACGGATTAATTTCGTTCTTTGTTTCTTCGTTAACAAATAGCCAACGGTCCCGCGAACGAGAAAAACGCAAAAATAGAAGGACACCCGAAGAGAAGTTTCATTCGCTTAATGGAAAAGTAAATAATCTCGCTTGGTCGTAAGAAGGTGAGCACAATCGTGAAGTAGTGGTAAGGTGAAGGGTGGTGGGGTGGCTTGGGTCGGGAGTCGGTGTGAGTTTGGAAAAAGGTAGCGCGATCACGAAACGTTGGTACAACGGCAGAAGGTAAAGACGGGAGGAGGGAGGTAATAAGGGTAAACTGCCTTCGTTCCATTACACGCGCTATCATGGTCCGCGCGAAACGTTTATTAATAACCAAGGAAGCTAATCTCTCTTTCTCTCTCTCTCTCTCCCTTCCTCTTTCCCTGGCAGTACAGCGCCGCAGTACCTTCCACTCCCATTTTCTGCAGGCTCGCAACCCTCCAGCGCCGTATAGCCCGCGCTCACTTTTCAAGCCCTCCTCCGTCGACTTCTTGGATGCGTGCAGGTCGCTCGAAATTCTAGTCAGAGCTACGTTTCTTGTAGACGTGTAAGGCCTCGTAGGTGTAGAAACGGAGAGTGCGCGTGTAGGTACGTTAAGGTTATATCTGTCTCTCTACCCTTAGCCGCCTCTCGGGCGCCTTCGAAACTCCACCTCGCCTCTCACCCCACTCACTCCTGAGATCGTAGAGAACGGTCGGCCCTCGGTCGTTCGTTCGGTCGGTCGACGGGGGTGGATATCTCGGCGTCCTTTCCGTAATATCCGTAGACCCTCCAAGGCACGGCACTTCTACCACCGCCACCCGATGTGCCATGCCGGCTTCACCCCCGGGGGCCAGAGAGTTAGGAGGGTTACTTGGCGCCCTTCTATCTCCCATCCCCTCTACCCCTCGTCGTCAGAGTGCCGCACCCCTTTTTCTCCTCTCTCTATCTCTCCCTCTTCTCCACCACCCGCTAGCTACCTTCTACGAGCGCGGCACAAAGCGCGGCTGGTTGAAGGAGCCGGCGGTGGTACGACGGGTCGGTTGCTTTGGTCAGGATAAAAACGGAACACGAACGTCCGAACGACTCGATGCGTCCCCGTGTGTGCGTTTCGAGCCGAACCGCCAAATCCCCCTCCACTCTTTACCTGCGTATGTAGGTTGGGTGGGAGAACACGAGAGAATACGCGTACCTATGTATCCGAGATCCATGCAGATTCTCGCGCGCACAGAGACTCCTCTCGCGAGTCAGTCACGCTTGACAATGATCCCGTGGCCAGCGAGGAACGCATCCTGGAGGTACCCTTTGTCACCGGGCAAACGACTAAATTGTACGTCCTCTTCGCTCGAGAGTGACGATGTACAATATTGCTAATGTCCGCTGCAGCTTGCTCGCGACGTCCACTGGCTTAATGAGGAATGCGACTGTGCGAGCCGGACACGCTAGAAACGTTGCTGTCCGCGGCTTAACAAAGACGAGAGAGCGAAACCAAAGTGCGTGCGAGAGAAACGAAAGCTTTCATCGAATCCCCAAAGCTTTTCCTACGTGTTCCTATCCGTGTACCTACCCTCTACCAACCAATCCAACTAGCTACGTCCTCCAAGGTCCCCCTTTGCGCCGCCGTTCGAAGAAAGTTCGACTCCTTAGGTCGAACCTTATCTTCTCCCACGCGATTCTCTCTCTTACAAATGGAGGGCACGTACGATTCATCGGACTCGCAGGTTCCGACGCGAGAGCTCTCCTTCTTCTCCGTTCTTCGTAGGGGAGATGACCGAACGAGAAAGGGACGAGTCAATTACTCAAGCGCGATTACTTCGCGCAGCGGTAGCACCGAGGAGGCGATGCCATTAACGTGTCCATCCTTAGGTATCTAATATCAGTAATTTCGGAGATGCGTTCAACGAAAATGCCTGACGGGGAAACTAATCGTTCGCGGTACTTTTCGCCAACCCCCCACCGCTTTATTCTTAATACGCTTTCCATCTATTGCGTCTAAGAAGATTACGAGGAAGAAGAATCCGGCCCGTGCTTTCGTTATAATACATCGACGCGCTCGATCTCGTACGAATGGGCTCGAGAAAATAATCAGTGGAATGTGATTAGTGAATGCATCGTCGCGAGCAAGGAACGACCATGATAAAGAATTCCGGACGTTCGTGCTTGACTCGTGGAAGTGTTTTTTTTTTTATCGTGCATGCTTGAAAGCATCGATTTCAACGATAATACGACTTCGGTATAGGAGTAACGGGAACGACGCGTCGCCATACCCTTTGCTTCTCTGACGGGATGTAAACGGAAAAAAGTAAGCGGAGAGCACCGTAGTCTATGAAGCGTTGTCTTCTTCGCACAGAGAGAAAAAATTATATACGTTCGTACGATTTGTTCTATAGATGGATCCTTCAGTAAAAGAAATCTCGCCAAATATTTTATCGTCCTTCCAAGAAGTACCTGCCAAAGTGGTGGACGATAACATCGGCGCAGACTAAGATTACTTTTCTCGTTCTTCTAACAACAAGAAAATTCTTACGGTGGCTCCTCGAGCACGAGTCACATGCTCGCTTTCGTACGCGTATCCAATGTCGGTAATTCCTACGTGGCAGTTCCATCGAGTTCCGTCCTTGGGTCACCCACGTCCATGAAGCTCCCTTCGTCCTTTCTAAAAAGGTGGGGAGGAGAAAAGGGAGGATAAGAAGGCTGCGGAAGAAGAAGTAAAAGACGAGAAGTAGGGAGCGCAGGAGGTGACGTAGTACGAACCCAAGAGTCGAAGAAGCAAGACAAGGACGGCCGAATACATAGCGTATGTATGTATATATATATATATATATATATATATATATATGAAGAGAGAGACAGAGAGAGAGGGAAAGGGAGGGAATAGAGAAGACAGAGGACGAAGTGCACCCCCTTCTGCCGATCCATACGCACCCCAATATCGCTCCCGGGCAGTGCAATCACGGCAAACAGGGAATGGGATGAGTTGGAAGCAACGTGCACGGGGGTTGACGGTGGTGCGCGTCGGTCGGTGGTATGGGTATGGCGTAGGGCGGAAAGAGGGTGGACAGTGGGTGGTCGAAGTGGGAGGTTGGAGTGGGAGGAATACGGTGGGAGTAACACGGGACCCGAGAGCTCACCACCTATCCCGACCTCTTCTCTCTTCCACCGTTCGCCCCCTCGCTCCCGCCAATTGTGCCTCGTTGACAGGCTTGCATCTGGGGGGAGAAAACTTATTGTTGCGCGCGGAAAACCAAAGAGAACACTCCCCCGGGGGACACCGAGCGCCAAAGTTACGGATTAAATGCTCCAAGAGAGAGAGAAAGGGATACATAGACCGTTCGTTGTCTCTGATGGTTAGGTGGATGGGTGGTCCCCGACATCCCGACTTCCTTCCTTATTTCTTCGGAATTGCGGTGCTCTCTTTACCGCGACACTTCTGCCGCCTTCCGAACGTCTCCTCGCCTTCATTACGGATACTACAGTGTCTCATTAGAATTCTGGTATCGGGAACATGGAATATAAGCTTTTGCGAGGCTATATAAATTGGTCGCGAAAAGAAGAGTCGGTAAGAATAGACGAAAGGGTACCTATCGAATAACGTAGCTATCGAAACGTTTTCATCATCCAAATGCGGTACACTCTCAGTCGTCAGAGCTATCCGGTAAACATCCAGCGGACGAGTATGCGTTTTTATGGGCATGTTACATAAAGATATACATATATCCAGATTTGTCAATAATAAATATGAATTGTTACAACGCATATCGAAAAATGAAGATTTATATGCTCGAGCCATAACATTCGAAATATATACGCTGGATGAGCAGACTGGTACCCCGCTAATCGATTTCTTGCTCTAGAAAATCGTAAGGAAAGAAACTCGATAATTTTTTGTTCCCACTGGTAGATTGCGAGTCCGGCTAACCGACGAGCGTGATGCCGCTTCACGACTACGAACTTCTGCCCCCCCACGTGTACACGCATATCGACCTGACCGACGAGGGGTGCGCCAATGCACGGGGTGCAAAGCAACCCCCGGTCTTTCCTCTCTCGCTGGAGGGCTGCAATGACCGTCGGCTCTCTCTCTCTGTCTCTCATCTCTCTCTCTCCCTCCTTGAAACGCATTGCATTCTGAACAATATCCAACAATAACTGCAATCGCGTTAGCGATAACGACTGTTGTGAATGAGCCTTAATGCTGGGAACTAGCCAGGACTATTGTTCGGCTTACAAACTAGAAACATATCTCTGATACTACCTCTGCCCTAATAGGAACACAAAAAGTAGAATCGTACTTACCGTACCAATCGTTTCATAATCGTTCACCTTGGACGAGTAGGAAAAAGGATAAGTATCGATTAAGAGAATCCAATACATTTAGATGATTCGCTTTTCGGACAAGCGCGGGATCGAGCTGTACAACGAACTACCTCTAGGAAATACACCGACCACCGCATCCCGGGTACTCGTACCGTTAATAGCGAGTGAACGATGCACCTAACGGAAAAAAAGGAAATATGCAGAAAGAGTGATAAATGCAAGGGCACAGGGTTCGTAAGGAAGGAGACAGAAAATGAGAGTACTTGTTGTAGCGCGAAGCATCTGCTTTTCCAGAAGCTTGCAAAAGCCAGGTAGGGGTATCGCGAGGGCCTCGTCCCGCCACCCTCTACTGGTCCTCCTTTAATTAAAATTAAAAGACGGCAAACGCTGGATTCCCTGCGTCATTTTCATCCCTTGCCCAACCCTATACCCTTCTCACTCCCTCTCTTTCGCTCGCTTTTTCTCACCATTTTCATCCTACTCCTACCAACGCTAGCACCATTCGCCATCCAACCCTCTCCAACGTTATCCCTCTCACTCGCACCACCGTCATCCACCGATTTATATTCATAATTACAGCGCGACCGCACCACCCACGTTTCACCTGGCTCCAGCGTTTCGGGGAGTTGCCGGCGGTGGACTGTAGAAGAGAGATTATTGGCTGACGATGAAATCAAAATGGGCGAGAGAGAGAGTCGGAGAGAGAGAAGCTTTTCCACGACGTACGTATTTCGAGCAGCCATCGCTCCTAAGTACACATCCCTGTTTCTTTCGATCGAATCTTGACAAATTTAGCTACGGCAATGAACGTAATGAATTTATGGAAAAGGAAATCTTTTGGGTCAGCGTGACATTCGAAACGAGAAAAGTGTCGATAAGATAGAAATAGCGTCGAAAATTAAGCGGTGATGTGTAGAAGCGTGCTTCTTCGAGTTAACCATAATCGCGATGTCGGAGCGATCGCTTGGAAAGCGATGCTATGAATGACCGGTATTCGTTAAAACGAGAAGATTAACGCGAACTCGTACGACGACGAGTCACAGCGATGAAGCAGAAATACACGAGACTTTACGATTCTCTTTATGGAAACAAGCTGACGTTATAAAGCAGTACCACGAAAATGGAGTTACGATTATTACGTTGTTATAGCGTTGCTCGATATAGGCCATACGAAAAGCTTGCATTCGTCGTCGACGATGCGAAGTATCGCCCGACCAATTTCTCTCCCCCTCGAACCCTCGCGTCAGCCACCCTTATTAGTAATGGCTAGTAAATTTCACCTTTAATTGTAGGACCCTTCACACCGACACGACGTTTCTACCGCAGCGTGGTCGATGTTCAGAATCCGAAATCCGTGCCAACCATAAAGAGTGGACTCCTTTTTCCTCCTTTTTTTTCTTACTTATTCTCCTACCTTCTTTTTCTTTTGCGTCACAGTATGTGCCAAAACTATCGCGACGTCTTTCCGAGAGGCGGATCGATCATCGGGACCAACGAAAGATTTAATTTGGAAGATGGAATCGAGGTTTCCTCCACGCATATTTTTATCTTCAATTCAATTTAATCGCCGGTAAGTCGGAAATCGGACGATCGATTACCTTACCTTACACGATTATCTCGCCATTAGTTTTTAACGCGCACCTCCGAAGAATATTCCCACGAAATTGACGTTGTCGTCCGAATTCTCTCTCTCTCTCTCTCTCTGCCGATTTCTCGCGCGTGCGCGCACGTCCGTCCATCTATGGTTTTGGAATTATTCTCGGAATCGTTCGACGAGTCCACGATCGTATTTTTATCGCTCGGAACTCGTTATTAATTAACGCTAATTATCGCTCATCGCGGAATCGAATATTAAATCCTTCGAAACGCGTTCCGTATCGTTTACGCAATTAATTTCATAAATATCGGAATGCTTATTGGATTTTGGAAGCCAAAAAAAAGTGGAGAAAGAGGAGAGAGGCAGAAAGAGAGATCGTTCGCGCGCGCGCGCGCGCGCACGAGCGGAAAAGAGAGGGAGAGAGAGAGAAAAAGTAACCAGAGAGTAACGAACGAACGGTGAATCTTTTCATAGGAACGGCCGGCCGAGCGACGCTATCTAGGTATGACATATACATACGTAATCGTTGAAAGAAAAAAGAAAAGAAAGAAGTTTTTTCTCTCCCTGACAAAAGAAAGTACAGGCGGGTTGTGCATCTCGAGCGTTCGATAGAGAAAGATTGAGAACCCCTTTGGAACATCCCCACTCTCCTCTCTCGTTCCAGATCCCGTAGAACTCTCCTCTACCGCCCCGTTCTCGCCACCCCGCGCTCGCATAGCGCCAAACGCGAGAGCACATCGATAGGAGAGAGCACACGCACGCTCCTGACACACGCCCACGGAAGATGATCTGAATTACGCCCGACTGCTGCCGTTGCTTGCCGCACGTGCGAATTCACCTACCGGGTGTGCGGTAATCATACGCAGCGAAACGTTTCTCTCGACTTGGAGAAAAAAGTTGCTCGCTCGTTGACAATTTTTATCAACCGAACTACAAATTAGTAATACACCGATGGTGATCTCGAGTCACAATTAAATTACGATAGACCGATACGAAAGTTTGACAGTCGTAGTCACGAGAACGTATCGTGATTTTGTTCGGCATTCAACACCGAGCCACCTGACCAATGTATATCTGACCGATGATACTTACACCGATATAGTAACGGAATAATTCCGCAGGAATTTCGACAAAGTTGGAATTCGTTTCATTAAACGAGAGAGCGTTGTTCCGGACACGAGAGGTCGGCAAGGGGAATCTGGAGGGTGGGTGGGACGTATAAAAAAAAATGAATTTTGCGGGCGGCTGTACGCGTCAAAGCGTGTCAAGGTATGTGTGTCGAAGCTGCCCGAGTGACTTCAACAGATGTAAAAGCGTAGTTAAAAGTTTCATCGTTGGACGGGATCGAGTGAGAGCCGATAGCGAGAGAGAGAGAGAGAAAATAAAGGTGACGAAGAAAGATGGAAAGAGCGAGTGAAAAATAGAGATAGAGACAGTGTGGAACTGAAATTTGTAATGGCAGCGAAACGGATTGTTGCGCATTTTTTGTTGATCGTCCGGTCGATATGGTAGTCGAGATGACACATCAACGCGATTCTCATCGTCGATAAAACGCGCTTGCAAAATCGAGCGACGACTGTGCGTTTCGTGTCGACACCCACTTTTTCTCTCTCTCTCTCTCTCTCTCTCTCTCTCTCTCTCTTTCATTTTCTCCCATCGTTCATAGAGAGAGAGAGAGAGAGTGTTCGCGCGTGCACGATAACGTATCGCACGAAGCATTGCAAATATAACGTCGAATCGAAATCATTCGGTGAACTAGCGACACAAGGGACAGCATCGTCATCGCCATCGTCGTTGCTACCGTGTATCATCGAAAACGCCGAAGGAATATGAGCTCGAAATATTCGCTCGAATAACCGGAAAAACGAAATTGAAACGGTCTGCCGAGCAGGTTGCACCGAGCACATGGCTAGGGCTCGTGCTCTCCTGCCGAGTAGAAAGAGATGGCGAGAGATAAAGGGAGCAACGGAATTTCAATTTGAATTACAATCGAATGTTAAATACTCTTTGCAATCTGTACGACCCGCGTCC
This sequence comes from Ancistrocerus nigricornis, assembly GCA_916049575.1. Lineage (NCBI taxonomy): Eukaryota > Metazoa > Arthropoda > Insecta > Hymenoptera > Vespidae > Ancistrocerus > Ancistrocerus nigricornis. The sequence continues at coordinate 583,880 of OU696665.1, forward strand.
TCTCTCGTCGTTATCGTTGGACGAATAGTCGTTCTAGACCACGGCGCTTCTAATCGGAAAGAGAGAGAGAGAGAGAGAGAGAGAGAGAGAGAGGATGAAGAATGATACCTACTATGTTAAACAATATATGCTAGTGAAAATGATGAAAAACAGGCGAACTCCATTAATATAAAAATTGTACAATAATATATTATTATTAAAATACGTGAGTAGTTGCAAAAAGAACTTGTAGTAATATAGTAGGAAAAAAAGTATTTTATAAAAGAGACTCGAAGACCATCGCAAGAGAGTGAGAAATAGAGATAAAGAGAAAGAAGAGAAACAAAAAATGAAGGTGAGAGTTTGCCACTCAGAAACCAAAATGGATAGGTTTAGAGATAGATTGATCGGTCCATTGATTGATAACACGTTTATTAACTTTAGCTTAATTTCTCATCATTGCTTAACGATATCAAAAAACGGACAACGGGACAGTATTCTGCATGCTTTCTTCTTTCTAAATCATGATGCATACATCAGGATTTTTGTCAAAAATCGAAGTATCTCGAATTTGCCCGATCAAATACTTGTTCGAAAGGGGAAAGACTCTTCTTTATGAATATGCAAGTCGCGTTTCGATAGGATGGCTGGTTGGAAAGATACAGCAGTTTTAAGCTTGAAAACGACCCATATTCCGACACTTAAAAAATTAATTTCTCATCATTGCTTAACGATATCGAAAAACGGACAACGGCACAGTATTCTGCATGCTTTCTTCTTCAAAATGGGACATTAAACATTGAAATCGGCGGTGGTGTCCATTTTCGCAAAAATCATGATGCATACATCAGGATTTTTCTTTGAAAACCTTAGAAAACTTGCCCCATCGCGTGAGACAACCTACCCCGCAGCGGGGAAAGTTGTCCTAAAAAACTCGGTTGCTTGAAATTGAAAAAAAAACGTGTTAAAAACTTCCCAATGCAAGCGGAAAAATGTCCATGTATTGCTAGGAAGTTGATCTTTATAATGGTCACCAAAAAAATCGAAAATATAAGCTACAGAAATCTGTAGAAATAAAAAACCTAAAATTGGGACAACTAGCCCCGGTCTACCCTACTTATCTTATCTATGCTTTCTACTATTTCGTTGATAATATCTATAAAATATTCATTAAACTAGTCTACTAAGTGTACAAAAGATGGGGGAGTGAGAGAAAAAACGAGAGAGAGAGAGAGAGAGAGAGAGAGAAAGAGAAATGTATATATATATTTAGGAAGAAAAAAATAACGCAAGAGACTGCACAAAGAAGGGTGCATTTTTCCTCGCGTTGTCATGGTCGCAATCAACGGTACTCGAAGCAAAAGCAACGACGTAGCACAGTGCTGCGCATCGCGAGAGCGCTCGTGGGCGTAGTTGGTGTATCGTTACGCGGCACGTCGAGCCGAGTGCACGCGAGCATCGCTCGCAGTCATGCACGCGCGCACGCATACACGCATGTATGCATGCATGCGCGTACGAATGCACGAATGCACGGTGAGGATGCCTAGGTCGATCCAGCCGGTCAAGTTTGACTACCGCGTCCGATGTTCCACGTTCGCGTTGGCTACCTCGATACCGTGGATGCACGACGCGCTCGCAACGCTGGTGCACTCTCTCTATCTCTCTCTCTTCTCCCTCACGATCCCCCTCTGTGGTGCACCGGGCCCCTCGCAATGACGGTTTCCCCATTATCCGCTCGCCCACTCGCTCGCCGTCGGCCGGAATACTCGGACGATGACTATTCACGGCAGGGGGTAGGTGGAGGTCGGGGGAGGTGGTGAAGGTGTGCTACGAGAGAAGGGGTAGCGGGGTGCGTGGCACGTATGCGGGTACCCCTAGAGGGACGAGTAGGATATGGTATAAATTATAGCATTCGATCGATTTACTGTCAGAAGACCCTACTCTGCCATCGTGGAAGCTGTCGCTATTGCTGTTGCTGCGTTACCGCTCTCTCCCTCTCTCTGTCTCTCTCCCCCTGTCTCTCGAATATCGCTGTTACACTGTCCCCGTTGCTGCCTGATACGAGGGTAAGTTTAGGTGACCGCGGGCACTACACCACCGTGCACAGAAGCGCCTCGCGATAGCGAGGAATCGATCGTTGATCTTTGGTTAGGTATACCCAAACGACGGCTTTACTCTGTGAAAAGCGAAGGAACAAGAATCGAAGGAACTGGAGCATGTATTTTTGGAGATGCAGATCGAAACAACGATCAATGAGAGCACCAAGGTTCGTGTCAATTATACGAGCTAACGTTGTGCGAAAAACGTCACTGATAAGAGACTAATCGATGTCAAATATAATCTTCTTCCACTTTCTAAATTTGTATTCGCTAGTCATTGGCCTAGCACACGATATTAAGCGAATACATAGGTTCACGCGAGCGAGGACGAGAGTTCTGTGTATTTCGGAATAAGTGGCCCCGTAAATCTCGGAATAAAACGCTAATTCGAACAGCGTCGGTCGCTGGGACAGTGGCTGCCCGGCGAAACAAAAAACGAAGAGGTGAACGGGGCCGACGGGGAAAAGCGAAAAACAATTTTCATAGTAGCAACGCGCGAAAAGCGCGCACGGGGGTTAATCGAGCGGGTGGGCCACGCTGCCGGCGGACGTGGCTGCGTTGTCGAAGAGGGGGTTGGAGCGTACAGAGGGAGAGAAACGGAGAAAGAGTGTACGAGGGAGAATGGAAAGGGAAGAGAGAACGGCAGGGGCAGAGAGTTTCGCGGCAACTTTCGTAATGCACGCCGGATAGTTATACAAAATTGAACGTGGGGGCGCCTTGAAGGCAACAACGCAACACTCCGGGCAATGTGCCGTGTCTGCTGTTGTGCAAGAGGAGAGAGACTCAGTGAGAGAAAGAGAGAGAGAGAGAGAGAGAGAGAGAGAGCGAGGTGGAAGGAGCCGGTGAGATCGTAGCACTGTAGGAAAGGAGGAGGAAAGCGCAGAGGGGTGCAGGTGGTCGGAGTCGAGCCGAGATGTGCGAGGGTGTGAGTCCAGAAAAGAGGGTTGAGTCCTCGAGTCCTCGGTAACTCACCCTACCACCGTGGCATCGCCAGAACTCCGCCGTACCTCTCTTTCTCTCCTCTCCTACTTCCTCCCCTCTTCTTCCTCTCTTGCTTGCTCTCCGATCCTCTTTCTCGCTTCCTTCTTCTCCCCATCCTCCGCCTCTTCTTCTTACTCCTCTCGCTCTTCTCTCGCCATCCTCGCTACTCTCTCCCTCTCTCTCTATTTAGTTCTCAACCCCCAGTTCTATCCTCTTACGAGCACCACCGACCCCTCCCGCACCCCACGCCGTCTCTCTGAAACACCACCGTCATCCGACGTCGTCGTACCTCCCTATGCCTTCACCTCCTCGCTTCAGGGACGCACGACGTGCTCGTAAAATTCCAAAATCCAGAGAAGGTTGCAAGATCCACCCTTTCTTCTTACCTCTCTCATCCACCACCTACTATCTGCCTCGTACCTTGAGTTATCTTCTTCTTTTTCTTCTTCCTCTCATCTTGTTCCACTTCTCCTTCCGCGGCTACGTCCACCTCCGCTCGGAGAGGAGAAGCGGGGCATAACTTTTCTGTCCAACTCCCGGATGTTACTATCCTTCCGTAGAAATTCCTAGAATCTTTGGGAATCCGAGACGAGGGTGACGCGAAGGAGCGGTATCAGAGCCAAGAGACGGAGACGAAAGTTTAAGGCTTCTTCGTTTAAGCGTACGCGAGAATATTCGTTCAGCCACGAAAGCTAAAAATGTATATTCCTGACCAAGGCTGATTAGAAACTTTGTTGAACCGTGTCTCCCCTCGCCCTCGTAGGATAAATTTTGTCGCGTAAATAGAACGATGGCTTTACATGTACTACATAGAACGCACGGTTATATCAGCGCAGGAAAGTTCGTGTTCCGTCGTTGTTGTCGCCGTCGATCGATCGAAATCGTTACCACTTGTGGAGACTCTCTCGAAAGTCGTCACGGTGGTCTCGAAGAGCATTTAGCACCCTCCTTGCAATTCAAAAACAACGCGCGACGATATCAACGTAGCGCGACGCGATTATTCCGAATGCACGCAGGCGTTCCATGATCGTTTCGCGTTCTTCCGAGGGATTTCAACATACGTCGCGAGAAACCATCGAGCGAAAGAGAGCTAAGAAATACCGAACGTTAACGTCGAGCGACTGTCGCTCGCGCGCTAAGCAGAAGCGTTACGTTGCTCATCGAAGAAACTTTAGTTTTCCCGTCGTTGACGACTTTAATCCCTCCCTCCCTTCCGGCGGGCTTCCAAGGAGAGAAAGCAGAAAGAGAAGTAGGTACTTTGAAAAGGCGAAGATGTCGAAGGGTGGAAATAAGTAGGAACGATGCAAAGGAACGCGACGGAAAAAGGAGAGGATACGGATAGAAATGTAGGTATAAAGGGAGATAGAGTGAGATAGATAGACGGATGGATAGATGGATGAACGGATAGAGAGGGGAGAAAGGACAGGAAGTTTGGAGGGAACTCGACGATAATTAAGGCGACTCTGCCGCGGACCGCCAAAGTCCTCCTCGGCCCCTGGCTACTACGTCGTAGATGTGAGTCTGTTATTCTCTTTCTCCGTCGTTCACTTCGTTAGCCCCTCCCACCTCTTCCAACGGCTCCGCTAGCGCCTCCAACCCCGGTTCTGCCGCTTCGGCTCTTCCACCTTCGCTTCCCTTTCTCTCTCCCGCACTCTCACCCATACCCTTACCCTCGCTTTCCCGCTCTGTCTCCCTTTCTCTTTCTCTCTTACTCTCTCTCTCTCTCTCTCTCTCTCTCTCTCATCCGTTCGTAGCCCGCCATCCACGTCGTTCCATCGTTTCACGTCGCCTTCACCACCTCCCGCGTTCACTCACACCGACGCGTTGCAGCCGACCTAAGGGTTGAAGCCACCCTCCATTTCCAGTGGCAGCGAACGCGGCAGAGGCAGACTCTGCCTGGCAGACTGGCAGGCTTGCAAGGGATGTGCACGTCACCGTCTTACACTATCGTCCCGAACAAACACCCTCTTCCACCACCGCCACCCCCCACTGCCTCTTCCTCCCTTTTCTCTTCCACCTCCTTCCAGCAACGGCAGCCCCTCCTCACCGTCGACGCCACCGTAACACCGGCTTCAACCACCCACCCACCCTCCTCTCCGACCCCTCTGACCCCCTTTCTTCCGCACCGCCTCATCCGCCCCCTCGGCATGGCCCAACCTTCGAGCATCCTACAACGTTCTCTCCCTCTCTCTCTCTTTCTACCACTCTCTCTCTCTCTCTCTCTCGCTCTCTCTCTTTCTCTCTCCTAGTTCTATGTACGCGTCACGAGACGTGTAGGTCGTCCGAGGAACGATCTTTCGTTCTTCCGTTCTACGAGAGAGGAAAATGTTGCGCGCGCGCTCACTCTGGTGCTAGCAAAAAAGAAAAAGAAAGAAAGAGAGAATGAGAGAGACGGAGAGAGAGAGAAAGATAGAAAAGGGAGAGATCGAGGTTGATGGAAGGAAAGGCGAAGAAAAAATAAAGACGCGTCGAATAAGAAGAGCAAGTAAGTGAGAGAGAGAGAGAGAGAGAGAGAGAGAGAGAGTAAGAAAGAAAGAAGGAGGAAAAAAGAAAGAAAAGGAGAGAGAAAGCTGCAGTTTTCGAAGAGGAATCTCGAGGTACCTCGAGGATAAGGAATGTTTCCGGCGCTCGAGGAAGATCGCGAAGGGCACTCTGAAATGGCACTGGTACTCTTCCTCTCTTTTCCCCTTGCTCTTTCTCTCTCCTGTTCGCTCTCATACACTCTTCTCTCGCTCTGCAGCTACCTCGTTTCGCTCTCCGCGCGTCCCCTCCTACGCGTATCGATTCTTACGTAAGGGATGTTTTCTCGAGGTGGAACGTCGCTCCGCAAGGGCAGAGGGAGGAGGGTGGGACCGGGACACAGGGAGAAAGAGAGATCCGGCTGACCCAGGCAGAACGTCGTTCCAAGGAAAAACTACTCTCTTCTCTACCCGTACGTTCGAGATCCCCGGATTCGACGTCGCTTTCGAGATTCTCGATCGAGATCGACGACGACGGCCCTACCATCTTTATTCTTTTCTACAGGACGAATAGAAATTGAAATTGTTTGAATACTTTTGACACAATCATTCGATTAATATAAAGTAGATATACGCGATATCGTTTGTCGTTCTTGTTAATTAAAGTATAAATGACGTAGGCTCGTAATTAACGTTGAATTCGATCAGAATTCGAATAGTTGATAAAAACTTGAGAGACCATAGAAATGTAAAATATGTGTATATGTATATATCTACCTGAGTATCCTCCGAACGAGACACCACCAACCAGCGCAAATTCACGCACGTATTAATGTTATATACATACGTACCCATACGCCTGCACCGTTCTATACAGCATACTTCGACGCGCACCTACACGCACTCGAAGAGACTCGAGAGACCGAGAGAGCATAGAAGACGGCTTCTCCCCCCGCCCCCTCCGCCCCTCTCCCCAAACGAAATCATTAGTTTCGCAAAGCGGTGCGTAGGCCGAGCGAGCGCAGCCCTCCGTATATCGCTCGATCTTATAATAACGTGCGTCACCGTCGACCGCAGTGCGCATGAAAAGCCGCGCGCCGGCAATAAGCAGGCTGATTTTAATTCCCTCGGCCAACCCTCTGTCCCAATTCCATGAATACACTTAGTCGAAGCCTTGTACGCTTTAACAAGAGCTCGCGCGCGCCTGCAATCGCGAGCGGACGACGATCGAACGCGGGAGCGCCGCGCCGGAAAGCCGCTGGACGAACGACCTTTGCTCCGAAGCGTGTTTCTTTTTCTAAATTTCATTGCATATGCGCAACTATGTTTATCTTTCTATTTTTTTCTGTAAAAAAAGAAAGAAAAAAGAAACATTTGTCGCTATTCTTCTAGTATTTATGCGAGCGGAAGGACACGTAAACGCATTTTCTCGCGAGCATCGACCGTCGTCCTCTTTGATGGGAAGGCGCGAACGAGTCGCTCGTTTTATTACCATCCCACCCAACGCTTCCTCCTCTCTCCCCCCCACCCCCAGCCTTCTTTCCTTTTCTTTTCGTTTTTACTTCTCCCATCGCAGTAGCGATGATTTAGAGCAGTCAAGGCCCACCTGCGAAGTAACATTGCCAACCTTCGGACTTAATTACCCGAAAGATAATTGATATCGTTACAAGGGTCGTCCCATCATATTTTTCTTCAACAACGAAACGCGTCTCGATAAAGCTTCGACGTTCCATCGGAATAACGATCCGCCCCTCTCGCACTGCGATGGACTCCTGGACCACGGGTGAAACGGTCGTGCGTATCTTCTTCCGTTTTAACGCTGCTTTTCGATTGGCTCGTTACAAAAAAGTAAGGACAAAGACGCTTATTCATGTGCGTCGCGCGTCGCGTCGCCAAGAAAATTCGTGGCTATCGAGCGATGTCCCTCGTTCAAGGCCGAATCCTATTCACCCCGTTCTCTCGGTTTCTGTCTGTCTGCTTCTTACCTTCGTTTACGCGTAACACCGTCACTTTTCTGCGCGAAGAGCATAAATCCAAGCGAACGTCCATTTTATGGCCTCTGGTAATTTAGTGTTCGAGACGGTAGTCCGCGAGTCACTGACACGGCGAGATCGGAAGATACCGGGTGTTAATTGCACGAGAAATAATTAATATCTCCGAAGCCGCTGTAAGTCGCCAAGTTCGGAGCGCACTTATCGTCGCGCGTTATCCATTTTGCTGGTAAAGGATGCGAAGGAGCGAGACGAAGAGTCGCTAAAAGCAAAACAGCGGGCATTGTTTTTTGAAAAACGCGGTGCATTTTCTTTCGGCGCGCGGTAAACGAAGGAAACTGCTGATGCGAAAACCTTTGTGTGCCTCGAGTAAACGATGAACAAAAAAGGAAGAGGAAAAAACTTGAACTCGGGCCGGGAGTCACAAAGTGCCTTGAATCATTTACCACGTGCCTGCCCGCTTTTCTCCATCTCTCTGCCGCCTCCACACCCTCTCTCTCTCTCCCTAGTTTTAGCTCTCTCTGTCGCGCGCGCACGCCTTCGTGCTCGGCCCATTTAATCTCTTCTTCGGTGTCGACCGTTCGTCGACTAACGTAAAGTTTTCTTCTCGAAACTTTTCTCGGTTTCGATTCACACCGAATTCAGCCGCACGATGCCGCCGAATGCCATTTGCCGGATTCTACCGGTCGAGATTTAAAAGCGTTCGAATTCGGCGGATACCTTTCTATCTGTTTATCGCAACGCAAGAGTTTTCGAAAATTTTCTATCTCTTCCACGGTAGGAATTCTTGCGAGCGAGCAAGCGGGCGGGTGCGTGTTCGTGCGACGAGATAGCTTAATTCGCTCCGAAATTCGGCATACAAATCGTATATCGCAATTAGCTAATCATCTTCATCGAGACTCACCCCTGTTGACCCCCTTCCTGTGACGATATTGAATCGACGATCGATGGAACATATATGCAGGGTTATTCTCGCAAATGGAGGTATAGTATACGAGATAGATGAGAGAACGAGAGAAAGTCAGATTCGCCGTTCTTATCAATTTATCGCACACGCAATAGAAACACACGCTTCGTTCCTTATCCATCCCCATTTCCGTTGCATAAGCATGAAACAAAGCCACAAACAGAAAAGAAGCTCGCGAGGAATCAAACGGCAAGTGTAAGGCGAAACTTTAATTTCTTTCTCTTTCTTTCCTTCCGTTCGTTCTCCTCGAGAGTTACACTCCCACTGCTGCTTCTTCGTCATCTTCTTCTTCTTCCTTTTCCAGAAAGCTCGAGTTTCCGGCGAGTATTATTCCGCGGCGTCCCCGTCCATTATACTAATGAAGGAAAAAGTGTTAATGCGACAGAAGGAGAACATTGTATAAAACCCGATGCCACCGGGGGCAACGATAATAGCGAGAAGAGCGATAACGTCGAGTGGTACTCGCCCTTAACGCACTTTCGAAAAGAAAGGAATATGGAAGAAATCCGTTCTCGTTCGATGTTACGCTTTGTAACTTCATTGATATGCAATCCTCGAGCTCTTGATGCTGTAATCATCTTCATTGCCAATCAATTGCGAAGATGTTCTCCTAAGTTTATTAAAATATCGAGTTCTTAAACGTTTAAATATATCCCGCCGTATCGAGTACATTAAAATTAATATGAAATTACGGACGCGTACCCTCGAGGCAACCATCGCGCCTAACTATCGTTACATCTCCTTGCATATCCGGTCCGCGATGCTTAAGAAAAGAAACGAGCATTTCGCACGCGATCCTTTCCATCTAGGAAAAGATCTAACCCTTCTGGCTGTTCGAGTCCAACCAAACGAAGTAGAAGTTTCGTACTTCCTACCATCGACCAGAGCAACAGTAGCAGTGGCAGCGATAGCGGTAGAAACACCCTTTGCCAATCACCCACCTTCTCCCCTCTCGGTTCGATCTACCCTCGCGTTACGTAGCTGCTGGGTGCTCATTCATTTAATTTCAGTCATTGCCGGCAGGCACACCCCTGTCGTGCGACCGACAAAAAATAATTAGTGAAGCCTTACACCCTGGCACCACCCTTCCTCCCCCTCTTTAACTTTCCCCTTTCGAAGACGACGACGACGAGACGCCCCATTTTAGTCCCACGGGTACATACCTTGCGCTCGAATTCTCTTCCCGTCCTCCCTGCACCACCTCACCAAGCCACGTTTCCCTGCCAACCCAACGGAGCATCCCACCACCCACATCCCCTCGTGGCATCGGCCCTTTCCTAGCAGCTCTTGCTGTTAAACTCGATGGAAGCAGCAGTGGCACCGCCAATAGCGTTAGTAGCAGCAACGGCGGCAGCAGCATCAACGCTACAGTAGCGGTAGTAGCAGCAACGAGCAATAGCAATAGTAATAGCAATAGCGGAGCAGTAGCAGCACTAGCTGCGATGGTGGCAGCCGGCACCAAAACCCTAGCTCAGTCAGCCATCCGGTCTCCCCTCCGGCAAGAGCCGCCCCGACGTGGCCTCAGGCGGGATGATTCAGGCGCCAGTAGGGCGCACCCACCTTCAGCGCGGGGGGTAGCTAGAGGAGTACTAGTGGTGGTGCGGTAAAGCGAGAGAGAAAAAGAGAGAGAGAGAGAGAGAGAGACAGTACCGGAGGGAAGCGGAGGGTTCCGCTGTTACTGCTGCTACTGCTACCGGCATTGGTAGTGGTGGTGGGTGTCAGGAGAGGGTGGCCTGGGTTGGGGGTAGAACGTAGTACTATGTCGGTGACTGCGGTAGAGCGGCGAGACGTAGAGCGAGTAGAAGTAGCCGAGGGAGTGAGTTAGAGAGAGGAGGCGGCGGGGGAGCTTTGCCAGAAGGTGGATGGCACGGAGTGTGGGGAAGGGTGATAGGCGAGCAGGAGGGAAAGATACGCGCACGGAGGGTGGTTTTCCTCGGCTGAGATATAGGTACCACCGCCGACGCCGTGCGCGCGTCCTGGGTTATATCCTCGGCTAAGTAATACAAGGAAAAGTGCTACGAAAAGTTCCTCCTTCTCTCTTTCACCCGCGCGCGCTCTTCCTCTTTGCCTCCTTCTCATCCTCACTCTTTCTTTTTCGCGCGGGCTTCGTGTCTCTTCTCGTTCTTACTCTTTCCTCCTTCTTACTCTTTCACCCTCTTTTTCTCTCCTCTTTGTTCTACCCTGCCACCCCTCCCTCACACACATAGACGCGCTTGCACGCACAAACGTACACGCATATACCTCGTCTTCTTCCTCCCGCCTCTCTTTCTCTCTCTCCCCCTCACCTATTTTCCATTCTCCCCTTTTTCCTGCGCTTCACGGTGGCGTAGCAGCAGCGCAGGTGCACGTCACGATGCATTCCCAAGAGAAACGTGACGCGCGTGGGTATATGGCTTGGCCTTGTTGCGCCATCGAGAAGAGCGCGAAAAGCAGGAAGGAAACTGTGAATAAAGCGGATGGATTGAGCGAAACGAGTAATTACGTGATAGACGTTCCTCGTGTTCCGGGTAGCTCCAGGCCCCCTCCACCCAACGCTCGTGCGCGTTGCGGGGGTGGAGGTGGGGGTTCGGGGAGAAACGTTCCATCAACGGGACTCGAACCAATTGGTGGAACGCGTTCGCGTGGAATCGGGACGACAAAGCGACGCCGATTCTTCCGACGAGTTCCGTTCTCTCTTTTTTCTCTGCTTTTTTTTTGTTCCTCCCTTTTTTGTACACGGGGGTGTTTCCCTTTCCGCGTTTCCTTTTCTCTCTCTCTCTCTCTTCCTCTTTTTTCTTTTACTCTGTTTGTTCGTCGTTTTTAGACAGTCGGCGATTCGCGATTACTCGATAACGACGAGCAGCAGCGAGAGCGGTGTCGGTGCCGTCGATTAATTGCTAGATCGAAGTATACACTGGCGAGGTTGCGATCGAAGCAAGTAATTAGCAAACGAAAATGGAATTAGTAGGTATGAACGTAATTAGTAATTAAGCCGGTCATGGCTTTACAATCGCGTGCGCGCGACGAGTATATCAATATGATATCGTTTAACGATTACCGTTGTAATTGTTAATTAATCGGGTGCGTTATTACGTAATTTCCACGCCTCATCTTATGAGCGTACCTACACGAAGCGTAATCGTTCGTATCTCGCGTGACTTCCGTGAGAGAGTAGAGTAGAGTAGAGTAGAGAGAGAGAAAGAAAGAGAGAGAGGCGGAAATCGACCTCGTGGAAAAGTCGACGACGAAGAAGAAGTCGAACGTTACTTATTGACAGATGTCGATGCGGTGGTGTACCTACTTCGGGAAAAAGTTAACGACTAAGACGGCGCCACGATAAAAGAATACGGCTTCGGTTCTATCGCAAATATGGTTTCCTTGAGACAAGAGGATGATCGGTGATCGAGCCTCCGTTACACGTGTTGCTCCTTCGAACGCGTGTAACGAAAACGGATAAGCGAGAGTTTACGGAACGCTCCTTCTTCCTCTTACCTTCCGCCCTATGTCTCCCTCCTCCCCCTAATTTATTCATTTAAGCCATATATTAGCATCCGTAAGGAGATACTCGAAAGCCGTTAATGAGTTCCACGCTGCCGCGAGGTGCGTAAGGCGAGCTCGTAGTCCTCTTCGAAAGAACTTGGCATGACGAAAGGGGAAAAAAAAACACGAAAAAGAAAGTGGAGCCCTTGGGTGAGGTGCAATTTTTTACGCGGGAACAACGTCGATGGAGTCGCAATTAATCTTCGACCTCTCCCCCGCAAATGGGACAACGAAACCGCGAAACTCCGCTCACCTCGCGCCTTCGCCCCTTTCGCGTAGGTTGCGAAAACTTTGCGATTAACGTTTGCGACGCGGAAACTTTTAAACGAGGAGTTTTCGTTTGTCCGAAACGTCCGTGGTACTTCGTGCGAAATCACACGACTCTCTTTCGTCGTTCGAGACGCTGAGCCACTTCGGGAAAAGGTTTTCCTCGTGAAATTAGCAAAAGTGAAAAGTAAAGCCAGTAGAGTCCGGCTTCCTCCCGCTATTCGGTCGTATCGTTAATACTGGAATACGGAGCGAGTGCGAGGGTGAGCGAAACGAGCGACGAGGGCTCGTCGAGATGTATCGTGTAACAATATAAATAGGCCTACGGGATTTCTCGCGGCTGTAAAAGCCTCGTCGATGGAAGAATAAAGCGTCCCGCGAACACGCTACTTTTCCCCTCGCAAAACCACTTTCCAAAGGAAAGATTCGCTGGTGGAATATCCTTGATTTCAATGGGTTTCTTCCCGTATGCATGTATATAGGTATATGTATATACCGAGCATGTACACGCATGTACAAGTTAAAAAAAATTAATTGGCACAAATTCATCGATTAGATACTCGTTAATTAAACATCACCTTTATTCGCAATAAATCAGGATACTTTATCGAAGCGACGTGAAATCAAATATACATAAAAGATCGATATCCGTATGAGTTGCTGCGACACAAATACTATCGAAATGCCGGATTCGAAGCAATGGGAGAGGCGAGCGTTTTAACCTCTCCACTTGCGAACGTTGGTAGGAAGGTACGTAAGAATGCGAGCTATAGTCTCGTTAAATTACGGAGAATCGCTTTCTATAGAAAATACGCGTCGGCTTTAAGTCGGAACAAGGTGTCCACTTCTGTCGAGAATCACCATTTTTCTTTAGCTTCTAACGAGAAAGGAACAACGCCTTGGTTTCACTCTTCCGCGCACGAAGAAGTAAAGGAGGAGCGAGCCCATCGTACTCGACGCGCCGCGCCGGCCGTTATGAATTTTAAGCGGACGAAATAGAGTGAGTAGTTTCGGGGACGAAGAGAAACCGAGAGAGATACGCTAACATCGGTGCTCCTTCAAAAGAGCATCGTCATCGTCATCGTCAACGACGTCATCACAGACCTTCGTAGCACGAATGACATTATTTCGACGTGCGCCGTGGAAAAACAGAATTAAATGGCAACAAAAGCGTGCGAGAGAGAAAGAGAGAAGAATCTCCCTTCGAGGAAGAAGAGAGGGTCTGGCAATCCATCCCTTCATTATTCGGGAATTAGTAACCCCATTTCGCCGGCCCTCTTTGTTCTCCCATCACCCTTCCCTTTCTCACCACATTCTGACCCCTTTATATCCTCGCTCGTGTCTATCTCCTCGGCGATGCATTGTGCGAAGGAACGTTAAAAAGGGCTACGATAATAAACTGGCCTTGTTTTGATTTCCGATCATCGTCGATATCTTTCTTTTGCGTTTAATCGAGAGGATCGACGTAGCGATTACGTCGATCGGTTACGACGTAATCATCGACGACGGCGGGCCGCCATAAAAATCGACTCGATTGATCGTATCGTTTCTAAACGCATTCCTCCTGCTTATCGACGACTTTGCGTCGTTAACGTTCGTTCGCTCGTAAGCGTTCGCTAATCGAGGAGAAGGCAGTCGAGCCGATTGATCCTCTCGATGGCACGTGGAGAGCCGTCTCGTAGAAATTATTTATTTAGATTTAACCGAGTCTATCGCGTGGTGGCTGCGTAGTCGAGTGGGAGAGAAGGAGTTATGGGAAGAGGGATAGAAAGGTGGATATATATGTGTGCTATATATACGGCGGTACGAAGAGAGCGAGGGAGAGAGAGAAGAGACCGACACCTCGGCGCCAAACTCACCCTCCTGAGACTCTGCAGACTCACCTCCATCCCCTACCGTGCACAGCAACCACCCCGCGCGCGTAGCATCCCAATGGCAATCCCCGTTTCGCAAACCCGCACTCCAACCTCCTCCGGTTCTCTCTCTCTCCCTGCCTCCACCTACCATCATCCTCGCCACTCTCATCCCCCCGCCCGCCTCCCTCCGCCCCCGCTACCCTCATTCTCCACCTTCACCCTCTACTGCCCCCCGCCCGCCCGCCTCCCCCCAACCTCCTCCCACCTCCCCTCGTCCTAGCAACCCTCCTACGCTACTAGTCTCGACCCGACCATCCAGCCACCCACCTACCAACCTACAACTCCTACGTAGCGAGCGACCCTCGAGCTATCTCCAAAATCATCCCTTACATTCTAGAGCCGGCGTGCTATCCTCTATAGAGCTCCGAGTTGGACGTCGACGAGGGTGAGCGGAATGAAGGAGGTGGAGGAGCTGGAGGTGGTCGTGGAGAAGCAGGAGGAGGTAGAAGGGAAGAGGGCGCCGGGTTTGTGCGGCAAAGTAGGAGAACGAAACGAGGGTAGACACCGGGGTGGGGAAATGGCGTGGTAGAAGAGAGAAAGAGACGGAGAGCGAGAGAGGAACGAAGAGACGGGGCGTATGTGTGAGTCAGAGGAAGAGAAGAGACTGGGATAGCTAGGTATACTGGATACAACGAGAAAATAAGAGATCCTCCCACGCGACTCACGATACGAATTACAATGGCCAACAGGGGTACGGACGAGCTCTTGCGTCCGCTTTCTTGTCTGCTCGCATGCTCGACCGACCGAACCGGTCGGGGGTGGCAATAACCGAAACGTTGAATTTGAAGGAACGGGAGATCCTTCGGAGGATAAGTCCGAGGTTTGTAGGGTAAGATCGTTGTTTGTCAGAGTGCTCGCAACCTTATATATATCTATATATATATATATATATATATACCGAGATATATACCTTCCACATACGTACGCACACGCACCCAAGGATGCTAACAAACACGTGATCCGCAAGCACGATTATCATCGAGGAGAACTGTTGGAGGAAAAATTTTCCGAAAGAAGGAATATAAACTCCAGCGGAATTCGACAGAGGGGGGGATCTCGTTTTGCGCGAGCGTTTGTTCGAAGGCCCGATAGATTTCCTTGGTGACGCGAAAATAGGTGGTATTGTTCGTGAACCGTATTCGTGGCGCAAGCACGAAGGCCTATCCAAGCGAATACTCGTCGCCCGGGTTTTTTTCCCTCTCGTTCGAGAGCACCGTGATAGCACCCGTTCAGGATGGTGTCGTAACACACCCGCCTACACCCGCGACCCTCTCGTACGCCCTCCACCCATTACCCTTTCCCAAAGAACAATGCATGTCACATACGTCGCGCGGAAATCGCGGACCAGGCAGCCAGCGGTGATCGTGGGAGGAGAAGAACGGGCTGCCGACTCGATGTCCGCTAGTCGCTGAGATAATATCGTCGCTTAGGGAATCCGGTGACATCTTAATCCGTCGATCGGACTACGAGCGAGCCACCAGCTCGCGTTCATTGACCAAAGATCGTAACCACGATGGTCACATGTATAAAATCGATGGAAAAGTTTTTTCTGCTGTTCACGTACGTACGCGCAGAACGGCGACGACGGTAACCGGCCCATTCGTTGAAATCTCCAACGAGAGGACCAGATACTTCTTAATTTCAACCGAGTAAATCTTTTCGCTGCCGATGCCGGAACGAAACGTTTCGCCATCTCATCGATTTTCGTTTTTCTCTAAAATTCGATCCGAACGTGGTCCGGTATACCGTTTTCATATCAAACGAGATCAACGAAGGAGAAGAAATCGATGAGAAGCTAATTCTTCGAGTAACCACGTGCCCGTGCGATTCGTTCGAGGATCGTCGAAAGGAGATGAGAATAAAGCAGCCCCGTGGCCGGTTCCGTACAGGGTGAAACCACGAAATATCCGAAGAAAAACACATTTCCAGGGGCGAATCGATAGCAACAATACCGTGGTAAAAGCTCGAGGCCTTCGACTTGGCCGAAGTACGGGGGAGAATGGAAGTGCAACAAGGGGCTTGAGAAAGAGAGCGAGGTGGTATGGAGCGAGCACGGAAGGGTACTGCTAGGAGAGGAAGCAAGCGTACGAGAGAGGGAGAGAAAGAGAGACGGGAAAGGAGAGAAAGGAAAGGGAGAAAGGGTGCGAGAGGGTGAGAGAATCGTGGAACGAGGCAGCCTTATTGGAATCGAGGGTTGGGGTATGAGTTTTCCTAAGGTCTGAGAGGGAGTCCGGGGCGGGAACGGGGGTTGAGAGAGAAAGGAGGATGGAAGAGCACACAGAGAGGAACGGGATGGTGGAAGAGGATGAGAGGAAGAAAGGAGGAAGATAGGTGGCGCGAAGGGAGGAGAGCCGGTTGATGGAACGAGGCCGCTACAACGTTGGCAACAGCCAGATGGGTAAAGACTGGTACGCTGCCACTACCTATGGTGGTACCACGAAGAAACGATACCGAAGTGGGGTGGGGGGCAGGTGAGCTGCCTCTCTACCTTCTCTTCTACCTCCCACCACCCCCTTCATTCTCTCGTTCTCCCTCTCTTTTGCTTTCAGTTCCTCGACACCCTCTCTCGATCCTTCCACTCTCCTCCTTCTCCTTTGTTAAAGGCAACACGATGATTCCGTCCCCTTTGTTCGCGATATTAAAGTACGTCAAGCGCCGAAGCGACTACGTTCTCTCGCGAGCAGAAGTGTCAATTGCGTTCATTGTTCGTTCATTGAGCCGGAGGATCGATCGTTTTGTCTCTCTCTCTCTCTCTCTCTCTCTCGCTCGCGCGCTCTGTCTCGCGAGCGATAGGAGAAAGCGAGAAAGAGAGCACCGCGGTCTTCGGTTTTTATCGCTGTCTCGCTCTCCGTCTCTTTACCTTCGTCTGATGAAAAAAAAAACACAAGTAGACGTTCCGTACTGCCAATAGACAGGGCGAGGACGGAAGCGTAGGTTGTAGGGAGATGGACACGGTGGGAAGAAAGAAAAACAATGGGTGGTCCCATTCGAATATTTTAGCATTTTATATATTTTCCCATTCTCGTGTGCGATTTAAATATAATATGTATATACCTAATATGCATATATACATATTATATTTAATGTGAATGTACCTATACGTAATATGTATATAAGGAAGTCGTTAATAATGATTCATAAAATATTAACCATCGTCGCGGTAGTAATAAGAAAAATAATGATAATGGTAATGGTAATAGCGATTAGCAGCAGATTTTTCTTCACTATGTATATGTATATTATATATATGTATATATATATATACATATATAATATATCTTTATTAGCGACGATCTTACGTACAATTGCGCGCGCGTTATTCGACTCTTAAAATGCTACGTACTATTTTACAACGACTATGTACAAAACAATAATAGTGTCTGGCGCGACAACGTCTCATCTCGTTCGCTACTTTCGCGACTAATATCGAACTTCTAATAAAAAAGATTTTTTTCATCTTTCGCAAGCACGTTAATAAGGCCTAGGTACCTTCGTCCACGATCATCCACCATCTAACGACAAGCTATGGTCACACGGAGAAATAAAATCTAGTATCTGATCGCGATTAATATCGTACGCGAGGCTAGCTTAGAAAGTCGTCGATCGTGAAGGTTCCGTTCTTATGGAAGAACACGACGCGACGGAAGGACCGACGAAAGAGACAGGTATCTAGAAATATTCGTCTAAAATTCGTACTACGTACCGCTGCTATTAAATATTAATGAAAAAGGACGATGTACGATAAGTTGTCGTCCTCTCGTCGGACTTCGCGATAACGATAATATTTTGTTCTCTTTTTTTACAACCCGATTCGTATCGTTTTCGTCTAATTCGATTAGAAACGATCATACGGAGAAGCGATAAGTCCGTTTCCGCGAGCCATTCGCTGAAGAGCATATTAGACGAGGTCAGTTTCGTACGAGCAATTGAATATTCATGGGATCGAGCTGTCCTCGCGCGACACTGGCTCGTCCTAAAACAATCGTCTATTTCAGGAGGCGCTTGCTAATAGGGCGAACGCCACGTTACGGCTTCGTAACGTTACTTAACGCAAGCCATACGGGGCGGCCCGAATTTCGATGGACCCACGAATTATTCCACTCCTTCTATCGATCCCCATCACCCCAACTCTACCGAATCTAATTCGGTTTGACGCGCGCGCTCGGACTCTCGCGAGGCTGACGTTTGACGCCGATACTGTCGATAAATTTCTCGATTGGGTTCGATTCGATCAGCCTCGGACGCATCCGCGCTTTTCTAAGGTATCGGGCAAGAGTTTCTTTGAAATTCCAGCGAGACTAGGAAAAACGATATCGTGGTTCGTAATAAAAACTGTTCTCTCTCTCTCTCTCCTACCCTCCGTCACGGAGACTCGACATCCGGATTTTCTTTCTCGCGACGCCGATCGAACTGGCAGCGTTTTTTCACCGACGTGGAACGACAGCCTCGCTAAACGGGAGACTTTAGACGCGTTAGCGTAACAAGAAAGGATCCTCCGGGATCGCAACGTTCGCGGATATCGAATCGATCGATTGCCCCCAGGAGTCGAGCTCACACGTGATTCTCTCCGGTTTGAACGGACACCTCGGTGCCTGTGATCATCGGACCGGATATGACGTGAGCCGAGGGTAAGACGAGAGGAGTCGGCATTGCGAACGACGGTCTGAGCCTTTCGGTTAAAGCGAGCATCACTTGACAGTGCAAATGTTGAATGGTGGCGAGTAGGTTGAGATTGGTGTCGATTAGACCGGCGGCGGGTGAATACCTTTCACCTTCGAGGTTCTCCATCTCGGTGTCCGTTTCTGCGTTTTTTTGTTGTTGCTGTTGTTGTTTCTGTTGCCGCTGTTGTTGTTGCTCTTCCTCAGCCTCCTTCAACGCCTTGTTCTTCTCCGCGAGCCTCTGTTGATGCTTCAGGTAGGAGGTAGTGATGGGAAGACTGTAATCGATGGGCGTGTTCTTGGGATCCAATCCCGGACTCCAGGGCCTTGGCAACGGTTGACTCGGTTGCGGAGACGGAGTCCGACCCTCCGGCAACATCCTCTTCCTCTTCGATGACGCCGAACTCCTCGAACTCGCTCGATCGGATTCCGGAGTTCTCCGTGACTCCGGGAGGGTCTCCGCGCTCGATAGGAACCCACCGTTCGCTGGTTCCTTCTTTAACAGGTTCGTTATACTCAATGGATTGTACTTCTCTTCCTTGTCCTTATCGTTCTTCGTTTCCGTAGCAGTGGCAGCGGCGGCGGCAGCAGCGGCGGCGGCAGCAGCGGCGGCGGCGGCACCGCCCTTCGAATGCTTTTGATGTCTATAGTTGTAAAGATTTTTACTTTCCGTCGAATCGCGCGTCTTGCCGGAATTATTAGTTTGCGTTTGCAGTCCGGGGGTCGGGCTCAGTCTCGTCGACGTGGACGTCGTCGTTGTCGTTGGGGCGGCCGTTGTCGTGGACGATGACGAAGCGGAGATCGCTGCCGGATGAGACTGATTCGAGAGATTCGTCGGACTCGGTGTTCTTGGCCGTCTCTGACACTCGGTACAGCCTAGCAAGAACCGCGTTACGGCTTCTCTCGGAAGAAACGCGTACGTTTCCGTGATCTGTAACAGAAACGAACACAGACGTGAACTTTAAAACGCTACCCATTATAGTATGATCGAAGTATTTAGGTATTTGTATGAACGCTTCCGCGAAATCGCGCTGAGCACCTGCCTCTCGCCGCTCATCGTCGGACCCGTCAATGTCACCTCGTCGCGTTGTTTTACGTGGAACGCCCACCGGGGAAAATTCATGAGTAGTAACGGTACTTTGATGTCTTCGCGAGAAGGTATTCGACCAGAGAGATCTTCTCCGCGTCTTAATAGGAAACGTTTCTCTCTAAGGAGACGGAAGGGCGGCATAACTTAATCAAGGATGGGAGTTTCGTTGCCGAGGGGAGGCAAAGGTTCTCTCGTGCAAACCCGAGTATGTGTGTCTCTACGAGCGCGCGCGCGATGTCTTTCTCCGTGCGTACAATCGCATATACCAGCGAGGGCGATGGGGTAACTCGATAAGATTTACTCGAAGCTCGATTGCCAGCAATGGGACGGACGAAAGGAGAGGCGCGGTTAAGAAACTGAGATAATGGCTTTTGGATCAACATGACGCACGGTGGTAAACTTTCGGCGAGTCGAGTACAACGGGTTTTCCGTTTTGCTCGTAACTTCGACAGAAAGTACGTAAGCACCACCGATACCGTACGAGTTTTGCCTCTCTCCGACGACACGGAGGATACCGTGTAAGTTTTATATTTGAAGAATTATTTTATGAGCTCTAGATTGTCTTTGGCATCGCGTTATTAATATGACCGATTTGTGATCCGCGAATGATCCAGCGAGTCATAACATAAATCGTGCAATCATTATTTATCGTTTTCATATTTCTACTAATCGATCTCAAGATAGTAATGACATATATACGAGTGTGTGTGTGTGTGTTTATGTGTACATGGGTGTATATACGCGCGTATAGATAGAAACGTTTCTCAGAGTATTTCCTAAAGCGAAACAATCCGTTCCACGTGACTGCGAGGATGCACCGCAAAGTTGTGAACAATACTGCCGCGACAACGCTCGTTGCGGTTGGACACGGCTCCGGTGCGAGGCTATATTATTGTAGCTTTCGTCGTGACGGTATTAACGGTAACGTTTGTACGCTCGAAAACGATTTTCCGAAAGGACGGGCCGACATAGTCGAAGCGAAATTCCACGGCGTGCCGTTTCCACGTTTTCGCGAGATCGATGCCAGAGAGGGAGAGAGGGGAAGGAAGGGACGGAGCGAGAGGTCGTTGCATTCTTCGCGAGCCTTTCGTTTCTCTTATCGTTCATGCTCTTCGTCGTTTGGGAATTGAACGCGGGAGGAGATCGTTTGGAAAGGTGTAAAGTGATATCTTTATGAACTAGGTACGAACAACCTTCGTAAACTAATGCAAGAAAGAATGTTTAATTTATATAAGCATATTCAATCGCACGACATTTTTCCGTCGACCAGCAACTGTTTCTTCTCGTTCGACCAATGTTTTACCGTTATCAAATTTAGTAATTTATGATATAACTTTGTGACAAAGCCTTACTACCCGACTTTCGTATAACGTTTTTCCGATTTTCGTGCATGAAATACTCCGTGAACGTTTGTCCAAAAAAAAGGCTTCAGAAACCCTGTATATGAATAACTTCGTCCGGTCATTACGGATCCCGCTCGAATTTCGTTAATAATAACTTTTCTTTTATACGGAATATTAAAATCGTCTCGCTTTTCACGTATATCGAAAAAAACTGGATATAACGAACGATTCATTCGAAACACGGAACGATTAACGACGTTGGGTTACGTCCCGCGCCTCCCCCTGCAGCCGTGGGGTAATTTTCGAGCACCAGGCAGAAATGGCGAGCGCGTTGCGCAACGTTTCGGGAGTTGTAACGCGCGAGGGCTTCCCGAGTCGATGATTCGTGTTCGAGTAATACCGTCGACTTTAACGGTATCACCGTCGCGACGACGCGATGTTTCTTCGTATATATATAATATATATACTACGTGTACGCGCAAAAGTGTTGGTGAATGTACGCGCGCGCGCGCGCGCGCACTCTCACGTATGTCGTGTTCCGTGCGCGAGTAAGCAGGCGATGCAACAAGTGTCCTGAGGTTTTGAATCACAAGCAGATCGCGACGAGCGAGAGAGAACGCGAGGAAAGCTGGTGCGAGTAGCTACGAGATAGAGAGAAAGATAGAGATATATATATGTATGTATACTATGTAGTATTTGTGTGTGTGTGTGCGTACTGCGTGCGTGCGTGCGAGAGAGAGAGAAAACGGTGTGGTGGGGGGAAGCTTGACGATTGGCGAACGTCGAGCGGGACGAAGAGCGAGAAGAGAGGTCGCCGTCGCGCTTCGTCCGACGGAAAAGAGACGAAAGGCCGAACGAGGAGAGATGAAGTGAGAGAGAGAGAGAGAGAGAGATGAATGGAGAAAATCTATAGAGGGAAAGAGAGAGAACAGATATGATACCCCAGAGAGAGGTTTCCGCGAATGTGCGCCGGAACATGTGAGATGACGTGTGGTATCGAGTGTTCGACGCTTGAATGCCTCGATGCCTTCCCCCCAGAGAACGGTAAATATCGCGTGTCACGCACAACAACCGTGGCAAGAGTTCGGTAGCGATCTCCGTACGAAAGATCGAAGTCGATCCTACGATTCTTCGCGATTCTATCGGCGATGCCCGAGTACGATGCACCGGAGCGAAGAGGGGGGGTCTATTTAAAAATGGTGGATGGGTTCTTAGGGTCACGAATGCATCGACGTGCACTCGTGCGCGCGTGAACGTATAGACACATCGTGTCTCCGTTCACGGACGTTAAATATTCGTAAACTATTTTTCATTTTTCCTCGTTCGGATCGAGAAAATGACTTCTGTTTCCCCGGATCGATTCTCTTTTTTTTTATCCCAAATTCTTACTTTCTACTCGACATCGCGTCTGAATTAAACCCCAGCATCGTTTAATTTTTGGAAAATCTAAATTTTCGAAGAATATCGACTCGTCGGCGGTTTTTTTTTTTCAGCAAAGTTAAGAATAATCTTCGACGGAGACGGATTTTTGCCGAGACTACTTGGTTACTCGATAACGATGGAAATTAATGAAGTTTTCGTGCCACGTACGTGCCGCTTATTACCGAGCGCTCTTGCCGTGTGGGTGTGTGCGCGCGCGCATCTCCATCGAAGATAGTTGAATCGTTAATGAACCACTAATGAAGCAATTTTAAGTGCCACTCACCGTCCTATAGGTACGCTTCTGGCCAGCATGCTTTCCAGGACGACCCTCAAGGTCAACGTGGACGGCGTGAATAATATCGAAGAAATTCTCAACGATGGCGACCTTTTTGTAAACTCTTCCGGGTGGGACCGTCCCCTCAGCTCCGTTCAAAGCCTGAAATTAACGTCAAACTAATTATTAGAATAATAATAATAATAATAATAATAATAATAATAATAATGGAATATAATAACGATAACAATTAAACGCGAGATAATGGAAGTGGGAACGTCGATTCATCATATACTATATAAAATCATTTATCATATAGCATTGCAAAGACTCAAAGTTTTGAAAATCCTTAAATTTTCCATTTTTTTTCTTTCATACAACAAAGGTTTTCATGTCTTTCGTCACTCCTTCGTGATACCATACTTGGCGGTACGATTCGCAGAACGAAACGGTGTCGCCATCTCGAAGAGAACGCGAGGAACCACGCACCGTCGATGGTAATAGCAGAGGGCTCTCGGATCGTGTCGGTATTACCTACAGTAACCTAACTTTCCCACCATCGATGGCTACATCGATAATCGTGTCACAAAATTGAAGTATTTGAAAAGTGTGATATTGCTTTATAAACGAAAGCATAAATTAATACATAAATTGAACGAATTATTAAGCCCGTGGTATAATAAAAATAAAATAATCGAGCGAATACCTCATATAACTTTAGAGTTACCCATCGATCCGTAGCCCCGGCCACTAGATGGCGATAGTCCTCGCTTCTCGAAAGAGTTCTCGATTCGCGTGACATCGAAACGACGAAAAAATTATTACGGAAAATGATCGAGCGGAAATTTCGTCGCTCCTAGAACTCTATAATTTATGTTTAATCGAATTGGTCATTAAAAAGAATGCGACGATACGAGTCGAAGTATGCGATAAAACTTTTGGATCGCGCTGCAAAATTTTGTTATCGACCAGATCCAAACGCTCGTCGTCGAAATATCTCTAATCACCGCGATACGCGTGAAACGCATTTTTCAGAGATTCGAAGGTACGGTTTCCTTACTTCCGCTCAATCATTTTCCTCGATATCGTGCGATACGTTGAAAGAAAAAAGGCGATGTTTCGGAGGAAAGAAAATGGCGATCCGAGCGAGATACCGCGGGCAGCTCGCTCGGACGAACTTGACGACCTTAAGGAGTTCATCCCGCATGCGCGACATTATTGTATTTGCCTAAACACCTGTTGAAGGATAAAGTTGAACTTGCGAAGCTTACGGCTCGACTAAGTGATTGCGGTCAGGCAGATAACAACAGACCGATATCTATTCGAGCGAGCTATCGCGAACTCGTGTTGCCTTTGGCGATTCGATGAATCATAGACGACGAGTTCTTATCGAATAATAATGATCGACCAAAATCGATCGTCATTGATTAACAAATTTTCATTAATTCACGCGTATTTCCGTCGGTCGAATAGCTGATAAAATTAATGTTCCGTTTATTAGCTCACGTTTCCTCCAGTGGTTTATCGATCGCGAACTCGATCGTTCATTTTTGAAAAGCGTTCGCGCGATTATCGCGATACATAACGTAAACGATCGTTAATCATGAAAAGCTACCGCTTCGTTGCGAAAGAAATTTGGCAAATTATTCTTTCATTATTTCTCGACTCGATACGAAATAAAGGAAATACCGAAAACCGTCCATAGATACTCGTTCCGATAAAATCAAAAGACCACCCCACTCTCCCTCTTTTTCTCTGCCCCTCCGAAGAGTCTTTTCCCTGGTCTTTTTCTCCCGAGAAAGATAAAAAGCGAGAGCAAAAAAAATGGTGAGATGGGACGAAGAGACTCGGCGTCTCTCTTAAAATTCTGTAAACGCTTCTGAAAGCTCCGTGCAAAAAAGGAGGAATCGATTCCTCTTTAGCTATCGTGTTTCGCGCAACGTGTGTACGTACGGAAGGTTGTGCGTAGACTCAAACGAGTCGACCGGGAGTACCGTTCGATAGTCGAAACACACCCGTACATGCGAGCGTTCACGCACACCTATAGACGGTATGCGCGCGTTGCACGTTACACGAAAGGCGGATTCTTTGAGGCAGCGCCGGTTAATGATAGTTCGCTACGTACATACGCCAGGTTATACATATATGCGCGCACGTACTTTTCCGTAGAGACACGGAAACACGTACGGTCGTTGGGCGCACGCACACAAAATCCTACTGGCACGGTAGAGCGCCGCGCACGGGAGCACCGGGGTGCGTTTCACGGTAGCATACACAGAAGCGTGAGTTCGGTATCCTGTCGCCTGTCGGCCACCCGTGTCACGCAGTATGTGTAATGGGCTATGACGAGGAGAGCCAGCGTACGGAGAATCCAAAAGCGCGACCACCCACCCCCGCGCTCCTCCCTTTCCCTCGGTCTCTCTCTCTCTCGTTCACTCTACCATCGATATCGAGGTCAAAAGCGTTCGCACTGAATGCGATACCTTACGATCGTCGACCGGAAGTAAATCGAAACGTTAAGCCGCGCGCATCGACTCGGGCCAAATCGAACGAAGCCCTCGCCGAAAGTTCGCTCTTTAGCGGAACGATTTACATGTAAGCTGAGAATTAAAAGGAGCTAGTGGGGGGGGCAATTTATTTTAGGAAATACTTTTCTCGAATAGGCACGTAATTTACGTTGCATATATAAAAGTTGATAGAAACGAACGCTCGCTAGCTAAGCGAGATATCGGAACGTAATCGTCGAAAGTACACCTCACGCTCGTCGGTTATCTTAAGTAAGCGCAACCTCCCTTATCAAGATCTCTATCCGTTATACAACGCGACGATTATCCCTCTTTCTCTCTTCCCTACTTTTCTTCCTCTAACCCAAGCACCGTAAGAGACCGAAACGGTGGTCGGAATAAAGGAGCGGGTACATTATTCGAGAATCCCTCTCGAGCGGTCGCCGACAAATGGACCACGGAATTCCGTGTGGGACTCGCGCGGCTCGTCGTTGGGACGTGCTCTCTTTGCTCTCCCACACTCTCTTTCTCCCTCCCTCTCCATTCCTCGCCATTCGTCTTCGACTCGTAGATATTTGAAAACCGGTAGCCCTCTCTCCACACACGCAAAAGTTCATTCACGCATGCAACACTCGGTCGCTTAACTAGCACCTTCGCCTCTCGGCACGCTCGACGTTGTTACGCGCCGCCGCCGTGGCTTCCTCGAGGCACCGTTGCCTTTGCTCCCTTCGCCGCTCTCGCTCGCCGCTTTCATCCTCCCGAGGTGTCGAGGATCGATGGGCTAGAAAGTCGCGTTTTAACCGCGAAGAAAATCGTATCGCGGAAAGAAGAGAGGTCTTCTCGATGCGAGTGCCAGCGGCTTGCCTTCTCCGAGGCCATCTCTCTGCCCGGCGTCTTCCGCGATCCAGCTTTCTATCCAATCTACTTGAGTAAATTTCGAGATCGCTATCGTCTCGCACCTCTCTTTTTCTCGATTTATCTGTCCATCTCTCTTTTCCCTTCTCTGGGTCTTTACCCATCCGTCGCTCTCTTTTCGTTAGGAAGACGAGGAAGAAGCCATTTCCTGCGGAACGCTCGCTTCGCACGATATACAATAAATAACGAGCGGTGATTAGAGAATTATTATCCATCAAATTACACTTTTGCAGTGTTAGTAATTACACGAGATCGAACCTCGACGCTCTCTTCCTCTTTCTCTCTCCGCTTATCCAAAGTGGCTTATTGGACCGTGGACGGAAGCTAGTTTTCTATTTATACGATCGGAGAACGTCGCGCGCGCGCTGGGAAATGCTTTCGTAGGGAGCGGAGATGAAAACTCATTCGGTACCGTAGACATAAATTCCCGAGGGAAGGAGAGAGAGAGAGCGTCGACGGCGGCGAGAAATGGGCCGCAAGTTTGCGCCGCAACGAAACCCGGATATGGCGGGTATTTTAAAAAGGCCGTGGTGCACGGGTTTGCATTTTAAACGAATGCCGCCTATGCCATTGCTGCTGCTGCTGCGGGAGAGAAAAAACAACAACGGCGAGCACGCAAATGCGCTGGCGAATCGGATTAAAAAAATTCACGAGGGAATCGACGTTTCACAGAGCGTTGCCGGAGAGCGCACGCGATTCACGCGCGCGTGGGAGGCCACGAGAGAACTCTCTTTCTCTCTCTTCCGTGTGCAAGCGTGCGAGTATATGTATATATATCGGGTGAACGAAGCAAACTTTCCCACTTTTTCCATCTTTCCCAGTTAAAATGCAAATCACGATACACGCGTGTCGTTTCCACGATCGAAGTATTAGGAAGAGCAGGAAAAAATAATTCGTTCGATCTTCGAAGGAAGCTCACCCTCGGGAACGAACTGGCGTGGCGAGACGCGAGCCCGAGTTATATCAACGTTTAACGCTTCGAGTACGACGTCGATAAACTAGTTCCAAAGCTATCGGATACCGTTGCGCAACAATGACGGCAGGAAGCGACGGCAAAGTGGCGCGGTATCGTTACGAGCGGCCCGTTAAAAATCCTCAACGAGGTCGAATTGCATCGATTACCGGTGACCGGTGCAACGACGCGGGCTGGAATTGAGCTCGACTTAAATGCGAGGATAGGCGATAGAAAGAGAGAGAGAGAGAGAGAGTAAGAGAATCCGAGTGGTAGGAAACTGTGAACTAGTTATTCTCATTCGAGAGATCGATCGAAAAGGTAGGAGGAGCACGAAGAAGCAGCGAAACGTTTGTTTTTCAGACTCCTTTCTTCGCTCTCTCAGTCAGCCACGGAAAGCGTGTGATTGGGTTAGTTTTGGTTTGTTGGAACGGGACATAGCCGAGACGGGCCACCCAGTAGCCATTTAGACAAACGACCGGCCCCTGTTGAGTGCTGTGGGATGCCAGCTTTGAAGGGAGAGGCCAACGGGGAACGCCGCGCCGGAGAGAAAGAGAAGGAGATAAACGAAGATATACGTACCTCGGAGGAGCAAAGGAGACGGAACATGGAATAAAAGAGAGAGAGACAGAGAGAGAGAGGAAAAGCCGAGAAAGGTTCGAACGCCGAGGTCATATTCACCAGGGGGATAAAAAGTATTTGCCTTTTCGGAACAAAGAGCACCGATTTTCCTTTCGCTTCTGAGATCGCATGGATCGTCGTATCGAAGGGAATCGATCATACGAGAATCAGCTGTACTTAAAATAGTCCAGGTCTCGTTGCGGGTGTAAGAAAAAACGGCGTAAATCACGCGTTTTCACTTTCGAGATATTTCCGTCCAATGTTTTCACCATCTATTTGTTATTGTTAGGAACAACGTTATTATTTGACAAAAAACCAAATACCATCTTTCTAGCTTCAATTAAGACATAACGATTAATAAGGTGACTCGCGTCGTTTTGCCTCAGACCCACGGTTATACGAAGGCATATGCGTATGTATGCATGTAGGTATATACCTACATGGAGTTCGTCGACTCGGCGTCGCACGGAGGAGAACGAGCCTAAACCGAATAAATTATTACGCCGTCTCTGCTAGGTCGTCCTCGTTGTCGTCTTCGTCGTCTTCGTCGTCTTCGTTCTGCTCTTCCCCCGGCTCCACCTCGGCCACTGCGGGTGCCCCCCTACCGTTAATCGCAAAGAGCGGGCCGCCCTACAGTCACGAAGATTCATATCCGACTCGAAGCCTTCCAAGTGCTCTCTCTTTCTCTCCGTGTGCTTCGGCTTCGAACGGGACCCTTAAGCCCGAAGCGGGACGGGATCGGGACAATAATTCCCCCGGCGGCGAGTGCAGGACTCTCTCTCTCTCTTTCTCTTCAGGCCGGCTCGTAGACTAAACTTCGGCATCTCTCGACTCTATCTTTCTCTTTGCTTCTCTCTCAGTCGCTATCCGTGCGTCTCTCGATCTCCGTCTTTCCTTTCGATTCTCCTTCATTCCCTACCAACCGCGTCCTGGTTCTTCTCGACAGCGCATGGAACCGCTCGCCTCCGGTGGTGGTAAAAGAGAGAAAAAGAAAGAGACAGAGATAAGACTGTCGGGAGTCAAAAGAGAACCGTGTGTGCTTGCCAGAGCGAGAAGGAAAGAGAGAGAGAGAAAGCGCGAGGAAGGAAGCCGGCTGGCGGAAAATGGTAGCGCTCGCTCGTGCGCGCGAGGAACGGAGATAGGGAATAAGAAGGAGAGAGGAAGGAAGAGTCGAAAGGGAGAAGCGGAGGATCGGTAAGATTCTCCGGAGATTCCACGCATGGAGAGAAACGTGGAACGGGCCCGACTTTGCGTCCCGAAGCGGCGCGCCGTGCTTGTTGCTCGCACGGAAGGCAGCTGCCAATCGGCTTACCACCACCACGCGTTATATCCGATCAAATGAGGGGGAAAGAGAAGAGTCGCGCAGGGGGAGCGGTAGTAAAGGACGGTAGCGGTGAGACATCGAGTATCGTTCGATCGAAGCTCCGCTCCGTTTCGGAGGGATGCGTGCGAGAGCGCGAAAAAAATGTAGGCGCGTGTGCGAAAATTTTTTCATTTCGCGGCTGAAAAATGCGAATGAAACGAGCGCGCAAGCGTATCGTAAAACGATTTACTCGTTTACTCTACGAAACGATTTTATTTTACTCTCGAAACGATCGACGCGGGAGTTTTCGCCGGATCGGCCGGCCGCGAGAAGGTGGAAAAGAGGAAAAAACTGGAGCAGCATATCGGTGGGAGATATTCGAGTCCGGGGTGAAGGGGTTAATTTGGAGAAGTCGAAAAGGTCGGCCGGTAACGGATAAGGTCGCGAACTCCTAGACTGGCTCTGGCAGAGAGCAATTCGGAATCTTGGAACAAGACCAGAAAGCATCGGGAAGGGGGATATATAGAAGAGGGGGCTTCTTCCCGAGTACGGAGCTATTAGAATCGAAGATTTACGACATTCGCGAGCTCTCTCGCTGCCGCGTGAGAAAGAAAAGGTAACTATAGAGAGAGAGAGAGAGAGAGAGAGAGAGAGAGAGAGAGTCCGTTGGGTTTAGAAACGAGAAACCTATCGTGGAAGATGATCGTATAAATGAAATAGCTGAGATTCCAAAGGATCGCGCCTGCCTATGCTATCCTCCACTCGTCTAGGTTACTTATATCGTCTCGGGAGTGCACGCGAGAGAAAGAGAGTGACAGTCGAGCGAGATCGAGTAATTCGATATATCGATAGAACGTCTCGAATAACGCGATACCGAGACCCGGGTAGGATCGCTAGAGCGGGTTAAACGTTCGAAGCGCGTCGCTACCGGATGCTGCGACACGAGAAACGTATCACAGAAGTGACCATGCTTTTGTCTTCCTGCTCGTATCCCTTTCTCTCTCTCACACACACACTCTTACTCTCTCGCTCGCGTCACCTATCCCTATTTGCGCGTCTCCCTGGTTGGAAAAAAAGGCTTCCATTGTGGAACGAGCTCGCATTTCCACCCTCGGTGCGGTGACACTAGAAGCCAGGGGCCATGAGGTAGAGAGCGCGATCCACAGTCAACACGAGGAGTATAAGCTTCCCTCCCTCCTACCTCCCCCTAGCTACCCCCCTTCACCCCCAGCACGTCCGGTCCACCTACCAAGCCACAGCGCGCGTAAACCGCCCCTATAGAGGCCGCCGCGCCGTCAGCCTCGCCCCACCTCGCTCGCTGTCTCTTTTCCTCCGTCTCTCTCTGTCTGGCGTGTCGGATTTCTGTTTGCGTTACCGTGTCACGCATTAAACCCAACCCGTTCGAATCTGATGATGCCACCGAAACTACTCCACCTCCACCCTCCGTGAATTTCTAACTCGGCCTTCGATCTCACGACGAGAGAGCTTCAACCCTCTCTCTCTCTCTCGCATTAACTCTCTCGACGTCATTCGAGCGCGAAACGTCACAGACTAACGCGAGGCCCCTGTCTAAAATTACGCAGCGTCGTCGGCAACGAACGGTATAAGCGATCGAAGTGTCAACATCGTCGTGGATAAATATAAGCCTTCGGGTGTAGCTCGCTAATACCGTCGATCGTCGATAATGGATTTTCGTAAAGATACAACTTTCCATTGTTTTGAATAGAAGCGACTCTCGGCTGTTCCACGACGGAAAGGCATTCCATCGGATCGTTCGAGGAAAGCTATCGCTAGACGGTTGGCGAGATAGGCATGGACAGCTTTGATTATGGTTGACGTAGGTCGTCCTTTCTTCGAGAGTCGATAGAAATAGGATGGACAACGTAAAAGATGCATCTTAGATCCGCGAACGTCCAACACGCATATGCTTTCTAATAAGAATATGCCGTCCAAGTTACATCGATCTTTAATTATTCCACTTTTAAAAGATATCTAACTTTTTCGATTCGATTTCTAGGAATCGAGGGAAAGCGGGCCATCGAGGATAAAAACCCTTTCAACTTCTGCTCGAAAGTTCATCGCACGTATCATCAACGTTAACATCTCGACGGCGTGTTGCGCCGTTGGGCAAACTTAACGCGAAGGAGCGTGCAAGTGGATGGCAAGGAAAGGAATTCGTGAAAAGAAGTGTAGAGAGAGAGAGAGGTAGAAGAGAGAGTAGAACGGGGCATCGAAGGGAATACCAAAGTGGGCGTTCGCTCTCTTTGGAGCGCTCGGCTAAGCAGCGACGAAGGAGAGGAGTAACTTTCGTGTCAGCGAAGAGCGAGGTCGTTGCTTACTTAGCCGCCCCCTCTCTCTCGTTCTATCTTTTTCTTTCTTTCTATATCCATCTTCTTCTTCCTCTGGGCCCGTTGAATCCAGCCTAGATCAACACGACGTAATGAACAAGGATTCCTCTCTCGTTGGACTTTTTCCGGGGGAAGAAAATACCAGCGTGGTTACCGCGTTCCCGGCGGTATTCTTCAACGAGAGGGCGAGAGTAAGAGGGAGAAAGGGAACCTGACCGGGCGGCAGGAGGAACGGGACTTCGGAAGGAGCGAAGCGAGAGGCAGCCGCTTTTGCCTGAATTAATCTCTTAGCTGTGGCTCCAGGAAGCGGCGAGCCGCGCCCCTGCTTCGAGTAAGAGAGAGAGACTAGAGAAGTAGGATGTAGTTTTAGGACGACGGAAATTGGTAGAGACTATTTTTCGTAATTCACACGACTTTAACGCGTTAAAATATAATACGAACGAAGGAAGAAATGTATGCGGACCGTTTTGCTATAAGAAACTATGTAAAAGTATCGGAAGATGAAAATTACAACTGTCGTACGTAAACGATCATCGTGAAAAATTGATATCAAAGACGATGAAAATGGAACAACGCTAAAAATACAACTTTCGCGTAGC
This sequence comes from Ancistrocerus nigricornis, assembly GCA_916049575.1. NCBI lineage: Eukaryota > Metazoa > Arthropoda > Insecta > Hymenoptera > Vespidae > Ancistrocerus > Ancistrocerus nigricornis. Next base: position 616,087 of record OU696665.1, read on the forward strand.
GTTGACAGCATTGGCATAATTTCAACGAATCAAATATTTAAAGAAAGAGATAGGGGTATTTTATTTCCCGTGCACTTCTCGAATATACCTATAGATATACGGAGAAGAAAAATCGCACAAAGACGATCGGCTCTCGTCCTGGCGGAAGCAGCTCGGAAGCAAAAGGACGGTCTGATCTCGAGAACGGGCCGTGGTGAATGCCACTCGGCCGGCGTTTGCTCGCTTTTCCGAAGCCCACGCTTACCGTGTACTTCGGAGCAAAAGAGTGCTGCCAGCGGAGAAGTATACTGGTAGTGGTAGCGTCGACGCGCATCGGATGATTAAGATCGTGTCACGATGAGAAGAGTGGCTTTTGAAGGCGGTGCCGGTGGTCGTAGGAGTGTGTAGCCGCAATCTCTTGCGGCTCGTTCGATCGTGGTCTCGTCGTGTCCCGTATCGGAGCGTCTCCCTCGCTCTAGCTCATACAACAGCTTCTTCCGTGGTGGACAGGTTGCAGCTGCTACCAGGCGTGAGTGGCACGAGAGGACAACGAGGAGGTAGTGGTAACTGTTAGGTGCTAGGATATCGGACATCGTGCATGTAGGAGTATGTCATTACTGTGACGCCTAGGTAGGCACAACGCGACGTGACGCATTGTGTTTGAGGCGAGTAGAGTGAGAGAGGGAAGGTGCTCGAGGAGGAAGAAGAAGGGGAGGAAACGGTAGTAGTCGAGGAGAGAGAGAAGGAAGGAGGGCGTCGGCGTCGAAGGGACGCGCGTACGCTGCGCGTGCGCGCGAGCGTGTGTGCGTGCGTCTCATTAACCAGACGTTTGCGTTCGGTCGGCAAGAGAGGAGGATGAGGAGGCAGTGGACGATGAGGATGTGGAGAAGCAAGAGGTGGAGAAGGGCAGGCAGGGTCGAGCACGGGCTGGGCCAAGTTTTCCTCTCTCTCTTCCTCGCTCCCTCTCACCACGCTTCCATCTCTATCCTCTTCAGGCTCCCTCGAGTATTCCGTCCCTCTCTCCCGCCGCCCTCTTTCTCGCTCGCTCTCTCGCCCCCTCCTCTTACCGACGTCGCATTTCTCCCTCCCTCCCTCCCACTCGGCCTCCCTACCCTCCCGGGTCCCTCGCTCGTCGGTCTATCTCTCTCGCGCGCTTGGTCTGGCTCTCTATCGGCGGCGCTCGACGCGGGGAATCAACACACCGGCCGGCCGACCGATTGCGGGCTGCTAAACGCCCGAAGCCACGATCCCACAAGCGGCGACGCTTATACCGGGTGACCCCGAGGGCAGCGTTCGTTGCACCTCACTCGCCCGTTCGGAGCAATCCGCGCTTGCATAAAGCAGGAGAACGATGATAACGACGACGACGTCGGCGGCGGCAGCGGAACGAATCGATCGGTTCGATAAAAGAGTAATGCGTCGGTCTTTCTCTCCCGGTACATCGAATTTGCTCGAGATCGGGTCGACTTACACGCACTTTATATTCCTGTTCAAGAAAATCGCCTTTAAGTGTGTTTGATCTGTAAGAGCGACGTATAAAAGAACGCCGGGGATCTTAAGAGGGGTACCCGTAGATTTCCATCCGTCGAAATCGAGCCGGCCCGTAATTAGGTAAGGAGATAACGGAACTTTACGTTGATCCACCTTGCTTCCCAAGATAAAGCCGCTAATTTCTCGGTAAGTCTGCCCTCTCTCTCTTTCTCTCTCGTTCTACATAAACTTTGCTCGAAAAGTTTCCAATGACTTCGCGATTCCGGAAAACGTCGGTCGTAATACGAAAGAGTAGAGGCGGGTAAAAAAAAGGAGAAAAAGTGGAAGTACGATCACGAGGAAGATTTTATAGCGATATCAGAAGGTCTTTCCACGGTCGACCGAACGTTCGTTCGTTGCAATCCCGTAATTCTCCGTTCGTTGGATTACACGGCCGGCGTAAGTTTTACGAGGCACGGCTGCGGTGGAAGTTCGAAGTTTCGCGCGTTTGGATGGAAGCAACGACGGCGGCGGCGGAGGAGGGACAAGAGGAAGCGGAATGGTAGAGAGAAGCAACGACGGAGGCAACGGAAAGTTCTGCGAGCGAGTCGGAACGACGTGGGGGGGAAGGTGAGAGACGGAGATAGATATAGATGGATAGACGAGCGAACTAGCGAGAGAGAAGGAAAACAAGAAGGGGGTGGGAGGCCGTCGAACTGACGTCAGCGAGTAGTAGAGAAAAGTTAGGAAGATCGGAGCGAGAAGGCGCAAAGCCAGCGCTCCTAAATCTCCCCTCCACTTGCTGCTCTCCTCGAGCCCGCTCCTCCTTTATATCCGCCACGGAGATGACATCTGCCTCCTCGTTGCGTGGGGTTAATTCGCTCGGGAAGGCCGCGAACAATGCGAACCCGAGACGCGCGCCGAACCGAGCTTCGACCCGTCGCGCGTCGAAAGGTTGCCGGACAAGCATCTACGAGCGATGACACGCGAGAGGGAGAGAAACCAGAGACAAGGGTGGCAAAGCGCCTTCTCGGAGCTTTGAATCCGATTAAACGTAAACCCCGTAGCCACTACCGGTCAACGCGTACCCATTTGGTATCTTCCCAATCGGCTCTCGCGCCCTTTTTCTCATTACTTTTCTTTTTCGGTCTTCTCCTTATTCTTCTCCGAGCGATCCTTCGCGCCTACGCTAAACCTCGACGGCGGCTTTCGGCGTTCGTTTCACCCCTGATTTATATTCGGCTTAACGTCCGCCCCCCTTGCGTCTCCGTGTAGCGTATATTCAGAGAAGGACGCGAATCTCGCGAAAGAAAGACATCCACTCTCGCTCCTTCTCCCACCCACTTGCTCCGCACGTGTTTTACGCGTTATTTTTATATAAGATCGTTTTTTAGCTTGATTTAATAGCACCTTTCGCGTCCATCCTTTCGCGGGACACGGCGCTCCTCGTTCGAGGAGACACCAGTGGGATATCGCCAACGGGGAAAGAAATTTTATTACAGATTTTTCTATAATCTCTCGTACGTCCTCCTACGTCCGGCACTACCTACTCGTTTCTCTCCGTCCCGTTTTATTATTCGCGATAATCTTTTATCCGCGCGTATGCGCGCGAATCGTCCAGCCAGCCGGAATTTCTCTTCGTCTCCCTCTCCCGTACACATGCTCGCGCGCACAGCTAACAATTCTTCGTCGCAATATCAGCTTATTTCGTTTTTCCGACATTCCCTCGTTCCTCCCGTTCGCCCTTCTCCCTTTCTCTTCTTCCCGCCTGGCAACGTTTAAACGTCGCTCGTATTTTAACGTCTCCTGCCTTTCCCCGGCGCGTGTCCGTGGCACGCATCGAGCAGCGGGCAACAAATTTTGTAACCTCCCTCCGATTACTCCACGGCCAACTTGGCCAACGGATTTTGGGTTCGAACGAGACCGCTGCCGCCGCGCCGTGATTTTTCTAGCGTGCCAACTATCCGTGGAACATCGATTCGACCCGGGTGAAAATTAACGACTTGGCATTGTCCTAGAGAAGAAACGAACGAACGAACGAACGAAAATTCAACTCGTCCTCCGTTCGGAACAGAATATTCGGCATGGAAGGTGCATATCGCTTCTCGATCGTGCCGAAGATCGAATCGCGAGAAGAAACCGGACAGCGATCGATACCCGGGCTCGTTCATTGCCGAAACTTCTGTAATTTAAGACAGTGCTTTTTAACCCGTAGGTCGCGACCCAGAATTCGGTCACCGTGCAATGTCTGGGGAAGCGTTCGATAATTCACCGTTCCAAGCACGTTTGTTCGAAAGGTGAGTATCACGATATTTTCCGTTCGGAAGAATTCGATGATGATAAGAAAATGTTGCTAAACGTTTACTCCAAAAATCGAGAAACCATAGAATAGGGGAGACCGGGGCTAGTTGTCCCAATTTTAGGTTTTTTGTTTCTACAGATTTCTGTAGCTTATATTTTCGAATTTTTTGGTGACCATCAAAAAGTTCAACTTCTTAGCAATACATAGAAATCTTTCCGCTTGCATTGAGAAGTTTTTAACACGTTTTTTTTCAATTTTAAGCAAACGAGTTTTTTGGGACAACTTGCCCCGCTGCGGGGTAAGTTGTCTCACGCCATGGGGCAAGTTTTCCAAGGTTTCCAAGGAAAAATCCTGATGTATGCATCATGATTTTTGCGAAAATGGACACCACCGCCGATTTCAATGTTTAATGGCTCATTTTAAAGATAAAAGCATGCAGAATAATGTTCCGTTGTCCGTTTTTTGATATCGTTCAGCAATGATGAGAAATTAATCTTTTAAGTGTCGGAGTATGGGTCTTTTTCAAGCTTAAAACTGCTGTATCTTTAGAACCAGCCATCCTATCGAAACGCGACTTGCATATTCGTAAAGCAGAGACTTTAATCTTTCGAACGAATATTTGATCGGGCAAATCCGAGATGCATCGATTTTTGACAAAAATCCTGATGTATGCATCATGATTTAGAAAGAAGAAAGCGTGCAGAATACTGTCCCGTTGTCCGTTTTTCGATATCGTTACGGAGTGTTGAAAAATAAATTTTTTAAGTGTCGGAGTATGGGTCGTTTTCAAGAGAAAAATTGCTGTAACTTTTTAACCAGTCATCCTATCGAAGCCACACTGCCATATTCGTAAATTAGAGACTGTCCTCTTTTGAACGAGTATTTGATCGGGCAAATTCGAGATGCATCGATTTTTGACCATAATACTGATGTATGCATCATGATTTGGATAGGGAAAAATGAGGATAGGGCAAGTTGTCCCAGATCTTATTGTCGGGACAAGAAATGGCACGACCATCGGCACGTTTCGGGAGGAAAATCTTAATCGTCTCGTTCGAAAGAAAACCAGAAGCGTTCCCGTCTAAAATCGTGCAGCCGATCGAAGCTCGAAGTTCCTAAGGAATGCCTCTCGTCGGCAGTCTCTCGTTACTTCGAGATAGACGCGAAACACATGGTAACGCTTTACCCGGATGCTCTTGGAAAATAATGCGGAGCTTCGCCGCGTAATTACCGCTACCGCTCGCTGCCGAGAAGGAGTTTCTTAACTGAGTTTTGAAACACGCCGAGATCTCTCGTACGCGCGCACGCTCGCTCTCGAATGCCTGCGAATTTCGAACGCGAAGAACTTTTCGCAACGTCTCGTTTAATGGCAACGTAAAACCGTTAAACCGTTTCCCCGTTTGCTTTTTCCACCTTACCGTACAGTCGATACAAGTACGCGCAACGTGAACTTGAGGAATCGATCGATGCGATCCATATCGTGGCGTAGTCGTCGACCTAGAAATCGGGCCCGCGGCTATCGCGCGCGGGCCTCGTTTGCGCTTAGAACGCGGTGAATAACAAAGAAAGTGACAGAAACGTCGAAGTGGTAAAAGAGGTGCGGCTAATTGACGGCTAACACCGGATACCATTCGAGCCTCCCTGTATATCTTGCTGTCCCCTTCCTATTCGCTCAGGTCGATCGCCCTCGACGAGAATCGAACGTACTTCGAATACCAAGCCACCGCGAGGACGTGCTCGCAACGAGAGAGCTATTTTCATAATCATAACCGTATTCTGTCTCCCATCCTCTCCTTCTCTCTCTCCCCCCAGCTTTTACACCATCTTTATCTTACTTGGATTAACTTTGTTAGGGCAAGCAGCGAACGGCTGCTCGATAACAGTGCTTGCGTTCGGACTATCGATCGGAGATAAGGACTCTTTATTATCAAGCTGGCGGGAGCGTAGCTACGTGTCGGTGTAAAGAAAGGCGGAAGGAAGGAAGAAAGCAAGGCGAAAAAAGAGAAGAGACTTTGTGGTAATTCGAGGAATTCGTTGAGGGAGCTACTCCTTGGGTTGTGGTAGTATCCGTGGCGGTGCCGATGGTGGTGTCGTGGAAAGGGGTCGATACGTATCGCGATTTGCCGCGCGGTCGAGTTATCGGCTAGGTTTATCGACGAGGGGAACTACGAAGAGTGAGAGAGAGAGAGAAATGAAATGAGAGGGTGAAGAGTCTCCGGAGAAACCGCGTGAAACTCGCGCGTGTAGTCAGCTCACCGCCTACGCCCACATTAGATACACGCGCTCGGCTAGCCACTTACTTTCTGCTCTGTGATCGGGGAGAGGAATCAAGGCGTGTTCTATCGTCCTCATCTCGTACGTCCTCTTAACGAGCTAGCGCGCGGCATGCATTCGGTCCGAGAGCTATCGGAGCCAACAACCAAGGAGGGGACTTTGTCGTGGCTTCTGAAGGAGGACTGGATGAGAAGGGCGCAACGAGTAAAATGAAAGGGTAGAGAACGAAGAAGAAGAAGAGAAAGAACAGCTTGATGAGAAGGATGAAAGAGAATGAAAAAGAACTCATAACTTGGCGCCGCACCGGTCGAAATCGCGAGGGGATGCTTTTTTTTTACATAACTTCGTATTATTTAAGATATTTTTTAATAATCATCGCGTACGTGGTATATCATATCTTTGTTATACATATAGATATATAAAGGTATTTCTGTTAATGCGGCGAGTGATAATTGTCGATGATAATAATAACAGCGAGAGAAGGAGAGATAAAAAGAGATAGACGCGTGGTGGAGGAGAAGGAGGAGGTCTACGACGACCAACGAACGGAGGAATATAGGGTCTATTTTTGTCGGGTGGCGGCGGCGGTGATGGTGGTGGTGGCAGGACAAAAAGCCTGCGGCTTCTACCCCGCCTCCCTGTACTACTTCTCTCTTTCCCCACTCTACCTCCCCTCTCTCTCTCTTTCCTTTTTCTCTCTTTTCTTTCGCCCGCCGGTCTCTCCCGCTCTCTTTCTCTCGTCTCTTTTACTCTTTTCACTCTATACTCTTCTTTTTACGCCAGCATGTCGGACCCCTCTCTCGCTAGCTCTCTTTCCCTCTTTTCCTCTCTGTCCGTCTCTCTCTCTCCCCCTCGAACGAACGAACGAACGAACGAACGAACGAACGAACGAAAAGCCGTGCTACCTCTCCGCCGGTCTTTTGCCACTCGCCTCTCGCTTTAGCAACGCGCAAAGCGATAGCGCGCACGCCCGCAAAAGAGAGAAAGAGAAGGTACGGGCGAACGGTTGCTGCTTCAGAGAGGTGGAAGGAGAAAGAAAATCAGGGACGAGTCGGTGTGTTTGTGCGGCGTAAGAGTCAAGAGAGAGAGAGAGAGAGAGAGTGTGCGAGAGAAAGAGAGACGAAGCGAGTAGTCGAACAGTGGCGGCGCGAGAACGTCCAGGGACAACGGGACAACGGAAGATGGTACGAAAAACGGAGGAAGCGAGTGAGAGAGAGAGAAAGTATGAAACGTAGCGTGGGTCGAGCGACTGGCAGAGAGGTAGTGCTGGAGGAGAAGGTGGAGAACGAACAGGAGAAGAAAAGGAGCGAGAGAGCGAAGACTCCCTCGGCGGACCGCTACTAATTGCCGCCGGTCGCTCCTGGCTACGGGCCGCTGAGCATCGCACCACGCACAGCGCCCAACACGGTTACGTTCCGTGGTTTAGAGACGTGACTGTGGCTAAGCTATACGCCTGCCTGCCTGCTTAGCTTGCCTGCCTCGCTCGCCTGCCTTCGTGCGGGACTTTCGCGTATGCGCGCGTGTACGTCCCGCATCTCGACCGATCGCCAACCTTAAGAGAGAACGTATCTATATGCACGTACCCACTTACACCTATGTGGTTTAGTCCAGAGGACCCTTTTGCTTTCTTTGCTCGCGCTCAGCTGCCACGGCTCCGTTCCCGATACTCCTTTCTCGCGTTATCGTTTCGCTCGTTATCACCGAGAGGACCAATAACGATTTCATCGGTTTAGCCAGTTCGTTTTAATGCGACTTTGCGACTGCTACTCCACCTACCTAATTATCGGTAATAGCTAGATCCCGATCGGTACGAAACGATCGCGCTTTTCCATCGGACCCGAACGCTTTCTTCGAGCTAGCGCTTTGGGAGAGATCTCGCGATATTTCGTTCTCGTCGACGTCGCGAAGGAAAGTTCGCAGCCCCGCGATCGGCCTCGTTTTTAGCCTCGTCGTGGATAAAAAGAAATTCTTGCACGGTGCTCTAACTCACGGACGAGCAAGCGAACGAAGGAACGAACGAGGCCGAGACCTCACGCGCTCTCTTTTAGTGCGTGACTCAGCGAGACCGAAACAGCGCGTACCGTACGAAACCACCCTCTTCGTTGCGTCCCCTTCGAGAACAGCCGTTCTCCTCCCGGTCGAGGCCAAATGCAACCAAGCGTCGAACCCCGGCCAAGCTCTCTCGACACTACCACTACTACCAAAGCGACTCCTCTACTTCCGATAGAAAACAACGTGTGCGCGTGAGCACGAACACGTTCGACCATGTGTACTTTCGTTATCGTGGCTGCCTCGGTGATAATAACCGAGGTTGGCTCGATAGGGTCCCTTATACGGAATATCGTATAGGGTGGAGCAGTTTAACGAGAACACCTCAATTTTTATTACTTAAGGTTATGCGCGTGGGTGATCGTGAAAGTGGCTGGAGTAAAAAATTTGAAAAAATTCACTTTAACATACATTCTTTGATGCATCGAGATGCGATTGTCCCAGATTGCATCATTTTTTACCATATAATGAACACGTGAGAATAATTTTCAGAGAAAACGTTTCAACCGAATGGAATCGCAAAGTCTCGTTGAGCACGAATCCTGTTTCAACTTTCCGCGCTCTGTCTCCCACTCGGAAAAATTCATCGATCGATCGAACAAATCGCGTTATTTGTTTCGCTCGCGTCCTTTCTAATTCAAAATAAAATTACGACGATATCGAGGTTTCGATTGTCGTCGGCTCTTGACTCACATCGGAGTCCCGAACGAGCGATCGCGTTGTTCGACCGATGCTGCGTAGTCCTATCCGCTCTCTCTCTCTGTCTTTCGCATTCGCTAGAGATCCACTATTTTATTCAACGAGGGTCAGGTACACGACCTTGGGGTAGGAGTTAATCGAGTTATACCCTCGAGCGGGGTGACAAATTATCGGCACGGTCAACTCCTTCCCTTTGTCTTTCGGTTCCGGTGCTGCTATCGCCTCTCCTCTCTTCAGTTCTCTCTCTCTCTCTCTCTCATACACACACAGACACAAAGCCAATTTCTTCTTACCATCTTCTCTCACCAGCGTGGCATTCTTTCTCCGCGTTCTATCGATCACCATCTACATCCCAGTTTCGTCGGCCCGCCCAAAATAGTACGTTTAAAGTGCAAGCGTCGATGAGAAAGAATCGGCCTACTTCCTAGCCACGTTTCACAGCAACGATTCGATAATAATTAAATATCGTGAAACCGGGCCAATGTCGGTGAGAGAAAAAGCATAAAACGAGAGGAAATAGAAGCGGAACGCGTTTCGTTCCATGAAAGCTTCGAAACCCGAACTTCGTCTCCACTCGGGTGCTCTTCTTCCCATTCATCGACCATTCATCCTTTTTTTGCGGAAGTGTCCACCGACGTTGGTGGTCTTGCGTCGCACAAATACCTACCTTTACCTTCTGACAAAGGGCCCGAAAGGGAGACAGGGAGCGTGTGTATACGTTGACAAGAGAGAAGGTGGAGCTTCCGCGAACACGTTGCAACGACAGATGCTGCTTCCAGCGATTGGGCAGATATCCGACGGTCAGAAAATTGGCGATAAAGAGAAAGGAAAGTTCTCTATGTCTCTCTCGCTCGCTCTAGCATTACCGAGAGTAATCATCGGAAACCTTCGTTCGCGGTTATCTCCGTGCGTGCAGACGCGAATCCGAATGCACCGGCCGATCTCGCGCGGTGCACTTTTCAAGCGACTACGAGGAAAATGGGACGGTCCGAAGTGCGCCGATAAGGGAGATAAGAAAAGGATTTACAAGCGGTGATCCACAAACGTAGGCTTTCCGGTTTACGCCGGTCGACTTATTTGGATCCACTGGACGCAAGTACGAGTACCGTGAGAGAGATAACTTATCTCCCTCTCGTTCTCTTTCTTCTTCTAAACTAGAAGTTGAGAACGTGTTAACAGTTTTCGAGTGACAAAATTGAGACGAGACCTTTCGGATACCACCATTCGAGTCTAAGGAAAGATCGGAAATTCGCGAACGAGTAGATCACGAATTCGATTGCCAATCGTTCGAGCCTCGAAGGACGTTGGGAATATCTTCTGAAGTAACCACTTTCGAGCGTCTTCTCGACTCTCTTCTCGATATACGCAGCCCGAATACGCGATCACGCACACGCCCCCGTAGGCTCGGCTCGGTCGCGCAGGCCAGCGTATATACGAGTAGGTATGTATGTATGTGTGTACGCGTGCGTGCGTGTGTAGCGTGTGTGTGTTTGTGTCTGTGAAAGCGAGATGGTAGAAGCAGGCGGACCCGTAGCCCGTACTTGTACGGGACCTTTAGCGGCTCGTGTGAGTCGGGACGATCAATGACAAGCGCGCCGTCTCTCTCTCTCTCTCTCTCTCTCTCTCTGTCTCTCTCCCTGGCATAGGCAGCTCGGCCTCCTCTACTTGGCCGCGGCGGGCACGGAAGGCACGATAGAAGCGATCTCCCTTCGGGCCTGCGAGGGCTCCCTCTCAATCAAGATAGACGCGCGAGAGGCTTAGCACCGGGAGTGGGAGCGAATGCGAGAGAGCGCCGCTTGAATTTCTTCCGACGGTAAGCATAAAGGAGAGAAGGAGCAAGAAAGACGGAGACTGCGGCCCGCGGTAGAAGCAACCGGGAGTAAAGGAGACGGAAAGAGAGAGAGGGAACGGCAGCTGTGTGCGCGAAGGAGAGAAAGACGGAGATAGAACGAGAGACTTACTGCTCGGAGTCTGTGCGCGATGGAGCGACCGAAAGTCAGAGGGAGAGAGAGAAGAAGGATGGAGAGTCGGTCGCTATAGAGAGACCGCGGAGATGCGCGAAGCGAGGAACGACTGAGAGCGAGAGAGAGAGAGAGAGAGAGAAGTATACCGTGCGAGTGAGCGGCGTCGAGAGAAAGAAGGGTATAGGAGACGGCCTCCGGAGAAGAGAGGAGAAATCCATAGTGGTGTGAGGCGTGGAAGAGAGACGGCGAACATACCGCCACAGCCTGTCTGTGCCTCTGCTTCGGAAAGTGACTAATGACTAGTCGGCCAGACCTACTCTTCTACCACCCAGCGAGAGAGACCGAAGTGCCCCTACCTATTCTGTCCTTTTCTCTCTCCCACCCTATCTCTCCCTCTCTCTTTTTCTCGCTCGCTCTTTTGCACCTTTCCCTCGATCTCCTCGTAGCGCGGCAGATACAGCAACGCGAGTGAGCAAGCGAGAGAATGAGAAAAGGAGAGAGAGAGAGAGGTGAGCGCCGCTGTTATCTCGCGGCCCTCGACGACGGTCAACCGTGAAAAATGACTATAGCCGGGAAAGAAATATTTTACGGGCGCCGTATGGACGCGTTACACGAGCCGCGTTACGTACGCATCTTCCCGGCAGACAAAGTCTTCGACTACCTCTTCCCACTTCCTCATCTTCATTCTCCAATACCTCTTTGCGGAGATGCGTCGCGACGCGAGACCGCGGTCGACCGTAGACGGCTATCGATCGGCACGATCGACGACGCGGAACTCGGTACCGTTTTGAGAAAGAGGAAAAGAGATTGAAAGAGAGAGAGAGAGAGGAAAGGAAACTCCCTGGGCTGTATGTGGCTCGTTCCTCCCGTGAGAAAGAGTAAACGTTTCCGTCGTTACTTCCGCGCTTGGAATCCCACGGCCGATGCGGTGTGCCTCTAACGTAAAACTCCGACTACCGCTAGCGACGCGAGCAGACTGCAAATCCACGATTCTCTCGTTTCCAAGAATCCAGCTCTATCCTTGGAATTCGCGAATCGGAAACTCCGTAATATCCTAAGCTCGAGGAGTGCTCCAAAAAAGAAGCATAATACCATGACGATCTTTGTCGATCGCCAGGCTGCGCTCGCTCTTCATGAGATGGATCGAGAATGCACGAGTTTCAGAAGCAAAGCGCGGAGAAACACGCTCGAGCGTAATCTCCGTTTAATTAGATGCAATTAAACGAGCACCTTATCTGAACGCCGCGCTCTTTTCTTTAGGACCGTAGACCCCGAGATCTCTCGCGCTTTTTCTTCACCGTGCCGGAGATAAATCCTTGGCTCGTAAACTCGCGCGTCTTGGAGGAAGAAAGACGGAGATAGATAGACGAGAGAGAGAGAAGGAGAACGTCACTTCTCGATCCTGGACGTCCGCGGTCGCGATTACGACGTAATCGTCGTCGTTAATGGCTCGAGACGATCCTCGTATCTGGGTTTCGACGCGCTAACGTAGCTTGGGAATATATTACGCGCATACGACAAAGTCTTTGCAACGCTCTACATGCCACAAAGTCCCACTTCCGTTTCTCGCACGTATGCGCGCACGTACGCGAGTACGCGCAACGTCCTCCGAGCGGGAGGAACGGTCCGAGAGAACGTAAGAAAAAGGTAAAAGACGAGAGTAGGTAAAGTACTCACCTTATTATGAGGCAGCTGCGTGGGCACGTAGAGAGGTGGATCCAAACCGGGATTGGTCACCGCGTGACGTCCCACGATCCTATCCGCCGGTTTCGCATCGTATCCTTCCGGTTGACCGATATGGAAGCCCTTGCTCTTAACCCAAAACCTAAACTTGCTGTTTTCCGCACTGTTCACTTCCTCGCCGCGCAGAGTCCTCAAGATACGCGCATACTTTTTAATGGTGATCGTTTTCGTCTTCGCCAAATCACCGTAAGTCTTTATCACCCATGGCTGATAAGCATTGAACATGCTATCGTTTTGAAACTTTTTCGGCAGAGACGCGCCCTCGGTCGTTTGATTCTGTCCCTTTTGCTGTTGGCCACCGTAACCGTTCGCGTTCGAGGAGGAGATGCCCGTGAAGGGCATCGCCGTAACGCCCGAGGAATTCGTGTCCAAATTCGTGCCGGTTTTATTGGCGCCGTAACCGGCGGAGGCCAGAGCGTTCGTGGCGTTCGACGAGGGGCCGCCGGTCATGTTGGATATATCGAGATAGGAGACGGCCGAACTTTTCCCGAGATTCGTCGCGTTCCCGACGAAGGTCGCCATCGACGTCGACATGTACGGCGGTATCGGCGTCGACATACCGAGGTTCGTAGCGCAGAGCCCGTTACTCTGCCCGTTCGTCATGCCTAATCCCGCGACCGACGCGTAAGTCGAAACATCCGACATGCTGGACGTTGTGGACCAGCTGCTCGCCGGAACGTTCGGAGCATGATCGCCGTTGGATGTCTTCTGTGTTTGATTGTTGGATCTCGAGACCGAGCCGGTACCACGACTCTTGGTCGATACCGAGTTATTACTATCCGTCACGGAGACTACTCCGTTCGTGTTCGTCGACGTCGAAGCGTTGCTGCTACTCTTGCCGGTGGTCGTCCCGCGTGATTTCTTCGTCGGTGGCTCGTCTCGAGAACCGTTCACGGAATTTAGGTTCCCCTGAGACGGGCTATTGTTATTCTCCGATCTGGACCGTTTGCTGGATGCGGAGGAAGCGTTCGATGCCGAAGAGGAATGACCGGAAGGCGTCGGTGAATTATTCACCGGTACCCTACGACGAAGACCCATCGTCGCGGTCGCCATTGTACGATTAACGCATCTAGAACCCACGCGAGTATGCGGTTTTCCTCCGCGTGCTTCCTCCTCCCACGAGGATGGCGCTTCGGCGATGCGGAGACCGGATTTAGTCCGACATACGCGCGATCGCTTCCCCTCCCGGCTCCGATCGAGCTGTTCACCGATCGTTTCTCCTTGCTTCGAGTAGATTCAGAGGAGTCGCAAAAAGTTGGTAGAAGCCGTGAGCGGAAGCCCCGAAGACGATCCCGAAGACGATTCCGAATCCTGGAAACACAGAAGAAGGACGAAAGACGTGAGGAGGGAAATTAGTTATGCGCGATTAAGCGGCGGAAACGTTTAAACGGGGGCGTCGCTAATGGACTGCCAGCCGTGTGGGCGGGGGCTACTACTACCGTAGGAGGGGTAGATTATAGCCGGCGGAATATTATATGTGCCAGGGATTCACCTGGAAAATTGACGCGCGCTTCGGCTTTATTCCCGCGGAATAGACCCTCGACGGTGCTTTACCAAACAAATACCAAACTCCCGGAACAATAAAATAGGGCTCGGATCGCGAGACGAGAGCGGGAAACGCTTCGATATTTTCAAGTACCCTTTTATCGGCTTCCGAATGGAAAGCAAAAACTCGACCTTGTTGGATCCACGCACCGCACCGTCGTCGTCGTATCTGCGTAACCGTTTCGAAAGTCGTCGCCGTCGAATCGAAAGGTCGTGAGTGTTCTTTCGAGAAAGAGAGGGAGAAAGGGAAAGAACGAGAAGCGGTTTACGGAAGATGACGAGCTAGCGTAACTCACGATGGATAATCGCGAAGACGCGAAACTCGAGATGGTATGGCGCAGGTCTAATTCAATAAGGCCGATCGAAGCCGTCCGACGCGATAGTCGGCTTAATGGCCTCGCCGCGATGTGTCCGCACGTTCCTTCTGGTGGGCGCGAAAGTGGCACTCGCCGGGACGTAGAGGCATGCGAGCGACGAGTCGCCGAGGCATCCCATCGAGCCGGCCCTCTCGAGTGTCTACGAAATTCGTTAAGCCCGAGACTAACCTGACCGGACTCCCTCCTCTCTTCTCTTTCCCTTTCACTCTTACTCTTCTCTTTATCGAACTTTGTCACGACTTCCCGATACCGATCGACCCGCGTGGCTGGCCCGATATCGAACTTTTTCATTCGAAATTTCAGGAAAGAATCCTCGTACACTTCCGTAGAAAGTAACGTAATTTCCTTTGATTATTTCGTACGTAACGGGGAAAAGGAGGAAAAAAAGTACTAGCCTCTTGGAATAACTAATTTCGCTAATTGTCGGCGTAGTGAAAAATTCATTCGTACCCGAAACGGAGTAGAACGAGTCGATTTAACGAAGGGAAAAGAAAGGTCGGATGTGGAGGAATTTCGGTGGTGCGTCTGGCAGTCGAGAGGGACGGAGAGAGAGAGTCCCGTCCCGGGAGAGGCAGATCGTAAGGTCTCGAGCCGGCAGCACACGAAGCCGCGAGTCACGTAGAGGCGCGGGATCGGCGAGTATTATGGCGCGCGTCTCTACACGCACACGGCTCCACCTCGCGCGGCGCACCCTCCTCCTCGTCCGTTGCCACCTCCGCCGACCTCACCTCCTTCACCTCCGTTCACCTCCTCCAGCGTAGCCGCAGCCGGCGTCTCGCGTACGTATTACGCGGCACATATAGCGCGCGCGGCTGCCGCGCACCGCACCGACCCGGTGTCACGCTACGTGCTTCCTGCTCGCAGCCCGTGGCGCGACGAAAGGCCTTATGTCCGCCCGCCTCGTGGGACGCTCGTGATCGCAATGTGTAATCAAGCTCGCCACGGCTGCTGTGTATTACCGCGTAAAGCGTATACTGCGCATAGGCTTCTGCCATCCTCCTCGCCGTATACGCGAGTAGACGTTTACGTACGCGTATACGCATGGCAATGTGGTTGCGCGCTCGCGCGCGCGCGCGCTTAAGGACGCTTGTCCCATAGGCTTCGACTCGACTTTTCGCGTTCCTTTCTTTTCGTTCTCCGTCCGTTTCTCTCTCCCGCTCCCCTTCTCTTCGTCTCAATTTAACCACCTCGAGCTTCGAAAATCAGCGTGGCAAGCTCCATTGAAAAGGATAAGACCAAAGAGGTTTCGATCTACTTACTCCCGCTTTGCGTACGGCCGACGGCACAGTCTCCTATCTTTTCGCAATCGATTTCCCGAGCCGGTAGATGATACAATTATAGAACACACCGTGCCTACTCTACTAGTCCTATCTTTGGAACAATGGATACCCGTAGGATAAACCCGATAGACTGGCTAGTTCTCTCGAGATAGGTTTCCGCGAGCGGAGTCGCAACGATCCGAAGCGCGAGCTCGCTCCGTTAACGGCTTTCACATCTCGCCGATCTCCGTTAATCGATCGTAGAAAGCGCAACTCGAGCGTCGCGTTTGGACGATATCTTGGTGCCCCTTTGTCTCAACTTTTTTCCACCTCTCGAATCTGCCTTTATCCTATCGAACGATCGATATCTTCCCAGTCGCGATATTATCGTTAAATATTTTGGAGCAAAAGCGTTATCGATGGCGGGAGCGACTTTCGGAATAACAGAGAGAAAAAAAAGCAATGGCACGGGAATTTGAATCAAAGGAAAGACGACTGACTGAGAGAGAGAGAGAGAGAGAAGCCAGGCGGGACACGGTGAATTTCCGCGGATAAAGCGAATCTAATCTAGCGCAAATAGGCGACTCTCGGTCGGTGTCCGTTAGACGGTAGTACTCTGACCACGGAGAAAACATCGAAGGCACACGAACGACGGTCCCGAACGGCGTTAGTAAGTTGAATTCCCAAACGGGCGGGTGTGGCGACCGGCCCGCAGCGGGTACCGGAACGGATGCCGCTATCTTCACCGTCGGCTACCACCTATTCTCCGCTCGCTTTCTACCGCAATTCCTAGCCACGTGAGACGGAATCCCCGTCGCGCTTTTTTCCTCCCATAGGTATCTCGATTTTATCAGGGACGAAGCAGCTAAAAATTTGCTTTTTCTTTTCACGAAAAACTTACCGGAAAAATAAAGAACGCAGCAAAGTCCACAAAAACCGTTGATCCTTCGATAACACGTAGCATTACTTATCACCAAAACTTAAACTCATTTGCACAAGCGATGTCGTCGCGACACCATAAAAATCCTTCGATCGATGCACCAAGAATTATCGATCGTCGAGAATTTTTCCTTCTCCTTTTTTAGTAAACGATCGCGAACAACAAAGAACTCGTTGAAAAGAAAACGTAACTCACAGGGAACACTAATGACACACGGACCTGATGCTCCGATCTCTTCTCCGGTACGTCGTAGTCTCTTCGATAAATCCGTCGTGGCGCGTGTCCGCGTTCGGAATGTGTCACTCTTGCCTCCTCTGCTTTTTCGACTTTCGAACGCACCCCGGCCGATTCGTGAAAGGAGGAAGAGAGAGGATTGTGTGAGCGGAGCACGAGCGAGACGGAGATATGGCGTGAGTGCGAGAACGAGCGAGTGAGAGAGAGAGAGCGCGCGAGAGAAAGACGAAGCGCGACAACCACTCTTGTGCGCGGTCGACGTCGCTCGAGACCTCCTTATTCTCCTCCTTTTTTTCTCTCTTCCTCTTCTTTGCTTCGCTACTCTTTTCTCTCTTCTCTTTGCTCTCGGAAGCTACCACCACACGCGCTGCTCCGACCGCACGCGGCAAAGTCGACTTTTGTCCACGGTAAGATCGCACGAGGAGGAAGTAAGAGGCGAAGGTGCGTGGAAGAGGAGCAAGAGTCACGGAGGTAGGAGGAGGTTGTCGAAGAAGAAGAAAGAATAGTCGAAGTAGAAGAAAAAGGAGAGACGGAGGTGGAAGGAAGAACGAACTGCGGCAGACTCGGTGACTCGGTGGCCGAGCGGTATCTCACCCGCGAAAAGCGTCCCGCGATCAGGTGACAGCGGGAGTATACACCGGCGGTGCTCGAGTGTGAAGGAAAGAGAGAGGAAGAAGGAGAGAGCGAGAGAGAGTGGCCGCAAGTGGGAGGGAAATAGGTCTCCCTCTCTCCGTCTCGTAGGAAGGACGGCGGAGGACGCTTGCTCGACGTGCGCGCGCGCGCGCGCGCGAGAAGGAGAGAGAGAGAGAGGACGGGAGGTGGGAGTGCGAGACGTCTGGCGGCGGGAACAGAGGGGCGAGGAGGTGGAACGTACAGGAGGTTAAATGCGCCCGCGAGCGAGGAGGAGGAAGAGGTAAAGACGAAGAGTCGACGACGAAGAAAGAACGTGGATAAAGGGAGGTTGAAGCGAGAGAGCGATAACCAGCGCTCTCGCGAGTTCCGAGTGTGCGGCTGACGGCGAGGAAGAGGCGCGATCGGACCGGCAAGAGAGAAAGTGAGAGAGAGAGAGTAAGAAGGACAGCGCGAGTAGTAGGGCTCGCACTTAGTCGAGTAGGTATATGGGAAAGGGACGAGGAAGACGCGTGGTGTCGGACGGTTAGCGAGGGAGGAAGAGTATAAAGAGTAGGAGGAGGAGGCGAAGGTGTAAGAGGATAAGGAGAGGGCGATCGGCAGGCCGGCCAGCAGGCAGGCGGGTAGGCAGGCAAACAGGCAGACTGGCAGGAGGGACGGAAGGGCTCCCTGATCGCTTCTGAGTGCAAACGGTTCGACGTGCGGTGGGACACTGGCAAGCAGTCGGGCGGGCGGGCTGGCTGAAACTGCTGTGGATAGCGGGTGGCGAACGGCGCGGTGCGATACTACTCCACGGAACGGAACGGGATAGGATGGGATGGGACGGGACGAAACGAGACGGGACGACGGGCCGAGAGAGCCGGGCCGGGACCCCTATCCACGAATGCTTTACACACAGGCACGCACGTGGACGCGCGCGCGCGCGCGCACACACGTCGGAGGGGACCGCCACTGTGCGCGCGCGAGCGTGCGAGAGAGAGAGAGAGCGAGTAGAGGACGAGTGGGGGATCCGACGGCGCGCACCGTAGAACGCACGGCGCACAGGCGCGTGCTCACACGGATATCGTCGAGTCTCGTAGCGTAGTCGTAGTCGTCGTCGTCGTCGTCGTCGTCGTCGGCGGCGACGGCGGCGTCGTTGCTGCTCGGTGGTGTCAGCCTGATGGCGGCGGCGGCGGTGGCGTCAGCAGCGGCCGGACGAGAGGCGGAGAAGGCGAGCGTAGCAGCCAGGCTCGACGTACGAGCATCGCTCCGCTACGTTACTACGCCAACGGCTCTGCTGGCTGCCCTCGGCTCGACTCGGTCTCGCTCGGGCGTTAGCGCTCCCGCCGCCTCCTCATCCTCTTCCTTCTCTTCTTCCTCTTCCAACTCTGCCGCCGACGCCGCCGCCTCCTCGTCTCTCTGTCGTTCGAGCCGATGCTCTCTTCCGCAAGCGCGCGTGGACCGTCTCTCTTTTTCCTTCGTATCCCCTCTCTCTCTCTCTCTCTCTTTCTTCTTTCCTTTTTCCTCCACCCCTCTTCTCCTATTCCTCCACCAGCGCCCTTCTAGCTTTTCCTCCCCCTCCTTTGACTTTTCTCCTCTCGTTCTTACTCACGCGTTAACGCTCACTCGATGCGATGCCTCTCTTTTCTCTCTCTCTCTCTCTCTCTCTCTGATCCGCCCTCGTGTACTTCGAACCTCGCACCCCTCTTCCGTGCAAAGCCACCACCATGGGCTTGTCATCGTTCGTTTCGCTCTCTCCCTCTCTCTCAAGCACACGTGCGCGCTCACGTCGGAGAGCGGTAGCATATCGTGGCTCTCTCGGCCGCTTCTGCTTGCCTGCCTGCCAGAGCTTTTCAGAACTCGACGAAGAGCGTCGGATCGAAAGAGCAAGAGAGCGAGAAAGAGGGAGAAAAAGCGAGTCGTCGGGAAGGGTGAAGGGAGAGCCACCGAAGAAGGGCAGAGAAGAGCCGAGACGATGGGGATATAACGGATGTCTACTACCGAACGTCGACGCGTTCAACGCTCGACATATTCCGTTCACAAATTTTTCGGTCGATATTCTCCGATTTTCCTAGCGATACCTATCTATTTACGGGATCTAGACGATTATCATGAGATCGTCGTGCGGATACGCCAAGGATGCGTGCCCCAAAATCAGCTATCGGATTCCTCTTCGTTACCCTTCCCCGAAGCTTGTAGGTATATGTTCATACACGTATACCTACGCAGAAATTGAAGAAGACGATACGACGAGACTGCGAAGCTATTACTCGTGATCCACCGTCGCTGTACTTTTGGGAATTCGTCGCGATGCTGCACCGAGCCGAGGTTCCAAACTATTCCGACCAAGTATGCGTCCACGCGAAGGCGAAGAGGAGCGGAGTCCGTGAGACTTCCAAGTTCCCTTGATCTCGTCCACTTCTCCGCCCGGGGACTCGATGGAGCTGCTGCCGCCGCATTCGACCGACTTCGGAGAAGCGACTAGCCCGCTTTTCGAAGGCCGAGGCCTTTCCCGAAAGAGAACGCTCTCCGCGATATCGAGCTTCTTTCTTCAGGCAACCTACCAAACTGAGATTTCCTTTTTTGCTCAGGTACTCTCGTCGTTACAAATCGTTTCGATAACGACGGAGGCTACTTCCTCGGCATTCGCACGATGGGATACGAAATGTTTTAAAGTGACTTCGATTCCCGGCAAACTCGCTTACGCGAGACAAACGGCGCGGCGGCGGCGCTCGCAGAATATTACAGAAGGGTAGAGATAAAGGAAAGCGTATATGTGCGCGAGTGAGAAAGATAGAAGTGTACGCCGTGGGAGGGCGGTGCCCCTTAACACTGGGCACGAGGCGAAAAGGGGGCCCAGCTGTGGTCTATCCTTGTTCGGGCTGCTCGAAAGGGGGTCGAGGATTATTAAAACGGAGTAGAGGTGGGGGCCTTCCACTGTTACGGGGCTCTACGGAACGTAGCCTTTGCTAGGAAACCGATGCCCCGCTCCTCCCTGCTCATTCCTGCCCACCGTCTCCCTCTCTCTCTCCCGCTCACTCCCCTTCATCGTCCTGATTCGGTATTCAAGCTCGAGCTGCGGTGCATGCTCGGTGCATAAAATACCCCCTACAATGATCCCAATCAACCGTGGCAGTCATGCGAGGATCTCACCAATCAGGACTGCTTTGATGCCGAGCGACAAAAACTCCGCGCTAATCCAATGTGGATTTCTGTTTCTATCGATTCGCTCGATAAACACCGCCGATATCTACGCAACGAAAAATTCCCGGATCGAACTTTTTACTAGAGCCAGTTTCGTGTGGCTGGTTAACGTCGTAACTGGTCGGGTTTGAGAAGTGGAAACGCTTGGAATTATTTCGATCCCACTTGACGAACGAGATAGCTATGCGCGTTAATGAAATTTCCAAGGTGTAAGAAGGTTTAGCTTCGATGACTGGATTTTAGCTTCGACGTTTCTAAAGTATTTTACGCGAGAAAAGGAGAAGTCTTCGAAGTCTCGCCACCTTGCGACTTCTTCTACACTTTGCGCATTGCCGACGCACAAAAAGACACAATGAATCGTTGTTGAGCACGTGTTGTCGCCGGTGTCTCGGGAATGGACTACCTGCGAGGTTTGAGGTTCCTTCTAATACTTTGTTTAGGGTCCATCCATTGTGGGCCCGTAAACTCTTGGTAAAGCTATTAGGGCACCCCAGTCGTATTCGGTCTACCTCTTTAGCTTTGATCATTATTTCGATGATGACGGGACAAACGAATAGCCCGTCTTTACGCGAGACGGTGCATTTATCGCTTTCGTTCTTTCCCGACAGACTTTCGTTTCGCGAATTCTCATTTAAGGAATAATTTATGTAGCGCTTACCTGTTTTTGGAATTTTTCGCTTCTTCTTGTCGTATCGATAAACACAATCAAGCGAGAAACTCCACGATTACCCTTATCTTCCGGTATACCCTTGCATGCTGGAAACTTTCGCGATACTTTCTTTCCTGGATTATCGTGCCGTCGCGTATACCGATGCAGCATTCCCAACCGTCCTGGAAAACCTCTGCTTTAGTCTTTATACGAGCTTAAAGAATTTCCTGGATAGGTCTAAAACTGGATCAAACGAAAATAAAAGCTTGGACGCGAATATCGTTGGAAGAAATGACGAACCTGTAAAAATGAAATTAACCGCTCTCGTGGTTCGTTAGATCTAAAAGAAATCCCTCGGGTTGAAATCCCGGATGACGTTCGGTGAAACCTAAAACCTAAAAAGCTGAAACACTATGCGAAATTTGATGAAATATCGTTGCTCGTTCTTGCGTATTGATCTTCCGTAAATCGAGATCAGATTTATAGATCCCGAGAAGTATACGCTCAGAATTTTTAACTTTGTTCCTAACCTATTTTTGGTTTAACTGGTTCGCTACCAACCGTCACATATGTGTGACACGACGTTTTCTTATAAGAATGCTTATTTTATTTATTTAGTATGTTCTAAATATATATAGAAAAAGTCTATGCCAATTAGTGGCATATTATCTTAAAAAGTCCTGTGCTGTGGAGGTCGTTTTTCCTCGGAGACCCTGATAGCGAACGATTTAAACGATAGAAGGTTTAAAAGTCAAATTGATATTTAGGATTCTTCTTTACCACTCCGGAAAAAGAATATATTTCTTTGACAAGGTAACAAGAACGATCGTTTATTTTATAATATAACGTACAAATCTTATGCTCTTATGTAGAATCGATAATAAACCGTATTAATTAATATTAAACAAATATTGGAATAACTAATCATATTAAAAGAGATTACCGGTGAAACGTATAATTCATTAGGATGAATTAATGTAATGTCATAAGAGCATAAGTTAAATCGTTTTAATAAAAGGATACGATGTAAAATTCTTCCATTGTTTCCAGTTTTCTTCGAAAAGAACACGCGAGACAACGAGAATTTTAAGATCCACCGTTTTAAGGTCCACGTTGTTATAATATCAAGCTATCAGTGCGCAATCACGAAACGTTTAAACTACACCGACACGAGTCATGTCGCGTTCGCGCGTCTCTTGTCTGGAAATACAGAAGTTTCCTATTTTAACCACAAATGTCACGTTTCACTGAATATTCGATAATCCTCTCGTAGAAATATTTATGCGATAAAAAGGTACTGAACGTTCGTGCAGTTATACGGTATATTCGTCCACTCGTTTCGAGATTCCTCTAAACGCGACTCCTCGAAGCGTCTATTAGCGTCGCGCTTTTCGAACTGGCCCCAAAAATTTGTGTATTCCCTTTCCATCATCGCGACTCGAATTCGTCCTCTACCTCTCCTCTTCCTGGCTCGGTCCAGACCAGCCTCTCGTCACTTCGATTTGCGCACTCTCTGGACCAGTTTCTTTATCCTGTTTTATTCTCACGGGACGGAAGAGAAGTAGAAATGGATGCTGAGAACTGGACAACGGTCAAGCCACGTCCCGTTCATCCTATCGCGGATAGTAGTGGACACAGTCAGAGGTCGGGCGATGAAGCGAAGGGGATGACGAGAGGGGAGAGGACAAGATATAAACTGGAGAGAGCGAGAGAGAGGCGAGGATGCACGGGATGAAAGAATTCTACGAGATCGAAAGGGGTAACATGCGTGAGTCTGGTTTGATTCGGAGTCCTTGCCACGATGCTGGTTCCGCGCGTGAGAAAAGATCGCTGGATTCGACCTTTATCTTTTCTTGGTCTAACCCTTTCGTAATCGCCTAATACTTTCGACGAGAATGTTTTAGAATTCTAACTACTGGTCTTACATATGCCATATCCTGTACTTAAACAATATTTTTAATGTTTCCGTTACGCGGAACGTCGAAATATCCAACACTAACATTTCATTGAGTAAAAGGACGCGTTGATGAATCGAGCGATAGCGGAGCGTGTTTCGCTCTAAATTCCGCGCTAATAACGACCGGCCCGTGTTTCGTTAGCTCATGAGAGATTAACGCTCCCGGGGAACGTTGCCCTAACGGTACGATGCGCAACGCGCGCATGCAATGCAAACGATATTTACCTTTGATGCAACGCACGAGCACCTGAAATCTCCGGGGAGAGGCTAATGCGATTGGACACGCCATATGCACGCGCCTGGACAATACCGTCCACGATCGCGCCCGCCAACGTTTCCGTTTTTCGACTCGACTTGTCGATCGAAACGACTCTCTCTCTTCCGTTTTTCGACTCGACTTGTCGATCGAAACGACTCTCTCTCCCGCTAGATCGTTCGATGCTCGAGATTTGTCTCTCTCGTTCGACGGGCTCTCGAATCGGCGGCGGTGAGGAGCTCTAGCGTGAGACGAGCAACAGATTGCTACGTGCCTGTATCTCGCGGTACCTTTTGTACCATCGGAAATAGGAATTCTACCTTGAGACGATTTTTGGATAAGTCGAATAGTCGCGCATCTTTAAACATTCTCCCGTTAAAAAGTATTGTTGGAAAACGGGAAAAAAAGAAGATGGACGTGGACACTGGTTAAAGATATAAATTAATACGAAAGGACACCCGCTCGACGTCTCTTTCGCTCGTCTTCGAGTCTCGTCGGGAAGAAAAGATTCTCCTAGAGGACCTATCGACGACGATCAATCACTGTCGGCTGGTGACGCGCCGGGAAGGTCGCGCGAAGCCCCATACCCTTTGATTTTACGATACTGACGAGTTTCCGCGCGTACCAGATCGAAGGATTTATTGAAATTGGACGCGGCCTACTTCCTCGAAAGAAAAATCATCCTCGCGCTCGTAAATTCCTGCAATCGGTATTTATAACCACCATAAAGTTTTGAATCGCGTAACCCTTTGAATTTACGAAATTGAAATCGCTTCTTACTACTCAGACCAAAGTGGTTCCGAGAGATTTCAAAGTCGGTGTAAAGGAACTAATCTATGGTGGATCTCGTAGGTGGTATTTCGTAGAAATCTCGAGGATCCTCGCCCACGTCATCGTCCTCGTCATTCTCGACGTAGGACGATAGACGATGGTGTAGAACCTTCGGATAATCGCGGCAAACGCTTCGGCCACGAATGGGCCGCCTTTATCGTGGCGCATATTTGCCAGCTTCTGCAAATCCCCCCTTCGGTAGTATTTCATGTTAGAAAGAATCGGAGGAGAGGGTATAAAGAGAGAGAGAGAGAGAGAGAGATGAATAAATGGACGGAGAAGCCGAGCAGCTCAGGCGTCGTACGAGCCAGCACTAGCAACCCTCCTCCATGCCACCGGTTAGGCCCCACGGCTTTGAGGGATGATGGAACGACGGGGGGTGGCAAATAGAGTGGGACAGCGCGAACAAGGGTGCCGTGACAAAAGAGCGAAGGACCCGAGAGCGAGCGAAGGTAGTACGGGGGTGGTGCGGAGGAAGGTGCCGAAGAGAGAGAGAAATACGAAGGCAACGAGCCGGCCCGAAAATTCGAGGGCGACAAACTAAATGGAAGCCGACGAGGAGGAGATCGGGAGAGAAGGACGGGGTGCCGACTGGCGGGAGGAGAGACTGTCGGGGTTGAAAAGTTCAATTGCGCGTATTTTCGCAGTGACGTCTCGCAAATCTTGCGACCGTATCCTCCTTTTCCCGTCCCCTCTGTCGCTCTGTCTATGTCTCTGTGTGTCTCTCTCCTTCTCTCTTTTTCGAACATCCGCCCTGCGCGCTACCCAACCCATACAGACGGAGGAAAACTGGGATGACACTCGACGCAGCACCTCCCGCAACCCTACCCCTCGATATTTAGCTCCATACCTAGTCTCCTTCTCTTTTTACCCAACTATCTCTCTCTCCCCCTTTTGCCGTCAAATCCTCTCGGATATACGCTCGGCCGATCGTACCTACGACGGATTAAGCGCGCTTGTGTCGGCTCTCCTCCACCGTCCCCATCTCCCTGCCTCGCGGAAACTGCATACACGCGGTGTGCGCGTACGTGCGACCACTGCATCGCGTGCGTCTACCAACCGGACCCTGGAAAAAAGAGAGAGTTGCTCACATTTTCCCTCTTTTTCCATTTCCCTTCCACCTTCGCCCTCCCTTCGCGCTGTCTAACCGTTTCCTCTTTCTCTCGCTCACTTTCTCTCTCTCTCTCTCTCTCTCTTTTCCTCCCTCTTTCTCTCCTTTTTTCATCGTACTACTTTGCCGTCGCCGCTATATCTCTCCCTTTCTCACTCGCACCACCATTTCTGCGTTATCATAACCAATTTAATTAAGTTCCCCGTTTCGACGTCGTACACGCGGCTTTGTTAAACATTTTAATTAACCGTCACGCGCATTTAGGCCGTTCGCAGCTTTCATTCATCTACCGTTCACTCCTATACCTCCCTCTCTCTCTCTTTTTTGGAATTTCATCCAGTCCACCGTACGACGCGACTTTCGATTTTTTTGCATAAAGAATCGATGAGAATCCTTCCATCGCATCGGTAGGAGTCCATCCAATGGTTGCGAGAAGGAGCAAGCAAACGCAAACAAAAGGAAGAGGATGAGAAAGAGAAAGGGTGAAGCGCGTTGATATCGCGATCAATGAAACGACTAGCACTCGGTGGCTCGAAGGTACACACCGGGGAATGCGGTTCGGCAATTAACGACTGCCGAGGGGCGATAGAGAGCGAGCGAGAGAGAGTAAGAGGCAGATAGAGAAAGAGAGAGAGAGAGAGAGAGAGAAGAAAACAGCAACCGCGGATATCCCGCCTACCGGAGAGAAGAGCGTGGGCCAAGAGTCGTCGAAGGTGGAGACGAGACGACGACTCGTCCTCCTCGCAAAACCTCCTGTTTGCGCACCGATCGCCAGAATGTTTGCACGAAACGATGATTATATACGCTCTCGAGGACGCTCGAGAGACCGCTCGTTCGCTTGGGATCTCCTCCGATGAAGCAGCATCCTGCATTTATTTAGCTATTCGTCTATCGCTATTAGCGTCCATGTTTTATTTTTCTTCCCCTCTCTCTCTCTCTTCTTCTATCTATCTATCTATCTATCTATCTATCTCGTTTTTTACGCTTAACGAGAAAAACGACATACGCACGCACAGGTCGAACGCGCAGTAAATAATCTCCGACCGTTGGCAAATCGACTTATCGACTACTGCCCCTACTACCTACCTCCCAACTCGGACCCCACCCTCCCCGGTTCCCGTGCACGCTATCGCATTCGGCGGGTACTCTTCAATTCGTTGCCTCGCATGTGAATCCGAACGCTTTTGATAATCGTTCGGTCAAACGATCCGCGCCGAATTTTACGCTAGCTCGTTCGCGCTTTGCATTTCGGATTATTCATTATTTAACGTTCGACTTTGGGGCCGCGTATGGGTACCTGCACGAGCACGCTCGTCCGGCTTTCGGCCGATTTGGCAGCGATGCTCGAAAATAGATCGCGTGAACGATCACAAAAATCATATCGCGATACGGATCGCGTCTAGGTAGAAGCCATATTCCATTTATATTTAACGAGACGTGGGAAAGCGCGTGTCGCGTCCCCCGTTAATTGGTTCTAAGCCAGGGTTAAAGAAAAAGCAAAAAGAAGAAAAATGGAATACTAGCGTGCATTGACTTCTCGAGGAAATTACGGGCTCGATAATGACCGTAAAAGTTTTCAAATTTTCCAGTTAAAGAATTAAAAAGTCATACGCTGTCACGTGAATAGGGAACATCTGCAGTTTCTATGCATCGTTCCATGCCTCCCTTTCAGCGTATAATATTTAAGAGCCGTACGCTCCGATATCGCTTTCTTCGAGTCGCGTTAAGGAACAGCTTTGAGAATAAAAAGAGAGAGTGAGAAACAACCAGGGAGAAAATGCTTGAGGAATGGCCATGGTAATTTTTGTTTTATCATCGCGGCTGCGAATGACTAATTGCCTTGCTTAGACCGTTCCGGAGCCGGGTCGGAGTTGAAGACGGTCGCGAGAGGGGCAGGGACTGGAAACGGGACGGAGACGATGAGGAAAATTTACGATAAAGCGACTTTAATTTTGATTCATGCCAGAGTTTCCGGGTATCCTACGGTTCGCGAGGATGGCATAAACGGGAATACTTTAGTGGCGCCATTCGGCTAGAAGACATCGAAAAGGATCAACGTTGGACCAACGTTTTTCTTAATTATGCTTTCGTTCGGATTGTGTTTAAATCAGAATTTTCATGTTTCTTTCGGGAGGGGTAGGTAAACGAAATAATGCATCGTTATATGTTTCGTTTCGATTTATTTTTAATATAGTTATGTCGGTACAAGAATCTTCCATATGTTTTTAACAAAATTAACAAAATCCCTTTGCAGGGAAGGTGTCGGGTTCGCGATACGCTCTTGCTCCTCCTTCATTGGTGGGAAACGCGTATTGATCCAGCAGAGCGGGATAGAACCTTCGTCAAGATGTTTTCGAGCGAAACATCCAGGAAGAGGAACGTCCTCCGAAGAATTTCTAGATAGGTGAATCGGGTAGACGGAATCGCGGGATAACGCTATCTCGAACTTTCTCTCCTGCCACGAAGCGGAGTAGGTATCATAAAGCTTTGCGGTGGTGGCGTACGGAACGTTCGGGTTTCGGGACTTTCCGGCTTGGCGTAACATCCCTCCCGTGGCAAACCGGTAATTCTACGAGGCTATAGCCGGCCCCTGTAACTACGTCGTGCCCTCTCCTCCCCTTATGCCATCGTCTAAACCCACGCTAACCCCCCATCGAAGAGGCAACCAAGGAGAACCCATTCTGATTCCTGCCACGCTACAGCACGTACCGTGAAACCGCCCCTGTCGTCCCTCCTGGAGACGGATTGATGGGGAGGCTGGACCGTGTTCGAACGGGAGACGAATATCTCTCTCCGTCTCTCTAGCTCTCTCTCTCTCTCTCTCTCTCTCTCTCTCTCTCTCTCTCTCTTGTACCATCCACCGATCTCACCGACACTAACAATAAGTGCTTTAGGATACCGACCATCCACCACGTATCCACGTGTTCAAAACAGGACGCAAAAAAACGCCATGACGCACGTCGAACCCTAATTATGTTAATGATTCGATGTCTGGTAAGAAGTTACCTCTTTCCATCCTTTGAAAATAAAAAAAAAAAAACAGCAGTCATATCGATGATAACGTAAAGACGCGTAAAAAAGAAAGCGAGTAATCTCGTGGCCTCTCGAAAATATCGAGGCATTTCTACATATACGGGTAATTTCTATTCGCGCATTACGCGATGCATACGTGCGTGTACTCGTGAGCACCGCGCGGCAGAGGGAAAAAGGTGTTGGGTACGCGACAGATGTAAGCCCCCGGGGGGTGCGAGTCCTCGACTCCAACCTCCGCACGAGTCCAACGCGTCGCTCGGCATATCCTGCGACCCTCGACTCTTCCTCCTCCTCCTTCGTCTCCCACCCTCGACTATCTTCTCTCTTTTTCTTTCTCGGTTCATCTATCTCTCTCTCTCTCTCTCTCTCTTCCTTCCGTTCGCTTCGCCCGGCTCTTTTCTATCTCTCTCGCACCATATCCCAGCCAGGGCTCCCTTATACTCGCGGTGCGAGTCCCAAGAGTACTGGGGTTCCGCAGGACGAGGAAAAAAGGAGGTAGACCATGGCTTCGATGTAAGCCCGGCGACACCGGCCCCCGGATGACTGACGATTACGGTATTCGAAGAGGGAGAGAGAGAAAGGTCACATCCTCGTACGAGCACCCCACGCACACGCTCGCTTTCTTTTCCGTTTGCTCTCATCGCGTGACACGACGGGGTCTCTCACCGATTCTAATTCACCCCATTAAATCTAATTTGCGCACGGGTTACACCGCCGAGCTACGTCCTCCGATAACGGGGCATAGTTTACACGCACCGTCTCGGGATACCGAGTGGAAAGTACTCCACGAGCTTTTCTACCACGCTCGCGTCATTGCGAAGAAACGAGTTCCGATAGAAGAACCGTCGTCGGTCGCGAACAACGCCATTAATTTCGATCGGAATTGATGAGAATACGCGAGACGCGAGCGTGTGTGCGCCGAACGGATATATGCAGATCGGAGGCTTAAGGTTTTCCTATAAATTTTAAAGGGCTCCGCGATACGTTACCGATATTCTCCCCGCTTCGCTCGCAGGGCTTCCTTCCATTATTTATGCGGCCACTAAAGCGTTCTCGGGTTAACGCCAGCCGGATATCCGTAATTATTGTCTATCTATATCTACTCTTACTATTAATAGGAGTATCGCATGGTAAGTAGGCGATAAAGTTAATAGCTCTTCTCGTTTCGAAATTGTATTAGACGATGCGTTCAATCAAGATCGAGAAAAGAACGATTTTTTCGACGGCGTGTATACTTACCTACTATATCTCGAAGCGTGAAACCAGCAAAGTGTCGAGTGCGAGATGCGGAAAGAAAAGAGGGGAAGGGAGCGAGCTTTCAGGCTGCTTACGAGCTTACAAAGAGACGATAAACGCGTCGATGGAGAGAAGAGGAGAAAAAAGGAAGAGAACATCGACGTCCCGCGAAGAAGCTTGTCACCATCTCGGGTCATTTTTCCCTTCGAAGAGGTTGAACGTGCCGAAGATGCAGCTTTAAGAGAACGTACGCGAGACGATCGGACGATTGGCAATCATTAACGACTCCTCGCGGTGTCATTTAATCTCATTCCCGGTAGCGGAAATCGGAAGAGCAGCCGGTCGAACGTCCGAACGAGGGTGGTACGTTCGAAAGCCGCTGTCCTTTCGAGGCAGCTGCTAACTCAATCTCGAGCGGTAACTTTGAAAGATATTCCAATTTAATAGAAACTTTTTCGTTACTTCGAAATAACGCAAGGATGTCGTTAACGACGTCGCCCGGCGTCACGTTTAATTGGATAACGAGAATATTACGATCATTTCTTTACCCTCCGAACGTAATAGACGCATTATATACATTCGCGACTCGTTGGGGGCGAGACTTCCGTGTTATTTCGATATAAATCGCGAGGTCGAAGCGTTTCGCGTTATGCGAGGCACATCGAGATATCTTGGCGTTACGTTAAGGAAGAGAATAAAGAGGAAAGGGTAAAAGAGAACGAAAGAGAGAGAGGCGGGGTGGTAGTATCGCGTAATAAAATCTGCGGACGCGTCTCCGTGCGGGAAAAATCGCGTTATAAATCTCGCGCTATGTCTCGAGAACAATGGCGCGTTCTGGAAAAAGGTTGCACGCAACGGCCGTGCTTGGCATGGCCCAGCGCGGTAGCCGGCATCGAGTCGGACTCGACGACTAGGCTCACCGACTTTGGCAAGAAACGTCTACGTGGCATAACGCGAAGTGCTCCTTCAGAAGGAGCCACGATCAATCTGTCCTCTTTTTATTCCCGATGCACCGAAATGGGGACTCTTCGTGAAATGTTATCTGCTATGAAGGTAGGAGGATGGGTGGCGTCGCCGCCACCCTACTTCCTCATCCTTCACCCCCTCGGAAACCGAATCATCCGACTACTTGCCAGGCAATATTTAGAACGGCGGATACGTTAAGAGCCTCCTCGTATACTAGCCGACTTCGCCGCTTGCCAAATCTCGCATTCACCTGATAAACGTGTGATCTTATCGACCGTCCCACGCATCCGCTTCCACGGTTTCGTGGATTTTCTACAAAATACTTCCGATGATAAAGCTCTCGTCGTCGACGTCGGCTGAGATAGCGACGGTATACGTACGAATACGTTCGCAGTATCGAAATTATTTCCTTCGCTTTCATCCCATCTAATCGCCTTCTTGCCTTTCTTCTCTGCGTCGCGCGCTTTAACGATCGGTAATCGTGCAATAATTAGCAGGCACGAAGCGCGTGCAAGTGGAACTCTACGAGCGAGAGTAGCTCCTTGATGAAATTCCGCGGCTCGTGAGCGCCGCACGAGGATCGAGCCACGCTGGGATATCGATTCTCGAGTTAATCGATCCATGCGCACGTCGTCGTACGCTCTTCGTCTCTTTCTCTCCTACTCGCCCTTTTCTCGCCACCCCTCTCTCTCTCTTTCTCTCTCACTCCCCCCTCACACTCCCTCCGCGTCTCTCTAACTTTTACCTTTCGTCGTCGTTTCCGCGAAGCTTTCGCCATCCGGAGGACCTCTCGAGGGAGCGGTAAAATAACGCGACTTTGTCAGAAACGTTCGGTTTCACGGCCAGCGGCCCTCGTTTCCTCTCTCCGTCCTTCTTCTCTTACCGCGTACCCGACGACGACGATCGAAAGAAAAAGAGCAAGTGGAAAACTCCCAGGTAGTAGAAATTATTTCCTATCGAGATCAGCGCAGGGTAACTTTAATTAAGCGTATCAATTACTAGACTAAAACAATACCGATCGTTTCGCTTCTCTCAAGATCAAGAAAACATTTCCCAAAATAATCAAAGACATGAAATATGTCGAGTCTGCGTTTTTGTAACGAACGATACAGGAATACCTATATCGTACTAAAAAAGTAATATCGATCGTGAGCTCGCACGAAAAGCGGCATCGCCGTCCGCAGAGGGACGTATTAATAAGCTGATAAAAAGGAGAAACGTCCGAGGGCAGCGAGGCATTCTCTGATCGTGGCCGCTCGCTCGCTGCTCGGCTCTAGCTCCAAGTCCAGAATGTTCATCCATTAATCCTGCGGGCAAAACGATGCGCCATCCTACCCGCCTGCCCACCGACGCTACTCCCGGCGCAGGTTGGTGATGGTGCGACGTCGTTGATGGTGGTGGTAACCAAGGAAGAGATGAACTCTCCTCGGTTCTCCGGAACGGAGAACGCGGGTCAGTTATTAATGAGTTAACAGGATTTCCTCCGGTCGGAAAATACGCCGGTAAGACCCTACCTCTGCTTTTCCCACTCTGTCTACCTCTTTTCTAGCATCAACAGCGATGATAGAAACGGTACGAAACTGATCTCTTCTCTTCCTCGCGAAGCCCTACGCGGTACCAGGATTTCGAGAGAGCGGCAGCCAAATTTTCCGAATTTCGGACGAATCGATAGACCATATCTATACTTTTCCAAGCTATCCTCCGAAGCTTTTCCAGCTTGGGTTAAAAGTCACGCGTGGATAACGAACGACGTGATCGATACGCGTCGTACGACACGACGGGATACGAGCGAACGACTACCGAAGCGTGGTGTTCCGTGAACGAAAAAAAAAGGAAGAGAAAGAGAGGGTGCAAGTAGCGTAGCTGCTCGAAAATTAGTTGGACATCGACGAGGTTTAAGCGACGATGGTCGCAAAGCCATCGAAGCCCACGGGCGTCGATAGAATTTATGAACATCGACGTATCCACCGGATATTCGCGCGCGCTCGGATTCTCGCGGGCGGTTGCCCTTCTCTCAATCCTCTTATCGGTACGACACCAGATCCTGATTTAAGTATAAATGCAAACCAAACTAACGACGGCTTCGACTGCGTGCGCACGCGACGATCGAAGTTGTTGCCTATGAAAGACAACGGCCGATTCGTTCAACCTGTTGCGAGGGAGCCATTAACATCGACGCTACACGCTCCTCCATTGATTTTCATCGGCGTAAACGGAGCGTGAGGTTGGTAACGAGCGCGAATAAACTACCATTCGCGTTTTTCTATATGTATATTCATGGTACGATGATAAAAGAAAGAAGAAGCGAGGCAAGATAAGAAAGGTGACGATGAAATCGTGCGAGAATCGGCACATCGTCGTTCGTGAACGTCTTCGCGCGCAAACGTGCCACTGGCGGGTGGTAGAGGAAGAACCGAAGGATAATCGTAATAACGGCGATAATAAGGGAGTTACCCCTGGGTGGCGCGCTATAGATGGCGACCTATTACGTGAAACACGACACCGGCGCCGGTCCGATCCTGAGACCACTTGTGAAAGAGAACGAGGAAAAGAAAGGGGAGGAAGCGAGAGAGGTAGATTGATGGAGAGAGCGAAAGGGAGAAAGAGAGCGTGAGCGAAACGGAGCAAGGCTAGAGAAAAATACGAGAGAGGATGGAGAACGATGGCGAGAGGGAGAGAGTAAGAGAAAAGGATGAAAAGAGACGGAGAACGTGGAAGGGAGGAGGACCAGCAATGCCGCTGCAACGAAACGGGACAAAAAGAGAACGAGCTGGCTGGCTGGAAAGAGTGAATAGGACGGAGAAAGAGGGAGAGAGAGCGAGCAGTGTGTGTACGAGGGAGAGGGAAAAGGAGCTCGATTCGCCGATGGAACGAGAGGAAGCGAAATGCATGGGATATTGGGGTACGAGAGACGGCGAAGGAGCTGCTGGGTGGAGGGGCAGAGAAGAGGTGAGAGAGAAGAGGCGAGAGGAAAAAGAGGCTCCGGCTACGAGAGAACTGGCATGGCTCTGCGGCGTGCAAAACTTCCTCGCGATATAGAGCGAACGTGCTGGGATGGGGTTGATGTTGGGTATCAGCGACGGAGAAGAGAAAGAGGGAGGCAGGGAAAGAGAGAGAGAGGAAGAGAGAGAAAGAGAGGCTGCTGGAGAAGGGAGACGGCGAATGAAATCGTAACCCGGCTCTGGATGGGAGCCAGCACGAAACCCATGGTGTGTAAAACTCCCCACGCGAGGACGCCCGAGAGGGGTGATGGGGCGGGGATGAGGGGCAGAAGAGAGGAGAAACGCATCGTTCGAGATAGCCCACGCAGAGTATCGTGTACGATGAGAAAGAGAGAACGAGAGAGATATATATATATATATAGAGAGAGAGGGGGAGTGATTGAAACGAGAGAGGATAGGTAGCCTCCGCGAATATCACAATCAATGGGCAAGGCCGATTCCTCGGCTAATTTTGTACGAACGTGGAACGTACGCTCCGGCTTATTCCGCGTCGAGCTCGAATTTCCAAAGAAAGAAGCGTAGGAAATACACGCCATGACGAATAACAGTGCGTTCGTTCTTGCGTTCGTGATTACGGTACGTACCTAATGATTTCACGGTACATGAAAAGTTGGATAGAGAAAAGGGGTCAGGGGTTAGTTCGGGGCAGAAAGAGAACCGATAGAAAATCGGATTCGGTGGTACAGGGGTAAGGGGGCGTTTGCACCCTCCGGCCGGGGCCATTACACCCCTGATTTCATTACGGCAACCTTCCTAGTCGACTGCAATCTCTCCTTCCGCGTCGCCTCCTTTTTCCCGCCTGCCACCCACCCACCCCCGCCTCTTCCATTACCTTACTTCTCCCTTAGAGCATTTAACCTCTTTCTCACTCACGTGCTCTCTTTTTCTCTCTCGTCCCATCCAAACCAGCGTAATTATCGAATTACCGACCATCTAAGATCACCCATCTCCGACCGTTTATTTAGCATCGTTCAATGTCCAGGGGATCATTCGAGATCGCTCCTAACGCAAATTGGACGAAGAAATTTTCGCGCGAGTTACGATTCGATCGTAAATTGCGAACGCGAATCCCCATTCGGTATGACAGATTGGTTGACCCGTGGCAGGAGAGTGACGTAACCGAGTATCTTCGGAATATCGCGTATCTCTGGAATATCATTAATATCGGAACACGTGGGAGTTGGTCTCGAAGTAGAAAGCTCGTTGCCGATCGATAATGGAATATGGTACTCCCTGCGGTCGTGCCTAAAAAGTGGCTAAGTAGATAGAGGTGACGGAAGGAGAGGAAAAAAAAAACGTTGAAAGAGCTTGAAACTCTTATCAGCCTGCTTTCCCGATTTTCGATTCGGCGATTGACTTCCAATCCTCGTGGGCACCCTTATTCCCCTGTTTCTGCTGTGGTGACAGTTTGCGGGTGACCGCGAGTGGTCGACAATCGGCCGGTGGCCGATTGATAATCTGATTGAAATATCGATTCGTTTCGTTGCACTTATTCGACGATTTCAATCGAGATAGAAAGACGTACGATATCGTTGAGCGAGCGATCCTTCTCTTCGATATTTTACGTACTTGATAATCTTCCATTGAGAAATTTTACTATCACTTAATTAGTTAACGAAATTGGGAGAAAAGAAGGAAGAGTTATCTCGCGTCAAAGAAGAGGAAAAACGAAGAAATTTCGAGTGGAAAAATATCTTGCGGAAACGATCAAAGCGTCTCGTTGAAAATGGGCTCGTCGAGTCCAAGGAATTTTTCCTATATCTTTCCTCGTAGATCATCCCCTCATAGCCGTGGAAAGGCAAAGTTACTCGCGACTCCTCGAAAGAGATTCTCGATTGATGGTCGACAGTTCGATTTTATCGCGTATTGTGCGAGCACGAGAAAAAGAGAAAGAAGGAAATAGCGGAGGAAGCGAGGAGGAAGTATAGGAAACGTTGAAAGTAGGTTGTGGACGTACTCGTAGAAGGATAAGTACACCCCGGCCCGGATCGAAGTGGAAGGGCGAAGGTTCGATACGGACGGACGAGCAGTGCGACGAGGGAATATCGAAATAGGGTTAGGGAGAGCTCCCTACGTAATGTGATTGCTCGACCGTTTCAGCTCGTCCCAGCTCGTCCCTACTGGATCCCGACTACTTGCCGAGGCGTCCTCCACCTCTTTCTTCTCCTCCTCCACCATCTCATCCTTCGGCTCTTCCTCCCGTTTGCCCTCTTTCCAAGCTCTGCACCCGACGGGATATAATTCCTCGCCACGAAGAGACGGATGTGGCTGGACCCTCGAGCCCCTTCGCGTCTCTTCGCGTTAGCCCGGAGAAAACCGCGGGAAGAGGAGGAACTCGAAGGAGGACGAACGAGAGAACAACAAGTGGCCATCGGAATCGTCACCCTCTCTCTCTCTCTCTCTCTTGGTTCGTTCCTCGGTTTCTCCTCTCGTTTGCCGACAGCGGCACCTATCTTTCCTAGCCTCCGAGTTCCGTGTCCTCGTCCTTAACTGATGCCCGTCCTAATTGAATCGACTCTAATTCCTTTATGTTTAAACGATGGGTGCGCGTCCTGCCGCGACAAAAACAAGCCCCGAGCCTCGCTCGTTGGGCCTCCCTGTGTCTCTTAGCGCGTCGACGAGACGGATTTTTTGGAAATTCTGAAAGCATCGAGAAGCGTTTTTGAACGCCGTGCCGGCCGGGCCCCGGCGGTCTATTACGAGTTAGCCAGTTAATGAGTTAATAAAGTTTATCAATAATGAAGTAGAACGATAAATGAGGTAATAGTTAATAAGTTTAAAGCACACCTGCACGATGGCTCTACGCGTGGTACGGCGACATCAGGGACATCGGCTGTGTTTGTAATATAATTAAAAGACGTAAATTTGTTAGCCGCGCTTGCCGGCTATATCGGAGCCGATTGCACGCGCGCGTATTATAATGTCATAA
Source organism: Ancistrocerus nigricornis (assembly GCA_916049575.1). Classification (NCBI taxonomy): domain Eukaryota; kingdom Metazoa; phylum Arthropoda; class Insecta; order Hymenoptera; family Vespidae; genus Ancistrocerus; species Ancistrocerus nigricornis. The sequence goes on from OU696665.1 coordinate 652,705, forward strand.
CGCGTAAGCCTGGTTCGCAAAGGGAAATTTTGCAGAAGTTCCAATTTCGATCGGTGCGATCGGCGAACGCGAAAGGTTAATAGCGATGACGACCCTATTCTCTCTATCCGTTAAACGACATTCACGGATCGGTGGAGCGTTAAACGTGACCGGTGACTAAAAGTACAAAAGAAAATATATTTCTTTCGAGGGAAACGAAAGCGGCAAGCTATACGATAAGTGTGGAAATACATCTTCCAGTAACGTCTCGTCCTTATTCTTTATTCGACAGGATTTCCTTTATACGTGGCCACGTACGAAGGCGCGAGAGTGTGCGTCCACGTGCATAGGACGTACGTACATACATAAATACATAGGTACGTAGCTGGGTACATATCTACTACGTACGAAGGTGAAATTTTCTACAGCTCGAAAACGGATGTGGCCGACGTGCAGGTCGACGGTGGTCGAAGCCTCCGAAACGGAAGTTCCGATGGTCAGCGAACAGTGAGAACAACAAGTGGCTCGCCGCACATCACTGCTTTGGTACTTGTCACGACCTCTGCTATCGACGGGCTTTCGACGACGGTCCGGCATCGATCGCGAGCCCCAAACCCTACGATCGGATATCGTGTTTACGATCGTCTTCCTCCAACTCGAACGCTCTAATCGCTCGAGACCGACAGGCTCGAGGATGAACTCAACGCTGAAATTCAGAACGTATCCGTGTGTACGCGCCTGTGTATGTGAGGGAAAGAGAGAGAGAGAGAGGGAAGATACCAACGAATTCAGCGCGGATTTCCTCTTCGGATCGAGGTCAAGGGATTGAAAAGCGTATACGAACCCCTCAACGAATAGAGCGAGCCGGAAAGCAAGGCGGTAGTATCGCGGCGGGAATGGTGGAACGAAAAAAAAAAGAGGGAAAAGAATAAACGATATCTCTCCGACCGTCGATATCTCGAATAGCAGTAACACCGTGGCACGTATGCAATGATAATACCGCTCCGTTCGAGCGATAAATTCCATCCAGGGCGCAACGCATCTTTATCGATCCCTATAGAAAATTCAATCCACGTTTTGATCGTCCAACACTCTCCCTCGAAGAGAAGCAAGGGAAAGAAGAAGATGAGAAGAAAAAGAAAGAAAAAAGTACCTAGAAGGGCTTCTCACCCTCGACCAAGGAGTCTCCTTATTACCGAGCCGAACATCTAACTCGACCCGAGAGAAGAAGAGAAAGAAGAAGCCGGTGGCAGCTTTGCGAATAACGAAGGAAGGGAAAAGCAGAAGATAGATAGATAGATGAAGAGAGAGAGAGAGAGAGAGAATATAAAGTGTAGGGTCGAACTTGATCACCGCGGGTCATCGACTGGCCGAAAACGTTGGCAAAGAGCGCTAGAGAGGAGGCGGATGAGAGAGAAAGAGAGAGCGCCAGAGGATCGGAGGGGTGGAGGAAGAGATACGGAGTCGGCTGATCATCCCCGTCTGAAACGCGAAAGCATATACCGTGTGGCGGTGTCAGTTGGAAAGTGCGAGCAGGCATCGGCCCGCGGCGCGACGCATCGATCCCACTTTCCATCCTCCACCCTCCTCTCGTCATATCCTCTCTCTGGTACCTCTCTGTCCCACCCTTCTACCCTCCACCTCCTCTCGTCGTCATATCCTCTCTCTGGTACCTCTCATCCCCGCCCTTCCACCATCCTCCTCTTGTCCCTGTCTAGCGCTCGCACAGACCATTTATACTACCACCACCATTACCGCCACCATTCCACATATACGTGCACAGAGTCGTCCCACCCCAACGAGAGAACGGTACGACGACTAACCATGATATAGATACCAGAAATCCAGCGCTCGCTCTACGCCGGCGAGCAGAAACGAACGGTACCGTGTATGCGTATTACACGTATGTGTGTGTATGGATGTACGTGTGCCCGCGTATGTGTGCACGCGCGCCTGTACTCGCTCGCGCTCGACACGCGATCCCGCATATACTACTACCTGCCGCTGCAACACGACCCGCCATCATTTTAATGAAGATGTAATTACGGACGTTTCGGCGCCGGAATCAGCAATGCGCCCGCGGTGCGACACATCGGGTCGCATTATTGGCTGCCTTATTAACTGCCGTCCGTGTGCAAGCGATGGCACCGAGCCGCGTAGGCGGCAGTAGACACTGCTACCAACCGGCAGCCCGAGCTGAGGCACAATCGACGACGCCGTCCTCGAAATACACACACATACGTATATATGTATATATATAGATATATACACACCGAAATACACGCATACATGTACCTCACGCATTTGCGTATATACGAGCGGGCGAGCGCGCGAATATACGTACGGACACGATTCACGTTCACCGGGAGACAAAAGAACGCGCGGCATAAAACTCGAATTCGTTCGGAGACGAGAAGACCTCGAAGCCGCCCGACGACGATGTCGTCGAGCGTATTTGGCCGTCTCGCGGCGATGGTGGTGGTGACGGTGGTGGTAGTAGTCGCTTCGATCGATCATCGCCTTCGGAAAAAGGTGCCTTTGGCTTTTCGACGCCTTTCGCCTTCTCCCGTAATCGGCCGGGCGTTAAGAATTGATAGATTGAAATCGTATGTACTTGGGACGAGCGCTACCGCGTTTTTTCCGTCTACGTACATTTTTTTTTAATTCCTTTCTTCCTTCCTCCTCTTCGTCTGCTTCTCTTCCTTTTTTTTGTAATGTTTGACCCGAGCCGCGCGCAAAGTACATTCCTGCCTACGTTGCTTGCCAATTAGCGCGACGATGGGGTATAGGTGCCGCAGAAAAATTCAGATCGACTCGGCGGTGGTGGGTACCTTGTTAATTTTAACGACGAAATGTCGATGAAGTCGCTCGAATCCGGAATCACGCACAATCGAGTCGCTTTATTGTGGGGGAAAAAAAAAAGAAGGAAGAACGAGAAACGTCGTGGTTCTCGTGACGAATTAAAGCTGGACGATATCTTAGAAGCTTCCCAATCGATAAAGATAATAAATAATATCGTGGTTGATTAGGATTTTTGAATCGATCTTTCGATACCTCGATCGCTGGGTCGTTCGATGTTTCAGCCGGATAGGTAGATAGAGAGGACCGTAGCACGGAATCGCGCGAATTTGCCAGACGGAAACCCTTATATTAATTAGAGCAGTTAAGGGCAACTATCCCCTCACAGTGGGTAATGTGCTTTGCCTGATTCGACCCCCTAACGGGATTACGGGACGCGCGCGCAAGGTTTTGGCGTTGTTATGCAATCCCAGCCCGGTGTGGGACGTAGCTTCGTGCGGGCACCAATACCAAGAGAAATTTGCGATAGCCGATGTGCACGCACACGCTCAACGTTCGATTGGCTTCGGCCTCCTACCATTGCCGCAGGACTCCCGATGCTGCGTAGTCCGTGTAGTATCCTGAACTGGATTCGAGATAATACGTCGCATGGAAGGTTCTACGAAATCCAAGGTTCTACGACATCCGGTCCTGGTTCTCTAGAATTCGTATCGATTGAGATCGATTCGTCAGGAAATAATTTTTTAAAAAATCCGAAAGTACGAAGGGACGATTTCGCGCGCGCATTTAATTTATTTACGTAGTCGCCAGGGTCTAGGCGTCTTCGAATCTCTTATCTCGACGCCAAAGTGCATCCAACCTCTCGAAATGCTGCTTCTACAATGGTACTCATTGAAGAAGCTAATGATGCACTCTACGGGCGCGGTAAGTGCATAAAATGAGAATAGGCGTTTCGTGAGCTCGACCCCGACAACGTCTACATGCACGAGGTACGTAGGTACGCGTAGGGTCGAGCCACGTCAAAGCTTATAAATCCTCGTGATTATCGCGCTACACATTGTGCACGGGCATGGGCTCTACGGTGCATCGCGAGATTTAAACGAGCCGTTCGCGGAAGCGAACAAAGCGACGGGAACGTTTACATAACGGGGTAAAGCCGTGTCCGACGAAATAAAATAAAATCCGTCGACGATACCGGAGGCCCGAACGATGGAGAAGGAATGTCCGTAGCAGCATTTTTTAAATAGCCGATACGAGCGATTCGACGGACCCGACCAGCACCGATATACCGGCCTCGCGGGCTTCTCTCAGTTAAACGCACCAACGCGACATCGGCTTTTCACAGGATTCGTCTACGTCCCAGGATCCCCGCGCTCAAATACTTCCCGTACCTGCTATCCGCTTTCCGCGACGCATCGAGATTTTTAATCTCGCGGTAACCATTAACAAAGCGTAGATAGGTAACACCCAGGTACGAGACACGTTATAAAATTTTGTTTCCCACCAACCGATCAAATTCACCGGCGGCACGGCGCGACGGGCGTGGGTGCGCCGTTATCTCGCTCGATGCTCGAAGAAAGTTCGATAGCGAAAAGACGAGAGTCTCGCAGTTACCAGCTTCGCGGCAGCAGGCTCTTCCGCTTCATCGTCGTATCGGCCGAACTTTTAATAGAAAGCAGCTTCCATTACTCTCCCGGGAGTAGGTACGACATCCCTTGTATCTCGATCCAACGGGTAGAGGAGTGACCCCAACTGCGAGCATCGCCCCAACCAGTTTTCAGGGATGCTGCGTGGACCGGCATAAGCCGAAGGGAATATCTTGATCTAGCCGCGCGGGCCAAAGGTCGTCAACGAACTTTTCTCGACGGTTTCGTAAGAACTCGGAGCTTGTTTTACGCGAAGGGAAGAGACGGAGAAAGGGAATCTCGTGGTCTAAAGTATTTGATGAAAAGAAAATGGAAAGTAAAGATTATCAAACGAGGGAGTAAACGATAAATCGTCGGAAAAATTCTCGACTGTCCGAGTTTGGATCGGTAAGGCGAGAAAGGCCGCGATCTTGATGATTTTAAAGGAGCGTAAAACGTCGAGGAAACGCGGCGCCGCTGAGGGCGCCGTTGAGGGCGCCGTCGAGGGCGTCACCGAGGGCGGCCGCGACGGTGGTGTAGAGCTTGCTAGAGAGCGGAAATGAGGGGCTGAGCGATAGGGAAAAAAATCGATATAATCTCCCATCTACTAATAATAGTGGCTAAGCCCCGTCCATTCATCCGTGGAGCGGCTCGTGCGTTCGCACGTTCGCGCTCTCGGCTCAGCTTCGGTACCGTATCGTACGATACGCTCGTGAATTCTCCGCTCGGAATACCGATCTGTCCCGTCGTCGTCTCGTATTCATCGATCTCTGCCCGACGTTCGCGAACGGCACTCCCTAAAACGTTTAATTACTACGCCAGCTGGAGTGGGAATAAAACGGCCGAGAGAAAAGACTCCCGTTTTTCCTTTAATTAGTTTTCATAGCCGGGCGTTATATACGCGACACGGCCAAACTGCGGCTGGCAAGTCGCACGGGCTGCTCTTTTACTACCCCCGATGTACCTCTCAAAGCGCTTTACCGACAAATTATTTAGTTTGTTCGCGGGTCGTCTTTCCAAAGGACGAACTTAGTTATAGTAATTTGATTAATAAATTATTTATCTATGCTTAGTCTCTTATCTCAAAATATCAAAAATATAATACCTATATATAATTTTCCTATGAAAAATTCGTTCTCAAAAAGTAGAGTACTTTGACAGCTTCGGAGGATCGATTCGAAGGGATAGGATAAGGTAGTGGCGCCGAGAAAAGGCTTAATCGAGCGTTCTACTAAACGGGAGAGCGAGAGAAACGGTCCTAAGTCAGGCCGACTCGGTAGATAGCCGCGGACGATAACAGGATTCCGAGAGGATGAGGAAGGAGATCGCCAAGAGACACAACCAGTCTTTCTCGAAGTTGTCGGACCGGACGGCGCGTATCCCCGAAGGTGACTCTCCGCAATCGGGCCAACGGGGAAGGACGAAAGGAGGGTAGGACGAGCCAGAAAGAAGGAGAGACGATACGTCTGGCTTAAGCTTCTACGTATATGTCTGTATTCGCGTGTCTGTACGAAAAAGAGAGAGAGAGGGAGTTCCTTAATTCGCGGCCGAACAGCCGGAGCTTGTTTCTCGGACAATTCGTTTGCATTCGCCGGGTTCGTAGCTGTACTTAAAGCGAGCCGAGAAAGGTACCGGAGATTCGACGTCGGTGCTACCGCTGCTGCTGTTGCCATTCCGTAAAGTCGACAAAGATACCGAGGAGGAATAAGAAAGAGTGAGAGAGAAGGAGAGAACGGTAGAAGGCCTTCAGCCAAGCGCGAATTAATTCAACTCTCTCTCTCTCTTGCTTCTCCACCGCCTTTCAGTCGTCTTCCCTCATAACTTTGCCCTCGCGCACCGAAGGGTTTCCTGGAAAGGTGGCAGGGGAATGAGAGAAAGGGGGAACGAGGGGTGTGGCAACGTCATCATCGAAAACGAAGGATGCCACGCAGGAAGAAAGTGGTGAAGGCTTCAAAGAGAAAGAAAGAGACAGTGAGAGAACTGAAACGAAGATAAGGGTAAAAGTTCTGCCGCGGAAGGAAAGTAGAAAGCAAGATGGACTTGTTAATGGATATTCGTCCCGAACGAACGTCCTCGTTTATCATCCGCCGCTCGCGCAGGATCGTTAAAAGGTAAAGCTCGGAGCAAGATAAATATCCAATGGACGGAACGCGTGCTTTAACTATTATCGTGCGATATGCAATTAGCGGGCGCGCGTTAATAAAGAGATAGCTATTATTCGGGATAGCACATCGGGAACGAGGTTCTTGCTTCCATGGATGCGCGCTTATCAGATTACACGCGCACCTTGATTTTATACGGTCTGTCTCTGTACGCTACGTCATATCGCATACGTCGATATACAGGTATTACGTAAGTAGGTAGGTATCACGATTATGTTAGAAAATGTACAAAACTTATATATAAGCATTCCTTGTATATCGTATCATTTCTCGACTCGTGTAGAAAAGTAAACCATACGTTATACCCGAGAGATATTCGAAGTAACGCCTTGTGACCGTATCTCAGGAAAAATTTTACACCGCGAGCATGAAAGTGTGAAACAAAGGCTAGAAGGTCCTTTCTCCAAGTATCCGAAGAACGTTCATACGTTCGTCTCCGGACGTTAAAACGAACGAGTAGACGTCAGTATATACGGATAGGTATGCGCGAACGAGCGGTGTACCGTGGAAAAGGTATCGAATAAAAGAAACGGCGTGCTAATCGGCTCTTTTACAGTCACGCGCACACCCACCGTCGACCGGCGAAGTTCGATTTGCATCGGCCACTTAACGGGTGTACATAATATATTCGTACCGAGCAACCTACTACCTTCGACACCCACTCCTCTCTCTCTCTCTTTCTTCCATCGTCTCCCACACGCTCTTACTAGCTTGATTCTTTCTCCGTCACGCTTCGACTTCGTTTTCCGTGTGGCTCCTCTTCTTTCTCAGTTATCTCGCATCTCGGTCTCACCCTCGCGCGTTCCTTCGAGCCGACCAGCGGCGCACCAGCAGCCTCTCTCCCTCCCACACCACCTTCGGCGCGCACTCGAAGAAGCATTTCCACCCTCCTGACTCGGGCAGAAAAGTGAGTTGGGTTGGAGGAGAAGGGACGAGGCGGCGAGGTTGGGGCGGGTGAGAAAGGAAGGAACGGTTTCGAGGGACGGGGGAAGCTCGTCGAGGGCATCCGCGGAGGAAGGGACGAACCGACCCCTACCTTAACAAGCAACAAGGGTAGAGAATTAATGAGAGAGGGCGCTCGGGCAGACACTTGTGGCTACCGCCCAACCCTACCCATCAAACCGTACGCCGATCCGCAGAAAACCCACGAATTTAACGCGCCGACCCAGCCCGTTCACGCTCTCTTATTTTCGATCCGCACTGAACTACCACCCCGCGTTATTCTTTTATCGATCTTTACCGATATTACGTAGCAGGTAGGTACTTTCTTTCTTCTACTTCTCGACTGTCGTTGCAAAAAAGAAAGGGGAAAAGTAAACGAATAAGAGAACGAGAGAAAAAAAAAGGTAGGGAGTGTCTATGCTACCAGACGGAATGATTTATCTCGTTATCAAGTCGATTATTGCAAGGTGGTCGGAAATTGATGAACGTTGAACATGTAAATCGTAACTGGCAAATCGAATAACTCTAATTCTTTAAGATGGAATTAAAAAGCCTTATACCCAATCATAAACATTGCCAATGAACATAATCCAAAGGAGCAAAAGCTGAAAGTAGCAAATATGTCGCGATAAGGGTAGAGGAAACGCTTTAAGTAACCAACGCGACCGTAGAAAAATTCGAGCGCGCTGCTTCGTGGAAAGCCGCTAACAAAAGGGTGAACATCTGGTTGTTCGTCCACTTTCCTTCTCTCTCTTTCTCTCTTTCCCTCCCTCATTCCCACCCTCCTCCGTCGCCGCACGCGTCCATCGTACAAAAAGCCAGACGCTAATTTCTGCGCGGCCGCGTACGCCGCGCGAGCCTTTATTTTAATTAACACTCAGCGGATTAGTCCACGCGGGACACGCTCGAGCTTTCCCGCTTCCCACTGATGTAGAGACGGCAAGGGGTTGCAAAGTCCCGGCTACGAGCATTTCGATCTGTGACTCGTAGCACGAGATCGCGAGCAAAAGGACAGGTACACGCAGGGAGAATCTAAAAATGAAAGTCTTTCTTCGTGATAATCATCCTACCTTACGTACGCGGGCTCTTCTACAAACATGCCGATTTCTTCCCATACAATATCCACGTCGTAAATCGTCAATAGATGCTTCGTGAAATTCGCGTTTTATGAGCTTCAAAGTCGCCGCTGCGATGCAAACGAATCCGAGAGAGAGAGAGAGAGAGACGAAGAGAAGCGTACACGGTGAAAAAGTCAAAATCGGTGGATCGAAAAGTGTGTGGGGGATACGACGGACTCGGAGGTTTAGCGGCCGCGCGCGCGCGAGTGTGCGAGAGAGAGACGGAGTCCTTTGGTGTGCGTGCCAAAGTCCCTGCCTCGAGTTTCGTATCGTAAAAATCGAATATTTCCACGGGCGTAGGCGAACGCCAGTTACGGGAGGCGTAGTAGAGGCACCTTTATGTCCATAGACGTGACTCTGCTCTCTGCAGCCACCGCCACCACCGACACACCACCACCAATGGCACCACCACCGCTAGCCGTGGAAATATATGGGGCCGTAACGGTTGCTGCTGCGAGAACTCGTGGAAGCGTCGAGGGAGTAACGGGGAGATGCGAAGCGATAGAGGGACCGAGTAGAAAGAGAAAGAGAGAGAGATCGAGAGCGAGAGAGAGGGAAGCGGGAAAAAGACGAAGAGGAAACGACGGAAAGGAGGACGGGGCGAGCGTTGTAGATGAGCTTATACGAGTGAGAGAGAGAGGGAGGGGGGAGAATAAGTGAGTGGGAGTGAGCTGGAGGCGATAGAGACAAGAGAGGGCTGCACGGCGAGGCTATACCCTCCTGTCCGTTGACCCATGGGACCCTCCTGGCTCTGGTAACCCTCACGACCCTGTTATTTGCATACGCTGACCTCCTTTACCGATTTCCATGGCCAAATAGAGCCTTTCTGGGGACAGGGGGTCTCCTTCGACCTTCTTTTCTCCCGTCTTCCTATTCTCTCTTTTCGCGTTATATTCCACTCTTTCTTTCATCTTTCTAGACTACTACGTACCCTCTCTCGCTCTCACACGTTCGCGCTTATCTACTCGGCATGTACTTCGATACGTCTTTAGTAAAACGTGCTGGATGGATCGCAACGACGATTTTCCGTTTTGTCGTCATTTCGGTACTTTTGTCTCCATACATCGGAAAAAATCTCTCTATATTCGGATGAGATCGTTCTCCTTTTTCAAAAAGCTGTTTGAACAGCGAATGAAGTACGAGAAGAAGACCCTTGACAAAGAATCTGAACGTGGATAATCTCCTTGTCGTCCGAAAAGTAGCGTAAACTGAGTGCCGTCATCGACAGTATCCTGTTTGAAACAGAAGCATGAATGTTATGTAATAAAAGACGATATACATAAGTTTCGTTAATGAAAGATTTCAGAATTTAAAAAAATATAGGAATATAATGTCCGAAGTGACGCGAACTAAAAAATTATGTATTTTATTATTAACTTTTAATTGTACGATTTTATGGAAAACTTTTAAGCAAACGTAAATTTCCTCCACACAATTTCCGTTTTCTTCTCACATTTCTTTATATGTTCTAGTCTAATATTTATACTATTCAGAATTTATACATATAATGTCATACAGATCAACGATACAATAAAGTTAAGTTTCTACGATCCCTTTTTTGAATGATTCCGCGAAATATTTATCGACGTCGCTTTCTTGCGCCAGAAATCGGAACTCGATGGACCGTTAGCGAAAGCGCAACCACCGTTCCGTTGCTCACTTATTGTATGATGATAAAAAATCCTAAAACCGCATTTTTTATAACTACTTTTAATTCCTTCAATGCCAAAGGGAAGATAGGCTTTATCATAGAGTAGTTCCACGATAGATACGCGTGTAATGCAGCTAACGAAACGCTATTCTAAAAGACATATGGTCGGTAAAAAAGACTCGATACTTTTATGATCACGTGGTCACCGAAAAAGAGCCGCCATTTTTCCTTACATATGGTCGGTAAAAAAGACTCGATACTTTTATGGTCACGTGGTCACCGAAAAAGAGCCGCCATTTTTCCTTACAGAAATTTTATATATGTCTACTTATAGCTTCTTCAATGCAAAACGGGGAGCAAGGCTTTATCATAGAGTTGTTCCACGATAGATACGCGTGTAATGCAGCTAACGAAACGCTTTTCTAAAAGACATATGGTCGGTAAAAAAGACTCGATACTTTTATGGTCACGTGGTCACCGAAAAAGAGCCGCCATTTTTCCTTACATATGGTCGGTAAAAAAGACTCGATACTTTTATGGTCACGTGGTCACCGAAAAAGAGCAGGCCATTTTTCCTTACAGAAATTTTATATATGTCTACTTATAGCTTCTTCAATGCAAAAGGGGAGCAAGGCTTTATCATAGAGTTGTTCCACGATAGATACGCGTGTAATGCAGCTAACGAAACGCTTTTCTAAAAGACATATGGTCGGTAAAAAAGACTCGATACTTTTATGGTCACGTGGTCACCGAAAAAGAGCCGCCATTTTTCCTTACATATGGTCGGTAAAAAAGACTCGATACTTTTATGGTCACGTGGTCACCGAAAAAGAGCCGCCATTTTTCCTTACAGAAATTTTATATATGTCTACTTATAGCTTCTTCAATGCAAAAGGGGAGCAAGGCTTTATCATAGAGTTGTTCCACGATAGATACGCGTGTAATGCAGCTAACGAAACGCTTTTCTAAAAGACATATGGTCGGTAAAAAAGACTCGATACTTTTATGGTCACGTGGTCACCGAAAAAGAGCCGCCATTTTTCCTTACATATGGTCGGTAAAAAAGACTCGATACTTTTATGGTCACGTGGTCACCGAAAAAGAGCCGCCATTTTTCCTTACAGAAATTTTATATATGTCTACTTATAGCTTCTTCAATGCAAAAGGGGAGCAAGGCTTTATCATAAAGTTGTTCCACGATAGATACGCGTGTAATGCAGCTAACGAAACGCTTTTCTAAAAGACATATGGTCGGTAAAAAAGACTCGATACTTTTATGGTCACGTGGTCACCGAAAAAGAGCCGCCATTTTTCCTTACATATGGTCGGTAAATAGACTCGATACTTTTATGGTCACGTGGTCACCGAAAAAGAGCCGCCATTTTTCCTTACATATGGTCGGTAAAAAAGACTCGATACTTTTATGGTCACGTGGTCACCGAAAAAGAGCCGCCATTTTTCCTTACATATGGTCGGTAAATAGACTCGATACTTTTATGGTCACGTGGTCACCGAAAAAGAGCCGCCATTTTTCCTTACATATGGTCGGTAAAAAAGACTCGATACTTTTATGGTCACGTGGCCACCGAAAAAGAGCCGCCATTTTTCCTTACAGAAATTTTATATATGTCTACTTATAGTTTCTTCAATGCAAAAGGGGAGCTAGGCTTTATCATAGAATTGTTCCACGATAGATACGCGTGTAATGCAGCTAACGAAACGCTTTTCTAAAAGACATATGGTCGGTAAAAAAGACTCGATACTTTTATGATCACGTGGTCACCGAAAAAGCGCCGCCATTTTTCTTTAGAGACATTTTATATATGTCTACTTATAGTTTCTTCAATGCAAAAGGGAAGATAGGCTTTATCATAGAGTAGCTCTACGATAGATAGGCGTGTAATGCACTTAACAAAATGATATTCTGAAAAAGATATGGTCGGTAAAAAAGACTCGATGTGATCCTCTTTGCCTCTACCCTCCATAGATTATTCCTAAGTTCGTGCTTAAACCGTGAACTAGAACGACATCAACAAGATACAGGCCGCAGGTGGCGTGCTAAGAGGCGATTGGAGGTTTTGGCGCAATAGGGGTCATACAGTGATTGGTATGTGGTTAGGTGATCGCCGGAACCGCAGCCATTGCCTACAAAAAAAAAAAAAAAAAATCAACAAGATACAAGAATAAGAAGAACAAGACGTAATAAAGTGTAGTAAATGTAACAAGGTACCTCGAATCATGGCTAAGAGAAAAAGTATTAATAAACGATTATCTCGATATAATCGATCCAGCATAGGATCTGGTTTTCTGGATCCAAATTCAGAAGTCCTTGGCGAAGGTAAATATTATGCGAATGGATAATTCGAAAATTTAATATTATTAAATATTTGGTACAGGATTCAATCATATCTGCAAAAATTTGTTCTTAAATCATTATTTTGCTGTCGCTACTGGAATTTTTCTTTATTCTAGAAGAACCTTTTTGGTGGAATAATTTGACAAATAATACTAATCAAAGTTTGGCCAAATACAATGCCACAAATCAAACGAGTAAATATTTGGATTCCGATTCGCAAGCAGAGTTATCAGATGCAACTGATGGATGGTGGAATGTATTAGGTTCCACAGATTCAGAAGTCTCTTATAATTTACCCAAGGTTCAAAAAAACAAACCAGGTAAAATATCAGATTAGAACAAACCCATAATATCAAATTATTATTGTATATGTAATCAGTCTTATTGTAGACACAGTACCAAGGAGCACAAAAGCAACTATATCTGATTCGGATGAAGAAGATGGCCCTCTGCTGCCACAGAAAAAAAAGATTATAATGCGCGGTAAATCCAAAAGAAGTAAAAGTAATCCTTTCTTAAAAGCTTTTATCGATTCAGCAAGTTCAAAATTGTCTAAATCTATACAAGACACTACAGTTCCTAAACCTACAAATGATTCATTCATTAATAATGAATCTTTAAAAGAATCAAATTGTATAGAAGACCATAAAACTAAAAGAGATAACATTAATGTGACTGCTAGTACCGATCAAAGTTATATTACAGATAAAATTTTGAAATCAAAGCTACAAGTTTTTAGAAAAAGATACGAAGGAAAAAGAGACAATGTATTTGAAGATTTACTTAAATCTACTGAAGATAATCATAATGAAACAGAAGCAACTGAAATGATAACAATAAATTCTTCCAAAAAATTGATTGAAAGAGATAAAGTATTGGAGGAAAATTTTTCCAACACAGCAGAAGGAAATGATCCAAACATATTAAAAGAACACATATCAGAAATGCATCCTTTGATAAAGAATGTTTCCACAGGGTCTATTACAAATCCAACAATTTCTAAACACGATGGTAATCATATTTATTATGAACATAGTGATTCAAGCTTTGAAATTCAATCTGATCATGTAGATGAAGCTTTGCAAAAAGAATCTTCCATAAAAGAAAATTATAGAAAGCAGATCATCGATTCTTCTTATTCTTCAAAAGAGATTAATAATTCTTGTGTAAATAACAAAACAATTGAAAGCCCAGAAAATAATAATAAAAAAGAAAATTTATTTAAACGTTTAAGTCATATGCGTACAGTGAATAACAGCAATATCAGTAAAAACAACACACATTCTGGAATAAATAATTCTAAAACATCATTCAATATGATGGAACAAGACAACGTGGATGACAAAGATATGAGAGAATATAAAAGTGATAACGACAGACAACTGGAAGCACAAATCTCTACCCCATTAAATAAGAGAATGAATGTCCATGGTATTGCCAATTTTGACGAAGAATATTTATCAAAAGATAATAATAAAACACAATCAGTTGAATTAGATATTGGTGCATCTATATCAAAACAAAAATCTAAAAGAACTATGGGTAGCCAAAGTAAATTTCTAACAGAACTCCAGACTGAGAATTTGAACAAAGAAACTTTCTCAAAAAGTAATGATAGAATACAACCGGAAGAATATGGCATAGGCTCATCTTCGTTAAAACAAAAATCTAAAAAAACTATAGATAGACAAAGTCAAATTTTATCAGAACTCCAAACTGACAATTTGAATGAAGGAAGTTTTTCAAAAGGTAGCTATAGAATACAACCAGAAGAATTAGATACAGATGCATCAACATCCAAACAAAAATCTAAAAGAACTATAGATAGACAAAGTCAAATTTTATCAGAACTCCAAACTGACAATTTGAATGAAGGAAGTTTTTCAAAAGGTAGTTATAGAATACAACCAGAAGAATTAGATACAGATGCATCAACATCCAAACAAAAATCTAAAAGAACTATAGGCAGACAAAGTCAAATTTTATCAGAACTCCAAACTGACAATTTGAATGAAGGAAGTTTTTCAAAAGGTAGCTATAGAATACAACCAGAAGAATTAGATACAGATGCATCAACATCCAAACAAAAATCTAAAAGAACTATAGATAGACAAAGTCAAATTTTATCAGAACTCCAAACTGACAATTTGAATGAAGGAAGTTTTTCAAAAGGTAGTTATAGAATACAACCAGAAGAATTAGATACAGATGCATCAACATCCAAACAAAAATCTAAAAAAACTATACATAGACAAAATCAAATTTTATCAGAACTCCAAACTGACAATTTGAATGAAGGAAGTTTTTCAAAAGGTAGCTATAGAATACAACCAGAAGAATTAGATACAGATGCATCAACATCCAAACAAAAATCTAAAAAAACTATACATAGACAAAATCAAATTTTATCAGAACTCCAAACTGACAATTTGAATGAAGGAAGTTTTTCAAAAGGTAGTTATAGAATACAACCAGAAGAATTAGATACAGATGCATCAACATCCAAACAAAAATCTAAAAGAACTATAGGCAGACAAAGTCAAATTTTATCAGAACTCCAAACTGACAATTTGAATGAAGGAAGTTTTTCAAAAAGTAATTATAGAATCCCACCAGAAGAATTAGATACAGTTGCATCAACATCCAAACAAAAATCTAAAGAAATTACAAACATTGTTTCTAATAATAATGGCCAAAATGTATATGAAATGGATCAACTTCATTATAAAACTGCAAATGCTACTAATTGTGACCCACAGAGGAGAATTAATGAATATTTTACACCTACATCTTACAAATTGACTTCTACTACCAAAGTAAAAGAATCAAAAAATATTCAACTTGCAAAAAAATCTAAGGAAGATGAAGAAATTAAGAAAAGATGGGAGCAGAAAAAGCGAAAACTTGATGAACATCTTAGTAAAGCTCCACCTGTCACACTGTTAAAGGGAAAGGAATTAAGAGAACAAATAGAAAAACTTAAAAATGGGGGAACCAAAAAACAGCTTATAAAAACTGAAATTCATCCAGCATATTTAGTAAATGGGAAACGGTACAAAAGACCAAAACTTCCACGTCCACAATCATGGGCTACAGATCGTTTATATCGTTATCTTTGGAAAGTCATGGAACCAAAATGCAAATTATTAACAAGAGTGGAGTCAGAAAAATTTGTACAGCGCTTGTCTAATAGTGTATCTATGATTATAAAATCTAAGAAATACGAGGACTACAAAGCCGAATTAGATGATTTAATGAATAATATGGCGCGTCTAAATATCATTCATACGCGTAGCGATTTTTATGATTTTTCTTATGAATATCTTCCTTACGATTTTCGCGTCAAAGTCGTGCCCATGATAATGCCTGGTAATGTTAGAAACGTACCATATGATCCAGAAAAGTTATATGAACCTTTGACTGAAAAATAAAAAATGTATTATATGGTAATCAACTATTATTGTTCTATGTAATATAATCTGTTTTATATTTTGTAATTATTTAAAAATTAAAATATATTTTGTATATATCTTCCATTATCAGAAACCCATCAATGATAAACTGTCCTACTCTTTTCCATTGAACGGAATTAAAAGATCTTAATTTTTGTAACGAAAAGTAGCTACTCTTCTTTACCGACCATATCGTTGCAAGAGTAGAGACTCTTTATTACCAACCATATCATTGCAAGAGTAGAGACTCTTTATTACCGACCACATAAATGTCGGAGCATCGATACTTGAGTTGCATTCTACTCGTTTCTGCCTTGGAACCTAGGGTCTGTATCATGGAGAGGAGAACGATCGCAATGTACAAAGAGTGTCCCCGAAAAGCGTTGAAAATAAAGTTTTGTTATAGAGTGCGCTTCAATCGCTGGGATCCTCTGTTAGAAGGAGAGAAGAGAATTCTTCTTTGTTTCTCCTTCTTCTATTTTTCGGCCACGGAGCTATTGATTATGACATGAAACGGAGAGTATTAAAAAATCCGTGTCTTCGCAAGAATCTTAGCGATATGAACGCTACCCTGGTGGACAAAATAGGTACTGTTACTGGCAACGTTTTTCGTGGACACTTTTCTAGTGAAAAAGCCTTATGTCGATCGTTTTTTTCTTCGTGCTACATTGGTCACAGTGCCTGAAAATTGGTGACGCTCACTCATACATAACGGACCGATTACCGGTGGCTGTTGTAGATCTTCCTGTTACCGCGAGAACTAAGCCGGTTTAGCAAGCTGCATAAGAAAATCTTAAAAACTGAAAATATATCATTTATATACTATTTTAGGATACATAACAAGTCACTCAGAGGTAATTAAACATATTTATTCCATTTATGTAGGTACTACTTGCATTTATCATTTTCTTTTGTTTGGGAATATTGCTCAGAATTTCCCTCCTAAAACACACGTGAGTTCGGTAACCTGCTTTCTTTTCAAATTGCTATAGAAATATTAATATAAATAAATAATTCTTATATATATATATATTGTCTTTATGTTTGAAATATATAGTATGTATTTAGTATATTTTTTTTTCAGTTTCAAAATATATATACCTAGAGAAATTTAAATAACGTACATAAAAAAAAATTAATCATGACGAAAGTAAAACAAGGTTTAAAAGCTGCGAATCATTCTTCTGTTACACATTTAAAAAATATTAAAAATAATTCTATTCAGAAGAAAAAAAGTAAACAATTTGCAAACACACCAGTTGGTAAAGTACGTTTAGTTAATGGGAAAACAGTACAGAATAATAACAGTACAGAAAATAAATTAAATAACAAACAGAAAGAAGAAAAAGAAGTTATAAAAGACTCTCCAGATTCTCCAGACAGTAATAGTAGTTCGCCAAGAAGTAATGATAAAAAGAATGCTCCTAAAAAAGTATTCAATTTAACAAAAACATCAAATTCTTCAAATACACAATCTGGAAAGAATAAGAAACCAGCTACAAAGAATATAGTAGATGGAGAAGATGAATCTGATGAATCTATTGAAGATATAAATGAAGGCATTGTTTTACCAGAAGATAGTATTGTTTCACAAGATGATAATGACGATAACAATGATGATGACACAGACGAAGAAGAATCTGATACTGATTTACCGAACATATTAGGACAAAGTTTGGCAGATGATACTGACGAAGACGATAGTGATTTTGAAGAAGAAGAGAATGATGAAAATGCAGATGATCATGAAAGCGATGAAGGTGGAGCTTCCCAGCTCAAGGGAGTAAAGATGTTTAAGGGATTATTGAAACAAAAATTGGCTGCTATTGAAAAAGATGATGACGACGATGACGATGACGATGACGATGACGACGATGATGATAATATGGATGGATCTAATCTTGAAACAGATACTTCAATGTCTCCAGGTGGAAACAAAAGCAAAAAAGGTAAGGTTAGCCTTGTCGAGAAAGAAGAGGGAGATGATGAAGATAGCGAAGAAGATGAGGATGAAGATGAAGATGACGAGGAGGAGGAGGACGACGACGATGAAGAATCTGTCCCTGGCTTGAAAGATCTTCTAGGAAATAGTATTGTTGATGATGATGAAAGCGATGAAGATTTTGAAGGAGAAGACGAAGATGATGAGGATATTGACATCAGCGATGAAGAATTAGAGGCTGATGCCGAAGAATTGGAAGAAGAAAGGAGAACCATTTTTATTGGTAATGTCCCAAAAGATACAAAGCAGGAAGAAATAAAAAAAGTTTTTAGAGAATTTGGTGCTATTAAAAGTATACGAATAAGAAGCGTGGCTCCAATGAATGTAAAAATATCAAAAAAGGTTGCCGCCATTAAAAAACAGATACATAAGAACGTAGATCACGTTTGTATGCTCGTCGTTTTTAAAAATGAAGAGTCAGTTTCAAAGGCTCTAAGTATGAATGGAAAGAAATTCAAAGGACATTACTTGAGAGTAGATCGAGTTGAGAATGCCAACAAAAACCCAGATAATAAAAAAGCTGTATTTCTAGGAAACTTATCTTTCAGTAAGTAATGTAGATGTAGTGGTAAACAAAATTTGTTATAAATTAATATATATTTCTTTAATTTTTATTACTGTATTTAGAAATTTGCGACAATGATGTCTGGGATCATTTTGGACAATGTGGAGAAATAGAATTTGTACGACTGATTAGAGATAAGAAGTCACGCATGGGGAAAGGAATAGGATATGTTAATTTCAAAAGTGAGGATTCTGTACCTTTGGCATTAGAATTAAATGGATCTACTCTTCTAAACCGAGAAATACGAGTAAAACGATGTTCCGATGAGAGGTCAGTTTCAAAATCTGAAAACAAATCAAATAAAAGGAATAAACGATCACGCTCTGCAGAGAGCAAAGTTAAGAAATCACAAAAAAAGTTGAAAGTTAATGATGAAGCTGAAACTACATCTCCAGTGGTAAGTACAACTTCATTTAGTAAATTGTGCTCATAAATGTATACTAACTAGTCGTGTTTTTTCTGCTAGGTGGATGTTAAAAAGAAATTGAAAGCTAAAGGGAAACTAGAAGAAAATAGTAGCCCGAATTCTGAAAAGAAGAATACTGTGTTTCAAGGGCAAAAAGCTACCGTAGGAAAAAAAGCGAAAAAATCTAAATTAGATAAAAAGAAAAAGCAAATAGCGGCTATACTTACTTCTAAACCTAAAAAAGTACAAAAAATTTAATTCGATGACTATACAACTTCTTTTGTGTATAAAATACCTGTAACGTATGTTAGTTTTTTCACTATGTTAATTTTTTATCACGTTTATATCAATTTAGTCTTAAGTACTTCATGAATAAAGTGTCATAGGAAGTAAATGTACATTGAATAAAATCGCGTGTTGAGAAATTCATAGTATTTCGAGAAAAAAAATATATATATATATATCCTGCAATTTGTAAAAAAAAAAAAATGTTAAGAAGAGATGTTTTAACTATAATAAACTGAAAGCGTAAAATATCGACACCCTCATCTCTATTTCAAGTAATGTACCTTACAATCATAAATGTAATTAATGTAATGTTTTTGGTATTAAGTAAATGATATTACCATAAAAATAAATGCTATTTCATTGTTGAAGTTTGAGTTTACATAGAATTTGTGATGGCAATTTATCCGAATTATTTGTAGCACAAGTTTGGCAAAATCTTTTCCCAAAAAATACACTGCATCCTAAACACACTGCCTTTTTGCAAATACTACAGTCTCCACCAATGACTAAAACATCTTTAGCAGACAAATCAAAAGGATCTTTCATAAGATAACAGTCCTCTAGATAAATGATATGTCGTGCGAAAGGAGGTCTCGTGCCTTTAAAATCAAAATACTCTTGTAAAGGGCAAAAGGAGCACGTAAATATTTCTCTTGACTTCTCTTTAGAATCTTGTGTCATTGAAGTAGTCATCTATAAAAAAAAATGTTAGAATAGAGATAAACTTTTAATTACAATTATTTCATTATACTACGATTTTATTGCACGCTCATATATAATAATCAATTAGTTATGAATTAAATAATCGTTTCATTCGTTCGCTTTCATGAAGTAGAAACTCTTTCGTTTTTGGAGTCCCGTGGCCACCACGTAGGTCTTGTTACTTTGATCAGATGTCCTCTTAATTCGATCCGTTTAGCGTTAAACGTTTCACTTAGCCGCATCAATCCTAAACCATGTCTATTCTCGTGTCCACGGAAACGGCCAATTACATTGCCGGATTCGTCAAGAATTTTTTCATCGTACTCAAATGATGTACTAGGAATCGAATTAAATATCAAAGGTAGAAGACGTTTTCTCACTACACCAGTGTGATTAGTACGAGCTGTTAGCTCTTGACCGATATAACAGCCTTTGTGGAAACTAACGCCATGTAAATAGTCACAATTAATTTCCAAAGGTAAAGGTTTGCCTGGTGGCAAATCGTTCACACCCTCTCCGATACCAAGTTTGTATCGAAATTCTCTATAGGTCAAACTATCCTCCGGAAAGGACATATCAGGATCAAAGTGTTTAGCGATTTCTGATTTTTCTATATTTGATTCAGAAAGAATTCTAAGGCCAAAACTCGATGATCTAGGGTCTTCGCATATTATAATATTGTCTATAAATTTGCTACCTTTATTGCTTGCTGTACCACAGGGGAAGATAGAGCCTTCCAAAGAAGTTTTGTTTTTAGCAGTACTACTTTCGCTAGCAACAATTTCAGCTGGATCGAACATAGACCAAATTTTCATTGTTTTATGTAAAGATTCTATATCTATTTTTCTTCTTACCCTATACATTTGCAAGTGTTTTTCCAAAGATCCCATTACTTGCGTATCGCATTCTATATAAAAAACACCCTCTTCTTTGCTCTTATAAAGCATAGTATCATACATTACTCTACCTTTGACGTTTAAAAATAAAGAATATATACTTGCAAAGCCTTCCTCCAGATGTTGCATATCATTTGTTATCAAACCTTGTAAGAAAGAGGAAGATTCACTGCCACTTATGCGTAACAAGGATCTTTCATTCAAACATTCTAATATTCTTTGTCCCGATTGTTTGGCATTCCGTGTCATTGCTTGACTTTGCATTTGTCTTAAGTTTTGTATATTATTCGTTCGCAAACAAGTGTGCAAAACAAACTTGCCTATAAGATTTAGCGTCGTTCTCGACATCGTGTGACAAGTTTTGGTGATGGCCAGGAATACAATAGTCAAAGTAATCACTGTGATATTCTTGTGGTTTTAAGATGCGCGATACATCATTAACTACGTTGTTTACAAAGAGAAAAAGTTTACGTTCTTCTTATTAGGGCATGCAAGACTTACATTATTTTTATTATTATTCCACCTTTCGTAGTTTTATATTAAATAAAACTATCGTTTATTTTCTATCCGTCCAAGAATAATTACGTATTACTCGTAAGCTCGAGTAACTAATTCGCATTTGTATAAAATAATTCTTTATCAGCTTCTATATATATATATATATATATCTTTTTTAGGTTGAAACATTGAAAGTAAAAGGATGTATGTACAAAAATTATTTGAAGTTTCATACAGATTAACCCATCTGAACTTATTCCTTACTCCAAAACAAATCTGCTCGCCATGGCGCCATCTGACGCCACCTACCGTGCTTATTCTTCCTGTAGTACCAACAAAGAGACATTACCTCAGCGCAGTCGTACCAATCTAAAGATTTATCGAGCGGGTTATAATTAAATACTCGTAACTTGATCTATGTATAATAGTTTTATCTTCTATTTTAATCGATAAAATATTATAACTATGTACTTTTAAATCGTTGGTACGGAAAATCCGTATATAATGGAAACGTTGGTAAAAACTAATTAATATATTTAATATATTTGTATGTAAAAATGTTTGGAGAACTTTATGGAAGGGAGAGGTATAATTCATAATTCGTAATTGTTTTTATATGTAAACCAAGTGAACAAGTTCGATGAATTCTTAAAATTTACAGACCAATAGAAAAAATGTTCAAGGTATACCAGGAAGTCAAAGAAAATGAGCCGCGCAGTGCCGCGATCAGCAGTACATTGTTTTCCCGTATAATGGCTTCGCTCGAATGAGACCCGCACTTTTTCTCTGTCCCGCTTCACACCAGGCTAAACAAGCTGGTCCAAACGTACAAAATTCTAGTGACTGTATCCGGCTGAAATGACCAAACGAATCCACGCGAGTGGATTATCGATGTAAACGCGGAAGCCATCCTTCGGTCCGCGTATGCCCCCGTCTTTGACAAAATTAAAATTCCGCGAAGTGACAGTGACAGCGAGGGGGAGGAAGAGAGAGAGAGAAAGAGACAGAAAGAGAAAGATTTGGCGTGAACGTAAGATTTGAAAAAAGCACGTGGGTAGGTGGAAAGTAAAAAAAAAAATCGTAAAGTTTGAACCTATGGCGTTGATGAAATTCCAATGAAGAACCATTGGCATGGCCACGCGACTGAGCCCCAGAAACTCGGAGGTGAACGCACTTGAACAGCGGGGCTATTTGATCGGCAAGAAGATTGGACAGGTTCTTCCTTATCATCGTTGTTAAATTAACGAAGAGACAATTCGAACGATCTAGTCTACCCCATTTATATAGCCGTTCTCCTTCTTCTCCTGCTACTTCTTTACTTCTCCTTCAATCGCGAACTTTAGCATTAGATCCCGTCTCGAGTAACACAAAGCTTGACCTATAATCGCTTAGGGTTCCTACGCGACCGTTCACCTGGCCGAGTATGTCGATGGGACGAGCTCGAAAAAAATGCGATTAGCCTGCAAGATCTTCGATAAGGAGAAAGCCCCGCGCGATTTTCTCGACAAGTTCTTTCCACGCGAGTTGGAGATACTGACGAAGATCGAGAATCCGCATATAATCCAAGTAAGACGTCTCTCCAATTTAGGGAACAAACAAATACGATCGTTGCACGCTAATCCAGGTGCACAGTATATTGCAACGCGGACCGCGAGTCTTCATCTTCATGCGCTACGCGGACAACGGCGATCTCTTGGACTTCGTTAAAAGAAACGGCGTGGTACCGGAGCAGCAATCGAAGCTTTGGTTCCGTCAAATGGCATCTGGCCTACAGTATCTGCACAGCAAGAATATCGCTCATCGGGATCTCAAGTGCGAGAACATACTTCTCTCGAGGAAATTCAACGTAAAGCTCGCGGACTTTGGCTTCGCAAGATTTTGCGTTGATCACGATGGTAGACGAGTTCTGAGCCAGACATATTGCGGTTCTGCCGCGTATGCCGCTCCCGAGGTCGTTTCCGGTACACCGTACAATCCCAAGCTGGCGGATGTCTGGTCATTGGGTATCATACTCTTCATCATGCTGAACGCATCGATGCCGTTCGATGACTCGAACTTGAGAAAGCTCTTGAAAGATCAGATGTCGCGTAACTGGGTGTTCAGATCGCGTGTACGCGAGACAGTCTCAACGTCAGCTAAGAGCATCGTCAGGCATATTCTTGAGCCTGACATCACGCTGAGGCTGACATTGGATAGAGTGCTTGGACACGAATGGGTACGCGCGAGAAAGGAGAAGACCAACTTACTTGCTGGCAGGCTCGTTCATTCGGCACCACCCATTCACCCACAGGTTCAATTTTTTCCCTTCTATCCTTATATTATACAGGACGAGTCAATAAGAACTATTAACTAAAATAACTCGTTACCTTACGTACATTTACTTGCAACGCTTTTCTACGAAGTTGGCTACTATGAGCGTTTACGTGGATTTTGTACATGTAGGCGTTCTTTGCTTATTACGTGTGTACTCCGGGGGAAATATTTCAATAATTATTTCCAAATTAATTACAAAATTAAACAATATTTTGCTAGATTTTATGATTCGTAGTTAAAATACAACATGATTTATATAAAAGTTGTTTTTTCATACAATTAATAGATAACGACATGTTTAAGAAATAAGATCTTATTGACTCGGTTTGTATATTAGCTGTCCTTTACTCCGCCTTTTTCTCAAGTTTATACGAGGATCTCGTTTTAGCAACGATCGAACGTAATTTAAGGATGACGAGTGTGCATTTAATGTTATCGGAACTTGTTCGTTCCTCGTGTGTTTCAAACGAGCCTGCGTTAGATAAATCGGCACTCGTTTCCCGATACTCTTATCTCGTTACCGTCGTTATTAATAGTTTCTCGTTCGCGTTGGGTGTGCTGGTTGGACCTTTAAAATCGACGATCACGCGGTTGCTTAGCTTTTTAGAACAGAACATAGCATTTTTAGTGGTCATTGAAAGGATTGAATTATTCCTTTGCGACAGGTGAGCAACGGTGGTGGAACTATTGCAAGCTCTGCCGCCAGAACCGGAAATTTCGCTGCGTCCAAAGTTTTGCCCCCCTTCAAAAATTTGGAAAATCAAGGAAACACCGTGAAATCAGTCGATGCTTCTGGAAAATACATGCAACCGTCTATCGTGATCGAATGATGGCGTTAGTAATCAATTATATCTCATTCGCTCTTCGTTAACCAGACTATTACAAGTATGAGTATAATGTTTTTGATAACGTATAATTTTTAAATAAAGAAATCGACGATTTTTAATTTGTTTCTAATGTACGGTGAGAAACCTTCGCGTTTTTTTTTTGGAACCGTGTCTGAACTTTGATTCGTTAATAATTAATTAAGTTTATTGTACAACTATCGTCTACTAAACATACAAAACTATACTTTCTGGTTACAAGTACATATAACGTAATATCGTATATAGAGAATGTATAACGGTATAAGTATATATATATATATATTCTTTTTTTTTTAAATATATATATATATATGTATATGTATATATTCCTAAAGTAGGTTTCGTACACGAAGCGTGGAATGCGCGCGCACGCCCATACGCAACCTACATTAGAACGATAACAAATAATTTACACGATTTGATGTCTCGCAAGGTACGAGTCAATCTCGCTCGGTGTATAGCACCTTCATTATTTTAAATCGGAAATATAATATCTCCGTGCCGTGAGAGATCGACCGTCAAGCGTTAATCATGATTCTTTACGAATAAGAAAAGATTCTGACATTACATTCCGCAGTTCCCGCACGGACAATTCTCGGCATGAAGGTACGTACAAGACTAGACACTTACTGTATAAATAAATCGTGAATGATTTTTAGATAAAAAAATTTATCGTCGCGTAACAAGCGTCTAGTCGGGCCTTTTTCCTTTTTGTATTTTTCTGTCTTACGAAAAAAAAGAAAAGTGTAAAAATTGTGTTATACTTATCGAGTAAGTAAGACAGGCGTGTTATGATTTATCGTCTTCCCCGCGTCCGTGCACATTCGTGAGAATAAAAGAAACCACATTCGCTGTTCGTTATCCAATAACGTTAGTAACATTACGTAATAATTTTATGATGCGCGGTGCAACCTCTGCGGCGATTGCATTTTTACATGATTATCCCCTAAGAATTCGTTGATACCTCGTATGTATATATAAAAAACGATCGTTGCGCGTTCCGTGTCGAAGACGTTCCCATAATTCTGACGATTCTATACTCGCATTTTATTTACATCTAAAGCATATATTAAACGAGAGCTACTTGCGCCGTTACTCATGTTTCTTTACAAACGTCGACTGGCAACGTACGGGCGACAACAATTATCATCATAATCGTTCGGTGTTTGTTATCCACCGAAAGCAAATTTCCAAGATTCGCTGATTCACCTCAAAGCCAGCCACCCGTTAATTTGTGGAACATCTCCTCGTTCAACGTCTGATTTGCTTCTTTCGAGCGCATCGACAAGAATATGTAGCCACCTATGAACTCGTGAACGACCTTGCAATCGGCCGATTGACACTCGAAAATAATATTCTCCTCTTCGAACTGTACCATCATGTGTTTTACCTCCCAATTAACGTTCCATGCCTAGGACAAAGACAAACGGTCATTATTGATCTATTGATGTGAAAAAAGTGTGAATCTGTCGTTGAAGTAGATTGGAAGACGGATTCACCTTCATGGTATTATATCTCCACGTTTTCAAGTGATCTCCACTGTGAAGTTCCATTCGCATTAGCCTGTTATTGGCAATACCCAACAGTTCGTCCTTACTTTTACCGGTGAATCGTACGACGAAGAGAGATATACCATATTCCGGAAGCGATTGCCAGGCTTTGATGTAATTCAGCTTGGCCTCGACGAGAGGCAGATCCTTGACGTTCGCGTGCGCTTCTAAGATCCTTTGAACCAGCTTCGTAAAAATAGAATAAAGACGCGATTGAGAGGATTCGAATTTGTCACATATGTTGAAATAAAATTGAAATTCAATTTGACAGCATACACTTTTGAAAAGTGTGATCTTATGAAGAAGAAAAAAAAAAAAAAAAACATTCTTACCTTTCCTTTAAACCTTTTAACAAATCTTGGCGCAACATAGTCCTCGGGTGTAATGTCCAACGAGCTTGGATTTATCGCCGGTGCCGGTGCCGGTCTCTGAAGTTGCAAGAAAGCTATGATGCTGTTCACCTCGGTTTCGTAAGAGGAATCCGCGAGCGTGCGACCTTTCGCCGCTAATCTGCACGCGGCCATCCACTTTGCGTATTGCTGTTCCTGATATGGCGAACATAGAAAAAACGAGTAGCATGTATCCTTTGGTATCAATGACCCAGAAAACGATCATCAGATAATATCCAACATTTCTCGAGTCTAATTTCCCAACTCTTGCCTCGTAAAATGAAACTACCGTCATAATATCTCTCCAAGTACCTCTACCCTTATAAGTAGACGTATCATCGTGATCATACAACTTACGGTATCGCATCTGATCCACATTTCGGTCATGCCCTCGGCGCTGGGCACCTCCAATCTTATCCCGTAGCGACCCTGAGAAAGATGAACGTCCGGCGTGACCTCGCAGCCTCGCAAATTAATGACGTACGCCGGGGACTCCGAACCGGTGGTCTCCTCCCTCGTCTTGTACAGTCTCAGCTGTAAATCCCTGCACGTGAACCAGTATCGTTTGAACGCCTTCAAGGTGAAACGCTTTGGCTTAAAGAAACGCAGGTAGTCGCAGAGCTCCGGCACCTGCGTGATGTCGCTCGGACCGTTGTTGATGTTGCTACCCTCGAGGGTGACCTGAAGGTCCGTCAAAGCAGCGTCTATATCGTCCTCGACCGGGGACGAGGCACCGTTGCTCTCGTAGTTCGATTGTGGCTCGCTCGCTTGAAGGTTCACTTGCACCTACGACGAACAAGATTTTTATTGCCTTCCTTTTTTCGTGGATTGAATTATCGTAACATAATTCCTGCTTAATTATATGAACACATTCGTATCCAGGACGCAGCCGAGAAAAAAAGAGATATTTCTTGTCGCGTAAATACGCGTTGGTACGATCGTACCTCACGATCTAGCGGAACCGCTGACGAATGTTTAGACTGCGAAAATAACCGAGAACGTTTCTAAGCTCGCCGTGCCGCCGGATAATTCGAAAAGATGCGATCCGATGCGAGCAAAAAAGTTATAGGAAATTTATAGTCGTGAGAATTTACGAGGAAAAAAACATCGAACGTTTTCGGAAAATCTTCGCTGGCTGAGCTTCGAGGAAGCGATCTCTCTCGATCACCACGGTACCCGACCATTAGTAACGTGCCGCAGCTGAAAAAGCAAAGCAAAGGAAAGGAGGAGGAAAGGTCCTGGCCGAAAGAAGGAAGACGCGTTAAGAACGTTTCTATAGGTACCTGAAGAGCAGCGAACATGAGCATTTCCTCTTCTGTACAGTCGATCTCCTCGGCTAGGAGTTGCCATTTGGCTTGCTCGTAAATCATGTTGATTCTGACGGCATCGGTCTTCGGGTTCAGGTCGTAGAACGAATAGAACTTGAATTTCAGCCTGAGAGTGTCAAATTCACGTATACCCTGTTCCATGATCGAGAGAGAGGAATCGAGCCAGGCAACGTTCATTCTCGCACGCTCGACGAGGCTCTTCGGTCTGATCAACTTCGAGCGCACTTCCGGTGAAATCGAGGCCGGACTTTGAGCCAAGGATTCCGATAGGCCACCGTTCAACGCTTCGAGACTCATCGTGCTGTTGTTTGCGTTGAACGAGCCCGTGCTACCGAAACCCGACGAATTGTTGTTCCTTTTCCACGTACTGGTGTGCTGAATCTGCAAGAACAACGTAGGTACTTTACAAACCTTAAAACATACAATTCGAGACTCTTAATTATTTCTTTTTTCTGAGTCGATTAGAAATCGTCCGATTAGGCACGATCCTCTTTTGGCACGGACGGGAATCTAACGAACGTGACCGTCGTGATTAACCAACTCATATTAGTTTGTATTTCGTAAAGAAACGTTTGAATGAAATTTATGAGAAGTCGCATAGCTCGTTCGGAGCAGGCCAACGTAACGACCACACGATGACACTCTCGTACACGAACCCACGTATCACGAATGTTATCTCAACGGAGACACAGAGTCGTAAAGCTCCGATAATTGATTTCGCGCCTCTACTCACCGATACCGGCGAACTGATGGGTGTGCTGTGATTTCTATTACTGGGTGTCACCGGGGCGCACATGAAGGGGCTGCTCTGGTCGAGGCTCCCGGTCGATCCTCTGGGACTTTGACTCGCTGGGATAAAGGTATTCGTGTCCGCCGGCACGTTCCACTGACCGTTCTTGGGATTCTCGATCTTTTTCTTCGATGGTAAATCTTTCAGATTGTACTTTAAGTGACAGGGTTCTAGCGGTTTACAGAAGGACAGTTCCTCGGGATGTCTGATGCCTGTATAACGAAATTTTCATTAATTACACTGATTCTTTCCTCAAGATTATGTTAACATTACTCGATAAAGATGGCAGACTTGCCTAGTTCTTTGCAGAGATTTATCACAGCATTGAACGTCTTGACAGAGAAATCAACCCTGCAATCCAAGCAGCGCATATCAGGTAACTGCACTCGAAGGGTTTTGTGCATCGGTGTGAAATGCAGGAGCGCATCAGCCGCGACTCCGTACTGATCCAGCGTGCTTCTCGTTCTCGTAAGCCAGTGATTCCGTGCTGGCCACCATAATGCGTGATCCGACCAGTCCATTGCAATGTCTGAAATTCACATAACGAAAACTGCATTTTTGCCATCCGTAAATAAATTTAACGAATACATTGAAAAGAAAGTTAATCGATTTCGGCTGGGCTCCGAATGGCATATTCAAGAGGGTTCGCTGTATTACGCTATAATACAAGAATATTTCATCGAAATGCGAAAGACACGACGAAAATAAAATGGCTCGCCGTCTCTCCACCCTTTCGGCATTTCTCGCATTTTCTTTTCCCGTCCGTCGCATTGCACGGACGATTTGTTCGAAAGAAGAAACTACGGGCGGGCCGCCCCTCGTAAAGAAGAAGACGAAGACACGGGGTGGTGGTGGGTCTCCTCGTTCTATTGGTAGTTGGGTTGATGTCGTCGGGCGATTCAAAGGTTTCTTTCTTTCCGTCGTCTCATACGAAACTATGTAAAAAAACGATCAGGTTCGTTCTAACGAGGATCCCGCCCCCCTTTCTGCTTTCCACCGCAAGACTTTTTTTCTACTCTGAAATAACTCGTCCATTCGTTTCAAATATGAACGAATTCTTTGGAGAAAGTGAAATGAAATGAATCTGTGCCAAGACATTTGCAGGCATTTATGCTAAAAGAATCTTTCCGCATGAATTTGTACCTACATTAAAAGATATCCTCTTTGTACAAGGAAAAACATTGTCTTCCACTTTACGGCATAGCAAGAAAATTTTTCTTTACAAGACCGTCACTATGAAGGGAAAGAAAAAGAGTGGAGAGAACGTGAGAAGCACAAAACGACGATTATTTGTCTTTCCACGAGACGTACAACGTACCTATCCCCCGGGTGATAGGAGCCAGTTAAAAGAAGCGACCCTCGGCGGGGAACACAAAGGGCTCGCCGAGAAAGAAAGAGTGACAGAGCAAAAAGGGATGTGAAAGAGGCTCGAGGATATGGGGGTAGGTATAATTATTTGTTTTACGTTTAATGAGTTCCCAAGAAACACCTCTATAGTTTATTTCCTCAAACGAAAGGACGAGGCACGTGCAAACGAATCCCGAGTTACCTACGAGTTACGATCTTCTATTTGATAAACGGAAAAGAGCATTCCGCGAGAACATTCCATCGTCATCGTCGCCCACCTCCTCTCACCATATTTATCGTGATAGCCTACGTAAGAAGTGTACCGAGCGTACGACTAACATGCTTTCACGGGACCGTTATGTCTTCTACGTTACAACGCAACGAAGAAGCGTCTTTGTGCGTGCACGTAATCCTCTCACGAAGAAGCAGAAGAAGAAGAGTGCTTCCCCATAGGCAGCACGAGCAGCACGATTGTGCAGCTGCGCTCTATAAATATCTCGCACGTTTTAGGCCGGCCAAGCTCGCCGACCGCGAGGTTAACCGCTTGTTTTCAGGGACCGGAGACCCTAAAATCCGCCTTCTTTCGCCCGCCATTGATCAGAGAAAGAGTGGGAGACCAGCTCCGAATGATGTCACGATTCCTCATCCAAAAGAATACGATCGAAATAAAAAGAACTATTCTACGTCGCTAATAATTTCTCCCACTTTTTTCCTGCTATTGATATCTTTCTTCCGATCGTTTGATTTTTTTTTTCCTTCGGGTTAAAACAAAAATTAAGAAAAAGAACCGATCCGTTCGTATTCATTTTCAAATAAACCGACCCCACCCCCTCTTTCTCTCTCTCTTCATTGGGTCCTCGCTATCTTCCCGGACGATGTCAAACGATTATTTATTTACGCAACGAGTCGTTCTCCTCGATAACAGAATTAAAATGGCGACCGTATGAAGTAACTTCAGTCAGACGAAACGAGATCCTATAAATAATTATTACTTTATCGGCAAAAGCGATTCGACGCCAAAGCTCCCTTTCATCCTCAAAGGAAAACTGCGCAAAACGTGATCGTAGTAGATGAATGTAGTAGAGTTCTTGGAAACGATCGTAGATACATCCATACCGTAGGACGATTCGATTCGCGAAGCGTTACGAATTATGGCCGCTCGTTATAAATCGTTACGTATGCGTTTCGTATCGCGTGCACGCGTGCCTCCGCGCGGCCTACTTTACTTCGAGTTTATCACGATATTTTCTGACATCGGCTATATCCTTCGCTGTTTCCATCTCTCTTTCTCTCTTCTCTTTTCCGTTCTCCTCTTCCTCCATCCGATTTTATAATCTCTCGTTAAGCCACGGAGCTTATGACGCACTAAACGCTTTTAGCCGGCTCGAACACGCAAAGCTCACGCCTAGCTCTTTTGCATACGGTCTCTACGTACTATCGTTTACACCTTCGTTCTCCTTTTATTTCGATGCACCTGTCTCCTATCGCGTGAATCGATGCGATACCGAGACATTTATGGCGGTGATAAGGTCAGAAGTTAATTTGGACGAATGTTTTACATATCATTTTTGTACGAAACGATTGCTACTATATAAATTTTAACCATGTTTTTCGTTACTTGTAATCTCCTTGCCTTTTTAGATATCCTTCTTGTTCTCAATTTGTGATAAATTTATGAAAACCGCGAAGCTATCCGGAAACCGCGAAAAGGAAACCACTTTTCTACGTTTTTACGGAAGTAAACGAAGTTCTACAAGCGTAGAAAACACAAGATACAGATTTAGCACAAAAGAATTTAAAACTGCTTGCACGAATATTTACATCGGAGTCCTGGACCCGCGTGAGAGAGGTGCACCGAAATAGATCGACGCGTTCCGAGGCGTCGAAACGTGTTCGCTTGGTATATACATGCATACACTTTAGCATCGGGAAATCGTTTACTTCTCGCGTTCCGTTAGCTGAGCCTTCCTGCTGGCTTTTAAAACACGTCGATGTCAATTGGCGAGACAGGACACCACGCGTTCTTATGGCATCATTTTCACGATCGTTATTACCAGGTCTAATATTCTTGCTGGATGCCAGACTCGTCAGTCAGGCCAATCGATAATTTAATCATCGTCAAAAAAAAAATATCACTAGCTCATACTTCATTGTTAAAGTGATTGCCCTTTTAATTTTAGAATAAACGATTCTATTCCATCCACAACGTCGTGTACCATATTTTTGGTAGGAACGTGTTGATCTCTTGTTTCTGGTCCAGATCACCGAGCACGAGCCACACTCGAACGTGTCGCTTGACGATTTTCAGAAGCCCTTCGTGGAAAATGAAAACAAACGGTAGTAGCGTTAACGACGACTTTAAAGGATTGAACGAAGGGAGTTCATTGCTGGTATCTTCGCGTCGGATGTTTACGAAGGATCTGTTTCAGAGTCGAAGAAACAAACGTCGAGCTTACACGCGATCGCGTCGGAGTAAGTAAAAGAGATGGGTGTCCCAGTTGAAGCGACCTTGCGCGTTACCGTACGAGATGAAAACGAAGAGGCACGAAATAACGTCGTATTATTACGTTGATCGTTTCGCGAGTCACCTAACATTTTTATTAATATTAATTTCAAATAATACATAAATACGTTCTAAAAAGATTTCTCGATCTATTAATGAGAACCAAAGAACATTGAGATCGACAATGGGCTATCGTTGGCCTCGATAGTGTGTCACCGTGCCGCACCTAGAGGTTAATATCCTCAATGGTTGGATGGATCGATCGATCGATCGAAGGAGTCGTCGTTATGTAAGCTACGAAGAACACTTTCTTCCCGATTTCGAGCACGTCCAGATTCGGTACCTACATCCGTTTGTAATCCCACTTCCGGCACGTTCATCGAGTCCACGAGTTTCTAACTAGGCGACGTTTTCAACGAGTTGGAAACATCGAATAAAAGAGAAAGAACGAACCCGTTTTTTACGTCAAGCTTTCAAAGTTTCATGCGAGCAGTGTCGTAAATTTCTGAAGTTGTAGCTCGTGATTTCGAAGTTATGAGAAATGTATGACATCATTTTTTTAAATATTTGTTCGTTCGATTGGAAAGAAAAAGTATCAAATACTCAAGATATAAACGTTACGAAACATTTTTAAACGATGTACTCGTATCTAAAAAAGTAATATCGTTCGACAATTTTTATATGGCGCAAAAATTAAAAAAAATGAACATTCCAAGAGCATAAGCATAGATTCGACGTGACGCTTCGTAGGTCAAACCACGAAACCAGCGGAAGTACCGTTACGATATAATAATACGCGCAATAATGGAGGCGCAAAGCAAAGGATCAACGACAATGGCACGCGTATCTACAAAAGCCACATGCGACGTATGTAGGTATGTACTACGTGTTTGGCACACCCGGTAGACGAAACCTTCGCGAATTGTCGTCGCATTTGGAAAACGAGCTGGAAGGGTTCCTGACGAGCGTCGAAAAACGATAAGCTCAGTTTAATTGCTTACCCCGAACGCGAAGCCACCTCGTTCCACGCAATAAAGCTGCTCTCGAAGAAGAACCTAATTGGATCCTGAGACTTTCCGATCGACTCTCGAATTAACGGTACAAACTCGTGAAATGCTGAAAGAGAGGAACCCTTGGAAACGGATTAAAACGTCCAATTTCCTTCTCAAGAGTTTGTAACAGTTCTACACCTCCGTTTTGTACTATTCGATCAAAAGAAGTATCAATTTAATCTAATTTCTTATTGTACAGATTTATCTGATTACATTTTTCTTTCTTTTATGAAAACTGCAATCAGAGTAGCGGAAAAAAAGAGAGAATATTCATGTGGAATAAAGTTTTCGTGACGCGATAAGCCGTTTACGCTCTATAGGGAAAAATCAAACCTAACGGAAGGACTATCGATTGGCTTCTCGAACGAGGAACGCAACGAAACGCCGAAGAGCGAGAGCCGATAGAGAGCGAAGTGCGTGCGGTACAATGGACGGGCGTTCTCCTACGTAAAACTTTGAATAATTACTTGGCATCGCCCCTGTGCGATCCTGCGAAAGGAAGGCCGCCGGTGTATTGTCTATTGTCTACCTACCGGTAGAAGGAAGGGTGGGACTGACTGGTGATGGTAGGTGAAAGAAAACGGCGTATCTAGCAACCAGAAAGAGAGAGAGAGAGAGAGAGAGCGAACGAGGAGGGCCTGTATACGTGGATAGGGTGGCAAAGGGGGCGGTGGCAAAAGGGGTGGTTATGCTGCGAGTACTCGGCACTCCTTGTCAAAGTGCCCCTTTACGATTCTTTCTTTCCTTTATCTCTCCTCTCCCTCGCTTGTTCACTCTCTCTTTCTTTTTTCTCTCTTTTTCTCTCTCACTCTCTTCGAGTTCTTCGTCTTGCTCGAGTCTTTCCCTCGCTCTCTCGAGCAGATTCGAGGATCACCAAGGGCCGGCGACCCTCCACGCGGAAGAGGAAAGCCAGAAACCCGAGTCTGGAATCCGGCTGACGAAGTTCCTTTGATTTCTCGGCCGATTAAGTGGACCTTTGCCTCCTCTGTCCCTCTACCCCTCCCGTTTCTTCGTCTTCCCATCTTCGGTAGCAAAGGGAGAACTTCCAATTGGGGTGGCAATTAAATCGAAGCATCGTGGGAGAACGATGAATACGGGTATTCGTGATCTATGTACGGTGATATGTATGTATGTATCTGCACGAGTAGTGGGTCTTCGAACGATTTTTCAGTCGAGTGCACTCGAGTCTTTCCGATGATGTCACTTCTTCTTTTTTTTTAATATGAGTGTCCTCGACAAGTCGGGCGTTTCCTTTTTTATCGAACATTTATTTTTTTTTTTGATGAAACCCTTAGACAATTTATATTATATGCTACTAACGGTAGCGAAAGTAGTTTGAATCATAAGCATATAAAAAAAAATTGCTTATCAATTAATTGGATCATTTTTATAATCACAAGTTCCTATGCACCTAATTAAGTATTGCAGCGACTCGATCAAAGCAACCTAAACCGATATAATTACAAAATTTCATTTTACATGTCATAATAAAAAGTCAGATAGTCCTCCAATCCTTCGATAAATTGAGTATATTGCTTATCATCGTTATCAACGATATCGTTGACGTTATTCTCCACGCGCAACGAACAGGTAACGCGCCCGGCACATCGATGATGTACCTTCTATGGTGCACCAATGAATATGTATGCTCGGACTCCGCTTGCGAGTCAAGGTCGTAACTGTTTCCGTTGGACGGTACGGTACGGTGCGACGACACGACGACGCGCGTAAAGAGCTTTTAATTTCGCCCACGAGCCACTTTGTAAAGGAACTCCACTACTCCCTGCATTCTTCGTTAATTATATTGATCGGTGGTCAGTTGTGCGGAACGAACGAAGAAAACCGAGCTAAGCTCGCGTAGGTCGATCTACGAAATTCATTAAAGTCTGCTTCAATTAAGAACGATAGTTATGGCAAACATTATTGAGCCGGGGAACGAAGAAAATTTGTCTTTTAGATAAAATATTTGTCTGTTCGTTCGTATGGGTGATCCCCATATAAGATTATCGTAAGCGAGAATATGGCTTGAAAAAAATGACAGGACGCTTTCTATCACATTGTTTCAATGGAACACGATAATCTCGAGTTTACAGAATCTCGCTTGGAATTCCGGTAGTTGAGCTAAGAATTCTGGAGGCATGCGAGCAAGGCAATGCCAAATGTTCGAGACACTCCCACGGGGATCGTGCCTAACAATGTATAGTCGCGATCTAACGAGAGAGAGAGAGAGGGCGGGGGGTGAGGGAGGAAAGGCAAAATAGAGAAAGGGATGAGAGTGGACAGAGAAGAAGACGCGCGAGTGAAGTTTCTTAATGCGAGGGAAAGTGAAATTACTTTTTGAAAGAGAATTTACAAAATAATATAGAAAAGATATGCAAAATTAGCGAGAACGAACTCGGGGCACGAGAAAAGCAAAATTGTAGGAGTTAGAATCGAGGAAGGAAGAAGTCACGAGATAAAGATCGAACGTCCGGGGTTAAAGGGGTCATCGACTTGCCGATTGCCCGAATAGATAAACGAATTTTAAGGAATTCGAGGAGAGCGTGGGATGAGCTATACCCTGCTGCTCCTACTACGTAGTATATACACAACGCATGCTGGAAATATCATGCTGCGAATTAGGGTCAGAATGTAAAGAGAAAATAGCGAGCGGGTTGTTCTCCCTTTTGGTGAAATCAATGTACGCCTTTGGGGTCTATCGATCGCTAGAAAATCGATGGGAGGATCGCCGTATCAAAGGAAGGCTTGTACTCGTTCCCAAAGCTTGAAAGGCTGGGCAAAGGATGGAGTCTATACATTATCGCGATACCCACCCTTGTTTCCTCGAATTTCGATCGGGACACGCGACGCGAATATTTTTCCTTCATTTTTTTCTTCTTATGAAAAGACTATGAAACAAAAAGAAAAAACAGGAAAGTTGAGAACCCGTGTTGCGTTTTGTGGGAAATTTATTAGCCATACATAGGTACCAAAGCGAGGTTTATTCTTTCGTTTATTTCTAAACTTTGTTTAGTATCGCTAATAATAGGATTTATTAAGATCAATAAAAATGGGACAAACCGATGGATTTGTGAAATAATACGGCAAACTCCAAAAATATCCGATCGAAGCACGAAAGCGTCTCTCTTGACTGCTCTTTGGCAATATTCCCAGGCGAGTGGCAATATTAGCGTCTCCGACCGGTATCATAATTTTTTTTCCGAACGTAGCGTCTGTCTAATCGTTACGAGGAACTCGTCCGACTTTACGCACTAACAATTACGATCTCGTGGAAAGATCGTGCTCAATGAGGGCTAGCTTGCTCGGCGAGCGTATCGAGGACACGTTGACTCCGACGATGAGCGGAGGCGTAGGTGAAATTCTAGGAGCGTCGGTAGGACATCGCAAGAGGAAGAAGAGAGAGAAAGAGTGAGGAGGGTATCGATTTCGTTGGCTTTTACTCGAACGAGGGCAAATACGTGGTGTATGCGGGCTACTCTTCTTCTTCTTCTTCGCGCAGTACGAAATCGCTCGTTTTAGTAGCAGCGGACATCGCTCTAACTCAATGACGTCACTTTTAGGAGGAGCCATTGATTTAAATCCGTCTGTAAACTGCACGTGGATTTTATGAGGTCGGGGAACATAACGAGGACCACGCTGCCGTGCGGATCTAACAACGCGAATCTTTCGTAAGAGCGTCAAATTTCCGCTTCTTCTTCTTCCGTTGAAAACGAGTTACGTCACGACTCGAAGCGTCTGAAGACTCACACACGTGTACGTATATGTATCGTACGGTTGGCTAAGAAAGTATTTTTACACTTTTTGAAAACCAATAACATTGTTTTTAAATGAACAAAGTGTTCTACGATTGTGAAGTTCGTACTTAAAATAAATAAATCACGAGCAAAGAAAAGTTATGTGCGTAAAAAAGGTGCAGTTGAAATCAAATAATGTACATACATCGATCCTATCTAACGAGCACCTATCGATTACGTGTAACAAGCATTCACCAATGTACTCCTTATCTCGTTAGCTTCTGGATTAGAATTAATTAGATCGGACGGAATTCTTGTTGGATCGAATAATGTCTGGTAAACGTGCCAAGCATCTCTCCTATCATCGCAGTCATCGGAATTCATAGTCGGCACGTGCTCTCACGATCGAAGAAGAGTCATTAGCAAATAACTCAACGGACATAGAGTAACTATGCGTCAAGTTAATTAATTTACGAGCGACCGCGTATCTTTATTCTTTACATCATTGTAACCTATATATTCCAGTACCTAAGATATACAATAATTGACCATGAACTAGAACAAATTGAGAAGAGGCAATAGATTGGAACAAATGATCGCTAGGTTATTAGAATTAGATTATGTTTTATTATTTCTTAGATTAGAAAACACGATGGCCATAGAGAAGAAAGAGAAAAATGAGTTGTGCAAAAATGTGAAGATTTCCCAGCGCGTGTTTGTTTAACGTCGCGTCGGCCTCTTGACTTCCTCTTAATGAGAGAAATTAATTCGCGTGCGAAATGGTTAACAAGCAAGGCCCTAGGAAGACTCATCCTTTGTGCGTCGTAAAACGTACACCATTCGTAAGGTTCGCCCTTTTTCGATCCAGGGTTAGTTTTCCCTTCCCTCTCTTTCTCACTTTCTTCGTTTTAGTCCTCCTTTCTTTTCTTTCACGTGTAACGTCGTCGCTCAGGGGTGAAACACGCTCGGTGGGTAGTATAGCGCCACGGGTGTTTTTGTACCTCGTAATCGTTCGATTTGCATCCCTCGTTATTCCTGTTCACCCTGGTTCACGCACGCCTTCATGGTGTAATTCTTTTCGCTCCGGTGCGGATAACCTCTAGCGATACCGCGATAAACGAAAATCGGCCAACCACCATCGGTTCTACTACCCCTTCTCATTTCCTTTTTCCATCCTTCTATCGAGAAATTATACGGAATCGCTCGGGAGAGCTAAAGATATACGAGCTTCGATGGGTTTGTCATAATCCTGGGGAAGGTTCGCGCAGAGAAATAAAGAGCGTCACGGATTCATCTTACATTTACAAGTATCGAAGATTTGAAGAAAGTGAACAAACAAAATATTGAATAACTATAGAACATAAGTAGCTTTGTTACTATAAACTGATTATACGATTACCATCGTTATTAATAACTAAGTTTACTTTAACGAGATCTCGTCGATGAATTGCCGGATAAACAGCGTCCGGACATGCTGGAAAGGATGAGGAGGAGAAAAGACATAGGGATAGAAAGAAGATAGGAGAAGAGGGAGCGGGGATTGGTGCAATTAGTCGTTCCACGGGAAACGCATGCGGTAATGAGACACGGCCGGTCGCTACTTCCGGAATCGTTGTGTTCTATACGAACGCGCGCGCGCTCTCTCAAATACGGCTATTCCGCGTGAGGTTATTCGCTCCTCTTTTCTGCGTTCTTCATCTCATCGCGAGACAGAAGAAAAATAGCAAAAGTGCCCTTTTTTTATCCACGATATCTCCATTTATGCACGGTACAACCTTACGGCACCTCTTCGCATTGTTTGCTCGAGGTAAAAGAGAGAATCTTTCCGGTAAATCTGGTATACATAGTTTCACAATCCACGTTCTATTCTCCATTTGACAAATAAATTAAATCAATTGATCAATGTCCCAAAGTATTCGAAAATATATTCGCGTTTTAAAATCAAACGCAAGATTCACGGCTGGAGGTAAATACTTTTATTCGAGATACAAATTGCAATGAATCGATCGAATGATTTATTACTTCCCATAGATAGATAAGACAGACGATTAAAATATACGAGAGGGTTGTAAATAGTTTCGAACGGCGAGGATAGAAGAGGAGTCGTGGCGTTCGATCGGTCGTAAAGTTCGACGGCGATTATCGCGGAAACGAAGCGCGACGACGACGGGCTACGTCGATATCTACTACGTGCTATGCATGTGCATACAAGTGTACGGCCATGCCGTTTACACGATAGATACTCGTGTACGTGTATGTACGAATACGTGTAGGATATGCAAGGATCCCGGACGCCTTATCGCTGGTGCGTGCACATTCTTAGCTTTCCGCGTTCGTGAGTATCGCTAGACTGTTTCCGCTCACGCCTAGGATCGCCTCTCTTTCTTTTTATCCTTATGTCCGTGACGCTTCTCTTCCGGTTTGCGAAAAATCTTTCGCGATACGATACCATTCGATTACCATCGAATTTTAAACGTGATTTCGTGTAAAAACCTAATCGTAGAACGTCTTTAGATTGGTATAAAGTTCAACTTCTTAGCAATACATGGACATTTTTCCGCTTACATTGGGAAGTTTTTAACACGTTTTTTTTTCAATTTCAAGTAAACGAGTTTTTTGGGACAACTTGCCCCGCTGCGGGGTAATTCTCACACCATGGGGCAAGTTTTCCAAGGAAAAATCCTGATGTATGCATCATGATTTTTGCCAAAATGGACACCATCGCCGATTTCAATGTTTAATGACTTATTCTAAAGATAAAAGCATGCAGAATAATGTTCCGTTGTCCGTTTTCCGATATCGCTGCGGAGTGATGAGAAATAAATTTTTTAAGTGTTGGAGTATGGGTCGTTTTCAAGAGAAAAAGTGCTGTAACTATTAAACCAGCCATCATATCGAAGCCGCACTGCCAGATTCGTAAATTAGAGACTTTCTTCTTTCGAACGAGTATTTGATCGGACAAATCCGAGATGCTTCGATTTTTGACAAAAATCCTGACCTATGCATCATGATTTTTGCCAAAATGGTCACCACCGCCGATTTCAATGTTTAATGGCTCATTTTAAAGATAAAAGCATGCGGAATAATGTTCCGTTGTCCGTTTTTCGATATCGTTAAGCAATGATGAGAAATTAATCTTTTAAGTGTCGGAGTATGGGTCTTTTTCGAGCTTAAAACTGCTGTATTTTTCGAACCAGCCATCCTATCGAAACGCGACTTGCATTTTCGTAAAGAGGAGACTTTTCTCTTTCGAACGAGTATTTGATCGGGCAAATTCGAGATGCATCGATTTTTGACAAAAATCCTGACCTATGTTTAATGGCCCATTTAAAGAAAAAAGCATGCAGAATACTGTCCCGTTGTCCGTTTGTCGATATCGTTACGCAATGATGAGATATTAATCTTTTAAGTGTCTTTTAAGACCCTCTTAATCGAAAGATCGCTCGCGTCCTCCGCATTCGACCTACCCGTTCAAATGGTTGGCGGATTCAAAGTGCGCGCGCTGTTCTAATACTTCTAATCAGGTGCGCGCCCGCGCGCGCACTTAAGCTTTTCAATAGGATCGAGAGATAACGATCGGAAAAGTATCTATCTGGCCGCGATCGATACGCGAGAGTGACGCTCGTATCGCGTGGTACGTCGACGCGCGTTCGTAAGTGAATTCTAAACACCATGAATGGAGACGAAGGCGTCCAAGTGAATGGAAAGCGAGAAGCGAGTTTCGCCTACGCGTTCTCCTCGAGACCGTTCCAACACTCGGAGAGACCATACATGAATATATGTGTGTAAGTATGCATCTCATAGCTGTCTATGCAACTAAGCACTCTTGTGGTTCTGTATATATGTAGTCTCGAGCTGGGTATATATACCCAAAGATGATGCTGTCGAACTTTCTTCCTAAATTTTGTTTAAAGATCACTAAAAAAATGTATTTACGCGAGATAGTAATTGCTGGTAGAGTAGGGACCTATCGTACTGACACATGTATATTTTATAATTATGTGAAAAATAGCTCATTTAATATCTTAAAAGGAAAAGCTAGGAAATTTGTATGCGATTATTAAGTAATATATACCATGATTGAAAATTAGAATGCTTTGTTAAGAAATTAAATATCAGAGAGAGAGAGAGCAGGGCCGGCGCGACCTTTCGCGGGGCCGGGTTCAAAAAGGTTCAGCGGGGCCAGAATGGACACTCAAATCTAACAGGCATCTGGCGTAAATGATGGTATAGATTTAAGAAGATTTAGAATTAATCAAAGGCGGCTCCCAATCGGGGAATCTCCGACTTTTATTAACGCTGCCCGGATCCGAAATCGATGAGCAAAAAAAAAAAGGTTCCTGGATCGGTCCTCCATTGTACGGGGTGCGAACGGTTATGAAAACCGATTTTTTGAAAATTGAAGCGGGGGGG
The DNA here is from genome assembly GCA_916049575.1 of Ancistrocerus nigricornis. Classification (NCBI taxonomy): domain Eukaryota; kingdom Metazoa; phylum Arthropoda; class Insecta; order Hymenoptera; family Vespidae; genus Ancistrocerus; species Ancistrocerus nigricornis. Next base: position 694,431 of record OU696665.1, read on the forward strand.
TGGGGTAAGTATCCGCGGGGCCCCTCGAAGCGCGGGGCCGGGTTCGGGGGAACGCGCTGAACCTGCCTTGCACCGGCTCTGAGAGAGAGACTCGGGTAAAAGTAAATCCGACAGGTGAGCTACGTGCGTTTATGTTTCGGTGAAATAAACTTGATAAGATAAAGACGAGTCGAGGATAATAATATGCAGGCAATAATATTAGCACAGCTAGATAACCCTCTCGTTTTACGTTCTCTCCTCTCGTACAGAAAGAAAGAAGCGTGAATTAGAAATCGTCAACGTTTAAAAATTCGATACTTCTAACATGAATCATTGGCGACTTCCTATATTTCTCATTGTTCGCAAATTTAATTACCACCGGAAGTTGATCGGAAACGATCGTTCGATGCCTTCTCGCCGACCGGATATTCGTTCCGATCGTTGATATCTATTTTTTAAAAAAACCTTTTCACGTTAAATGACATTTTAACGTAAACTCCCGTGGACCGTGTAAAAAATAATGAAATCCACATAGATTAACGAGATTGGAAAGCATTATAATTTCATTATAATTTTTGCCTGCAAACATGATCTTCTAGTCAACAAATTAAATTCCATATAAAATGTGAAAAATGAGTTTTGTAATCACCCAGAAAGAATGTAAACCTCTCGTAGAAGTATATAAAATATCGTGGATCACGTTCCATGGTCCAGCAGGAGAAAATCTCGCGGGAAGCTTGTTTTAAGCCCTTAAGGAATGTCGAGTACCGTCGTTAAATATATCTCGAGATGCGAGGGAGCGGAGTAGCGCGAGGCGCGTGCGTTTATCGCTCGTAATACTCGTTAATTCGAGCGAACCGTGGAACGAAGTTAATTGGAATTGTTTTAGTTGGCAAAACTACTCAGTTTGCCTTTACTCTTTCTCTTTCCTTCCATCTCAATCTAGAGAGGGAGAGAGTGAAACATAATCGAATAGTTACATACATCGATGCTCCTGCTGTGCGTGACTCATGCATAAAACTAAAAAAGCTAAACGTTTCTTCTCTCTTCCTCTTTCACTGGATTTACACCTTTCAGATTGCATCGCGAGGTGAAGGTCGGCCACAGCTTTCTATGCGCAAAGAGAAGGTAACTGGGAATGTATAAATCTATATCTCGTATGTGTCTATGTACATACAAGTCGATTACATCTATTCTATTAAAAATCAATAATAAATATTACGATTTTCCAAGTTTTTCGTCTAGTTCGTACTATAAATTGTACGTATAATATATCAGAGTTTACGTGCATTCATTATTCGTCGATAACTCAAACCTAGTAGGTAGATATACTAAATTTTTAATTTATTCTTTCTTCGTTCGTTCTTTCCTTTTGTTTCACTCCGTAACCGAAAAGTAAGAACACGATACGCTTGATGTCGGCTAAGGAAGCCGATTGGATCTCTCCTAAGAAGCTTACACACCGGATTATAATTATTTCGAAGCGCTTTTAGGCTCACGCCGAAATGGCGGGAAGATTCGAAGCACGACCACGGCCGCAGACGGGGCAGATGTTTCGAGTGCGAGAAACAGGGCCATTCGAGAGTAGAAGATTCGCTGACGTCAGGGGCTATGTTTAAACCACGACGGCGGACGCATCTCGTACGAGTGCAAGCGAATGAACAACATGAAGAGTAAAAAGGAGAAGGAGAGAGAGAAGAAGGTGGAGAAGAGTACACGCGACACGCATTCTGCAGATATGAAGAAGAAGGTGGAGTGGTGGGGATTCGGTAGAAGAGGTTTGCACGTCCATGAGATCAGAGAAACGAACGCGGATGCCGTACTCGTAGCTCCTACCGGTCCTTTGCACAATGTTCCATTGTCTCTATCTCTCTCTCCTTCTTTTTACATGCTTTTTACTACTATCACGAGCTACTGCTCTCATATCTACTACTTTCTAGAATACACTTTTACACGCTGGATGCACCGAATGCGATACCCTGGTGACACATCGCGTAAAATTCTCTTTTTTATGTGCTCTTTGCCGAGATTTGGGTCAGCTTGAATTTTCCAGGAAAAAGTAGGTTCATCTAAGTCTTTTGGCTAACACTTTTGACGAAATTTGTCGCTTTATTTTCACGCAATCTCGACCGCGAGGTACGATACGATAGTAGGAAAAACATCGTTGCTTCGCATTCGCGGACGAATGATGATTAATAGGCTTCCTCGTTTTTTTGCTTTCGTGGCGTCAGGATGTCCGTTGAGCGAGTTCGAGTTCCATGATTTAACAGAAAGAAAGAATTCATCATATAAAGTGTGATTTCATAAGGGTGCCAGACCAGCGGAAAAATGCAACGGCGACCGTGAATCATCCGTCCTTCCTATCCATAATGGGATTTCGCCATCCGCGTAATATTATTCCGCTAATCCACGCGCGTTAGTCATTAATCATCGATCGCAATATTAGTTGCACGAGTTGCATGCAAAAAAGTGAACTTGAAACATAACGGGCTGTTACGTAATTTAAAATGAAGTATAATTTCATTTAATCGTCATCCTTGTCACGGTAAAACTCTGATAGAACGCAATAGAAATTATGTGACAGCTTAATAATAATAATACAATTTTTCTCAGTTTAATTTAATGATTTGGAGTCCATTGCTGGTGACGTAAAATAGTGGGAAGAGTGACTGAAGAAAGAAAAAGAAAAGACAAAGAAAAGAGAGAGAGAGGGGGGGAGAGAGAAAGAAGAGAAGAGGATGTTATTCATCTGATCGAGATCACGCGATGGTGTACTAAACCTTAAATAAACGAAATGTATGCGACAACCGTCCAAGACTTATTCGTATCTCCCCTTTTTCATTAATATACGCTCATGCGTCCATCTCAATTCGATCCATGAAACTGTGACAATGATAAAAACATTTCTCGAATATGTAGACATATATAGTATAAACGTATGCTCTAATAATTAACCTTTAGACTGCGGAGCGGTCGAAATACAAACGTGTCGATCCGTGCGGCGCTCGATATGATTTAGATTGTTGCAACGCCTTTCAGTGTTACACGCAGTCAAAAAATAAAAAATAATTGTTCAATAGTTAATACATTTTTCTTTCTAAATCTTTTATAAATAATCAATTAAATAGACTTGATTTCTACGATGTAAAAATAGTGACCACGATCATTATCGCAGGTTAAGAACGTTTTTAGCACTAATTAGGTACTAGTCGATCTAAATTTATCGGTTGATATAGTAATTATTTCAAGCGGTTACACTATCGAGAATGAAACGATCTATTTTACGAGATCGAACACAGACAGAGATTGGCGTCGTAGGGCCGACCCTCCGAGTGATTTCCTGGCCTAAAAAGTCCGACGTCGGATAACATACGACGAGAGCGAAATAACGAGATAAATTGCGAGGATGTCGGTAGTTACTTCATCGTATCAACTTGTCGGCTTACCGCTCGGCTAGCAATCGGCTTTTCGCGCGCGTGTCTACCTCATCGTGATAAATAGAGGCTTAGACGAATTCGCTCCCTCGATTACTTCGTTTCTGAAGTTTTCGAGTCTGACGGCCTAATATTTACCGAAAAATTTATTTTCATTAGTATGTACCTATATCGAAAAGCGAGTTGATTTACGAGCTGCAATCATTCGAACGAATCACAAAGGAACGTTTCCGTGAATGTGTTAAACGATCCGACTGAAAAATGACGAGAACGACCTTTAAAAATAACGAAGGTGGGGTTTCATAGTTGACTTCATCGTCGGTTGAAATTACTTGCGGACGTAGGATGTTCTTGAAAACTTTCCATTCGTGCAAGAAAAACATCGTTTGTTTTATTTCTTGTATTTTCTAATAAATTAAAAATCTAACTAGTCATTTATTCGTTGAAAGATACAAATGATCGATATCCATCATTCGATCGTTCATGATCGTGGCAGTGAAATGAACTATTTTGGTCATGCAATCGGATATCCGTTAAAAAAATATACAAGAAAACTTGTAGGACTTTACTCTTTCCGTAGAAAAAGAAAAATTCAACGAAAACGCTTTTTCGGTTTTATCCGTCGAAGATTACGTCGAGGTTTCCAACATAAAATGGAGATCTTTGCTATCCACGGCTCATTTGGGAACCTCCTCCTGGACTTATATGGCTCGCTGTTTGCCCGGTTTAACTGCGATAATGGACGTCGCTCGGTCAAGGTTTCGGACGAAGTTTGCGTCAGCTCTCTTCTGTCTCTCTCTCTCATCTCTCATGGACCGCAAGAATTACCGTTCCACGAGTTCGACTCTTTACGCGAGGACGACGACGTGTCGATAGGGGATTCGCGATTCCGTTACACTCGATTGAGTGCAAAAGAGACGATTAAATTCCCGTAATTGGAAGATGCAATTAAAAGCAAAGTTCAGTTTAAAATAAAAAAAAAGGCCTGATATCTGCTAACACTTTTTCTTAAACGTGTAGGCAGTTGGAACATCGAGCGATATTTATTTTTTGTCTTGAGAAGAAGAAAACATGTTACGGTGCAAGGATGAGTAATCTGCAGCCTAGTTTATTGTTATCCGCATTGATAATACAATATCCCACCAAACCTAGTTAGTCACATTTTTTTTTAATAAAATTTCTTTATAACTAGGGCTTTTTTGTATTAGCGCCCTCTGATCCAAAAAGTTAAAGGTCTTTTATAGTTTTTTTTTTTTCGTTTATCCCTATTGAAATACCTTTGACGAATAAAAACAAGGTCCCAAAAGAGATCGGTGCGTGTTAAAAGCTTTCGTCGAGCTATCTTTAAAGGCAGACCGGAGAGTAAGGCACGCGCAGTAATATCTTGGATATCGCGTTCGCTCGAAGGAAATAGAAGGAAAGTTATATTTACGGAATGGGATGCGGTTGGAACGAGCTGACGAAAAAGCTAATCGCGAGAGGGAGAGAAACAGAGAGAGAGAGAAAGAGAGAGTTTAGGGCAACCCACGCGAGAAGAGGGATTCGTGCGAACGTTAAAACGATATAGACGACGACCGCAAGCGGTTTTTTTTCCGCGATGCTCCCACGGGACGCGAAAGCTCCGGGTCTTCGTGAATCAGCCTTGAACGTTCTATGACTCACGATCGCGAATTAAAGATTTTCGTCTAGCCACGACTTTCTTGGAAAGTGGCCAACCTGTCGGATAAAAGAACTTTTATTTTACCGAAGGAGAAGAATGGCCGACGTTCTTTCGCTTTTGTTTCCCTTTTTTTCCTCGATCATCAAAGTTATCTTCCTCGATTTACATTTTCTAAGGCTAGTATTGTTTAGAGAATCGGTATACGTTCCGAGCAATGTATGACACACGCCGAAGCCACGGAACACTATAAGAAAACGCGTTCGCCGTTTTCCCAAAATAGCAAATACGCTAGTCGTCGTATAGGAAGTTCAAGAAAGCCGGTGCGAACGTGTTACCAGAGAAGAGAACGAAAGAGCAAGCGAGAGAAAATGAGAAGCGACTAATCCTCTTAAGGTCCTTCCAAGAAAGGATACTGCAAATGGGATTACCATGTTTTTAAAGCTCCATAAATCGACCGCGCGTTCTCCCACGTTTTGTTATTATTCTTTATCTTTCGTTTATTCTTTCACCATGAAAAATATCCTTATAAGACTTCGATGGAACATCCTCCCTTAGTACCTAGTCAAAATTAATAAAAAAAAATACCTCGTTGAACCATTTGCATCATTAATCCACCTACATTACGCGCAGACAGAAATAAAACGAATATGATCTCGAGATCGTATCTTTCGTACATTTGCATGATGCAAACGAATTAATCTCTTCGTGAACAAGTCCAAAACAAAAAAGAGTAGAAATGAACATTCTACGAATGGAAGAGTGACAAGTACCGTGCAACGCGAGTATATACACACACAGCGGTGGGTATAATTTATCGGAAAAGCGCGGACTGGAAGAAAAATCGACTCGATTCATCGCTAAATCCGGTAGCCTATGATTTTCTGCGTACGGTAGATCGTAGATCGTTGTTTCGACACGCTTCCCGCGAAGCGACTACGATTCGAACGTGTCTGAGCGTTTCTCTCGTTCTTTTTTCTTCCTCTTTTTTTTTTCTTTTTCTCCTACGCCAAATAAGAAGAGAAGAGATAAGTGTACGGTGCGACAAGCACGGATCCATCTATCTCGGCTCTTCAAGGTTTTCCTTCGATCTCAAGTTTTACGCTCCGACGAACCTCACGTTTCTCGATCGCTTGTGCTCTTCGTCGTCTTGTCCTTCTCCGATGAGAAAACCGTGCAAGCATATATGTATGTATACGTATGTACTCGATAATGACCGCGGCTTATCTACCCGATATTATGAATGACCCTTTCTCAGAACGATATTTCTGTTCTCGGTTCGAGATTAAAAGGATCGAGTGAAATCGAAGAAACTATTACATCTTTTTCATTTCCCTTTTCTCCTCTTTTCGCTTGAACGTCGTGAAAGTAGAGAATGAAAGAAGAATCGAGGAGATAAATGAAGAAAAAACCACAAATTTCTCTGGTTTTTACGAATGGTGAAACGAAACGCTGGTGCATCCTCGATAAATGTCAAACTCTCTCACTTTCTTTCTCCTTTTTTTTATCCAATGAGAGAGTATCTCCCAGAGTCTTTCGTTTTTCAGGTCGAGGTCAGATTGAACACGTTTAAAACTGGATTCGCGGCATCCGTAATATTCTTCGTTCTTCTCGAAAGAAAATAATAAAAAAGTTATTCTTACCCAAATCGTCGCCTAAAGTAAACCGCAAATTCATCCGAGATCGAAATCGCAAAGGAACGAGATAGAGACGTTATCTCCTTTACAAGAAAACGAAAAGAAATGTGAATTTTACATTTTACCTGAATGCTCCTCCCTCCGAGCCGTGAGCAACAGGTCAAAAGCAAACTACAATGAAATGAAAGAGCGAGGTAGAGGGGGACACCCACGTGCTGGATACGAAACGAAAACCTTTTCAACGGGAGTCCTTCTAATCCTAGCAGCTAAACGGGACCCCTCGTCCTCGTTAAACCTCCTGCTAGTAGCAACAACAACCACCACCGGCACAGACTAGATTGACTTATCACGAACGATCATCGCTTACGATTTTACGCGTTCCCAAGCATCGAGCCTTCTATCGAGATCGTTTCGTGCCTCTCGCTCTTTTCGAGGCGTGACACGACATAAAAAAAAAGAATCCCCCTTCGTGAGGCTCGATGGAGTCGTCAGATCGATCCAAGGAACTTCCTTATAATGTTTCCTAATGCACCTACGATATATTCTAGGTAGGTATATAGACGCAGACGTATCTTTGTGCGTGGATGTTTACCAATCACTTAGGTATGCAAAACGGTACAACGAGTAGGTACTGTAAAAATACCAGAAAACCTTTTTAGCGTTATCAACGACCCCTCTTTATCCGTCGAAAGATTTCTATCTATTTTTTGCCCTGAGCAATGACATATCCAAGGTATCTAAAATGGTGTACGCGTAAGCGTAACATGACAATATGTATCGTGTCATCGTTTTGCAGAATCGATCGATTCTTTCGAAGGCACCGTGAATGTGGTTATTACGGCATCGATCGGTATGAATGCCTCGATTTCGTGGAAAGGGGGAGAACTTGCGATTTCTTTTGGTCATAGAGCTGTGAACGAATGTAGAAAACGAATTCCTCGATTTCTACAAATTGCTATTTTATCATATATGGCGGTTCGAGACGCGTGAGGGAGTTTTGACATTAGAAGTGCGAATTAAAATAAAGAAAAATCAAAATGTCGAACGTCAATCAAGTGTTTCTTCTTTTTTTTTTGTATATCGATGAATCGAAATGTGATCTATTAGCAATTTCTATTTTAAGATGCCGCGTCTCGCCTATGCCCTGTATTACGTAATACAGGCGCGCGCCCGCATGTTTATGCATTAATAATAACTTGCGTAAGGCGCTTATGAAGCGCGACGCGTCGAGCTTTGACGATAAACAAGAAATACCTGTTGCATTAGACGAGCTATCGACCCAGCGCACGCTGCGGCCCTTTATCGTCATGCACGAATTTACGATTATCACGAGAGACGTTCCAGGAAGGTCGAAAGGATAATAAACGGTGTTATATTGTTCAAAAAGTTATGTTCGTGTCATCTATCATTATTTACTATAATAAATCTAACCTAAAAATCCAACTTGCTCCATTTATCCTGCAATAAGCGACACGCGTCGATACGTTGACGACGTTATCGCTATGCGTCAAGACAAAGAGACAGTCACCAAAGAAACGAATCGAAATATTTATTCGAGACCTCTTCTAATAAGCAAACGAATTCAAGTGCAAAGGGTTAAAGACGAGCCGGCCGTGTCCGCCCAACGATATCCGTCGCCGTGTTGCACGTCGTTAAACTAGTTCGGTGCGTCCAGTTTTTCCACTCTCTTGCACGCCTCGTCAGCCCAACGTTCGTCTCTGGTACGGAAAGACGACGAAGAGAAGAGGAGAACAACTACGAGAGGATGACGGAGGCGGTGCTCTCGTCCGTTCGTCCATCTCTAAAGAAGAGCGTACGAGTGCGAGAGAGAAACGAGAATGAACGGACCTCTCGTAAGTGCGGCCCTGCATCGATGCCGATAACGACGCAACTTGTTGCCTCTGCTTCGATCAACGCCACGATCACGCCACCAAAATTATTCTTTAATCAATCTCGATAGATCGATCGATATCGTTAAATTTATCAATCCATATAAATGAGAAGTAGCGATACGCGGTTTGTATATTGAATATTACCGAAAGAAAATGTCGACGTTCAAACGTTTCGTTCGACTTGGAAAAGTCAAGTGCCTCCGAAGCAAAGTGACGCGACGGTGACTCCAGAAATCGGCAAGGGCATACGCGAAACTCGAGCGAAAGCGAAGTATCACGTGCGTTCACGAGTATCTGGTCTCTCGACCGAAGATGTTCGACTTACCGAGATCCTCGACGAGACGTAGCATGACACCGCCGATGTGCAATTCTCCCTTGACGCGTAGGCTCCTCTCCACCTGCAGATCCGTCACGTAGACCCGCAGCACCCAGCTGCCGTCCACCTCGTGACCGTCCGAATACATCTTTTCTTCCTTTCTTCTACCTCAGCTTGTTCCTTCTTATTTCTCAAATCTGCTTTGTTCCTTCTTCCTCTTATTCTTCCTCCACGCAAACTCCTGTTTTTTTTACCTCTTCTTTCTCTCGTGCACTTAACTCTATATGCATATATGTTATAACGTGTCGCTGGACGCACGAGAATGTATCATGGTACCACTTGAATTCCACGTGTTTCGAGACGATAGAACATTCGATACGCGATCGAGTTTTATTCCATACGAATCGTCGTCGGTGACGATTTCGCGCGAGTTTCGCTGTCGCGCGAAAACGATATTATAACGCTCTCTCCTCTCTCCGGATACGGTAACGCGACGTACGTACGTATTACGTACATACGTATGTGTTCGTGTACTCCGAAGGATTCCTCTTCTATCTCTTTCTCTCTGCTCTGCGAGATCTCTCTGCACGAGAGAAACGCCCCCCTCCACTTTTGACTACTACTACCACCGCGAAGACGGGATCACGCGAGGCACCACGATCTACGGGCGAATACTCGACGACCGAAGCTCGCGCTCGGCTACGCTCGGCTTCGCGACTGAGAATGCGCCGAGCACGCACGAACGAGCGGCCCGAGTTCGGTATGCGCACGGCAAGCCACCTTCCCCCACCATTACCATTGCCGCACCTCCCACCACCGCGCCGGTACACACATCGTCGTGCGCTTCTTCCGTCCTTTCGTAGCCGCGCCTTTGCCACTCGACGCGTCAGTCTAACTTTTATCGCCAGGGACGGACGAGCGCGTGGGTGGAAGGGGCGCCACGTATCGGAGCTGCGTCAAATTCGATTCTCCCTCTCTCTCCCTTTACCACTAGAATTATAATACGGGGTTACGAGGTCGATAACTTTTTTACAGTTTATGGGAGAATGAATTATTTAAATAGGAGTAATAATTACACTCTGCGATAATTACAAATTTTGTTAACGGTAGAAATATGAAAAACTATTATGTAAGTGGACAAAACGAATGAGATTAAATCTTTCGAATTATATTTTTGCGTCGTCCGTGCCAGCGGCGTCAGATCTATGAATTAAATATCAAGGACGTTAGTAACATAGTCATGTAAATAAGTTTGGTCGGCTTAATCGTACTAAATTAACTTGTTTTTCTTACGGATTTAGCATAACATCCAATATTTTGTTAGACAGGATAAATCAATTGTGACCAGCCGGAAATATTGATTTTTAAAAAACACTGACTTATATAAATATTTTATTAAGCAACTTTATACATTGCGTAACATGTTCACACCGCTGGATCGTCACCCTTCGTAGTACGCGTATAAATGAGCTGTGCATGATGCTGGACCACCTGTTTGATCAATCCTTTTTGTTGCAATTCGATCAATGCCCTTCTTGCGAGAGATCCTCGAATTTTTAACCTTTCACTGACGATGGAAGGTGTGATCAGTTTGTACTGGGGTACTTCTTTCAACAATTTCTCATAAGTGCCTTTGTCAAACAACACCTGGTTGTTTAATTTGTCGCGTACTTTTCCTTTGGACCACTTCTGCAATAATAAAAATACGTACCAATTATGAGTAACTATAATAGCAGAAGTATATTTAATATCGTATATGTAATAAAATCTCATCAGGCTCATTAAATCAGACTTTTGCTTCCACGGTTAGTCAAGCAAGAAAAATTATCATCATATGAGATAATATTTATGTCTAATATAATACAATAATAGGACTATATGCAGGAAAAATTGTAAACCTTCTTCTTGGCTTTTCCTCCGGATCCACCTTCCTTCTTCTTTTGGGTCTTCTGCGGCTGCTTCGAAGATCCCTTCGTATCCTTTTTAGGTGGCTGAAATTAAACAATTCGTGTCAAAAAAGTTATTGCACTTGCGATTCGTATATTCGTACACCTCGCATATCGGTTAACTTCGCGCGAAAATTTAAGGTTAGATAAACATTAAAAATAACAAAAATGTGTTTCCATTACAGTTTTTTTTCACTTCGACGTGTTCACGTATATTCGTGTAAGATAATAAGTTATTTACTCGTTAAAAATTGTAAAATTCTATAAATAAATAATATGGTTCTACGCGTATCGTCCACGCCATGCGGATATAGTTGTGCACGAAAGGTTATCCACTTATTTACACATGTTTATAAACTTTTCATGATAATTGAACGTTTGCCTCTTTCTCGCTTCAAATTTTTCACGAAATATTTTACTTTACATTACTTTGCAAAGTACTGTTTAATTGTTAAATTTATTACACATTCTCGTACGGTGACTTACCATGATGGCTGTCTACACGAAAAGAGAAGGGAAATGCGGTGATCGCCATACTGTTTGGCGGCAGCACTGGCGCCACTAACTTTACGACTTTAATCAATATATTTTTCAATAACATTAATTCATATAAATATAACGATTGCTAACAGACAGAGATTATTTTTCAATTTATCCTGAAAAAATAACAAATGTCTACTTTACAAATGATTTGATTTATTAATTCATTAAATAGGTAATTGACTAGAGTAGTATTTTGAAATGAGATAGATCCTACATTTTTTTTTTTAAATTGGTGATAATGAATGGATGTTAAATTTAATTAATATCAATATGAATTGTTTTGAAAAATATAAAAAGTAATATACAAATATGCACATATGACATGTCCTTTAAATAATATATATAAATTTACAAAAAATGTAATTGATCATATACCACTAATGTAAAATTCGTACCTTACGATTTACTTCGCACTTATAATTTGAAGAATTTTAACTTCATAGCTGAATGCGAGTAATATTATTAATAAATATGACAATCCTACAGTTTAACTTGTTTGACAGTCGGTAACCTTCGGTCTACTGTTATACCACAGACGATTATACTTTGTCTATGCCAGTACGTAGCAACTTTGACATGACAAGGCCCGGGCAATCGATATCACTTGCGATGTAATTAATATTCTACATTTCTAATACAATGCGAGTACTGTCGAACTAATTAGCTGCTTATTTTATATCTTATCTTATTGATTAATATGTTATTTATGAGCTACACTTTCGAAAAGTTTCAATGTACACCGATCAATAATGTAGTGTTACATCAATACCGAGGCAAAATTCTTTCCCCTGATGGACATCTAGCAGTGAACTATGGTACTAATTTAATACCAGTGCCAGAGTACACGCGCTATTTTGGTGATACTTATAACGATTTCTTATGGATTTGACGCGTGGAACTCATCGTCACGTTCAACGTTCAAAGTTAACTCCGCGAGTGATCTGCATGATAACGGAAGTGTCAAGTGTCTTAGCTTAGCTGTGACAAGCATTCTGAATCTCTTCAAATGGCAAGACCCATTTGAGATGTCACCGTTTTTTCTTTTTAATAGATCATCTATTGTAAATAACGTAAAGAAGACGAAGTTTCATTTCAATCCGTACGAAATTTTCATAGAAACTAAGGTTCAATTCGATAACGTTATTTTCTGTCGAAAACTACGTAAGTTTTTATGCGAAATGTCAAAATTCTGGTCACATTTTTTAAATGTATTATTCCATCTAAAAACATTCGGTGTTATCTCATGACTGTGTCATTGATATGACGTTATAAATTAAACATGTTTTTCTGTAGAATCCTGAGTATACCATAATTGGAATTTTGTGGGCACGTCAACTTCCTTTTAAGCAGTTACAATGACTAGTAAAAAAGGACATACCCTTCGGATTGAATCTGAACTTGACAGGAACAGAGAAGAAGGAAATTGGAAAAGGGTTATAGAGTTGGCGGAACATCTTAAAGTACAATATCCTAGCAATGGTACATTTTTGTATTTATATATTTAGATAGGCTTCTATATTGCAGTTTGTCAACCAAAAAAGAATTTTTGTGTTAAAATACTTTTATTACAGAGTGTTTAGCAAATTTTCTTTGCGGAGAAGGAAGATTAGAGAGCTTTTTAGAACAGACACCACCAATAGATGCTAATATTACTAAAGCTAAATCTGGACTCTTAGAAGCTAAACGATATTTACTTCTTGCTGCAAATGAAAAAGATAAACAAGTGAGCAATCGGATAATTTTATAATTCTTATTCGTACAATTGTTGAAACAACTTCAATGTTGCCAATAAGTGACATTTTCTTTAATTGCCAAGAAATTATCATTTATATAAAATATTTTTAGGCATTGGTGGTATTAGATGCACATTTACTGCTTGGCAAACTTCATTATGCAATGGGAATGTATGAAGAAGCACTTTACCATTATCAACAAGCAGAATTACATACTCTTACAGAAAAACAGTTACCTAGTAGAAGTCTAAGGATTATAGCAGAATCACATGCAATTAAAGGTTTGCAGAATGACTTTCATTTCTTAAGTCAGGATATGATACTTGTTTTAAATGTAACAGTCACTCAACTATCGGTGCATGTATTTTCAATTGACAAGTTTGACCTTCCTGGCCTAAAGGAAACATGCTTCTATTACTATAAGAAAAGTAGCATGTTATGTAAATTGTTATTTGTAGTCTTGCAAGTATTCATTTTCCAGATTTCTAAGTAACAGTTTATCAGTATTTATTCTAGCTTCTACACATTGTTCATGGTAGGTCTCTGTCTGGAGAGGTTGCCACCAAATTCTAAATCCAAGTTTAGGATAGCAGAATGGCAAGAGCAGATGACAAAGTGTTTTATTGTTGCGGGAGACTTGACACTTGTATATTTACAAGAGCAAGATAAACTTGCGATGCAACAACAGAATGGATCAGCTAGCGTAAATAGCAATAATATAGGTATTATCAAGGAATCTAAAAATATCATATACTATGACTTTAATTCATAATATTATAAATATATCGATTTTCTCTAGGAATATATACTACACAAACTTCAGTTTGTACTACGAAACAAATTGGGCCGATTTTAGAAACAGCGTTGCAACGGGCACCTTTGTTATATCTTCAGACTGGCAATGTACAAGCTGCAATTGCTAGATTCAGGTACTATAATATATATCTAATTAATGATATTATTAAGCATATTAAAATTAGATTATTTTAAGAATATAAAATATGTAAACAGGGAAATATTGTCTGCTGTGGAAACCACAGCAACTCAAAATTTGAGAGTCAAATTAACAAAACATTTAGCTGAGGTATTATTGCGCAAGGTATGTAATGCTGATTATAAGGTTCCAGAGGGACCAGTTGAATCAATTGGTATGTACAATTTCGTTTAATATATAAGTGCAAGCATAACTAACAAATGTGAATAATATTGAAATCACTTTACATTATTAGATTCGCCATGGAAACCAAAGAAATATGTAGGACTTAATATGTTTGTTCCAAGAAATGAGTATGAGGAATTAATATTGTTACTACTCATCAGCGAAGCCATGGCAGTACGCGATGCAGTACTGAGTCAATCGCCAGAATTTAAAGATGCTAGAATACATGCATTTGAGAATGCTGCTAATATATATGATCTGCTTACAATCATTGTTGTTAGGTGGAATCAAGTGGATCTTCTACATGAGGTTATCATTTTATAACTATTCATATCGACATTATAAAATATAAAAATGTTTGTATTATATTTGACAATCCATGATAGTTTTATTATTCTATGATAGTCCTTTGAGAGAGCAATGAAATTTTCTCACGAAGAGGCACATGTATGGACGCAGTATGCTTTGTGCTTAATAAGCTTAGGAAAATACATGCACGCTTATACAGTTTTAAAAGTTGTAGCTAGATTGACACCACATAAAGTTGTGCCTTGTTTATTGGCTGCAAGATTGTGTTATGAACAATTTAATAAGGTGAGTAAGTGTATAATTTATACTATAATTTTTGTATTAAATGATAATGAATTGTATACACAAATCACTATACTTGTAGATAATGGAAGGTATAGAATGGAGTCAGAAAGCATTGCAAAGGGAAACCACAAATCCTCAAGGAATGCAATCTAGGTGTCATCTCTATATTGGTATAGGTCAGAGTATACTTTCTGCAAATACCATTATCAAACAAGACAAGATACAACATACCGATGCAGCTATGGATTGTTTTCAAAAGTATAATACACGATACTATCCTTTATAAGTTCAAATCAAATATTATTTTACATGAATTTTTATTTTACCAAATAATAGGGCACAACAATGTGATCCAAATGATCATTTGGCAGAGTACTACTTGGCACATGAATATGCAATGAATAGACAAATAAATGAAGCTATGATTCATGTTAAAATAGCATTGAATTTAAGGGCAGAGCACATTCCATCATTGCATTTATTAATATTACTACTATCTGCTAATAAGCAGTATTCAGAAGCATTACATTTAATTAACAGCGTATTAGAAGAATATCCTGACAATTTAAACTTTCTCTATGTAAAGGCACACTTAGAATTAAGAAGTATTGGCGGAGAAGAAGCATTATTTACTATAAAGCAGATGTTCTCACTTTGGAAAAGTCTATTTGAAGATCAAACAAATATTAATTGTAACGAACAACACAGTGAAAAACGTAGCGAGATTAGAAGCGTATGTCAATTTTTTGCATCAGAAATGTCTGACAAAGACTCCAGTAAGTGTTGCTAGTATGACTTTCTAACATCATATGAAGCATTTTCATTTTGTTTCCTTACAATTCTAAAATATGTATAACATATAATATAGAAAAATATCTTGAAGCAATGACAGTGTATACATTACATGTAATCTCTGCAAATATAGGTTCAATGCATGCACAATCATTAGCTGCTTCGAGAGTAGAGCAGGCTCTTTCAGAAGTTGCATCTTCGCTAAGCTCCTTCACTCCTAAACCTGGTCCGCAAAGAGCTTGGGTACTACAATTACAAGTTTGGTTATTACTTGCAGAGGTGTTTTTAGCGATGGATCAACCAAATGGCGCAATTTTATCATTGCAAGAAGCTAGTAACATATTTCCATTGAGTCACCACATAATGTACACGGTAAGATTTCACAGGCATTAAAAGGTGTAATTGACTATTATAATACAGTGTTTATTCTATTTAATAGCGTGGTCTACTACACGAATACAAATTAGAATATGCAGAAGCAAAACAGTGTTACCAGAATGCTGTATCAATCAATCCATCTCATGTGAAAAGCCTACAGCACTTGGTAATAATATAATATGTTTTATATTTATTACTTAAAAATCTTCAATTTTAGATAACTTTAATACTTTACAGGGTTTAATATATCACTACCTAGGAAATCAAAGATTAGCAGAGAAAACATTAAGAGATGCAGCCAAAATAGATCCTAATTCTCATCACACTTGGTATATACATGTTATTTCATTTTGAAATATAAAAATATATTATTAACAGTGTAATTCCTTATAAGATGATGTTAAATATTTTTAAAGGTATAATTTGGGCAAAGTTCTGGAATCTTTGGGTGAAGTAGAAGGAGCGAGCGATTGTATGGCGACAGCGCTCGAGGTCGAAACAACAAATCCTATTTTACCAATTTTATCAATACCATTGACTTTCGAGTGATACGAAATATAACTAAAAGGAATTTTTTAATGAAATTACGAGCCATGCCAGTATTATCGGCGTACATCTGCCTTCGTGTCAATAGTACCTGCTTCTATAGATACAATGTATATGTGTATAAACAGATTTATTTACAAAAATGTTTAAATTATGCAAATAACATATAAAATAATTGATGTAACAAATTCATGTAAAGTTTTCCGTCTGTAAAAAAATTGGAAGAATGATCTATCTCAACTTAGTAGGTATTGTAGCAAAAATGCAGTTATTAAACTTAAAGAGATTATTTCGTTATCTGTTTAAGCAATTATTTATTACAGACTAACGGCAGTTAGGCCTGTCCGTCGCAAAAAAATAGGACTAACGCCGGTGGTATATTGAAAATTTCAAGGGAGGGGGAAACCTTAAAATGCTAATATCTCATCGACGCGAAGTGCTACATAATTTTGGTTTATTTCATCATAATCCTGAAACTTTTTCCCTTTCTTGATATATAATTTATTAGGATCACAGCTTCCAATAAGTTAATAATCTAATTTATGTGTTTTGAAATGTATTGAAATATCAATTTTATCAGTTTTTTTTCCGACCTTTTTTTTTAACATTGCGACTATATATATATGTAGAATTTTGTCCAGTTTCCCAAATTCGCCGCTATGGAGCCAGTAGTGCTAGCGTCGACATCAGGTGGAAATCTAGCCAGTGCCACAGACGAGGTATAAGCATAGACCTATCATCTTATGGGACTTCGTGTCCCATGTACTGAAATACCGATCGTGCAAAACAACAGACGTTTACTTACGCCCTCTACCATATGGAGCGGTGAATTTAGGAATCATATTCGACCCAATAATCGAATTTGGTAACATCAATAGATCTGTTGCGATAAAGGACGAGAATCTCATCCCCCCTTGAAAATAATCCATACTTCGATACTTAAAATATTAATTTCTCATCATTGCGTAACGATATCGAAAAACGGACAACGGGACAGTATTCTGCATGCTTTCTTCTTTCTAAATCTTGATGCATACATCGGGATTTTTATAAAAAATCGATGCATCTCGAATTTGCCTGATCAAATACTCGTTCGAAAGAAAAAAGTCTCTACTTTACGAATATGCAAGTCGCGTTTCGATAGGATGGCTGGTTGGAAAGATACAGCAGTTTTAAGCTTGCAAAAGACCCATACTCCGACACTTAAAAGATTAATTTCTCATCATTGCTTAGCGATATCGAAAAACGGACAACGGAACAGTATTCTGCATGCTTTTATCTTTCAAATGAGCCATTAAACATTGAAATCGGCAGTGGTGACCATTTTGACAAAAATCATGATGCATAGGTCAGGATTTTTGTCAAAAATCGAAGCACCTCGAATTTGCCCGATCAAATACTCGTTCGAAAGAGGAAAGTCTCTTCTTGACGAATATGCAAGTCGCGTTTCGATAGAATGACTGGTTCGAAAGATACAGCAGTTTTAAGCTTGAAAATGACCCATACTCCGACACTTAAAAAATTAATTTCTCATCATTGCGTAACGATATCGAAAAACGGACAACGGGACAGTATTCTGCATGCTTTCTTCTTTAAAATGGGCCATTAAACATTGAAATCGGCGGTGGTGTTTATTTTCGCAAAAATCATGATGCATACATCAATCTTTAAACCGATATTGTCGCATGCGACACTAAAATAGTAATGGGGCAACGTAGCCCCAAAACCGTGGGACAAAAATTTACATTGCATGATACGTCTATCCTATACCTCGTCTGTGCCAGTGCTGGAATGTTTGACATGTCATAACCTTCGAAAAGCGTGCACTTCCTTTCAATGTATCCTACCAGATGTCGCGTGTGACTCCGTTTTCGTAGGTACGATGCTTTGAACATCATTTAGTATTTAGTATTATTCATACTTCATTTACTATTATTGTAATCATGAATTATAAAAGATATTTTGTTATAAATTCAACTTGAAGGACTTATTACAATTTCAAGTGATCCAATCTATAAACAAGTTGTGTTAATATGCTTACACTTCAATTTGGACAATGTGGAAATCAATTAGGCCATACATTGTTTTCAAAAGTATCTGCTGATATAGATTCCAAGAAAACTGGAGTGTCATACAATGTTAATTGTCATTATATCGAGGAGGTATTTGACAAATGGTTTTCTGGTCTTACCAAAGATGGTAAGAGATTGGCAAGGGCAATTCTTGTCGATACGGAAGAAAAAGTTATAAACAAAGTTACTGACAATAAATATGGTACATGGACATATTGCACTAACAACGTACTTTGTCAAGTTGCTGGAGGTTCTGGTAATAATTGGGCTTATGGCTATATGGAGAAAGGAGTCAAATTTCGCGAATCTGTATTGGAAATTATTCAGTACGAACTAGAGAAGTTAGATCACTTTGATGGCTTTCTTTTGCTTCTTAGTTCAGCCGGTGGAACAGGTTCAGGAATTGGAAGTCACATAGTAGAATTATTACGACAAGAATACAAAACCAAACCTCTCATTGGTACAATCATATTACCATTTGTATTTGGGGAGATAGGTACCCAAAGTTATAATACATTATTAACTCTGGTAAAGTTTCTAGACAATGCGGATGGTATTTTTTTGTTTGAGAACGAGGATATTCATCTTACATTTAAAAATTCAAACATAGATGTTAAATTGGAAGACATTAACGAAGCGATATCTCAAAACCTAAGCGTAGTTCTTCAACCTACGAATCATACCCAAAATAATTTACATTCGCTAATGAGAAGATTGGTCTTAGAACCGTGTTATAAATTAGCATCCATTAAAACTGTTCCACTCTTTTCTATATCTTCTGAAAATACTACAACGAATACATGGCAAACATATCTATATCAACTGAAAAGAATGCTGAGGGTACGCGTAGCTACTTCAGATATTACATGTACAGAAAGAAAAGGATCATCTCGTATACCCAGTTCTACGCCATCTTCTCTATTCGGTCGTTCGGTATCAAACATTTTGATCACTCGTGGAGCTTGTACAAATCAAGATGTTATAACGACGAGTGACTTGCAAGACAAATATTTATATGCGAATTGGGCTACCACCGATCCATTTACACATTTGCACCAGCAACGCCATATCCTGAATCAGAGTAAAGCTCTGGCTTTACTTACGAATAATTCTAACATATATCAGCCAATCGATGCGCTACTAAGCAAAGCTTGGAATTCCTACATACATTCTGCCTTTTTACATCACTATTCAAAGTATGGTTTGGAAGACGACGATATTTTAAGATCGTTCGCAAAAATTGAAAGTGTATTGAAAGACTACAAAGAATTAGGTGAGAACGATTTTTAATGATTTAAACGCGTGATAAAGAGAAAATCGATGGATGACAGATGCTGGAGATGAAAGTGAAAAAGAATGATGATATGAAAAAGTATTTATTCGTAGTACCGTTTTCGTGATTTCGAAGAACGATCGAGTAACAGGCGGCGAAAAGTGGGTTAGTGATGTGTTGCAACATCGGCCGTACGTCTAGACACAAAATCCCATTTAATTTAATATCAAAACAGGACGCTATAATACTTTCGAATTTTTTTAGTTTACGCTTCCATTGATTTCAAATACACTAATTAATTTTACGTCCCGTACATTTATTTTGTTGCCAAATCGTATATTAAACGAATACTTCGAACGATAATCAAAGTCATTACTGACTTGGTCGCGAAAAGAAAATTGAATTTACCGTGAACGCGCCATTAATTTAACTACCCTTAGGATACGCGAGAAATTGATGGGAGTTGGTACGACAAACGGCTACCAGGTGCCGCGGGAGTCGCGCGTAGTTCACGGAGCGAATTTGCTTTCAGTCGCTTTCAGTACAGGTGGTACAGGTCGTACCGTCATCGTCGATAGGTCGAAGTGTGTGTGTGTTAGGAAGAAGGAGGACAAGAGAGAAGACGGATAGAGAAAAAAGAATCCGATCGACCGTGTGTCAGTGTCCGTACGTTTAATATGTACATATCTGCACGTGCCTTTCATGTATCTGCTGTGATCTAGATTTTCGATAAAAACGTAAGACAACGCACGAAGAAGTCCCGCGTGATGTTCCGGAAGTGATTTCGAAAACATACGAGTTTTCCATTCGTCCGAACCCTCTCACCTTTTTCTTCGTACGTTTTGTTCAACGTTATTTGTTTTTTAATCCTCAACGAAGAATCTTCCTCCACCAGGACCAATTAACACGATTTATGAGTGTACCACCCACTCACTCAAGTTCGGACCATCCAATTCGTAAGTAGACATTTCGATTGGCAACGAGAGATCTCTACGACACATTTTCTCCTCGTCGCCCCGACAAAGACGATTTGAATTTTAATACGATCCCGCGCACCTCGGCGCGCGAACACCGATCGACGAGACGTGCGTACGAACTATCAAAATGTCTTTTTATATGCACGTATTCGAACCTCGCGTTTAGTAAAGGAGGGTAAGAACGCACTCGTGCAATTAAAGTCTAACTAGACAACGCGTGTGCAATAGTAGCCTTGACATTCGTCGTCTATTACCGTGGTAGCCAGTCACGTGAAGAATGATCGTGGATGCTTAGAAAAGAATGTATATACTATGTACATGGATATATATATATATACACATATACGTATAGCAACATAGTTTTAAATCTAGTACAACCGTGAAAGTTCGTTAACTGTAATGTAGTTCGATGAGTAACTTCCCGCCTTTTCAAAGATCATCCATCGGCAACGATAATAATGTTTATATCAAGGAAAATCATACTTTCACCGTTGTTTCCCAAATTCATTGTCCGTCGTTGAAAAAGAAATTAGTCTTTCGCGTCATCGGTGAAGAACGATAAGTATCGCCGATCGAAAGATTACCTAAAGCCAAAAGAAAACGATAAATGATGAATGCTAGCGGAGAAAATCGCGGAAACGATTGAAACTCGATCTCGAGTATTTATATATCGATCGCGGTAAAATGTCACGGTTATTAGCTTCGCAATCTTTCGCGAAAGAACGGTATGCGTGTAAATCCAAGAAAGAGATCCTTCTCTATATTTCAAACATATCTAGGACGGGTCGGGGCAGCTCCAAGAAAGTTCCTAACTTTTCTTCCTCATTGTAACACTATTTGTTTACTCGACACACTACGCTAGTCCGCGTCTTTGTCTTATCTTATCGAGTACTCATCGGTTTTGCGGATTGGCATCCATACGTATGCGCACATCCGTGAATTGTGCGTCTCACGCTAATAATAATAATAATAATGATAAGAACAACGTTAACGATTCTTTAATCCATACGACAATGTAATAATCGTAAAGTTTATGTACTTTATTGGAACGTAATGAAGTTGCACGTAATTAAATTATAATTATAAAAGCGGGAACCATGACACGGATGGGCAGAAAAATGTAGTAAAACGTTGGCAAGGTTTATCGCGAAGCCTATCGTTTGCGATCTATTCTATTTGGAGCGCGTGAAACCACGTGGAAGAATCGCAGCCTCCCGCCAATGCCGTCCTTCTATATAACACGTGCATCGCGCGCTCAACGTTCCGTGCACTTCCGCACTTGAGAGATTTCCAATCGGTAGAACAAGTGAAAACGTGGAACCGCTTATTGTCCGCTATTCCGTACACGCGTTTAGCTATGCGTGTGTTAGGAAGTTTTGCACGAAAGAATAAGTGTGCGCGTGTGTCTCTACGAGCGTTCCACGCTACGTGATTTTTTGTGCTAAGATAGCATCGACGCGCGAGCCTTTCAAACTTCAACCCAAAGTGAGAACGCTCTTCTATTCATGGCTGGAACAAGACCAATGGAAGTTCCGTTTGAATTTTTGTAGAGGAAGACCGGTTGCTCGGTCGAAACGTAACAGCACCGCGATTCTAACATCCTTTCGTTTTGTACGAATACTCATCAACGGTTTTGTGTTAGCTATTAGATCGTAGATCTCTTTTTTTTTTTTTTTGTTTTTTTTTTTCCTTCTTTTGTAACATCCTCGAGATACCGTTTCTAACATTGATTTCCGTGTAAAGATAAGTCGCCGTGGCGTGACATGTTTTTGTTGCGTCGCTGATGAGGTGTCTCGTTTTAATACGATTTAAGGAGTAGCTTCATAGGATGCTTAGAAAATAAAGCGTATTGGTTTCTTTTTTAGAAATTGACCATCACATGGAATTTCTTATCTCGAACAAGAAAACCTTTTACAGAAAATGTCATATACATTGAGTCATGAATGATCTTTTTATTAGACTTGCAGTATGAGAAAAGTTTTAAGAAATCCCAAAAAGAAGGACCAACGAGGTCCGATTTCTGCGAATTAATGTTTATACCACTTCGGTATGAGCAGGGATAATGAAATGGCGCACCCACGTTCGACGATGATCATTTCCCAAGAAAATGTTCGAAGGTCGCGTGACTCGCAATACCATAGCACTCTTTCCCGCACCATCGAGCAACGAAACTTCGTGCGAACGCGAACATCGTCTTTCTCTCGAAACGTTCAATTCTTTACGAACGGTCTCCGTTTCATAATATTATTGTTCATTCGAAAATGGTGTCTACGCGATAAGATTGTTAAATGATTCTCACGAAAACATCACCCGATGTGAATTTTCTATTTTAGACAAGATTTCCAGCTGCTACCGTGGAAAATGTTTCCAAATTGTGTTTTGATTTGCATATGTAACAACTGTATTTATTATGATATTATCACAGCGTTGTTGTATACAACTTGATACAATTACAAATACTTATCTATGAAAGATACGTGCTTATTATAATCATTATTCCGCGTGGTAGCGCACACGCACACACACACACACACATTTGCGAATCAATCGCGAGTACGATGGACGCGAGAGAAAAGATTCGCGCGAGAGATGCCGAGAGAGAAAGAGCCACCACGCGTTTTCGTTTTGAAGAAAGAGCCGACGTCGAACGACGGACGAACGAGTCGAAAGTTTCCTTCGCGTGTATCGTCCGTACGCTTTGATAAATTAAGTTACGAAGGGGAGATTGTCGCAGTGCGAAAGTAGTACGGACACAGAGAAAGGCAACGGCAGCATCGGACGTTGCTCGCGCAGCATCGATATATCGTTAATATCGCGTGAAATAAATAAAAGGGAGACAAAGAGACAAATAATAAATCCCTACATAAAGAAAAGAGAACAAAGACAAAGAGATTACGCAAATAGTATAGACATGCGTAAGCTTCGTTTTTTCAAAGTACACTTTTAAAATGGCGAGAAAATTCGTTAATTCCAATTTTTTCAGGCTTCGTCTTTTAAATTTTCACGGCATTTGTCAGAAAGTTACGATCATACGGGTCTTTATCCCTTATGTAGATCCTAAAAACCTGCATGGGAAGTAACATAGACTTCGTTATTCACAAAATGCTTTTCAAAAAGCCTGGTAAAGGAAGAATGATGTTTCTCATCTCGTAGATAAGAAATGAATTTGTATTTCGCTCGTAACGGTCGAGGTAGCGAGCGTTTGCGCGGAGGATCGATGCTCCGGGTGAAATCACATAGTTTCGATCTCGTGAAATCGGCGTTGCACGTAGCGCACGATTATTCGATCGATCGAACTTGTATTCTATGTATGTACAATCCAAAGATCGAGTAGTAGCTTGGATCGTCAGTGTTTTTTTTTTGCTTTTTTTATGTTACACCGCTTTCGTCTTCAATTCTTTCTTCATACGGAGCACTTTAGCGAAGAAACGAAGCGGATTCCATTGTTTGTAGGAGGATCGCGCCTAGATCGCACCGATTTGCTCGTTTTAACGATGACAATGCTATACTTTCTTCATGTTACCGACACCCGACGTTACGTCAGGTAGCTCGTAACTATTTGGTTTCTCGCTCTTTTTTATTTTTTTTTATTTGTGATTGTCTCTCTTTTCTGTTCGTGGTTTAAGTTGTACAATAAGGATGAAGCCATGCGTGTCACGTTGGTTACTCGCGTCGCGTTCGCGGCTTTTTCAAGATCACTACGTCGTAGCTATTCGAGCTTCATTACGTTTATTTATTATCCGATCATTAATAATGTTCTTCGCATGAATCTTCGTGAAGATTCCAACGTTCGATCCGGGAAGCTTTCGTTCGACCGACTTTCGAGAAACGTGACCTGTTTTCCCGAGAAATGAAGTCTCTTAGGTCATTCGGCAATGTTTACGAAGGTATCACAGCGATCTTTTCAAGAGATTGAATCAATGAGACGTCATACCGCGCGATAGACAAAAAAATAGATTTGTTTTATCTCGTTTCTGCATAGATCACGAAAACGCTGACATTTGCATTGGTGCAAGTGAGAATTAAACGGCGGGCAACGATTCGTTCTCGTTAATGAATATGGTATTGTGAGATTTAATAGAGGAAACGAAGTGAATCGCGTCCAACACGGATCAGATCCACGACATTGATTTGTCATTCCAACGTTATCATTCCAATCAACGCGTTACTATCCATTTTAAGAAAAGTAAAAGGAAAACAGCGAGATACCCAACGCGCTTTAAACAATCGTGATCGAACGAGATTTTCTCACGAACATTTAGGATGTCCACATTTTTTCCAAGTACGCATCGCTCCGGAACTTTCACTCTCGGTTCAACGTATTTAGAACCATTTGTTATATTGCAAAAACGATCGATCGAATCTAGTTTCAATCAAAGTCGAATCTTCTTGTTTATATAATAAAGAGCACTGTCTCGATAAAAAAAGGAAAGAAACGTAAATGAGAGGGAAAGATAATTAAGTTCAATGGGGTCTTTCACATGAACTCGCAATCAATGTACCGAGATAAAGACTACTACATATATATAAACGTGTATAAAATTATGCATATAAATTTCGTATCGGCATAGACCGTTCATACTTATTCGCTATCTTGAAAAGAAGTTAAGGAATACGTGCGCGCGAGCGGACTCGATTGTAACCAGAGATTCGCGGATCCGGTTTCACCGCGAGGGAGTATTCAAGGCAAAGTTGAATTTCCATTTACTCGACAACGATCAATTTTTCTTAATCGAGAAGAAAGAGGGTGAGAGATATACACACGAGCATTTAGCGCAAAATCCGGGCACGTGGTGGCCCAAGTGAATCTCCTTTTCGTTGGGTCGAATAACGGTGAGGCCCGCATTCTCTGGAGAACTGTTTTAAAACGTGGCAACGCACTCGCAGCTTGTGCTCCCGAAACTCGCGCGAGAGTAGTCCTTCGTTGATGATCTCGTGGAAATGGAATTTTCGTTTAGACGTCTTCTTGTTCACTTCCACCTTTTTCCTTTTTGTTAATCTTTTACTAGCTTCGTTTGGTCGATCAGCGGCCGTTTAATCTTGATTGGTAACAGCTGGAAAATAAGTATTCGGGAACACGTGGAAATCAACTGATAATATTAGTTTATAATTATAAAAGGTGTCATGTGTTCTAGGTAAAAAATAACATCGAAAGTTAGGCTAAGATATAGATGACTCCGTTTGTTTTTTTTTTTCTTCTAAGAGAAACGAAAGGTAGCTGTGGATAGTGCAGATGTTCCGTACACGGAAGATGCAGCATCCGATTCGAATCAAACTTTCGCCGAAACGAAACACTCCCACTGACCCACACTGCATCCGACTATCGTACTAGCCGTACAAGTTTATGGTCAAGCTACTATCTTAAAATGTTCTTTAATCATTTCTTCGTTAGTTGACCGATTAGAATACGCTCTTTATCGTTTAAGTTTTTTCCCAAGTTTTCAAGGTTATCAATTTTTTCTTTTTCAGTAGATAAACCTATAACTTTAACTTTGGCTCTCGTTCGGCTTGTTAAACCATACATAAAGCGCCAATTTGACGCACACTTATTCAGTTGTCCTATATCGAATTCATTTTAAACGACGCTGACGTTCGTAACGTGTCCGCTTTAACAGCCTTTTTCCGTTATTCCAAAGTGATCGTTTAGAATCGTGATCGACGAAAGCGCTCGCGCGCGTCTCCATAAAGGATAATTCGAGAAATCGAGCGAGCTCTACCGTTTTTACCTGGGCTCTACGAACGATACTCGATCTTTCTCTCTTTTTTCGAACTGAATTTGTTACTTTTTATTAGGTTTTATCTATCGCGAAAGCGTTAATGGCTAATTCGATATAATAAAGATCGAAACTCCTAGTGTTTTATGTATCGGTCGTGTACTTATAGCTTCCCGCGAATGTGTGTGTATATATATATATATATATAATATCAGATTAATTTGGACGATAAAATTCATATTTTTTGTATGAAATTGCAACTCGTCATAAGGCTCTGTTGTCATTGTCGGTGAGAGCGAGCCGTACGCACGAATTTTTTCTAACAAAATCGACGATGTCAGTGTCGAAGACGCTGGATCGACGTTATAGAGGGGGTAAAAAGAAAAAGAAAGAAAATGAAATAGCCAGTAGAGGATTGTTCAAGTCAAATTGACATTTCTCGCGCGTCCGAAGGACGTTCTACGACAGCGACAACTTTGTCCGAGCGCCTCATCACTGACCCACATACAAGTAACAGTAACGGTGGGTTCTATATGAAAATGCTTTACTGTGTCAATGACATTTTTCGAGCGTGCCGCTTTGCCTCCGACACAAATATTACTACTCGACGAAAACCGATTGTCCTCGTTGCCATCGTTACCGTTGTTGTTCGATACGATATCTTTAACCGTTATATATAATCTTTGTTATATTTTGCAGGTGACGATACCAAAGAGTAGAAGATAGAGTATGTTAATCAAAAGATGGACCATACCGAGCGCCATATTTTTATTTTATCTCATCGGCACGACGTCGAACGTCTTTGGTATGTACAATGAATTTTAACTAAATTATATGTATACTTATTATATACTTGTGAATTGGCGTTGCTGTTTCGACCTTCGGACATTCTTTAAATGGGAAAAGAAAACAGGTAGAAAGACGATCGAGTCATTGTCACGAGTTTTCCCCCGAAGTGAATTTCACCTTTCGCAATCGATCCTTCTGTTGCGAAGCTTCTCCTTCCTTTTTTATTTAAGAGTTCCATCGATTCGGACTCTAAACTATAGTTCAACTTCTACGAACCTAAACTAAGTTTCTTTGTCCGTAATTATTATTATTGCCTTGTATTATTTAAGGTCTCCGTCATATCTGACGATAAAAAGGAAATAAAGTTCAATCCATTTCATAAAACCAAGTAAAACTGTCTTCTTTTTGTATCGCGTAACGGCAAAAAGAAAATTACTCACACATTAATCACCGCTTGGATTAATCGAAGAACAATAATCTAATGCACTAATCGGGTAACTCTTTTGTGCGATCCATGCAGGAAACCCGATCCGGGAAAGGCAGAAACGAGAAGCGGAAATTGCTGCAACGAATTGGACGCAACTCGCGGACGTATGGTTGCAGGAGAAAGCAAGGGCCGCAGACAATTTTGACGTAGCTCTTTTGCCCTTTAACAAAAGGTTTCGACAATTACCACCGACCGCCGAGACGATGATTATGAATGAAACGAGTCCTGATCAACTAGCAAGGGTAAGAAGTCGTTGGACTCGTTTGTAAGGTCTTCAAACTGAGATTGATCATTCGAAAACTCAAATATATTTCAAGTTTCTTCTTAAAGTGGATATAAAATTTAAAAAAAAAATCGGTGTAAGTAAAATAATATAATTTTGACTCCGTTCGATCGTACGACCGTATCTCGTAAATGCGCGCGTCCTTCCTAGGCACGCCGTCAACGTTTCTAATAACGAGGATTCGTTGTGACAGTGTTAACTTTGTTTTATGCAACGGAATAGTGTCACCGACTCTCACTTTCAGTGCCAAAATACTTTCACCGTGGCAATCGATAGTATTGCGAGTACGTAACTAGTTTGCTTGTAGTATGTAGATATGTGCGTGTTTAAATATATACGTACATAGTATATATTTACACAACGCGGCAAGTAATTCGATGGCAATGACTTTGCTCTCGCGCGAAACTTTCACGATCATCGAAAAACGCGAATGATTCAAGCGGCAAGATAAAATATGGATTTTCCAGATGAATATTGTAAATAACTGTGAAACTTCTTTTCAGTTTAACTATTCGCGCATGCTATGGAATATGGAAAACACTCAACCGAGCGGACACCTCTCGTTGTTCGTGGACAAGGCTCTAAAGTTACTGGACTTGAGGCAGGTGATGATGGAGGTTGAAACCTCGGTAATGTCCAGGGTTTCATGCACGGCGTGTAAAGTCGGCGCGGGTTTGCTTCAGCATTATATAAAAAGCGGCAAGAGCGACACCGAAATCATGTCAAGTATATATCAATTTTGCGTATCTCTACATATCCAAAGTGCTCGGGTTTGTCAAGGAGTTACTATGGTATTTGGGGTGAGTATCTATCTAAGCTGTAATCACAATTTTCTTATACGGGGTGACATATAATACTTTTTACGTGGCAAGGATTTTAAAGGAAAAAAATAATCTTTTTAGTCCGAGGTGATCGACGTACTGAAGCAAGTAAACATGGGTCCGAGTCAGATCTGCAGTTTCGTTATCGGTGATGCTTGCGACGACGCTTACAATCCTCAACACGAGTGGGAAGTAGCTTTTCCGCCTGTAAAAAAGCCACCGGTAAAGCCGCCCGTACCACCGCAAGAAAATGCGCCGACCTTCAAGGTCCTACATCTTTCGGATACTCATTTCGACCCTTATTATCAAGAGGGTGCTAACGCTGAATGTAACGAGCCACTGTGCTGCAGACTCACCAATGGAGCACCTTTGGTACCATCGGCTGCCGCTGGCAGGTGGGGCGATTACAGGAAATGTGATACCCCGAAGAGGACGGTCGATCATATGCTTAAGCATATTGCCGAAACGCATCCGGTGAGTAAATCGAATAGAGAGTATTATTCAATTTCGTTGGAAAGATAAGCATATGATCAGATATTTTTGTTGTAGGACATAGATTACATATTATGGACAGGTGATTTGCCACCGCACGACGTATGGAATCAGACAAGAGAAGAGAATCTTAAGGTTTTGCACGATACGGTTACGCAAATGATTCAAATTTTCCCAGGTGTACCTATATTCCCAGCTTTGGGAAATCACGAAAGTGCTCCGGTTAACAGGTACGTGTACATTCGTCTTACAAGCGCAGCTGCTTTTATATTTTTCTAACGAACACGAGTGTATTTTATTTTCAGTTTTCCACCACCTTTCGTACCAAGCGATAACAGCATTTCGTGGCTGTACGATGCTCTCGATAAACATTGGAAACGTTGGCTACCAGCTGGTGTCTCGCATACCGTTCGAAGAGGAGCTTTCTATTCGGTTTTGGTGCGACCAGGATTTCGAATTCTCTCTGTGAACATGAACTATTGTAATAATAAGAATTGGTGGCTACTTATTAACAGTACCGATCCTGTCAGCGAATTACAGTGGCTTGTGTACGAGTTGCAAGGTGCCGAAATTAATGGCGAAAAAGTACACATAATCGGTCATATACCTCCTGGTCACTCGGATTGTCTTAAAGTCTGGTCTAGGAACTATTATCATATAATAAATCGGTTGGTATGATGCACGATCTTTAGAAATTCGAGAAATACCTAGAAATATTTTCCATCTATCTTTTTTCATATTTAGATACGAGTCCACAATTACGGCACAATTTTTCGGGCATACGCATTACGACGAATTTCAAATATTCTACGATACTCAAGATCTTCGAAGAGCATTGAGTATAGCTTATGTAGGCCCTTCCGTTACACCGTATTACGATCTTAATCCGGGATATCGAATATATTACGTTGATGGAGATCATCCGAAGACGACTAGGGTAATATGATTATTCGAAATAATATTTTATATAGAATCCTCTGTAATAATCCTTCTAATAATCCTTCTCTTTATTTGTTCGCAGATGGTCGTCGATCACGAGAATTGGGCCATGAATTTAAAGGAGGCAAATCTTTATGATTATCCGATCTGGAGTAAGATATATAGCGCTCGACAAGCGTATCAGATGGCATCCCTCTTGCCAAAAGATTGGGATTCGTTAATCGATAAAATGTCGAACGAACCTTCTCTTTTTGACCTTTATTACAAGTAATATTGCACATTCCTGCGATCGATGAGTTTTCAAGATCCATTTTTACTCGAAACAATTATTATTGGTTGCAGGCATTATTATAAAAACTCTCCGGTAAGACCGACGTGTAACGACGACTGCCGGAAACGTCTTTTGTGCGATCTGAGAAGTGGGAGAAGCCACGATCGTAAAGAATTGTGCCAAAGCATAGAATCGAGGATCGACAATGAAACTAGAACAGGATGGAGAGCATGGATCTATAGTGGATTGGCATTATCGTACGTAGATGAATGGTGGCATAATACCTATAATGGAGACATTGAAACTAATCGCGTTGATACGTAACTTTTGTATATACAATATTCACTCACAGTCACGATCGTTAGAACGTGATACTAAAGCTGTACAAACTTGTGCGCCGTACTTCTTTCCAATACTCGCTCAAAATAACAATATCACGCTTTTTGAGATTTTTATTAACCGAAAAAGTGTACGAGTAGAAAAAAAAGTAATGTGATACTTTCATAATTCGTCGGCAACTGTGATTTGTGCAAGGCAGGTGTAGAGGTAATGAAATATTCTAAATATTAAGTATTATCGAACTGCTATCTGCCTTGCACTAGATGCGACTACGTCTTATGAATTCTTCAAATTGACTGGAAGGAATTGATATTAATAGCAATATTTTTAATACTTACAAACTACAAACTTCTTCGATAAATGTTATATTAAACCCGAGATAGTAGTTAGCATAATTAACAAAAATAATTGTTGTAGTGTATATATTATAATAATATTATTTTTGCTAAACAAGTCATCTATAAGATTCGACGCTAACTTGTATATATAGAATGCATTTAGAAATAACGACATCGATCTTAACGTTATAATGTTTGTTCTATAACATGAATTATATCGATTGATCTATACGTTAGATTATTTCCGATATTGCATGCTTACTTTGTACGACCCTTCGACTAAATAACACCTGCTAATTTTGATCTTCGAATAGGTAAGTTGTTACGAGTAATTACGATTGCTTCGACTTGAAGTCTGACGATTTTGCATGTTGAGAGACACTAATTTATCAGTGCATAAAAAAATATATATAATTACGTTTATGTATGTTACAGACGTTTCTTTGCATACAGCTGCATAGGTTTCTCATGCGCGCTTAATAGTTCAGGCTAGCATACCTTACATGTATATTAGAATTTCTTTCCTCGATATATAGAAAACAATAAAAACAACGTAATTACTAATAGCGTATGAGTATATATAATTAAATATTAAATTCGTCGTTTAATTTAAATATTCATTTTTCATGCAAACACCATAAAACATTTGTAACTAGACTTACAATTCAGACATATTAATATTTCTATATGGTGATGGACCTTAATTTGGTGATGGGCACTATCCTCGCACATTTTCGAGATTAAGTAAGTAACGCTACTGCGGTAGCTTGCTTTTTTAATTTATTAACTAATTGGTATATTTGTGAACCTTGTTCTCTTTGAAATCTTAAACGCCTGCAAGTAGGCAATATTGTTTTACAAGATAATCTCGGTGGTCGTAGTCACTTATTTTTACCGCTAGATGACAATGCGATGACCATTTTTTTATTTTATAAACGTTTTTTAAACGTAAAATAAATGTCAAAATAAGTATAATAATAATACCGTTCCTTTTACAGGATGTCCGTCGTTATGGCTATTCCCAGATTCGCGTACAATTTACCCAAGTACGTTCTAGGTCTTGGATAAAAGGAATTTTTCCAGTGATATATGTATAAAACAAAAGGATAGAAATATGTGATGTTAAATTATCGAAGAAGAGAATCGAACAAAACTTCGTACTCCGAAGAAATTTTACACATACGTACGTATGCAGTGAATGCAGTGTTGATCTTTGTGAGAACGAAAAGAAACTTTGAATAGTTTAAATGACACTGACCAATCGGCCTGTGTTATACTTTTACAATTTTATCACCGGTCCTCGATCGACTGGGGTCTGCCATTTTTTAAAAGTTATCGATTCTTTCGATGATTATTTTATTTATTTAATGAAACTTTAGATTCGTTAATTACGTACGATAAAAAATATTAATTTAAAGGTACGATAGATTTATTGTTTAGGTCTTTACGATCTTGTGACGAAACGCAAGCTTCCGATTACCTCAATTCTAATCAGTTATATGTTGAAGAAACAAAAAAAAAAAGGTTGCGAGGAAACGATCGAGGAGAAGGATATTGTAAATTAGTTGTAATAATACAAACTCTCGAATAGTCAAGTATGCGTAACCAGTTTATGGTTACCGTTACCGTGGAGGAACACCCATGAGGTAGCCTTCTCTTCTAACGGTGTAAAGAGCGTATCCATGATATTCCTATTATATCAGGAAACTGAAATTCGTAAATATTTAATATTTAAGCTAATGCGTCCGCTTGTAGCGATCAACGAGATTTTACTCAAACAAACTGGCGAGC
The DNA here is from genome assembly GCA_916049575.1 of Ancistrocerus nigricornis. Taxonomy (NCBI): domain Eukaryota; kingdom Metazoa; phylum Arthropoda; class Insecta; order Hymenoptera; family Vespidae; genus Ancistrocerus; species Ancistrocerus nigricornis. Next base: position 727,623 of record OU696665.1, read on the forward strand.
ATTTACGTTCTTCGCGAAGAAAATGGACCAAGTCGACATCAATGTTCGTTACATTGATTATTTATTATCGAATAAAAGAAATTATTTTTTAACATTGTTTTCCTTTTTACATACACCTGAGCAACGCTTTTACCGTTTAAAAAAATAGTGTGTTCTAAGATACTGCAGGGAAAAATTATGGATAAGTAGGGTATAATAATCTCATCGATTAGTACAAAGTCTTGACTTTATTCGGACGTCAGGCTCAAGTATAAGCAGCAAGATCTCGTGTGGTAAAATGTAAAAGTCATGAAACTTATTGTTTAATCAAAAAGACCAAAGCCCATGTCATCGTCTTCCGACTCAGATTCCTCCTTCTTTTCTTCTTTCTTCTCTGCAGCAGGAGCGTCAGCAGCAGCGGCTGGTGCAGCTACCGCAGCGGTGACAGCTGCGAATTTGCTTGGGTCCTAAAAATTTAATAACACGTTTAATATTCTCTTCTTGAACAAACAGATCATTGTCTTTATGTTAAAACCAATTTTCAGACGGCGCGTTCACGCCGTTTTTCAACAAAGAATCCGACGTGTCAGTGGGTTCAACTATTTCTAGCTCTAACACGGGACTCGGACCCTTTAGACGCGTTGTGTTGTCATCATATGTATAAACGAAATAGCATTCTAATCTGTTATTCAATATAAAGAATTCAGTACTAAATTTGACCTTAATGTATTCCTTGATCGTCGCAGCTTCCGGGAATTCGATTTCAGTAACGGCAGCAACCGCTAACAAGTTCTTAAATCCATTAGCAATACTGTGCGGTGCGCTGGCGACCGTTGGATAGCCAATAGCTAAACAAACGGATGCTAAATTGGCAACACCGGCCATGAACTTCTCGCGAAGATCTTCAGGCTTGATGTCCAAGATTTCAGGTGCAAAAATAGTACCAGAGTCATAAACTTGTTCCACAAGCAACCCATACGAGAATGGAGAAATGTTCAACATATTCAGAAGGGTTGCTTCGGAAGCTCCTACTTTGTCACCGGGTTTTAAAATGTGTACATCGTTCTAGAAAAAGAAATTTAAATTGTAAAGAAAGATTTTCAAATACTTTGAACCTTCTATAATTGTATACTTACGATAATTTCAATGGTACCCTTCGAAATTTTCGTGGGTATACTCAAAGCTTGGAAGAAGGAAGTTTTCTCAGGACCAAGACCAGTGTTCTGAGCAGGGATAACGACGCTCAAAGGTGCGATAGCACCAGCTCTTGCGGGAGCTCTGACTTTGTTCTCCAACAATTTGTCTCGTACTTCGATCAAATCACCTCGCGTAAAAACGAAACCGACATTACCACGAATGTGAGGCAGCAATTTCTCCAAAGCTGCGCTTCGTTCGATATGCCCACGGATCGCTTTACGCATCATGGTGTTCTTTCCCATAAGTACGACTGCGTTTCCACGCAGAGACATACGGATCTGCTGCATTTGCTTGGAACCGACATTGTCCGCGCCCACGATGAAACATTTTGGGTAGTCATCAAGAAGTTCCTGAAAGGATCAAGGATTTGAAAAAAAAATGTTCTAGTACTTCCGGAACACTTCAAATATTTATGATATAGGTATATCCATACTTACTACAAGTTTGGTGAAGTAGTGAGACTTCCAAGTTGCCTTGTCCTCCCTACCCATCTTAACGTGTGTAGGGATACCTTTCGGAAATTTAAGGACTGAAACAAAATCGTTCACTTTACAGAATCTTATGCATATAACAAATCTAATTTATAGTTTACATATTAAAACAAAGATAAACGTTTTAAACGATACTGTCGCCATGTGGCATCATAACCTCTACGCTTGAAATCTTGATAATATTTATTATATACAAACATTCATTTATATTTTCAAATTAATATTACATGTTTACAGTTGGATTACAAATAATATACGAAAACGAAGGTATATTTATATAAAATTCAATTAAAAAAGGAGCACTCGGCAAACACAACATACCTTGGCAAAGAAAAAAGTATAGTGGAAAGGAAAACGGAAATGGTGGCGGTAGTAAGCTTACACGTCTTTAAGAAATGGCAACATAGATTGGCTTACTTCCGGTAGGTGGCGCCCTCTATCGATATATTCCTTTTTCGAATATGTCTCTGTTTTGTCGCACGATCGGTCGATATTCCTTCATATAAAAGAGAAGCTAGAAAACTACGATTTTACATCATGTATTTATTATTGAAACCAAATTCATTGAGTAATACAAGAAATATGTTTAAAGCAACGGAAAACACCGTTTATTAGTTAATTTGCATCACTCACCGCTAGATGGCTATTCAATGTGTAATCTAGCGCGAAAAGCTTGTAGCACAACGGATTGCATACTCGCAGGAGCACACATCGGGGCAGCACAAACGGACGTTACTTCGTTTTTATCACATTACGAACTGCATAGCATACTCATAAATATAAAATATGAATACAAAAATATGAAAAATACAAAATAAGGGTACACAAGTATAAATAAAAAAAGTCCGAAAACTTATTTCTCAGCGTAATTAAAAAAAATAAGACGAATGGCATCGAAGAGCATCATTTTATTTTATAAAGCGATATTTTAAAAAATATTCAATACCTTTAGAAATCTTGGCAAACATCATACGAGAATGAGATGGTAAGACGGGAGTAGGGAATGTCGCAAGGATTCTCGGACGCAGCTCGGCGAATCGTCCGGCTGGTCGTGGCACGAGCAGTGAAAGGAATACGCCCTGCGATGATCCGTGGCAAATCCGACGATCTGAATCCCATGGCGAGGTCGTCTTGCTCGGTGTGTTAGAAGACGCGTTACGACGACGCGCACGAGATAATGATCGGTTTCGGGATGCGAGCCCGTCTCGTAAACTCGAATCTCCCGCGTATTTATCGTTACCGTGATTAAACGTCTATACAAGACGCGTGAACGTATATATGTATTTACAGGTAGATAGATACTTTGACGAATGGAACGGCGAACACGCGAGAGGAAAACTGACGTGCACGATATCGACATTAAATGATGGTTGACATAAAATCAATAATTACACAGGATTCCATATTATTTTTGACACCGTTTCATTTCTGTACTTTCGACCGAATAATTCCATTGTTTAAAACGACATTAGAATGAAACGCGTTAAAACGAAGAAGCGAAGGAGAATGAGAATCGATCGAGATACCGATGGGCGGGATATAAAAATTGGTTAAAGAATGTATCCGAGTAACATTAAGACAGCTTACTCGTCGATACTCTTGCGAGATGGAGAATTCTTCGCGTCATCGACGTGTCCTTATCTCGCGTATAAATCCACATAGATATGTGTATGCGTGCCTTCGTAGGATCAAATGCCTATTGAAATGGAACGAGAAGCTGGAAAAAGTCATGTTTCACGAAAAAACTCGATCCGTACAAAGGACGGAGTTCGAGTAATAATTATTATCGTATCTGGCCCGAAAGGTCAGACCAAGTCAGGCGAATCTTCTTCTTGGCGAATTCTCTGCAGGAGGGGCGAGTACGGCCCACGAGGAGTGCGCCTCTGAGACGATACGATACGATACGATATTATACTGCTAGGAAAGGTGTGTGTGTGTGCCAGGGAGCCATCTCTTTTAAGTGCAGCCAGCTGCTTCGAATTACACGAACGCTTCGAAGATTAATTCTCCCCTTCAACCTCTCGTTAGGCGATCGTCGTCGTCTTTGTGATCGTGGTGGCGGGGCGGATATGCTAGCCCAGAAGGAGAATGCGACGGCGACTATAAAACCTCAACATGACCGACCCGGCCACCGTACACTCGGCCACAATACCGAGGACCTCACTGTGTGGCACATTAGTCCCCACCGTCGTCGTAATAATATTATCGCCAGTTCGGAACGTGCAATCGATTGCCATAATTGCTCGTTGAAGAGAGAGACCACTTTGGAAAACTTTCTTTCCTGGACGGTATTCTGTTACGTTGCTTCCTTCGGGAGTTACTTCCTTTACGGTTTAACGAAGACACTATGAAGATCATCGTGAGTGCATAAGAGATTTTCGTTTTTCCCCGCCAAACGCAACTTGCTTAACGCTTTTACCCACTTCACTGACAGCAAGCTTCGATACGACGGAATCGATGGATGTCCAGAAGCCCGTTGTCGAGTTCGCTAATTGAGTTTTAACATTCTTTTTACTATTATCAGATAAGTGTGAAGTTTGGTCATTAATATCGTTATAACAAATAACGATAATGATTAATGACTAGAAACGCCGTCCAAGCTTATTAACCGGTGTATCGAAAGATGCATGCCGTGCGCGTTTTCTCGTGCGGAGCTTACGGGATGAAGAAACCGTATGTGAGGCGCAGTTCCCGGTTATGCTCATTATTATTCATAAACGCTCATCGACTCCGTCGAACGAAACTTTTTTAGCGTTCCAAACGTCCCACTTGCGTCCCGCTTCGAGTTCCAAGAAACGTCCTTTCTGGTGTGACTAATACGTGCATTATGGTCGCGTCGAATCGTGAGATCCGATCAGAAAATTCTTTTCCACGTATTTTTGCGAATGAGATGTCCCGAAGGACCATACGTTACGTGCATTCGTAAAAAAAAACAAATTATTTAACACGTAGGACTCGTGACAATTTTGTAAAATTAACTTTTTTAATTTTTTGGTTCATAATTTACTTTTTATACATATATTCATTCGTAGGTATTTTTACTTGGGCTGACGGTGGCAGCGTACGCTCAATTCAACCCGAGATACCCGTACAACCCCGACTACTACGGCAGACGCATCGCCATATTGCGACAATCGCAAGACTCAGCGCCAGACGGATCTTACTCTTACAGGTAAGATTGTCCTTCCATCGATAAACGCCGGCGAGGCGTCCGTTCGTGCCGTTTGTTTCGTTTCGTTTCGTTTCCTCGTCAGCGATCTCGACACGCTCGAAGGATCTCGGTTGCTCTTTCCTCTCGAAATTACCTAGCTATATACCCTGGCATAGTAATACTCGGTACGCGCGTATTACTCGTCACGCGTCGAAGATGTAATCGCGTCTCGTTAGCACGCTCGCCTCCGTTTTTTCGTTCCTTCGCCACGATCGGCCCTCGCAATTTGCAGCTTCGATGAGCATGACGGACGAAGGCCTTCAAAAAAAAAAATTGGAACAATGAAGCCACTCGTTCTTTTTGTTATCCTTGTCTTACGAGGATCTACAAAATTTCAAAAAGAACGTCACTGTTTCCAAATTCGTGTAGAGTTCCTTACAACATTCTCACGTTTGTTTCAAGCGTACCTATGTACCGATAGGGGAATCGATCGGGACGCGTCAAGTCGTAGATTATCGAGACTCGTCACGGAGTCCTGGTAAAACACGAGGAGCAACAACGTGCTATCGCATATGTAGGTACGTAGCACGTACGTATGTACCTACGTGCCTAGGCACGCTCGAGAAAGATGGCTAATTGACTTCGATGTTAATCGTCCATGTTAATCGCCTGCGCAGTTCGCAATAACGGATTGCGCAATCGAACAATTACAATCGACCTACCTACCTACGTATCTGCCTACCTATCTACCTATCCACCTACCTACCTACCTGTCCACCTTCCGTCCCATCCTCAGACACACGATCCGTGAGTCGTTCGAGAGATCGCACCTAGCACCTCTTCTCGGCCCCTCCCATGACACCTGTGCTTCGACGCGAAGCTCCCTGGCTTCACCGAAGGTAAAGCTCGATGAGTTTCTTCTTCTATTTTTTCTTCATTAAAATATACAATACTCATGCAATATTCCTTGATTTTAGGCTCCGTCTAGATCATCTACAAAATTCCTACCATTTAAATCCTAATCATATTCGACCTAACGTAATTAGACTTCCTTTTTTTATCATCAACATCCGGAAGAAACCGATCTCCTCCCTTTTACATAATCTCGTCTATTCGTAAGATATCTATCTCATCGAGTTCGGGACATATCATCAAGTCATTATCATATAATCCTATTTCTAAGAAATCCTCGGCTCGATCTTAAACAATTATCTCAGTTTATTAATAGTAGAGCTTGATTAGACTGTTTTCGAAGTACCGCGTTATACGAAGACTCCCCGCGAGCTCGTGTTAAACGAGGGTTACAAGTACCAACTTGGATATCTTTTCCTTTTTTCAGCTACGATACCGAGAATGGGATTTCGGTCGCGGAACAAGGACGTCCGAAGAACGTAGGACCGAACCAAATCGAGGAGGTCAGAGGTCAGTTCAGTTACACAGCACCGGACGGTACCCCGATCTTGGTCACTTATACCGCAGACGAGAACGGGTTTCAAGCGAGCGGTGCTCACCTACCTACACCTCCGCCCATTCCACCTGCCATCCAACGAGCCCTCAGCTATAACGCGGCTCATCCCGAGGAGGAGGAGCCTTACAGAAGATACTAGACACGATGCGACACTTCTTCTATGTTTTTCTTACTTCTTGCGAGTACCGTACAACGACGACGACGACAAAGAAGATGACGAAGAGAAGAATCGTCCTTCTTCGAACCTGCCAAAAGTCATCTTGACAGTCAGCTTGCCAACGACTAACCTCAAAAATGGATCATCACCTAGGACTACCCTTTTAACAGCTACCCGAACGTGTAGCCTCATCGCTATCGACTCGAGATTTTCGTCCAACACGAATCATCCTTTACGTTCAATCGGTCCCTATGACGTTACTCTAATTCCTCTCTATCCGTTTTCTTTTTTATACACATACGTAGGTACACGTAATCGTAAGCTCGTTTCGTGAGAAACAAGATAAGCTACTATAGGTGGAATCGGACTTTATCGAAGATTCGCTCGAAGGTATAATGAACAATGCTATCTACGCGATCGATCGCCGATGTAACCAAAAAAAGGGGCGATGTCTCTCTTTGGTAAATCGGTGTAGCGTAAAGTTAAGCGCGATTTGGGCGAAATCGAAGGTAGCGATTGGAACAGCTTGCCGGATATGGGGGTTCCGTTTAGCGGAGTGCTTGAGATATTATAGACAATAAATATGTGGAATTAACGCGTGCTCTTATCATTTTCATTATTATCATTATTGTTATTTAACTGTAGAATGTAACCGCTTGTTTGGTCCAAAGGAGTTGACAAAAAAATATATATATTTACAATCGATATGAAATTGAATAGAGATATTGGTACGTCATCTTGCCCCATGTTTTAGGATTAAATCGAGATTATTGAACTAATCAAGGGAGTTTAGCGGAACGAGACGGGATGGTAGCAGCCCGGGGATAGCTATCAATTAAATAGTTGTTATTACGGAGGCGTTAAATTTTCGTAAAACGCTCGAAATGCCAGTCCAATGCGGTTAATGTTAATGGTAATCGTAATATCACGTTTAAAGGTGAGTCAGTGAAAGCAAATCATCGGGCTGCTATACGCGTTGCACAACCACCCGACCGACGAACGAACGGGCGACCGTATATATATATACGAATGGACTCGACGACGAAGACTCAGGCTCATCCCAGGATTTAACATTTTCACCGGCGAGCCGTTTCAAACTTTGTTTCTGGCACCTCTTAAAAGGCATGGAAATGAAAGCTGTGAAAGGCGGATCGAGAAGCCGCGTGATTCCCGTTGAGATCAGATTTTTCGATATGGATCATGGTATAACCAGATTGTTAACCTTGGCATTTTTTTGATTCAGTAATCCATTACAATAAAATTGCAAGGCTAACGAACGAGACTTGGAAATTTTCAATTTGTTCGGATACGTAACAATCATTCCGTTGTACGTATTCAAAGACACGTAACGAAGGTTACGCTCCAAAGCGAATTAGCGAGATCGGCGTAAGAAGAGGGTTGATGCGTACGCTCGGGTTTCCGTCCCACAAAACGCACGTATCTACGCTGACCGGGGATGTCAAACCGCGCCTTTGACATCGGGGTTACGGTGTCACGTAGTAATGCTTTTCATTCTGTGACACAATGGAAAAGGAAGCAGAAGAAGCTGTCAGCTTGGTGGTATTGTTAGAACGGCCGATAGACGAAATCGATATTTTGCATACAATCGTGAAGCGTTTTGATCTTTGCGCACCAGGGATATATCGGTCAAGGAGATCGATGGACACTTAGGCGAGCCGTATCCTGTCACGAAAATTACGCTTAAGTTGACCAGTGATCCATTTTTCTATCCTTCCTCTTTTTTGGTTTACCGAGACATTGTTGAAGATCGTCCAGGATCGAGATTCGATTTTTACATTCATAGATCATAACGGAAATAAAATGTACCTAATATAAATATTTATGACAATTACTTAAAATTAAAGTTTATTGGGCGCATATAAGTCCAACGTGCATCAACGATTAATTAGACATATATTGATTTATGGACAATTAGCTTGACAGTCGATGCATTAAGTGCAATTAGCCATCGATTAATCACGCACGCGCATATCTATCCATCTAGATGTCTATATATCCATATATATATAGTGCGACCTTTCGAAGCTCCAATTATCGCATCGCTCGAATCCTCGCGCGTAAAAGACGAAGAAGAAGCGGAGCGTATAGGTACTGACAGCTAGGCTCACGCGGGGCGTGGATCTTCTACGATGGATTCCTTTCGCTTTCGTCACGGACCGGAAAGAAAAGAAGGGCAGAGCACAAAGAGAGGAGTCGGCCAGAAATGCCAGTGCGATTGCTCAATAACTTTTTGCGATTTATTCACGCGGCTCGCGGGAATAAGATGGCATGGAATATATGCTTGTAGTATGGAATAGACATAATGATCCTTCGCGATGCTTATCCTCTTCGTTTGATCGTTACTTTTACGTGACAGGTGGGGGCTGAGTTCAAGTGCCGGATCACGAACAGGTTAACTTTAACGTTAACGAAAGTTTCGGTGGGGCCCGTTGAGCGGTTGGAAGAAAGAGAGAGTGGGTCTCGACTCCTCGACAATGATGAGTAGGACAAACGGAGGAAGTAGCAAGATCGCTGGATGCTGACAGTGATCTTGAATCTGACTACTTCGTGTTCCCTCCCTGTTATCAAGCAAGATTCGCCAAGTTCACGCATTATCATTAAGAATTCAATAACGATGCACTTTCACGCGACGAACCGGGTATCCTTGATTTCTAGATGCACCATTTTGCACCCAAGAGATTCTGCACCGTGAGAAGATCGAGACACGCGTCCCACACAGGCACGCAGACACTTTTAGCACGAAGAATTCAGCATATTTGCTCGAAGCATCTTAAGACGTCTCGCGTAACGTTCCGTGGAACGATCATTCGGTGATACTTTTATAATGGCGAACTGGCAAAATCATGGAACGACTAGGATCACCAGTCTCATCATCATTCAGGATGGTTCTAGATCTCGCGGAATGCTCTCGAGGAGTCTCGAGAATTATCCGAACCGGGTCTGACCTTTCTCGTTTTATTAACCGCATTGACTCTTAGCTATGCCTCGTCATCTCTCCGGAGCTTTCAGACTCACCACGACGCGGATAGAAGGCATACCTTCGGGGGCCTCCCAGGCGAGCATCCTACTCGAGAATTATGCAAACCGATCCGCGCCTAGCCGTTTGATGCCCAACTTAAATTGCCTTACGTACCGCCTCCTTCTTTTTTTTCTTCTTTGTACTATCCTCTTCTCTGGTTTCCTTCTATCGATCGTTTCAACGAATCCGTCGATCGAAATTGGGACGCCGCCTTGTGGGGTCGGTTTCATAACTATCGGCTTATTAAAGTTACGACGATGTTACGTGAGGTAACGGTATTTAATAAGTACCGATAATCTTTCCGACATCAAATGATACTTTGTCTTACCGAGGTTGCGATCTTCTGACCAGAAACCTGACATTTGCCCTCGCAATACACCGGATCATACCTTTCCATGGAATCCAAAGTGCATATGTACTTTATTTTCGCGTAGTATCATCCATTTCAAGAATTTTTCGTTTCATCAGCTCTGTTATTAACGTTCGATCGTAATTCTCGCTACTACCAAGTATAACATTGTCAAAATCATTTTAATTCGATACCGGACTAAAGCTAATTTTGTCGAGTTCGTACATCGAGTACATGCATGCATTATAAAGATATTACAGAAAGATGGTATGCGTGGATTGCGATTATCGTGTCTCGGCTTGGCTCGGCAAATCTTGCGATCTACCTTTAAGTCGAGACATCCGCGATATTACGAGTCGCAAACTATCGCGTACCGGGCCTATATAGATAGGAGGACGCGAGAGTTTGCGATGCTCTCTGGGAGTGGTCTCACCTAAGAACAATGCGTTTACGCCTTTGGATGGCGAAAAGCGGAGAGCGAATTATGAATATATCAGGAATGAAATCATCGTTGGTGATCGTACGCCTTCGCGGATATGCTTTTACGAGGTGATGGGACATCGTTGTTCTTGACACCATCGTTAACCAATCGGTCGATAAATTGTTGATTTATCTTTTTCAATTTTTTTTTTAATCAAAATTATATAAGAAATGTCCTTTTCGCAATGATCTATTGATTTCATCGAGCATTGGATTAGATTATTAATCGCTAAATACCAGTTACTTAATTTTACGGTAGAAACATTAGATTTACCGATTAGACACTCATGTATGTACACCATGTACGACTCCGGGATCCGCGTGACCTCGAACGTGGGGTTGAGGTGGGGCGAGGATGCGAGGGCGCTTAGAACGACTTGCGTGCTTGAGAGGAGAGGAGAATGGACATCGATGTGGTCTAGAGGAGCAGAGAGAGAGAATGGAAGGGAAGATCTTGAGCGTCTTCATATAAATGCCGGCGGTATTCGTGGTTGGTGCCACAGATTCGATACTCTTCAAATCGGCATCACGATCCGTAGAGAATCATCATCGTCATGCAGTACACAGTGAGTGTCTTTCTAACCAAGTGGCATGTTCTTCGCTTCTTTATCTTCTTGGAAAAGAAAACATTATATTTGTTAACGTAACATCGTTGACATGCCACGATCACGTCCGACCGCTTACTTACAACTTCATATCATCCGTGGATATTTTGTGCTTGCAGATTCTGATTCTCGCACTGGTTGGTTCTGCCCTGGGGCAGTACGGTGGATTCAGGGGTTTCCCCAATCAAAATGCCTACTCGCAAACGCCAAAACCTGCAAGTTATCAGCCGGACTACAAGTAAGACATTTTCTTGAATTTTTGTAAAAACATTGTTAATATTTTTCCAACTCGCATGACACTGTAACGCAAACGTGTAATACAAATTAATAGGCTAATAATGATATTGCTTCGATAGATCGAACGGTGAAACGATGTAAACACCTTGACGCCTTTACATAATCTCGCGTGTCTGTTAGGTCGAAAGAAAGGAGTCGAGGTAAAGATCTTTTGGTTTAATTTGCAGCTCCTACGGTGGACGATTTATAGCGATTCGTAACCAGCAACGGGACTCGTTCCCAGATGGAACTTACACGTGGAGCTACGAGACGGAAAATGGAATTTCGGCTTCGGAAACTGGACGTCCCAAACCGGGCGCACCCGGGCAACAAGCTGAGGTAATTCCCTATTATATTTTAATTATAAACTATAAGTGACACGCGTGATAAATGTTGACCTTGATAAAAAAACATCTTTGATTAACGATCACCACAGGCGGTGCAAGGAAGATTCTCTTACACGGCACCCGATGGGACACCAATTCAATTGGAGTACGTAGCCGACGAAAATGGCTTCCGTCCGACAGGTGCACATTTGCCAACGCCACCCCCAATCCCCGAGGCTATAAGACGCGCGCTCGCGGCCAATCCACCTGGACCGGACGACTCCAACTACGGACCAGCCTACAATCAAATACCCTATAGAAGATATTAGAGTCTAAATGCTAGGGTCTGGAGGGCGACGCCATTGGAGCTTCCTCGGTGAAGTCAAGGTCACCATGCGCGCGATAGTTCGACCGACTCATTCTTGCCTCTACGGTTCTTCCTTCTCCGCTGCTTTCCACGAATGCGAGATCTCGCGTACGAACCTTCCAGAGAACAAGAGAGAGCGTGAAAGTGAAAGGGTGGGGGGGCAGAGGGGATCTTATCGTTTATCGCTTGCTAACTCGACTATTTATCACGGTAGGAAGGATGCAAAACATTTGTCTAATCTATAACAGAGATTTCGTAATAAACCAATAAATCGTTTAATAACCGTCTGTATTTTTTACGTCGATCCACTTTGTAGGGGAAGGTAAACCGGTAAGTGGTAGAAGAAAAAAGTTAAATGGACGACGTATCGGACCTTTCGGAGGATTACCGAACGTCTTCTTTTTCTTTGATTCGATCTATGATACACGCGCGAAACTGGTTTCCAATCTTTCTCTCGTGCAATCTTGCACAATCTTAATTATCGAAGGTACATATGTACTTATGTATATACCTTGTGTGTTTGGACGTGATCATAAAATCGACGTTTAGCTCGTCGGTAATCGCAGAACACCTTTTTTATCGTCACCCTGGGAAGCCACCGAGAGGGCGCATCAGTCGTCGATTCGTTTCGTAAAGATGAGGTCGAATGGTTCGCTAATTTCACCGCTTTTACATTCGGTTTACTCGTTAAACAGTCGCTATATTATTAGGATTAAGTCGTTCGTGGATAGTTTTACGTGACATTTCGGTGAAAACGATTTCGATATTTCATATCGGGCGAGCTCTCTAGAAACGGATAAAGGTAAATCATTTCAAAGTGAGTGTTCAAGTATCCGTATTTAATAATCCTGGTACCAGCTAAATTACATAAAATCAAATATATGTATTATAACTATGATCGTACCGCGAAGATCGAGCAATGAATTTAGCTTATACTTCATAAAGAAAGAAGACGTTAACCCTCAAACCCCGTAACATTCAAGAAGAAGTTCAAAGTGCGATAAAAATCACGTATAACCTCGACGCATCGGTGAGTTTACGATCGAGACGTATTTTTTCAAGGTTTTTCTATACGTAGATAATTTTTGTCATCGTTCGACGTAACCAAAAAATGCGTTTTCGCGCGTATAAAGATGCGTGCGCGGCTTCGATAGTTGCGCCGCCACTCGGCGAGCTTTTAAAGATACGAAGCCGCATGTAGATTGGCGGATGCGGTGTGTCTTTGGGGGTGATGGTGGGGGTAGCAGGAGGATTCTCCTCGCAAGAGGGAGAGAGCGTGCGTCTCTCTACGTCAGGAAAAGCTTCGAGCTTATTGGTCCCGGTCCATTGTTGCGTATTGATTGCTGCGGAGCACTGGTATGGTCGTCGGGACCTTCGCTCGTCCTCGTCGTCGTCGTCGTCGTCGCCGCCGTCGCCGTCGTCGTCGGTGGTGTGCCGCAGCCCGATAGGCTAATCAAAAGGGAAACTTCGGTGTAACGCGCTCGAGAGTGTCGAACGGAAGGCAGTAGTAGAAGAAGAAGCAGAGGAAGAGGAATAAGAAGAAGAAGAAGTAGAAGAAGAAGTAGAAGAAGAAGAGTTAGAAGGTGGTGTAGTGGTGTGGTGGTGGTGGCGGTGGTGGTGGTGGTAGTGGCGGTGGAGGTGGCGGCGGTGGTGGTGGTGTCGGAGGTGGCGTAGAGGTAGTGGTGGTGGTGCTACTGCTGCTGCTGCTGCTGCTACAGCGCGAGAGCCTTCTCGAATAACTCGACTATACTATTTTATTTTTTTTCGCCGAAGCTAGAACGTTTTACGCTTCGCGAAAGTAACTTTCTATCGTCGTCGAGGTCTTGTACCTTCCGAAAAGAGGTTTTAAAAGAGCAAGAGGAATGGAAGACTACGGTGTTCGCGAATAAGAGTGGCGAACGTATCGTCACCGAGCAGGGAGTGATTTTTCACGATTATTTACCCCGTTTCGAGGAGGTGTACGAAAAGAAGAATAGGATCGAGAAAGTGGTGGAGGTGGCAAGTGCATGTCTCTTTCTCTCTCCTCTTACACGAGCATACATACACACATACATCATATATTGAAAAAGCATCGACGGCATCGACTGCCGGTCGAATCGTCCCCGTCGTCGTCATCGCGAGTGAGCGAACGAGTGCGCGCGAGCAACGGAGGACGCGCGTTTGTTCGACGTGCTGCTGCTACCGCGAGCCAAGACGAGTCGAGTCGGCAGGAGACGGTTACAGACGAGACGAGAGGAGACGATACGAGGCGACGCGGCGCGACGAGAGACGGGATGAGACGAGCCGAGACGTTCCTTCGTCCACGGTGTTGACCGGGTGAAAGCAATCTCGCGCTCTCGTCCTCGAGAGATAGAAGCCAAGAGAAAGATCGAATACACGTATATATCGAGGAAGAAAAGTAGATTCGTAGTATACGCGAACGTGCGAGAGACCCACGTAGGATAAGCGTCTTGGGGAAAAGAGTTAACGATAGATAACAATATTAACAATTAAAAATAGACATTGCCAGGGAAAGGTGCACGGTGTGTTTTCGTCGCTCGAGTGCCGCCCGCTAGGGGATTATAGAAGGGAGAAATAGGTGAAAAGACACAAAGGTTAGGGCAGACTGGGAAGCGAACGGATAAGAACGTGCTACAGGGGGTGGGGGGTTATATAGAAAGAGAGAAAGAGAAGAGGGGTAAGTAGGTAAAGGGCAAAAGATAGAGAGCAATCGTTTTTCGCGGCCGAGGTGAGGTGGCGGAAAGAGAGAGTGGTGAACGCAGCAGTAGCGCGAGGGTTGAGGAGGCGAAGGACGAAGGGGAGGAAGAGGAGGAGAAAGAGGACGACGAAGAGGAGAGAAGAAGGAGGAAGGAAGGGAAGCGCGATAGCGCGAAGAGAGCGGAAAGGAAATTTCTTGACGCTGATAGAGTCTACGGGAGTCGAGGGGGAGGCGGGGGAGGGGGAGGAGGAGGAAGAGAGCAGCAGCAGCAGCGGTGGAAGAGGAAGAACGAGGAGAAGGAGGTGGCGGAGGGGGAGAGAAGATCGGTGGTGGCCGCCGGCGGCGCGTGGCTTCGAAGGACGACGAAATTATGAAGCGTATAAAGTGCGTGCGATCGGCCATCATAGTAGCTGTTGGCCGGTGAATGTGTGATCCGGGGGCAGCAGAGATCCGCCGGAATGACGAGCGAAGAGACGCCGACCGAGCAGCCCCCGGTAGATGACTGCCTAAAGGAGCGAAAATGGTGGTGCTTCTTGCTGTCGAGCATCTTTACGTTCCTCGCCGGGCTGCTTATCGTACTCCTCTGGCGCGCGTTCGCCTTCCTTTGCTGCCGAAAAGAACCCGAATTCGCCCCAAATGACCCGAAGCAGAAGGAGCATAAGTCGCACCGCCAGGGGAAGGAGTTCGAGGGAACTTTTATGACTGAGGCCAAAGATTGGGCCGGCGAGTTGATTTCTGGACAGACCACCACTGGACGTATTCTCGTGAGTACATATACCTACTCTATTTCGTTTTTTCCAATCTTCCGATATTCTCTCCCACATTTTGCTACCCTACGCGAAAGCTTTAAGGAACATCATCGCCGATAAATAATCCTATCGCGCGACGTGCGTCTGACTCAGGTGTTTATGCGTCATCATCGTCGTCAACGGGTGCGCGCACGCACACACGCGCCTCGCGTGCACGCGCCTCTTTCCTTATCGTGCGACAGCGCGCGCGCGGCAACGCGCCACGTCTTATACCCACACACGCGCATACACCGATAGCGTGTTCCATTTCTATAATACCATGTACACCGTGACATCGTGGGGAGAAGGAAACTAAATGAAACTCTCTCGTCGTACACCTGAGAAATCGAACGCGCTTTTCTCCCTCTCTCTCTCTCTCACACACACACACGCACGCATACTCCGTGTTTATCGAGAATATTAAAGGGAAAGTTAAAGACGACGCGCTTTCTCGACCTTTACGCGAGCGAACGTAAATATTCATGGAAATTACAAACTCGTCCTCGAATTCGCGTAAACAACGATAAACTCATCGTTCGACATTGTCAACGAATTCGACCGTTCTCTTTCTCTCAATGGAGTTTCTAGGTTTTCCGGATTCTCAAAGTGATTCAGAGTTCTCCAAATTTTAGTTGGAATCACGTTGACGCAGGTGGCGCGATGGTCGCTTGAGCGACGGAAAGAGAGAGATAGCAGAGGACACGGTGTTTTTCGCGAATCGGACGACTCGTTCGACCATACTCATCCTCGGAAAAGAAAAGATCTCGTCCGTTATGAAGATAAAGCGCGCGCGCTCGACGCGTGGCTCGCTGGTGAAACGTCAAATTTGACGGGCGCCGCCAAATGAGCGATCTATTTCTGTTAAGTACCATTATCCGTGAGGAGCGATAGCACGCTCGAGCGAGATCCACTTCGAACTTCGTTCGCGCTTTCGAACACGATCGCGTTCACGAACTCGCTGAGCTCCATTAACGGTGATAAATCTCCAACGTTGTAGACATCGTTCGCGATCCTAGTATTCTGATATTCAACTTATTCGGACGAACGTAATCAATATTTCCACGACTCTCTCTTTCATTGCCTCCGTCGATGTGATCTCATCGTCGTCATAGCGACGTCATCGGCGTAATCGCTAAGAAAATGAAAGGGAAAAGGGGACGATCCATGTCCTCCATTTTGTTTTCCGTTTAATCTCGAATTCGATGGACCATCGTTGATGGCTACCTAATAATTGTTTCTATTGTCGTCTTATTTTTTTTCTCTACACTTTTTTTCGACAAATACAATCATCGTACCAATCTAACGTTCAATGAAATCGGGAGGCTGATCGATATTTCCACTATTCTCTCTTTCGCATTGATATGATCGTCGTCGTAACGACGACGTCACCGATGTAATCGTTAAGAAAACGAAAGGAAACGTGGAAAAGGGAAAAGTGGAGGATGCGTGTCGTCCATTTTGTTTCCGACATCGTTCAATCACGGCTTACAGGACTACCGTATAGCGATCACTTTTATTTTAGCTTTCCCTTTACGGATTCTGATAAATTTTCTTTCTCGAAAAAGATGACGAAAATGTGAAGGAAAGAAAATTAGCGATTCGCCTTCAACCCCTCGGTCGAGTGTGTGCGCGCGTGCGCCCACGGTCGCATGATGTTTCGCGAGGAGCTCGCACGAGTATTGTACGTGGCCGGTGACCTACTTCTCCCTGGGTGGATGCTTTCTACGCAGTGCGTGTGCTTCACCCTAGAAACGGCTTTCCACCGAAGAGAGAAAGAGAGAGGGAGAGAGAGGCGATCGAACCCGATTCCTCTTCTTTTTTCTTGCCTTCTTATTCTTCGACCCCTACTCCATCGCTACCAATGTACTTTCCTTCCTCTCTCTATCTCTCTTCCTCTTTATCTTACTTTTTATCGACGCACCATTTACTTTTGTTTTCTTCTGTCTACAATGTTTCCGGCTGTTCCACTGCTGTAGAAGCAATTTTTAATTAATACGATTGAGAAAGAGAATGAATGAACGAATACTTATAAAATATAATAAAAGACATAAATGTAAGAATTTTTCTTTATAATACGTAATTCCAAGAAACGTTCGTTCGTTGGTTGCTGCGTCGTAACGGTTTTTGTAGTCGCCACTCGTCGCTTTTTTCGAGCGCGACCGTTAGCAGTTCGATCGTAGCCTCCGTACGAGATAGTATCCTTCGACTTGTTTCCTTTTTTATCGAAATAAACGTTTGTTATGCTTTCTTAAAAGACGCCTTCTAGATAAAGGATAGCGAATAAAAGGAAGTACACAAGCGTACAGAAATTTAACATTAAAATCTACTTCGCGCAAAGATAATGCGATACGAGTGCTAAGTAGATATCGTTACAAAAAGTTTTATAAATAAATGAAGCGAGCGTGCACACAAAAGAATATAGAAATAATTGATAAGAGCCAAAACAAGGGTAGCACAGGATAATAAGCTAATAAGTACAAGATGAAGGAGATAGGGAAGAGGGACGAAGAGGAAGGGGAAAGAAGAGACGAGGGTCGGTTTATTTTTCCGTCGTCTATAATTGGACTTTAACCTTTGCACAACGAGCAATCGGAATGACCTAGAGAACGCCCCACATAACGAAATCGGCTTCTTATTTTTCTTTATTCCTCCTCTTCCTCGTACGATGCATCCACGTTCTATATTCCGCACGCTGATTCCAACCCGTATATATCGAAGAGAGAGAGACGCCCGGCGGATATCGTTGCTCGATTCGTCGTCTAATTTCGCTCGACGTCGAGCGCTAACAAAGAATCGATAAA
The DNA here is from genome assembly GCA_916049575.1 of Ancistrocerus nigricornis. Taxonomy (NCBI): domain Eukaryota; kingdom Metazoa; phylum Arthropoda; class Insecta; order Hymenoptera; family Vespidae; genus Ancistrocerus; species Ancistrocerus nigricornis. The sequence goes on from OU696665.1 coordinate 745,796, forward strand.
CGAAACCTTTTCGGTTTGCCCTTTCGAGGCCGTTCCGTGTATAATTTATAATCGATGCTATACGTTTCGTTCTGATTGCTAAATGGAGTTTGATTCGGGAGAGGAGATCCGAGTTATTTATTTTTTCGAGATCGGGATCTCCGTTAGCGTTCGTTTGACATTTTTCTTCGTTCGTCCATGCTTGGTACAATTTGTTTTCGATATAAAGATTAGGAGTTACTATTTTTATGGCCAATGCAAAATCGTATGACCTCGATGAACCCAGTGACCTGCGTGAGAACATACGATATCTAAAAACGCTAAAAAATGTATGTAACGAGTTCAATGTAGTTAGAAAATCACGATCATTCGTTATAGTGGCTCGTTTGGTCTTGGAAATTGAAAAGCATGGACACGTGGAACCTAATCGGGCTCCTTAACACGCGAGCTCGATCGATTAAGCGTCGGGAGCACTTACGTTAAAATAATCGTTGATTCCGTTCGATCTCACCCTCTATCTCGCTTTCTCTGTCTTAGTTTAATCATAATTTGTTCAAACCACGTGTATAGTTCGCTTCGTTTCCAACGTTGAGTGACAAAACTTACGTCGACTTCATCGATCACCAACTTACATCCTTTTTTTACGATACTTATTGATCGCGAACAACACGTGGTTCACACGTGGTAACTCGAAAGATCGTAGCGCACAGAAAATTTGGCTTTACGCAAAATGCGAGTAACGCTACCACCCTCGTAACAGGTAATTTTCAGGGAACGTACGAAAGGGGTTAAGGATATGGATCATACTCAAAAGGAAAGTAGATAACGGTGGTTGGCGTCCGGCCAATATCCATTTCCAAGAATGTAACAGATTTGTCATGACGCCATTCGAAGTAAAATGTTAGGAGCGCTCTCCCGTCCGACTAACACGAATTTTACTGTGCCAAGGCCTATTATCGATAGTTCTCGCTGGGGATAGGAGACTCGTCTATGTACATACGTGCCTACCTTCCAACAAAAATATGTCCCTTCCTTTTTTCTATTTTCTTGCTTTTTGTTCTTCGAAATGACTTTGAGAAAGGCTTCATCGATCGCTTCTGCAATATTTTTTATTTATTCGGATGAAATCGTGATATCAAACCCTAGCTCGGTTGCATACCCTCGTTAACTTGTCTTTCACGATTATATGGGAGTACCTACGTTTTGATGGTAATTAGCAGATTCGCTTTGATCGTCGGTCGAGCACCGAAAACGGCGTACGAATAGGACATTACGAGCAGAAAGTGCTCGTTATGCGCGTCACGAACGGTTTTGAATCATCCGTCCTAGCAAATAGAATAATGCTAAGCTTTGGCGGACACCGCTGGCAGCGTAACCTGCCGGCGTATCGTGTTTATCGCATGCCGACTTGTACTACGCCATATTGCTTGCTTTTTGCGTAGAACATCGAATTATGTTATTTATTTTTTATTTTATCTACGCTTCGTTGGTTGTTCAAGATTAAATTTTAGTCAGGTTCAATGAATTATTGCGATTAGGCATTATTGAGTGACCACATGAACTCTTCATTATGAGATACTCTTTGTCTTTTATTTTTATATTCATCTTATATTTGAAGTATTAAATTAATGATAATATAAGTTAATTATTGGTAAATATTTCGGAATCAAATTCTGTAGCTATTAGGTACTTATATGTAATTAGAGATCGATTATATATTATCTACAAATTTATTACTCCGGCCATAAAATCGACATAACGATTCAATTTTGAGCGTCATTAATCCTTATTTTGTTTATTTTATCAAGAGAGAAGGGAATGAAGGGTGAACACGTCGCTCGCACGTAGGCCGGTAATTTTCCACCGTCGAATTTCGCGTTTACTCGTATAAATAGTCGAATTAGATAAACCCGGTTCAATCTGCCGTTGGCGCGAAACGACGGAAAATTGGATGTACGCCATCTCGGGATGTAAAACTTTCTTGCCCGGTACCCATCCGATGGCTCACCTCTCCCCTTTCGAATAACGCTCTCGTGGCACTTTATTTTTTTGCTCCCGAAAAATCTTTTAAAGCAGAGAGAGAGAGAGAGAGGCCGAATGGAAGGGTGAGGAGAAAAGGGAGTGGAGATTCTTATTTCAAGCCTGGGCTGATTCATCGGGCGTTATCTAAGTTAGAGGACAATTCCAAGGATCGTCGATGATTCGTTCACCGATCGAAATCATCGTTTCATGATTCAAGCCTTGTGTAAGCTTCTCTGCCTTTGGATGGCCATTGCACACGTAACTGCATGTATGTATGCGTCGGTTGGAATAAAAGTAAAAAGGATCTATTTAAAAGAATTGAAAAAAATGAATTTCTCACTTATTTTTGTGAGGTTCAAATCATTCGAGATGCCTAAATCCTTTTTTTTAAGATTCTACGAGTTATAAAAGGAAGAAATATTGATCTAGACCACTTTCGTAATCCATCGGTACATATGTTCACGGACAGGGATTTCAATTACCTGTATTAAGAAACGTTATTGCGTAAAATTGCGAAAGATATAATCTCATTTCGTTTTACTTATAAGTCTGCATCGCTTTCCCGTTCCACCTCTGACTAATCGCGACTTCTCGACTTTCGTATTAGCAAATCGAATCCTATTCTCATACGTACATATATGTACCAGTATGCATGCGTAAAAAGAAATAATCCGAATAAAGGAAGTCCCTTGAGAACGAACGACGACGTTCGAGTTCTCTCGTTCTTGACCTTCGTGCTCGCTAAAGGTATAAGGTTTAGGTTCTAAGACGAAATTAGATGTGACATTAGGAACGAGATTCTCATCGATACCACTTCTGCTACTTCTTCGTTAGCTAAGTAAGAAGCTCTTGGCTTCCTTACACCATGCCCCGTGTCCTTCGGTAGAGTTTCGATCACGTTCGAGGGGGTGATCGCACGCTGGGCCATCGATCATTTTATTCATCCGATTTAAGATCGAGAAGTGAAATCCTTGACCGAGCAAAGATGAGATCGAGAGAGAGAGAGAGAGAGAAAGAGAGAAAGAGAGTATATGCATATCTCGTCTTGGTGACGACGAAAATAGCCGAGGAGGCTCGTGACGAGACTGTCCGAGACCCACGCTAATTTTCATCCTAAAATAAGAACGGCAATCTTTATTTATAGCTGAAGCGCGATAGGTCAGATTGTTCGCTTCTCGGGGCAAATTGCATTTTCTTAGGAGACACGCACGTGTCGGATATATTCTCTCGGTTTGCGAGGAAAAGGACTTTGTTGGACGTAAAGAGTGTGTGCTTGTATGAGAGACCGAGATAGCGAATAGACAGAGGGTGGGAGGTGGCGCTTGCACTTCACGAGCATTGAATGAAGAAGCTTTTGTAATAACATCGCAGCGGACCACCGCAGCGTTCTAGTAGAAAGCGTACGTCGCTTGGATGTGGCGCTACACGCGACAATCGATTATCGTGTCGCTTTTCTACGACACCTCATGCGTGTTTCGCTATATTTTTCTTCCTCCTGCCTCTTCCCCCAACCATTTCTCTTTCTCTTTCATCATCGACATTTCGTACGACTACCAACAATTTCACGGCATCGGTCACGTACTTGGACGATATACCTGTTTACTTGCTATATCTCTACGACATATACATATAGGTATACATATACAAAAATACAGACGACATTCGTCCAAGAAGGAAGCCACAATGGAAATCGAAAAACGACGTGGGACCCGTAGAACCGTGCTGGCGATAAATAAATCTCATACCAGATCGTACCGCTTCGATGCAAGCACTCGTCCCCTTCGTTCCGGTTTCTTTCAAGGATCTTTTGATTCCTTATAGGAAGAAAGAGGGAGAGAGGGAAAGAGAAAGACGAATAAACAGAGCATCGCGTAAACAGACGATTCCATCGATACAGTAAGAAGCTTAATGATTAAGGAAAGACCAAGTTCCTCCCACTACCCGCATCCTTTTTTACCACTCTACCCTACTACCCCGGTCCAGTTGTCCTTTCGAAGATGCAATTGGTCGGAAAAGCTTCCGGTAATGGAGAACGATCCCGGTGGTGATAACCCACTGACCCATATCTTCCTACCGTGCTATCCAGAATGTGGAAGCGAGATGGAGGTAGAGGAAGAGATCAAGAGCAAGCAAGCAAAAGAGAGAGAGAGATGGTGGATGGGTGTTCGGGCGTGTGCCTAAAGAGGGTGAGAGGGTGGTAAAACACCCCCTTCTCGTTTCAACCGTTACTCTGTGGCCACCGAGTGGGGGTAGGCAATAGCGTGAATAAGAGCGAGGCATCCCTATCCGAAAGGGGTAAAACAACATATATATATATATACATATATATAGAGGGGGGGGGGTGAGAGAAAGCAGCCTCCTCGTGACCAGGTCAATCGCAAGTTCAAACGTAAAGCTTGTCTCCCCCGTTTGGAGTGCACCTGTACTCGGTTAACCCGGTAACGTATAGGTGCCGACACGTTGCAGCTCGCGCTTAGAACCAAGCGAGAGAGAGAGAGCCAAGGTATGAAGGGGAGGGTGTCGATCGATATCGGTGCTGGTGGTCACGGGTATAACATCCTCCGCCTGGCCGTACACGCGTTTATTGATAAAACCGATTTTCAGCGTTCTTCTGGATGATAACCGGACCATTCTCATCTTTTTCTAATTTCTTGTCAATTTTTGTTGACCTCTTAAATTTTTTGTACGATTTTTTGTACGATTACGTATTATATAAAAAAAAAATATTTTACATTTACAACGAACCACCAAGTCTAGGATGAACCGACCGATTTGTGAGAGGACATTGTCCCGTTTTTCAACAAAGTTTACGTTCGACCGAACGAGAAGAGAAAGTTTGTAATAATAAACAGTTCGTATTTGTTTCGGTCGCCCACTCGATGCGGTACGCGGGGGATGACCCATTGGTTGCCGTGTGGGTGGTGGAAGGGAGGAAAGATGCTAGAAACGTGGCACGCGTGCGGACTCCGTGAATGGCCGATAATATTACGGAAGAAAGAAAAGAGAAAGATGAGGAAAACGTAGGAGAAGAAGCGAACGCCGATTTTGAGCGCACGCCGCGAGAAATCGTTCGAAATTTAATGAGGTAGTATCTGGAACGCAGCCAAGCGACTCGAAATCGATCGTGGAGAGATGTAGCTTACCTAGGATATACATACATACGAGAGTCTATGCTTCTTTAGTTATTTACATTTCTCCTATGTATAGCGTGTGTGTGGGCGCGCTTGTGTATGTATAAGGACAACCGTGGGACCACACGATTCTCGGATAAGTCGGATTTTATCGTACATTCGCGTTTACGTTTTTCCTGTCTCCGTTTTACGTTTTTCACCTTTGGACCCATCCATGTACCTTCGCGTATACATATATACAAACATGTATGGGTATATGTTTACACGCTAAAAGTGTTTCTACATTTCTCGAAAGAAAACGCACTCTCCATAATACACTCATGCGCGCGTACGCCCCGCGTAAAACGAGACTTTATTTCCCAAACGGCGCACTCCCGAGTATTCCTTTTCGTGTTTGTTTTTACGTCTACAGTCCACTTCTTCCTGCCAGTCTATTATCGATTGTAGCCCTTTACGAGATGCTTACGTTATCGTTTTAACGCTTCTCTATTCTCTTAAAACGTTTATTTTTCTTCCTCCTCCCCTTGCTCTTTCTTTTTTTAAAGAGGAGAGTCGATACGTTTTCACGTAATTTAATTTTACTTCGATGGTGTTCTCTCGTGACTGACGCACTGTATTTTCTGTTTCAGGTGGTGCTAGTTTTCATTCTCAGTATAGCATCGCTTATAATATACTTCATCGATGCCTCCAGGTAAGAAATTTCTGATAAAGAAGCCTTATCGGCGATCTAATGTAGGGAATTTTGACAAGGTTCGTCTCGAAACAAATTCGTGACTAAATATTTCAGCTGAAACTCTTCGTTGTCTTCCTATCTATCGATTTAAAGAAAACCTTTCTATTGCACCTGTTGCAATTACCGTCTCTCGTCTTGACAAAGGTCTTCACTCGATTCTCGGTCGGTCACTCACCAGCAAGAAATACCCCGATGTCTTTTTAGCTCACTTTTTCTCTCGCTCCACGTTAGAAGAGATTTGTATTTCCTATTTCCCGCCGATCAGGAACCATTCTTACTGTTGCAGCGAGGAGGTGGAACGTTGCCAGAAGTGGAGCAACAATATTACTCAGCAGATAGACTTAGCTTTCAATATATTTTTTATGGTCTACTTTTTTATACGCGTAAGTTCTACGATATTCCCATGCGAGAGAACGATTTTTTTTCCTAGCTAATCGTAATTTTTCCCTCATTGGCGCTACAGTTTATCGCCGCCAGTGACAAGCTGTGGTTCATGCTGGAGATGTACTCGTTCGTGGATTACTTTACGATACCACCGTCCTTCGTGTCGATATATCTCGATCGGACGTGGATCGGACTGAGATTCCTCCGAGCCCTACGATTGATGACGGTCCCTGACATCCTCCAGTACCTCAACATTCTAAAGACATCGAGCTCCATTCGCCTCGCCCAACTCGTATCCATCTTCATCTCCGTCTGGTTGACCGCTGCAGGCATCATACATTTGGTAAACAATTTTATTTCAAAATATGTCGGATGATTTATAGGGGAGACCGGGGCTAGTTGTCCCAATTTTAGGATTTTTGTTTCTACAGATTTCTATATTTTCTAATTTTTTGGTGACCATCATAAAGTTCAACTTCTTAGCAATACATGGAAATTTTTCCTGATGTATGCATCATGATTTTTGCGAAAATAGACACCACCGCCGATTTCAATGTTTAATGGCTCATTTTAAAGAAGCAAGCATGCAGAATACTGTCCCGTTGTCCGTTTTTCGATATCGTTAAGCAATGATGAGAAATTAATTTTTTAAGTGTCGGAGTATGGGTCATTTTCAAGCTTAAAACTGCTGTATCTTTCGAACCAGTCATTCTATCGAAACGCGACTTGCATATTCGTCAAGAAGAGACTTTCCTCTTTCGAACGAGTATTTGATCGGGCAAATTCGAGGTGTTTCGATTTTTGACAAAAATCCTGACCTATGCATCATGATTTTTGTCAAAATGGTCACCACCGCCGATTTCAATGTTTAATGGCTCATTTGAAAGATAAAAGCATGCAGAATACTGTTCCGTTGTCCGTTTTTCGATATCGCTAAGCAATGATGAGAAATTAATCTTTTAAGTGTCGGAGTATGGGTCTTTTGCAAGCTTAAAACTGCTGTATCTTTCGAACCAGCCATCCTATCGAAACGCGACTTGCATATTCGTAAAGTAGAGACTTTTTTCTTTCGAACAAGTATTTGATCAGGCAAATTCGAGATGCATCGATTTTTGATAAAAATCCTGATGTATGCATCAAGATTTAGAAAGAAGAAAGCATGCAGAATACTGTCCCGTTGTCCGTTTTTCGATATCGTTACGCAATGATGAGAAATTAATTTTTTAAGTGTCGGAGTATGGGTCATTTTCAAGCTTAAAACTGCTGTATCTTTCGAACCAGTCATCCTATCGAAACGAGACTTGTATATTCGTAAAGAAGAGATTTAGCCCTTTCGAACGAGTATTTGATCGGGCAAATTCGAGATGTATCGATTTTTGACAAAAATCCTGACCTATGCATCATGATTTTTGCCAAAATAGTCACCACCGCAGATTTCAATGTTTAATGGCTCATTCTAAAGATAAAATTAAAATTATTTAACTTAAAATTATTATTCATTTGTAAAGGAAGATATAAATGAATAATTTAAGAACGATATTGTTTTGCATGTAATTATTTTATGGAGTGCGATACGGTCGTAATGATCCGGGATCGATTTTTTGTGGCAGCTTGAAAACTCAGGGGATCCATTCGAGTTCACAAACCCGCAACAGCTTTCGTACTGGACCTGCGTGTATTTTCTAATCGTGACGATGTCCACGGTAGGATATGGCGACGTTTACTGCCAGACGGTCCTCGGCCGCACATTCCTAGTATTTTTTCTACTCGTCGGTTTGGTAAGTCCATTTATTATCTTCTCTCTCTCTATATCTATCTATCTATCTATCTATCTATCTATCTCTATCTCTCTTTATATACCATATATATACATATTATATTAATTACATATAACAAAGGAAGAACGATACGTTAATATTCGCGAAATAAAGTGACGAGAGTCCTGTGTAAAAAAAAAACGTAAACGAGAAAAATAGGAAAACAACAGATTCTCGTCTTTAGAAATAGATTTAAAAAAAAAAAAACAGGAAAGAAACGAATCAAGGAACTATACCGCTAATTACTAGATCATTATGGTCTTTTGTAAATTCGGTGAGTTTTTCACAAACCTAGAGAAAGTTTTCCATAAAAAAATATGTGTTCCTATTTAGCTGTCGCGAATGCTCACGTCGTATCGTTCATCGTGGTCTACGTTTAGAGCGGGGAACGAAATAAAAGAAAATAAGTTAAACGAAATCAGTAAACGAAAAACAAAAATGACAATAAAAAAAGGGCTGATCGATCTCCCCCGACGAGAGTTCACGAAAACAAATAAAACGTTTCTTAGCATCGACAAAGATCGAGATGACAGAGATAATCGAGCGTAAAAGTATTAGAACGTGGATCGGTTATTGTTTGCTGAGTTAGGTTTATATTATCCATTTATCTACGAATCCATATATATAATCAATAATATAACGTGCGTCTTTTATCGTCGACATGTCCCATAACGAACTGTGTACTACCCCTTCTTTAAAATTCTGACTGTACACTGTGCAAAGGTATTTCGTTTTAAAAAATAGATGTGTGGAAATAACAAAAAAGAAAAAAGTATCAGAGAAATGCCGACCGCAAACCCGTTTCCTTGGCGAGTTTCGAGTCGTCCTATGTAAATGATAAGCAAGGAAAGTGCGAGGGGTTGTTTTTGTTAATAAGAGCGTCGATTAAAATCGGATATATCGATCCGTTAGGGCGAGGAGTCGAGAGAAAAGGGCAAAACAAAGAAATCGATACCCGAGATAAATAATATCGGGCTTTCTAGCTTTCTGCTAATCACGTTAACGTGAGTCGTCGTCGTCGTCGTCGTCGTTGTCGTTGTGAGTCCCGTTGTTCGTTTTCTTATTCAGTCTTGCCACTCGTGTGTTCTATCCATCCGACACCGAGGATGAAATAATAATAATAATTCTTATTATTATTATCCCAGTCCGTTCTCCACGAGTCGCATGCACGCGCACGCCCGCGCGCAGCATACACACGTTCTTTATCATAAAAAAAGAATATTTCAGAGATGATTATTATTATTATTATTGCTATTGTTTTTGTTATTGTTATTATTGTCTCTTTACACGTTTCACGTCGCGTATATACATTGATCACGAGCGAAAAATCGTAAATCTCTCTATTTTTGCCGAGCAGCACGCGTCAACACGGTCCGTTACCCGCACGGACGTGCATCTTGCTTTTTTAATATCTCTATCTCATTCCCAGCTTTGTTTTTACGCCCCCCCCCCCCCCCCCCCCCTCTTTTCAAGAGACAGACAAAACTTATCTCGTTCGAGTCTGTGCGATATCGAAATGAGATCGATCGTTACAAGAGATTCCCATTATATTATACGAGCTCTTATGTATTCTTGGCCGTTATACTGGCCATATTGTTATTATTATTGTTATTATTGTGAGTTTCCTTCAATCGAAAGAAAGGGATGAAATACTATTTCGTGCACGTCTTTCGAGTTGGCGGAGAAGGAAAGCTCGTTATATTTCGGTAAAGCAGTTTACCATACCTTTTCCCGTTTTATTATTTTATTTTTTTAATGCTTTATCGCTTCCTCTCTCGCTCATTCTCACACTTTCTGTGCATTTTTATTATTTCTTTTCTTTCTTTGTAGATAAGGATCGTGAAAAACGAGACGCGGACAAAGCCCCGGCTCGAAATAGTATTTTCTCCGATTATAGATACTCTGCTACGCCGTCGTGTCACATATATAATATATATTTATATTTATATATATATATATATATATATATATATATATATATATATATTTATTCAGAAATTAGTTATCGTTCGTAAAAGTAGCCCGATATATATTTGTGGTTTCCATAGAAGTAAAGGCGCGTTGTCGATCGCGTATTCTTCATGCGGCGAAGAATGAAGTTAGCTGACACGAAACGCGATAGAGTAACCATCCTTTCTGGCAGTCGATCGTTTATTTAAAAAAGAAACAAAGAGAGTTTTCTGTGATTTTTAAAATACGGCATAAGTGATGCGAAGATTGCTTGATCTTGTTGAAATCGAACGTTTTTCAGGACTTAACGTGTTTTACCTCGCAATACCAAGGGATAAAGTAACATTTACATTCTCGATTATTCTGCACGCACACTCGTAAATACGTTCTATCGGCTTTCTTTACTTAAAAAACTCTTTGGTGTATATTCCACGATCTCTCCCCCTCTCTCTCTCTCTCTCTCTCTTTGTGCATTACATTCTTTGCTTCGAGCGCGTTCCTTTATCAATGAAAAGCCTGACGATCTTTTTTTTATCTTATTTTCCATTTCCGTCGAACGATCGATCCTAGATCGTAGCAAGGATCTTTTTATCTCTTCTTTCTCTTTCTCCGTTTCTTTCTTTATAGAAATATTTATCTCTCTTTCTCGCTCTCTCACTCACTCTCTTTCTCTCTCGTTTCCCACGAAAATTTCCGCAGCATTACCACTCGTGCATTTTTATTCCAATTCGTTTGCCTCAATATTTTTTTTTTTAAATTTGGCCATCGTCCATTATCGAATCACGTGCGCGCATTACGGTACGTTAAATCAATATTTTTTGCTTTCTTTCCCTACAATTTTCCGTATCATTTCGTCTCTCTAACAAGTCATGATTCCACTTTGAGATTGGATGATGATGCGCAGACTCCCCCTCTCCCCTCTTAAAACGTCATCTCTCTCTGGTCATAAAACTTCATATCGTGCTTTTGCAAGCAGAAAAAAACTTTATATATATAAGAAGAAATAAATAAATAACAACGTAAAAGAAAAGAACAAGAAAACAGAGAGTATAGACTCTTTGGCGACTTTTTCTTTTTAGAGGAAATGTTGATGTTTGTTGCGAGCTTCAATTTTTCACTGTCGTTCTTGCCTGTGTATTATCTGTGTTCTACTTGCCCTCCCGTGCGCTGAACGCTGCTGATATATACATATTATATATAATATATACATATATAACTACTAACTCACATTGTTTCTGGCCGCTTCAATTTTCTTTCTCGGATTATTTCATCGTAGAGATACATAAATATTATATTATATTCGTTGGGCGACATATAGTTATCTTTTCTTTCGACTTTCGAATATCATCAAAGACTATTAGCACTAGCTGTAATCGGAGCTATTTCGACAAGCTGGACGAATGTTCGATGCCGATTATTTACATGTATTTTATTGATACGATTAAATACATTCATTTTACGAATATCCGTATCCACCTTGGTCGAGATATCTTCCGTGACGAACCTTCGCCTTTATGTTTCATACAACGCTCGATACAACCTTTAAAAAATATATATAAAAAAACAATACAAAAGAAACCAAAAGAAAAAAAAAACCAAGAAATAACTGACGATTATAGAGAAATATGTAGCCACTCGATTACGAAGAAGGGGCCTCGTAAACCCTCTTGCTGCGTAACTAATTAAAACTTCTTCTTCCTTGCGATCAAATTTTGAGTTTCGTTCCGTCCGCAAACAAATTCGACACACTCGCATCGGTGGGTATAATTTCTTAACTTGATTACGCTAAGGCCTGTGTATAATGCGAGTTAAGAGATGAAGAGTTATGAACCTTTTCGCAATTCGATCGACTCTCTCTCATTCTATCTCTCACTCTTTCTCTCTTTCTCTCTCTCTTTCTTTCTCTCTCTAGCTCTTTGTAGCTGTGTATGTATCTATGTATGTATGCAACTATTTATCTGTCTGTGTATGCAATATTTAATTATCCGCCTATCTAATTGTCTGTGTATCTTCTTCTTTCTATCTTCCGCTCTTTCGTATTAAATTGCAGTGTCTTTGGTTGCTTGAGCCATATATACGAGAAATGAACTAGCTGATCAAATGAATCAAATGAAAAACAAATATATGCATATATATTAATAGCGATGGATTATCAGCGACGACGTTAATTAAACACGATACTGTAAAACATCGACGAGTCGTCGGTGCGATCGATTCGCGCGAAGTGCTGCCGCTTATTTTATTTGAACCCTCTACATATAAAACATGGAACGGATTCATCGAGCTCCTTGCCTTTATCTTTTGCTTGCCAGTCAGATAAATGTCATGCTTACAGCCTCTCTCTCTTTCTCTCTCTCTCTCTCTCTTCTCACCCTTATTCGCTCTCACTCTCTCTTTCTCTCATTCTCTGTATCTCTCTCACTCCTATTTCCACAAGATTTGCAGTACCTACGCAGTGAAAGATGCCTCTTTATTTGAAGCATCAACTTTACCGCATCTCTCTTTCCACTTATATCCGTGAACAGGGCTAAGCCTGCTTTCGCGACACACGCGTAACATACAAATGCGAGCACATGCAGGCGGAGACACGTACACGCGCGCGCACACAGTGACACACGTACGTGTCGGGTGCGACACTTTACGTAAACTGCACTTAAAAGCATCACGGAATTCTACAAGTAGACAATACTATTCTATCGCATTTATGGGTAATGTAGTTTTAGATTACGGCTTACATCAAGGATGATGTTTTTTCGCTGCATTTGTCTCTTTTTTTCTTTACACCCTATTCTCCTCTCTAACTTTCTCTTTCTTTGTCTCTTCGACAAGTATATTACTTCGAGCTCGCTTTGCCGCGCGCACATCGCTTCACTGTCCAAAACGTGTGCTATAATAATTAAACGATATCTATTTATCACTGTGCGAACGATGCTTCAAAATGACGCGAAATCCTAATCACGTTTCTTTTCCTACATAATGGTATGGTATTACGTAGTATACGAGCGCAAACAGAGCAACTTGGCACGGAGCAGCATCGAGAGACGGATCGATAATCGTTTATCGTCATTCTCGAGTTCGCGTTAGCTACCACCACCTATCTACCTACCCACCGAAGAAGACGCCATTTTCCGGCCATTTTAAAGCTTCTCGTCTTACGCCGGATAGAGTAACGATAGATGAAGAAATATCCGTCATCGATGAACTCCCTTGATCCACTTTTACTCGGTAAAAGTTAATCTTCTAGTATTTCAAATGTTATAAGAAACGCATAACTTTGACTTTGTATTCGCGCGTGCATATTGAATTCGATAGAGTAGACGTTTTTTTATTTTTCGAGTATTCACGGTGAGTATCGTACGGCGATGATCAGCACGGTGATTCGCAGGAGTATAAGGAGAGACGCGAACACGTAGTAGTATACGTAGACTGCACACGAAAGGAGTAATATCGTTGTGTTGTCGTACACCAACTCACATTTTTTCTCTTATATCCCCCTTGCCAAACCGGCCCATTTTTTCGCGAAAATACGCGACGCACTAACACGACACGACGTATACGACGCGTGCATCGCACGTACGAATGCACCGAAAGACACACGCGTACGTGTTACGTGACACACATATACACACTCGCATACACATATATACATATATGAACATACGATCGCGTACACGTAGACGAGAGGGGAGGCATAAGCCCCGCTGCAAATTGCGAGCATACATAGATGACCTACTTTGTTTTTAACGATCCGTAGTGGCATATTCCTTTCCAGTTATGATTTCTATTTACAGGCAATTTTTGCTAGTAGCATACCTGAGATAATAGAGCTCGTAGGGAGTAGGTCCAAGTACAGCGGCGAATACAAGCGGGAACACGGAAAGAGGTATAATTATTATAAAAGTACAATATCCTCCGCATTTTAACTTAACTTTAACATCTGTCCTTCGTTTTTCCTTTTTCAAAACGTATATTCTCCCGTTCTTACTTACTATCTTACTTTCCTTTCCTTCTCTCTCCTTATTCTTTCTTATACTTTCACTATCTTCGCTCTTACTTTTACTTCCAGTACGTATATCTATATATATTCTATATATGTATATGTTTACATAGTTAAACGACCATCGCAAAGCGGGAATCTTATCGATCACTGTCGTGAGAACACGTATGTTCAACGTACCGTAAGCCATACGCGAAGCGTGCTTTTCGTTGTTACGAATAAAAAGCTAGTAGCATAGAATTTATTTTTACAGCGAGGATTAAGAAAAAGAAACTAGAGCAACGAACTCGATTTACATAGGTTCACATATCATACACACACCGAAGATACATATTAACAATGAACTCTTGGCGATCGCATCGCGAACAAGATTCGATTTCATATTTTTTTCGTTTCTGCGATAATTTCTCTACCCCACCGCTTTTAGTCGTCACACTCGAGGGAAGACGCCGTAGAAACTGGGGAGAATTTTTACGATCTCGTCCTTGCCATGCGAAATTCGAAATAATTCTCTCTCGCGAGACGATGGTACCCTCTTGAATTTTTTCTCCCATAAAAATTTGAATATCCCGGGATCGCGAGCCACATTTTTAAGAAGCCTCGTATAATTTTACAGCGAGTACGTTTCGCTGAAAGACACTTACGGTTCACCCTGTGTCGTCTTACCTCGAGCGTGCTTTATTATTTTTTTAAATACTCAGATACTTAAGCTCACAGATACTTAAAGCTCAACACAAATTACGCGACAAATGCACGATGTACCACTTTAGTCTGCTACCTCTTACGATTATCGATACGATCATACAACGATACAGAATATTAATTAATCCTACCACATATCTATGTATGTGTATATTTCACAACTCGAACGACATACAAAAAATTTTGTTTTTCTTTATTGCACATTTTGCATCCTTTACGCGCGATGAATAACCACCAAAATATATAGAAGGAACGACGCACGAACTTGTAGGAAACAATTGTACATCGCTTTAATACGCTTAATTTTTTACACGGAGGGATGAAAGATGAGATCTCGTCTCGCTTATTTACACATTTACGCCGAGATAAAGAGCAGCGTGCCATTAGTCCGATGCTCGCACGCCAGCTTCTACGAACTCGCAGTTTTCTAGATTTTACAGATTCCAGTTGCGATCGAATTGGGTACGATCGTGCGAACACAGATACACACGAAACGCATGTTTACGAGGATCCAAGCAGCAAAGCTCCGTTTGATCGTTGGTAGTTTACGCGAATATACGAGAGAGACTGCGTATAGTTGAAGGCTGACATTTGAGTGAGCATTTAAAGAAACAGTTACTTCTACTTCCCGTAAACATGAAATTTACGTATCGCTTCTTTTTTTTATTAACTCTATTTATTAGGATACTATAAGATGAAACAACATGGTTACAAGGAACTAACGACACTGTATATATTTTTACCATAATTTCACAAAAATTCTCTTCCCCCCTTTCTCCTATAACGTAGATTAAGCGAACAGGCACCGCAATTGCGATGCAATAATGCAAAACAAAATAAGAGAGGATTAAAAAAGCAATCAATCTCGTTAAAGCGAGCGTGCACCAACGATTCGTTGAATCAACGTCGGTGCGCGCAGGTCCGAGAGCCGATCGAAATTGCGAAAAGGTAGCTACAACCCAACGTTCCTTATTATTAATTCATCTGTACCGCGTGGGGCTACGTTTCCAAAGGAAGGATAAAGAATCGAGGCTCGAGCCTACCACTCGAAAACGTTCGCCGCCGCTCTCAAGGGAGCCGTACGTTCCCGGAACGCGTCAGAGCCGCGCATTTTCCACGTGATGGAAAAAGGGATGCGAGCGAGTCTTTTGGGAAAATCGTGGAAACATAAATCGGTAAACCTAACATACTTATACATTGAACGAAATGGGAAGTAAGTGAAATATGGAGAACTTGAAGGAGTACCGATGCGTTTTAATATCTCGCGAGGGTCTTTGACTAATAATGGTAATAAAGATGACCATGGTAATAGTAATCGTAAATAAAATGGACGCGGAAGACGGAACGAGACGGAAGGATGCGAAAGCAAGTGAGAAAATTTTTAAAAAGTAATCGAATTGCGAGAAGAATAATAAATACATTTTTTTTTAAAGCAAATAAAAAGGGAAAGTAGTAAAGAGAAAAGAAGGAAATGGAAGAAGGAACGAAATGAGAAAGGGAAACTAACGATAAGTAAATGCGGGGTATAAGAGGGTGAAAAAAGTAACGATAAACGAATGGACGAACAAAAAAAAAACAAAAACAAAAAACACACTAGTAAAGCTGAGGATAGGGTTCTGTTCTGACGGCAACGGATGATTGTGGGTGTGTAGGCGGTGTTCGCCAGCTGGATCCCAGAGATCACGGAGCTCGCCGCGAACCGCTGCAAGTACGGTGGCCAGTACAAACGCGAACGTGGACGCAGGTACCCCCCAGCAACAAAAAAAATTATCCACCTACGTGGAGAACACAGCCAAAGACAAACCCCCCTCTCCCTTTCGAAACAAACCCCCTTTCTTTCTGCCACCCTGCCTAAACCACCTTCTTTTCCAAATATTAGAAACCCTAACCTGCCCCCGCCCCCCCCCCCCCCAACTACTATTTTTAATATACGTATATTATACACCACGTATATCTATCTATCTACTATATTCCCGTAGAAGTCGCGTAGATATTTGGGAAAAAGGAGGAGCGAAGTATGATTTTGGATAGCGAAGTGACCCCGTGTTCTCGAGAGATCTCCGAATTCGCTTTTTCTCTTTTCTCGCGGTCTCCTCTTTTCTGTCCTTCGTTCGTATCGTCTTGTGGCTAACTTTTTTGCGACAAATACGAGGTAGACTGGATGGAACGTGTCGTAGAAATCGCGGTGAGTTTTTAACGTGCGTGATGTTACAATTTTTGTATAAATAGTGAGTCCTGCGGTCGTGTCTTTTTATACGAAACATTTTCACGTCGGCCGGTGAGAAAATTGTGTACATTTTTACCGCTGAAGCATGGCATCGCTTTTTAGAACGGGCCATTAAAGGGAAAAGAAAATCGGGCTCACGGCTGCTATCCGCGATAAAATGATTACTATCCGTTTAGCTTATATATATTTTCCATATATCCTTTTGGTACCATTCCAACACTCACGATTAGAGAAGAAAGAAATTATTACCCTCCCGATAATCCGCATCCTTATATCATCCCATCTTTCTTCACTGTCTCTTTGCTCAACACTTTCTCTTTTTCTCTCTTTCTATCTCTCCCCTCCCTTTCTCTTTACGTATCCCATGCTGAATTTACACCGCTTGTTTTTTAGCCGTGTTATTTTTTTCGATTTTTATCTTATATCTTCGTACGTGACACGTGCTGGTATGTTTTAACACAATACTAAAAAAAAACAATAAGTAAACAGAACAAAAAAGGAAAATTAATAATTACTCGCACGACTTTCGTTTTCTTCTTCCTTCTTTATTATTCTTGTTATTATTCCTATTATAATTATTATTATTATTATCATCGTTACGTTGCACACGTTTGGTAGATTAAGTGAGTTAACAATATTCGTGATCGTTTCGCATATACACGTAACTTTCAACTATGTAACAATGTTCTGGGTACTCTATGTACATACAGCTCTCCACAAACACACCCACACTTAAACCCGACGTCTTAATCACTACGTTTTTTATGACAGTAGAGATGCGGGATCGATGAGAATTCGCAACATGTAATCTTTCAAACGAAAGTATAGAAATAATTTCATTCGTTAAATGAATTCTCATCGATTACGTTTTTAGATTATTCACGCGCACATAGGAAAGGTACGAAACACGTTTTGCATCTATGTAATACGTACATGAGTGACACATTATTGTCGCACAGCACGGTTTCGGAAGTTCACCGGTTTTTTATTATAAATTGAAACACTTTTGATAAGATAACGTAGTGTTCTTGGTTCGTGTCGGTAAAGTTTCTTTGCATCTTCGTCCCTCTCTGTATGTATATATACCTAAATATGTATATATATCTCGCTTCTAACCCCTTATCTTATCTTCGAAATAATTACAAGGAATTTCAATTAAATATTCTCGTCTCCCTTACACTAAGTATCTAACAAGATTCAAACAGACGTCGTGCGCGATTTACTATTAATTCCAATAAACTCACAATTCACATACACACTATAACGATCCAAGATATAATACGGAAAATAGCTACTTGTTATTAGTAGCACACTAAGATTTATTTTTATATATTTTTTATTTAATTCTTTTACTTATTCTTTTTTGTATAAAAAATCTATCAAACCTCCTTGATCCTTAAAACACAATGTACTTTACAACTTACCCCGATTTCGGTCCTCTCTATCTTTTCTCCTTCTTTCTACTTAATCAGCCTCTCTCTCTTTCTCTCTCTCTCTCTCTCTCTCTCTCTCTCTCTCTCTCTCTCTCTCTCTCTCTCTCTCTCTATCTTCACGGATTGAGTTTCTTGGCGGCATGCGTTAGTGTTCTGGCTAGATCTAGTAGATATAATATATCCAAGGGTTGATCGACCGCACCGATCGAATTGGCCCGAATTAGTGGGCAGCTCTTCGTCGGTCCGGGGCACGATTTTATTTGGCTTGATAAGATTCTTGGCATTTTTTAATTAGCGCCAGCAAACGTAGAAAAAAGGGGTGCAAGTGTAGGCACGTGCGGCTGCTCTCTAGGGACTTTCCTTCCAAAGTAGACATTTGCACGTCTCGCAAGAACGTCGCGGACCACACGATTATTATTATTATTATTATTATTGTTATTATTATTATTATTATTACAATTCAATGCTGCATCTATCATCCAAAAATATGCTAATCGAACGGTTAAACACGGTGCAACGTGTGGAGAAGGCTGCGGTCCTTTTGCTATTCACACGCGTGATCCTACGATTAGTCTAATGATTAGAAAAATACGAAAAGAATGAAAAAAACGCGTGCTGTCAACTGCAAATTCATTTTCCTTGCGTTTTTCACACGATCGTGAGCTTAGTCGAAAGTGAGCTTCTCGATAGTGAGTGCTTCGAAATTTACATCTCTCGCGTCATTTTTTTGTTCCGAACGAGGAAATGAATGTAAAGAAATTATTAGTACACGTTCGGGCTTTGAATTTTTCATGCAATATGATCTCTCTACGCGTAGAACCCACTAGTCGAATTCGGGCGAGACATTCGCCGCTACATTCTCATACGTGAGTCTCATTAGCGCTATATGTATACTCTAATTTCTAATATATAAAGCTTATTTTATATATTTTTATATCGGCTTTCGCTTAATATTATATGTATACATATATAATACTACTTATATATTATATATGTGTATATATACACACATCGATACATGTCGAAAGTTTTGCACTACGAGGCCTCGTCGAAGAGATCGATCATTTTACTGTGGCTCCTTCTCCGTCGTTCACCGACAAGCGCACGCCCACAACCCACTATTATTCGTCGAGGCACGCAGGTAGTCTTAGTTTTTAAGTCACGTTTGGAAGACTCTATTGTACACGTACACCTATTCACTCACTCACACACAGACACGGACATACAATGACATTTACATACATATTATATATTGATTTTATCATACATTCATCAGTCTCGTCATATTTCTCACTTGTATAATACTTACCGAGCATCGACACGCGTATAATAAATAAATATATATTTGTAATGAATAAAGTTGATTTATATATATATTTAATTATTATATACAAACACTTACATTCACACATACGCACAGAGAGAGGGGGATGGGAAAATTTCTTTACTAAATATTCTGATTGCCAACGACCGATAAATGTACCTATTTCCGCGCGCGCGTGTGTGTGTGCGCGCGTGCGAATTGGAAATTCGTAAAAAAAATCAGAAGGAAATAGAAAAAGAATAGCGTCGCTTTTTACATTCCCGGAAATATTACACGACGCACGTTAAAAACGTATGTAAGAAGCTCGAAATGGTCGCGTTCGATTTTATAAACGAAGATTCGTTCGCGCGGTTGTTTCAAGTTTAAAATCATTTCTCATGCGATCGACAAATGGACAGAAGGAAGGAAAGGAAAGGAGTTTTCCGAGAAAAAGGGAAATTTAGGAATTTCAAGAGATTTCTTTCGGGCCGTATTCGAGGAACTGGACCTTACTAGATATTTTATGAAAAGTATAAATTTCGAATCATATCGAACTTCTAGAGAAACTCGGAGCAATTTCCTTATACGTTTCTTGATATACACAAACACATACACACACACGAACGGGATACTGCAGCTTCTGTAACGATGATCGTGTTGGCACACTAACGCACAAGAGTAAAGAAAAAAGTAGAATGGTGAACGAGAGAGAAAATGTGTTGGAATCACGTGTGCAACTTGACCCCGAGAAAAGCCAGCTGAAAAGCCGTTTTTTCTGCACTTGCTCGATGTGTCGAGACATTAACGAGCAGTGCGTGAGTGCGTGCGTGCGTGTGTGTGTGTGTGCGCGTATGCGCGTATATAACGAACTACGCTCACGGAACTTCGTGGCCGCAGAAATGGCGTTTTCTAGCGTCTTCGAGTAATAGCCTTTCGAAAACAACTCGATTAACGTTGCATGTCAATTTTGTCGAAATATGTAGAATGTTTTTTTTTATTGAGTTGGGTTAGTATAGTAATTTATGTTAAAAGATACTCATATGCGTAAGGTCCAGTACGGTAAAGGTCAAGTTTTTTATAGGGAGAGGAGGCGTCATCGAAAGCATCGGGCCTCACAAATTAAAAAGCAATAAAAAGGGGGAAAAATTACAAAGTACCGTGACATATTTTTGCATAAACTCGAAAAATCGCAAAAAGAAAAGAGAATTGAACGACTCGAGAAAAGAGATCAAAGGGGAAGGCTACTATATATGATAAGAGCAGTACCGTTAGTGGATTTGACATTATAACATAATAATCTACAATGGCAATGGTATATCATAGATTGATACGTGTCGGCACATATTATATATATATACTAGTAGTTTTTTCGTTAGGCTTTAGGTGTAGGTGTGTAGGATCTTAGGTGTAGGTAGCCTCTATATTATTATAATTATTACCCCGAACCCTTTTACTTGGAACGTGTTACTTTTCCACGCATTTTAATGATTGTTCGGGCCGTGGCGCGCATAGCGGTACAGCACTAATAATCGTGTCTCTATGAGTAGCCGCGCTGCCCTGTAGCTCAGCCAAACAACTTTCTTCCGTTTTTTATATATGTAAATGTAAAATTCCTCGCCCTCGATACTTGAGAGAAACAAAAAAAAAGTCGAAGAGAAGGACGAAACGACATATATTTTTGGGAAAAACATATAAACGAGAGAATTAAAAAAAAGATAGTCGACAGAGAATCATATATAGCGTATAACATTTATAGCTATATATATATATATACACATACATACATGTATATGTGTATACGTATATACTATACAATGTACAGCATAGAGCGCGCGATAAACGATAGTGACATAGAGAAAAAAAAAGAAACTTTCTATCGTTGCACGTGACGTTACTCGACCTGGACGGAACACGCTACTCACTGCTATATTCTCTCTCTCTCTCTCTTTTTTATTTATTTTTTTTTCTTATCGTTGCTATCATTTGGAAAAGGACTGACGACTAATACGAGATAAGTGACTTAAATCGTGACGCGGGTTAATGAGGCGCGAAAGAGCGAAATGATCGATAAAAATTGAAAAAAAAATGAATGGAGTAGTAAGAGAAAGACGAAAAAAACAAAAAAACAAAAACAGTGTAGATGAGAACAAACACAAAAAACCACAGTCAACCCTGTTACACAAGTGTATTGATGCGAGTGTTGTATTCTGTTCTATCACGCGATGTAGGCCATATTCGCCAGTTGTATCCCCGAGATAATTGACCTGATCGGGACGCGAAACAAGTATGGCGGCACTTTGAAGAACGAGCGAGGTCGCAGGTGAGAGACACTACCAGCCAATTAGCTTTCCCGAGTTGAGCCACTCCAAATCCATCCCTCCAACCCTCTCACACCTGTCATCACCTGGTCCCCTCCTTACCTATGTTTTCCTTGTACACGAGACAATGTGTATTATTATTAATAACTAACATCTGCAGGGTACTCCGTTTCTTGATCGTTCTCGTTCGTTTTCAAGATCAACCACCCTCATTTGATCATTTTTAAAGACTTCTATACACGTACACTCGTTTTCGCTATCTCCGTCGTACATCGTCCTTTATCCTTATTATTATTAATCGTACCATGTTTAATGTGAATTATTGTCAAGACTTTTTATTTAACCATTATGTTACTTTGTTGGGTGTAAAAATGGATATGTCGTATCGATAAATTCATTGATTCTATCGTTCTACACACGTATTTCTTTCTCACTGCACCAATCCATTCGCGAGCCGTCCATTCACCGATACGTTAACCCTTTCATCCGAGCTCTCGTTTGCTCATCGATCTGCCGGTGCGTCGAGCACTTGGTTTCTTCCTCGAATACCCACCTGTTCGCTGATTTATCTTATTTCACAAAAACGTGCAACGTGGGGTAGGCGAAAGCGTGGTGTACGAAGATACGGAACACACGCAATAATATCGTGTTATTAACAGTGACATTTTCTGTCTCGATCGAAGGAACATGAAATATAATAATTTTTTTTGCCCAAAGTAAACTACGCATTGCTGCTCTTCTTATTGTATAAAAATCATCATTTTCTCTATCAAATCCAAAGAAACTTCTTTCCCGTTCCAAAGACATTCCTATACTTCTACTTTTATCTTCTTTTTTCTTATTCTCACTGTACGTGCGCCTAGAGACTAATATTAGTATATCACAAAATCACAGCACCACTTATGGATCCCATAGTTATGGCGCGATCTCTTAGATTCTCCAATATCGAAAACAAAAAAATTCTCCAAAGCGAACAAGCCTCCGTCCTTCTGTCAGAGACATCCTTATCATCGTCATAATCATCATTATCATTATTAGGCGTGAATTCTAGCAAACAATGTCCGTCTACAACCCTTTCCATCCACTTATACCAACTTGTATGACCAATCCAACTACCACTGCAGATATAATATATATATATATATATACACACCACACCTAGTAACCGATGTTAGCTTGTTTGTGCACACTTATCGCACTTGGGATAAATACGGCTTTTTGGTTATGGGTATCGGTGTTCTTTAATTTTTCTTTTTCTCTCTTTTTAGTATATTTTCAGTATATTTTCTTTCAGTGAGAAACAATTGTATTCTCGTTGTACGCGAACGTACGAATTTATTCAAAATATTATCCAAAATATTTAAATACTCTTCTCGATTTTCTTCTCTCTGAAATCGATCTTCCGAACCAACGAGTCGTTCGAGATTGAGCCAATAAGAAGACAAAAGAAAAGGGAAGAGAAAAATAAAAAAGAAGAAAAAAGAAACGTTTCTTTTCAGCAATTTCCCAACGAGTTTTGCCAGCAACGCGATAATACACATACATGTTCATGCTCGAGAAGGAAGAATGTGCCGTCATCGTGCAAAAAAAAAAAAAGCAGCCAGTGGCTGTCGGTTTTAAAAAGAAAAACCTCCCCTACTTTTTTTCGTTCCCTTTTCTTTCTTTTTTCCTCTTCTTTTCTTCTTCTTCGGTTCCTGACGACGGTGAGCCGCAGCTGTATTTCTTCCCGAGTGCAACGAACCAAATGCCGCATGTACATAAACCCCCTCCCCCCTACATTTCAGAAATGAAATTGAACACGCGCGGGCGTGTGTGTCGTTGCACGCGCGCGCGCCCGCCCGCGTTTTACAAGACATACAACTGTGCGCCACGCGCACGGTGCTGGCTCTTGACGGTACGCGTATATATGCATGTTGTACACTCGAGTGAGTTTTCGCTGTCACAGCCGCGCGGAGAGAGACGCGTGTGAATTCAAAGCAGAACGTGTTCGAGAGAAAAACCCTGGCGAGACTAAAGAGAACCATCCAAAGGAAGAAAAACCACTCCCTCGAAAAAAATCCTAAAGACAAAACGGAAATGGGAAGGGAGGAAAAACGTGCCGTCACTCGGATTAATCAGAGTTCGTCCAGACGCGAAGTTTTAACATCGTTCGACTTCGCGCGAGATCTCAAAGCTGTAGGGGTTGATTTTACCGTGAACGGGCCAACACCGTGTGCTCCTTTTGTATGCGTGCTCGTATCTATGTACGAGAGAAACCTAGTGTTTGTATTATTATTATTATCTACTACTTCAGTGTAACGACTTTGGTGTTTTTTAGACAGCATTAGTGATCGATCACACTGCTCTCCCTGTTTTTTATCTTCCCTGTCGACACCAAACACCCTCATTCCGAGCCTACGTTTAACCGTTAACAAGAACGTGCGAAGGAAGAGACGAAAGACTGCATTTTCTGTCATATTATATATAGATCGTACGTCTGTGTGTTCACATATATATATGTTTACGTATACTTATATATATGCGTATAGAAAAATAATGCAGTAAGTAACGATCATCATTACGATTAGCTCCGTAGTAGTATCAAATCATTCGATGGATGATTCTCGAAGCATTAACTAAGGGACGAGGGACTTTTGTTCGTTTTGTGTGTGTGTCTTTTTTAAATATCTTTCATCTTTTTTTCATTTCTTTTACTGAAAACAACTTACATCTTTCGCCGGTTTCGAGAAAGAAGGAAAGGCACGTTTACGGATCTTTTTTTCTTTCTCTCGGACTTACACACACAAACACACATGATATACACGCTGATATATCTGTTATGAGTGAATGAACACTAGAAGGAGACAAGCATAACTGTACAGATCCGGCGAGTCTCTCTCTCTCTCTCTTTCTTAGTTGATTAAAATTAAAAAAAGAGGAAGAGACGCGGACGTTGACATCGGTAGATAATCGATTTAAAGTTCTTATCGTTTAGATCGTTTATTAAAAATGACGTACCTCGTGAAAAAAAGGAACAAATAAAGCGATCAACTACAGATAAGGCTAGCCAAGTTTTTTGAATAGGAGAAAGAAGATCTTTATCGCTCGCTATATTTTTCTTCGACGAAGACATGCATCTGAACTTTTCTATCCCCACCACCAGCACTACCATCATCACCGTCACGACACCACCATAATTACTAGCAACACACCACCACTCCTACCAGCACAAATCATCAGAATCGGGCGCTAGACGAGACATTGTAATTTTTGGAAATATTTTTTCGAAAAGCGAGACGAGAGTATGAAGAATAAAGAACTCCCCGCGGTCGTGCCTAAAAAAAGAACTAGAAAGTATGACATGCCCTCTCTCTCTTTCTCTCTCGCTCTCTCTCTCTCTCTCTCTCTCTACCATATCTATATATACATATTAAACATACGGACGTATGCACATACATGCAGTTTTTTCAATCCTATCTATTTTTTTTCTCTCTTTCTCGTTGTGTCGCGCAAAACTAGGCTCTCGATACAACGTCAGTGAATATCCAATCGTAAAAGAACAACAGAAAGAATGAAATGGACAGAAACAGAGAGAGAGGGAGAGAGAGCGAGAGAGGAAAGAGAGAAGGAGAGAAAGAGACGTGTAACTTTTCTTTCGCGTTGCATACATACGTATACGTTATGTATACACGTGTGTACGCATATGTAAATACGTGCGTAAGGAAACACTGACGTCTTACACACACAAACTTATATATATATATTATTTATAAATATATATATATATATATATATATACTTATTACACACAGCGAATCGTCGGCCTTCTATTGTAGACTAGATTTAATAATGGCAGTAGGGCTTACATCGATCACGGCCGGCTCACAATGAATTCACTAGCACTGAGATATATATATAAATAATGGTAATAATCAATCCTCTTATCGATGTTATTGCGATAATAATACTTGGAATAAATAAATAAAAAAAAGAGACAAAATATAAACGGCACACCAGTTCACCACAATCGCCAAAGCTGCCACTGCAAGCATCGCAAAAAAAAAACTGACACGCAGCCATTGAGTTCATAATGAGCCGCTTCGTCTTTTATTAGGTATTATCACGAACGGTAGTAGTTCTTAACGGTACCCACTAATCAAGCATGGTGTTGTCTCCAATTAATTATTCACAAATTTCGTTCCGTTTTCTAGATTAAGATGCAATTATATGCATATGTATACATACATATATATATCGTGTATCGTAATAAGCTGTATAATGTACCACCTTGTTCTTCGTTTTCTTCTATATCTTTTTATTTTTTAATCAATCCAAGCTTCCCTTTTTATTTTCCTACATTTTTTTCTTGTTATTTCTCGTGTACACTCGATAGTAATCCTATGAGAGTAAAAGAAAAGGAAAAAAAAGAAAATACACGTTAGTATCTTAATTAACACGCACTCACGTGGCACGTAAAAGATTATACCCGAATAGTGGTCGTTTCTTGTGCTTGACTTTTTATATATATATGTATATATATATGTATATACATATATATATACATATATATACATAAATATACATAACTAATGACCACTACCAATAATATCGTTATTACCACCTGTTAATTAATGATTTAACCAACACCGCAATATACTTTTTGTCAGTAAAAAGTACGAGCCTGCATTATCACTGAGTCTCTGTTTATATTCGAATTCTTGCTACCTTTTCTTCTACCATAATGTATTATCTAGCACAGATATCTTACTATATAGGTGTGTGTTTAGTTGTCCAATCACGTTAGTCGGCTAAAATGACATAAGCCGAGTCCCTATCGCAATCCCGGTAAGTTTAGACCATTGTTTATAATTATATATACATATATACTATATATATCTATATACATATAATGTATAATAGACGTTTCCACCGAGTAACATATGTATATAGACATATATACATGTATGTTTTATGCGTACGTACCCGATAAGCGTATATATTGCTGTAAATATTCGATGTATGTATTAACAAAGAAAAAGTAAGAATATAGACAATGCGTAGATATATGTGTATATATATCTATATATTATAATATATTATATATATATACATGTATATATATATACGAGCGTCTCTCACGCAAATGTCGACGAGATTCATGTTCCGATATTTCGAATATAGTCTAAAATTATTGCCATTTATAATTATGATAATGATACAGGAGCATGATCGCCGCGCGCGTAATTTTCCATCTTTTCCGTTAACGCTATTACATCGCCATGGCCGTTGCGAATAGAGAAAAAGAAGGAGAACAAAATGAACGATGATATCGGGCTTTTTTCTCTTCTCTTTCTGCTCTTTTTTTAAATTATTTTTTTTAAGGAACCGAAAGAAGCGCCGAGAAAATTCGAAATCACCATGGCGGCAGGCTAAAATGGTATACGGTTTTTCAAATATGCGTACAGTTTATGAGAAGGCGATTTTTGCGAGAAAATTGAAAAACAAGGAAAAGGCAAACAGAAGAACGAGGATAACGAAAAAAAAAACATGAACCAAAAAAGAAAAGAAAAAGAAGTTTATCGACTTCGCTTTTTTTTTCTCTTCTCTCTTCCTGTCGTCTCGTGCACAACATTTGGTTTTTCCACGTACTGGAGTTGCATGAAAGTCTCTTTATCTGTCTCTCCCACTTTCACTCTCTCTCTCTCTCCCTCTCTCTCTCTCTTTCTCTATCTATCTATCTATCTATCTATCTATCTATCTATCATCTACTTTCCGTCTATCTATCTATTTTTCTCTCTCAATCTGGTAGCCCTTCTCTCTCTGTATCTGTTTAGTCTATCTCTTTCTCTTTACTTATCTCGGAGGAAGAAGGCACTATCCGAGTAAAATGCAAAACGCAAAATAAAAAGCAAGAAAAGTTGAGGATCTATCGGAGAACGGAGAGAGGACGGAAGAAGAAGAAGAGAGCGAAAGCTGTCACGCGAACGTGCTAGTTTGACTGATTTCTATCTATGCATACGTATATACACGCGCGCACACATCTATATTTGTATTACATATGCTCGCGTATGCGCGCGCGTATGCACATATGCGTATGTACCTACATTGTTTAGAACGTGCACATTGTAGTTTGCTTGTGAAAAGACTATCTATCCTTGAAAACGCTTAACCGTGTCTCCCCTCGCTCTCTCTCTCTTTATGCGACACCGATCTAATATATTTTTTGTGTTGACAGACATATTGTCGTGTGTGGTCATATCACCTACGAATCGGTCTCGCACTTTCTCAAGGACTTCTTACACGAGGATCGCGAGGACGTCGATGTAGAAGTTGTCTTCTTGCATAGGTATGAAAATCGATAGCCATTAAAAACGTGGAGAATACCAAAACAGAAAAGACAGAATAGAAAAGTGAGAGGTGGATTATTTTTAACGGCGGAAAAATTTGAATCGGAGATTAATTTTAATTTTGCCTTTTATTTGATTCTACTCACTTTTATCTCTCACACAGAACTCACTTTCGCGTCGGCATAACTTTTAAATTCATTTTTTTTTTTTTTTTTCGTTACCTTTAAAAGATAGAGGCATATTTTTATATTATCTATGTATCAAGTAAGTCTACTACTGTTATCACAGTCACAAAGCGATCGTGCGCGTTTCATCCCACCGATGATTATCTCGTTAATATTTCCTGTTCACTTGTAATTCCTTCTGTGCATGCGATCGCGTTTATAATCGCGTGTGATTAATATCGTTGGCACACGCAATATGGTGACACGGTGGTGAGTATGCGTCGCCACTCATCGCGGGATATATATTTTTTTCTCTTGCTTTCTCTTTCCTTCCCTATCTCATCTCACTCGATAGATACGATTTTTGTGATGCGACGAAATGGCGATCAGACCCTCTAGAAACGCCTTGGCAATTTTCGTTCGCCAATGAAATCTAGAACCGAAAGAAAGAGCAGGAGTAAGAACACGGGAATGAAAGGTTTTTCTTTTGAATTTCTCGCGTTCCTTCTCCACCTCCTCCTCCTCCGAGGAAAAGAAGAAAGGAACGATCAGCGGACTCGTACCAGCTACGAAAAAGAAAAGAAAAACTGAAGGAGTCTGATCGCCGTTGTCGTAAGGAGTGATCTGTTTTTCCAGGAAAGAACCAGATCTCGAATTGGAGGGTCTCCTCAAGAGGCATTACACCACCGTGGAGTTTTTTCAGGGCACGATGATGAATGCCGTCGATCTGGAGCGCGTCAAGGTATCCCGAACCCTAGAACAACCACACGAGAACAAAAAAAAAAAAACCAACTAAAAAATATTTCCGTAATATATAAAACAACCTCTACTTTTATACCGAAAGCCCTTCACGCGTCCACAACGCGAGCTACTTCATTTCCTTGCAGCTCTTCTTTAGGTTTTCAAACGATTCTTACTCGGCTGGGTCTCAAACCGCGCCGTTACGTCTTCGATCTATCGATATTCCCATTTATCGGGTCATCGAACATCGATAGTCTTCGTAATCTTTCTATTTCTGTCTCTCTTTCTCTCTCTGCCTATCTATCTCTATTCTTCATCGTATCTTAATACCATCATTATTATTATTCTTATCATCATCAATCGATATTATCATCATTACTATTAATTGTTGTCATCGTTACCCATTAATATCGATCACACATGAAACGTGCGCGCGCGTAGACGTAACAAAAATCATATTACGCACGCACGCATTTAAGTAGAATGCAATCGCCTGCGACTGCATGGTATGCTGTATTGAGCTATGGAGCCGAATCAGCGTGCAGTAGAGACTTACTTAGATCTATCGAAACGACATACCGCCTCGATTCATCGTCGATGATCTTATTCCGCGAGTTTATCGTCCGTTAAAGTAATATGTTATAACTATGTAGAGCGTCTTTCGATGTTGCGGCGCCACTCGAAGTGATCGCACTTGAGATTCTCTTCTTCTCGATGTGTTTGATCTTGCGGTATTAGTAGTGTCGACGGTGATCGAGCGCGCGCGTTACTTTGTACTTTTTATATCGCTTCGTTTATTATGATTATATTATAAATATTTAAAGGATATATATACACATATATGCGTTTGGGTATTTTTGTATGTATATTTATATGTGTTTATATATCATATATATATATATATATGAGAAAAAAAGTAGGAAGTACAACAGCAACTACGTCGAGCAACTCGACGATATTTTCGTACAAAGAGAGGAAATGGTTCTTCGCCATATCCAAGGTGAACGTACATTTCTAAAAGAGATATCTATCATTTTGTCTCGGACTCGTGCCATCATTTAGGAAGCCACCAGATCTCGAGCTGGAAGGACTGTTCAAGCGACACTTCACCACCGTGGAGTTCTTTCAGGGGACCATCATGAACCCCATTGACCTACAGCGGGTCAAGGTGAGTTCTCAAGGTCACGGAGATGCGACGCGATAATTGCGTGAAATTAATATCGAATGTAACCAATACCCTAATCGTTTCCTAATTCCTAAAAAGATCATCCCTAAATTATGAGCTCAATATTACTTATCTGAAAAAGATCAGAAACAACTTTCTCGTTCTCCTTTTTGCGTTAAATCATTTTTTCCTATGTACGTATGTGTACATTCCAGAATTAACGTCAAGCAAAGAAATGATTGTTGCCTGTGTGTTCCCTAACTTCACCACCGACCCTTCCACATAGGTATGCTACTATATAAACATTGATCGTGTCCGCGAGACGTTCTCCTTCTTATTTTCATCTTTTTCTTCCCTTTCTCTTCTTCTTGCTCCTGACACGCTATCATGTGTGCTTTCGTGTCGTGTGCGTGACGGACAACGCAAGCCATCATCCGGACGGAAGTTTTCCTCTTGTTATCCTGTCTTATACACACGTACACTCGAATCGTCTGAAGCGTATATAAAGAGGATTGATCTTTGCCAAAGACGAGTATTCGAAGAACAACCCGCTGTCCTAATCCCATGTATGTTGTATACGTGTATTGTAATATATGTGTGTGTATATATAAAAATATGTATATGTATATACACATATATATTTATATATATATTCGTTTCCTCTATGTGTTCTCGAAACTTTCACGAAAGAAAGGCTAAACGTGAATCGTTAAAGAGACTCCCCCTCAAAAATAAGGTTTGTGTGTTTCACCCACCGGATAAACCCATACCTGCTATCATCCCGAGTGGGGTAAGTGTTGGGAAATTATTTGGTAGATGCGAGATGGCCATCGTCTTCTTAATTATTATTACTAATAGACAAATTTATAACGT
The DNA here is from genome assembly GCA_916049575.1 of Ancistrocerus nigricornis. Taxonomy (NCBI): domain Eukaryota; kingdom Metazoa; phylum Arthropoda; class Insecta; order Hymenoptera; family Vespidae; genus Ancistrocerus; species Ancistrocerus nigricornis. The sequence goes on from OU696665.1 coordinate 777,061, forward strand.
TAGTTTGTTTTTACATTTTGTAATTACACACAGACACAAATACACACTCATATGAACTGCGTGTACTACTTAGCGGACATATATCTTCGATGCGACGATGAGTACCGTTAAGGAAGTATTAGATCATTTTAAGATATACGTTCTTTTTGGCTGTTTGCATAGTTGCCGCTTTATCTTTACGTCGAGCTTGAACTTCGATCTTCCGTAGTTTCTAGTTAGTTTCGCATGTATAATTAATTAGTTACGCGCTGCTCCGTGCTAACCCCCACACCCCCGTTTCCATCTCCACTTCTTTCGAGTTGTCTCGTCGAATGTACCTCGTTTTATTGATTATCTCGACATTTCTACATACACTCGAGACAAACTTGTCTCACTCGTCTATCTATTTTATCTGTTTTTTTTTTCTTATATTCTTTAGTCAATTTTCATGAGACTCTCAGAGAAGCGAAAGTCCTCGTCCCTAGTTCTCATACTTTCATTCATTATACATTAACGTACGTAGTCTCATCCGTCGCGTTCGATTTAGCGCTAGTAATCTAGTCACGATCATCGTCAAGATGCATTGGTAGATGCGATTCGGCCTCTTGAATGTCTTAGAGTCATGAATAGTCAAATAGTCAAAGTGACATATGCTCGTTGTCTTCTTCTTTTTTTAATGCAGTGCACCGTCAAACCCGTGTCTTTTGTCGACATTAATGTGATGTAACGTCTTCTCTCTCTCTTTCTCTTTCTCTCTCTCTCTCTCTCTCTCTCTCTCTCTCTCTCTCTCACTCTATCTCTATCTATCTATCGATCTAGCTATCTATCTAACTCTGTTTCTTTATCATTCCATTTAATCCGTTCGACTTGTCTCTCAAGAGATACGAGAAATACATACGAAAACAAAAGAAACTTGCAATTTAGAGCGTAGTCTCGAAGGAAAAAAATTCAGTACTTAAAGAAAAAAAAAAAAAAAAAATATTAGGTACTCCCGGCGGTCGTGCCTAAAAAGCGACTCGAATCTTTCGAGGCTTCGTAGTAACAACAAATTACATACACTCGAGTGAAACTTTTTTCCCCGTCTTTTATCACGTAACTATAATTCTCTCTTTCACTTTCTTTAATCGGTTTATCGAAACGAAGGGCAATTATCGTTAACTCGTTCTAACTTTTGGATCGCGGCCATATTGAAAGCTATTATATATATATATCTTTCTCTACCCCTTTCGTCCCGAAGAAACAATGGACCATTACGTGATATGGAATCGTACAACGCACCGTTCCGATAATTTGCAGGTCCACGAAGCGGACGCGTGCTTGGTTCTGGCAAATAAATATTGTCAGGACCCGGACGCCGAGGACGCGGCCAATATCATGCGCGTCATCTCCATCAAGAACTACTCCGATGACATTCGTGTCATTATACAGCTAATGCAGTATCACAATAAGGTATCGAATGAATATGTTCGAGTTTACGAGATAATTTACGCGCGTATCCTTCAACGTGCAATATGACCCTAGATGCATAATGCACTCGTGTAATGCATTAAGTTTGTTCCATAATTTCTATTATATTTCCCACGGTTAATTTCGATCAAGAGACTGAGGATTTCTTAACGTGATAAAGAATTCTAATTTCATTCGTAAAATATACAAGAGAAATGATTTATATTTTCAACATGATTTTACGATGGGCTTTTTGTGCTTCTAATTTTCAGGCCTACTTACTAAACATTCCATCGTGGGATTGGAAGCAGGGTGACGATGTAATCTGCCTGGCTGAACTGAAACTGGGCTTTATCGCGCAGTCCTGCCTTGCACCGGGCTTCAGCACAATGATGGCCAACCTCTTCGCTATGCGATCATTCAAAACGGTCAGTAAAAAAGTCTCGTCTAGTAGGCAAATATATATTGCCTACTTACCCCCTCTTATTCTATGCATGTGTGCAAGTACGTTACTCGTAAGTTTTTCAGCGTCAGGCCGTTCTCTCTCTCTTCTCTCTCTTTCTCTTTCTTTCTCTCCCTTCTCTCTCTCTCTCTCTATCTATCTATCTATCTCTCTATTTCTTCCCTTCTGTCTGAACGACGGCGCGAGAAATAAAATGCAGGCAGCTCTTTCGGAACGATGGTTGTCTTTTTTCACGATATCGATCGTTTACGGTATTTTCCGCTTATCGAAGTAACGTCTCTCGATTTCGACGAATGCCCTATGCAGCTAGACCAATCGACATATATATATATATATAAATGAATAATAATTTATTTAATAACAAAGAAGTCTAACATTTCACTTCACTCGCTTTTGGAAGCGTGAATTCGTTTGGCATAAAAGATCGATCGACGTTCCTTTTTTCTCTTCTTTTCTTGTCATTTTTTTTTCTTTTCCTTTTCGTTTCTTTTCTGTTTTTTTTTTTCATTTGCTCCTGGCTCGCAAAAAATTCGCCAGACGCGTTTCGCGAAAGGAAAAATGCGAGAAGCACGAAGCATGGTGCCGTACTTCTACGATACTTTATCGTTACCGGTGGTCGTACTCGTGTCTCGCGTATGTACCTACACGTGGAAAAGTACGCGCACAACCCGTACATGCATAGGAGTGTGTGTGATTTAGAAATGGTCGGTTGATTGGTACCAGTCGCCCAATATACAGGCTTGGCAGAATGACTACCTACGTGGAACCGGAATGGAGATGTACACCGAGACACTGAGCCCTACCTTCATTGGAATGCCTTTTGCGAGAGCCACTGAGTAAGTCGGTCCATGACCAATTCACTGATCCAAACTGATACGTGTATCTCTGATTCAAGAGACGAAACCCATTCATCTATTACTGTCTACTATTTATTACATTTTTTGTTAAATCAATCGATCTTCTTCACGAGAAAACGCGTCCCTCGCGTCGTACCATGGTGTTCGTTTTTTCCCCCGATTTCGAGATAATATTCTTATAGATCATGATCGTACTATTGCAATCTCTTTTTCTGCCACTTTATCATCGCTTTGTACTTAACAGTTCATATTTACTCGTCAACCTGATTCTAATCGAGGGGTGGAGCTGTCTTAATTTTGTGTGCAAATTTGGGTACCGTTCGAAGATATTCAAAAAAAAGAAAAAACAAATCGATATCTCTTTCCTTATTTCCCACCAAATCGCGAAGTGCGAATCGTTTGAGGTTTCCGAGCTTTTACAATGAATCGTGTCGCTTTATTACCCCGGATATGCGAATTTACTAACAACGTGTATTGTTACAACCCTTAATCGAAACAAGAATTAATACCGTTTCTTATCGATTATTATAAAAATCGAAATACGCGTCGAACTCTTTACTTTTTCTACACGAACACACATACACGTAGACACTTCCAATTTTATTTTTCGACGCGTATCTCAAAGAGTACGAAATTGAAAAGGGTACGGATGTCTCTTGAATCGGATGGAAAAGAAAAAAAGATTTAAAAACAACCAAGCAAAAAAAGCATTAAAAAAGAGATGAAGCTTCGCCTCGCCTATGTCTCTCTCACTACGCTACTATATACACGGACACACGTACACAGACACACACATGAATATGTATATTATAATAACATATATGATATACATGAACGTGTCGACTTCTCTATATTGTACAAATTCGTATCTGTGCTACACCTAGTCGATGTAAGCCACCCCTACATCGCTTTAGTAACGTTTATTCGTACTTCACCTTTCTCTGCCATATATATATATCTATATATTATATACTATAAAATAAATTATATCTATATCGTTCTGAGTCCATAACAACACATGAACGTATACGTACATATGCTGTATGCACACATAATCACGTATAGACGCGTATACGTGTATACACGCGTATATATGTATATGTCTCTCTACTTCTTTCTCTTTCACACACTCTATCTTTCTCTATCTCTCTCTCTCTCTCGCCTATTATACGCGTATATCAAGGGTATAATAAGGGATATATGCATCACACACGTACGAGCAGTAGTCATGCAACTACGATCAGGACCATACATCAAGAGGGTAGTGGATAACGGCGAAGCTGAGTCGATCTCGTTAGTATCCTCTTGTTCCCTCGTTTTTTAAAAAGAGGGTGCTGTGGAGAAACGTGTACGTTTCACGACGTACCACACGATGACGACGAAAAGGAGGACTCGCAATCGCCTTTAGGAAGTCGCCGAGCGTGAAAGAAAAGCGTGCGCGCGCGCGCGCGTGAGCGAACGAGCAAGCGAGTGAGCGTGAAGAACTCCAAGCAAGCAAGCGAGTCAAGCTTTCGCTCGATACGAATTTCGTGGAGAGAGACACCCGATGAAAAAAGAAGAAGATTACGATGATGGCTACGACGAAAAGAGGAGGGAGATATACGTACTTTTTTTATGCTTTTCTTCTTTTTATTTTTATTTTATCTCTATCTCTATCTCTTTTATCTGTCCCTCTCTATCTCTCTATCTCTTATTTTTTCTCACTTTTTTCGATCCCTCGTCCAAACGAGAGACTTTTTCCAAGATATCGTCCCGAGCGTCATGCTTTCGAGTTTTCCACCCTTAATTAGGATCCAACGTGATCTTTCGGACGGTAGCTTTCGAGCTGTTGTCACTGCTGATCTTGGAGAAGGAAACTAAGAACGATGGAGATCGTTAACTACGTTGGATTTTTTTCTTTTTTTCATTTTAGCTTCCCTTTACGTTCAGGGAGGTCATAACACTATGATTATAATGAGGAAATGACATTTTTTGATATAGGTAATCGTGTATGTACATTTCTACGAATTCACGTGAATATTATTAGAATTGTTAGTGATAGTAAAAAAAAGGAGGAAGTATATCAAAAAGTTCGAAGACAATAGTCATGATTTATGAATAGTTTATTATTATTAATCATTTTTTTATTCACATGAATCGATTGAAATGAGATACCTTGTACGTATCTCTCTTTCTCGAGCTCCCAGTTTCAAGAGAAACAGGAGCCGTTATCTCCTCAGATATTTCCTCTTCCATTAATTTTTCTTATCTTCCTTGCCTCCTCCTTTCCCCCTGCTACCCCTGCTTCCTCGTCTCCCAAATGTCCTTCTCTTTCTTTCCCATTTCCGTGAAAAAATGGCGCGCGATCGAGCAAGTCGCGATCGTTCTCTCGTGGCGAGTGACTCAAACATCGCGTTCTGCTGTATACGGTGGTACTCTTGAAAGGTTTGATGACGTGGAGCCTGGTTGGTTGGTGTTTCAGTCTCCGGATACTCAGGCGTGGCAGAATGATTACCTGCAGGGCACGGGCTGCGAGATGTACACGGAAACCCTCTCCCCGTCCTTTACCGGGATGACATTTCCCCAAGCCAGCGAGTAAGTTCTCGCTGACACCAGCTGCAACACGCGCGAACATTCACAAAAACATTTACATTACAATATCTACCCTTACACGTTTTACACACGTACATATATATATATATATATATATTGACGTTTAATTCATTACCAATCGGCTAATGAGTTAAATTCGCGTTTTCATTCCTTTTTTTGGTGACGTTTTTTATGACATCACAGATGCATATATTACAAACATATACAAACACACATACCTACACGTATACGGACAATATGTCACACTCTCGCCGATATTCGAATGCGATTCTCTATATTCTTTCTTCATATTACGTAGATTTCTTTAATTCCTCATCTACTTGTGGATATTACATATTTCTATATGGAAAAGCGCATCACGTAACGTGCGGGCTATTTAAATGAGAACGTTCCAATCCGTCGAATCATTTACAATTTTCAAGGAAATATTTCAACCTGAGAGTAGATTTTTTCTTGTTTTCATAGATCAACGACAAACCCGACGTTCTCATTTAAATGACCGTGCCTACGGTGCGTGGCCCTTCACCTCGGTCTTTTGACTTCCATGAGTGAAACTCTTCTTACAGACTCTTTTTGTTCGCCCTTCTTTTTTGTTTTTCATTTTTGGATTTTACGTAGACGCGTTTTGTCTTTTGTTTATTTTCCATTTTTGGTTGGGTATGCCTCTAGGTCTCTCTCTCTCTCTCTATCTATCTACCTATCTCTCTTTCTGTATTTCTTATTTTTTCGTCTACGTAAATTTTCCGCTACTCTCCCGAAGAGTTTGGATTTTTTTGAAAGTTGCACATTTATTCTTGTCTATATAAAATTTTCGATCCGTAGAATTTAGACGTAGTAAACGAAAACGTGGATTCTAGTTTCGATCTTCGAAAATAAAATTTTACACGTGTACAAGTTCACAATTGCATTTAGTAAAGATGGGAATCCACGTGTTCGTTCCTTAAAAAAAAACAGAAGCCTTAGTATATTTTGCTTCGGCGAGCAACTTTTTGATGGCACCAAGTACATATTTCGATACAAGACCAGTAGTTTTGAGCAGTGAACGGCATCTCTTTTTCTCCCGTTTTCTTTTCTCCAAGCCGTCGTAGTAAATATTTTAATTTTAAATACGAAGGTACGATCTCCGAACAGCCGAAGGGACACGATAGTGTTTTTATACGCGAAACCGCTTTTTTTAAATTCTTTGGGAAAACCATGTAATATATACTTTACTCTTCTTTGGGGCATAGCTACGTCAGTAGAATTTCAATCGAATAGTGGATTTTTATTTCAAAGTTTACAACATCACTGTCATGGCGTGTGTCTTTTACATTATATGTAGTATTACTCTAATATTCTTTTAACGAACGCGCGTTCTTTTGATGCGCGAGCATGCAAGCTGCTGTTTACTACGTATGTACATAGATATTATACGAAATGTTTCGATAGGGAGGTTCTTTCAAGCGCGCGTAGAATCGCAATTTTATATTCGAACCGTGTTTAAAAAGGAAAGAGGGAGAACAAGAAACAGAATAAATTAAAGATCTCTCTTCCCTTTTCACAAATGTAGAACATAGATCGGCAGTTTAGACGAATTAAGCGAATACGATGCAACGCTTACATCATCGAGAGCAACTCGATGTCCTGCAAAGAAAAATCGTCTCGTGTTAACGTTGTTCTTAAATGGAGGAAGATCAAGTATCCTCGTCGTTATTATAAAATAAAGAAGATTGATATAAATAGAAAGGTATAACGTCAGCAACGAGCTAGCACGAGATTGATGCAGCTTGCAAACATGCATACCGAAACGTGATACCCAATTCTACGATGTTCGATCAGGGTCAAACGGATTGACACGAGTTAAACGAGAAAATTCTGTTTCCATCCGGAAAAATATACGCGGAGGGATAGAACACGAGAATCGTGTTTGTGCGTGTCGTTTGTCAACACGACCAAATTTTTTTCCAACGGACAATTATTGAACAACTGTTTCGGATCGACATTCGTATGCATTATATATACATATGTACATAATTTCTTACGTAGAAAAAGAAACGTTTCTCTATCTCCTTCTCACTTTGTCTCTCTCTCTTTTTCTCTTTTTCCTTTCGACGTAGTTTCGTTTTCTTACGTACAACCACGTATTTTTTCTTCGTAAAGAAAAACTATTATTGTTACTACCCACGACCTACCCTCTACCACAAGCCCCTTTGCCGTCAACCACCAACCCTAAAGCTCGTACTACCGTGTTATATATCTATATATACCTACGAATTGAAAAAAGCAATCCAAACGTATGATTTATGTATTACCGTATAACCACGAGCTGGCAAGTTTTATTACGTGGACGCGTAAAGCGGGCTACGTTGATCGTAGTAACGCATAGAGGAGATATCGTATAGCTACGCACACGGAGCGGTTGTAGTTGTAGACACATCGTAGATGTAGTACCAGTAAGATAGTTCTTGCTCGTTAATATACACACGCTATGCGGCGAGTTCCTTTCTCGCATACACACCCACTTTCTCTCGAGTTTCTCGAGTGCGATATTAGGAAGTAGAAGCGTAGATTAGAAGCGCACAACCACCAGCACCACCAGTACCTACCAGCGCACAACCACCACTAGAATCACTAGCAATGGCACACCTTCGTATATATGTGTTGGCATGATTCCGTCTTTCGTAGTTGCTCGACGTTACTAATTGTTCGTACACCCGGCACCCTCCACCATCCCCCGCTCTCCAGCCCCTCTAAGCTCTTTCTATCCGCTCGACGCTTGCAAGAATGTCATTTACGTGGCTTTCCACCCCCGTTTTTGCATGACGAACGCTTTTTTCTCCCCCACCCTCTTTACTCTCTACTATCTCTATCTTCTTCATCCGAGGACGCATTACGGAGTACTAATTCACGTGCGGGTAAAAGGTCGTCTTTCGTTGTCGTCGTAGTTTGCGAGACTCGGATTTTTTACTCTCTCCTCTTTACCTAGTTTCTTTAGTCTTTTTTTTTTTTTGTTCTCTTCCTTTTGTACGTACGTACGTAGGTTACGCGAATAGACAGGTACGATGTTGATGCGAAAGAAAGAAACGCGAAATATTCTTACGTACGTAGGAGAAACACAACGTAACGGCCAACGGACGCCCTTTACTATGCACGCATGAGTTCGTTCTTCGTCATGCCGTGGGCTTTTTTTTTTTTCATCACTCCATATATACGTTGTTGATCTTTCGCACTTGTTGTAGTCGACTCTCCCTCGACTCGCTTTAATTCTTTAACGAGCAGTTACATTTTCACGTTTTACGCGAGGCACACGCCATTCTTCTTACTCTTTGAAATTTTTTCCCTCCTGTACTACAGTGCAGTTTTACGTAACCCTCGTTTGGGTGGTTAAATGCGAGTCTCGGAGTTTTATGCGCGAGCGTGGATCGCTCGGTTAAGAGTAGACGTTTTTATGAAAATTTAGTACAAATTTTTGTACATTATCGCGTCTCTACGCTTATAGCCTAATTTATTAAATTTGTTGACGAATGAAAGTCGAGCGATCCAATTCAGCGTAATCATCCGGACATCGAAACTCTAAGAAAATAATCGCAAGGATTTGTCTCGCCAAAGCGAGTTCGAGACGACTATCTCGATTCGATCATGGATGTTAAAGTGGATAAAATCAAATCGAGTTTCAATGTCCCCTTAAAGTGAAGCGATGCGATCGATGTCAGCCGAGTCATCTGTCAATTGCTTGAAATTTCACGAGACGAGCACGATTCGTGTAACGCGACTCGCGTCATCGATCGCGTCTCTTTCACTTTTCACGTCTGTGTCGTTTAGGAGTCCATTTATTGGTAGTCGATGAGCATCTGTGAATAATAAATTGCGCGTGACTACGAGGTGGTTCCTAGCAAAGAATAAAAATCAAGAACCTAGGAAAAATACTTTATGAATAAATTTAATCAACGCGACCGTTCGAGGAACCACCTCGGAGTCCTTTGGCTTATATTCGCAAGAAAAGTGTCGATGTTTCGCGATATATTTTCAATTAAAACAAAAAAAAAAAAAACAAAAAGGTGGCAAATATTACGCATGAACGTATCTTAGGTTGTGCTTCACGAAACTGAAGCTGCTGCTACTGGCGATTGAGATCAAGGGCGAAGGAGGTTGCGATAGTAAGATCTCGATCAATCCGCGTGGTGCCAAGATCGCTGCAAATACTCAGGGATTCTTCATCGCTCAATCCGCCGATGAAGTCAAGCGGTAAGTTCCTTACGTATGTGCTTTCTCCATAATTTCACTTATAAACGACGAGTGTTTTCTTTAAAAAATTGGTAATCTGCGAAGCCTACAAAAAAAATAGAAAAAAAATTACAAAATCGAGTCAATAACGGGTCAACAAGAATTTTTCTTTTTCTTTTTCCAGGGCGTGGTTCTATTGCAAAGCATGCCACGAGGATATTAAAGACGAGACACTGATCAAGAAATGCAAGTGCAAAAACTGTAAGTCTTTCCAGTCATTGATATATACATATATACATACTTACCTTAATTGAAACTAAAAATCAAAAGCAAACGAAATTATCTTTCTTAGTCCTTACCAAAATGCCTACTAACTCTCGGATCGAATTCTTTCAATCGTCTTTGCCAGAGAGATACCGAGTGCATAACAACGTAACAATAATAATATAATGATCAAATATACGGGTGTGTGTGTGCACAAGGTACGGCACGTTTTAGCAGGGTGCATAAAAGAACGTCGAAAGGCAAAGAGCGAGCCTTCGATCGGCCCTATATATATATAATATAAATACATACATAATATCTATAATATACATATGCCATATATATTTAAAGCGATAGGATCGATTCTCAATAAATTTTCCCTTGTTTTCTATTCTATCATTAGGGAGCTCGCCTGACTCACATACTTTAGAATAATATATACATAAACATAGTTATGTACGACTCGATCCATTACGTGAACTTGGAATATGTATGATTCGACAAACTGCGCAATATGCTTTCTATAGCTAACTTATATATCCCTGTCTTTCTTACACTTAATTATTTCTCTCTCTCTATCTCTCTCTCTCTCTCTTTCTCGTGATTCTCTGTTTACTTCAACCCCCTTCCCAAACCTACTTAACTCTAATCTATTATGTCGTAACTATTTAAGAGACGTTTCAGTAATAACTGCGACGATTAACGAAGCGACATGATTGTGATCACTCTATTTATCATATATGATTTAGTGGGGCAGCAGCAGCGCTCCTGGGGCCGGGACTTAGGTAACGTCTATACACACGCTCGCTTGGTCTGATATACTTTGTTTTAATCCTATCGTCTATAAATTACTACTATTTCTTTTCTTCGTTATCTTCTTCTACTTCTAACCTCTCTCTCTCCTACTTTCTTTCTCTGCAAACGATTTGTCTCTTACTTCTGCCTCTTTTTTACTACTGGCAAAAAAAAAGATCGCTCATGTTCTTCTTCTTCTTCTGCTCTTTCACTATCCTGACTATGCTGTCTCTATCTTTTTCTATCTTTGCGTTCTTACGACTCGTTTCGTTTGAAGTGTCTATCTGTATGATATATACCTGCAAGTTTCCCATTTCTTTCTATATTTTTCGTTTACGATCTATCTCTTTCTTTCTCTATCTCTCTATCTCTGTAAATTTCCCTGTCTGTACCCCCACGAGAATGCGTATGCTTTCCGAGTTCTATACTAGACACCCACGTGTGTGTGTGACGATGAGTAAAAAAAGAATGAAAAAAAAAAGTACCAAGAATATAGGTAACGAAAGAAAGAGCAAAGAGAGAATTTCTGCCAATGGGGACGAGGACTATACTACGAACGACGATGACGCAACGCATGGACGTAGACGAAAGTGGTTGGCGACGGTGGTGGTGTCGATCGATCACGTTCGAGACGATCGAGAACTTTGCGATACACTTGTTTCCGAGAGTCAAGTGTATACGCTTTTGTTGGATCCACCGGTCGTTGCTTTCGTCGTTCGCGCGAATCCTTTAAGTTAGCAAAGACCAGGATCTCCTTATCTCTTTCAATCTCTCTGACTCTCTCGAACGTATTACTCATCCGATCGGGTCGAGAGTGACGTGGAGAAATGAAATGGCAGGATGACACACGTGACATGTAATCCCCAATAAATCTGTCAGCTGGCCTGGCATGACCACCACCTGACTAACAGAGGAAATTAGTCTGCACTATAGTGTGTGCTCTTCTCGTTCGTCTTGCATGCATGACTAGCAAACCCGGTACGGTTTTCTTTAACGCCTTACTTGGTATGGATTTGGCACTTACTTGGTATTCATACCTACTGCGGTATGATAGCTTCACGTACTGTTACCAGTTATCCTCCGCAGTCTCTACAGTCTTTACCACCAGCCCTCTACCCTCTTTATCTCTTTCTCTCTCTCTCTCTCTCTCCTACTCTCACTCTAGCTCTCTACTACCCTTCTATTTCTGTCTCTTTCATAGACTCATGTATACAATTCTTCTCATCTTTATACCTTTCCTTATTTCCTTATCTCTCAAGACCACCTTTTCATTCTATTCACTCCCCCTCCACCATTTTTCCTCTTTCCCGTTCTGTCTCGGTCTGTCTGTCTCGCTCCCTCTTTCTCTCTCAAACTTTTTTCACCCCCCAATAATCATTTCGTGCCACGATTGATACCGGGTCGACGAAATCGCTTTATTTCATCGCTTCTAATTTCGTATTGCGCGCGATCGACGCGAAACGAAAATGAAGGAGACTGTGATTCGTTCGAACTCGAATGATATATAGCTATATGTACATCAACGTTGAGCACTCACGTTGATTGTTTCTTCTCCAAAGTAAAAGGGGAGGAACCAAAAGACAACCTGACTCACACGCACACACACACACATACGCGTATACACATGTAGGATGTTTTCGATCGACGAATGAATATCGTTCACTTTCCCAAACGACAACCAGACGACAATAGAAATCTGACAGGCTAAAAGACAATCGTTTAGGTAGCCCCCATTCCTGTGATCACACGATCCATTCACACTGCAGCAACGTTGTCCTAAACCCTGGGCAATGAAACGAAAGATTTGCGTTTTGCGAACGGTCCATTTAGATTAACATTTAGGACCATAGTAGCTCGTAAGGCTTGCGTTAATTCTATCATTGCAGGTATTCGAAAGACTCGAAGAAAATGAGAGAACGTCCGAGGTAATCCAGCTTACAACTTCCATGCCCCCTCTCCCCACCATGTTACAAAGACTATCGATAACCCATGTTTTTAAAACATTGTAATGTTTTTATTACGTTTCGCTTCCATCTTAGCAGAATCACCGACAGCCAAAAAGTTCTACCTTGTAGGTATACCCGTTATCGTCGCTGTTGTTAATAACCAACCCCACGGACGATAAGTGTTCTGAGTAAAAACTTCTCAAAAGCCTTTCGCGGCGTCGCTTTGATTAAAATTCCTATCTGTTCGGCGAAATTTTCTGAAAGTATGTTATATTCTAGTACGCGTAGGTATACACGCTTACCTAAACTTTTCGATAATATTCTCTATCTATCTCTCTCTTTTTCTCTCTCGCTGTCCTTTTTTTCTGTCTCGATCGTAATTTATATGTAAATTTTGCTACTTTGTCTCTATTTTCTGCGAAGGAAAGCTTTTTAGAAGTCTACTCACGCTTTACTCTATCTCTGTACCCCCTTTTTTTAGCTGGTCCCTCCCTTTTCGTATGCACACGTTCTTACGAAATTACCTCGTTAATACCTTGATATCTTAAAGGTAGTAAATATATGTGTTAAGGCTATCCATCGTCCGATCATACCTTCCTCCCTTCTCTATTTTCTATCTCTATTTACGAACCCGTCACCGGGTCGACCACTGAATTTTTCCAGATGTGGGGATGATGATGATGCAGACTGGCATGGTGAAGGGAAACACTGCCTACAGCAGTTACTTAGATGGTATGCCTGTTTCTACCTCTTTATCCCGAATCCATTCCTTCCGACTTCATTTTATTGGAGTAATATATATATATATTTTTTTTGTAAGCAATATTCGAAACCAGTGTTATTCAATGATCGAAACAATGAATTATCGAAATATGCGATAATCATTTTGATTATTCTGACAAATTACTTTCCGTTACGACCATCACCTAGCAAAATTATTTTCCCACTTTCTATTCTACCTTTTCCTTTTACATTTCACCTTCTCCAAAAAGATGGTTGATGCGCACAGTTGAAGTTCTTGATGTGACGTTTGTTATTGTCGAGGTAAGATGAAGTAAAAGATGCAAAAGCGAAAGATTCGTTATTTGCATTTACTTCATCCTACACGATTGTGGATTTTTAAAAAATAAATCCGTTCACAAAAACCACCTCGTTCGATTTCGTAATGTTTGATCATATTCAGCTTTTGCAAGAGCTAATAGCAGTGTGTAACACGAATCTCTTTCCATCTATCTCTATCATGAACACGGAACACGTTGATAGTATCGGGCTGTCTCGTATGGTAACTGCGCAGGTGTCAAAAGTCGATTGTTTAGTATTTCGCGAGAAGAATAAAGAGAAGTGATCGCTTTCGCAGAAAACGCAATTTTTTGGGACGCTGAAGCACGTTGTTCACTCAAACGCATTGATTTTCTCTGTGTTTTACACATAATATTTAGTGCCTGCGACGTATCACTGATCGACGAAAGTCATTTTGCCCGTTTCCTTCTTTTATTGATTTTTTTTTACGTTTACTGCCTTGCTGGTAAGCATTGTTAATAACCGTTGCTTCGGTGTGCTTTTTCTCGTCGAATTACGTTGATCGGCTGATCTCACTGTGTGTGTTCGTTCGATCGATCCTTTCTATACCTACGCCAGTTCTAAGTTCGCACGATTTTCCAATAAGACAATCATCTATTATTTACTTAGTAAACGATCAGTCTTCTGCACAAATGAATCGTGTTAGTTTAGAACGAAAAAAAAATCAAATGTACGCATATTTTCAAGCCTCTCTTTCCTAACCAATCGATTAAACATATATCTTTACTCGATCGTATTGCATTTTCTTGGCAGGCATAGAGAGTAACATTTGCATCGTAATAACGGCATATATCACCTTTTTTTAACAGACTCTAGCGAATCAACTCCAACTACTTTGACGTCGTCCCTACGATCGCATATACGCGATCGCTGAACGAACGTCGTGAAACGCGAGTCATAAATATCGATTGTCCATCCCCCTAGAAACTACCAGGACCCTCCTAACGTCGTATTTACCAGCGGCGTTGCTGTGTAGGAGCAACGTTTAACACAAATTACGGCTAATAGCGATCTTATCCTCGTGTCCCAAGTGTACCCGGCGTGTAGTACGTATGTATGTAAAATTAGAAGCATCCATTAACCCCGACTAGACGTGTTCATAAAACGAGACACAAAGGCCTTTGGATGACGATCTCTCATCGTCTCACAGTAAGACTCGCACTGCTGTCATCCCATTTTTCCCGCTTATTATTCTTTCTCCTCCTCGTTGAGAAGAGAGGACCTAAACGATATGACCTCGATACCGAAATTTACCGCTACGATCACGTGATTTTGTTAGAAATTTTTATCGATGCCCAGGGTTTATCGAACACACCGTATAAAAAAAAGAAAAGGAAAAGAAAAGAAAAACTAGATTTCATTCTTCTTCTTACTTTGCACTAGAGATGCGCATAATACATATACATACATGCATACCGACATACGTATACCTACCGCTTAATAAGCATTTTATAACAAAACGTCATTCACCGACATCGCTGTAACAGCATATACAACGAACAATAACAAAAACAACAACAATAACTGCGACAACGCCGACTACGACAACGATGACGACGACAGTAATATACATATCTCTGGCGCGCTTTCAATCGTAACTGGGTTGCGTTGATGAAGGTTCCTTAAGTGGCGGACTCTCAGGTGTGTACTCGGTCCGCAACTACTGGGTCAGATAGTTCTTTGACTCGAGATCTAAACGAGAAGAGTTTTTCTACCCCTTCGAGTGCTTTTTGTTGTAAGATTTTAAGAGATTCGAGGAGAAAACAAATGTCGTCGTCGCTTTTTTTTTTAGGGACATAGCGATACCACTCGTAAACGTCGAATAACGTTATACTTCGACGTTTTGCTTGAACGTCCCCCCTCCCCCATCAACCCCTTGTTGCGTTATTTTTTATATGTCACGTCTCGGCTGTATTCAGCGAGCAATCATTAGAAGCACTTAATTTACCTGTGAGAGAGTGTAAGCGGTTAACGTATCCGAATGTGTTGTTGTACAGATGCATACATATATCACCTAGTCCCAGTTTCTACGACGTAGAAGTTTAAGATGGTGCCACGTTCTTTTTGTCGCACATCTCTGACGGTATAACGGGTGATGCGTGTTCGTTAACACACAAAAAAAGAAAATTATTTTGATGGCAATAGCCAAAATGTCTTTAGCTTCTCAACGAGACGCGCGACGCGTCGACGCGATAATCGGATCGATCGCACTCGGTAACGAATTCAAACGAAATTGAAGAAGGGATTATTTTGAAATTTATCGCGCCGAGCCGAGAAATCGAACGAGTGCGATCGAGCTACCGATTCGATTTATACCGACAGCGACACGTCGATCTAGACCCCGGATTCCCTCCACGCATTGTAAACCTCGCATATAGGTTGACATTATTTTGGTGTGACAACTAACAGCTCTGGTTCTCCTCCCTCCGGGCAGTGGCCACATTCCGGAAAGGCGTGCGAGCTGTTCAAATGGTCGGAAGAGCAAGTACGTATCCCCCAGCATAGATTGTCTCTATCACTTATTATTTCATTTTCCTCTATCGATCTCTTTATCCGAGTTATTCGAGAACGACACGCGTTATCGTGGCGTACGATGGCTCACGAAAATGATCTAAGAGAGCTTGTGGGGATAATAAATGATCGATTTCGTGGGTCACCGTATGCCGAATCTAATTTGATCATGCGGTTTAGTCTGACCGGTGTACTCGTCGAATCGAATGATCACATTATTTAATATTTATAATCGATTGATATGAATTTTCGTGTATTAGGCCGTCAAATATTTGACTATCCTTCGATTCGAAAGGTGCGCCACTAGCCAAACTTTCAATCACCGACGTAGTGTAACGATCGTTGTCATTTGAGTACCGATTTCGATCTTCGCGAACTAGAACCAATCGACGACATTTGATGTCACGTTTCACGTCAGGGCAGGATGATGATTATGACGATGACAATGGCACTCGTAGGCGTTAACGAAACGACGGAAAAGTACATAGTTCAGCAAAAAGTAAACACTCGACCTTTTCATTATGCAGATTAATTCTCGTTCGTTAAGGCTTACGTCTACGCCTAGCGATCTTTTCTCGTCGTTCTAATTTGTAAGCGACGAAACGGTCAACGAAGGAATAAGATACCAACATTACGACCGACCACCGTTCAGGGACAATTAACAGAACGAAGTGAAACGACCTTGCCGTTTTACGACAAACCCCTGCCCCGTTTCATTAAAGGAATGAAAGAAAATAAAGTGTCAAGACAAACGAGAAAGAAACGTCGCGGTTTCGTTCTGATAATTAACCCGTAACCTATAACTCTTTCAGTATATATGCCAAATAATATGACGGACCGAAGCGTAGAAAATACAGTTAGTGTATTGAGCCCTTTTGGTGTGATGCTATATATATTCATTTTTTTGCTACCAACATTACATTATTCATCGATGTACTTTATATGAATGTAGTTCCTACCATGGTTTGTGAGTGTCTTCCAAGATGGTTTTTGTTGTAAATGGATCGTCAAGTTTTCATCGATATTAATATACGTACTGTATATGTATAACTTATGCAGTACAAATGTATATTTTTATACATAAACACGTACAAGTATATATTTATTATATTCGATTCGGGTGACATTGATGTGGTCCTTTTGAGTAATTCTTTTTTTTTAACCGGCTCTTGAGAAACCTTGCATCGATGTGCGATATACATATATATACATATATATATACAATAATTATAATTCGACGTGTGCTTAGAACATATACATATATATATTTAGAACAGTTAGTTGTTTATTCGTGTATACTTTCGTTGGTTTTTTGGTATCTGTCTTTTACTCTTTTTCTCTATCTGTCTGTCTATATCTATCTCTGTCTATCTCTATCTATCTCTTATTCCTTAACAATGACAACGACCGTTAAAGAGTCCCGAAGTATTTTTTCTTTCTTTTTTTTTCCATGTGGCATTAAATCGATGTTACTTGATTCGATCGTTCGTCTCCTTATAATCAAAAGAGCGCGAAGTATACCGTGATCGCTTTCGACATTTTACAGAACGCTCTCACGAACGAAAGATTGATTAGATTTGTCGTACGTGCTAATACTGATTGTTATATGTATGTTACATTCTCTACTCGCTGCATCGTATATACGTATATACATATATATTATATACACACATAGTAAAGTAGTGATTAATATTTTTTTTCTTTTTCTTTCTTTCAACTTGGCCGTCGCAACCTCCGAAAGATCGATCGATACATTTTAAGAGTGTTCTGTAATATCAAGATATAAATCATTTTATTACCACGTTAACGTTTGCCGTACGGCTCAAAAATATTGTTTCATTAATCATAGATTAACAAATTTTCGTAATTTTTCAATAGTTTGCTTAGAAACAGACTTTTGTTAACGTTAACGTTAGGCATGAAATATAGGAACAGTAAAATGAGAAACAGGGAAAAGGGGGAAACGCGACGATATTGTCTGAAAAACAGTCGGCCATTTTTTTCGAGGGGAAAATATATATAGAGTACGTACATAGACATACACACATACATATGTACAAATATCCGATGATACGAGCATTGCCAGTGCTAGGTGTATAAACATACGTGATCTATCTGTATGCCTGATCACACGAAGTACTCGCAAATTCACTCGTACATAGATACATACATACTATCCATCGGTCTCGCAATACACATTCATCGTGGTAGGGAACCCACCTCACCTGTTACCATCTTAGGAGATCGTGACCGTCCGGGAAAATCCGTAGTTGTAATACGGACGGCCCTCTTATAACACGTAACAGTTTTGGTTAAAAAATAATCACGGATTTACTTTGTATAAAAGAGTGATTCTTCTTTCATACCGTTATTGATAAAACACGGGTCGAATTCTGCGTGTTATACGAGGGTCTGAAAAAAGCGTATTAGAAAAGAACTAATATAAACTAACTCTTCACGTCTGTATCTGTTCGAAACTACTCACTCTGTCTCTCTTCTCGTCCTCCACTCTACCCACATAGGTGAAGACTTCTCGTATCCAAGTAAGTCCAATTCGTCAGCGGGAATATATTTAATATTTTCAATATTTATATGTACATATAATATACGATATATACATATAAATATCTTAAGATATAATAATCACAGCGCAAATATGCTAAAAGTATACGACGAGCGAAACTCGTCTATTCCAAACGGATATACATAAGCACAGAACTTAGTGGAGTAGGCTAAAACGATTAGGTTGATCACGAAGTAATATTGAGCAACGCTATAGTAATATTGCTGGATATGGCAAGGTTCCACGCTGCTTTCACGTTTATCGAGACGTTTAATTTCTCCCTTAAATTACCGAAAAAAAGAAAAGAAGAAAGCAAGAAGTGTTTGCAGATTGTGAAATCTCTATTGGGATCACGATAAGCGTGAAAAGTGGAACTTTCACGCGCGCAGTACTTGGCACAGCGTATCAGCGTTCATTAACGATGTAAATCGCAAGAATGTACCGAGGTAACACACGTAGGCACATCATAGCAAAAAGTGGAAAAAAGAAGGGAGAGAAAAAAAGTACACAAAAAAAATGAATAAAACAAGAAAAAGAAAGGAAAGGCGAAAATCATAAATCGTCACTCAACTTCGACGAACGAGTTCGCGACGATCCTACTTCTCCTCTGATTCCGCTTCTCACTCTCTCTCTCTCTTTTTCTCTTCTCTCTTTCTCTCTTCTCTCATTCTCTCTCTCTCTCTCTCTCTATCTATCTATCTATCTATCTATCTATCTATCCATGTATCTATCTCCGTGTGTGTACCTTCACTTTTCAAGCACTCTTTTCAAAGATCCCACCGCCACCTGAAACCACCCCTCCAACCCTCTCGAAAGCTTCCCGCTCGAATGTCTACTTTTTTGCACGTCAATTCCTTCTCCAGGAGCACAAAAGGTCGCGCTCACTTTATAATGCGTACAGGTACGTGCACAATGACGTGAAGAAGAACGAAGTGTAACAAAAATAATAATAATAATAAAAGAGGGGAGAAAAGAAGAATACACTCGTTGGATGCATGCCGCATCGAAAAATGTGTAAAGTTCTCGTGTACTCCTTTTTTTTGAAAAGCCTGAATCGAAGAAATAAAAAAAGGAAGAAGAAGATAGAAAACAGACGTGGAAAAGAGACATTGTCGCGACGAGATTTTTGATTCGATTGACGGACCGGAACGTTTTCGTTTTCTACTTTGTCAAGAGAGCAAATATATATATATTCCGCATGCCATTAAAGCGAGCACTCGACGACAACAGCTTACTAGCCAATGCATGTTAGAAGTGGTATTATTCAATGAGCACACGGCTTAAGCATTTTCAAAAGTTGTTTCTATAACATGGACGATATAGATCTTTTTCTACCCTACTCATTTGTTCTCTCTCTCCCCCCTCTCTTTTTCTTTGAATCTATTTATCTATCTATCTACCCGCGACTCCTCTATGCATCTCTGAACTGCGATAAAACATTTCTCTGTGATGAAATAAAGGAGATTATGAATTTACTCTCTGCCTCGTCCGTGTTGATACGAAATGTATTTGGTAAAGTAGTTCCCAAAGTAGTAGTTTTTATTATAATTCACCTGTATGTATGCTCGTTTTTTGTATAAGTAAGTAGAAATTTAGTAGTAATAGTAATAGTAGCCTGGAAGGTAGCGAAGCATCGATTGAAAATTCATCGTTTTAAAAGATATAAAAATATACGCGAATAGCGGACCAAATATTTGAACAATTTCGTATTGGTGCATGCACGAAGTAATGAATTTTCGATCGATGTAAAGGAAAAAGTACGCAAGCGTAGTAGTGACGATGTTATAGAGATTAGATTTCTAGAGTAGCGAGTTTAGGCGTTAGGTAATTAGTTAGCGTAGCTAACATGTGTAGTGGTTTGTTGCAGACGACCACCATCCTCCCCCTACATTCACTCCGCCAGAACTGCCCAAGATGGTTCACGTGAGAGGTACAGTTAAACCTCAATCAAATCCATGCTACAGTCTCGCAAACTGCCTTTCCGAACGTCAAAAAAAAGCGCGAATAATATAACACAATAATAAAATAAGAAAAAGCATGATATCAAAGATATATTTGTCTCTCCATCTATCTATCTATCTGTATCTCTCTTTCCAAAAGAAAAAAAAAAAGGAAGAAAGATCAAGGAGAATCGCTTTTTTTTATTGCTCTGGCCCAATAATTTGCAAAATATACGCGCGATTTTTGGCCTATTTACGGTTTATCGTAACGATGGTGTGGCTTTTTGCGCATTCGGTCTTTGATCTTTGATCGAACGATTAACGCGCTTTGTTAACAGCTTCTTCTCGAGACACGATCTCTGTTTTTTTTGACCAACATTTTTTTTTCCTTCACGATCGACGCGCTATCGAAAGACGACTGACACTCTGGAGGATACCGAAGATTATTAGTCAGGAATTTGTTGATCATCACTTGTGGTTTTTTTTTTCTTCTGTCAATCTCTTCTTAAATCATGCATGAAAGCGCTTCGTGTTGTAGGCGTATATTAATTACTTACATCATAATTTCCTAACGCTATTAACGACGTATGCATTTGTAATATTTGTGTGGAATATTTTACTTACATTCTTATATATATACATATACATACATATATCTATATTACATGTATGTGCGCTTTTTACTCGCCGCCGTAATGCTCGAGATCTTTCTTTACAAAAAAAAAAAAATGAAATAGTCATACGACCATTTTTTATCAAACGAAGAAAAGACTACGTGTAATCGCTGCGTGAGAGGTGAGATCGTGCGTCCTCTCGTTTCGCATAAATATTCATAAATATATTTTCATATGGATACAGGATAGTGCCAAAGGAAAGGTTGAACAAAAAAAAAAGGAGAGGGCGCACATTTACGCTGTGCTTCGTAAATATTTTGAGCATTGGCCACTTCTTTTTTTTTTTATTTGGTTTTGGCACGTGCTAAAAAATATTCTATATACATGTCTAGGCTGAGGTATGCGCGCCTGTAAGCATGGGGCTTTAGGATTTTTTTATCTAAGTACGAAAGTAATATATGCGCAGTAAGAAAAGGTGAAAAATTAGATATCGCGAGAAGCGTGGTATTCCATAACTTTTCGTGGCTCATTAATGTCGGCCTTTTCAAAAAGAAAACGTGCAATAAAACTGTTTTATTCATATCCTCCTGTCTTCGCATTTTACATCTGAATTATATAATCAGTATCTATCTATTGTATCTATCCCGTATTTGTAACTCTCTCATTTTACTTGTATATTGCTGACATTAATGTGCCTCGTCATCGATCACGGCAAGATGGTCGATTGTGGAGAGATTAATATGAATTTATGTATTTTAGGTGAGCTCAATCGTGAACGAGAAGATCCGAACGGTGAGTTTAATATATTTTTACTCCTATACAAAGTGAACTTCCATTTTACATGATTTCAGAGACATACGCACTAAGTACGATTATGGGAGACCGGGTCTAGTTGTCCCAATTTTAGGTTTTTTGTTTCTACAGATTTCTGTAGCTTATATTTTCGAATTTTTTGGTGACCATCATAAAGTTCAACTTCTTAGCAATACATGGAATTTTTTTCTGATGTATGCATCATGATTTTTGCGAAAATAGACACCACCGCCGATTTCAATGTTTAATGGCTCATTTTAAAGAAGAAAGCATGCAGAATACTGTCCCGTTGTCCGTTTTTCGATATCGTTAAGCAATCATGAGAAATTAATTTTTTAAGTGTCGGAGTATGGGTCATTTTCAAGCTTAAAATTGCTGTATCTTTCGAACCAGTCATTCTATCGAAACGCGACTTGCATTTTCGTAAAGAGGAGACTTTTCTCTTTCGAACGAGTATTTGATCGGGCAAATTCGAGATGCTTCGATTTTTGACAAAATTCCTGACCTATGCATCATGATTTTTGTCAAAATGGTCATCACCGCCGATTTCAATGTTTAATGGCTCATTCTAAAGATAAAAGCATGCAGAATAATGTTCCGTTGTCCGTTTTTCGATATCGTTAAGCAATGATGAGAAATTAATCTTTTAAGGGTCGGAGTATGGGTCTTTTTCGAGCTTAAAACTGCTGTATCTTTCGAACCAGCCATCCTATCGAAACGCGACTTGCATTTTCGTAAAGAGGAGACTTTTCTCTTTCGAACGAGTATTTGATCGGGCAAATTCGAGAGGCATCGATTTTTGACAAAAATCCTGATGTATGCATCAAGATTTAGAAAGAAGAAAGCATGCAGAATAATGTTCCGTTGTCCGTTTTTTGATATCGTTAAGCAGTGATGAGAAATTAATTTTTTAAGTGTCGGAGTATGGGTCATTTTCAAGCTTAAAACTGCTGTATCTTTCGAACCAGCCATCCTATCGAAACGCGACTTGCATATTCGTAAAGAAGAAACTTTCCCTTCCACCCTAAGATACCAAAACTACGACTGGGACCACTCGCCCCTGGGACTTTTAGTCCCGGTCTCCCCTACTCGATTAATTGTTGTCGATAAAAGCACTTAACGCTTCATCTGTTGTAGCTATGAGGAATCATCGAAATTCCGTTGGAATGACCATGATGAACTCGACGAAGCAAGTGAACAAAGTGAAACCAAACGTGAATCGCACGACGAACGACGGTTTGTCGAGTCCCAATCAGCCTTATAACCAAAGGTATTGACTTAGAATCGTCACTAAAAAGAAAATAGGAAACCAAAGAAAAATTTCACACCTTGAATCACATTTTTAGATCGCAAGAGGAATCCGCGTATGCTGGCTACCATCTCGCCTATGAAGTGAAGAAACTCATGTACGTTTTGATCAATAAAATTTAACAAAAAAACAATGATAAAGTGTATCTTGTATTACATAAAATTATCAATAATTTGTAGGCCAACGAGTAGAGCCTCGGGTGGCACAAACGTTAACAATAACGGTGGTCTTCAAGTTGGCATCGCCGATGATCAGGCGAAGGACTTTGACTTTGAGAAGACCGAAATGAAGTACGACTCAACGGGCATGTTCCATTGGAGTCCATCCCGTAACCTCGAAGACTGCATACTGGATCGTAATCAGGCGGCTATGACTGTTCTCAATGGACACGTCGTTGTTTGCCTTTTCGCCGATCCCGACTCGCCTCTTATCGGGTTGAGAAACCTTGTTATGCCATTACGAGCTTCCAATTTCCATTACCACGAGCTTAAACACGTAGTAATAGTTGGGTCTGTCGACTACATCCGCCGCGAATGGAAGATGTTACAGAACCTACCAAAAATATCGGTGTTAAACGTAAGTGATCGAAATTATTTTTTAAATTAATTGACCATTTTTTCAACGGACGTAACTACAAGCTGGATTAAAAAAACATTGTCCCTAAACTTGAATAAATAAATTATTTAATTCGCTTGTTAAAAATTACCAGGGTTCACCGTTGAGCAGAGCGGATCTGCGCGCGGTTAACGTAAATCTATGCGACATGTGTTGCATCCTGTCGGCAAAAGTGCCTAGCAACGATGACCCCACCCTCGCCGACAAGGAAGCCATCCTCGCGTCCCTCAATATAAAGGCAATGACGTTCGACGACACGATCGGCGTGCTAAGTCAAGGTAAGCTTCGCCGGAGCGAGCTTACCGTCAGCTCGAAGCGTTACGCTTTCGATCTCGTTAATTATGACATACTTTCTCGTATGACACGTTTACACCCATCCCACGTCTCCTATCCAAGTTTTCTCTGTGTTTACGACGATATCATTAAAGCATGAGTAAAATTCCAGCGAATAATGAGCAAGGTAATTTGACCACAGTTGGCAGCCCGATCGTTCTGCAACGTCGAGGATCAGTTTACGGGGCAAACGTGCCAATGATCACAGGTATGAATTTATATTTAACTATTAGTACGATTATGATGAGATCATTTTTTTTAAGGAATTAAAACAGAATCAAGAGTACAATGTCAGTGTGCCGAGGCACGAAAGTATAGTTCGTAAAATGCACGAGGTGACGTAAGTTTGAATATTTCCGTTTAATATGACCTTTTTTTTCGTAGAACTCGTAAACGACAGCAACGTGCAGTTCCTTGATCAAGACGATGACGATGATCCAGACACGGAACTCTACCTCACGCAGCCGTTCGCTTGTGGTACCGCCTTTGCTGTCAGCGTATTAGACTCTCTCATGTCAACGGTCAGTAAATAACATTTCTTTTTATTAAACAATGGAGAGACAACTATATTTGTAACATAATTGAATAATTATGTTTTATCTATTTCAGACGTACTTCAATCAAAACGCGCTAACGCTGATCCGTTCTCTGATAACCGGTGGAGCAACGCCCGAATTGGAATTAATTCTAGCAGAAGGTGCCGGTTTGAGAGGGGGTTATAGGTAAAAGATCATTTATCCAATTTGTCGCGATCTATATAATTGGTAACTCGGAGTTTAAAATTTCCATATCTTTTTTTCTCTCTCTCAACCTTTACTGACCTACTTACGAATATACATTGGATTTTTTTTAGCACCGCGGACAGTTTAGCCAACAGAGATCGATGTCGAGTCGGTCAGATCGCGTTGTACGATGGGCCATTGGCTCAGTACGGTGAAGGAGGCAAGTACGGTGACCTCTTTGTCGCAGCATTAAAATCGTATGGAATGCTGTGCATTGGTCTGTACAGGTACAGGTACCGGAATTTTTCCCTCTCTCGATGGTATTTATTGGATAATCTATGTATACTGGCTTACAATGAACTTTCTGATTGCTGCCATATTATATATATTATATATATCGCTACCAAAGTCTATGACATTTTATATACCGTATATCATTCTTGTAACGATTACTTCCGTGATTCTTTAATTTTATGTCGCACAGTTTTGCATTTTGCGTTTATGCGTCACGCGAAACGAAAGTCGAAGATCGTGAGTTTTTTCATCCAAAAAATACCTATCATTTTTTATCGTCATCTGTTTGTTTAGCGTTTAGTTTAATGTCGCAGAAAAAAGAATAACCAGTCCACGCTTAGTTTAGTTGTGTTTAACCTTGATTTAGTTTAGTTTAGTTCGTCATTTAACTCAGTTAACACCTTGATGTCCGAATCTTAAATTTCTTACTTTCTTACTTTGATTTACATACGCTTAGCAACTGAGCTTCCTAACGATCGAGTCTCACAGCTTACGATTAGTTCGTCCTGAAGTATAACTTAGATCGGCTACTTAGTTCTTCTACTTTTCATTTGAACTTAATTTACATTAGTGTAGCTTAATTTACATTGATTTTCATTCAGACTCCATTTATCTCAATTTATTTATCTAGCCTTCGAGTAGTTCACTCTTATTTTATCGTTACTCCATTACTTACATTGTATTTAGTTCGACATAGAGTACATCGTAGATCCGCTGAGTTAACGTATAGTGTCGTGCAGTTCAATGTGTGTCTCGTAGCCTAGCCGATGTATGTGCGTGTGTGTTTTGGACAATGCTTAAAACGAATTCGTACGTCTCACTGTTTCAACGTGACTTTTAGGTTTCGTGATACCAGTTCGTCGTGCGACGCATCGTCAAAGAGATACGTCATCACCAATCCACCGGACGACTTTACGCTGTTACCCACAGATCAGGTAACTGCTAATGCAATATGGAAGAACGCAAACAGGGTTTAGGCAGAGGGAACTAATCGTTTTATCGAATTCACCAGGTTTTCGTGCTAATGCAGTTTGATCCCGGACTGGAGTACAGGCCGAGCAGAGGTGCCCGCGGGAAAGACGACGCCTCCTGACTGTTACTGTGTAGCGCCCTCACCGACGGACCTTACTCCTACATCTAATTCACGCGTCGAAAGTCATCATGCCGGCCATCCTTCCTGAACTCATCCCGTCTTCTTCGTCGCACGGGCATAAAAGGAGATAGGAAAACAAAAAAATATATATCGCTGCGTCCATCGTCGTCGAGCCTACGCGAGCCCCGTCCACAAAATACTAGAAAGGAGACACAGAACGTCGCGAACACTGAACGTCCGTTCTTCCTGTCAAGAGATGAAGACGTTATCACGATTTTATCGGACAGACACGCGCACGCGTCACCGATCGTCCCTGACCTTTTTTCCTTTTTTTTCTATCACTCTCTATACTTTTTTCTAAATATTTATCTCAATCTCCAAAAGCACACATTCTCTTTGTCTACTTATCTATCTATGTCTTACTAGTTATCTTCCGTTTTTATCCTTCCCGATCCATCCTTGGACACCGGTCACCGTTCTCCGGAACGACCGAAGTAATACTCGATATCAACGCGTGATCTTGACGACGAAGATGTCGAATCAACGAGAAAGAACGGACGAGAGTTTTATAGCTTGATGGATAATCAAGAGGAAGGGAAACGTTTGGGAACGTTTTTTAGGACTAACGGAAGAGCGCACGTATAACGGCAAGAGGATGAAGAGGAGATGGAGACGAAGGAAGAGAGAAAAATAGAAGGAGAATCGGGGGATGTTGGAAGTGGCATGGTGAAACATGGTCCGAGGGTAGCTACACGTGGTGCTCTCAAAAATCAAGAGAGGTCGTCTTCTCCGCAAGACTACTCATAAGCAAAGGACTAGAGATCGGCTTATCGCGGAAAAAAAAATGTGTGATCGAGTCACCCCCTCCCCTTGACCCCTGCACGCAACATGCAAAAACATAGAAGAAACCTAAGCTCGCTCGAGCTCGCAAGAGATGAGGAGCATCGTAACTATTAATAATAATATCTACGTACGCGTTTAAACAGACGCGGCAACGAGAAATAATAAAAAAAGAAGATAAATTAAGAAGCGGAAGAGGAATACAAAGGTGGTGGGAGGACTGACGTTTCACGGACTCGCGGAACCTTCCCCAAAGGCGCAACGCAAGCTTGCGTACTCTTGTACGCATATGATATTCTCTGAGAAGACACGAACAACGCAGAGAACAACATTAATAACGCGAAAGAGAAAACAGAGAACGAAACGAGAGAAATTAACGCCTCCGTGATTCATTCGAGATTATTATCGTAGGATTAAAGAGACGAGGGACGAGAGTTTCGTTTGTATAATAAAAAGAGAAGGAAATAATATGGGAGAGTGAGAAAAGAGGAGGAAGAAGATTGAAGAAGAAAAGAGGAAAGGGAAGGTAAAGATTAGGATCAAAGTTAATCGAAAGGAAGTTTAATTGTCCGACGTTATCTTTCTCTTTCACTCTATCTCTCATTTTCCTTCTCTTTCTCTCTCTCTTTCCATCTTTTCCTCTTACCCTCTCGTCCCTCAGCCCGACGCTCTTTTCGTACCTCGACATAAGAAAAATGCGAAAGGAGACGAGAACAAAAGACAAATAGCGAGTAAATGAGCGAACGAATAAAAAATACAATGACGGAAAATAAAGGAGAAAGTAGCCAAAAAAAGAACAACTTAAACACAACCAAATTAAGAACGATTTAAAATCGGTAAAAAGGGTATCGAAAAGAAGCTGATGCAGCAATGGAGGCGAGACCGAGGGCGGAGAAATAAAAATAAAAGGGAAGAAGATAGAAGGGATAACGATAAACCGATTGGCCGAGACACAGCCGAGTGCGCGTTATTAGAAAGAGAATCGTAGTGCGTGCGGCCGGGACTTATACGTATGTACATACGTTGTAACCTTTACCTCGTGTGTCTTGCTTTACAACTAACGAAAGGAACAATAAAAATTTTCAAATCTCGAGCACTTTGTACAGGTTTTACACATACGCACGCACACGCACATCGTATCGGTGCAAATAAAAAAAGAAGTAAGAGGAGATAAATAAGAACAAAACGGGGAGCGTATACATACATATATATACATATATATCTCCGCGATACGTATATGTATATCAATATATATGTATATATCTGTGTTTTTTGAAGTAATTTTTTGTAAGTACGTAATATCGTGTTAGTTTAACGGTTCTTCTCTACGATAACCACGAGATCGCAAAACTTTGGGACGTCGTTCGAGCAGCCCCCTTTCCTATATAATAACGAACGTCAGAAAGATTTATGAAAACAAACAAAAAGTATATCGGATCGTTTTCCGTGATGTACGAAGGAACGTTTGTGTGTGTGTGCATACATATACATATATACATATAGGTATATCGTATATATATCTACATATAAATCTAAATCTAATAAGAGGGTCAAGGAGCACGTATACGTACGATACGCGTATGTATGTATTACATCGTGCGAGCCTCGTCGCCCCCTATTCGAGAGAAGAGAAGAAGAAAAAAATAAGATAAGAAAAAACGTTCGAAGTCGCTCGCGCTACCACCTTCGGGCTATTTCGGCCTGTATTCACCGTCGTCTTCTTTTTTCATAACGTTAATTATAACTCGTTCACGACAACGGAGATACTTCTACCTGATAAAAACTTAAATTTAATTTTTTGTATATATTGTACGTATATTATTACTATTATTAATTATTGTTTATTATTATTATGATTATTACGATTATCATTATCATTATGAACGATACTCGGGCGCTGTCTGTGAACGTCCCAAAGCCTAAAGACACTTTATAAGTGTAAGGTATATATTATATAAAAAAGGCGACAAAAAGTATGGATACTTTCAAACAATGACACGAGCGAAAGAACAGACTGAAATGTTTGAAACAATGAGGATGATCGAAAAGGATCGACGTTAAGTGGAGACAAAATTCTGGGATAAGCGAATGAAAATGAACAAGCACACACATACGTATACATGACACAGAGGAAAAAACAAAAACGCATACATCCGTACATACACATTTCTGCACGACGTTTGAAGCAAATCGATTATATATATAGATATTATATATGCATAGATACATGAACACATAGCTCTCTCTCTCTCTATCTCTATCTATCTTTTATATATTTTTGTGAACTCACCTGTGTATAAACCAAAAATAAGAAGGAGAAGATGAATAAAGAAAACTTAACGGACGTACATACATATATACAAATTATGTTGAAGGATAAATATACATAACATATAACGAATTAATTTGTGCACAGGTTCTATATTCTTCTTTTCTCTCTTTCTCTGCCATATCTCTTCAAACGAATACACTCAACACACAAACACACTCATAGCAGATAGAGATAGGAGAAGTAGTGTTCCTTCTTCTTCTACCTCTTGTCTTTCTTCGCACGTGTATACGTATATGTGTGTTCGTTGCGTGTATGTGTCCATATGTGCGCGGTGTGTATGCTTGGAGGAGCACGTACAAGAAAAATGACCCGTGAATAAAGGATGCTGCGACCGGAGACCTGGGGTAATAACAAGTGAAGAAGAGGAGGTGAAGTAATGAAAGAAGAAGAAGAAGGAAAATGAAGAAAAAGTGAGAAAGATGGGACGACGAAGGGTGAGAAAAAACGTGTAACGAAATTGCCATAAAAAATTCACGTCAAATTTCGCGTTTCTTGTTTCACTCTCTATCTATCTCTCTGTCTTTCTCTCCCCCCCCCCCTACTCTCAATCTATCTCACTCTTACTTATTCTCTATTTTTCTCTCTTCGTCGTACCATCGATTTCTCGTTGACGAAAAGATCAGATCCAGCGTGTATAGGAAAGAAAAATTAGTCGATGAAAGAAGATGAATAAAAAAGAAAAAAAAGCGAAAAAGACAAAACGGAGAAAAAGACAACAAAACGGTAGTTTATGACATAGACGTGTCCGTGTCTCGTGTGTGTGTTTGTAATAAAAAAGTAATATAAAAAAATAATCGCCGCCGCTACCGCAGCCGCCGCCGCCGCCGCCGCCGCCATCGTCGCTGTGTTTGCGCTGTGTCGCTAATTAAAACTTGCTGTTTGGAATACCTATTCACCTGCACTGTTCACTGCCACTGCAGTTCGTATTTTAATCGTTGTACATAAACGTCTCTGTGTACAGCTCGATTTCGTGAGGAGGGTTTGATGTTTGAGAAGAAAATTATTAGACGGCCATAATAACAATGATGATAATGAGAGAAGGAAAAAAAAAGTACGAGACGTGCGATCGTACTCTGAAATTTCGAAAAATTGTGCGTCGTATCTCTCCCTCTGCCTATTTGTATCTCTATCACTCGTAAAAGGTTCGCACTCCTAAATTTTCATTGCGGTAATTCGTTAAAGAAATCGTACATTTTATCCGTCGTACGTCACGATCAATGGACGAACACGAACGAGTTTTCTCCCTTTTAAGTATACTTTCAATATGTATTACGAGATTTGCGTAACCCTTTGCGCCCTGAGAACGCGTTCCGAGCATTTTCGATGAGTTACACGTCGTGAGATTTTTTACAAAATTTGTATACGCGCGTACGTAGCTTTAAAAGCGTCTTCACTCTTTCTTGATCTATCTATCTAATGTATATCTATCTCTACAACCCACCCCGTTTTTCCTTTTCTAGACGTTTTCTAAAGGCTCGAGCGCGATCAGGACGCAAAGGGTTGAATGCTGCACGTTTTTGTCTCGTCTTCTGTAAAGAAAGACTCCGTGTATGTATGTACGTGTGTATGTGTGTGAGAGCTTTCATGGATAAATCTTCATGGATGGCTTACTTTCTTATCGTAAAAGCGCATAGTTCTTACGAAAATATCGAGAAAGGAGAAAAAATGACGAAAGAGTCACGGCAAGCTCTTTCCATCGTTCTCCTGCTCGTTGCATCGATCGGCGGATACTACGATGGTCGTATTTAAATGTTACGTGGGAGAAACATCGTCGACTTTCGATCGTACGTATGCACGTTAAATGTACGAGAGATTCCAAAGCATCGAGTAACGTTCGCACGTCTCGTTTTTTATTGCAACGCGAGAAGCACGGTTCTCAGTAGAACGAGCGTAAAATTAGTCAGACGGTCACGGAATAAAGAGTCCCTTTCTCTGCTAATTGTGGAACTGGGAAAGAGAAGTTATGCCGGCGCGCAAAGATGCAAATCTTATTAGCTCGAGTTCCGTGCTCGTCGCGTTCCATTCCTCGAAACAAAGGGACTACTTTTCCGACGACGATCGTGAGAAGATAAACGAAATAAGAAAGAGGAAGAAAAAGGAAAACGACATCCAAGAATTCGAATTGAAGTGTAATTAAGATGAAAACAAAAAAACCGGAACGATATGATAAGATTGGAATAAATCTCGCGACGGATCCGATAAAAGGTGAAATAACAAACTAATCAAGAAACAAATTAAATGAAAAAAAGCAACAACAACCAAGAAACTCGTTGGAGCCTTGTGTAGAGTCTTAGATCGATTGGTCGACGATTTGCGTCCTGTGCGACGGACCCAGGGAGTGCTGGATTCGTGTTATAAACGAAAATAATAGAAAATGAGACTGTTCGACGTTCGTTTTCGATTTACAAAGGAGTTTTATGCTTTTTCGTCGAATTCCTTTTTTACCCAGAACGCAGCACGCAGAAGAGAAAGACAAAGAATTTTTCAGGAGAACGTCGAGAAATCGTACGTAGGAAAAAACTTTTCTCTGCGACCTTCCTCTTCAACGCCGATGTTAAAAATTACCTTCCTGTTTCAAAAAATCATATACAATTTTTATTTCACAATTTACGTACACCTTAAACTCGAGGGAACTGCGAGAAAAAAATTGATATACTCTTCAGGCTGACCATAAAGAAATGAAAGAAAAGCAATTTCGGCGATCAAGAGGAGAGATCGAGGGACAAAGTGATCGAGAGATCGATAGATCGCAAAAATGATCTATCGATCCGCTCGGGAATGCGGCGAAGCGTCGGCCCTGGCTGGTTCCTCGCGGGGAAGTAAAGGCGTCGTGCACTCTCTTTAATAATTAAATCATGCACCGACTCGATCGATATAGCTCGTAATCTTATTCGCCTTGAGTGACACACGCGGCGTACTTTTTCGCGTGCATGTGGAACGTGTACGTGTAAAACGAAGTATAAATATATATATATAATAGGTATACATATACATATAAGTATAAGTATATACACATATATATATATAGTATAAAAAAATATAAATAATGTGTGTGTATATATATATAAAATGTGCGTGCGCATGACGTGTGTATGTACGTGCGATTGTATTCTCGCGTAATCCCTTTACCTTCGCCACGTTGAACGACTACTTTGCTTTTCGTTATGCCATGGAAAAATGTCTTGAATAAAAATAATAGCGAGACGGGCAAAAATGATAAAAAAATTAATTAGGTAAATCGAGCGAAGAACACGTTTCGTCGATTGCGATGGCTTGTAATTATTCGAATCAAGCGACAGATTCGTGAACGATTAATAAAGAAAAAAGATTTGTTATATTCGTAAGAGGGTTTATTCGAGGCAGCTTTCCGTGCCATTAAGAAAATGCGCGCAAGTGTTTGAAGTGGTCAAGATAAAAGGGCCACCCCGTGTGACAAAGGCTTACATATAAAATAAAAAAGATGCGAAGAAGAAAAAGATTAAAAAACAATGACGATGAAAAAAATGAAACTGAAGGAGGTGAAAAAGGGTGAAGACGGTTGAAGAGGAAAATGCTGAACCTACGCGGACGTGGGAAAGGATTCCGTAAAAAAAAGATATATATATATATATTTATACATAAATATATATGTATATATATATTATACACGGGGATTACGTAGCGTATATGAAGGAAGAAGGTTTTCAGGCGCGCCGAGTGTGTACGCCCCCCACCCCCCCACCTTCGATGCCTCATTGAACCTCGTCTAATGCTTTTTTATCTGTACATTTACAATTTGTGTACCAATGAGGAACGTTGTTTAATCATGTTGTTGATGTTATTGTTAAAGAATGAGATTCAATATTGTACATAACTATATATTCATTATAATTGACGATATAAATAATTATATACATAAAAGTAAAAAATTACAAGAGTCCCATTATGCCTCACGTTTCGGTGTGCGATATTCACATCAGAGTTTGTAATAAAAGAGGACGGCTGACTGTCTCGAGCGCGTCCCGAGAATGGTGATGCCGTCCACACGACCGATACGACTATGTTATTATTTTTTATTCGTGAACATTTATTTAATTAATTTGATTATAAATTTTGAATCCTCCCTCGTCGGAAGCATATCTTTTTATCGGTTCACAGTTTTGCAGTATCAACGTCTATCTTTGTCGCGAAGCACGAAGGCGGTAAGTATTACAAATAAAATAGGAATATTCTTTTATGGGAGGGAGACAATAAAGAAAACAGTTTGCTTGCATCTATGATTTATTCAGAATATTAGTGTAAACTATAACGTCTACGGAATATCGAGCTAATTAATACATAACATGGACCGAGAAAAGCACGATGCGCGTCAAAGATTTAAATAATTATTTCTATACTGCGTCCGTAAAAGAATGCACGATTGGTTAAAATCGATCATATCGTGTCGATATGATATATAAAATATGTGAAAGTAGGTTGCCAACCCGACGGAACTGGGGAAAAGACTGTAGCAAAATATTCAATCAATTGGCCAAACGATCGCGCAACTCCAGCAAGCCGTCGAGCATTCTGGCTCGATATCTCGGCTCGTTCTCGAATTGTCCGCAAACGAGAGGCGTCCTATCAACGTAGAGAACGCTTTCAAGGAGTTCCGGTTCCTCGCTGAAGTACTTGCTGGCCGCGCTAGGTTCCAAGAGCATGATCGGCGTGTTCAACACTCCGTGAGTGATGGACATCATGCGTAGATCCTCGATCGACGATAAAAACTCCGAGTAAGGGAAGATCGACGAGATGTCCAAGCCAGCCTCCTTCAGAGCCTCGCTCATCGAATCGTAATAAATTTTTAGCAAGGTTTCACCATGTTTCTCGCGTAATTCTCGAGTCGTCGTGAATTGAAAGAAGCACAATATGTCGTGAGCTGGCGGGTTGTACCTAAAGTTTTGAGAATAGAATTTTTTAGACGCGTTACGTTAATGATATCTTAAAAAAAGAAGTTAAACCATTTTGATTTTTACCTAGCGAGCTGAAAATCTATGAGACAACATTCGATTGGTTTCTTCTCGTTGTCATACTTGAAAAGAATATTATTCGCCCATAGATCACCGTGACACAATACGTTCTTGTACTTCAAAGATGGTGACAGTTTGCCCATATGATTAGCAGAAATGTCGATTACTTTTTGCTTGAAGATCTTCCTCTCTTCCTCATTCAAATCCGGCATCATTTCAATTATTGAAAGGGTTCCCTTTACAGCGGCATCGAACATTGCCTTGCTTCTACCATCTTTATCCGGCCAAAGGGTCTCCTGCATACAATGCGAAAACTCATCGTGCAGATTCTTCTTATATTGTTCCTCAAAAATGAACGATTTAGCGTGAAACTTGGCGAGAGTCTTCATGAGCACCTCGCAATGCTCGAAATCGAACGGCTGAAATTTATCCGTCATAGCGAAGCCGCTGTGTCCCATATCTTCCAAGACGATGACATCGTTCTCCAAACCCAAGAAACACTCCGGTATGCACTTTTGTTCTGACCCGTGCAAAACCTCTGGGAAGACTCTCGTATAAAGTTCTACTTCCTTCTTGAAGGCACCGTACTGTTGAATGAACTCGTATTGGGGGCTACTGATCGGTGGTGGAATTTTCGTGAAGAAGTTCAAGTTCTTCGTGTCCAACGGTGTCATCGGACGAGCGACCGTAGCCTTAAGCGTGAAGTATTGACCGAGGTAACCGTTGACACCGTCTATGGGCACTACCTCGTAATTGATCAGCGAGAAATCTTCCATTGAATCCAGATGAAGCTTCTTGCGTATCACCTCGAAACACTCCTCGTCTTTTAGAATCGATTGGGTCTCCTTACTACGCATTTTTGTGATTGATTTATTTACAAAAAAAATGGAAAAAATATTTTCTCTAGTGAAAAAGTTTAAAAAAAGATTGGTCCAATGCGAACGATATTCCCGAGGACGCCGGTGAATGTCCGAATCGGCGCGAACGACGTCCGCGGAGGAATATGTCGGCGCGTTCAAGATCAAGACACCTTTTTATATGCC
Organism: Ancistrocerus nigricornis; assembly: GCA_916049575.1. Classification (NCBI taxonomy): domain Eukaryota; kingdom Metazoa; phylum Arthropoda; class Insecta; order Hymenoptera; family Vespidae; genus Ancistrocerus; species Ancistrocerus nigricornis. Next base: position 812,696 of record OU696665.1, read on the forward strand.
TATTCTCGAAGGAGAGCATCACGTGAGCACCAGAGACGATAAATAATAGCGCGTGCTCGTGTCGCGCTATTTCCTCCTTATTGCCACTGATTGGAGTTAATATTAGAAGCGTTGCACGAGACACGGCTGCATAACCCCGTGCGAAACGTGATTTCGCTTTAATAGTCTAACCAAGAGGACGATCGCCTGCCTCCGAAAACCCATCTACGTTCTCCCAGTGATATACTTGTGTTTTTTTTAAATAAATTATTTATCGTTTTCAAGAAACTCTTTATAGGTAGGTAGGTACATTTATCTTTCGCGGAACTCGTAAAATTCAACGTGAACGCACGTTTATGATCTTTGGAAAACGCTCGAATGCTTTTTTAAATTACTCTGCTAAAAATTACGAGACTCTTCGAGCGATAATGAAAAATTTCGTTCGTATTGGTCGCTACGTTCCTTTTACGATCACCGCACTCGATATTATATCTTCCTGAGTATAGACGAGGATAAAGAATCCGGCAATTACGATAATTGTTCAATTATAACAAAAATCAGTCTTACTACTAATTTATAAAATGTGCAACGCCCTACAAAATTCATCTCGTCGAGATCCACGCGCACGTGCGATACGGGTTGCAGTCTAATTGGGGACGCTCGATGTTTACTAGGCCGCGGCTCCTCGTATAGTTCACAGTTTTAAAGACCAGAATTCTATTGGCTGCTATAAGAATTTAAAAAATCATGGAAACACATATCTATAAATGTAAGTTTGTATTATAAATGCGATTGAACGAGCTACGCGAATAATCATCGTGTTCGTTCGCTATGCATCTTACAATCCGCGTCGCTGCGTAACCATTCTTCATGTACGTCACTTCCTCTCGCAACCCCATTCGTGATTTATATTTAGTAAACGCAAATGATTGCTTATTAACGTCGATAAGTTTAACGCTTTTCGTACCAGGAGTTCGCGCGATGTATCAGATAGTAGCTACGTATATCTCGATGTAACGTTCTAAAGCGAGTTTCATAGGAAACTTTTATCGGGAAATCTCTGTTTGCATGTACCAAAACGAATTGAAATCGTCGATCTTCGCGCGTGTCGATTCTCGAAAGAACCGATCCAGAAATAAAAAAAGAGCTCTTCTTTATCGTGAAATCGGAAAATTCTGAATGACGCGAAGGTATCTCAACGGACGAAAGCTCAAAGAGGTCGGATTAATAGAGACCGTCTCCTATCCAGAGATATGTCACTTGGATTCAAACTAACAAAGACTAACTAGCAATGTCAAACGGAAGATTGCTGGTATTCAGAATAAGAAATCGAGAAGGTGACTTTTCAATAAAGGAAAATTGCGGGCACCGCGCGCATCCAAACGTCATTCGTGATTTTATGTCGAATTCGATTAAAAAAATCGTTCTAGATGTCTAAAACTGTTTCATTTTCACTACGGTGATCCAAGATTTCTAAAGTTAACATAGAAAATTTGATCTCTCGATCTCCGACATCATTTCCCCCTTGTAACGCGCGTAGTAACGTCACGTTATACAACGACCGCGTTGATCTGATATCTAACGGTCGTCTCTGAGACGCAAAAACCTGTTCTGGAAGGGATGCCAGACACGTTAACGATCGTCTTTCAGGCATGTAGATATTTACATATATAAACATAAACGCAGATTAAATGAATGATTAAATGATTAAATGAATTGACTGAGATAGCGCTATCCAATACCTATCACGTTTTTCCCTTTCGAGGATCGTCGGGTGTGCGTGTTGCAAGAAACGCGGCGGTCTTCCGTTGCATTCCTACAAAGTCCGAGATCTCGTTGCGATCGAGACGAGTATCGACGATATTTTTTTGCAAGAAGGCACACGTCGTCGACGATAGCGCTAAGGATGTTTTGAAATCGGTATAAATAGAAAATAATCGGTTATATGCATAACTTTAGCACCGAGTGCGCGAGCACTCGCGATATTAGACTTATTATTAGACAAAAAATAAGCGTATATAAAAAATAAGCCGAAATAAGCGTTTAATTTGAAAGAAAATTGATGAGTATTAATAAACATCGATCGGTTCGGCTATCGCGTCAAACGATCGATCGTTCTACCGTCGAATTATGATTTCCGAATAATCATCGATATTACGTAGGTATAAAACTGGTGTGAACTCTCGTTACGGTTGAGAAACGGCCAAAGATATAAAAGCGGACCTTGATATCGGAATAGTAGAAAGAGAGAGAGAGGAGAAACTAAAGGGAGACAGAAAGACTAGCGTCTCCGATTGGCGATTTTTCCGCGGCGCAGACGCGAGCTCGACGAAGACGAATAAGAAAAGACTAGCTTGGAGCGAAAGGGTGCTGGTGGGGGAGTGCGAGGGTGAGAAGTCATTGGTGCATCTCTCGGCGCATAACCCCGATGCAAGACACTACGGGACCTCGTGGAATCGTAGGGACACCACCGAGAAATCATCGACTAACTTACACCATGGTGCGTACGCGTGCACACTCTCGCTCTCTCGTTAAGATTAAATCTCTGGCGCTTCCCGTATAAAACCGAACGAAAGCTCCGACCCGATCCTGGACTTTGAACGTAATTAAGACCGTCTGCCGGAGATAAATTCGACTTTTCCGCGTAGTTTCTTTTCCCTTCGGGTAACATTTTCGCGAGGATCCTTCACCGAGGAGAAGGAAGAAGCGATCAACCGAATCGATCTCTCGAAGCTTTCCTTTCATTTTCCAGAGTTAAAAAGAAAAAGAGAGGTTCGCTACCGAGAGATAAGCCGCCTCGAATAAAGAAGCAGCTAATAACTAATCTCCGTTCAGCGATTCGCGAATCTTTCGAAAACGAGTTTTATTGAAAACAAAAATTGTGCAATCGTTATACGTATACCGCGCATCGGGATGTAACGGTAATTGTATATTTACGATTCAATTACATAATGTCTTATTTCTTTTTCCTTCGTTAATTATGAACTAGATATTTATCTCAATTAAGAGAACGGTCGAGCGAGTGAACTCGGGCACTGGGGACGAAATGCAACGAAACGATGGATGGAAAAAGAGAAAAGATAATAAAAAAGGGAGAGAGAGAGAGAGAGTGAGATTCTGTCTTGAAGCGCCATTACTGTTGCCGCTCCGTACCTAATCGGCAATATGTCATAGGTCAAACCGTAGAGATACCGTTCCGCTGTTCTGACCGTGCAGTCAGCGACGCGTTCTCAGGCGAAACACCGGACTTTTAATTCTGTGTCCTTCGTGTCGGATTCAAAGCCGCCGCCGCGTAATCGGCTCTATTCGTATCGTCGACGAAAGTTTCAAGGTACGAACTTACCGAGGTACGTAGAGATTATCTCGATCGAGATCAAAAACGTGAAATCAATTGGTCCCATATGTATGGTGGTGCATGCGTACGTGTGTCGTCGCCCGAATCAAAGGTAAATGCACGTGAAAAATATGTGTGTGTGTGTGTGTGCGAAGAGAGAATGGAGTGTGCCTTTTTATTTATATATTGCTATGTACGAGTTAATGAAAGAATGAACGAACGAGATGTGAGATAAGTTAGAGATGCATTATCAAAGGTGAAAATGAATAACGAACGAAGAAACGGAGAGTCCCTGGATATCTTTCGCTGGAAAAATCTGAAGAGACAAAGAAGGTTCACGAACGATACGAGTGGGAGGACGATAAATCGACAAATTGATTTCAAAGACGGTAAATCGATCGATTGAACGAACGCTCGAGTAAGTCGCAAACTCGATCTTATCGATCGGAGAGGAGTAGAGAGAAAGGGAGAGTGTGTGAGAGAGAGAGAGAACAAATGAATGGAGGAATAAAAATCAATTGACTTCGTCTTCGACGATTGAAATATAATGGCTCGAGAAAGAGAGAGTGAGAGAGAGGGAGATGCAAGAGAACGATATCCATCTATTTATATATGCGAAGAACGTTCTTCTCTTTCAGCCCACTCTCGCGCTCTCTCTCCTCTTGTTTTCCTTCAATTATCTTGTCCGTCTTATTCTTAATTGCTTTCTCGTTCGTTCTCACTTTCCCGTGTTATCGGCTTTGCGTTATTATTACTTTCTCGCGGTTGCGTATCCGGCGAAGTGACGCTAATTTTATCGGAAATTAAAGTGGCGCTCATTCCGATTCATGCTCTTGCAATACTTCTTCCTTCCTTTCTTCTTTCATCTCCGGCTGATACCACTAATCGACGAGAAAGATCGAAAGAGGGAGAGACAACATTTTCTTGCCCCTCCCTACTTAGTTCGTTTTTAACTTTAACGAGATTCAACGAATTTGCGTTCGTGCAAATATGATGAAAGAAAAAGCTGGAAAGAGATAGACGGATCTATGATCGATGCAGTAGGACTTAGAGACTCGTCAAGACGGAACTCGAAGATCTTCCGTCATCGTTATATATTTTACAAAAGGTTAAAAGGATTTCGATGATCCTCGGTAAATCCGATAAGAGACGGTCAGGTCTTTCGACCACGACGTAATCACGAGACAAAGTCTTCTCGTTTTATCTCCCACTCTCGCGAGCGCGTTCTCTCTTCGTGGCTAACGAAAAAGACTTTACTAAAAACGCAAGATATCCGCTTTACGCGACTCGGCTAGAATCAACATAGAAATTCATTAAAATGAGACATTCACGATCGTTACGGATCGATGTTAGTGATCGATAAGCCACGAGAGGGAAATGTCATTGCTCTTTATCGCGCGACACGATATCGAGCCGTTACTCTGTTTATTTTTTTACTCGAACGAGACGCCCCTAACGCGATGAGAGCGAGCGACAACGTCAAAATTTTCTGTACGCTTGTGTATATGCACGTATATAGATAGTTTTTGCAATAATTTTTTTAGCGACGGTCACAGATGGCGCGAAGCAACGCGAAGCGGGGACACTCGGATCTGCTGTATTTTGAATCCGTCAGTAGACTATCGAGCCTTCCGATCGTCGAGAGTAGCCTAGACATTGTTGGACATGTTTACAGAAGGATAAAGGTAACCCTCGTTCCTTTTTTTCATTTGTCTCGTAAGCTTTAAAACATTTGAGCACGATACAGGAGCGTAGCAGTATCGCCAAAAACGAAAGTGATTCGAGCCTCATGTTTTTTCATTCGAAAAAATCGCAATAACACGAAAAAAAATAAATGATCGATAGAAATTTTAAGTAATTCATACTCAGGTCACTTTCATAATAACCGATACATGCACCTAGTACGCGCGAAAAGATTACATACTCGAGATAGAGAGAATAATTTCGTCTCTGACATCATCGCTTTAAAGGAAAAGAAATAAAAAAAGAAATCATACGTTTAGAGTTCGAATTCTCTGATGAGCTGGAGTCTCGATGCAGCCGAGCAATCGTTGGCTTTGGCGGCAGCCTCGGCTAAACCAGCGATTTTCACTTTGAACGGGCCGATCATGACGATCGATCAGCTACTTTGCAAAGGGATCGATATCGTTGAACAGAGAGTACCGGCAGTTCACGTTCCACCTCAACAGGTGAATCATCGATCGTTAACCTTCCACCCATTTTTTGAGCTTTTAAGCAACATTGTTTTTGATGAATACGCAGATGTATTGGAGCACACGGGATTACGTAGAAAGAAGAATCGTGAGGCCAGTTTTAATGCGTGCCGGTAGCGTGAAGGAAATCGGAAGTCAAGCTGCAAGTGTCGCGGTGGACACGTTGGACGGCGCACTCACCGTTGCAGATCGATACGTGGATCTATATCTACCTGGTGATCCAGCTGACAAAGCGGTCGATGGTACGATTCTTATCATACAATTTTAACTCTGGTACGTAACTTTGGTCTTACAAGTACGCTTTTTTGTGATGCATTTATCAGAAACCGACACAAGCGAAACAGTCAGTAAAACAACTCGTACGATCAAGCACGGGGCGAGATTTTCAAGAAAACTACAAAAAAGACTAACGCGTCGTACTTTAGCCGAAGCTCGCGCGCTCAAGGAGCAAGGAACTCAATGCGTTCACGTTTGTCTCTACGTCATAGAATTGGTAAGAACTCGTCGAATCACAGATATTCCATAAAAAAAAAATACAGTATAATATATAAGACGTTCATTTAGCTCGCGACGAATCCAAAATTGGCGTTACGCAAAGCCAAAGAATTGTGGGCCACATTGAGTCTCCCCGAACCGGAGAATCAAGCGCGTCCAGCTACCCTGGAACAATTACTGGTCCTTCTAACCAGAGAATCGGCAAGACGCATAGTTCATCTCGTGAACGGCACGGCAACCCTAGCAGCCAGAACGCCACGACGCATCGGCAAACTTCTAATAAGGATCGCTCGTCGTTTCCTGGCGCTAACGGATGCCACTTTGAAGGTCGATCCTCCGAATCCTAGATCATCGTCCGAAATTGTCCGATCTCGAAAGTGGTTCGAGGTCGATCTGAGCTCTCTCGGCTTCCCATTTCTTATCGTCGATTACAGTATCGTACAGATCAAATATTACATAACTTACGTGATATATTATAAATACAGCGTAGAATCTGGCTTAGACGTGTTGATTTATGGCATAGAAAGAGGCTCTGATAAACGACTTACCGAATCTTGACTATGTTAATCCTGGATTTCTATTTGGTACACTTTTTTTTTATTTCTTAAAAATTTGCCAACTTTTCGACATAAGATTTGCTTCGAGACTCAGAGTTTCAGGTCGATCCGAAACCACCGATAAAGATACTTATAATCGTATAAATAGATAACCGTATGCACCCATACACGTTCGTACACCGATCCTCAGTTTCCTTTTTTTAATAAAACGATCGGATCGTGGAAAATGCATACTTTTTCGATCGCTCATAGCGATAGTAAAGAATTGGCAAAGGTTTGTTATTTGATGCTTTAGGCGGCATCGATTATCGGGCAGGGAGAGACGACGAAGACGACGCAGATGTCCTTGGCGATTCATTCTGCGGTGCGGAAGCTTGGGACGAACACGAGTAGGTTGCTGGTGCGTAAGTACTCGGTCCGACGACGTCGACGAAGACGAGGACGACGACGGGCACGGCGACGTCTTTGCACGTTCCGTCGTTACTCGCGAGAATCCTTATGATTCGTCCAGATTCATCGAGACTGATCAGAGACGGGCAAACTTTTTCTCTCGGAGATTAACTCTAAGGATAATAGGTGTGCCAAGTTTGCCCATCTCTGCTTTATAACATTCTTATAAAACCTCGCTCGTTACCCCTCTCGAGACCGTTAAATATATCGAACGAAGTGTACATATATTGGATGTATAACGATACTTGATATTAACTACGAGTCCAACCGCTCGGAAAACGAACGTACCATTCGCTCTTCTCAACGAGATATAAGATGAAATGATAATAAATCGTTCTCGAAAATCGTCTCTCGATCGGTCGACAAATCGGCTCACTTATTCTGGAGCGATCTTTCCTCAGGCACAGCTAGCGACGCTACTCGCCGGTCCTCCGTGCATGCACGACGCGACAACGACGACGACGATAACAATGGCGACGATGACGCCGACGGGAACAGAGACAGAGACAGGGAAATTAACGACACCGACAACGACACCAACGACAGCGACGACGACAACGACGACAACGTCAAAGACAAGCCGGATGCAAGATCTTCAGCGGAACCACAACAACCACACGTCGATGACTTCCGTTACGCCGATAAACGGTATCGAGTAACGAAGCAGAGCCTGGAAACTGTCTCGTGCGGGTTTCTTTCCCCCTCCGACGGAAAGCTTCTCGATTACGCGCCAAGGTCAACGGCACATGGAAACGCCGCTTCTTCTTCTTCTCGAGGCAACACCGATGAGCGTTCTTGACTGACGGTGTTCCCTACGATCGTGCGTCTTAAAAAGAAGAAAAAACGAAGAAAAGGAAGAGGCGGAGGAGGTGGAAGAAGAAGAAGAAGAAGATGTTAATAAGATGTTATCGATTGGTTTTTACCTGAGGAAAAATTTGACAGACATTTCCGTTTATTCTAATAAAATTATAATTGTGTAGTTTGTTGTTCCGTTGACTCATATAAGAGAACAAGAGAAAAAGAGAGAGAGAGAGATGCGTTGGTTATCGTAACGCGCGCACGATCGAGATTTGATTTTCCTTCTCTTTTTCTTTTTTATATATAACATATACATAACCCGATACGGGATTAGGAGTTAGGCGAGTACTTTGTAAAAATGTGGAAAGATCGTCCTCGCACGATCGTCGACCATCGTAAGTATAATAATAAGCGTCGAAAGTTCGTTACCGTGTGTATTGGTTCTACTGTAATTCGATGTTATTACTATTGGTGAAAAAATACATGTATTCTATAAAGACTAAACGAAACATGAGTGAAATTTATTCGAGCATATATCGTCCTTGTTTTTCGCTCGCGTATCCTTCGCGCTAAGAGGGGCAACAAAGATTGCCGCGTATTATTTCGAACGCGGAGAGTCGCGCGTGCGCGGTAGAAAACTTCGCTAGACTGCGGAAGGCTCGAAGCCGGCAGACGCGCGTCGCTCGCTACGAGGGAAGGTCTTGCCGCTGTTTATCCTGTGTTTTTCCTCCTTACCTGAATTCTTCAACGTTCGGCGAGAATACTCCTGCGAAAAGTAAGTATCGTATTTATTTACCGATACGTTCTAATATTCGTTTTAGGGTAAGAAAAGTAATAATTGCCTAAAGAATATCAATTTTTGTTCTATAAGAGCGTATAACATATTTTATGCGTACCGACTTTCGTAGCTGTAGGTACCTACATTTATTTTGTTTATACATTTATCCTTTCGATGTCTCCTGCTCTTTTCGACATTTTAATCGTATTCCGAGATGCTCGAGAACCTTCGAGAAGCATTTGAATATGAAGGATTTCAAAGTGCTTCTTGAATTACCGTAGATAACAAAGTTTTCCCGTTTAAAATGCGCCGGCGCTCACCGGAGGGATATTTCTAGAGTCTCGCGAGACGCTTTTACCGAGAAGGGCCCTCCTCGTACGGAGAGAGTGGGAGGAAGCATCGCATTTACGTATATCTCTGGCAAGCGAAGCACGCGATTTCATTTCGTTGACCTCGTCGCGACGGAAGCACGTCCGACCGTGATTTAATTCTCATCCCTTTTCATCTTTCGAACGTTAAATTTCGAATATGAATTTATGTTATACGATGCTTACTATTGCAAAGAAAAAAAAAAAAACATATAACCTCTAGCGTTCTACAAATTGTATCGACTCGGAAGATATAAACACGCCTTGTCTATATATGTACACTCGCTATAACCTTATCTACCTTGCAAAAAACTTGAGACGCGATAAATGAACCGTGCTAGACGATAATATCGAAGCGATATAACATGCACGACAAATTTCTCGTTATGTAGGGTGCACTCACGTGCTGATATAATTTTTTCAGGAAATTTCAGCCGAGATAAAAAAGATGGCGACCGAAGCGGCACAGCTACCTCAGCTCGAAGTTTTTAATCGCGTTCTCGAACTACCGGTGATCGAGATGGCTCTTTCAAAATCTGCCGAGACGTATAGCAAATTGAAGGATTCTCATTGGCTGGTACATTGGGCCCTAACCACGGCCGAGAGTTCTTTCGAGAGCGCGTCCAGGCAAGCGGTACCCATAGCCGCTCCCATAGCAAGGAAACTCGAGAATCCTATTCATTTTGTCGACCACACGCTCTGTCTCGGTCTCGACAAAATCGAACAAAGAGTACCATTGGTCAAGGAGAAACCCGAGCAGGTTTGTAAATCGATCTTACTCCGTGAGAACGCGCAAGGTGGAATCTGCTTTTAAAGTAGACTAGATCCACAGTTCGTTTCCCCATTTATCCTCATTCTTCTATTACAGATTTTAGCGAACGCCTACACGCTAGCCGTAAAAAAGGTACAGCCAGCCGTTACCACGTTTTGCAACGTGAACGACGCGTTAGTCGTGCAAGCTACGAATCTGCGAGATCTCAGCTGGAACAAGGCTAATCAAATTTTGGAAACTGAATTTGGTATAGTGGCCGTGAAGGGATTTTGCTTTACCGCCGATGTCGTTGATAGACTGATAAACGAGTACTTCCCTGCGATCGGAGAGGAAGGTGAGACAGGTAAGCCTGATCGTGCAAAAACAAGGAAACGCACACGAAACCGGTACCGTGATGCAATAATATCGAATTGTCTAAAAACAGATTCGGAAACAGATTCGGAAACGGAGACGGAAGAAGAAGATAAGCTTCTTCAAACGTTGCAAACCGTCGGCCGTTTATCTAATAAAGCTGCCCGACGCGTCTACGTAAACGTGATCCATCGCACGAGGACCTTGAACAAGGACAGCCTGATAAACTACGTCGCTTTCCTTCTCGAATTTTTACAGCTTACCCAGTACATACACGCGATCAACGAGAAAGTCATCGATCTCACGAGTCCGCGTAAGTGCGAGAGCAAGAAAGGAAAGACGTCGAATAGCAACTCGAATTCGAAATAGAACTTATATCCGTCATTTGAATACCATATTATCTCTTTGTTACTATTTTATATACATTCTCGTATAATTAATTATATATTAGGATTACAATCGATATAATTTTTTCACTATAATTCTCGAATTTATAACGTCGCGCGTTGAAGCGTTAAGAAATTATCACTTAACGAAGAAAAATATTGTTCGTATAAATACGCGTTCGAGACGCATGATTTTAAGTTTCTCGCTTATCATCATCGTTGTCTTTAAATAAAGTTTCTCGATAATGTTTCTCGATTTTCAAATCCAAAGTCCAATGTATATGCGATGCGTTAAGTATGTTTAGTGAAATAATATTAAAAAGGGGATAGTGGACAGGTGACTAGCAGCGTGAATGTACAAGATAACGCGAGAAATGTCGAACTTTGGACTCGTCGTTTGAAGCCGCTACTGTCCTCTACGACCGATAGAATGGACCGTGCGCGCGCGCACGGCCGACAGCTCGTATTTTGTATGTCTGATTTTCGTTATCTCAGATTCGATGAGTGAGATCGTCTTCGTGAATAAATATGTCGTTTGCTATTGTTAACGAATTTCGTTAGTGCGTAATATCTATTTTATATTCAAATTATAGCACAAATAAGAATATATACTATACTTTTTATACCTAAACATATTTGCTTCGTCATATTTCCGTTTAATCTCGAATCACTTGTAATACTTCCGATACCGGTAAATAACGCAACGGTAGACAAAGTTTGCATTCGAAGAAGTGACTCATATTTTCCCGCTAAATTCCATCCAACGTGTTCTACGTCGCGAATACGGTATAGTATGACTTAACGGGCCATCTACATATTATGGATCAACACGTAATTTGTCGGCAACAAGTGCCATCGTCGTGACCTCCACGTCATGAATTCGCCGGGAGATGTATTTCTACATTGCGCAGAAGTGATCAGGACCGTAACGATAATTCAAAGTACCCCCATACCATTATAATTAGAATTCTTGAATTTCTCCAGTGTACTTTGTTATTTTTTTTTAAATGATCATTTATTGTGATTATCTTTAACATATGTTTCATAATATATATTTTAAAATAGTCTTTCAAGGTTCTCTCTTTATATTGTTATATTATATTATTATACAACAAGAAACGTATCTTTAATTAGTTGCAACGGAGTACTCACCTTCGCGCGAATTCAAATCATGGTACGAAAGAATAAAAAAAAATTAAAGCGCCCCTTTTAGTTCGTACTGCGTTGAAGATGGCGCTGCATTCGACCTCGCCGCTCGCGTTTCTTTCGCCCCACTTCCAACAAATTTATATTCGCTCTCTCGTACTTCATTGGCGTTCCCTCCTCCTCGTTAACCAACGAAAAAGATCGTATAAAAGTGTGCATTCACGGCAATCGGTAGTGACATCGACATCATTCAGTACCTCTTGAGCCAACGGTCCAAGTGTTTTAATATCGTGGGTTAAACGATTTGGGAACGTTCTTACGTAGTAAGTATAATTTTTTTTGTCAAACAATGAATTAAAATTTATTATGAAAGACTACGTTATTCGTCGATAATGTAGATCGCATTAAAAAGATAATAAAACGTATCTCTGTCATAATCGAAAAGCCTGGATCATTATAGAAATTTCGTGAATCGATTTCCAATTCGATGCACTTATCGTTTGTACTTTGGATAGAAAATTTCACTCGCGATAGCGTTTATCACTCTTCTCCCTTCCTCCGGTCGTTTTCCATTCATTTTTAGTCTTACATCGATGGACGTTACGCGTACGTGACCGGTTTTTGAATTCTATCATTTTATATCGAATTTATTTGAAGGTTCGAAAAACAATTATCATTGTGCCAATGTTTTTGGCAAATCACGTTAAATATGGAGATAAAAAGTCGCGTGACCGTTCTTAGGTTATGTACGAGGACACGAGAGATCATTATTGAATGCATTTATTCATTATCGACTCGATCTCGTAGAGAGTATAATTCCATAAACGCACAATGACTTTGATTGTTCGCTTTTTCTCTATTTTTATTACTATTTAATGAGCCACGCTAATTGAATATCTTCGCTGTATTATTTAAAGCGATAGATCGATTGTTCATATCAATATTTAAACTTTCACTCATTTTTTTAAAGATACAATTAATAGCGAGCCAGTGAAAACGCCTCTGATCACCGAGTCATACAATTTTTGTCACCACCGAGACGGGTTTCTCCTTTCCTCCGGCACTTTCCCAAATTTTTTGTGAGCATCGATCCATTTTAAGTGCATCGATGCATCTTGCAGTCTCGTTAATATGATGTACATAGTATATACATTCGTATCAAGTACCGGTGAAATTACTATTTTTAAATAATGTCCATGTAGAAAAGATATAACTTTTATTTACCTAGTAACTTGCTTGATCACTTAACTAAATAAACGGTCAAGGATATTAGCGATGATGAAACGCCTCAAAGTACAGAGTAGGTGCAGAGCACAAATACCGTAGGGTTAAAGTATAATTTCATTCAAGTTATGACGTAACCACGAAAGACCAAACGATAGTGAATCAGAAAGATGGAGGGAAAAAAAGGCAGATAATTTCGAGATCTTCGCGGTAACGGTTAATACTGACGGGAAATTAAAGATAACGAATCTGTATAGGAGCAACGATAAGTAATTCCCTTGACCGATGAACATTCGCAAATATTTCTAAGCCGTGACACGCGATAACAAAGTAAAAGTGCAGACGTTTCAAAATTTGTCTCTCATTTCGATAATAAATATTTCAAAGAAAATCTAAATTCGTAAACTACAATCTAATTTTTATTCGTAATTTCAAAGGAAAAAAAGATGGCGGAAGCAACAGGAGTGCAAGGAAACTGTGCAGATGGAGGTCCTCAACTCGAAGTTTTAAATCGTGTTAAAAACATCCCTGTGATTTCGACAGCTATGGAAAAAACGGGATCGACGTATTCCTATTTGAAAGATTCTCATCATTTGATAAATTGGGCCCTTAATTATGCCGAAGCTGGACTTAATTATGCCACCGCGACCGCGGCGCCATTGGCGAAGAAATTTGAAGGGCAGATCAATGCCGTGGATCAGAAACTCTGCGAAGGTTTGGATATCGTCGAGCAAAAGGTGCCGATCGTTAAACAGCCACCTCAACAGGTTCGTAACTTTAACGCAGAGTCTAGATGAAAAGAACTGTCAAATGTTATGTATAGATGTGTATTTGTAACTAATCATGAGCATGGAAATTTGTAGATTTACGATGCCGCCAAAGCAGTGACGAGCAGCTCGTTGCATCCAACGATCGAAAGATTATATGCTGCGAAGGAATCGGCCACTCAACATGCATCCGCGCTCAAAGAAATGAGCATTGTAAAAGCAAACGAATTGCTGAGCACGCAGTATGGTAGTATGGCCGTACAAGGTGTGGACAACACAAGCGTTCTTATTAATCGCTTGCTGGATCATTATTTCCCCACTGTCGAGGGAGAAGAATCTACTCCAAGTACGTGTAGCTACTGAATCGTATTTTATCGTAAAAAGATTTCTTTTTTGTGGAATTAAATCTATCATGATTTCGATTTAATTATCTCTATTCTGACCTTCTTGTAGATCCAGTTTCCGCGGATGAAAACAAAGTTCTACACACCGTGCAAACGATTGGACAATTGTCTACGAAAACAGCCCATCGTGTCTATCATTCGGTTGTCGCACAATTAAAGACCATCAAGAAGGAAGACGTGGCACAATATATGTCCAGCGTAATATCTATTCTTCACTTAACGCAATTTCTAGCCTCGGGGCAGGAACAAAGCGAACCAAACGCTAACGAGTCCGCGAAAGTTAATAAGAAGGAAGAGAAGAAATAAACGCCTTGTTAAAGCTTTTTTCGTATTAGACATACCAATTATTTTTACATCTTGTTTCGATACACGATATTTAATAATATCTGAACACGTTAGTCGTATCGTTCTTCATTCGAAAAGTATTAAAAACATCTTTTCGTACCTTTTGTATTTTTAATATTTGATCATTGTTCGACATGCATTCGGGTTTTCAGTCATTTCGGACTATTTAAAACTCGTAACGACGAAGAAAGGTGCGATCGTATTTGTATTTAAAATTAATTGTTACGCACATTCAATAAAATTATACATATCATATACTATATGTACATGTACATATCTTTCATAAATATGTATTTATACTAACTATGAATAAAAATAACTATAAAGAACATTTCCATGGATTTGTATATTGAAAATCTATACGTAACTCTGTGTTTATTATTAATTCGTATTCTTAACCCGCTTCGAAAATGCGTATCCAAATCAAAAATGTTCCGATCCACGTGGCACCAAAGAAAATACGCGTATATACTTACGACTCTTGCCGGCAAAAACCCAAGCGAAGCATTGATATGATATTTTACTCTATTTAAAGAATAATACGAGACGCGAGGAATTTTAAAGAAGATACAAGAATGCTCCGATACGATTAACGATTGGAGTAAACAAAATTCGTATTGAAATGAATCAGAGATCAAGGTACATACTTTCATTGTGCGGGAGTCATTCGATAGAGTTGCAGATGCGTGCGTTGTGACGTGCGATTATCGCGGGTAAGTGACATTCGACCGTTTACCATTTTTCTACGTTTTAAAAAATTAATTTACTGGCCTTATCGTTACTACTAGTATTTAATACTCCGAAACTCGATAAATAATGCGGCTTTATAGCTGTTGTATTATTATATAATAACTTTTTGCAGACACTAATATAACACAATTACAGTAGTTACATATACAATTACCCGATGTGGTATGTTATTCTTACAGTATTGTACGAGCTGACTCTTCTAAAAATAACATTTTGTATCTACATACGTATACTTATGCATTGCCGAGATCATGGATATAGAACTGACAGATAGATTGTACAGAATACCAAGCTTAAACTATTTATTAAGCACGTCTACAAGAGTTTACGATAGCATGAAAGAAACAAATACTATTGTTAATTGGGCATTCGATATGGTAGAGAATTTGATAAATATTGTCATAGAGAAATCATTGCCATTTGCCAGGCTAATAGAGAAACCCATATATACTTTGGATAAAACATTGTGTCAAGGATTGGATTTTGTGGAAGTAAAATTGCCCATAATCAAAGAAGACCCTAAGGAAGTAAGCAATAAACGTTCCACTTAATTTTCACAGGTGTACTACTTATCTCATAACATTCTTTTCAGATATTAAATAAAACCAAATTGATTGTTTCGAATCGTCTTCGTCCAGCCGTAAAAACTTTTTCTGATCTTAAGCAAGAAACAGAACAAAAAGTCAGAATAATGACTTTACTCACTTACTATAAGGTACATTATTTGAGATCGTACAGTTGGCAGCAAGCAGACAGAGTCATGTCTACTGAAACAGGAATCAGTATTTTGAAAACTGTTGACAGTACGACGGACCTTGTAGAATTGATATTGGATAAATATTTACCTGCTTCTCAAGAAGAAATAGAAGAAGACACTGGTAAATTATATAGGTTAAAAAGACAAGGTCATAACGTATGAATATAATTATGAATTAATTCTCATAATTTATAGAAGAGATGTGCAGTGAACGGGATAAATTACATCACACTATGGAAAGACTGAGCGAGTTCGGCAGTCGTGCCTCTCGCCGCATATACCTTGCACTGATGGAACGATCGGAACACATGTATAAGATAGAAATAATTGTATTAATATTTTATGTTCTTATTGTTATACAAACTATGAAAATCTTTGAGATGTTACTTGCTTTCATTTTTAAACTATTTAATAGCTGCGTATCTCTTTCCAGAGCCAGATTAAGTTAAAAGTTTTATGTTACCAATGTTAGATTATAACCTACTTATAAGGAAAAAATTAATTTAATAAGTATATATAAATAATAAAACTTTAAAATTGTTTATAATAATATAATACCGAAACGAAGATTTGAAATGCACCGCCTATAATGCGGACCAATCAGCATGAGGTAAACTAATATGTGACTTTGTCAAAGAAGCAGCAAGCCATTTCCTCTACCTGACTCTTATACTCTTATCCCTATCCCCATTATGCCCACCGCCGTCTCCCACTTTATACTTCCATCGCGCTCACACAAAGATACCCTATTCTAATATCTGTGTGCGCTACCTGTTCGGCACTTTCCGCCAACAATCGACGTTACCGACACGACACAAATGGATTCTAGAGCATATTATCACAGACGAGGTATAAGAATAGACCGGACATAAGATGAGTAAAGTTAGCCTCGGACTTGAACCAATCTTAATTAATTTTATTTCAAAAAATTGCTCGCAATTTGCTCATCATGATTATAAAATTGCTCTAGCGGTAGCAATTATTTAAAAAAAGTTATTAAACAATTTCGTAACAAACACTATTTTGACGATTTCTAAGTTATCCGTGTACGAACGGGATCTTTTCTGGGCTCAACAAATTGCGATCAATTTGCTCATCACTGAGTGAGATGAGATTTCGACATCGAGATTTCGACTTCGACCGCGCGAACTCTTCTACCGCGTGCAATTTTTGGCCGATCTGCACGTTCTACGGCTCGTTCGAAAGCTAAGACTTCAAGCTACAAGTACGTGTAACTATCATTTGGCTATAGAAATTACTTGAGGAGATATAAGCGTCTAAATTTGAAAAAAAGAAAGTAAAAAATGCGCATTTTTGGTGCTCACTTAAACTCTTCTAGCTCCATGAATTCTCGGTCGATTCTAATGATTAGAAGTGCGTTAGATAGCTAGAAGTTCAACCTACAAGACGATACCCGCATGGTATGGCTATGACAATTAGAACGAGTATGGCAGACTTGCAAACTTTCGGAAGCTTAAACAACGATGATGCTGATATGATACGGGAAAAGCCCGTATTCTATGGGATGCCCTGGATCGTTCCCTTTCGAACGAGCCATCGATCATGCCATTCGGCCGAAGATTGGGGGGTCTAGACTAAAATTTCCAAAGGGTCGATCCCAAAAATGTGTGTCGGTAAAAAATGTCATTGTCGGTAAAAGAAAGAAATGTCGGTAAAAAATGTCATTGTCGATAAAAGAAGGAAATGTCGGTAAAAAATGTCATTGTCGGTAAAAGAAGGTAATGTCGGTAAAAGAAGGAAATGTCGGTAAAAAAGGAATAACATTTTTTACCGACATTTCCTTCTTTTACCGACAATGACATTTTTTACCGACATTTCCTTCTTTTATCGACAATGACATTTTTTACCGACACACATTTTTGGGATCGACCCTTTGGAAATTTTAGTCTAGACCCCCCAATCTTCGGCCGAATGGCATGATCGATGGCTCGTTCGAAAGGGAACGATCCAGGGTATCCCATAGGATACGGGCTTTTCCCGTATCATATCAGCATCATCGTTGTTTAAGCTTCCGAAAGTTTGCAAGTCTGCCATACTCGTTCTAATTGTCATAGCCATACCATGCGGGTATCGTCTTGTAGGTTGAACTTCTAGCTATCTAACGCACTTCTAATCATTAGAATCGACCGAGAATTCATGGAGCTAGAAGAGTTTAAGTGAGCACCAAAAATGCGCATTTTTTACTTTCTTTTTTTCAAATTTAGACGCTTATATCTCCTCAAGTAATTTCTATAGCCAAATGATAGTTACACGTACTTGTAGCTTGAAGTCTTAGCTTTCGAACGAGCCGTAGAACGTGCAGATCGGCCAAAAATTGCACGCGGTAGAAGAGTTCGCGCGGTCGAAGTCGAAATCTCGATGTCGAAATCTCATCTCACTCAGTGATGAGCAAATTGATCGCAATTTGTTGAGCCCAGAAAAGATCCCGTTCGTACACGGATAACTTAGAAATCGTCAAAATAGTGTTTGTTACGAAATTGTTTAATAACTTTTTTTAAATAATTGCTACCGCTAGAGCAATTTTATAATCATGATGAGCAAATTGCGAGCAATTTTTTGAAATAAAATTAATTAAGATTGGTTCAAGTCCGAGGCTAACTTTACTCATCTTATGTCCGGTCTATTCTTATACCACAGACGAGGAATAGGATAGACCTATCACGCAATATAAATTTTTGTCCCACGGTCCTGGGGCTACGTAGCCCCATTACTTTTTTTTTTTTTTTTTTTTTTTTTATTTAAAAAGTCATAGCCCCATTACCATTTTGGTGTCGCATGCGACAATATCGGTTGAGAATGGAAAAAGGCAACAGCGCTACCGAATCGGTAGGAATTATAACTAAACATAACGATTGTTAATTATTTTTCACTAACATGAATTACAAGTTGAATCAATCGATAGAATCGAAATGTAATAAAAAAGAAAATCGTTTTTCGCGGTAGCTTCATTGCAGATAGTGATCGATTTTTGACAAAAATCCTGATGTATGCATCATGATTTTTGCCAAAATAGACACCATCGCCGACTTCAATGTTTAATAGCCCATTTTAAAGAAGAAATCATGCAGAATACTGTCCCGTTGTCCGTTTTTCGATATCGTTAAGCAATGATGAGAAATTAATCTTTTAAGTGTCGGAGTATGGGTCGTTTTCAAGAGAAAAATTGCTGTAACTTTTTAACCGGCCATCCTATCGAAACCGCACTGCCAGATTCGTAAATTAGAGACTTTCCTCTTTCGAACGAGTATTTGATCGGACAAATTCGAGATAAATCGATTTTTGACAAAAATCCTGACCTATGCATCATGATTTTTGCCAAAATGGTCACCAACGCCGATTTCAATGTTTAATGGCTCATTTTAAAGATAAAAACGTGCAGAATAATGTTCCGTTGTCCGTTTTTCGATATCGTTAAGCAATGATGAGAAATTAATCTTTTAAGGGTCGGAGTATGGGTCTTTTTCGAGCTTAAAACTGCTGTATCTTTCGAACCAGCCATCCTATCGAAACGCGACTTGCATTTTCGTAAAGAGGAGACTTTTCTCTTTCGAACGAGTATTTGATCGGGCAAATTCGAGGTGCATCGACTTTTGACAAAAATCCTGATGTACGTATCATGATTTAGAAAGAAGAAAGCATGCAGAATACTGTCCCGTTGTCCGTTTTTCGATATCGTTACGCAATGATGAGAAATTAATATTTTAAGTGTCGAAGTATGGATTATTTTCAAGGAGGGATGAGATTCTCGTCCTTTATCGCAACAGATCTATTGATGTTACCAACTTCGATTCTTGGGTCGAATATGATTCCTAAATTCACCGCTCCATATGGTAGAGGGCGTAAGTAAACGTCTGTTGTTTTGCACGATCGGTATTTCAGTACATGGGACACGAAGTCCCATAAGATGATAGGTCTATCCTTATACCTCGTCTGTGATAATATGCTCTAGAATCCATTTGTGTCGTGTCGGTAACGTCGATTGTTGGCGGAAAGTGCCGAACAGGTAGCGCACACAGATAGAACAGAGTATCCTTGTGTGAGAACGATGGAAGGGTAAAGTGGGAGACGGCGGTTGGAATAATGGGGGTACAGATTTGCTTCACGTCCCAACATCATGGCATCACTGCTCATATACTTGTTATATTAATTATAGTCACGTAATATCTCCAGCACGGTGAAAATCTGAAGTTAGAAAATGGTCATAATGACCAATCATAACATAGTATTACATCAAGATAAAACACAATGTGTTGCATCGAAAGACATTGAGATTAAGAAACTGATTGGTTACAACGAAATCAATAACGCAGATGGTTTTTTTGATCAAATAATTTTCACATCCACGTCGAGATAAAAACGTCTACCTTTTGCTACATTCATTTGAGAAAGAATTATAAAAACATCGCACATGTAGAGAATTCCGATAGATTTCCGGCAATAGGAGTTACTTTTTTGCTTGATGTCTTACCTTCAGTCGTGGCAGACATTTCGTGAGTTGCTTCGGTGACGAAGGAAGTGTGTAATTCATTGTCAGATAATCGAGATATCTCCTGCAGGATTTCTTTTTATCAATTGTCGTGTGAGCCACTTCGGAACGATAAGTCAGAAAATAATGTAGTCTTTCTAATTTATTTTAATTTATAATGTAAAATATTTCTTTCATTATTAATTATGCAAACTTTTATTGTTTCTCGTGAATTGACCATAATTATTATTAAAATATATTCATAGTCTCAGAAGTATATAAAGGAATAGTGTATTCGTAAATGGTGAAAAGAGTAGTTGTACATACCGACGATTTATAGAATTATACATGTTTTCCTTCCTTGTTTTCATTATTATTACCACGTTAAGAAATTGCATGAAATGTTCACATAAATATTCGTATTACAAAGAGAAGCTTTTCACGTCAATTAGGTTTAAATTCGCGTATAAAAGCATGAAATACGCTGGATTAGGTGATCTTACGAAAGTTAAGAACTCTTTTCTCGAAATACAATTTTATTATTTTACCTGAGATCTTTCAGATTATCTTATCGTCTCAAGGTGAATGGTATATAAAAGTTTTTGTCTAAACAATATTTTACTTGATATAACAAATTGATTGGACAAGCAAGTTCTACTACGCGTACGTTGTAATTTTGAATTTTTTATAAAAGATTTATATCTTAGAGTGAGAAAAATAAGATCGAGCTTGATGAACTCGCACTAAATTTAGCTTATTGTTAGTGAAAAAAAAAAAAAAACAAACATATAACGAATTTTCGTGATTAAAAGCTGTTCAATTATAACCTTCGATTAGTTATTGTGAATAATAACGTTAAAAATTTGTCGTTACTTTGCACGTGATAAAAAAAAATAAAAACCTGAAATAATGTGCTGTATGTTCCATTTATTTTGCACGTACGTCGCATCGCTATGTAGAAAATTCGGATGCGTATGTTGCACTTGCTTTCCTGAGTCCGACTACGATGATGACAGCCTTGGAAGCATATCCTACTTGCCCCAGGATTACAGCATTTAAAAATATTCTCGATTAATACAAAAGTTCGATTTTTATTCGGCTCTCGATTAAAATAAATAACTACGATCAAATTTTTTGCGAGTACGCAATAAAGTTAACCTCTTTTGTCAAAATTATAAGTCTCGCGTAGTCTGACGTAATCATGTGATATCTGTCAAACTGTAATTTACTTTTTCTCCTTATTTATTCCAAGCATTATTAGCATAGTTTATTTCGTTTTATAACGTTAAAAAAGTGCAGTAACTATTGATGCTTTTTCATGCGAGCCTTTCGAATCGATCGGATAAATGCGACAATCTTTTTCCCCGTTAATAAATAAATAATAAGTGGATATTAATTACAACGTTCGATCGTTTTCAGAGGCCTTTCCTTGGACGTATGGGCTCATTAAAATAAAACGTGCTAGCAGCGACGTCCGGGAAGTGACCCCGGAGACCTCACTATTCCTTCGTTTCTACGTGGTCTTTTCGGAAGTGCAGTTTTTCTCTTGAATTAACGCGACAGTGGAAAGGGTCGAAAAGGGTTGGAGATATATACAACATGGAGCAACTTTTCATAGATGAAGAAACAGGCGAGAGCCTAATGCAACCCTTTTTAGACAACCTAAATGAAAACAATTCTACCGGTGCAGTGAACAATGCTGAAACTGGAGAACCTGAGGTTAATGTTATGAGGACTGCAGTTCGTAAAAGCAGGAAAGTACCCTTTCAGGTAAATGAGCTATTATATTTACAATACTTATTTCACCGCTAAGTAAATCATACTTTCTAAATTTGGTTTATTGCAGAATATGTGTTTCTTTAAATATGTTATGGGATATATTGCAGATACCAAAAAAAGTGAAAGATGATATGTCAAAAAAATCTGGCTCAAAAAAAGGTAATAATATTATGGAAATGGAACCAGTTCCAGTTGGAACGTCGTTTGGCCAAGTAAATCCCATCTGTTTGCTTCTACCAGCTATAATATATTCACGTTGGTTTCTGGTACTCCTTATGATTTTTGAGGTTACTCTACATGTCTGGGCACACCGTAAAAATAAGACATTAAAACATGCTAGCGAATATTATTTTCGCTCTCCGTTCCATGCCATATCTTCTGAGTTTTGTGCTCTCTGCCAAAATGAAACGTGCATGAATCGTGTTGAGAAGATGCAGCAAATACGGTTGCATAAATTCTTACGACAGTGCAATTACATGAAAAGAATAGTTACGTGAATTGTTGTCATATAACATGCGATAATACATACATGTGTACGTAAATCACGCGTGACATCTTTAAAGCTTGCATTGGAATGACTCCTTCCGCAAAATAATCCAAATTACACGAGGATAGGGTCTCAATGACAAGTTATAAAAATATTAATAACAAACTTGGTGAAGAACTAATCTATCTATAATTTAAGAAGTAAATTTGTTAACAAAGATCAAAAGTATCATGTATCTTTGCACATGAAAGGTGGAAGTCCAGCATTTTATACAATGAACAGAAAATCAACAACTGAATTCATTTATAGTATATACTTGTTACTTTTATATATACATATATGTTCATTGTAATACTAGTATTGTTATAATGTAGATTTATAGAGGTTTTATTTTTATACTTAATGAACTATGTTATTAGAATAACTTTATCAATAAAGACATTTAACAAAATCCAATTTATGTTGATGTAGTTATTGATAAATACTTCATAAAAAAGTTGTCACTAAGGAATCCACGAAGAAGGAATCTGCATGGTATTTTTACGTCAACGATACATTGATTGGTTGACGTCAGAATTGTATCGTGGCTCCATCTAATACTCCTTTTTTGCCGTATTGGTTAGTCTGTAGTATTTGTACTTTACCAATCATTTGACAGGTGCCACCAGAAACGTTCGCCGATTGGCTAGCTTGGACGTAAAAAATGAATATGAAACTTACACTACCAATTTTTGCTTGTAATCTGTCGAAGGTATAACCTAAAACTGTAGCATTAGCTTGCCAGACTGCATTGAAGTTTTTAATTAAAATAAAGTAAGTTATTTCAGTGAATAAACAAAAAATGCCGGACCATTTAGGAGACGATATGCGGAAGGTGAAACCAGAGGATGAAAAAGAAGAAAAAGAAATAAAATGTAAGTGGTATAAAGTTATTTTCATTGTTAACTATTCTTCTATATTTGAAATCTATTCTTATAAGTTTTCCATTTATTGTAGCTCTTGACGAGGCTGACATTGCATTGTTAAAAACATATGTGAGTTGAAATATTTAAACAATTGTCACCATTATGTTATTGTATCGTTGTTTAGTTTGTCTTTTCCTAATTTTATGATTGTACATTTTTTGTAGGGTCAAGGTCAATATACTAAGAGTATAAAAGCTGTAGAAGAAGATATACAAACTATAATAAAACGTGTAAATGAGCTAACAGGAATTAAAGAATCTGACACAGGTTTGGCACCCCCAGCTTTATGGGACTTAGCAGCAGACAAACAAACTCTTCAAAATGAACAGCCTTTACAAGTCGCACGTTGTACCAAAATCATTAATGCTGACTCTGATGATCCAAAATATATAATAAATGTGAAGCAATTTGCTAAGTTTGTAGTCGATTTGGCAGATACCGTGGCACCAACAGATATTGAAGAAGGCATGAGGGTTGGAGTAGATCGTAATAAATATCAAATTCATATTCCATTACCACCTAAAATTGATCCAACCGTTACAATGATGCAAGTAGAAGAAAAGCCTGATGTAACTTATAGCGATGTAGGTGGATGTAAGGAACAAATAGAGAAGTTGAGAGAAGTGGTAGAAACACCTTTGCTTCATGTTAGTATATAAATTTAATCAATCATATCTGTTGCTCTAGCATCATTATGTTTACACCGGCTTCATGACCATTTATTTACAGCCAGAAAAGTTTGTCAACCTAGGCATTGAACCTCCTAAAGGTGTGTTACTTTTTGGGCCACCTGGTACAGGAAAAACATTGTGCGCAAGAGCAGTAGCTAATAGGACAGATGCCTGTTTTATACGTGTTATTGGATCAGAATTAGTTCAGAAATATGTTGGAGAAGTATGTACTTTAACGATATTACATAAATAATAATATAAGCTAGAATATGATTTACTTGTATCCTGAATTGTAGGGTGCGAGAATGGTAAGAGAACTGTTTGAGATGGCACGTAGTAAAAAAGCTTGTTTAATATTTTTCGATGAAATCGATGCTATCGGCGGTGCTCGTTTTGATGATGGAGCCGGTGGTGATAACGAGGTACAGCGAACTATGCTAGAGTTGATCAATCAGTTGGATGGGTAAGAATTTATTCCTTAAATGTAGCGTAGAAGCAAATCAATTTTTTAAATCTACAATTATTATATGTATTTATTTTAGTTTTGACCCACGAGGTAATATCAAAGTCTTAATGGCAACGAACCGACCGGATACATTAGATCCTGCGTTAATGCGTCCAGGACGTTTGGATAGAAAGGTCGAATTCGGTTTACCGGATCTTGAGGGTCGAACTCATATTTTCAAAATTCACGCACGTTCAATGAGCGTAGAAAGAGATATTAGATTCGAATTACTGGCACGTCTATGCCCAAATAGCACAGGAGCCGAAATACGTTCCGTATGTACAGAAGCTGGAATGTTTGCGATTCGTGCACGTCGTAAAGTAGCAACGGAAAAAGATTTTCTTGAAGCTGTAAACAAAGTCATCAAATCGTATGCCAAATTCTCTGCTACACCTAAATATATGACCTACAATTAAGTTCTTTTATTGCAACACAGTACGTACTCGTAATTCGATAAGATTTTGTTATTAATTTAGATGAAATTGAGTAACACAATAAAATTTCGTGAAAACAATCTTTTTTTTATAAAAAATAGTATACATCACATTTTCATTTTTAATACAACCTTAATTATTATCTACAAGGAAATTATCCAAGTACACAATTTATTCCTGTTGAAGTTTTTTAAAATGCAGTCTGATAGGACCATCTGGCTTATTAATTAGTAAAGACCTCCAACCGAGATGATCACCGCACCATGTGAATTCGAATTCTCGGCACATCTATATAATATAAAGAATTTTTTTAACTTTATTAGTATTGTAGTATAATAAATGTATGAACAAATTAATTCAATTGATCGTTAATAACATACTCGTATCAATAAAGTTAGCATGCTCTGTTCGGCAAAACGTCTCGCAATACAAGATCGTGGTCCGTGGCCAAAAGGTAATACTAAATATGGATCATAAGATTTTACAATTTTAAGTTCTTTTTCATTAGTCAAATTTTTTCGTAACCATCTCTCTGGTATGAATGAATCTGGGTCGTCAAAATATTGAGAACGTCGACACGTAACTTGATTTTGTGTTACTATTATTGTCTAAATATTGAAATACAAGATGATTATTAAAATAGTTCATTTAAATAATTGCAAAATATATGGTTATTTGATAAGTAATTACTTACACCTTTGGGTACATGGTAGCCATTAAGAACAACATCGGTCTGCAAGACACGTCCTACTCCAATAGATACTGGATTTAATCTAAATGTTTCTTTAAGTACAGCCTTTGCATAACTAGCTTTACGTAGCACATCGATCGTAATAGCATCGCTATTAATGGGTAATAAGTTCAAACATTCTGATCTTAATTTTTCTTGACACTCGGGATTCTTTCCGAGGTGATACAAAAGAAAGGCCATGGTATATGTTGTCTGAGTACATAATAATAAAGATAAAGATAACTAAAATAATTTTGGGGAAAACAGAGTAGTTTATTCTTCTAAAATACTTACGGTATCTACACCAGCGAGCAACATATCACAGGCCATACCTACTACATCTTTTTCGTCTAAAGCAGGGTTACTCAAGTACGCATCGAGAAGGGACTTTTTACGACAAATCGTTGTATCTCGAGTTTTCCGAGTTACCATTTCTATTGCAATTCTGTATGAAAAGAAGGAATGAGATGTGAAAGATTTTTAAAAAATATATAAAACTTACTTCTCCATATAGTTTTGTGCCTTGCACATTTTTCTATATAAAGGAGTTTCAAAAAACCGCCACAATCTAGGTCCATTGTCTAGCTTTAAAATGGCACTGTTAGTTGCAAGTGCAGCCTCAATAAGTTTTGAACTTTTTGAATTCTTCTGCCTTTCTTCTTCAGAGAAGCTATTCATTCTCACATCAAAGGCCGTAAGGCACGTCACTAAAAATTGTTTTCAAGCTGTACAGCTCAATACAAATATGAACATTATGGAAATAAACAATTACAACAATAATTACATTCAAGGAATAGGCGTGAAAGTAGCGGTAAGAAGTCATCAAATTTTTCTTGCGTACAAAGGGGGAGAAAATCACAAACTACACGATCCGTGTCTTCTAAGTAATCAATGATATTACCCTGTTTGCTAAGAACTTTTTGGAACTCCTTACGCAATCTCCACCAATCGGGACCATTCCTAAAATATACATTTCAAATGGAATCAATTCAAAATATAATCAATAGAATTTATTCAATAAATATTACTTATTACGTGGGTAAAAGCCCCCCCGTGTTGTATATATGACTTCTATCCTTTCTATATTTAAGAAGAGCTAAGTGGCTTCTACGTTCGGGATATAAATTAGATTCGGCTCTAAAAACTTCAGCTATGTCCTCTGGACTATAAACCAATACAATCTGTACGCCTGGCATTATCTCTTCTCGTACCAATGGTCCATATAGTTCCAACTTTTTCACTCCGCTTTCATATAGCCTCGTTAACGAATATTCACCTGTGAAGTATAAACCACGCATTATTTATTTTGTTCTTTATAAAGAAACGTGTTCGACTTACCGATTAAAGGAATATATTTGTACAATGTCCCAACAATAGGCAAAGATCTTGGCCCAGGAATATCATGAAAATTATGCGTAACTGTTTTTTCAACTATAGGAACTTTGGTGCAATGATTCGCTAATAAACGCCGACACAATTTCTTCGGCACTAACGATTCTTTTAATTTGTTAACTCGCGAAAACATTTTGAAAAATATTGTGGTATCAAATCTTCAGGTTATCTTCAACAAAAATCACTGTAAATTCTCATTCTTCGCTCAGCTTCCAACGAGTAAAGCGTGAATCAGGACGACACGTTCATCGTTTACAACAGTTTCAATCTAAAAGATATATAACACGAGTATTAAGACATGATCTACTTCAACTTCGGTTAGCAGACGAAGCATAACATCGACTTCTCACATCGCTTCTCCGCAGCAACCGAGCGAGCTTTTATTTCAAATACATGTAGGTTAGCCGGCTACACGTTTCATCGAAGATCTCCATCTATCTGTTTACCCTATGTTTTTTCTTCTACGGACACGATCTTCTCGCAACATCGGCTACCCCATGAATCTTAATGCGTCTGGGAGACCGTCGTAGGAATTGATAAGAAGAAACGATAAAGTCTCCTTTCGACATGGTTTCATTTAAATGCTGGCAAAGAAAAAAAGCGTGTTTCTTTAAAACGTCCTATTTTCAAAGCATATAGTATATACTTTATATGTATGGATAGCTCGATCGAAGGGAGAATGCACGCCTTCTATGACAAAAATTGAAACGAAATCAATGAAATTTATAAAAAAGTATGAAATGTCGTACATCGAAAGTAATGCGTTCGTCCGGTATTGTTAAACTTGATGCGTATACGTATACATGTAGTTAGCTCGTGAAAGGCAATGGGAAGAAAGTCAAGGGAAATAATATCAGCTGTTCCTGCGACGTTATAATCGCCTTTTTCTCTTTCGCCACGCTAAAGTGAACATACTCGGAGAAAATAACGGCGAATATCGATATCCGAGCAGTTACATTCGACCATTCGATTGCAATCGATTTACAAAGTGGATCCTATTTATTTGATATCGACGTTCGTCAGTTCTCGTTCGGGTAATTCCGCAACGATTTACGTTATTGTGACAAACACATCGACGTCAATCCATAAAGGAAAATCCGAAGGTGTAAGTACGCCTTTTGCCGTATTCGACGAAACGAGTGGCTTATATCGAATGAACGTAGGCTGCGAGAAAGACGCACGGTTGATGTTCCTCTTCAGAAATCGTATAGTTTTACATGCAAAAGGTTTTACCGCGTTTTATCGCGCCATCGCGAAACTCAACATTTTCGAAGATATCCCGCGAAAATTCAAACTACCATTGACGCGCGCTCATCCTTTCGGTATGCGGAACGAATCGAAGAAGTCGCTGACGTTATTCCTGGTAAGTTTATAACGATTCTCTCGTTGATTCTTCTTGAAATCGTCGTGACGCGTGAAATGTTAGTCGAAAGAAAAACAAGCAAAAGAACGGAGGAATTAATGATATGACGAACGAAGATTCGAAGAAAAGAAACAGTCGTAGAAAAAGAATGGGCAAAAAAAGAATGATCGATGAATTTAACAAAGGAAACTGTCGCGTTAATATATTCGAATACTCGTGCGTTTATTCGGTCGCGAGATTCAGGAAACGCGGGATCAAATTAGAAAGTAAAATTAGCGTGTAATCGATAAAAGATGTAGCGCGCGTTTCTTCCTTCCTTTTTTTTTTCTCGATCGAATCGACTTGTCACCTTGCCGAAACGATAGAACATATCGGTCCAAATTTCTCCCATCGTTCGTTCGTTCATGAGTTGTAAAAGTGAAAGCGCTCCGTTGTGAACGCTCCTAACGAAAGAGAAAATACACACGATGCTGCTACCGTGTCGTCGTGTTGTTGTTATTGTTGTTATTCGAGCGAGAGATATGTTCAACGAGCCGAAAGGAGCCGCCTTTGCGGTACTATATCGCTTTGTCCTCTGGCTGATCTAAGAACCATCTCTTCTACTTCCGGTGGTGTCAGCCGCTCGACCTTTCTTTTGAGGAGTAACTTGGATCGGACGATCTTAGGAATCGGGCACGCTCCCACGCACCTCGCGAATCGCCCTCCTCTCTCGCTCTTTTCTTTTCTCTTCTCATCGTTTTAAAGTTAAGATCGCATAGGACTCGAGGAACAAGGGGCATACTATATATTTTAATAAGAAGTTCGATCTTGAAAATGCCAAAAAAATTGTCTCGATCGAATAAACCGTTCCAAAGAAATAATTTTTAGAAAAAAAGATCCTCTTTGCACCTCCGACTATCGTCTTACGTATCTTTGTTAATTTTTTGTATCCTTACAAGCCTTTTTAGATACGCTGATTTACAATGTTGAATTTTGAATAAAAATCAGACACGTTACTCAACCAATCAATCATCATTTTTCACACGGAATGTTTCACACAGTTGTCGCTTAGAATAGCTCCTTCTTAGATCGTATTCGTAAACGCGAGTGGAAAGATATCACGTCCGACATGAGCGCGTACTTTGTTACGGTAGCGACACGATGTTCCGTAAATCACA
This sequence comes from Ancistrocerus nigricornis, assembly GCA_916049575.1. NCBI lineage: Eukaryota > Metazoa > Arthropoda > Insecta > Hymenoptera > Vespidae > Ancistrocerus > Ancistrocerus nigricornis. The sequence goes on from OU696665.1 coordinate 842,539, forward strand.
CGAATGAACGTAACAACGCCACGGCGTCTCACCTCTTTTATTTTGCAATGATCCGAGGCGGACGCGGGTCTTCTTACGTCGAAGGGTCTTTATAGATAACCGTTGAGCATACATATGTGGGATAATATGATATAAGCGCGATTGAAAACAACAAACGCGCGCGCTCTTCAAATCGTTTCGAGACTCACGCGTAGGCGCGATTTCCTTTTTCTAATGCAAATTAGCGAAGGGGGAAGTCATTTTAAAATCTCTCATCTAGAGCGCGAATGGGTTCTCGCGCGTAACGGTAAGTACGTCTACGCAAAAAAAAGGAAAGAAATTTATTTCGCTTTGTCGCTTATTTGTTTAAAGAGTTTCTACCAACTACCAATTTGGAATAAACCCGTGGGTCTATATCATTTTATTGCGTAATAAACATAAATACAAACAATAATCCAACACGAAGTGCCGGTGACCCCTATGATATTCAACGTGTTAAAATATCGTGGGAGTCGAACGGTACGCATCGACGTTTTACGATTCACCGTTAATGATCGTTAAATGTAATTTTCTTCGTACTTGAGACACATCGGATCGGCGCTATCTCGATACGATAATTATGCGCGTTTCGAGGCTGCGATCGACCGCGCACGGTCACGATCAGCGCTCACCGCGCGATCGAGTATTACGAGGTGACTTCAACGAGGTGATCTCCTTGCGAAAGCGCGTGGGTCGAAACTGAACGCGATATTTTACCGGTAAATATATATGTATAGCGTGATAAGCAACTACTTCTCTTTCAAGAATGCCAGGACTTGATATACATATATATCTATTTAATAATCGATGATGTCAGATCTTTGATATAATTAAGCAAATAGTACATGGTACGTAGCGTCGACCAGTTTTGGGAACTTGTTTTATAGACGTTAAGGTTAAAAAAGATGTCACGTAAATATGGTTTAAGCAAGGCCAACAAAATAGTTTACTACAGCTGAGTATTTTAACGGGATGTCTTCTATAAATCAAGATACCACTAAAGTACGCCAAATCTTTCTATCTATCTATCTGGATTATTTGTGACTGATTTTCAACGGAAAGTTTTGATTTGGATTCCACAGCCTACGCACGTTTATCAGAATGTCTCGAGGAACGATAAAATATCTTTGTAAACATTCGAGGAGTAGGGAATTCGTCCAGGACTAGTAGATCCTTCGTTAGTTAGCTCAAGAACTCGCCGGCAATAAAGTCGCGACAGTGGGCGGGTCGCGGTCTTGAACACGCTGGGAAAAACGATCTCGTGTACTCGCGGCGGGCGTGGGGTTGAGATCTCGAAGGAAGGAACGGAGGTCCTCGGAACTTGGCGATAGCTCTGAAAATTGCGGAGCCTTCGTCGTTTCTCAGTCACTCTATCGCGTTCTCTCGGCACGCTTCGACGATACTCCAACTACTCTGCCTTCTCTTCCGCTTACTTTTCTCTCTCTCTCTCGCTCGAACGATCCTTCAAAGTGTCGCGATACGTGCGCGCCTCTTTCGCGATTTATGGAAACACCACGTGGACGCGCTCAAATTGTCAAGAGATCGTTCGCTTCGTCTTCTTTCACTACATTTACTCATTTTTTTCATTTCCTAAGAGAAAATAATGGGTAACGAGAGATGAGAAGATCAGTATCCTCCACGTTTTTCTTTAGTCGGTTATTTTTTAATTACCGACATACAAATTCGAGTAGCAACAAAATCGTTCGTCAAAAAGAAAAACAAAAGGATTGACACGAGCGACGGAAAATCATAGTGGATAAGCGTAGGATCGAATGTGTGCTGATTACGAACCAGGGGAGGAGATACACGAACGAACGACCTGACGGAGGGTTGCAGCGAGATTTGAAGAAACGAAAGAAACGAGCAACGACTCATTATGTATTCCGGAGCATTGATCGGCTCGATTATCCTGACGGTATGTCAAACACAGTTACGTACTCTTCGTTTTTTTTTAAAAACGATTTCACCTTCGATTTTCTCCACTTAATCTCATACGAAAAAAATATCGTATGACAGATTCCATCCATTAGTAATCGAGATGAGTCATCGTCTAATGCATTCGCGATCGAGTACCAAACATCATTCGCGCACGAATCCGTATGACACGCGCGTTCCGAGCAAAGCATGAGTAACAACGAGTAATGACAATAATCTTGATAATAATGTGACGACGATATCGATGAAAGAACGTGGATGATCGATGACAGGAAAAGAAAAAAAGAAAATAGACTCAACGGTGACGTAATAGTCGCATTAGAATAGACGAAGAATAGGTATAGTTCGGAAATGACAAAGTCCCGCGTCGATGGTGTCGGAACGAGGCGCGAGAATAATTAACTCGACGTACGGGGAATGACAATCGGGCTTGGTGTTTGTATACGTGCGTCCATGGGGAGGCCGTGTGCGCAAGATACCTACGTGACGATCATGTGTATTTCGATAATATACGCAACGTTGGTGGATTGTTTAATGGGACTAAATCTCACGCTGCATCCGGTTATGCCTATGTACATTAATGTTGGATTAAGATTTATTTGTTCAGGCATTTAACAAGGAAATTGAGTAAGGTTAATTCATATAAACTTTAAATATAACGCGATAAATTTAAGTAAGGTTGTTGGATGCTGCACGTTTGAAGAAAAAAAGAAATGCAGAAGTTTGGGCAAGGCTCGAGACATCCGAGCGAAAGGAGACTCGCTCTCGGTGTTCTTCAATGCCGAAGAGAAATCTACCGGAGATTCGCGACGGGTTCATAATATAATGAAACGATGGATCGACCATTCGGGATCTCGTATAATTTAAAGTGGACGACATTCCAATGGTTTCGACGGGAATCCACCTTCCTGCGTTTTCCTTTGATAATGCACGTATTTTGGGAATCTTACTTTCCATAATGCCGACAATTCCCAAACATTAGTGTTCGCGAATTGTGGGAATCTTTGTATAATACGGAACCTTGAATAATATTAATGGGGAATTAACCTTGCGAATTTCTAAATATCCTACAACCGATTTAATTATTCTCACTACGCCTTACACCGCGTGTTTGTGCGTTGAATAATATTTCGTTCGAGGTTGTCATCAGAAAAAAGATATACATAATTTGTTTTGATCGATTTCTCGAGTTTGTCGTATCCGCGAAGGGTGGCAATTCCGTGACGCAAAACTCGTTGACACGTCTGCCCTAACGCGCTAGCGGAGCTCGCTAGCTCCGGCATCTCTTAATATGGAGCGTACCGGTGAGGCAGGCTACGGTCTTGGTCAAGCCCACGCGTTTATCCTAAATAGAAGGGAGATTACGTATACTATATGTGTATGTCTTATATGGAAAGCCGAGTACGAGGTTCGCACGACTTTGAATCTCTCGTAGAAAAGAAATAGAAGAGAAATCTCGAGCGAGTAAAAAGAGATGACATTGACGATCTTGTCGTGCCGATCATCATCCGAGGTAAAATAATAATCGTGCGTGATTATCGGTGCCGCGAGGAGCGTCCTTGTCACGCCTCTATTGCTTCGCCTCTGGATTACCGTTCACGGTCGCAGGACCTTAAATGGATCGCGCTTGGTGGATCTCATATTGCTCGCGATGCGTCCCAGTTGCATGCTCGGCTTTATAATCACGATTATGTGTACCACAATGTAAAATCATTTTTATCGTCCTGCATCTTTCAAATATCTTTCGACGGGTATCCTATTTTCACAATTTTTACGGGAACAGCCGGTACCACGAACACGGTAAAACATCGCATTGTCGTTTTTCTTGGTACCGTTACGAGATAGTTGGCAGACAAACGAACGACTACCTTAGGCAGCTATTTGAACTGTAACCGTGGGAGGTAATGTCAATGAACTCGTTATACCGGCGTCTTGCTTGTTCAAGAAACAGTTGTATGCTCTAAATACGACAAAAAAAATTGTCCACCGATGATATAATGATGAGGACAAAAAATTGATATACAAATTTGCCAATTCGTTATACGGTTGCTAATCCAAGAAATCGTTGCACGCTCTAAATACGATGGGAAAAATTGCCGAACGGTGATATAACGAGGAAAGACGATAATGGGATTAATAAATGATTTTCTTTTTCTTCAGGTTTCAATTTTTTGCACCAGCGCAAACGCGTACGAAGCCGAGGGCAGGAACTGGAATTATGTCCCAAATACTCAATATCACATACAAACGGACGAAGGCCCGGAACGGTACTTTCGCTTTCAGACGTTGAACGGTCAGTTCCGAAAAGAAAAAAGACTGGCCGATGGCACGGTTATTGGTACGGAGGCTTGGCTCGATCCTCTCGGTTATTTACGGTATAAAGATTATATCGCGGATCATCAAGGCTTTCGAATTCTACGGTAAGGAAAAGTTATACGAAAATTCCATTCGTTCGATCCCATCATTATAATTATTCATTATAAGTTTATCCTTATTATTTTATAGATCGAAGGTGACATTCGTGGGAAAAGATACTCCGATCCAGGAGGCACTGATCAGAACAAAGGATGCTCCCGCGCAATCCGGAGTTTTAGTAAAAACCAGACGACCACCAAATCCATTCAGGTCGGTCCCACAACGATGATGCAAATGTTATGTTCGTTTGAATTTCGTTGTCATTAATATTCCTTTTTTTTCTAGGAAACCAGATCGGAATGCCGCCACTCCGTTGTCCAGGAACGATGCCAGAACTGGTTACTTTACGCCTACCACTATTAGGCCGATCACGATCGCGCCATATCTCACTCAGTCCGGCAATAATTATTATCCCGGATCGAGTTCTCCGACTTACGCTCCCCCGATCGCAGCATCGCAAAATACAAAGGATTACGGACCAGTTGAGGGTTCCTTCTACGGTGGAAATTCGGTTCAACCTAATCAGCTTCTTCAAGCACCGGCTTCCGTTGGCATTTCATCTCGTGAATCTCAAAGCAACCTGGCCGACGATATTTACTCGCAGAACGAGGTTCACAGGACGGCCAATGGGTTTGAATATTATCTTAGAAGACAGTACCACGAAGAAGAACGCGAACCAAATGGAGAAAGTATCGGTTCCTTTGGTTACATCGATCCTTTCGGTATTAGAAGAGTAATCTATTACAAAACCGATCCGCAAACCGGTGGATTCGTTCATAAGAAAAACAACAGATACGTTGGGTTTAATGCTAAGCCGTACGATCCATTGCCAGGTGATCTCTCTCGAACGAGAAGAACGATTTCCTAGTCTTCTCATTCAATGTACTTTTATCGCTTCTAATCGTTATCGAGTAGGTCATCGAATAATCTTAATCTCGTTGCTTTAAGTTAGTATTTTGCATCCGTGCGTCTTGTCTCCGAAGTCCTGACGATCGATGAGCCCCGCATTTGTGATCTATGATCCAGAGTCATTCTCTCTTGTGTATGCTAGTCTCCGTTGTGGATCTACGCGACTACTTTACTTTTAAAGTTATTTTTTAAACGATTGAGCTTCCAGCGAATGGAAGTTAACGTATTGTTGGCACGTCGTAGTTAAGTTATTTAGATACTTAAGGAATTAATTTACTTAACTTACATATTGAATATTAATAATAATAACGATAATGTTGATGGTGGTAAAGCTTCGACGACCTTAACGCACTACCTCGTAAAAGTATCGACGGCTCGTAGCTCTTCTTATTCCTCTTCTTTAATTATTTTTTTTTATCCTTTTGTTGTTGTTCTTTTCTTTTCTTCATTATCATTTCAACGCAAAGACTAAAAAAAAAAGAGCTGCGTATGCTTGAAGCTAATAATAAAGATGCTTTGCTCCGTAATAAACTACTCTTTAATTATTCATCGTTATATCATAGTGACAACGTTAGGTGATTCCGACATTTTAACGTTGATCTTAGTCCAGTGACCTTAACACTTACCTTTACTTTCATTGAACGGAGAACAACGTAACCCGTCTAGGAGAATATTCTTCAATCCGAATCGCTGCGCGTTACGAATAATGAATGGACATTAGGTATGTATATGTATACATCTACATGCGTATATACATACATACATACGTGAAGGAGGGATCAGGAATTGGAACGTCGCATTTCTCGAGCATGACGAACGAACGAATAGCGAAAGCGAAGGAACAATGCGACCGTCTTTCATACACTAGAAACGTACGTGGTAATAATCGAGCGTTGTATTGATCGATGAGAGAGGGGACGGGCTTTCTTATACGTGATCTAACGACTTAATCGCTACGCCTTAGCAAAAATGCCGTGCCGTAACCGCGCTCTAAACAGTATACATGTGTATATGTGTCTTTGTGTATATGTAAAGTCGCGTTCGTGAATCTCATGGGTGAGTACGAATGAAACTGGGAGTGGGCATCAAAGGAGAATCCTCCTCACTGTCGGAACTTTCTATCGTAATCGTCCCGCCTGTCGATCTGCTGGCTGGGTGGCTGCTGTTGGGGCTTCGAAGCGGCCTCGCGAGCATCGGCCTCCTGGAACGCAAAGACACAGAGTAGAGACGTTCGATCGGTGCCACTGTTCGTTTTTTTTTTACGGCCCGTTAAGCAGATCGAGATATCGAAGAGGTCGTTTTGCGCAAGAGTTTGCTCTTCCAGAACGGTAGAGACGGAAAGGGTTAGGAAGGAGGATGTTGCATGAGGAAACTGGAGAATGAATAAGGGAGAGAGAGAGAGAGGAAGAGATGGGGAACGATACGAAAGGTCGTAGGTAGATGTTCGCTATATCTGTGTATGGATTATACCTCTTGTTGTCGAATGCCTGCGAAGATGAGGTCGAGGCCTTTCTGAATCTCTTCGCTGACTGGTGGTGGCGTGGGAATGTGATCACCGGACGCGTGAAAGCCGGTCTCGTCCGCGGTGTAATGAATGGTGATCAACTGGCCCTCGGGACTCATGTAGGAGTAACTTCCCTGCTGTACCAATCCCTCAGTTTGATCCGCACCTTCGCCGAAAGTTTTGATGTAACCGCTCTCTTCGGCAATGATATTATTCCCCGTTTCGTAACTGAGGATCAGTGGAAGACGTAACACGGTGTGAGATATCGAAATTTTTTAATTTTGCAATTCGTCCTACTTGTTAGTTTTACGTGTCTTACAATTGTGGGAAGTTGTGCATAACGAAATGGACAGGGTACCAATTTTTTTGTTTAGTTTTACAAATTACAAGGATGCGTTTCTGTCATTATCAAAGTTAGACTGAACTATTTTCAATGTTTCGTCTCTACTCAATTATATACTTCCAAATTTATTTATATTTTAAAGGAATTCTAGAGGGTGAAGTTAGGGTGTGTTATCCTTCGGTTGTTTAGACCAAGGATGACCGACACGTTTTAGTACTAAAGAAACAAAATTTCTAACAGGTTGTACAAGCAATGAAAGAATATTTCCATACCTGGTCTTATAGGTTCCATCGTGTTCCTGTTGTTTATTCCAATGCAAAATGGGAATAGGCGTCGTTGTTGAACCGCGTCTTCCATCTGTCGCGGCATTCTGTCGATCGTCATCCTGATAGTTTTGACGACTGTAATTCGGGTCTTGCGCTACGGCCAAGCCCAAAATCACGGCTAGTATCTGTGAATTAATTTAACAGACCAACGTTAATTTCACTGGACGGAGAAAGCACACAGTTTTAGAAGGCGAGAGATTATGACGTTAGCGGAGTCGAAAGTTTTTAGATGTTACGTTCAAAGGAGAATCATCCGCGTTAGGACCAGCGGCAGCATCGGAGCTCCTAGGACGCTCTCGATGCGATGAGTGAAAGTGAGGAGTAAATGCCAGCGTGGGTCGTTTAACTCCTGACCCGCAAAGTCTTGGCCCGGCCCATCCTCCCTTTCTTTCATCCCGACCCATCTTTTATATATATTTTTTTTTAATTTGTTATTTGTTTCATTGTGACCTCTTTCGTGCATGTGAAGAAAACAAAGACTTTCATCCGATAGACTTATGATAATTATTAACTTCAAAATGATAATTGAAAGAAAAAGTGGTACCACGAATAATATTAATTTTTATCGATAAATATTAGCTCTCGGCTTCTATAATATCAACGTGTTAGCGATTAAACAAGTATCCCGATATCTGCTCGATTCCAATAACTAATGGCTTTTTTAACGAGATACTAACGTATCCGAGATGTCACGGAGACACCATAAATGGTATAATCTCACTTACCACGCGTTTCATCGTGCTGGTTGAACTATCGAAGAGAACACGTTTACTTTTGTAGAAGTGTTACTGGCGCCTCGCGAGAAGATAGCAGTTTAATGAACGAAGGTACTTGCAGCCGAACACAATCGAGTGCGATCCACGGAGAGGAAAGAAATCCCCTTTTATACTGACTCTCACTTTACCCCTACTCGACGGATGTTCAGCCATAAAGGATTCTTCATGTGGTTTAGACCTAAGAGTTTCTATGTAGCAAATACGTTGGTGTACCTGTACGTGTTTATATGTATGCGTGTGGGAGCGTCGCTTCCTGCGCGGAGATCGAACCGAGTTACCTGAAGAAGTTAGACACGAGGAGATACCGTCGATGACCTTAGACATAGCCCATAGTTACCGCTGCTGTTGCTGGACGACGCATTAGTCTTGAATCCCTCGAACCCATACTCTATTTCCGTCCATGAAAGTATGCCGATGATACACTTTCATCTCCTTTCGAGATAGAAACGAGCACGAAGATCCAGCGCGTCTTTCTTTTGTTATTTCGTAATCGAATGGGTACGATATGTAGAATAGCTGTATTAGAAGAACTATTTATGTAATTACCAACTACTCGCGTACCTTTATTTGGTGAACGTCCTTTTACGCCTCTATCGTCTCGACTCTCCCTGCTCATTGATTTTCCATTTTCTTCGATCATGCCAGCTACTATTAAGTAAGAGTTATGCAATAGTATAGAACGCGATGAGTTCGTTTCCCGAAGAAGATCGTACCACAAATCGTTGAGAAAATTATTTATGCGTTTACAAGAACAAACACGGCTTGGTAACGCTGTAAGTCTATTAACGTTATTTTCTTATGCCTCTCATCTTTGCGAGACTTAGCTTTTTATTACTTTTTTTGTTTCTTCACGCCATTCATGTTGCTGGGATAAACCTTACGCTTGCGCAAGCGCGTAAACGCGTTAACCACTTTCACAAGATGATTTTTCGACGTATTCTTGCATTTCCGTAGTGGTTGCATAAATTCGGGCCATCGTGGATGAATATTACGAATATAGATCTCGAGTCTGGGCGTCTTCCCGCGAATCCGTATACGAGATGATTTAATCCGCACAGCTTTCACCGCGGTAAATACAACGGATCGCGAAATGATCCCTTCCCACGAGATGATCGACGGGTCCGTCAGGTTGTTACAAATCAAAGGAGCAAATGACGTACGACAAATTTCTTTTTATTACTCTGAGGCTCGCACAACTCGATGTACGTTATCTTTCAACAACTTCTTTTTATTCTACGAGACGAGGAACTAGCACGCTCGACTATGACGCGGCACAGGGTTGACAGGGTTGACACGGTTGACAAGGTGGCACTAAAAGTAAGACTAATATGTGACAACTGAAAAATCGTGTAAATTATTTAATTTCGTCCTTACCTCCACAATTATTAGAGGTAGAACAAGGTGCACAGCATGGTGACAATGGTACAAGGGTTCCAGGTGGAATATAACTAATCAGGACGACATATAATTAAGTTAAACAGTTCAAATATGAATAAAAAAAGAAGATCTGAAATAAATAAATAAACACCTTAGATTGTACGTCGTGTTGTCATCGATGGGAGTAGTAGGTGGACGATACGATGGACTCTTGCTCCAAGGTTTAGGCACTTGATCAGCAGATTCAACAGGTTGATAACTCAAACGCATAGTAGTCTCCGATTCCATCGGTAAATTCGGCTTTTGATATCGTCGGCAAGGAGCGTACGAGTTCGCTGGTAGCAAGGATATATGGTTGTTCGGCATGTAAGACAATCTTTGAGTCGTACAACCTACGATCGAGTTCATCGATTAATTTCATCGAAGAAAGGAATAAGAAAGGGACAAAAAAGATGAAGGGGGCTCTCGAGCTCACATTCTAATGGAAGTGGAGCACACATAAGATTATCCTCTGGTCGTATTCCCGGTGGTGGCATACAGTATCGCCAAGTGTAGTCGTGTTTCTGCGTTGTTTCATTCTGCATAGGTCCTCTACCTAATAATTGTCTATCGCAGGGTGTAATTGCTTTTTCTGGCTTTACGCACCAATTTCCCAAGTAGCTTAACTGTACAGTCATTTAAAATTTTACACAATTGTCACCATCACGTTCGTATCTACAATGTGTTTACTCACTTTGTGAACGGTATCGTGGGAAAGCGGACAAGGCGCGACGGTTATGTTTTCCGGTGGCTTTATCGGATCGCTTTTCTCTCCTCCGCAATTGAAATAGCTCAGCTGATAAATCGTGTTATCGTTGAAGCAACAATCTACAGGAGAAAAAAAAAAATTTTTTAATTAAAAGCAACTCTCGCAAGCTAGTTTCCCATTTCTTACCAGCGTTTAATAAGTTGTCCGTATCCTGTACGATGAAAGGCGATCGTCGTTTTTCGCAATGTGGCCAGTAGCTCAGCTTATACGTCGTGCAGTTCTCCATAGAGTTCACCGGAGGATGATACTCTCCCTTCTTTCGCCAAGGTTGATCCTCCTGCGACGATATCATGATAGACGAATCGAATATGAATTAAAAGTGAACGTGACACGTTTGCGTGCTTTTTAACATACTTTTGTCGGTGGCTCGGTCGGCCAATAGCTTAATCTATATGTCGTACAACCATCCATTGGTATTTCTGGTTTCGAATAAGCTCTTCTGGGTTTATAAGATGGTATGGGAAGATGACAAGTGGCAGGGAAGTAACTTAATCGATAGGTCGTGTCGTCTGGGTTATTACAACAAAATGAATATTTTTATTTAATACATTTTTTTGTTAATCGGATACATTTGTATAACTTACCGGATAGCGAGGCACAAGGAACGTACAGACTATCCCTCGCTCTGATAGCGTCCGGTGGCGTTATCGCTTTCCACGGAAAATCGTGTTTTTGCGTGGTCTCATCTTGCATAGGACCCCGACCTAGCCATTGCCTATCGCATGGTGTAATAGGTGGTTCCGTTTTGACGCACCAATTACCCAAGTAACTCAACTAACGTGTCAACGCGATAAGAAGATAATTTTAGGCGTAAGGTCTCATTGCTGTTTCCATCGGTACGAATATATTAAAAAATATTAACTTTGTGAGTAGTTTCGTCCGCGATAGTGCCATCACCGACTGTCAACCAATCTTTGGGTCGTATAGGTTCGACGATCGGACGGGGCCCGTCCCAGTAAGAGTATTTATAAGTTGTGCCATCCTCCATTGGTACGTCCGATTTCCAATAATACTATGAAATAAGAATTATCGTCTCCGAATAAAAAAGATAGGGTGTACAAAAATTCTTTTTGAATTTTTTAATTAAAACTCACCCGAATTGGCCGGTATGATTTGGGTTTTTCCGGTTGAATGTATTTCTAGAAGTAAATTTCGTATATCGGCCTTTTTTTTATAAATATTCATATTTTTTCTATTTCTTCCGCGCAGTGGTAACGTTATGCACACATGTACGTGCTATGCATGTGAATGGAGATGTACTTACAAGAGCGGTGGGTTGCGGCATGCAGCAGCAGCAACAATTGCAGCATTCATCGTGATCCAGCTAAGAATAGATTATCTTACTACGATGACGCCGACCGTAGGAGGACTAGGAATTTTTATCAGGGATTTACTCACCCGAATTTTATTCTTTGCTTCTATGATCGACGCTTGACGCGCTTGCTTAGGGCTAAGTTGCGTGATAAAAAATATAAATGAATGTTTTAATTGTTTATAAAGAAATTATATTGATTTCATACGTGTATATCTATGAGATAAATGTCAAATCTGTGATAAAACGTTTGCAATTATAATTTAAATGAGTTACTGAGTAGCTCACGGGTCGGGATGGCAAATCTCCATAATTTCGATAGAGATTTAAGACGCTGGTAGCGACGTGTTTCCTATTTTGCAAGGTTACACAAGCGGAATTTAGAAAATTGTGTCCGTAGAAGAACTTGGAGTATTCTTGAAACGAGTACTACAATGAAATAGGCGACGTTACGTTAACGCCGATTGTTTTTTCTCGATGTACATATTAAAAACGTAGAAAGCATTGGAAGCATTCGTATATATCGGCGATACGTCGCCCACTCTCCAATTACAGAAAACTTACATCGTAGGATGTTTGCGATTCGACGACCATACGTATATACGAATGATTCGTAAAGAAGAATACAAAATTTCTTAAATAATATATTTATTGTTCATTTAGGAATCACACGTGCGTTGCGAACTGTGACTTACAATGATTACACGTGCGACTTAATATCGGATTTTTCTAGAAAAAGAACAAAAATAACAAGATCGATAACGATAAATCGGGTTTAACTCCGTTAAATAAAAATTAATCCCATCGACTATCTATCTATCTCGTCTACGACGATGATAAGGTATAAATATTCCGGGGTGGTTCGTTGCACCGTCACGAAAGGAGCATGCCAGTCAAACACGCAGGATGCGCGTCAAGCCAGCGTGAGACCAAATCGTTGCGCGATTTCTGGCGAGTGCGTGGTAGCAACCGCGAGCAAAAGAGGAATATCAGCTGCATCGAGATCAAGTGCATTGGTTAACGTGTTAACACTGACGTCGCAAACGTCTGCCGTCATGAGCATCTCGGCGAGCGCCTCGCTTCGTAGCCACATTTCCCTTAGCTTCGATTCCAGGATGTCCACGCACTAAAAATTTAATTTCTTTATAACATAAACTTGTATAGCTTATCCCTGTTCGTCGTACTGATTAATCTTACGTGCAAAGGAGAATGATATTTGCGCCACACATAGGAAAACGCTTCCAACATATTGGCAACCAGCCGAGACATTCCAACCGGTAAAGGCGGACTCTCCGACGGAGTGTTGTTCGACAAGATCCCTACGTGCCACGTGTCCAAATCCGCCAAGATGCACACAGCTTCCGCGACTGGTTGATCGATCGTGGGAAAACGTACACCTGCTGCAACCTCTTCGCGCACGCAATACCACCAATCGTCCTCTACTTCGGGCTCGATAACTTGTTCCTCGCTTTGTCTATCCTTTCGACGTTTTCGTCTCTTTTTATCATTCTTCACCAAGCCCTGTACCACCAGACCCCAAGTATAATTCGTACCCCATGCGCCATTATTACTCGTCCTGTTATTTGGTACCCTGGTTTGTAGAAGCGTTTTTATAAATCCAGTTTCGTCGTTAGAGTTAACTTTTTCCGAGGAGACTAACTTCGACCTAAATGAAAGAGAAAAGTTTACAGAGATATTCTTGAAATTAAATTAGAAATACGGGGGATTTGGTCTCTTCTACCACTACCACGTTACAAGATGTATCATCGAGAAGTTCAGCCAAGATATATTTTAGTCAAAATGTCACGGGACGCTTAGAGGGATTACTCACCGTGGCATAGGTAATTCGATTACGCTGCTGGCTTCCATCAACGCCTCTAAACTATTAGACCGGGACATACCGACTGTTCTATCGGCTATACCACAAGTTCGCAACACTTCGGTAGCATTTGTTGGCGTTTCTAGTAGCTCCTTGTACGTTTGGGTGGAGGCGTAGCTCTGATTTTGACATCTCGGACAAATGCGAGTGGGCTTTGATTCCGTATCGGCAGATTCCATGCTCGACATACTCCCAGGAGGTGGTTGCATGCTTTTCGAAGACTCGGGAAAATTTCTCTGAATGATCTTTCTTAGTACGCCTTCTGGTAACTGTGCAGAAGTACTTGGTACCGTCGTGAACATGTACGAGCATTGACAATTGTAACCAAGTCGTGGCCGTGACAAATACTTGTTCGGTTTCTCTTCGCAACCGAGTGTAAAATATACCTGATGATGCTTGCTCTCATCGGCGAAAGCTGGGTCGTTGGGAACGCTAAAATCATTTTGAAGACGATGGGATTTGTCGACCTCTTCACCACTTTTCTCACTTTTACATTCCTGTTCAGGTTTAGGTAACACGAAACTCGCTTTGTCCCCATCTCCATTCTCTTCCATTTTTTTTGCAACGCTATACCTTCGAGATTGCGCGTTATCCTTCGACTCTTCGACATCTTCCGAGCCGATCTCGCTCACCACAATTTTGACTTGACTCGGTGTAAAATTTTTCTTCCCATTATCTTCCGTAATTGATTTCTCATCGTTTGTCCTGTCTGGAAGCATCGATATCGATGGAGAATTGGCAAGCGGCTCGTCCGGTTTCAACATGTACCGATCAAGGTCAACTTTCATAGTGGTACTACGCTTCAGCGATCGCACCAACGTTTCGGCCGACCTCGATCGTTCTCCGATACCTTCCGTTGCGTTCGCACGTTGTTCCGCACTGACACTTCCACTCGCACAATCGTCCACGCGCGTCGCCGCTTGTACTCGCGTTTGAGTTCGTTTGCTGCGAGTCGTGGAACGCGATTCGTGTCTGCCCACCCCGGAATGATTCCGGTCGTTGCTGAATACGTTTTTCGGCTTCGTATAATCGAACAAGTAAGGCCGCTTTACTCGCATTTGCTCCAAAAGATTGATCGCTTCCTGTACGTCTTCCTGTATAGCGCAACGATATTCTCGTTGCTTCTGCACTATTCCACTACGGATGAAGTAAGATAGAAAAGATAAGACAGAATTGATTAAGTCGGTCTTACGTGAATCACCGACTACGAGTGTGTGCGTTACTTTTACTGGATTCCCCGTAGCTCCGTACAAATCGCCTAACTGTGACCATAGGGGATTACACGGATACCATCGACCCAATTTTTCCATCTGAAAATGTTTAGAATATGTTTTACCACCCGTGCGAACATTTTAAACACCAACATGATTGGTTGACAAAAATAAAAGATACCTTACCATTCGTCGATTGTGCGCTGGAAGTATTGTATAAACCCAGCCAAGATGATACATTAATACGGCGGTCACGACGGTGCTCAAGAAACTGTACAATAAATCAATATAAGAACAACAAGAACCATCGAACTCTACCTTATACTTTTATTTCGTACTCACAAGTTGGTTGACTTTGTATCAACGTCATCGAGCAACTGGCACATCTGTTGCAAGCCGCGGTGCAGTATATTGGAATTCATCTCGAACGTTATCACAGAATTAAGTAGAACGTCGTGCCATAATAATGGGGGCCGTAAGGCATTGGCGTTCATCAGTAATCGTAATAACGAAAGTACGAAACGATAGGAGGCTCTGTACATTCGTTCGGCCGAATCCGTTCCTTTGCAGCTACTTTTACCCCTGAGACCGTTCGACTCGATACAGAAATATCGCAAACGATCCAGCATGCCTTCGAGAAGAGTCATATGCTCCAATAATCTCGTCTCTATCCTCCTACGAAATCATAAACCACGATTTATCACGATCGCTCGAATTCGTTATAAACTTGAATGAAACGACGATGAATCATCGAGCCACCTTTCGTGTCCCTGCGTCAAACGAACCAGCATCATCAATCCAAGTCTGCTTCTGTAATGCTTGTCACCAACCTCGCTGCCACTTTCACCGTTCTGTTGAATCCCAAATATGTCGTCCGAATCCGATCGACTGAGCGAAGTTGACACGGCTCTCAGCCATCTCCGACGTAAACTCGTCATGCTTCCTATGCCCGACGATCCGCTGCTCTCTAACGACTGCGAGCCTAAAATAATATAACGAAGCGTTAAACAATGGAAGTCCCACGAAGCGGCTCTCGGGTCGAGCCCCCGACAAACTTACTTCCCATTTGTGGTTGAATATCGAAATCCCATCCGCTGCCGTTGCTCGAACATGTTGAATTCTTTCGTGGATCCGGAGACAAGTCGTTCGACGATACGTTTCCAGAACTTGGGCGTGAAACTGCAAGAGGTTCGAGTAAGTGAATCATTAGTGAGATTAAAGTATCGTATGAGAAAGTATCTACTCGCTCGAAACCTCGTGCTCGTGTCGTAATCTTACTCGATTTACTTCTATTTACGATACTTACACGAAGTTCGTACGCTGCTGTTGCTAGTATTGGAATCCACGTGCGTAGAACGCGTCAGCGTTCCGTTCGAGAGCCTTTCACTGCGCGTAAACGAACGTTATGTCAATCGCGATCGTGAAGTATTAATTAAATAGGATACTCGCCGTTATAAACCATTTATCCTTACTTTTGCTTGTACGTATTGTGTTCCGTCACAGGGAAAACTTTCGTGCACATAATACACGGTGGTGATTTCATCGAATGGACCTTAATAAAGAGGAAATTGCAGAATTATAAAAAGACAATCGTTGCGAATTTTATCTTGGAACGGACTCTCACGACCGTATTCTCTTTATTTTACCTTAAACGAGGATCCCTTGTACGTCATCGCGATCGTACCAAACACCATATCGCTTAAGGAGCTCGTGGCATCTTCGGCTGTCTTTTCTTTCTACAAAATATTACCAAGAAATTATTTTTTCAAAAATATGTACTCGTACGTATTCAGTCTCATAAATCATCGCTAATCGTTATCGAAACGAGAGGCAAGTAGTTCGGGATTCGAGGACGTGAGAAAGAAAAACAAAAGAGACTCTTTGATAAAAAGACCGATTGTTCTGGTTCTTTGACGTTCTACCAGACGCGTTCTACAAGGATTCGAAGTTTACGCGAGCGTCGTCGCTCTATATACTCACGCACGCGTATATACAAGCATCTTTCACGATTCTATCAATGAAACAGGCATGCGTGGATCGAATTATAAACGAACAGTTTGCAACATTGATATACAAGTAACGCGGAGAAGAAGAAACGATCTCGTCGTATTCGTGGCAAAAGGCCAAGGAGACGAGAAACCTTAGATGCGTGCGATCTTTAAAACAGCGTACTCTTCAAAATGCATTAGCGTAAACTCTATGAGAAAATCCTCTTGCTGCTTCTTCTTCTTCTCTTTCTAACGAGAGAACCGGTCTATAAATATGAACTACGAGTAGACCACTTCGCGCCTATATTTTCAATTGTATTAATTAACGCGCGCGCACAGGGTGTCACGAGCCCGAGCGTATCGGCTTTTGAGGTATTCCAGCGAATACGTAATTTTACGTCTCTAAAAAAGAATATGCGTTCGCGGAATATCTTTGTATTAAAAGTCCTTCGTTGGTTATATTCGCTTGTTATTCGACGAGTACGCTCCATGGGTTAATTACGCATATTCGCGCGTTTCACGTAACCAAACGTGACGAGACTGAACAACGGTTTCCCGCTATTCAGATAAGCATATCGATTTTAGTGTCTTTCTCTTCTTTTTTTTTTTTACCGTGGTAGACGTAGAACTTTCATTTTTGCGACGACGGTTCTCCAATCTGAGGGAATCGAAGAGGACCCTTCTACCGCGCCACTCGCATTCCTGGAAAAGTAAGATCCGTACTTGCTCGGTACCGAGGCATAACGTGGTATCCCTGTAAAGCAAAAATGCACATAATGTTTTTATACTTTATTACAGCATGGAAGAAATTTTAACGTTCGTTCCACTTTTCCGAGATTCGTTCGGAGCGCGCGTTTGAAATTTTTTGAAAAGACCGCGTAAAAGAGAAGGGAAACAAAGGAAGAACGATTGCAACGACCAATCGGATATTGCGAAAGGGCGGTCGTTCGAAATATCGTTCGTCGTGTGACACTCGACGTCTTCGTTGTTACATAGGTCGCGTCGCGTCGAAAGTTAACAGCTGTTCGCGGGAAGGTTCATCGACATTCGCGATGGTAACGCGCGCTCCACCGTTTCGAGTTGGTCACCTACTCGATACCGGAGTAGTAGGTTAGATTCTTCTTCGTTCTCACGCGGTTACCTACGTTTGTCGGTACGAATTCGTTACGAGGCAGAGATTTATAGAACGTCACTATAGATCATCTACCACGAATAGATGGATGAATGAATGGATGAAACGTTACGAGATCTTTGAGGAATCGATACGCGCGCTTACTTATTATCGAGAAGACGATCGTAGCCGTCCGTTTATTTTTTAATCTCCCCCTAAACAACCACGATGTAAAATTTTGCTAGAAAAAAAATGAGGATAACAGGACGAAAGTAGAAAGAAAATAGTAAGAAAGTTATCGAAGCGATCGTGCAAAGTGGGCTTATGAAAATGAAGTTTCTCTTACCTATCCCCCTTCTTGGCAGTACCACTGCTAGATTCAGAAGCGGCCGAATCGATACCGTCGTTTCTATCGAAGTTCTTCCTCAAAGGATGCTGCAATTTATCGAGCAAAGACATGATAAGGAGCGTGGATCGAACGTCCGTCCTTACCGCATTGCCCGCTAACTTTATTTTTACGGCCTATCATGTCACAAGAAACTGCACCATGCATGTTCGCGAGTGTAAGTAAACTGTAAATAAAGTCACGTGCGTGAGAGTCATATGATCCTCCGACAGAGATAACGCTCTTCCGTCGTCGACCGCTTGACATCGAACGTCGTACGTCGATATGTGCGATACGAGCGCGTTTTCAACCTCGCATTGGCGCACGCATTCACGCACGCACGCACCAATGCACCGTTGCCGTCGTCGTTGAGACGTTAAAAATCGTACGTTCGAGAAGACAAGGACTCGAGTTTTAGTTGAATAAGGATGGGACGATCGCCGTGCGCACGGCGACTCACGCCGATGACACCACACGGCCGACGACCAAACGCGAGAATACACTCCGTGAGAATCTCGCGGAATCGCGAGACTTCGCTCGTATTCGCCTACGTTCGTCTATCTTCGTTCGCTTTCGACTCCGTCCGTAACGATGTTCGCACTTTCGGTGACACTTTCGTGCGCCACCAGCGGCGCCATCTCCTAGGCGAATCTCCACGGAAGACTTGCGATATTTTCTTCCTTTAGTTTTTCTTTTTTTTATCGTTAAAACATCGAAGAGGTCAAGGAACATGGATTTTATGATCGATGTTACCAGTAAAGTTACACGTCTTATCGTTCATGATCTTATTCAGAGTCTCGGTAGGATCACGAACATGATCCTATGCTACGATCGATGGATCTGCGATAGATACGAGAGGTCCTAAGTCTGGCGAACGCCACCGGTCAGCGCCCTCTGCAGGATTCTTATGAAATTAGGAGTAGCATTTTTATGATTTACAGGAATAATCGATTGAAGGGTATCTACGTTATCGACCGTCCGTATTACCTCTCGCAGTGTTCTACATTACCGACTGCCAGATAGATAAATCATCCTACGTTCATTGGTTGTCTCCTAGAACGCGCCATCGCGTGTTATTCAAATATATTTCGATATACTTTTATAAAATATATTAGTATTTTAAACTTCTCATAGCATATTCCATAGTTTGTAACGTTGAACGCCATAACGGTGTACATATTCGGTATTTTCTATAGCGTCGCTCGTAGCCGGTGATTCTAAAGCTTTGTGCACGTAATCCTTACTGATAATTGATAAATAAACTGGGAACTCGATATTGAATCTTAGAATCAGATTTCCCCTTTCTTTTGGATTTTCTGGTAGAGGTAAACCTTCTCCTTCGATAATTTTGCGATACTCCGGTCTATATGAATACAAAAATTGTATCAGTTACAACATAATCATAAATTAAAAAGAAAAAAAAACATAGATTCAATAGGTACGTGATAATTGAGGTTATAGGAACTCGAAATGTTCTATCGTCGATAGTTTTCACAGTGACGATTGTCCCGGTAAGAGCTTCTCGCAAGAAAACGTCGATCGTCATGCACAAATCGGAGCTGTCTCTTTGAAACGTTTCGTGTGGTCGATCCTCAACGACGAAAATAACGTCCGCTGCGAATCGACGTGAAATTTCTTATCGAAATGAAATAGCATTGAACCAGAAAGAAAAAAGATACTATTTACCTGGTATTTTGGCTGGGCCCTGATCACCCATTTCCGGGTACACAATTTTTGTTCCGGTTGGTATACCGGGTTTTATTGGAATCGTCAAAATCTCTTCCTTAGGCTCCGTTCGTGTTTTATCGCATCCAACGAAGACCCGTCTCTGTATCTTCATTTTTTTCGTGCCCCCGTAAAACACCTAGACAAGTGAGAAAACCGGAATTGATGCGTTTTCACGTTGAAAAATACGAATTCGTTTTGTTGTGAAAATTAATTTGAACGATATTCGATACACTTTGTTCGTGCTAATTTTCTATTCGGACATACTTTTTTTGGAAAAATTATGCTTGTCTCATACAGCGTAATCTGCTAGCCAACATTTAACATGGAGTACCTCTTGCAAAGTCAGTTGTAATCTATTTATCACCGGCTCCTCCTTTCTCTTCGCTCCACGTCCTTCTGGAAACTCTAACAGCGGTTGCGGTCTTGTCAGACTGTCCAATAAATCGGCATAGGGATTTTCGGTACCGAAAAATTCTCTAAAAAACCCCGTGCCAAAAATATTTATCACCGATAATTAACTAAACGTGTTAATCTACCTATTCTGAGCCTACCTATACGTTCTTATAGGTTCTCCGTGATAGATATAAGGCTCGATAAATCCCTCGGGGCCCGGGACACCTTGTTTCAAGCCTTCCTCACCGTACTGATCGTACACTGCTTTTTTCAAGGGCTCGGAAAGCACATCGTACGCTTCGGCTATCAAACTAAACGCTGCGGCATTAACATCCGACTGTTTCCGTTCTGGATGATGACTTAAAGCGAGTCGTCTGAATCTATCGACGTCAAAAATGACAAAAAGTTTAGAAATCAAGTAGGTAGGCATATATAAAATATCAAACCGAAATGTGCAAGACGCGATATGCTGAAACGGAGTCGTAATAACCAAATTTCACTGTATACTATATTCGAAAAATTAGATAAGAGCTAGCTACTTCATTACAATTAAAGTATCTTACGCTTTCTTTATGTCGACCTCGTTGCAATCTCTTTTCAACGACAATATTCCGTAATAGTCCAAACCAAATTTGCCACAAGGGCAAACGGACTCGCACGACATCGCGTAATTCGTTGGATCGTGCGTAAAAATCGATCGAACCTCGTCCCGTCGATCCTCTATACAAGATGCATCTCAAGCGAGAAAGGAACCGCCGGCCGCCGGACGGAAGATGGAACAAGAAGAACGTCGGCGCATCGTTACGCAAGGAAAATTCTTCAATTGTTTCAAACAACGAATACGCTTCTCTCGACAACCGAAGAATGCCTTCATTTCTGTGTTAGCCCTAGCGATTATTAGAAGTCTACCTTCGTTCATAACCGTATCGTGCATCGCTATTGTTAAGCGTTAGCAATAATAGATCGGTATACGCGCGTGGTTCAAGACTATTCGTGGGAAATTGCCGGAAAGTGTTATGGATAATCGTATATTCGAGTGCATCGCTCAAAGAGGTAAGATTTGTTTTAATGATATAAGACAATTATAGCAAGGATGACAATCACTAATTTTTATTTCACCGATAAAGTTTAAATAAACATTTCGATAGGGATGTGTTTTTGTAATTTTGAAGAACGTTCATGATTTCTAAATTTTTTTCTCACATTAATTTATTAAATATTTTTGGTAAATAATAAAATCTGAAGGAAGACTAACCAAAATAATATTGATATGTTAAACACCTCGTACAGAAGATCGGGCAAAGATACGAGAATCGAAAAACACGAGAGCTATTTTGGCGACAAAGAAACAAGCGATTTATTTGAACAATTATCCATCCTGTCATGGAAAAACGTGCGTGCGAAAGACTCGTATCATCGACGATACTAAAGAAGAACTTATCAACGACGAAAGTAAAGAGAATCTTGAGAGGAAGCAGTTTGCTAGCGTAAATCGCGAAAATGGCGAGATTTTTGAAGGTAAAAGCAATTTCTCCGATCGATCGAGTCATTCTTCATTCTCGAGGCAACAGGAAAGACTACCGACTTTACTGACTTTCGATGAAAAAAGTGGTGACTATGGCTCGCTCAAACGAAAAATTCCACGCCCGGCGAACGCGTTCATGCTGTTCGCGAACGAATGGAGAAAAAAATTGGCTAGCGAAAATCCACGAGAGTCCAACAAGGATATCAGCGTCAGGCTAGTACCCTTAACCTACAATCTGTTATTTCTAGAATTATTACCGATAACATTTGAGGCAATTATTAAGAAGAAGAAAAAATATCGAGCGTAGCAGTCATTTATTCTCTTACTTTCGTTTGAACTAATCCGCATTGTTGTGCCATAACATTTTTCTCTATCGATCTCTCTATTCGTGTAGCAAGTATACCGATCGGTAGTCCCGCCGTGTATATTTTATCGTATTTATTTAAAAAGATTTCTCTTTATCCAATCAGACTCGGCATTCTCTGGAAAAACATGGCGAAAGACGTAAAAGAGCGGTACTTCGCGTTGGCGCGAGAAGTCGATGCGGAACACAAGAGAAAATATCCCGGTAAGTTATAATCTCACCTTTTTTTAATTTAAAAAAAAAATATTACATGTAACGAAATATCGGGAGTAAAAAATCCGCAACAAGAAGAATAATCAACACCTATACCGCCTAAAATTATAAAATCATCATTACCTCGAATCACTCGAGCCTTCCATTCACCAATTAATCCCGATCGTCCGTTACCCATCCGTCATCCCCACCCCATTTTCTTCGATATAACAAGGTAATATTCAATCGAGGTTCGAGAAAGAAAGAAATCGATCCTTGCAATCAAACGGTTCGTTAGGACTGATCGGTATCATTCTAATTGCAGAAAAGGTACCTGCTTCTTTATTCGAGCATAGCTTGAATCTATCGATCGCTCTCGTCGTAACTAAATGAAAGAAAAAATATTCAAATAAAATAGTACTAAATTATGCTAAAAATAGAATTCTACACGTATTAACTAAAAATTGTATGTATTAAAAGATCGATCAGTCAGGATCATCCGAGATCATAACAGAAACCAATCGTTTGCTCTCACCGTAATTGACCGTCATAAAAATGACAAGAAATAGGATGAAATTAAAAAAGATTGCGCATCGATCGTGTCGAAGGCATGAAAGAAGAACGTCCTAGAGATATTAGATTCGCTTTCGTAGGAGTTAGATGGTTAGAGAGAAGGGTTTTCACGTGAAAGAGCGAGAGGGAAAGAGAGAAAGGTGAGAGATATCCTCGGTCGAGTGACGGGAAACGTGCGGGAGGAAACGGTAGAGAGACCGGAGGTATTGATTGCGACGCGGGTCTAGGAACCTGTCCGATACACGAGCGCGCTTCTACCTGCCTGCCTACACCCATGGATCAGGCCGATTATGCCCTCCTCCTACTCCTCTGCCTCCGTCGTGCCTCTCCTCCTTCCTTCGCCACCTCTTCGTCATCCTCCACCTCCTCCTCATCGTCGGCGACATCGTCGTCGTGGTTGTTGTCGTGGTCGTCGTCTTTCCGAGCATTCGCGCGCGACTAACGTCATACGTAGGCACGTGCATACACAATGTATATAGGGATATACACTAACGAGGGATGCAACGTATATACGTGCAGACATTTTTTCGTAAATATCAATATCTTATATATCTTGAGGTATTTTATGTTCGAGATTATTGTGCAGTAAGGTTCAGAGTATTTTATGTTAATATTTTTATACGTCAGATGTATTTTATGTAATTCACATCCGTCTATTTGATACAGATTTATAACTTTTATATATTTCAAAGTTTCTGTATAACATAGACACGTTTGAAACATATATGTACTTTTTCGTATATCTATGTAGATGAGTAGGGAACACGCATACATTTCCGAGTACAGGTGTCACGTACATACGTGTATAGATCGACAGACAGGAGGAGTTTTAAGCGTGGACGGGCGCACGCGCCGCTTCGAGTAGTCGCAACTTATCACTGAAAGTGCCGAACGAGCGTGCAAGCGCATAGATAGGAAGAGGGTGACGTTCGAATCGATCGATTTCTATCGCTCCTGGCACCATTCGATGATACCAACTACCACCACCTCCTTTTCGTCGACGAACGTTATTATGATCGTCCCTGATTTTCCTCTTTTCTTTTTCTAAAGATATCGATTGGAAATCGCATGCGAGATGTAAAGGCCAATTAGCGCTATTTAATGTTAACGAATGTTTAATAATTTTCTGGCAAGAACTGATAAGGAAATGAAGAAGTAGAGTAAAATGAGACAAGGGATGAAAGCGTTATGTTGTTCGATAACTTTTGTCGGATTCTATAGTCATATTTTATGAGAAAAGATATTACAATCCTTTGTACCGGGAATCGAAGAGTTATTTTCTTTTTTCAAAGCAAAAATTAAAATAATGCAATAAATTAAAATGAAAGAAGGAGAAACCCAAGAGAGCATCAAATGCTGCAATTTAGGTCCATGAACCTCCCGACGCGAAAGGACTCTCGTTATCCTCCCCCCAGATCCATCTTCGATCGAATTCCAAGAGGAGAAGACGAAAGATTCTCGGTCCTCTTCTTCCGCTCTCGCAAATCCTCGTGGTCTTTCTCTCTTTCTCTCGACTACGCAGCAGCACGACGGCGTCGGAAAGGGCGGGGAAAGTCGGCCTCGTCGATGACGAGCGTCGCGGCGCTGCCGCTCGTTGCTAAAATCAGTGCGAGGAAGGTGTACCGCGAGGCAGGATCGCTTTCTCTTATTCTCCCCCACGTCTTTTTTTCTTTTTTCTCCCCCTCCTCCTCTTCGTCATCATCATCATCGTGAGGATCACCTTTCGTTGAGAGGAGGAGTTGAGAAAGAAGGAAAGAAAGAGGGAGAACGCGGAAGCTCGCTTCCCGAGACGAAGAAACTCTCGAGGAGTCTCGTAGAAAGGGATTCGGAGGATGAGGGATAGGAAGGAATAGTAGGAGAGAGACTTTTGGAGGAGAGTAGACTAGGCTGGTTGGTGGTGGTCGTACTAGTAGGTAGTGGTCGTTGTAGTTGGAGGCGGGAAGAAAGGTGTCGGTGTGTTGACATCTCTAGCCCCGAAGGGTGTCTCGTGCGCGCTCGTCGTAGCCCCACGGCTGGCTTTGGGGTTGCTGCTACAAGAGGAAGAGGTGAAGGAGGAAGAGAAATAGGAGGAGGAGGTGAAGGAAGCCTAGTTTCGAGCATCGATCTCTAAGCGTCGGCGCAGCTACCGGTGGTGCTGCCGGCGGCGGCGCCGCCGCCGCCGCTGCTGGTGCTGCTGTTGGTTCTGGTGCCGGTGCTGCTGCTGCTGCTCTGCTGCTGATACGAGAATGGCGCGAGTGGTAGAGGAAGACGCGGGATCGTCGCATCCTCCGTTCGTCGGAGGACCGTCGTGGAAGCAACATCATCGACGACAACATTGGTGGCGGTGCCAACGGCAGCAGCAGCAGCACCAGCTGGAGCAACAACAACAACGGCATCGGAAGCAGCACGGAGGACCGCTGAAATTAATAATAATAAGAGTAGTGGAAAAGTACGGGCCGGCGCACGGTGCAGTTCGATAAGCGAAATTCTACTCCGAATCTTCGAATGGCAGCGAAACGCTGGCGCCTCGACGCTTAGTTTCGAGGGTGCCGCCTCGGTGTAAGTTAAAGGATGGCGAAAGATGCCCGAAAACCGTCATCAACGTCGACCAAGATGACGATGACGACGAGTACGACGAAAATAAAGACAAAGTCAAACTCAGATTTAATGACGATGGGAATCGCAAGGACGAGGACGAGAAGGTGGACGACGATGACGATGCTAACGAGGAAGCTACAGGACGGGACTACGCGTACTTCTCGTACTCTGGGTCTTCCCGATGGAATGCGAGCGGCCGATCGAACGGCACTGGAAGGCGCCTCGAGTTTTCCCGCCTAATCGCGGCAGCGAGCTTTGCGCGATCAACAACGCCGGCAGCCTCGAGATTAGCGGCAAAGATCGAAAGACTTTCGAACGATTAAATATTAAATAACGCTTTTCTTTGCAAAAAATCAAAGACGTCATCGGGCTTCCGATGATCGACGTTCTTCTTGTTCATACACCAAACGGACGTCCAAAATTGATGTCTCAAAACGCTCCGATGTAGCAACCAATATCGAGTGTCTCGTTTGGATCGTATTCTCCTATCGATACAAAGACATGGATTGCTGCAATTACGTTGAAGCGTACACGCCTGGCGCTCACTTCTATCAACAGCAACAGCAACATCATCATCACCATCAGCAACAGCAGCAACAACAACAGCAAGCCTATTTTTGCTACAACAACGCTAGCGTAGCTCCGTACGCGAATTACGGTACCGCGCCGATTTCGAACGTGCTCGAGGCAAACGCACGCTATAATGCTGTCCTTCCGGCTGCTTATCATCCGACAGGTAGATGTCGATCAGTCGCATTCTCTCTTCGCTCCCCCACCCCCTCACTCCCCTCTCTCACTCTCTCTCTCTCTCTCGCTTTCATCCCATCCAACCTTTCCTTCGCATCGCTCCTCCCGTTAACAAACGTCGATAATCACAGGGTGGTTCGGTCTCGGGTAAACCAGTTCGACGTCGAATTATTATCGCGATACGCCGGTTGATAAACGCGATCGATCGCGAAAGGATAGGTCGTTACGCTTAATTGGATTGACCTCGATCGTAATGTCCAACGAGAATACTATGATCTAGTTGTTGTATCGAAAGGATGTGTCGAATGTAACATCGTGTAGATGGATAGCGATAGACAGGTAGAACGGATAGAATGGATGGATCGAATGTAACGTCAACTTGATAGATACCTACGAGATCTAGAAATAGATTAATAGATGGACAAAGATGAGAACGATATCCTTTGATAGAATCTTCTCTGTTTACAGACTACGTATACAATCCTAAAGAAGCGCGACTGCGGAAAGCTATGCGCGAGCAAAGTCGAGAGTCCTCGAGACGTTCGATCCTGCAAAACGCGATCGCGAGCGCGCGAAACGGCGTCATCGGTGATTCCTCGACTACAACAGCGACGACAACGTCGTCGTCGTCGTCAGCCGGTGGTTATTTGGATCAGCAACGGCATCATCTCGACTGCGGTAGCTCGAACGTCCCCAATTTCCAGGGTGATCAATTCATCGAGTCGCAACAACATAACCAACATCATCAGCATCATCAACGGCCGATACAGGAGCCTTGGTTTCAAGCTTCGAAAAGTGGATACGCAACTAGAGGCATGGATTGGTACGCTACCAGCAGCATGGACTCCGATGTCGAGCAGAGATCGAGACTCGCTATGCAACAACGCCATCAGCAACAACAGCGTGCGATCGAGAAACCGTCGAAGGAAGTCACGAGAAGTCAAGCAGCCGCCGCGGCTGCGACCGTTGCTGCTGCGGCGGCCGTCGAGTGTGCCAGCGCGTTCTCCACCGGCGGATACTCAACGGCTTTCAAGGACAACCCTAATCTCGAAAGAGAGCTCAACAGACGACAGGAGGTATCTGGGAATTACGCTCTGGCCGAATTCCCCGACGGACAGAAGTGGCATCCTTATCAGGTTATTAACTTTCTTGAATTTTATTGACTTGCTTCGCTTCTAACGTAAGCTGTGGATCTAATCTTTCCTTGTATCTTTTTAGAATAACGGGAACCCGCACGCGAGAACGTCCCACTTGCCCTCGCAGATCGGCAACGTCCATCGTGCCAATGGTCAAGAGACTGGTTTCCATGGACCGTGGAGTCAATTCTGTCACGGCATGCCACCGCGTAAGTTTCCTTCTGTTAATTAATTTTATCGACGCTAAGAATAAAATTAAGGTGTAATATCGTTGTGTTCAGATGTTCCTGGAATGGTCCGAAACGTCGCGATCCGTGGGGTTCGACAAGCTATCTTCCTGCGAGATCGTATGTCCAACAGACACTGTAGCTTTCCGGAGGATCCATCTCGAGTGTCTTACACGTCACGGAAACATGATGTTGAGGACGCGCGTTCGTCCTATCACCCACAGGAACACCAAGTATTTATCCGATTAATTATGCGTGAAATTTGCAGGACAAAATCTAACAATAATTATTTAACAGATGTCCCTAGAACCGATCGTTGGATCAACTCCGGTTATGCCAAGACGACGCGAGAAACACGAGGAACCAAAATGGGAGGCAAATCCCGTGCCAAATTCGATGTCTTTAGACGGACTCGTATCTTCAACGACGGTAAGATAGAATCCGGCTACCTTTTGTCGAAACCTTTCCCACGAAAGATTAGGTTCTAAAAGAATTCTTCTGGCGTATCAGGAAGGGACGTCTAAAGGAGATTTTCTAAGAGAACGCAACAAGGAATACGAGCATCGTTCCACGGAAAATTTCGAATCAACGAAGAGACCGATTTCGAAGCAACCCTTGCCAGGATTTCACCAAGCGTTCGGCTCGACCGAGATCGGAAGGTTCTCGAGATCGGAGTACTTCGTCAACATGGTGGGCGATAAGAATACCACCACGATAGAAGAAGATAATAAAAATGACGACGTAAGTCGGGTAGTGGCCGCGTTGGAGGTGAAAGGTACGGTGGTAGCAACGACGATGATGACGACAACGACGACGAGCTCGCCGAGAACGTTCGAAGGCGACATGCTCGAGGGTGACATCGTCGAGACCGACCCGACGGCAGCGTTTGACGTTGTCGTTGGTTCGAGCAACAACAGCAACACCTTCCCATTGTCGTCGTCGTCATCGTCGTCATTATCGTTGTCCTCGATCAGCGGTTATTGCGGACAGCCCACCGTGACACCTTGGCACAGCCCGCACGTCGGTCCTATAGGTAGTGAAATTTAAGTGTATATTATCCAATCAAAACGAGGCGCGAGCATCGGTTCGCGCGTCGCTATCATTCGTTACGTTTTAAAATTAGTGGTCTTCCCGTCGCTAATCGGTCGATCGTCAAAGAAAATTAGGCAGGCTCGTTCTAGTGACGAGATACGTTGTGCCAACGTGCTTTTTCGATAACGACGATACGAGAACATACGTCGCACGAAGTTTCTGTCTCGCCATTTAGAGATCACGCCGGGTGTTCGGCGATCGGTGATCGATTTAGAGAGACTACAGGGGGAGATTTATAGATATGTTTATGATTCTTTCGTTAGGAAAGAGTTAGAGTCGTTCTTTGGTGATCGATCGACGAAAGACATTATCGTCTTACGAGTTCTGCCGGTCTCACTCTCTTTCTCTCTCTCTTTCTCGCTCTCTCTCTTTCTCTCTTTTTCTCACCGGAAAGAAATGGCGTAGGAAACCTCGCGCGACATCGTGCCTTCCGTAAAACGCGAGGTAAATAGCGTAGAAAGTCGTACGCCTCTGGGTACGCCGAACTATAATCAAAATATATACGCGTAGGTACTTATACGAGATCGATAGATCATCGATCATACACGAAGGAAGAAGAGGAAAGAGAGATCGATAGAAAATACGGCGAACGTATGTTATCCAGTAGGATTATTATTATCCTTATTATTATTGATAAGCGAGCACGTACCAACGCGCGAAAAAACGATTAAAATAAATAAATTTCGATCGTGCTGACGTTGCGAACATGAGGAGGAGAAAAGCCGACGGATAAGCGTCTTTCTACTTTATGGAAAATAAATATTTCGCGAAAGGATTGCACGATTAACAGCGTACAGTATTCGCTTACGGAACTATTACAACGGTCATATTCAATTGTTGCATAATATGATTTGTAATACAAAACATCTATTTATTTAATCGCCAACATATATGAGCATTATTATTATCTACAATCTGTTTTTATTTAATCAAGAGTATTTATAATTCAATTTCACAGAAATTTTAAAACAATTTAGTAAGACGCAACATCGCCAACAAAAATAATGATTCCCAGTTCTCTTTCCATCTATATCATCGTTTCTTCCTTACCGATACATTATTTCCGAACTGTCATTAGATCTTCAAACGATCATGAATCATCGACGTTCCGTAAACGAACTGTGAAGACGTATCGATCCAAATGAAACTTGCATCGATCGTTATAATATATTAAATTTGGGATAAAATTCGTGTCGGGCACACCCTGTACCTACGATGGGACCAAATTAACGAATAAAAAGCGTTTATTTTGCGTTCACCGTCGCGCTTGCGTCCTACGTATTGTCGCACGAAGCGTTCTCTCATTCTGTTCGCACGATTCGCTCGAAGATGATTCTATCGAAAAGTTTTCATGATGAGTCCTCGCGAGCTCTTCTCTAATCGCTATCGAGTCACCGAAAGAAGAATTATTATCCATATTAATTAACGAATTATCCATAATTCCTCATACGTAGCTACACGATCGATCCGATAGAAAAAGAAACGTATTTATCGAAATAGGTGAATTTGAAATTTCAACGTATACGTACGTTTAACTTATTATTATTATTATTATTATTAATTATCATCAGCATCGTTATTGTTTTTACAAAATATGCCGAATAGAGATAGAACGAACGATATTGCTGCTATGTTCGGAATCACGCGTAGTACAATACAAGAACGGTTCTTCCTTCGATCTAACCAAAGTCTCGCAAAGAACAACGTACGATATACGAACGAGTTTGAAAAAAAATACTGGTGCAAATCGCAATGCATATTTGGTAACAGCGAAAGAAGAACGAAAAGGCATTTACCATTTTGGTAACACGGGATCACGGAAAGCGACATATCAAACGAATAATTTTCCTAATATCGTTCGATTTATCGTACGATCCTTTTGTTTGCGACATAAAAAGTTGTATATCACGAAACAACGAACGACGTTAACGGGACAACGTTGGGTACAAAATTGCATTTTCGATATTTTATTCCACGCCGTTCGAAACCAACGAACGGTGCGGTTTTGATATAATCGTCTACGATGTATTTTCATTACTATAATGTTGTTTAGTACAAAGTTCAGAATCTGAAAACGACAAATGCACACACATACACACACACATGCACGCACACCTATACACAGAAGAGCGTACACGAAGAGGGCGAACAAGATTTAAATAGAAAATTGGTAATGCGTATATAAGTTTCGAGAACAGTGATAAATACGTAGGATTAATTTGTCGTAGTACGAATACGTACGAATACTCGCGAGAAGTCCTAAGTTCGAATGGTCACCGACACAATATGTACACCGCAATGAAGTATAACACCAAATATGGAAATGAAAGAGAAACGATTTGCAAAAGATTAAATATAAAAACGATGGCGATCAAGTGTACATACAGTGAACGAACGCGCGCGCGTGTCCGTGCGACAGTAAAGAGAACGAAAAATATTATACGATTGCGTTTTATTTTTTCCCCAGATCCCGGAAACTTACTTGTCCCGTAATCCTCCCAGAGTCTTCCCTTTCTCTCCGACATGTCGGACTGTCTTAAAAACACCTGCAGATGACCAAGGTATGAAAAGACACGATGAATTATTTTCACGAAGCGTTCACGACGATTATTATTGGTTCGCGAAGCAAGCAGGTCAGACGATTATGAAGTATTCGAATAGCGACACGGTAAGTACGAAATCCCTATCGATATTATATCGAATTAAATTAATTCTGTGCAGGTAACTGCATTTAAACTTTACGTTCATAAAAATTATGTAACAGATATTTACATGGCCGCACGATCGTGTTCATCGCGTGGACGAGGAACAGAATTTTTGTGAAAACACCACGTTTACGCATGTACCCAATATCGAAGCGCTGCTTCGTCGTTGCGGTGGGAAATGTTGCATCTTTGTCAACGAGGAGGATCACGGGGATGATCACAAATATATTCTAATTGGTACGGATAATAGTACGAATTGTAGTAGTTCTGCCGAAGACGAAGACGGCGACGATGATATTAAAAATGCAAAAAAAAAGTGTGCTTAAATTTATCGACGTTATTGTTACGAAAATGATCAAGAAGAATTTTTACTGAAGGAGGCCTCGACGAATTAAATAAATTCTGCGACAATTTGTATTTAGTTATAGTCATTACACTAGTAATTAGCTATTTTTTAAATATGAAACAACATTTCTTTTCAAACGGCAGCCACGAATTTGCATTAATTTTCTCGCACAAATAGCGCTATGATTTTGCATTATAATTAAATAAAGATTTATTTTGTTGAAGTTATTGCTTTTAAACCTGTACTATCGCTCGAGAGAGTATCCAAATTGACAAATCCTTTTAATTTTGGTAAACTCGACGGAATACGATTTGTAAACAACGAAAGGAAAGGTCCGACGGACGCTATCAGGAAGATCAACCGTCCCTAGCGTTGTATCAATAAAGATATTTTCACGGAAGAGCCGATGGAAGAAAGGCGGAAGCGGCGAAGAAGCCACAAACGCGATAAACGTTTTCTTCTTCGACGGTTCTTCTAACCCGTGGAAAGATGCGAGCTACCTAACTGCAGGTAGCTGTATTATGGGATACCACGTTGTAAACCGAACGCATCGCGTGGAACACGTTGGAAACTCTAAAAACTTTTATTACCTTTGGCCACTGGGAGAGCCGACCGGGTGATCGCGCGATCTTTTGAAGGGAATTAAAAGGTAAACATTTCTACATCGTGCATTCGATCTGGCAAATGTATACTATACCTACGCGTACTACCGTTGACGTTCGAGTTTTACGAAGTTGCTTCTCGAAGAGCCGAAACATTTTTTTGTCAAAAAATTAAAATTCAACCATCGAAAGTTAAGATCCGATAAACTCTTCGTATTCGTCGAGAAAACTTTGTAACTTCGCCGACGAGTTGCCGACGCAAATACATTCTAGTAGACTCGAGTATACGTAACCGCGATGGTCGCGATCGTACGCGGATCCAACAAACAAGAAACGGTCCTGCTCAAATGTTCCTACCCGTAAGGCATCGTAAGTGTTGATTTTTGTCATTTGACGTGAAAAAGTACGGCTCCGAAAGTTCCACCTTTGGTTTAGCTCACCTTGTAGCCTTTAGTCCATCGAAAAGAAGACGGCGAGCGTGTGATCGTATGTATGTATAGAGATACTTTCAAAATGAAAGACTAATATATCATTTCACGTGCAACACCACGGGACCGCGACACGCGTTGGAAATATTCTAGCTCGTCGAAATGATCGAATGTTGTAAAAAATTGAAATATATAACGTTAACATCTCTCTACGTACCGAGTCCATGATTACATAAAGCCAAAGGGATGATCCAAAAGCCGTAAAGAAATCGAGCAATCGGTTGAAATCTCATCGGCGAACAACATTCTCGTAACTGACGATGGCCGGAAGCGAGGTCACACGAAGGGTCACACGAGGGGTCAGACGTCGTCTGACAGAGTACACGCGGAATCTTTCAGGAGGAGCTCACGATCGGCGAGCATCGAGGGGCGGACTGCCAAAGGCCCCGTCTACTCCATCCTACGTGAATCGGCCAACCATGATGGAATCGTAAAATGGAGGAGTACTTTGGTTGGCTGGGGAGAACGATTAGAGGCGTCGACGAAGTATCGTCCTTGAACGG
The DNA here is from genome assembly GCA_916049575.1 of Ancistrocerus nigricornis. Taxonomy (NCBI): domain Eukaryota; kingdom Metazoa; phylum Arthropoda; class Insecta; order Hymenoptera; family Vespidae; genus Ancistrocerus; species Ancistrocerus nigricornis. Next base: position 876,034 of record OU696665.1, read on the forward strand.
CCTAGAACGATGGGGACCAGTGAGATCGTTTGGTTAGGTGTAAAATCGTAACCATTCAACGTCGCTTAGGAGAAGAACCAATGCGAGAAGAACGCGGGCGAGGGTACGCCATGTTCGCGGCAGGAGAAGACTAAAAGAGTGAGGCCAGTGTCTCTAATTCTTGGCATTGTTAATTAGCACCCACCGGTGGAGGAAGAAACGTGACCGTGTTGGTGGCAGGATGGTGGCAGGCTGGTGAAGCTTTTAGGAGGATGGAGATAGAGAGAAGGAAAGGTCGTCCAGGAGAAACGGAGAGGTGTCGCCCGTCAGTCTTCGGCTCGTCTTCGCCGGATAGTGTGAAATATCGCGCCCAAGTGTTACGAGCGCGGGCCACGAGGGCTCGTCATCTCGCCAGTTGAAATCGGTGTTGCTAGGTGCGACCGATATCCGCGTCAACGTTCTCCACTCCCTCTCTCTCTCTTTCTTTCTCTTTCTCCCTCTTTCTCATTCTTTTCTTTTTTCCCTCTTTCCCTCGACCCATCCATCCGTACCATCATTATACCAGCTTCTTCATTTCCCATCTCTTTTCACGCACCTTTTTCCTTATCGTTCGAGTTCGTCACCTTCGTTAAATCAAACTCGCGACTCGCGACTTGGTTGGAGAGGGAGAAGAGGAACCTCGATCCCGAGGTGTCTCTTGGGAAAACTTAGGGAGACGTAAGGGGAGGCAAAGACGCGAGAACAAGAAGCGAAAAGAAGAAGAGGATATGCAGCCTGGCAATACCAGCCTCGGCGTGTCTTCTGCGCGTTCCTCCTGCCGCGAAAAGGAACGGCAGAGAATCCAGGAACGGCAGGACGCCAAGAACGAAAGGGAACTCGAACAGGAGGATGATGGTGGACAGGTTCCTCCAACTACGGCCAAGGAAAGTGGCAAGAAATCGAATGATGATCGAGATGTGTTACCGAGACAGACCATCTGTGTTACGGCTATTTCCGCGAATCAGAGCTTACCACTATCTTTGTCACTCGAGGATAGAGAACTATGGACTAGGTTTCAGTGTATCACTAATGAGATGATCGTCACGAAGAACGGAAGGTAATTTCGATTTTACTTCTATATAAAATTGTCGATATCTTCTCTTTGGTTCATTTTTTAAGGCACGTGCGACGAACGATGATTCCTCGGGAAAGAATATCTCTAATAAAAAAAAATAATTTCTCATGAGAATGGGGAACGATAGTATTCCGTTGGTAATAAAATTTTACGATACGCACCATTCACCGTAATACGTTAGGCAGGTTGGTCCCGGTGGCCTCTGACGAGTTCTAAAGACCTGCCGCCGGGCTGTCTTCTTAGAAGGTGTATTTGTGCATTTTTACTTTACCAACAACGATTTTCCGTGTACACTATTACGACAATATTTAAACATTTCTTTAGAATATTAAAACAAAAGATAAAGATGTATAGAGAGAAGATGAGAAGTAGAACGCAAAGTTGCAAATTGAGCTAATTAGTCTAATAAAAAAGTGCGTAGCCAGTTGCTTCTCGCTTCGACCGCGTGCATTGTTCTCCGTGCTAAGAAAAGGAATTCTTTTATTTACTCGACGTGAATATGAAACCTATGTTTAAAATTAAATAACAACCATTACTTTACAGACGAATGTTTCCGGTGGTTAAAGTAGTAGCGCAGGGTTTAGAACCGGCGGCCATGTATACCCTTCTACTCGAATTCGTGCAAATAGATCCCCATAGGTAAGCATATTCATCGAGTACAATCCGTTGAACATATAAAAGTTATTATTCCAAAAAATTATTGACGCAGATGGAAATACGTGAACGGCGAATGGGTTCCTGGTGGAAAAGCCGAAATCGCTCCACCAAATCCAATTTATGTACATCCAGAGAGTCCGAACTTTGGTGCTCACTGGATGAAGGAAGCCATTTCTTTCGCAAAGGTGAAACTGACCAACAAGGCTAACGGGAACGGGCAGATCATGTTAAATTCCCTGCACAAATACGAGCCGCGCGTGCATCTGGTTCGTGTAGGAGCTGAAGAACAGAGAACCGTAAGTCATCTTCCAAAATTCTGTACACGGTCTCTTACGCCCTTGAAGTAAATAAATGGAGAAGTTTACATTACGACACGTTATAGTAAGTCAAAATTATGAGTTGAGTCAATAATACCCATCGCTTATACGTAGGTAGTGGAGACCGGGGCTAGTTGTCCCAATTTTAGGTTTTTTGTTTCTACAGATTTCTGTAGCTTATATTTTCGAATTTTTTGGTGACCATCATAAAGTTCAACTTCTTAGCAATACATGGAAATTTTTCCTGACGTATGCATCATGATTTTTGCCAAAATGTTCACCACCGCCGATTTCAATGTTTAATGGCCCATTTTAAAGAAGAAAGCATGCAGAATACTGTCCCGTTGTCCGTTTTTCGATATCGTTGCGGAGTGATAAGAAATTAATTTTTTAAGTGTCGGAGTATGGGTCATTTTCAAGCTTAAAACTGCTGTATCTTTCCAACCAGCCATCCTATCGAAACGAGACTTGTATATTCGTAAAGAAGAGATTTTTCCCTTTCGAACGAGTATTTGATCGGGCAAATTCGAGATGTATCGATTTTTGACAAAAATCCTGACCTATGCATCATGATTTTTGCGAAAATGGTCACCACCGCCGATTTCAATGTTTAATGGCTCATTTTAAAGATAAAAGCATGTAGAATAATGTTCCGTTGTCCGTTTTTCGATATCGCTAAGCAATGATGAAAAATTAATCTTTTAAGTGTCGGAGTATGGGTCTTTCTCGAGCTTAAAACTGCTGTATCTTTCCAACCAGCCATCCTATCGAAACGCGACTTGCATATTCGTAAAGAAGAGACTTTCCTCTTTCGAACGCGTATTTGATCGGGCAAATTCGAGATGCATCGATTTTTGACAAAAATTCTGATGTATGTGCATCAAGATTTAGAAAGAAGAAAGCATGCGAAATACTGTCCCGTTGTCCGTTTTTCGATATCGTTAAGCAATGATGAGAAATTAATTTTTTAAGTGTCGGAGTATGGGTCTTTTTTATTTTAAGCTTTAAACTGCTGTATCTTTTCAACCAGCCATCCTATCGAAACGAGACTTGCATATTCGTAAAGAAGAGACTTTACTCTTTCGAACGAGTATTTGATCGGGCAAATTCGAGATGCATCGATTTTTGACAAAAATCCTGACCTATGCATCTTCGAATAAAAAAAGTTCATTTATCTAGGAATCTAATTTAACAAATCATAACCATTGCAGGTTCTTACATATCGTTTCCCAGAGACCCAATTTATCGCTGTGACAGCCTATCAAAATGAAGAAGTAACGAGTTTGAAGATCAAATACAATCCCTTTGCTAAAGCTTTCCTCGATGCTAAGGAGAGACCAGCGGATTCTCAATCTTATCCTCAATGTGAGTTTCATGCGGTAGACAGTTTTTTGGTGTACCAGTTGTGACTAGCATCGTGCTTTCTGAAAATTCTAGACTCAAGCGCTTGGTTCATACCACAGCCCCCAATGGGATGCGAATATAGTACAACGTCCGGAATCATGACACCTCAGAATCAAACGCAAAACGTTGTTAACAATCATCTCGGCCATTCTTATACCGTGTCTACCGGTGGTCGGCGGAATACTTGCAGGGTTACGCCTTATAGTTTGAGGCACAAATACGCTCAAGATGGTTGGTCAAAATGTTTCATTATTTTCTTATTAATTATACAAAAGAAAGATATAGTCGTTAACGAGCTTTGTGATCTTTAGAGGAGCACCTCGACCCCTATGGAAGCGTCCCACTCCTACATTCAACAACCTACGTTACACCGTCCAGCTGGGCACCCCGAAGTCCAGAATCATTACAAAATTTGAACTCCGGCTGTTTACCGCCTCCACTGCCGCCTCAAGAATGGGCCGCTTCACCTTCGCCATCACCGACCTCATCCTCGCATACAACACTCGCTAGAACGGTAGTTGGAACAATGACACCGACCACAGTGACTGGGTGCACCCTCTACGTGCCAGCGAGTTTACCTTGCAATTCAATGTCACAGGATCACGGCCATACACCTGATTCGTCTGCTTGGATACACTCTATGACTCTTTCTGATCAACAACAACAACAGCAGCAACAGCAGCAGCAACAACAGCAGCAGCAGCAATCATATCTAAACTTGAATTTACATTTACATCATCAGATGTCACCTTACACGACTGTATCACACAGTGGACTACACCATGTTTTACATGCGAGCGATAACGAGACTATTCCTTCGGCTAATCCAGCTGAATATGTTCATGAGTATCATCATGCACCCGTGTCTCCAGTACAATCAACCACACCTGATCAACATCTACACAAGCAGCAACATCACATGCAAATGTTACATCTTCAACCTATCCCACAAACTGGAACTGCCTCTCCAAACGCCGGAGAGTACGATGATCCATCGAAAGACCATCACCACGTAACCGGTGTCTGTTCTAATCAAACTGTCGAGACGTTGAACAATGTACAATCCGAAGATGAACGTCGATGCTTGGCAGTAGTGATAGATCGTCATAATCATCAACGACAGAACAGTCAATTGGGTAATAGCGATCAGCAGACCAATACCTGGACACCCTTGACCCCACCACCTGCTCCTCAAACCACAGCGATTTGATTTACGGTCATAGCTTGTACTATCGAATTTACGTTAGATGAATCTTCTTCGTGGAAGGAACTCATCGGATTTTCAAGTGGCCTTAGATAAGGATGTTTCTCATTGAACTTTCCTATTTAATGATTCATGTGTATTTAACGTAATACACAATCACTAATAGCTTATCTACCTGCAGACAGGTATAACACGTAGCCTTGATACAATATCGCCTTCGAAATTTTATAAAATATATTTCTTTATATTGTTACAAATGTACAGAAAAATCTGTAGGTACATGTATACGCAAAGGTATGATCGTGCAGTCTGATTTCTGCAAATCTCACACTTTGGATGTGAGATTACTCAACAAGTGCAAAAAATTCTAAAGAAATAATAGCAAAAGTATCTCGTACCAACAAGCAATGAAAGATTTACAAAACCTACTTCTATGATAACAAAATAATTTACGCGATTCTTGATACGTTATATTTTAGTAAATAAATTAGTGCTATTAGCTATATGATTAATGACAAACTTAACAATTTTTTTTTATCCAAACCAATGACTACCCATACAGTCTCTTGTCCACTGAGTTTGACAAACCCAACACCACTGGAAGCCACATCCAGCTCGTGTACAAACCATGTGCATACAGCCACCTGAAAAAAATATATTTTTGTGTATTTTTTCGGATCAGAAGCGTCGACTAATTATATATAAATTTTTCAGGAGCTCTAAATACCATCTCTTTCGGTAGGTGTTCTACATTTTGGACATGGTTTAGTTGATATTTGTATAGTTTTTTTGCTAGCCTCATCCCACGTAGCCTAAAATAAAAGATACGCGTAAAATTCATGGCCTAACGAGCAATACAATTTTGTATAAAGTAATAATTAATTCAAATACATCTTTAGCTTTCAGAGGATCAACGGTATATCCGGTAGACGTAAATTTGCTATTGGATATCTCTGAGGATTGTAATTCACATTCTCCCACATGAAATCCTTGTAAACATCTTCGGCAGAATACATACTGTGAATCACAAGTAATATAGAAATTGTAGAAGCATTAAATTTGATTTAAACTTTATGTATTAACTTACACCACAACCTGCGTAGCAATGAATTTTACGACAATCTTCTTCACTCGCACCATCATTTACAGATGGTGGTATTATACCCATACCGCAATCTGGTCTTGGACAAAGAAGACCACCCTCGCGTAATACGTACTCTTCTGTACTGAATCGCTGATATTGCTCATACTAAATATTAAATTTTATTATAGTAACTTTGTGCTTAAATTATCTATTCTCTCAATTTAAAACATTATTGATACCTGCTGTGTACTGAGAAGATGAAAATGATGAACTTCGGTAATAAAAGAGTTCGGACATCCTGCAGGACAAGGAAGAGTGTAATATCCTTTTGCCGTATCAAATTGAAACTGCCGCTCGCGTAAGCGTATAGAACAGTATTCTTTAAAGCAATCTAGGCAAGTGACATGGGCAGCTTCGCAAGGAAAGACCAACACCGTGTCTCTATATGTATATGTATATATATATCGGTGATTAATAAGTAATTATTATATAATTTTCCAGTTTTATAGCCGATCTTCAATGTACCTTATATCTGTACAAGCAAGGCAGGGTACATTCATAGAGTTTGGCTTGATAAGATAAAGAGGCACCGCCTCGTCGTCTTCACCTAAACTAATATGATTTGCACATTTGAAAAAAAAATGGGCATATAAAACTTGTGACTCTGTTTCATCATTAAAAGCTAATGATGGTTCGCAAAACTCATTCTCACAATGTACTGTTATTCTCTTAGGTTGTAGAACGTCCGGCCAACATTGTGGATCTCTATCTACTGTGACAGCGCCACTGCCACATGTCGCGCATCTGACTCTTAACTTCCCTGTAGTTACAGCGTTGCATGGCTTTGAACAAAACACATAAAAGTGTGCCCGAGTTTCTCGCTGCTCTATTATCAATTATAACAAAGACTATATTAATGCCTGATCAATAATATCCTGCATATCACTTTTAATTTAATAAAATGAGAAAACTATGTAATATAGTAACCATCTATGGATGAATTTGTTTGACTTGTTTCTTCTAAAGGTAAGTCTGTCAAAGTTTCATTCATCGGTTTGCTTCCACTGCTGCCAAATGTTGTATCAAAGTCAGATCCTTCGGTAGTCACCTCTTCGATCATATTTACAGAATTTATAGACTTATTAAGTTTGCGGCTACGATTTTGGACTGCATGTAGAACACTTTGTTGACCTAAATCACATTCCTGTAAGTAAAAATGCATTCATTTCATAAATAAGTTATATATATTTCTTCCAATCATGATCAAGATCGTTGTATACCTCTATAATTGTCGAATTATGTAGTTCTTTACCAGCGAAGATAATTTTAATATCTTCTGGTGCCATTCCCATCTTAGGTGCTAATATCTCTTTTACATTTTTGATATCCCATTTAGGATCTAAATCCACGGATAGAGTATTCCCAGTATTTGTTTTAATATATATACTTAAAGAATTGCTAATCTTCTTTTTACCAAACCAAATTAATTCTAACATTCTGATAAATGCGTGTCTTACTAAATCAAATAAGAAACTCATAACGACAACAATTGGTACTGTTTAGAGCACATGAGAAGGAATATGCACTGCACAATTTAAAAATCATTTCACGATTGAAAAATACAATAAACATAACCAACAATAACAAAACTTAGAACTCCGAAACTACAAATCCACCATGACAGATTTAAGTTCCTGACGACTAACGCTATCTGCAAATATCTCACATCTTCAAAGATACTTTGATATCGATAACAGTGATATCTACTACCATAGAACGAATAAACAAAATTTTGACTGGAATATCAAATTAAATTTTAACCAATTTCGATTGCTGGCAAACAAAAAATGTTTAACTTACCCGTAATTAAGTCCTTCGAATAAATAAGATAGAACTTATAAAAACGATTTCTCGGCTTCGCGACCTCCGTATCAATGGCAATAAAAAAAACACCACAAGAGGATGTCGATAGATATGTAGGTAATGCATTAAAATATTTTTTAATATGTTTTTGCACATTTCATCATATCTATAATCGGGACCTTAATTAATACATAACTTTCGCCTATATAACATATGCGAATTAAGTACAATGTAACACTTGCGCATATCACAACACATCTTTATAAAATAAATCATTTTGTCTTTATAATAAAATCAGTAAAAAAACAGGCATAAGAGATATTCTATTTACATTGTATATACTCAGAAATGCATCTCATAACAATTTTCGATGTTATATACATATAAGAGAATAATATACAATGTCTTATGCTTTTTACATTAAATAAGTACATGATTAAAACTATTCAAACCAAATATTTTTATGATAAGGTATGCCACGCATTTCTCTCAAAGAGAAAATCTTAAAAATATAAAAAATCCTTATGCTAATACTATAGGTTTCACAATTGTAGCATAAATTCTATACCAAATTGTATTAAAAATATATTTTGTAAAGATAGATGCATGACTAGAGCAAAAAATAGTATCAATTTTCTTCCCACGTTTTACATAAACATCGTAACGTTTCTTGAAGCTGCTATTCTTTGCTGAAATACTATATTAGAATAAAAAAAAAAAAAGATGGAAGAGAAGTAAGAAAGATTAATGATTATCCAATAAATGCTAAAATAATGAGAATAAAACAGACATGAACGGTATTAAAAAAAAAATGCAGTTACGTTTGTAAAAATAATAAGCTAAACACATGATTAATAACAAACGAATAGGAAAGAAAAAATACGAAAAGAAACGAAAGAAAATTATGAAAAGGAAAAAGAGATCTTATCATGCAAGTATCTTTGATGATGTTGATACAAGAATGTTAACCCTTTTCATTCGAAGAGTCATAGAAGTTACTTGTTCATACAGAAATTACGTCGTTAACATTAATCAATTATTTTTTGACCGTGCCAATTCATGTCTTTCTTCGAGCTATGTCAGAGCGATAAATAATAAAAACCGATAGACATTTACGAATCATTAAATACACTCCGAATCAAAAGGGTTGAAGCAACGTGCACGTTTATACGGTTTTATTAGAGATTACTATTGCGAAAGTGCAAGATTTATCGAGGTCATTTTTGTATCGATCCTTTTTACGATCGCCCTATTGTGCTTCCGACAAAAACAAATATCGATTCTCTCGTAAAGTATAAAATATAGCCGATTTCCAAAAATAACTTTTCGTTCTAGCCTACATTCGCTATTGCTTCTCAATTATTGCCAAAAAGAGCGGCTTTTTGTCTAAATTGTGCGCGTCTTGCCGCCTTCTCCTCTTCCTCCCGTTTTCGTTCTTCCTGCTCCATACGAATCTCATCCTCGAATTTACTAGCTTTTCGAAGTTGCTCGATCTGAGAATAAAAAGAAATTGTTAATAGAGAAAAAGTAATGTTTCGTAAATTCCAATTACGTAATAGGTACCTTGGCTTCGAAAAAGTGTTTAGCACCGGTTACCCCGACCTCATCAACGTCTACCTCTGTAAGTCGAGCCAGTTGACCTAACCCAGAATCCTGCTCTAATTCGCCAGCTCGTGCTTTTCGGTAGATTAACAGGAACTGTAACAATCGGAATTCTAGGCATGGATTGTTTCACGGAAGTCCGAAGAACTAGCTGATATCTTTGAATCGACTTTCTCATTAGAAGCGAGCAATAATGTACGAGAGAGTGGATATTAAAAGTCATAACTTCCTAATCATTGTTAATTAGTGGCTTACTTCGCGAAAAGATATACGTCCGTCACGGTCCTCATCCACTTCCTGTATCATTGCTTTTAAACCGAGATGAGTTTGCGGTGCTCCCAACACCTCCATCATACGTTTTAATTCAGCTAAATCGAGGAAACCATCGTGCCCATCGTCAAATCTGTAAATTAAGATAATAATTTAATGAAGAATTATAAGGAACAGAAGTTTTCTACTAATTGATCTCAAAAGAAAAAACAACGAGGTACGCTCCTGGGATGCAACGTAAAAGGCGAACTTTGTAAAGGTCGAGGTTGCGCGCTTATAAACACGGACAAGCGACGAGCAAACTGATCGATGAGAGTAACAAAAAGGCAAATAGAAACGTTATCCATCGATCATCGGACCGAAAGCTAACTCAGCGCTTCGTCCGACCGTTTGAGATCTTTGACATTTATTATCGGGACCCCTTCATCATTGAAAAAAAAATGTAACGACGTACTCGCGCATATATCTATCCTCTTATGAATATCATCTCATTACGATTCAATATGATCGGAGGGCTCAATCCAGATTGGTTACATCTTCAATTTGTCGCAGCGTCGATTCTAGGGGAGGAATATAAAAAAAAACTAGGTCAAGGTAAGCCCGCAAATACCTAGAAGATTCATTCTGCGTTCTTTCTATCGTCAGCCCCCTTCTTCGTTTGAAAGATCGATACTACGAAAGATTGTTTTCCTTTGTGTACGAAAGAGCAACCATCGTGACACGCATTGTTCCTGCGTTAGCCACAATTACGAGAGAACGGTAGAATAAAAGTACGTCATGCAATAATTACGCCTGTCTATGACAGAATGATAGTTCTTTCGTGCCAAAATGAGAGAGAATTGTTCGGTGAAAAATGGCTCGTAATAATGAAAAATGAGCCGTCAAAGGTAAACGGCGGATGGAATATTTTTTCTCGCTATTTTCTTTAAACAAAATTTCTTGTAGATTTTTAACCGTAACAAATTATTTTCTGCATAACCACTGGAAATACTATGACGCTATAAAATGTATACTGCTTTACATAATGAAAAAAAAACACAATATTTTCCATAAATAAAGTTGGCAAACGACGATGTTAAAATTGTATTGAAAATAAAAAGCCGAAATATCGGTATTTCTCGGGAAAAAAACACCGAGCCGATATATCCAAGATATCTGGCTCTGGTATACCAATAAGAGGGTTAAGCTGTCATAAATCAAAGCTAGAAATTGATAGTATTCAATGAACGCGTTACTTCGTGTAACGGGTGCGAGGCAAAAATGATATTTGGCTACCAAAATGGCGAACGAGGTTGCGATGCATACTGAATAAAAAAAGATCGATGGTGTTATAAGGTATAAGAGCGCTATTGTTTAACGCACGCAGGCACGACTATGACAACTTCCTCGTTCGTCTATGCTGCTTCGGCTCTACTCGAATTTCGCTGAATCGCCAGGTACCTAAGCACGAAACTCTCCACGGTAATATGAATTTCCACCGCATTGTACGATATACGTACATATACACGTACACACGACAAACCACACACACATAAAGCGACTCCCGTATTATCCAGACCGCAAAGCACCAGGTTATTGTCGCCGTGGCTTTAGATTAACTCGATATCTATGCGTATCACTTTTACTCGCACACATCCTGGCAGTAAAATCGCATACAGGTTGAACAGGCTATTAATTCCGGTGAAAGTGTAACGCATGTAATAAAACGTTTGTTTTTAACACGAGAAACTAATCGGCACGTTCCTCTTACAAATTTATTCCTTATATGCATATCATAGGCATCCCTTCGGTAACCGAGTTTTTAATAAAACGGATTTAATTAATCTTCTTATACGAGCATCATCACCTGCATATATAGGGTAAGGGGGGGCATGATGGGGTAGCGAGGCAAGATGGGGTATCGCACCTAACTTCTTATTGGAAGATGCTAGAAACATGACTAATGCACCAATAGTTTGCGATTATGTTGTAACGAGTAGGGCGTCCAAAAAAGAGAGTCGAGGGACCCGTATCTCTTGTTTCTATCCATAAAACGGTTCGCGCGCTACGCCGACACACGTCGATGTAATTTTCAATGCCCAAAACATTTAGAATAAGTATATATTTAAGAACGGTAAGTCCATTGTTATTATTATACCATATTCTTCATTTCATCTTCTTTAATATGCCATATTTAAGATTAAAGTATTATTTTATTTGTTCTACAAATTTATTAATTTCTGAAAAGCAACGGTTTGAGGCAAGATGGGGCCTTTGCGACGGGGAATGATGGGGTACCCCATCGGCGCGTGCGCGCATTATTACCTTTGTTGGTACGACAAAGGTTTTGACTTTTCCGTAACGTTGTCTTGCAAAGAGCAGTTAGTCGTGAGTTAGAAGACAAAAAGGACATACGTAAAGTCGAACAGACGTTTCTTTCTTTGCTCAGTGTATTTTAATGAAAAGTGTGTTTATCCTTAATTAATAGCTACTATTTCATTTTATAACGAAAAAAATCTGTCTGAGACACATATATGTAGAGATTGTGAATAAACTATATGGAAAAGTATTTAGTCAATTCATTTTGCCCCATTTCCAGTACCCCATTTTGCCCCATTTCGAGTACCCCGTCTTACCCCGTAGTAGGGGCAAGACGGTTTTTTGCGGCACTTTTTTAAAAGTTTAATAACTTCGAAATTTGATTCTACATTGTCACAAAGACTATACCAAATATTAGATTATTCATTGTAGCTCTACTATAATTCTTAAAAAACTCATTTAAACGATGTAATTACCATTTTATTTCCATTTTTCCTTAGCTTCCCCATCATGCCCCCCCTTCCCCTACCTACATAATATATGTGCTTTATTACACCAGATACGTATCGATCGATTTCTTTATGCAACACATATCCTTCATATCTGGGGGCAAAAGGTTTGGCGTTCCGAATTCGTAGCCAATCTAATGTCTCGGATAATGCACCGATCGATAACTTCACGGTCGACTGTCATTCAGCAAATTATCTTATAAATCCTTTCTCCGATTACGCATTCGATACACACGGGTTCTTAGAACGGCAACGAAATAACGGCTCGCGCGTTGATACTTAACGAGGATACAGAAATCAACGCCTATCATTATATATACGATTCACGAAGGGCTCGGTGAACACTTGATGTTTACGCTATGAGGGTACGTAACGATCGACTAATGGTAAATACACAATTTCTATTTTTGAACAACTTGGGGTATACCTCGGAAAAAGCTATCGGAATTCTCTCGAGAAACCGATGACATTTTGTAGGAACGATCTATAAAGGGAAGATATATTTTTAAAATACGCACTCATCTTTTGCGCGCTAATTTTGAACGTCCATCTTGGTTACGCCCGTTCCTTTCCTACGATACCTTTCTTCAATGACGTTGAAATATCATCGTAATTGAAAAAGGATCGATATAAACATTCGAAGTACGATCGAAGCGAAGGAAACATTGCCGGCGTGCGACTCATCGAGACAGGAAACGTTAGATAGATAACCACAAGATACGAAACATCTGCGGACACGGCGTGTCCGCTATCGCGTGTCACCGAATATCTAGCCAAACCACAAACTACGAAATATATACACGCGTCTTATACTCGATCGACAAGAAAAGTGTTCCGTAGACGAGTTATCAATATCGATATTACTTGAGATTTTAGGTAAACATATTCGCGAGATTGTGAGCGGTTTGAAATGATCACCTTACGTGACTCACCCCGTCTCCGTGACCGTGCGTCACGTGTATCTGTATGCGACACGCGTAGAAGAGAGGGACCTCGCATACCGGTTTCTGAAAAGTGCGTTCTTCCTTCGTAGAAAAAAAGAATAGAATTCCATAAACCATTTTGAAGAAAGGAGCGAATATTCGAGTTTTTACGAGACGAAAAAAAAGTTTCAATTTTCTGCGCGTTATTACGTTTCGAGAGACAACACCAAAGGGGAGGAGAACGACAATGGGTTACGTTGTTGCATAATATACTTGGTAGACCCACCTCAGAAAACTACCTCGAGAAGGTAATAAGGTATTCCGTCGGTCTATCTTTACGAAACGTCTCGAAATTTATTATATGTGGTATTTCGAAGGAGGTGAACGACGCGGTGCGTGATAAGGTATTATTATCTTAACACTATTTCCGTAGATATTGTAAAGTTGAAATCACTGCTGTCTACTCCGAGAACATTGTAATCGGTGGAAATCTTTTTCCCGCGTTCGTGCGTTCGACCTTCCGCGTATAAAAATTCATCGATCATTACTAAGCCGATGACTCAAATGAACTTCGATCGTTCGAGATAGAAAGTTATGTGACCTTTCTTTTAAATTTATTGTTTGAATACGTATTGCTGATAGGACGATACGAAAGGTCCATTCTGCAGAATGTTATCTTAAAGTTTCAAAAGAAAGAGAGGACTGTCGTGGTCACCGTTGATAGATCGATTTGTAATAGCGCGATACTTCCATCGAACGTTCATTATTCTTCGATAGACTATCGTAATACAGCATCCTTGTTTTAACATTCGTCATAGACACGTAAAAAGAATTACAGGTGTTCACGATTAGCGTCACGGAAACTTTTCTCACAAATATCTTTTATTCTTACAAACACGCGCGTTGATCGTGCTTATTGCATATATCAATGTTATTTACGTAAGTTAGCGCAAGAACGAGGAAAGTATAATAAAAGTAAGTAAAAAGATGAAAAATGGATAAATGGTCCCTCTTGATCCCTCTCACCTGTTGAAGGTTTGCTCGTATCGTTTGATCTCGCGACGAGATAGCTCGTGGAATTCCGTGTAAACGTTGACAAATCTGTATTGTTTCTTCACTTCTTTACCCTCCCCGAGGTCCTCATTGATGCGTTGCCTCCTGCTAAGAAGGTTGCTCAGCTCAGCGTCCGCGGACATCTCCTCTCTCTATCTTTACCAAAGATTTCCCTCCAACTGAGTATATCTATATATTCTCTTCCTTTATACCGTCCTTTGCAACCGAAGTTTCACGAAAAGCTGATATACCGGCAGCTGGCTTTTCCCAATTGATTCGTCCGCACGTAATCGAACGTTTAAAGTAGTTATTGCGAGCTAAGTACTCGACTTGTTCTGTCAAATTGATAATTGTGTTGAGGAAGAGTGTGAAAGAGAGAAAAAGAGAGAGAGAAAGGTGAGAGAGAAACAAAAGCCGAACTACACACCGTGATGGGACCGCATGCACTGGCATGCACTGACGGCGCGCCGAACGAATCGACTGGTACAAGCGCGAGTTCGTTCTCAGGACCGTATCAAGAGACTACCGGAGGAACCCTACCATTTACCTGTATTAATTTTTTATAATGTATTTTTTTTCTTTTATATAATGATAATAATACTAATGTGGTTAATGAGGATATTCTTTTAATCACTCTCTCTTGCAGAAGTATCGTGCCATCTGTTTAATATGTTTGATGTGATTTTATAAATGATAGTCATTAAAGTTAAATAAGCGTTTTAAAACGATAAAGAAGCTGCGATAATAACAAATAGACTTGTTAGTATTGTAAAATATAAGTTGAAATGCGATAAAAACGCTTTCTCCGTTTAGGAAATCAAGTTGAAAGAAAGCAAAAATGAAAGCGAAGTATACATTTACATACGTAACCGTACGAACGTGATCGAATTCCAGAAGGCAATGAACCATTAGGTCGCTACGATCTTTGCAGGTTAAAGTAACACATTGCAACGCGAATTTATTTCATAAACATTTTATACAAGCGCGGTATAATATTTAGTCCAAAAAAATAGGTTTTCTCTTTGATCAATTCGTTCGATCGTTTAATTTTACAAGATTATATTCGCTTTCAAATACCGTGATGCTTCAAAAAAGAATTCTTTACCTTTAGATCACCTAAATACATGCAAAACGCGGATGCTGTTTATTAAATAAATGTTATCCCTTATCTAGAAGAACGCAAATACATTATTTCGATTGGTTTCTTTACTTTAAACATACGTCATATTTAGAATAACGCCGTATATTAAATATCGCCGAATGAAAACCAGTAAAAAGTTCTCTCAAGTATCGGATCTTTTTTGCGCTCAATTCTATTGGTCGCTATACGTAATCGACGCGAGAGGAAGTAGCCAATCACAACTTCGCGACATACAATAAGTCGTTATAAATACGTTACAATAAGCTTGATTAAATAAGCATGTTTTTATCATCAAACAACACCCCACTTTGTTATTTCCGACATAATTATTATTTTTCTATCTTATATTTACAATTTGAATACGAAAAATGTCTTTCGAGCGAGTATACGTCGCCCGATACGTCGAATGAAAAGAGCGTCATCTGGTCGCCTTTACGCGGATTGGCTATCGTCATTGGTCCTTCTCTTTCCGTTCGTTTCCCTCACTCCTTCTCGCTCTTTCTTTGCGGGAGAAAAACAAGTAAGAGAGAGCGTATGCAATATTTAACGCAGGTGGAAAGACATAGACGTGGTTATCGGCGGTAGAATATATCTCTTTGGACAACGTACAACACGGTTGAGAATAGATATTCAGTGACTGCGCAGTTGAGTAACGCGGCCACGCGCGCGAATCTTCGGAAAAAGGGAGCTCCGTCTCTTCGTGTGTTACGTAGGAAAAAACAGCGGAAGGAGAGAGCGGTGGGCGGAAGAGGCGTGTGCCGAGAACCATATCAAGCTTTTCGTGAGCCCTGATACCGCAGCGAGAAATTTTCGAAACTTGGACCGTATCGCATAGGTGCGTGCGCGTGTACCGACGACGTGCCACCCGTCCAACTCCGCTCTCTCGTGTTCGTTCGCTCGTGCTCGTACTCGCGTTCGTTGCACACGGTCAATCGAACGAACCTAGCTCTCCCATCCCTCTGTTACGTGCTACGCTTCGAAGACTTTTTCCTTGATGCAATTTATTTCGATAAAAAGTAGTGCCATCAAAGGATTATTACGATCGTTTCGTACGCGTGTGAAAATAACGTACCTATGAGGACCGAGGCGAGCTACGTAAGGCAGCAAGGTTCGACGGTAGTGGATAATTCGAAGGGAGGTTTGCGACTGTGATGAGCATGCCGACGAAAGGGAAGCAACAGCATCATTTGCCCCATCACCACCAACATCATCACCACCAGCAACAGCAACATCATAATCCGCATCAGCAACATCCGCTCGTTGTCAACGTCAATCAACCTGGTGTTCACCACTTGGCCCAAGGGTACAGTACGGTGGTTGCCACGAGTACACAGCGTTACGTTTCGAATGCCGGTGAGTCATATTTTTATTTCTTTAACCTTCGTATTTTAGTTCTGCTAACTCTCCTATGCATTGCCGTATATTTTTGAGTCGATCGACGCGAGAAGAATACACGCGCCGTGACGTATATATCGCATGATGAGCATGGTTTGAGGTTAGAATGGTCACGCGGACCATGTGCCTGGCTCATTGTAGTAGAGAAAACGTTGAAGGAGAGCCACTCGTCGTTCCAATATATATCGTTTTGGTATAGGTCCAAAAACGTTGAATACGACATTGCTTTTGCTATATATGATTATTCATTCTGCAGATGTTCATTATATTAGATGACTAGTCATTGATATCATTAAATAGCTACTTCGGAGTGGGAAGGAAGCTTATGGGAATTTTAGTGATCCTAAATTGGATATGGGTTCGGCCATGTTCTATAATTTTTTTCTCCATATTATTTGTAACGCCGACCAAAGAACGTTAGCTTTTCGTACAAAGATGTAAATACTTACGACTGCTAACGGAAGAGAAATTAAAATGAACATGAAAGAATATTCTTAATAGTACGATGACAAAAGTAAATGGAACCTTCACATATATAACAAGCAGAACATTACGTTCCTTTCCCAAATCTTATTGTAAACTATTTATATTGACAAATATTTAATAGGACTACTATCTAATCTGATAAATAATCAGAAAAGGAACAATTTAAAAGATAACAAATAATTAAATACTCAACGTACTATTTGGAAGTTCATTACTTAAGGCACATATGTTAGCAATATCAGTTTAGCTTGTCTATGAGCATATACGCGTATAACTTATAGGCTTATCATTCTCTTTGTTAAAATTACATAAGAAAGACAAGAATAGCAAGTGCAAATGTCTTTATTTTTTTATGATCTCTCATTTTTTTCAAAGCCAAATATATATATGATGTCATTTAAATTTACACTAGAAACAAAATTTATGTATACAATGAGAATCGAAGTAGAAAAAAAATAATTTGATTAGCCAATATTTGGCAAACAGTCCGAATTTCGAATTATGCTAATATTAGTGGATAAACCATGTTTGTGTGGCAGTTCAGAGTCTCTAACTACATATCTTAGACCCTCCTGTTATCTCCATTTCTCTCACCTTCTTTCACTCAAAAATTTTTTTTAATCTCGATCGAGATTTATCTCCGACATCACAGATAATGAACAATATAATTTATAGTGTAGTAAAGCAGCGAATTCTGAAGACCTTGTAGTAATCACGTCTCGTTGTAAAAGGAAAGGCTTCTACACAGGTATTCTAGTCGGCCAATCAGATTGCCCGAAATTTGACGTCAGAGTGGGCAGCGAAAACAAAACGTGCGATACTTGTAATTGTTAATTTCATAATATTAAAAAAATATACATCGTACCGTTGTTTACTTTGCACGATTTACCGTCTTTATTGACGACACAAATGTTAAATTATTGCGGGGAACTAAGGTTAGAGGAAGGTCGAATAAAAAAGTATACTAAAAAAATTGACGATCACGAGTTTAGGAGTCATACGACAACAGGAAGAAAGTATATGAATGGTCGATACATTTAATATATATTTCGTAGGCCCCTTTCTTCTAATGTAAATTAGATTCCACGCATATGGTGCCTACTCACTCGTCGATGAGTTTATTACAGTCGTTGTCCGGTCCACGCCAAGGAGGTTATAATTCGCGAAGCATATAGCCAGTTAGGTTAGGTCCATGACGTCGGCATGGTAATGCGCGAACCGAACGAAAACGAGCACACCTTCCTTTTTACAATCATGGTAGTTATCGTCGTTTGGTTGGCAAGACGTTATTCTCGAGACTGCGCTCGCGTGTCCGTCGTTGTTCCGGCGGTTCAAAGTACTGCAACGATAGTAGATTTAGTTCTAAACGAACGTTCTGAGAATCTCATTAGTATTCCTGAAATCCTTTTGTTTGTGTAACGCGGGACGGTGGCGCTACTTCGTTTGGTAAAAAGCGTGTACCAGCCGTTCTACTATAACCGTCGAAGGCGCATACTGTTTTAGCGACGAGCATATGGTTAAGACTCCTCGTGTTGGGTGCGTGGCGAAATTCGATTATCTTATACGCGTGTTTTTCTCGGTCCTCGTGTGTCGCGTTCCTTAGCAAAAGAGAGAAACGGAGTCATTGAATAACGAAAAAGACGGTAATCCGAAGTAAAGAAAAAAAGAGGGGGCTGGGGAAGGGGGAAAAGACAATAGAAAAGCGAATTATTGAATTCTTTCCTTTCACGTGCAGCAACTGCGGCGGTACTTGCTTTCTCGCGTGCATATCGCGTACTCGTGCCAGCACGCGCACGAGTCGACGTAACCGATTCACCGACATAGGATTTTTAGATAAGTGACGACGTAACAGGATTCGTGAAAGATACTCGCTTAACGTTATCGACTTTTATTTTGAATACGTCGCGAGATTATAAAGGAACGAGTTCAAAGTACCGCCAAAAGGATTATATAATCTTCCTTTTTCCATTTATGAAGAAGAGATCGGGCAAAGCGACTCGGCTCGCTTATGATAAGTGAATATTCGCGATCAGACTCGTGGGACAGCGTCGTTTAAATTTAATTCGCTTTTCCTGGCGCGAATGCACACCGAAACGGTCGCACATTCTTTTTCGTGTACATCGTTTCACGGGTCGCACGCGAGCGCCGCGCGTACGTGGTTACGCCGCTAAACATGCGCTTAATCGTCAAGGACACGTGTCATCACTGACTTTAAAAACGGCCTACTCGGCGGGACTGGACAGACGTTCCCAACGGCACCGCACGACGGAAATGTCGACAGTTATAGGTAAGTCTCGTCGCGCGCACCACGACGATTGGTCGAATGTTTTTTGCACCGTTCATACATACCGCGCGAAATACTGACGAACGTTCTTCGAATGGATTATAGATTTATTCATTCTTTTTTCTGAATAACGAAGAAATCTTTGACATTCGTGTTCCTTCGTTCTTGAGATTTATACGTCTACGAGTTACAAATGTTGTTGCTCTTCGAAGAATCTGCCTTGATCAACGTATAACCACAGACGAGGTAGAGGATAGACCTATCATGCAATGTAAATTTTTGTCCCACGGTACTGGGGCTACGTAGCCCCATTACCATTTTAGTGTCGCATGCGACAATATCGGTTTAGAATGGAAAAAAGGCAACAGCGCTACCGAATCGGTAGGAATTAAAAAGAAAATCGTTTTTCGCGGTAGCTTCATTGCAGATAGTGATCGATTTTTAACAAAAATCCTGATGTATGCATCATGATTTTTGCCAAAATGGTCACCACCGCCGATTTCAATGTTTAATGGCTCATTTTAAAGAAGAAAGCATGCAAAATACTGTCCCGTTGTCCGTTTTTCGATATCGTTGCGGAGTGTTGAAAAATAAATTTTTTAAGTGTCAGAGTATGGGTCGTTTTCAAGAGAAAAATTGCTGTATCTTTCCAACCAGCTATCCTATCGAAACGCGACTTGCATATTTGTAAAGTAGAGATTTTTCTCTTTCGAATCATGTGCATACATCATAATTTTTGCCAAAATGGTGACCACCGCCGATTTCAATGTTTAATGGCTCATTTGAAAGAGAAAAGCATGCAGAATACTATCCCGTTGTCCGTTTTTCGATATCGTTAAGCAATGATGAGAAATTAAGCTTTTAAGTGTCGGAGTATGGGTCTTTTTCAAGCTTCAAACTGCTGTATCTTTCGAACCAGCCATCCTATCGAAACGCGACTTGCATATTCGTAAAGAGGAGACTTTCCTCTTTCGAACGAGTATTTGATCGGGCAAATCCGAGATGCATCGATTTTTGACAAAAATCCTGACCTATGCATCATGATTTTTGCCAAAATGGTCACCACCGCCGATTTCAATGTTTAATGGCTCATTTTAAAGATAAAAGCATGCAGAATAATGTTCCTTTGTCCGTTTTTCGATATCGTTAAGCAATGATGAGAAATTAATCTTTTAAGTGTCGGAGTATGGGTTTTTTTCAAGCTTCAAACTGCTATATCTTTCCAACCAGCCATCCTATCGAAACGCGACTTGCATATTAGTAAAGAAGAGACTTTCCTCTTTCGAATGAGCCTTTGATCAGGCAGATCTGAGATGCATCGATTTTTGACAAAAATCTTGATGTGTGCATCAAGATTTAGAAAGAAGAAAGCATGCAAAATACTGTCCCGTTGTCCGTTTTTCGATATCGTTACGCAATGATGAGAAATTAATATTTTAAGTGTCGAAGTATGGATTATTTTCAAGGGGGGGATGAGATTCTCGTCCTTTACCGCAACAGATCTATTGATGTTACCAACTTCGATTATTGGGTCGAATATGATTCCTAAATTCACCGCTCCATATGGTAGAGGGCGGAAATAAACGTCTGTTGTTTTGCACGATCGGTATTTCAGTACATGGGACACGAAGTCCCATAAGATGATAGGTCTATCCTTATACCTCGTCTGTGGTATAACTAAACGCGGCATAAGAGTACGGGCAGTATGATTACCGAGGGTTGTGCTGCAGATTGCTTTCTTACGTTTTACTTCCAGACGGAGCTACAAGATGGCGCGAAAGGTTCTAGCGAGCCTCGTAGCTTCGTTTTATACATCTGGATGGAATATATGGTGAAGAAAATTTGATTTTAACGCAATATAGCATACTAAAATGCAACCGATTGATGTATCGAACCTTGCAATTGAATAAACGAATGTACCTATGCATTAGTAAAATGTTTTGCAGGTCATTATAGGGAACTTGAGGGGATTAGTCGAAATATCACGTATTAAAAACAAAGTTTTGTTTTTTTTTTTTGTTAAATTCTGAGGATGAAATCGATCGCCAGATCGAAATCAAAATTATTATAATATAAAGTCAAACTCGGATGCGTTATAATCGCATCGCGGCACTAGAGAAACGTTCGCAAGGCTTAATCGCGATTTTCAGGTGAAAGTCGACTCGAGTAACAAACTGGAAGTTCGATAAAATCCGGATCGTTATTCAGTCGACTAGGTAGAAAGAGAGAGAGCCTGGGTTGTCATAATTCTTCTTGCGAAATAATTATTAAAGTGAAATTTTGCATGTAAAAAAACATTATTTTAATATAAATGATAAGTTATTGCCGTTGCGATAAACGTTTGTCTCGGACATCGCACGATGAAATTTTATCCGCATATCGGGTGCAATAAACGAGTATTTAAAGACCGTAAACTTTAGCAGGATCGGCAAGCATCGAATGCAAAAGAAGTAAAACGATCGTACAAGAAGTGCACGAAGTACGATTAAGCTTCTCTCACTCCGGATGTTCGGCGGCCTCTTTCTTGAGCGCGCGGCCTTGTCAGGAATGCGTATTTTCTACCGGTTCTCGCGTAGTTCGCCACGGACCAGTGTTACAAACGTCCACCATTCCGGATCGGTTCTGATTTCAACGTAAATTTTATCGGTAATATTTATTTCGTTCGTTAAACATCTCACAAATGTTCTTATTTTATTATTTTCAACGCCATTAGCATATTATTATTTTCATTTAAAAGCTTGAGAGGGCAACGACCGCGTTGATTACATATTACGGAATATAAATTATCGATCGACAATTAAAAAAATAGAAGTCAGCTGTATGTCGGCGCAAGACTTTCAACCGTCGATGACATAATCGAACGGTTTCTCTCGCACTATGCGCAACAGGCCGGTATAACGGCAACGCATACCGTACAATACATAATTCTTCATTTATAAAAGCACTGCCAGTGACCAATACGAGACGGTGCGCGTATGCACGAGTCGAGTTATCGCGCTACGTGACATTTCTCATGCCTACCGTGCGCTTCGGACGGCGACTCGATTTACACGATATAAAACAATACCGTTGCCTATCGTTGTAGAGAAAGAGAGAAGAACCATAAAACGATACCTTCTTCCGATTCTATGTCCTGTTACACAGTCAACTCGTCATCACGTATAGACTCGTACGATTCGAATAGAAAACGTAGCGCGCTTTACGGTTCGACGCATGGATTTTCTACTCCGTCGATAAGGAAGGTTTCGCATTCATTCGTATGCTTCTTTTCGTGGGATAGAATTACTGACTAGGTAAGGTCGGAATGAATAGAAAAAAAAATCGAATGGGGTAGAAATGAAAGAGGTAGAAAAAAGAGGGAGAGTGGAAGAGGCGCACCGCCATTGCATTCTCGCGCGTGCCATGCGAAAGACACCACGCTCTCTGTCTCTTTCTCTCTGACTCTCTTTCTCCCTTACTCCCACATTGGTCGGGGTTAGGCTCTTGACCACGGTGTTGGCGTCGAACGGTGCCCAATTTCAGATGGTTTCAGGGTTAGCACGCAATAACGCGTAGCGCTAGGCATAAAGGCTGTGTTGGCAAGGCAAGGGTGGCAGGTCGTTGCCCGGACGAGGGAGAAAGCCGGGTATTTATCGACCCTCCCTTCGTCCAGACGGTCGTGCGTTCGTTGGTTCGTCGTTCGTTCGTTCGTCCTTTCGTCGTCGTCGTCGTTGTTCATCGTAGTCGCTGTACGTCTACTGCGTCGTGAACCTCCTACACTTCTACCCCTCTTCGCATGCTTCTCCCTCTGTCCTACCCCCACTTCTCACTCCACAGTCCGGTAACCTCCTACTAAACGCCCACGTAGAGAGAGTACTACTGCTCGACACCACGAGGTTTCCATGCTACCTTTCCAAGGTCAACGGCTCGAGGGCTCAAAGACCCCTGGAAAGCGACTTGTATGGTTCGTCTCCCTCTCCCCATATACTTCTCTCTTCCTCTCCTCCCTCCACGTTTGTCTTCCTTTTTTCGTGGCTATGCCGCGATAAACTCAGAAAAACGCTCGTGATCGAGCATTTTCACGAACGAAACAGAACTCGATGGTAGCCGCTCGAACGCGATCCATTATTGTTCCTTATTTATCGTTTCGCTCGCGATTAGCGGTATTGTTTGTACGGCTAAACTCATGCTTTTCCAAGATAAGAGGTACGGTTTACTGGTACGGTCGAAATCTGGTAGAAGTGCTTGAAAATATCGTCGAATCTTAATCTCTTGCGAAAGAGACCATCGTGCTTTGTGTAAGAAAGCGGTATACGTCAGAGGGGAACGAAGACTGTACAGATAATAAGCGTATCGTGGTTAACCGACTTTGTCTTTAGCTTTTCCGATCGATCAATGGTAATAAGACATCTTACTGAAAAAGTAGCTTGACGCGCCGATATTCTTCATAAATACATATTTTCTTTATCTATCATCCTCGTTCAAATACGTTATAATGAAACGAATGCAGAAAAAAAGTAAAAGGGAGAGAACTATTCCTTGCGATCGTGTTTTAGGGTCTACCGACAGTGACTCATAAGTGTAGAACGATTTAGCCATGCTCATGCGGAGGACTTTGAACTTAGCCGTGTGTCTCGCACGATCGAAACGGCTGAACCGAGAGAGACGACACAATATAGAAAGGAGGGTTGGGAACGAGCAACCACCGCTCCCCTCTCTATCTCTCTCTCTCTCACTCTTTACAGCAAGCATCCCCTTGCCCTGCTCCCTTATCAGTCTGGTTCTCCTACGGTGGCAGACAGGATCGTCGCACTTCTCCTCCCATTTCCGAAATCTTCGACTTTCCTTCTCGCCGACGGAGAACGGCTAGACGGTTCCCTTTATCTCTGCTCTCCTCCTTTTTTTCTTCTTCGCTCCTGTCTTCTTAGTATCCTCTCCTCCCACAGCACACGCATGCGCGCGCCTCCTCGCCGGACCAAGCGACGCGAACGAGAATGGCAAGAAACTAAGACGCATCAACGTTAGCATATTTTTCAAGATGCTTACGTTCCAATATTTGGCCGTTGAATCTTCTTTATAACAGCCTCGGTATAGCTTCCTTTTGGGTCTTTTGTTTGTCATTTAAACCAGGTTAATTTTTAGGGTATCTCTTTGAAATTGACGGACGTCTTTTAAAGAAGATCACAGGTGTTCAAGTACACGTAGTAGAGGGATAAAACGGAAGAAGCAAATCCTTTTATGTCCTCACCCAGGATGTCCGTTCGTCATGTTAGAAATGTCGATGCTCGACCAAAGGGATCAACATTCTCTATCTCTTCTATCTCTCTATTTCCTCTCGGCTTTTCGCCATTCTTCCGGAGCTATGTAGGTCACACGTCCCCCGTTCATGCAGCGCACCTATCCTAGGCGAAGCGCGAATCTAGGCTGTAAGCAGAGCGGCGAGTGCGTGTAGGTATCGATCGAGCCACGGCGTCGCTGCAACCCGCCGTCTCTGCTGGCTTGGTGCATCCTCCTCGTCAAAACTGGGTTACCCACCGAACACGAACTCACACACGCGGATCATCCTCCTCGACGTTCCCTAACACGCCTTTTCCTCCTCTCTTCGTCTTCTTTTCGTCGTCGCTTGATGTTTACTTCATCGTGGATTAGCTAGTCCCCCGTCGTGTCTTTTTTAGTGTATTCTTGTAGATTTTTACTCGCTCGTCCCAGTTTACTTGTTCTTCGACGCCACGTTCGTCCTCTCTTTTTTTGCCCATTGCAGACATATATCAAGCATTTAACAATGAGACTAGGGGGTCCCTCTGCGACGTTTATCGTTTTACGACGGAACAGGTGTCCTTACGCGGGTCACCAGACGTCTACGGCCACCGTTCTCTTTTCTCCTGCTGCTACTTCCCTGCAGCTCTCAAGAGAGTGAGAGAAAAAGATTCTCTCTCACTCCACACTTCGTCAGCTTTTCAGGAATAACGAACGCTTTGTTCTCGCGAGATTGCGCCGGAATTCGGACGCGCGCGACAGCCAGCACTGGGTGACGACTTCCTCTTCAACGAGTACTACTTGGTCATACTTGGCAAGCTTTTTTCATCGACCGTATCCTGAAAAAATGTTACGGGTCGAGTAGAACTTTGTCGTCGCGATTGGATATGATTTCACGCATTGATACGTCCATATGTATTTGCCCAAGAGACAACGCCCGGTGAACCAGTCCTATTCGTTGTCGCAAGCACGTTGCCTTGTTTGTAAGGCCCCTGGACTTCTTTTCTTCTCTCTAGATCCTGTTCACGGCCTGCTTGTTTGCGTTACCGATCTTCCCAGTTTCCGTTTCGATGCCGTTGCGATGATTCGTATATTAAACGAAATGCGAAGCTGACTCGTATAATACAGTCCCGATATGTAACACGGTACAAATTTTTCTATTATTCAAGAGTTCTCGCAATATTTCATCGTGTTATTCGAATCCCTGATTTTTTATGCTATTATTATTATTATTGTTCGATCATAATCGTAGATACTCGAGACAAATTGGCGGAAGTATATAAAAACGAGACAAAGAACGCACGTTATTTTTCACGCGACGCGACGTGACGCAAAACAAGACGATGAAGATCCTTTCGCCGTGACGAGTTAAAGGTAGACGCCCAAAACAAATAAATCGGTCGAACCGATAAACAGCTTTAACGGTGTTATTCAGTATCCAACGTATTCCTCATCAGACCATTTCTATAGCCTTCGAGCATGTACAATTGTACGCTCAACCTTTGCGACGTCTTCTCCTCGTTATCTTCTTCGTGGAATTTCATGTTTATGTTCCTGTTTATAATAAAAGCATGTTTCAATGACGCGTCATTGGTCACCCAATTATATATCGAAAGCCTATATTACGTCATCGTTTACAATAACAATTAATTACAGCGAACGTTTTACTTTTATAAAAGCGCGTTAACGTATGTAGCTATTGTCGAAATCGTAATATATATACGTAACGTAGATACTTAACATTTTAGCGAGCATATCTTTGGCCAAAGCTTGACGCTTTTCTCCGCGTGAAAGCGCAGGTATAAAAAGATATTTTGGACAAAAAATGTGATTCATTCGTGTTGTAGCCCTTCTACCTGACCTATACCTCTTCGAGCGGGAGAAATTTAGAAAGTCGTGTCGGAGTGGTGGGAGACGGGGGAATTTCTCGACGATAGACCGTGCGTCATGCCAAGGTCGGCTTACATACGAGACAATTGCGTATCTGCGAGCAGAAGGTCAACTTACTCTCTTTTCGACCGCGCTCGTCGAAGTTCGCTTTTGACGGAAAATATTTTCGTGTTAAACATGTCGTACCGTAACGTCGAAGAATTTCTTTAATAAGGAAGAAACTCTTTGGAAGAATTCCTTCTTTATGGTAGCTCGGAATAAATTTAAAAAATCATAGTTCGATATATTAACTCATCGTATTCGATGTCTTAAGATACTCGAGGTGGTTGGTTGTCAAGGGACGATACATTTAGAAAAAGAGAAATACACGAGGTCTGCAAATAATTCGACATTCGTATGCATCTCTTTCATACATATTAAGGACAATAGGTGTGACACATCTGGTGGTTGAGTTATTTAAAACGGGTTATACGTGCGCACGCACGCACGAAGCTGCTGGCTGCCACATTACCCTCAAATGCACCGTAACAGGGTTGTGCCCGCTGCACTCACGCGGGCCGAAGGGTATTCGCCGTCGTCGATGCGCGCATGCGCGCCTATGTCCTGCACTCTTGCCCATTGGCCTGCGCACGCGATCGTGTACGTTCGGCTCGTTCTGCATTTCTTTCGCTGCTTCGAGGTTTGACTATTTCTCAGGGCCGTATCGATCGACGTGCAATTTCAAAATCAACATTATAATGATGGTTTGTAAATGAATGAATTTTCAACTTGATTTTTCTTAAACATCGCGACTGATAGCGCATGAACGATAATATTCTTAATATCCTCGGAACGGAGAAAATTATTAAAGCAATTTAACATGGTTAACCTACGTTTCTTCCATTGACTAATCAAGTCATTAGTCACAAAAGTGCAGACGTACAAAAATAATATCTCGAATATCTATTTACGGTTACAACTCGTGATCCCGTATAATCACGAGGTATAATCCGAAATTGCACGAGGTACTCGTGTCAAGGTGCAGGGGTACGTGACCTCGTGTCGCGGCCCTGAGTTTCTTTAGTTGCACCTCGAAGCGGATAGGGGGCCACGGGTTGCGGTTCGTAGGTCGTGCGAGGACTGGTCCGCATCAGTCTTACGCGTCCCTCGTCGAAGGGTGCGCTCCGCCTTCGTTATACTCGTGCATCTCGGTGGTCTTCCCTCCTTCCCCCTCCCTTTACTCACCGTCGTCGATCTTTACGTAATACGCGCGCTAGAGCGAGCGGGACAGCGATAGAGAGAGAGAAAGATAAAAAAAGAAGAATACGCGGTACGCGCACCGCGTCCATTCGTTCCTTCGTCCGTCCATTGAGAAAAAGGATAACCCCGCAGACAGGGCGAAAGTAAAAAAAAGAGGAAACAAAAACGAAAGAAAGGAAGCGACGCGCGTGACGTCTCGCGTGCGTCGCGTGGCCTTGCGTCGAGGCCACGTAACAACGCGGCTCTCTGGTGGTGCCTACATGGTTAGTGTGCTCTAATGGTGCGGTGAATCGCTCGCGAGTCAATCGTAGGCGCGCGCGCACACACATATATATACGTATACTTTGGGTGGTACATACACGACATCGGTCGATCATCTATTTTACGTAGTTTTTTTAGGATGTATTCATCCTTATCATCGTCATCGTACCGTTGGCAGTAAGAATCAACCGCGCGCACAACGCCTTCGTTCGAAGAAGATAGGAAGAGAGGGAGAGAGATAGAGAGGTCTCGTTTGGCGCTGTGAGCGCCGCTGCGCGGTGCCATCGTCGTGCGTGCCGCCCGCCAAGTGTCTCTCGCGTTTCTCTCGCCTTGCATTCGATAAAGTAGCCTGGCTCAACTTCTACGTACGAGCACCAACACGGTATAATCCTAGAAATAAAGACATAGAGGAAAAAGGAGAAAGGACAGCAGCTTTACCCTCGACGAGAAAGTTAATTCAACCCTGGTGTGTCGTCTCTCTCTTGTCACTCGGGAAATTTCGGCACGCGACCGAACATTACCGAGCAGCGCCATACGGTGGAGCCTACAAGAGGCACACGGCTCTCGGCGAAGGATAGAAAGAGAGAAGAGGAAGAGTCAATCACCGAGAGCGGAGTAGTAGTGCGTAGAGTGAGAAAGAACCAAAAACGGAAATCCCGTAGGAAATTGAGAGGCAGTCGCGAGGGGGACACTCTTTCGATACGCGAAGTGTTCTCGTCTCCTATCGCGATAAATGTGTAACCTATCCCCTCTTCTCTCGTAGAACCGGAAGAGAGGGAGAGACAGAGATAGGAGTCGGCGCCGTGAAGAGGGAGTCGTCGATGTCGTGACTTAAATATCGATTTTGGCACGGACGACCGCCGATAGCCTGTTCCAGCGTGTTCCTCCCGTCTTCTTCGTTCATCTCCTCCGTTACCGACCAGTTTTGACAGAGAGAGAGAGAGACACGCGCGCCACGGATTTCGATCGAGACTCAAAGAAGAAGATAGAAGAATAAGAGAGAAATAGAAGAAGAACGACGGAGGGGAAAAAGAAATGACACGCGCCTCTCGCTTGGAGCGACATGTGCAAGAACGAAGAGCGTGACACCAGTCTAGAAAAGCTTTCTCGTTTGATCCTTTGATTCGTCGGTCTCGTGGTACGCCATATATACGTACATACGCTCGTACATGTATATGTGTATATATATAGTATACGCATATAGAAGCACGACGGTTGGTTCGCTCGCGCGCGCGTGTTCGTGTCGCGACAACTGAAAATGCGGCTTTCGTATCGTCACGTGCGTTCGATCTACCCCGACGAAAGGAGCACGCAACGTGGTTCGCACGGCGAAGAGTCATCGAGCAACGAGGTATGTCGTCGAGTAGCGTCTCGTTGAAGCTCCTCGAAGGACAAGCGATACTCGGTCTCTCGCTTCTTCATCATCGTCGTCGACGTTCGTCGTCCTGAGTTTCTTTCTTCGGTACGGTGGCACGGCCGTACGGCACGGCAGCCATCGATCCTCCTCCTCGCGACGAGACTCGCGAAACGTCGTCGATCTTCGGTTCGCCACCACCATCAACACTAGCACCACCAGCATCAAGTAGAAGAAGAAACACATATACACATTGAAGAATAACAAGAACGAGCGATTCTTGCGAAGAGCGCGCGTACGAACGTTCGTACGATGATAATAACACGAAATTATTTCGAGTAAACGTACCACGCAACGACAGCGCCGATACACAAGCAAACGCCAAGCAACAACGACCTATAGTATCGCTAACGGCAGCGATATTCATGTGTTCCCTTCGTGCCGGAAACAAATCGCTTTATCTCCACGTTAATCGTCCTTACCTCTTCTCCCTCATCGAGATTATTACCACGAGGAAAAAAGAACAAGAAACAGAAGCGAGAAGAAAGACAAGATCGAGCCACCGAAAGGATCTTTTCGTGGCTTCAATGACGAACTTTAAGCAAGAATAATAGAGCTCCAAAGACACGGACGATCGGCTCGATCGTATCGTTCGTTGTCGTCGATAAACCGCACGATGACGTCATGCTGCTCCACCGCCGATTGAAACGCCCGTAAATAACGAAGGTAGTGTGCGTTGGTTAAATATCGATATAATCTTTTTTATTCGACGACGATCTTTTCGAAATTTTCCCTACTCGGAGAAGAATAATTAACGGCGTTTTGCACGTTCTCCCTCTTTCTCTCTCTACGCTTCTTCTTTCCTATCACCCCTAACCTTAAATCTTATGACCCGGTTACCTTTCTTTTTTTAAAAAAATCGTTAATTTTCCTTTTTAATTCGACGTAATCGTCGGAAGAATTGAAACGTAAAATCATACGAGCGCGTGGATTTATCGGTCTTTAACCAACGATCTTGGACAAGGAACGTCGTTGAGACCGGACAGGAGCAACCACGACGACGAGGACTAAAAGGAAAACGGCGGCGGCGGCGGCAGCGACAACGACGAGAACGACAGGATCATCGGCAGGAAGGAAGAATGGTTTCGAGATATGGCGTCTCGAAGGAGGGCGCAGTGGACGTCGCCGTGGGAGTTGGACCCATGCACTGTCTGATAGGAGGACCGCATCATCATCACCATCTGTCGGCTCCTCATCCGCAAAATCCGCAACCTGGTCACAACCACCACGTGCATCATGCCGCTCACCCGCCACCGCCATCGCCCAGTCCCCACTTGAATCATCAGCTGAGCCATCACCAGTTAACCGTCAACATCAACCATCTCGGACATCAACTTGCTCAGCATCAGCAAGCGCCACCTCAGTATCGTGTAGTAACTGCAAATACTAGTAAGTAGTACCTAAGGCAGTGGGAGGAGTCCTTGAATGTATGATGAACCGATTGATGGTAGAAACATTTAGATAATGATCTTGAGCGTATCAGAAATCATTCGATCGTGTTAGGTTCACTAATTTCTAGAAATTTCACAGAAATTCTGAGAACCCAGCTGGTTACACGACATAAAATGTCAAGTCCTCGAAATGAATAGGAATTGATTATCGAGCGCACGTGGACGAGAAACAATACCTATATCCCAGGCGTATCCTTCTCATATCGTTAAATCTCGACGAAGCAAGCTAACCACGGTGAACTAACTTCCCTCGACGAAACTAGGCCGCACCGAGTTCAAGCTCTACTTTTTAATAAACGATCGAGCGTTACACGAAAGTTGCTTGAAAAAGCACAATAGCCGGTCCATCTAGTACGATAAATGTTCTCTACCTTTGGAACGTTAGTTAACGAGCGAGCAAACGGTATCCGGTATCTCGTACACTGCTGGCACTTCGATCTTTCGCAAGCGACGAACGAGACATAACGGAATAAAGAACGGACGACGGTCAGGGCTAATTACGATGTTTCGTCGTTGATTACGTTTAGAGACCATTGCCTCGTTGTTGTAGCGTTCCATTTAGTATTTCGTTACTTTTATTATTTCAACGGGACACCTCACGATTAATCCAGACGCTACTCGGACACATCCTTTACGTTATCTTGAATCGAAATGTCTAACCCTCTTTCAATACCCCTGCTTGGATTATCATATCCTATAAAAGAGAATAGAAATAATGTCGCAAGACGGACTATAAGTTTATAGTTAAACGATCGATAAATCTGCGGCCGTTGCCTAACCCAGGCTCTCTCTCTGCTCCCCCCCCTCTCTCTCTCTCTCTCTCACTCTCTCAATCCAGACGTAGCAGCATGCAGTGGTGCGTCGTGGTGTTTCCGTACCCCACCTCCTGAGCAGCGGTGCTACCTTACTTGCCGTAGGTTCCCCCACCTAAGGAATGTTCTCCTTGACGTTCGGCAGTGAGAGAACCAGCCGTGCTAGCTAGCAAGCTAGCCTGCTGCTACCGCCGCCGCTCATATTGGTGGGGATACGTGACAGTAGAAGTACATACACAACGAGAAAATACCGTGGTAGGGATATGTGCAGTTTCTCGCGATGGTGCGAGAGCAGGCACGAGCGACTAGCGCCAAGAAGTGTGGGAAGACGCACCGCGATTTTAGACAATTTTCATCATTCAATGCATTCTGCTAATAGATACACCACTAATGTGGCCAATGTTACGTTTGGCTATTAAATTTGACCGATAAATATCGTTATGGGGGTATTCTAACTGTAATGACTTATGAACCCTATGCACTTACCATATCTAATTTATTTCTTTAATTATTATCAAATTAAGTATTTATATATTCTTACGAATCATCCTGCCTAATAATAGAGATCGCATGCTTATTAGATTCTTATCCAAAATATAACACTGTCGTTCCCCGAATGCTCCATAATGGACATGTGGTTCGTTGACCAATGGAAGCACCCTTGCTTTCCTATATTATTATCCCAACTCTTTCTTTTCTTCTATAGTTCTAATTGGATATACCAATTTGTACGTTCTTACGAGGTAAGATGTAAGGTGTTACGTTTCTTATTTAGTTCTTCTTTAACCTGACGAATACGGTTGAAATGGATCGATAAGAGTAAAGTATCTTATCCTCTAACTAGACTCTGCTTCCGTCGCGTGCCACTATCTTGCGATATACCTACTAGTATAGTCAGAAGCTTGGTGTGTCTACCGATAGAACGAATGTACACGAAGCCCGAGTTATTTTCGGGTATACGAGGGGTAGTTAATCTGACCCGGTGACCTATCTGTTCAGGAGTCGAACAGCTTGCCTCTATTTGCGGGCACACGGGCGGGCTCGGGGCTTGTGTAAGAATGGTTGTCCATTCAACGACTAGAGGTAAAGAGGTGCGTGCTTGTCTTCTTATTCTTTGAAGTGTCAAGTAATCTTAGAAGATCATGACTTTTCTGCTTACGTACTAGGATCGCCCATGGGCTACTTTAACTTCAGCCGTTGCTAGCGCGAGCTATGTTATCGGCCGTGAAAAGACAAAAGTGCAGTACGCTGACACGATTCTTCATTTTTGTATTTTGCAAGCTTAAATGATATTTTTGAGACACTAGAGTCGATACGCAATCGTTTCGTTCGGTATAAATGATTGAGTTTCTACTCGAACCCTAGACCACTTTCTCTCGCTATATAATATACATACCTTACTGGGATATTTCTATTGATGGAAATGCAAAATTCAGATTTTAGGATACAGCTGCGTCAAAGTGAATGGCCTTCGTGCAATAGCGTGTAGGACACGATCCACGAGACACGGCGATATATGTATCGTCGATGTCGCTCGAGGGAATTTATTTTCGCGTAGAAAGTTGATATCGATATATCGAGGAAGTTCGTATATAAGTCAGTTTTAAGCGCCCTCGCGCGGAGCTTGAAACAATTTGCGATATAGGTCAATCGATAAAATGCTTTTCGCCTTGTGCCATCGCGAAGGTGCATTCAATTCTTTTCCTTTTGCACGATATGTTTCGTCGGAACAACGACCAACCCCTCATCGACTCGTGTACATTGTTCGATTACTTTCGAGATAAGTCGCACGCTAGAAGCGAAGAGGATATATAATCGTCGAAGATCGTCTTCGTATGAACGTTTTCTCGTACAGGGAAGAGGAGTCATTTGATTTTCCGTTTCCGCTTCATTCATAATCGTTACAAAAAATGGTTCTCGCAATTTACTCGTCTACCCAACCTAACGATAACTCGCATAATTTTCATACGTCCAATTACGTCTCCTATAATATAGATACGTAACTACGTTAATTATATTTAAAGAGTCAAGAATTAGCCGCTTTAAAGTACGGCCAGCGAGAGAGGCCACGGCTGTCCTTGTCTTCCGGTCAAACATTTGACATACTTTCGTAGCTTTACCGACTATTTCGTGTATGGCTGAAGAAGTCTGGAGCAAAGATGTAACTAGTCGACGTAAGCTTGATCTAACTTTAATGGATTCCGCGACGATAATAAAATTTTCGTTTAATTTGAAACGTGCTCAGACTTTTAAAATAAAGTATGAAAAACGAGCCAAGAGACATCTGTGTTATGACGTTCTAAACGCGAGCATAGCGTTCATAATTTAACATAAGACGACAAGAAGAGCCAAACAAGAATGCCAACAATGCTGAAGATTAATTTAACCGACGATATCCAATTAGGCGAATAAGGAGCCGCATTTATACGGTTCTACGGTCGATATCACGTGGACGGATGCGTTGTGCCATACGACTTCTAGAAAATCTTGGCATAATATTTATGTTCAAATAATAGTTTTGTATTGTTAATTCTGCATTTATGCATTTCTCGGACGTTTGTCCATTAATGATCGATGGTCGATAAGTAGGAGAGAGAGAAAGTGATTCTTCGTATGCGTCAAATCGTAATACGATCGCATACTGGCATATGGGGCTTTTGGATGCCAAGTAGTGTAAGTCCAAAAGTCTAAATTCTCAGGAAATCAATTTGAAAGTTATTAGTTCGGTGCAAGCAGCGTTATCGTTATTATATAATAACGGATTGTCTGATAATACAGGACTGAATAGGTTATTTAAAGGATTTTATAGACCGAGACCACCAAAGCCCAAATACGCAAATACGTGGGATAAATTTGACTTTTTTTTTTTTATTGAACTGGGAGTTTCATTACCCTGCAAATAGATAGCGTTATAAGTACAGAAAAGAGTACCGTGTCATTTTCGTCTTTTTTGGACTTACACCACTTGGTATCCAAGGAGCCCCATATGTTACCGTTGGTTGAAGTGCTGGAACATTTTTTAAGATTGAGACATCGTTAAACTTAAATGTAGTTAACCCCTTACGATCATGAGAATGATTTTGTTTTTTTCTCGTTTAGAATAGTCTTCACGCAAATATATTATCCTGGTTAGATTCGAATCATTTCTAATTTGGCTATATCGAGTGTTTAACTCGTAATGTCGATTTTCTTTTCTAAGCGCGAAAGAATTTGTTTTTGGCGCTGAAAGATGAATAGTCGCGGATCGTTACGCTCCTGGTGTACTCTCGGCGAAGTCTCTCGCGGCCTCGCCCCCCTTTCGCGGGCAATCGATGCATTCATGGAACTACAGATAGCAGCACTACTCTGGTTCCTGCCCACATGTGCAAAGAAAGATGGCCGTCACCGAGGTTGTCTCGTTGGTACCTTGTGCCTCTTCGCGTACGTGCCACTTCGTCGTCGCGTAAGTGTGCGCTTTAAAAAAAAGGACAATACGCGAAAGTGATCGACAACATTTTCTTACAAAGTGACACGGAAGAAAAGTAAGGGATAAAACGCTTCGTGGAGAAGAACAGCCGGTGAGAAAGATAAAATGACGAGTTTATCGAAGACGTCTGTTAATCTTATTCCATCGCCACTTTCTTTTCCTACATTTACGACGAGTAGTTCTATCGTTCTGTCGATCTATCGTTCTATCGCTTTTCTTCTTCGCTGACACCGTTCGTTCTTGCGAGAGAGTAGGTAATCCCGAATGAAAACTTAGGTAGAAGAGTTTTCTCTTATCTTATCTCTCGATCCCTCGTCACGAACGTGTTTGTAGGGTCTTTACTTTCTCGTACACGAATTTTCTTCATCATTTTTTTTTTTCCTTGTTGGAAACATTCGTGGAAGGCATAACGTTCGATGGTAACGTGGACGACGTCTGCGATGACGACGACAGAACGAAAATGACGTTGACGTACCCAGGAATGCCGTACCACGCGTAACCGCTTTCACGAGTAACCCTAGTTTTATGACTGCAGCGACAGGTGCCTCCGAGTGTGAGAGATACATACATAGTTATCGTTTTTTCTTTTTCTTACTTCGTTAGTGTTATTAGTAAAAAGAATAGAACGTTCCATACGAATGTCTTCGATGCATTTTCTATCGTTCGTTAGAACACAAGGACATTGATATCGATAAAGATTTCCTTCGTCAACGTAATCGAATATTAGTAACAGTGCGCGCGCGAGAAGGAAGAAGAACGTGTGAGAGGGGATTTACAGTCTTTTTTATTACATACGAATCCTCAAGACGATATCACAGTGACATGCCAGATTTAATGGAAATGTAGAACTTCTGACGTGACACTTGCCGCCTCGCCGTGTTGAGTCTCGCGTTTCGAACGTTTTCAATGTACTTATTCTCGATCCCTTTCCTTTCTTAAACGAGAGCCCAATCGTCGTCAAACGTGAAACCACTTCGTGGCTTACAACCTTGAAGCCATGTTGCGCAGTATACAATCAAGTATCGCAGTGGTGTCTAGCAAGTCTAGTTGTTGCGTATGCACAGAATGGCGAGTGTTCATCGGAAAAATTCGTTTTACATCGTTGCTGCAGGATAATGATCACCCATCCATGCGCACGCAATTTATAAAATCGATGGGCTTGTGCCACATTGCGTTGTAGAATTTTTTCTGTTTTTGTTTTTTTGTTTTCTTTTTCTTTTCGTATCAATATGAAACTTCTTTTGTTTTAACATCGCGTTCCATTCTTCACTTTCCATACGGTTGCCTATCAATGCTGTATTATGGTCGTTTGTGACACGGAGGGAGAGTTAGATGAGTTTAGCTGATTAGACTCGACATGCCAGTGGCTTTACGCACGACCGTTTGGTATTGTTCCTAATTTTTTATGTCAATTTAATACCTTATATTAAATCAGTTACTAAATCATGCGATATAACAGTTTTTTTGTGCATCACAGTCAATTAAAAGTTTATAATGTAGTTATGAATGATTATTAGCATAGATATAATGCTAAAATAAACATGTCTCATGAAGCAATGTATCAAGTTACTTAGTAATGCATCTCAATATTTTTTTAAACGTAGCATCTGTTTATTACATATACATCTCTTTTATTTCAGGATCAGAGTTTCATGTACCTGCACAAAATTACGGCGCCCAGCCAGGGGGCCAGGTGGGTGGGGGAGGGGGTAGCGTAGGTGTACCCGGGGGTAGAGGGCCTCCACCGCTTGGCGGCATACCCACGATAGGACAATCCACAGCAGGTATACCACCTGGAGGTCCCGCGGGTGGACAGGCTCCGCCACAGGCACAGGCACCTGGAGTTCAGACACAGCAAACGCAAGGTCCAGCACCAACAACTACACCTCCGGTGCATACTCCCTCGCCTCAGGAAATGGGAAAACAGCCTCATCTACAAGCACATGTATACTTTATATATGAAGATGATGAAAATCTTGATAACTGTTTCTTATACAAAGATAACTGACAAGATACGTGCAAATTTTAGAGTTACTATCCGGCTCCCAGACCTCAACAGCCTAGAAGTCTTAATCATAGAAGCGGGCAAGGAGGCAGCGGAAATCAAGTGGTGGGCATGCCAGGGGTGGGCGGTGGCGGTGGACAACCTGTCATGTATACGACTAATTTGGCAGGTCAACCAGGGACCGTATATGTCCCTAGTCATGTCGCTGGACTTTCGACTGGTCCTCATCAACAACCTGTATACCACATGAACAACCAAATCATTCAGGTAATAACATAGTACAATTAATTATACATTTATGTAATATATATAAAAATTCGATTACTATTTGTTGCGATATTATAGTTTTCCAGTGCACCTCAACGGCATCAAGCGCAAAACCAGTCATTTTATCCACCATATCAACCTCATGCCCTTCTAACGCAAAATCTTTACCCATACCAGCCTGGTCCGACGCCCCAACCTGGCTGTAAGAATAATGAACAAATGATGTTATAGCAAACTTCCAAAACATTGATAATAAATTATTTATTTTTCATTTTAGTTTTTTTCACATCGCCTACTACACCACTAAACTTAAATAGGTCAAGTGCAACCGCTGTTAGTGGTGGGGCTCAACATGTCGGAGGAGCTTTGGGTGGTGCCCAAGGAGCTGCGATGGTACCACAAGGTACCCTTCAACAACCTACGCAACAGCCTCAGCCTCTGCCCCAACTAGGTAAGCATATTTAAGAAATATATAATACGAGATAGACATAATATACATATTGTGAAAAGAATGTTAATAATACAACTACTAAAGCAAGTAACAAAATAGAAATATTATAGAACCAACTGCAAGATTTCGAAAACGTATGATTTTTAAAAGTAGCGAGTCTATATATGCTTCCTTAGTTTTATTATGGATATTTCATTTTATGTACTGTATTCTCTGTATTATATCCGAATGTAATCTCTACTACCGCATCCTGAAAAACGTAGAACGGAAAATGTAAAGAATTCGAAATTCAAGGAAAATTTCGGTATATAATTTCATGGTAGAGTCATAAAACTTATGTCAGGAAATTTTATTGCATTGTTACATAGGACCTTCGATGTTTATGATTTCCGCGAAAGATTGATATTTGGGAACTATAACTGCAAAAATACATTCAAGCAATGCACCTGTCCTTAGGACTGACCTGTGCACCCAGGTATGAAAACGTAGGTAACCCGAATGCGACATGGTGAGGTAGTTTCGAAATTTTGCCAGTTTGCGAGAGGCAAGTGGAGAAGCAGGACGTAGAAATTCACCAGTTTTCTCATTGCATTTCAAACTATTAATTATTTTTTGAACGATGTACGTTGTGGGCAACGTATACAAATTATATAGTAAGATGTTATGATATAACAAA
Organism: Ancistrocerus nigricornis; assembly: GCA_916049575.1. Taxonomy (NCBI): domain Eukaryota; kingdom Metazoa; phylum Arthropoda; class Insecta; order Hymenoptera; family Vespidae; genus Ancistrocerus; species Ancistrocerus nigricornis. The sequence goes on from OU696665.1 coordinate 914,784, forward strand.
TGTTCTACATATATTCGTTCTCTAGTGTTTAAAATAAAAAAGATTATACGATGTATAGTGGCAATAGCATACGCGTTAAGTGTAACATGTTTTGTTTAAAATATCTACCGTGAAAAGCACGTATGTTTTCGAGAAACAAATATTATAGGAACATTTTGTGCGTTATGTGTACAACGGCCTATATATTTTACAGTTACAAAGGACGCATGATTGCAAGAACTCATTTAAAATAGTAGCGAATAAATTAACGAACCATCTTACTTTTCAGATGTGTATTCGGGATATAATGGCGGAGGAACGACAGGAACGAGCAGTTCTATAAGATCCAAAAAGCCGAGAGGCGAAAAGGCTATCACAGATATTGTTAATCCTAGTACGGGTAAAAATATAAGCCACGAAATATACGACGATGATGCAACCGTCGAAAGTGGGGAATCCAGTAATCGAGAAACACCTCAACCACAGGTGCGTTCACGTCTACATTATTTATCATAAGCAGTTGACTAAAAGAAGTTGATTTTTCATACGGATAGAATCAAATTCCCCGTAGAGAAAGTTCTTTTAGTCAGTTGCTCGTGTTGTGTTGTTACGTCTATATCCCGGATCCATGGTTGATAACGTCTTCGATCAAAAATTTTTTTAATACAGTTTTACAAAATATTATCTATATTTGTGAGTAAGTTTCTCTCATTGTATTTATTGTATGCAAGCCATGGCTGCTCGTGGGTAGAGAACGTATAAAAATATCTTGCATGTTTATTTGTTTTTTTGGTCAAAGTGATTTTCGTTCAAGTGGTAAAAGTATAATTTGAGTTTGGGAAGAGTTTTTGGTTGTCTAATTGCATAAACTTCGGCGCGTGCTACGTCTCAGCCGTCTATCACGCAGATTTGGTGATTGTTACAGAATAGTAGCGGTGCAGAGGTGGTGGCCGATTTTGCGGCTCGTGTTGCGAAAGCTGCAACCGAGAGCTCGGATTCCAGCTCGCCGGTGGCAACCGTCGTTACCGCGGCGGAAACTTTCGCGTCCCAAATTGCGACGCAAAGTTTATCGAATATTCAACAAACAAATTCGTCTAATGAGACAAACAATCAGTGTAACGCCAATGGTCCGCCCACGCCGACATTGCAAAATATAAGCAACATACACGCGTTGTGTAGTCAATCGTCGTTAGATACTACGTCTACTAGTAGTAACGTTACTCAAATCGAGACAGTTTCTCCTTCGTCATCGTCCTGTCCTCCCCCATCTTCGGCCACTCCCTCGACCATTTCATCCTCCAGCTCGACACACTCCTCGGCCGCGGCTGCCGCCGCCGTCGCTGCTGCCGCTGCAGCTACTGCCTCCTCCGCGTCGTCTGCTTCCTCCTCCTCCTCCTCTTCTTCCTCCTCTTGCGCGATTAAAACGGCAGTGGAGTCTAAGCCATTACAGATCCTCGCTAAAGAGTTTCAGCCTAGAGGAGAGAAAAAGACTGTAAGCAGCAGCAGCGAGGAAACTGTAGCCGCAACCGTTGTCGCCGCAGCTGTAGTCAATGTCGATGTTATTCCTCCTGCACAGCCTGCTGCTACTCCCGCGCCCGTAGTTGAACAACAAGAACCGAAGAGAACCACGAGTCCTCCGTCGGTCAATCTTCAAACGCCTACGACGCCCCAGCAACCTCAACAACAAACGCAACAGCAGCATCAACATCAGCCGCAGCCACAGCAGCATCAACATCAACCACAGCCACAGCAGCATCAACATCAACCACAGCCACAGCAGCATCAACATCAGCCACAACAGCATCAACATCAACCGCAGCCACAGCAGCATCAGCCGCAACCACAGCAACAGCAACAACAATCGCAATCACATTCTGTACCGAGCACGACTACCGTTCAAGAGGTCACTAAACCGACTTCTACCGCTCCTATCGCTAACCCTGTTCCTGCAAGAGAACCTTTCTCGAATCCTTCAAGCAAGACAACGTCGTCGAACTCGCCTCCAAGGAGAAAATCGCAGTCGCATAATCATGGACAATCCAATAATGCCATTGAGCAGCAACTGCCTCCGCCTCCTCCTCCTCCGAGTGCCAAAGAGCAGAAAGAAAAGAAACGAGAGAAGAGCCTTAGTTCCAGGGGCGCCACTCCAGCACCCACTGCACACAATCAACCCGATCATCACCATCATCATCATCAGAAGTCGAATGGTGACGCGAGCGCAGACAAAACGGAGCAAGAGCCCGTCGCGGTTGCTAGGAACGACGTTCAGCAACACAAACAAAATGATGGTAAGTTTTTCACAATTTTTATTTGAAGTTCTTACGTAATTTCTGTTATATTTTTTCTTTTCTATTCAATTTGACGCATAGTTCGATTACATACTTTGTCTTCGTAAAACCACGTGCGTTTGAATTAAAATTTATATGTCTCATTTGGAGTAAAAGCAGATACTACGCGTGCACTCTTGCAGCAAGCGTGGCGATACGTTTTTATAACATAATTTTAGTCTAATATACATATAACAATCATGATATATTTATTCTATACGCATAGCATAAATGTTTCATTTGTCGCGAACTAAAAAAATGCTATGGAGCACGGCCTAGGAAGAACCGTGTGTTTCTTCTCTTTCCACATTTTCACATAGATGATTTGAGTCGAAATGTTTAATCAAATCTGTCGGAATACGACGTCGTTAACGAGTTATTAATTAACAAAGATCGATCAGTCACGAAGCGCGGAAGCGATAGGCGGCCATATTCAAGCTCAAGGCGAGGCGCGACTGCGCGAGTCGAAATGAAAGGCGGATCACTCGAGCTCGTTCATGCGTGAGAGACGAATCAGAAGGAGGTTAGTCTGCCTTTCGTGGAAAAGCACGCATGAATGAGCTCGAGTGTCCGCCTTTCGCATCGTCTCGAGCTTGAGTATGGCTTCCTATCGCCTCCGCGGTTCGTGACTGGTCGATCTTTGTTAATTAATAACGAGTTAACGTGGCCGAATTTCGAAATATTTGATAAAACTTTTCGACTCGAATCGTCGATATGAACATGTAGATGTCGGGTAGTTCGCGTAGTTCGAGACACCCTGTATAAAAGGGATCGGTGCGAGTGGCGCATATGCGCCGTTACTGCCGAAACCTATCGACTACTCGCCCTCTGTTGGCAAGGTAGCTCCCTTCAGTGTTGGTTATGTGCATGTCGTGACGAGGTATAAAAGAGTGAAAGTGGACTCTCGAATGCGAAGTAAAAAGGAGTGGAACGAAGTAGAAAAAATACAGAGAGAGACACGGCGATCGTTTAAAAAGGGTGGATAGATCGTGGGCGGGTATAAAATGGGTTGGTGACTTGCGAGGTTTTCGAACGTGCTGGGAAGAACGAGCAAACCTAACCTAACGTTCATGTGGTAGACTTTATTTCTAATACGATACCGGTCGCGCGTGGAGATATCTCGAAAAAGGGGTGCTGTCGAACTGCGTCTTTCGGTCTTGAAGAAGAACGTGCTCCGACTCGTGCGTGTAGTGTATTATCTCATGAAAAATTGTTCGCGAAGTTTGAAAATTTTATTACCAAGCCGGTAGAATTTCGTGTGTAATCGTCGAACCTAGACAAAAAAAAACGAGGCTTCTCCTTGGATCGTCCTCGATGTTAAGATTAACACGGGAGCATGTTTACAGTGACGCAGTGGATATTCCCGTAAAAAGCATTATATTCGTGCACGTGATGTAAATACGATGGCGAAAGTACATATGACTCTTCGTCGTTGGCGTTGCTGAAACCAACTGTGCGATTAAATCGTTGAAAATATGTTTTTCGTGTGTATCCCATATCTTTGGTGAAGCCGACCTCTATTGGATGCAAAAATATTTTGATGCGTTATTAACGATTGAAAAAAAAAAAGAAAGAACTTTTACTCCAAAAAGTCCTACCGAATATCGCATCACCACGCTATTTAAAAAAAGAAAAAGATGGGGAACAAAAAGAAGAGTAAGTTCGTTTCTTTTCGAAGTAGAAATGTATTTCAACGTAATGAGGTCGATCGAATATTTGAAAAGTCAATTACTATACAAATATTAAGAATATACAACCGTCAGGCAATGGTTGGGGTTACCTAGAAACGAAATGGGGAAAGTTATTATCGAAAATAGCATCGAGTATATTCGTTATCGAGGTTCTTGCTTACTCGATAAATATTTTATTTAAATTAATAATTGCTTGAAACTTATTCGATAGTAATACTTTTCGCTTACGTCTTTACGCGAAAACGGGTATAATTTAAAATCTGTTAATGCGATGCAACAAAGGGATGCGAGAGAGACTAGATTGGCTGCTCCGAACTGGTCGCCGAGGAATTACGAGGTTTCACGAGAACGCGCGAAACTTGCCGAGATTGGCCGAAGATGATGTCACGTTCGCTCGCTGGAGGGAGACGTCGACGGTTTGCTCTTCGAGCAAGCGTCGAGTTCTTCCAGTAGCCGGCACGTGCTGTGCCAGCCGGGTACGTTTTGTTTCGTTCTCCTGTTTCCTCTTCCTTTCTTCCTTATCCTTTTCCTCAATCTTTCTCTATCTCTCTCTTTCTCTCTCTCGAACACACTCACACACACACATACATAACTCCACTTGTCCGTCCATACGCCCATTTTACATACCTTGCTTCATTTTTGAGCCACAACATTATTTAACAATAAGATCGTAAGTTTTATTACCATTCTTAAACGAACACAATTTCGTTTTACAAACATTTATAAAATACGCTTATTTTTACGCATTTCTACTTACTTTTTAACTATACTACGTAACTTTACGTAGTAAGAAATTCAGCAATTGTATATATATTATATATATAATATATTTTTTCTTTAATTTTACCACCGATCAGCGCCCTTTACACGCTTTTCGTCTAACTCTTGTATTCTTTTTGATTTTATTTCTTTTATTTAAATACGCGAATTTTTATCACACTTCCAACCTATTTCCCTTAATCCTTCGAGAGAAAAACCAGTGCTTTTTATCGTGCCGAGCACGTGTCGCATTCGTCGTTCTTTCAATACGAAGTGATCCAAGCGGATGTGACGACAACACGACCAGCCAAATTTCCGCCACACGTCGAGATGTATGTATATACGTATATATACATATACCTATATGTATATATAATATATAACTTTACGTTAACAAATGTGTAACATATTTTTATGTGTATATTATATCTCCATAGTATTAAAAAAATCGTGCTCCATTTCGTGATTATTTATGCGGCCGGACATAACCAAAAATGTCGGTAACTCGACAACGTGGTCCCGACATTTTGTTCTCGCCATATCTTCCACGCGAAGGCGCAGTCGAATGACGGGAATGAATATTCGTCGATACTTGCCAATCTATACGTAGATACTTCATTTATAGAATTGTTTATTAAAAAGAGGGATATTCAAGTTTTACAATATTATCGAGCAAATAATTTTTCGAGGAATTTATAAATTTGTAATATTGGAGCATGAGACCACGACCACGGTTAAATATGGCCGCTCGAACATGCTCCGCATGTTTCGTCCGAATGATAATGGCCTTCATCCGTTTTAGGATCATGATTTTATTTCATATATTTCGGATATAACGTTACGACGATGTTTTTTCAGAGTAATTTCTCTTTATAAAGTAATAATTACTGTGATATAAGACCGCATATGTTATATGGAATTACATTTTTGTCCACGTGTACATTTTCAGGACGTTATTATACTAGTTATATTTGAAAGAAAACTTCGTTTTTAGCCGTAAAAATGGATTAATCGTGATAGAAAAATGAAAAGATAAGATAATCGAAAGTGGAGACTCGCTGGTTCGAAATCAGTTCGAGACGTTCTCTTCTCCATTACTCTGAGTGTGTCCGTAAGAAAACCGCATGCGCCGGGAACGGTCTTTAGAACGCATGGGGTCATGGCCGGGAACCGTACATGTATCGAGTCACGCACACGCGTGGCTACGGTTAGAGGACCTCCGTTAAAGCCGTTTCACAAGAGCACGCCTCGCATCTCTGCAAAAAATATCTTGAGACTTTCGGCGTCGGTGGTAACCTTGAAAGATCTTAAATTGTGCAAAAGATTTCCATCGTTTACTGGATCAGTCATTCGAGAGTCTATTTCGGAAGGCGTTCACACGAAGTTTTAGTAATACAAATTTCGATTATTACGAATATGTTTGGAACAGTAAGATTTTTCTCGTGCGATTTTATTTTTTTCAAGTAGTTTAAGACATACATTTTTCCCAAAATATCGTTCACTAGTTAAAATCGATAGTTTGCAAATCGGTTTCGCCGTCTTCGCATTAGTCATAAATAGCAGCACGGATGTGTGTCGATCGTTCGCTTTTATCTAACCCCACGGGAAGATAAGAGATAGATAGTACAAAAAATGTCTACCACGTTACGTACGTTCCTTGCAATGCTCTTTTAAGATAGCTACCTCGACCCGCTTTTATAAAATCTTACTCAACTTACTTTCATGCATCGAATTAACTGGCAACTCGCGGTCAACGCTTACTACCAGGAACCGTAGTTGTATTACGCGTTGCGTGCATTCGATCTATAGATTTTAAATCAATTTTATTCTTCTTTTCTAATCGTTGTCCGCTCCGTTTAAAGTAGACCGCAATATTAGTTACATATAACAGAATTATTGTTAAATAAACGAATCCTACTCTAGTAGGAAGCTTGATAAAATTATGTAATCCATTTTTTTTTTTTTATCAAGATGCAAAGAGTGGTAGGATCAAATATGAATCACATGGATTCCTCAGAATGTGCTATGCGTAGGTTAAATTACACATGTGTAAAGTGGGCCTTAGTGCGCTTGCTCAGTCGTACGACCGGCGAACAGAACTAATTTAAGAAATCCTATGTCGCGTCTGTTGGTGTGCGCCAGTTCACAGGTTAAAATAGATGCGTGAAAGCCGTACGGGGATACCTTCCAAGTGTTTTCCAAAGTGTTCTTTAGTTTCGTGCTATCTCTCCTGCCGCGGATTCTTCAACGTTTTATACGATTATCGTGCACAAGATAGCACGAAAGTTGCCTATTCTAGATAAACCGTTTTGATTCGAAATATTCCGTGTGACGACACTCCGAAAAATTTGATGTACGGTTAATCGCGCTTATAACTTATCTCTCATCTTCATCGTCGTTCTCGTATCGTGTCCTTCTACTATTGAAAATGCAACTCTTTTCCTTCATTACCGTGACGGAAATCGTGAAGTCGTGCACTACCGTTTTTGGCTCGAACTTTGGTTTATAAATAAGTATTAAATCGGTGTGGGTCTAAGAAGTGAGAGAGTGAAATTCGAGTTGTGCCGTAGATTTTATATCGTGACAATGTAATTTGTGATATACGCATCGTTTCGCGTGAGTTAGACCGAATGAGGAATAACGACTTTGTTCAATACCACCGATACAATGATGTGCGAATAGTTAGTGATTACAAGGTTTTTGTGACGGTGACTGAAAATCGTAGTAAAACTTCAAGATGAGTAGCAGAACTCGAGCGAGCAGTGGCTCGAGATCACGAAGTCGCAATCGACGTGGTTCCAGGGATCATGGTACATTGAACCATCCCGCACGCGACATGGCACTTTTTGGCATTTACTTACAAAGGAATGAGAAATTCATCAGCCTCTTTTTGTCTCTATTTTTCCTTGCTTTATATTTAAATCTGTCACTTTAAAATGTGCCTTCAAGTTTTGTATCCATAAGTATTCAAAATCAATGATAAATTGAAGAACATATATTTTTTTAACAAATAACAATTAAACACCTTTCTCTACTTATATTCTCATTTGTTATATTATAGTAGAGAACTGATTTGTAATATTGTCTTTTTTACAAGCGGATAATAATTTTTTTATAAAGACAATGAAACTAATGGGAAACCACATAGCAAATAAATAGTAGATATATGATGTATTATTGTGTTAATGATTCAAAAATTTAAATAGAGATAAGTCCAAGTGTAGAAAGTCAGGTATATCGTGTACTCTGCTCCACGTCTATAATTATCCTTGGCTGTTGGCCGGAATATTCTCTTTTCCACCTCTGCCTGCACCACTTCTCAATGGTGCTATTGCAGTAAATAACAATTTCCTAACGACAATGAAAATTATGCTTAAATTATTTATGAGTATACTTCTTTCGCACGAATGTTTAATTTTAGCTAATTTTTTTCATATTTTTCTATTTTAAGGTAAGGCCATGCAAAAGCAGAAGAGCAAAAATAAGCTCAAACCTCGTGATCTTAATCGCAAGGGAGCTGAAAAAGAAGGTACAGACATGGATGCATTTGTAAATACAGCTCCACCTGCAAAGACAGAAGTCAAACAGCAGCAAGATAATAAAGAATCTATGCAGCTGAAAGATAGCAACAAGGAACCTGTTAGAGAAATTACGAAAGAGACTAAAGAAAAAGATAATTATGAATCCAAAAAGGAGAAGGAAGTAACCACTGTCCACCCCAAGGTAGAAAAACATGTAATTCCAGATATAGTTAAGGAAAGTGCTCCTGTTCAAACTCCTATAATTGAAAAATTATCAAATGAAAAGGAGATACCGAAAGAAGTATCATCCAAAGTGGAAGATAACTCGAAAGCTCAAAATGCATGTAATACCCAAATGAAGTCAGTTCCTAATGATGTTGTCGATCATGCAAGCGTTAAGGAGGATATAGATTTAGAAGCGATAGTAGCACAGAAGAATGAAGAAAATACTAAAATTTCCGCGTTCCAAGCGGTACCTACCGAAGAAAAGATTCCAACTGTACCAGCAACGGAGGAATCGGATGAACAAAATGAAACTAAACCTCCGGCCGATGCTACCGTATCGAAAAGTTCTATACAACTTAAATATAAATATAAGGATGACCAATGGAGTCCGTTAAATAAGAGTGGCAAGAAGGTTTACGATCGTGAATTTTTAATACGGCTTCAAGATGATCCAAATAGTAGAATTAAACCCACTAATCTACCAGATCTAGAAATTGTATTAAAGGATATTACAAAGGTAAAAGTAGTAAATATTATAGTACCGTTGTTACATCATAATTAGGATTTGTTGTTCTACTTCACATTTTCGTTGCAGACTCGCAGTAGTACACTGGAACTTAGAGCGTTCAAAGACACGAGCATAAGTAAGCCAGATTCGCTTTTCCCTGGATTTGTGAAGCCAGCGCTTACGCGTGTGGTAAGTTGTAGGCATGATATAAATTAAAATCTAAACTGTTTAATGATCAATGATGAATTATAGATGAAAGTAGTGGACCGAATAAATATGACGGAAAACTTGAATCACTGAATTAACAAATCATTATATCATTATTATCATTATTAAATATCATTATTTTATTTAAACATTGTTTTTGCTTTATGTAGTTACCAACAAATCGAAAGAGTAACCCGTGCCCAAAACCAGTGAAATCAGCCAAACCACATATTATTCACCTCTCTTTATCGCTTAGAGAAGACGTGAAATTAAGAGAAACAGAGAATGCATGGCGCCCTACTAGGCTAAAGCCAGTTAATTTGACCGAAGAGGAAACAAAGACAGAAGCACTTTACAAAAAAGTTCGCAGTGTTCTTAATAAACTTACACCACAGAAGTTCAATACATTGATTGAACAAGTTAGAGCATTGCAAATTGATACGCAAGAAAGATTGCAAGGTGTAATCAATTTGGTATTTGAAAAGGTAATATTTAATATATGTCACATTGTATAATTGTACATATGTTATCTTTGTAAATGTCAGAGCTGGTATTAATTTAGTATTTATTTTAACTTTCAGGCTGTTGACGAGCCTAATTTTTCGGTTGCATATGCATTAATGTGTAAGGAACTTGCGTTGATGGAAGCAGGCGGCCATGACAAAAGTGGAGAGAAAGCAACGGAAGGTTCAGTTAACTTTAGAAAATTGATTGTGAGCCGTTGCCAACAAGAATTCGAAAAAAATCCAATCGATGAAGTTGCAAGAACAAGCAAACTTAAAGAACTCGAAGAATGTACAGATCCTGTATGTTCTAAGATTTATGATATTTACATTATTTTTTAAAACTAGGTCTTATATTCTATATGTCTGTATTATTATTTTTTTGTTAGGAGAAGAAAAAAGACTTGCAACTAGCGCTCGAAGAAGAGGATCGTAGGATACGTATAAAATCTGTAGGAAATATTCGGTAAGTCATCCCTAACATTAGAAAACAAAATCGTGCGATGAAATACCTTAACAAATATTTTATTATCGCGTATTATCGGAAATATTCAATTTTACATTTTACTTGCAGATTCATTGGTGAACTTTACAAACAAGGCATGTTAACAAGAAACATTATGCACCGTTGCATAAACCACTTGCTGGATCAAAATGATGAAGACAGTCTTGAATGTTTATGCAAGTTGCTAACGACCATTGGAAAAGATTTAGAATCGAAAGGAAAATCCGAGGTAAATTTCCGCATTTTTTTCCTTTCAATAAGCAATTATACTTAGTTTCATGGTAATATGTAATTTTACATTGATATATCAACAGGAAATGCAAGAATACTTCAACAAAATGCAAGATATCGTTGGTCGCCGTGGACATAGCAAAATTAGCTCTAGGATCCGTTTTATGCTTCAAGATGTAATAGATTTGAGAGCTAATAAATGGATTCCAAGAAGAGACGACAGTAATCCGAAAACGATAGATCAAATCCAAAAGGAAGTTGAGTCGGAAAGACTTGATACTCAATTCAATAATACTCCATTAAACACACCTAGAAAAGATGATCGTAATAGTGATAGAAAAAGAAATCGTAAGTTTTTATATATTTAGCGATGTACAATATAGAGTCATACAATTTCATTTCATTTCGAACCGAAGATCAGAACTACATAATGTTTATTATAGGTGGTTTTGGGCCTGCGGATGAGGGCGGTTGGAGTCAGCCAGTAAGCAGAACAAGACAAACCTACTCTGTTGAAACTGCAAAACTCAGGAATAAACCTGTAAGTAAGAAATATATATAAATAACGTACTTGATATAGTAATAATCTGTAAAATAGAAGTTTATAAATGAATATATCTCTTCTAGCCACCTATGGATGATTTACAATTGGGTAGTAGGAACATGTATATGTGGAAGAATCCTGCGAGTAGTAGTTCTAAGACAATAAATTCCAACAAGTTCGCATTGCTAGAGAATGTTTCTACTATTGAACAAGAAAAAAGAATGCAACCAGTTCCACTCTCTGGGTATATATGTTTTTTTATTAATTTCGTATTATTGTTTTTATTAATTTTTTTAAATATGATGATTTCTACAGACTAGAGTTTCTGAATCTTCTTCTACCTTTTTTTTATGATTACGCAAACGTATTCTGAATTTATATAAATTCTGCATACATGTTTCGCACATTTATTCAATCATATTTAGAATGTTTCCGTATTTTTGTTAGGTCAAGATCAACTGGACCTAGAGATTACGGCCGTGACTACAAATCTTCCTATGGTATGTATCTGCAAATGAAGATTATAGTATTTTTATTTGACAACTTGATTACATGATGATAACTTTATCTTTGTTGAAAAATCTAAGAGAGATTTAGTGTTGTTTAGCCAAAAGGATACTGAATACATTTCTAGAATAACTCAATTGCGATATAGTAAGAGAAGAAGCGTTTAATATTATGGAAATTTTTATTCTAGATGGTAGGGGTTCTCGAAATGGTAGCCATCAATTGAGCAGCGCATCGTCGAGTAGAGAGAGCTCGTTGTTAGATAACTCTCAAAGTCAAACCGTATCGTTGCCAACGCAACCTATGAAATCCGTATCCCAATCTGCACCCAGTACTCATAAACCTCCTTTGTCAGAAGAAGCGTTTACGAAAGCTTTGAACTCTATATTGAAGGATTACTTAAGCGAACACATTTTAGAGGTAAGTCTGAAAATTTTTACGTATTAGGGGACGAATAGGGTTTATTTCAAGAATGCTTTTCTTGGCGTATAAACTTCAACCAATGCACGCTCCTTAGGAACATCTCTCCTTTTTCCTTGGAGATGCTTGAGTCATAGGCGTGCTATATTACGCAATACCTTCTCTTCAATCCATCGTAATATAGTTCGAATATCTTAAATTCATTTTTATAACTTTATTGCACATTGAAGAGAGGACAAATTTTTTACGACTTCTTAATCTTTGAAAAAATACTATATCGATGTTGATGATACCTGTAACACCATAATAAAGTATTTATATATTCCGTTTCGCTTTGACATTACAGAATGCTATATCGGACGTAAAAGAGACTTTTGATAATGCAACATTTACAAAGTTTGTGCGTGAGTCAATTAACTTTGTTCTTGAAAAATCACCTGCAGAACGAGAACGAGTTTCCCGGCTTATGTCACAGTTGATCAGTCGGAATATCATGTCCGTACAGCACTTGAAAGCAGGGTGAGTGATATAATGATCTATACGCCAACTATTTTTTTCATTCTTTTAAAACATTATTAAATAAGATAAAGTGAATTTTTATATGATGATAAATTAATTTAGAGAAAAGATGCGTTCTTGATGTTCTTTTTATAGCCAAAAGGATACTGAAAATAATATCTTGTATAGCTTTACATCTTCCTTTAAGCGTTTCAAGGTTATAATTGTATTAATTTTATAGGTTCAGCGAAGTTCTGGAGATTGTGGATGACCTAATTATCGATATTCCCAAGATTTGGACATACCTTACAGAAATATTAAGTAAGTCTTTTTCATCGATCGAATTTTAATTATTACCTCGCTCTGTGCAAAGTAAATATAATTACTTAGCACTTCTTATGATGACCATTCATATATACCATAGAATATGCCATGCGGGATTTTATAGCTCAACAGGCCTGAAATTATTAGAATAAATCATGCAGATAATGATATATGTTACTTTGTCACATTCAATATGTATTTTTCCTTTCAGCTTGTCCAATCAAGAACGAAGTAATGCCATTATCCGAAATGAGAGATATATTTATAAGTTTAAGAAGTCAAGGTTATGCGGGCAAACTTCTCGGAGAGTTGCTATCGAAGTTATCTCGAGAGAAAGGATCCAAATGGATTACAGACAAATGGGACCAAAGCCGACTTTCATTGAACGATATCATTAATCCGGATCGAGAGAGCGTCGATAAGTTGGTCAAGGAATATGTAAGATTTCCCACACAGCTTTATTCGTTACTTTTTTATGGCTTGTAATCAAATATAAATCTCATTCTTACTTTATGATTGATTATAGCATTTAGAATTCCTGGTTGGAGATTACAACAGTGCCAAAAGCTCGGTCAGTGAGGAGCTTAATTTACAACAGATTCACGAGCAACTTAAAAAGCTTATGAAAGAGAATACTTTCGATGAAATTAGTAGTTGGATAACTGTAAGTATTTTTTTTACTTGCAAAGTGCCTGGGGTGCGCTCATCATTATAATATATATATATATAACTTATATTTTTACTCGTTACAGGAAAATGTTGGTAATAGGGTTAAGGATCCTAAATTCATAAGAACATTGATGACTGCCATTTTAGAAACGTCCATAGGTATGTGTGTGTGTGTGTGGAAGTCTGAACGTGCTACAGCCTACAAAAAGCTATTTAGTAATTTTCATCTTTTAATATAATTACGCATCCTTCTTACAGTACTGAGTAATGGAACGTGGAAGTTGAATGAGAATACCTTAGGCAACTTGGAATTATTGATCCATCGATTCGTCGATACAGATGAAGTACTAGAATTACAATGCCTTTATGCTATTCAAGCATACATGACAAAAATCGAGTTCCCGTGTGGTAAGCTACTCATTTTTTTTTTTTTTTTAGGAATTGCAATATGCATCAGTTATTACCGATGAACGTATGTTACAGGTATACTAAGGAACATAATAAACAAATTGTCAGTGGACAATATAATTTCGTCAGATGCATTCTTGGCATGGCAGAAGAGTGATAATCCGGCCGAGCACCAAGGTCATAGTGTGGCTATAATGATGTTGACGGCGTTTTTCACTTCTCTACAAGAAGCCGAGGATAGTTCTAGTGTCGAAGACGGACCAAGCAATGTTAACTCCGATCGCTGTTGACGGTATCGTCATAAAAGGAATTATGGACTACTGAGAAGACTTAAATATAACTATTGAAAAGACTTGAAAATTTTCCGCGTTAAAAAATTGCGAGAAGTGAGGATCAATTGCAATTGTTTTTTTTTTAAATAGAAAATACAGAAAAACAATGGAGTGATAGTTGTGCGCGGGTGTATGTAATATAGTATAGAATTTCATGGTACGATAAGAGCCGGATAAAAGAAGAAGATTGTCAAATACAAAAAGCATACATAATGACTGTATTTGAAATACGCTATACATATTGAAGATAAAGATTAATTATTAATTATGATACAGAGGTAAATGCAAGATAATTATTATATATAATTCATTGAAATGGTTTAAAGTTTAAATAAAGCAAAAAAAAAAAATAAACTTGAGAATACTACCGTGTTTCTTATGTCTCGCGAAATGTTTCTGAAATATGTCGATTGCTCAATGGGTCTGAAAATATGTCCTATTGCCGAGAATACAGAGGAACTATACGAGTTGTATTTCTAATTACATCAAGCGACACCGCAAAAGCAACCAAAGTGCTACACACGATTTAGGTAACAAATTTTACAAGCCACGAAGGTGCACAAGTGGGTCAATTTTACGTGAAGAAAATAAAAAGAAAAAAAAAACAGAAAAATAACGAAGCTCTTGATAACCAAGTCTGATGCGATATTGTGGTTCTTCCTATTATTATAACGAACGTACACAGAATTAATAATTTATATCTTTGCAAATAGGAATGTGTATCGTGAGAAGAAGAGAGAGGAGCAGTTTAAAAGCGGTAGGACGAAGGAAAGAGTGAAAGTGCATAAAAGATACATAAAGTTTAGGACCTTATAGCCTAGGAAAAATGTGGAGATCTAATGGAAGAAAATATAAGTGGTGTGCATATTAAGGCGCTATTTTTTAACACTAGCTATTTACAATCTTTAAAAGAGCAAAGTATAGTGTATGGGAATGAATCGTTTGCATGTACCCATGTGACGCAGGTGCCGTAGGGAATTGTATAAAATTATTACTATGTCGATTTATGATACAATGTGCAAACCGATTTTCTCATTCAAATATACTATTTCGTGTGAGGGAAAACAATGTAGGATGAATCGGCTGATGCGAACGTATACATAACCATTCGAACGATTATTCAGAACGAAATACGTATGTTTTGTCAATATTGTTGTCTGCTTACAACTTGTCTATACCTGTATGTGAGAAAGCGTGATTGCTTCGGAACAGTCGAGACGGACACATACTTAATAACAAAAAAATCGAATGTGCTTTTTCATTCCTAAAAAAAAAAAAGGATAGTTTATATGAAATCAGTTTTCTACGGTTTGACTTTCTAAACACGTACATGTTCTCGGAAGAACGTGGAGCTTAGTTTAATTATCTTAGAATATAGTACAATTACCGAATGTTCTTCGTATATAATTGAATGCATTGTACATAACTTCGCTGGAAATAATTCCACGATGATGCCCGTGAGAGATGTTTAATACTAAAAACGACAGCTATTGTCACGTTAACGATATATACAAAATTACGTTTTATTTGTCATGGATTATAATGTTTCAAACGTATATCCCTTTTTCGCATGGCGGTGCTCCATGATAAGTTTATTTTGATTTTCCCAAAGCAATGCAATTTTATATGCGAGGCCCGCATATGCACGATTGTTACAAATCACAAATCTTTGGTGACCGCTTCTTCTTTTTCTCTTAATGTTAATACGTTTTCCATAGATCAATTCATTATAGAAAGTAATCATACTTTTGTTACCGCTAAAAGTGAAAAAAGGGACACGAATGAGAGTGTGAGAGTGAGAGAGTGTGAGAGAGAAAGAGAGAAAGAGCATGAAAGGGAAACGAAAGTTTTGCGATCTTTGCTCTTGTTTTCTTTGTTTGTCATGTTGTATAAACGATTACGAATGAAGTATAGAGATGAGAAGCGAATGCAAACGATCGAAGAGAAGTAGCGTGATAATTCGTATCTGTATCTCTCCTTGAATGGACACATTCTACTTTGTATATGGCAGAATGTATCGTTTGACGAGACGAAATGTATAATGCACTCCGAGAACGGTAGATAAATAAAATACACTAATTTATAATTGATTAAAATAAGAATACGTTGTTAAAAACACGTGGATAAGTGAATACCGAGCGCGCGCCCGCGAGAGAGAGAGAGAGAGGGGGAGGGAGAACGCGAGAGGAGAGGTTATCAGTGTAAATAAATAAGTAAATAAATAATGTAAGTGCAGATTGGACAGATTATAAACAGGATTAGTCGGGATGCCTATGGTCTTTCATACATCGTACGTACATGTATGCGACCATCGTGCTAAAAAGCTACGTACGGCACGTCTATATGCACTTGCGTGCATATACGCACGTGTATGCTTACGTACGTGCCACATATTATACATACTTATTTACCACGCGCGACGTGCTACGCGCGCGCACACACGCCAGACACATACACACCCCACGCAAAAGAGCAGGCACACATCGAATATATATGTGTGTGTACATACATCATATACATCCTATGTGTATGTATACATATGTATATATGTACATATATACATATATATACATTAAATATTGCTAGGGACTATGGAATACAACAAACGAATATACACATAAAACTTCTATAATAAATAATGCCTATTAAAAAAATAAAAAAAATAAAGAACTCCATGCAATATCGTTGTCAGTTATTCTTTTCTATGCATATTTTTAAGAATATCATAGTCTTTATAAAATTTGTTATTCGAAAGATAAACATTTTTTGTTTATTTAAAATTTTACGTCTGCGATCGTTATACGATGTAATTTGGTCGCTGCGACATTTGTAAATTGCCGCGTGTTAACGGAATACACGGCAGTGCGCCAAAGGTGCTTTATCGTATGGCATATTTCTATGTAAAGGCATTTCATTGGACAACGATTTCTATGACTCTCTCTCTGTAACCACGGCGTGGCACCAGATCGCGCTGTTTCGCCAGTATAGCGACGACGCCGATGACCACTACGAAGATGTAAAATATAGCGTAGCTGGTTAGATCGTCGTTCGCTTTTGTGTAAAGTCTCTCGTGTTTAAGATACATTGAACGTTGACCTTGATTCCATAACGCCGACATTGTAATCACAATAGCCTTGTAGCATTGTTAAGGCTGTTACGTATAACTTTGAACTATCCTAGTTACTTGTAAACGATGATGTTACGAGACAAAGGAGCACAAAATTTGAGGTAATGTTTCTTCAAGAAAAAAAGAGATTACAAATTTTACCATTTAAATTTGCAAATTCTTGTCTTAATAAAACACGACCAAGTCGTATAGTGTTGAAAATATCATGGTTATTGACATACTCGCGTAAGAAAAACTAATTATAATAGAATTGTCGCGTGCCTGTGTCTTGTAAAGAAAGACATAATAACAAAGGAATTTATTTGTTGAGAAGTTTTTTTTTTTTACAGAGAACAATCGATGTCGAAGCGACGATAAACAAAGAGTATAAGAATAGGGAAAAAATAAGAACGCACCGTTCAGCTAGTAACATTTCCACTGTATAAGAAAAAAAAAAAAAGAAAAGAGAAAACATCCATCACTTGTACCGATCGCAGCACACTTCGGTCGGAAGAGTCTTGAGAAAGACGACGTGAAATTAGCAGTAAAACTGTCGAAGCGCATAAGCACGCATTCTCGTCGAAAAAAGCGGCCGTCTATTTTTATCGCGAACGGGCTGTCGCGAGATGCGCTTTCGATGCACGAATAATTTTCGCATCTCGGAAGATCGGCTAGATTCTCTCAATTGCGCTAGCTCGCGCGCAACGGTCGACCGTCGATTGGAAAGATGGCGCGAGAATGCACCGAGGAGGGTCTCGTGCTCACGGCAATGGTGGTAGGAGTCGAGGATCACGTGACGCTCACGTCGCAGGGCCGCTTGTCGCGCGACCGTCCGCGGCCAGCCATTTTGATTAGTAACATGGCGTCAGCGGAGATTAATATGGCGTCCTCGGACATAATAACCGAAGTCGAGCCAGAAATTCAGGAGGTCGAAATCGAGACTATACCGGTGGAAATACCTTGCGAGACCGTCGAAACAACTATCGAGGGGGACGATGGGCAGCCGATGATCGCGTTACAACCACTTCCCGAGCCAGGCCGCGAAGAAATCATTCTACAGACTCAAGAGGAAATCGTCGGCGCCGATCCACTGAGCGTGTACGATCAGATACCCGTGCCAGAGAACGACATTTATGTCGAATCGAGTCCCGGACCGTCGAAGAAAGGCACGAAGAAGGCTAGAAAAAGTGGAGCCTCGAGATTTCGAACGTCGGATCACGCAATATTCGGTGAGATGGGTTCGGAAACGAAGGCAAGAAAGTGGGAGCAGAAGCAAGTGCAAATCAAAACCCTCGAGGGAGAATTCTCGGTGACGATGTGGGCTTCGGGGACGGACGACGGTAAGCTGTGAACAATAAAAGATCATTCTCGAAGGATTATATATCCTTAAATTATCGTTAAGTTGCTGTCGTGCGCGAGCTCGACTATCCGCTTCTTTCTAACGGCTATACCCAGTGCACGCTAGTGGAACGTACTTCCGGTCGGACTACCCAATCGATACTTCTATTTGGTTCGCTTCGCTAAAAAGAAAAACTTCTTTCGACCGCACGCTCCTCTTCCCTTCCACGAGAGTCAGATCGTTGACAGTCTGCGTTGTTTGTTTTGATCGAAGGAACGCCATTATGCTGCCAGGGGGCAGCCATATTTTGAAAATGGCTTCTTTTGCTCGATTTGCCCCTTGAGGAGTAAAATGGCGTCGGAATGTCCACGGCGCGGAATAAAGCTCCTCCCCTCGCACCCGCGCCTTCTCCCCTCTTTCCATCTACTAGAGCGATTCCCCGCTTTTAAATTTTGACGTTTATTCTGTCGTTCTTCCTTCTAAAATAGCTATTCTCCCATCCTTTCTGCATTTTACTTTAAACTTGGCAAAGGGTCTGTATCCTTTGCGAAGGAAATGCTATTTACTAAAATTATTTGGATGAATTTGTACATATAAACATATTTTTTACTTCCCTATTCTAGTAACTTGTTGGCACAATCTTCGTACAAGTAATTAATAAAGTATGTACAAAAGTTTAGAAACCTATTACATATTTCTTGATATATAAGCATATAAAATCGTTCCAAAAACTTTATTTCGTATCTATAATATCGCAATTATAAAAGTAATCCTGCTAACTTTTGGTTCGTCAAATGTTACAGATGAAGGCTCTAATCCAGAGCCAGATCCAGATTATACGGAATATATGACAGGCAAGTCGAACACTAAATTTAACCATTCTGGGAGTTCTGTTTCCGACGGAATGCCTGGTCTCGACCTATCGGATCCTAAACAGCTGGCAGAATTTGCCAGACCGGGACATAAATTAAAAGTGCGAAAACCACCTGTTATGGATGGCGTAGAACGCACCATCGCTTGTCCTCATAAAGGCTGCACAAAGATGTTTCGAGATAATAGCGCTATGCGTAAACATTTACATACTCACGGTCCCAGAGTTCACGTATGCGCGGAATGCGGAAAGGCCTTTGTCGAAAGTTCAAAATTGAAAAGGCATCAGTTGGTACACACAGGAGAGAAACCTTTTCAGTGTACGTTCGAAGGATGCGGAAAAAGGTTTAGTCTTGATTTTAATTTGCGTACGCACGTGAGGATTCACACGGGCGATAGGCCGTACGTTTGTCCGTTCGATGGGTGTAGCAAAAAATTTGCACAATCCACGAACCTCAAGTCGCACATATTAACCCACGCGAAAGCTAAGTAAGTACTACTTTGCTTTTTATCTTAATTTTATATGACGTTTACAACTTATCATTTAACATGTACGTTTCTCTACGTTGCAGATCGCGAAACGCCATTGGAAGACAAGTACAACAGATTCAACTTCAACAACCTCAATTTGTCCAAGTCGAAGTTGCGGATGTGGATAACCAGCAGTTCATTGTCTATGCCGATTAGCCCCCCTGAATGTTGATCTCGTACCCCGATGAACCTATTATGGAATATCGTAACCATTAATTATTAACATAAGCAGTGTAAATATTTTTGAGATGCAGCAAGCGACAAAAGGGAATTGGTCGCTAAAACTATTAGTTATGGTAAGAGATCGAGTTAATTAAGTAATTAATACCTCTGTGCTTAGATATGAAATAACGAAAACACCGAGAGTACTGCGCTCCCAAAAAACTCTAATACGATTACACTAATAAACAGTGTACTTTTTAAGACAATGCGAGGTGAAACGATGCACAATGCTTTGTGCAAAGTCAGACTTTTTAATAAAACCTAGTGCGCCGTCGTAATGTGTGACTGTACATATTTATAATTAAAGTAAAATATTGTATACAGTATATTTTGGAGAAATTCAAATGAGAATAAACCACAAAATACATTTTTTTCTGTTAGACTCAATCGTACCATATTTCAGTACAATGCAACTTGTACGCAATTACCATATTTCTCGTCGTAATCGTGCCAGTTGTGTATTCTAACTCGATTAACAAATACGTACATTGCAATGCTTGATAATCGCGAATATTTTTCGTAGCGTCTGACTAGTTAAAAGAAAAAAAAAAAAAGGATGCATTGTATTGTCAACCTCGCAAAATAATGGAGAAAAATTCATTCGTGCAATAGTCATTTCGGAATATTCAAAAGTTTTTTCGCGATGTACGCACGTACATCCATTAAATGATAATTATAATCGTATTTTATGTGTTGTCGGTTTGCCGAATAAAAGCAATAGATATAGATAGTTTTAATATTAACTGTATTGAATAGCTATAGCGTGCATTTCATTACACTATTATTCATAATAAATTGCATATCACAGTTTTATACATATAGCAACATGCAGGTGGTTATATACATACTTATAATTCAGCGTATATAGTGATTCTGATTGCGAAAAAATTTACCAACGAAACTTAATAATTTATAGGTTTATAAATTATATTTGCTGTAAAGCACGTTCTTTGGTACAACACGAATGTACTTTACAGAAATATCTATGATTTTTATAAATATATTCGTTTAACAGGAATAATCTATTATTTGTTTTAAGAAAGTACGTTTTGCTACAAGATTAAGAATAGTTAACATAGTTAACATAGTTTGAAATATTGACTCGTCTTTAACTAAAAAGTACAGACATATTTTGTATGGTACATCGAGCATCGGTTGGTTGGAGTGCAGAGCGTAATTCTTTCAATCATTTGCAATATGTACTATATCACCGATACGCGCGATCGTGGACGCAATATTGTCCCTGAAGATAGATAAAAAGAAAAAAAAAAAAAAAAACAAAACAGTAATTACTCTCTACAAATCCTCTTCGTTACGAAGTTTTCAAATTTTTGCTGCGAATTCGGCGCGAATTTTGCGTCTTTGGTAACTTCCATTTTTTCTTTAAAATATTTTTTACCATAATGGCTTTACGCGCGACAATGTGTATCTTACGCGTAAATCTGTCAAAGATCAGTGGAATAAAAAAGTTGTATTAAATTTTGTAACGTAATGATTGAAAAGAATCTCCGATTTTTAATTTACACGGTATACTTTGAACTATTTCTATATGGGCACGTTCTTATCGATGGACGAATCGAATGTCGATGCAAAAAGGCCTCGAGCAGTCGTCGACTGCTCGTTTTAAGATATGATACCGATCTTCCTGATCTTCAGAAAATAACTTTATCCAGTTAATTTTACAACTTTCTTATTATATTGTTAGCCACTATGTCTTACAAATTTATTACATGATACATTTATGAAATAAGAACTCAATGGTGGAAAGTAACTTCACGATGTAATCGAGTTACGATTGTTCAAGGAAAGGATGAGTAAGTTGAATGTTTTTTAAAATCCAAGTTGTCTCGTATCGCGTTACACTTCTTCCGTCGTTTAGCTCCTTCGACATTACCGTCCTCACATTTACTAGTATCTTCCAGATCGACCGTCTCTACCTTTGTCCTCTCTTCCCTTTCGACGATCTTTCGATCTCGATCTTCTGTCCCTCGATCGGGATCTGCGTTTTCGATCACGACCACGCGATCTTGACCGGGATCTGGATCGACCTTTACCACCTTTTTTGCGACTGTACAAGTAGCGGCGCAATTCTCGCGAGATAGGTTTCAAGTGCATAAAGTTACAAAATCCTGACCGCGTGCATTCACTGAAATCATACGGTAATTTTTTATTAATTATTAAGTCATTTTTCACATCGGAGGATACAGTTAACGCATACCCCATTTCATATTGTCGGCAGCAGGCTTCTCTAAAGTCTGTGACAGGAGAGAGTTCCGCGTAAACTGGTCTACCACCGAACCATCTGTTATTTAAATCATTGACAGCTCTCTCCGCGTCTTCCTCTCTTCGGAACTTGATGTACACATTACCGACTAAATGGTCACCAAGATTGTCACAAACGTTCATCTCCTCGATTTCACCATACTTATCTTCACATTCCACAAACACATCCTCGAAGAAGTTATCATAGTGCTCTTGCATTTCCTCATCCGATACATTTGCAACTACTACAATTGGTATAAGAAAGACTCGATTAGGATTAAGATAGCACGTATAGATTGTAAGTTTTAAAAGGATAAAATGTACATACAGTGAGAACCGTCTGCACTTTTTGCAGAATTCTGAGGATTTACATAAAGATTTTGCAGGAGACATGTCTGTAAAGTAAAAGTTTATATTATATAAGTTTTTTACAACAATTAAAGGAAACTGATGAGACTCGTGTTATTACCTGACTGAAAGTAGGTTTGTTGTGAATTCGTGAACACCTGTCACCGTGACGGCACGCACCGATTTTGAAATAAAACGAGCAATTAACTCTAAAAGAAATAATTAAGAATGTTATTCGGTACGATGATGCATCTACGGAGTACTAGAGCTAAAGAGGTACTATAAAGCTTACTTGTCTTTCTCAGTACCAAATATAGATGCCAAATATTCAGCCATAACGTATCTTTTCCTATGTATGTACGTAAAATCCTCGGGCTAAAACGCGCTACAAACAGCTGGAATACATTGCATTTATATCGTTCTTTTGGTTTGTTATAAAATGGCGTCTTAGCCCTCGACAAGAAATGAAAAAAACTTACAGGAGGACGAACGAGCGCCATCTGTAGGTATCGTGCTTTTCAAAATTTCGCGTCCATCCCGAGCTATCGATAATTAGTCTTATAATTACTACGCGATCCGCTAGATGGCGTTACGCGAACGTCATTTCGAAATTTCGACATCGACGAATCGACAATATCTACACTCGACTATCGGCAAGAAGATAATAAAAAGGCAAGCTACACAGCGAGTTATCGATGTTAAGAATTGATGACCTTCTCCTATCGTTTTATCATATTTAAAGAAACATGCGTACATAATCTCGATCTAAAAGAGAAACATCTTTCGAATGTCAGAGTAAACGCACGCGAAGATAATGATCGAAGTTCGTATCTAGCTACGTATACGTCACAATGACTACAAATACATGGACAATTTCATAGAGACAACGGGCGAGCAGCAAAATTATCACGTACGTGGATCGTATTGTACGACGATCAATCGACAATACCAGAGAAACACGATAGCCGATGCAATGACAAATATACTTGGATAACAATTGCCGGTACGATGCTACGGTAAAAGAGTGGTTAACAACGAAGTACAATAAAAAAAAAGACGTAAGACGAACTTGTTGCCTCCTATGTAATCAACATAACTTTTAAGCGACTACTCTTATCATATTTTAGAATTCCAAATCATATCGTTCGATCGGACCGAATCTGACCAAGGAAACGAACGGTAAATAAAATTTTCCATTGGTAGATTTTCTTCGACCATCCAACCAAATACTCGTAACATTTTTTTCCAGCTTCGAAGTATCCCCAGAGAGAAAGAAAGAGCAAAAAGGGCAGGAGTACGTGAATTTTCATTTTACCGGACATGGGATATACGTGGAAAGATGGAGGGATCGTTAGGGCGATCCTCGAGCGCGAAAGAGGGAAAGGATTTTCGTTCGAAGTAGAACGAAATATTCTCTCGTCGCGAGGCTGGACGTGAGCGCGCGCGCTCCCTCATGGCCCGAGGGGTGAAGGGAAGGAAGAAACAGAGGGACAGAGGAGACGCGTCGTAGACATAAGCGAGAACGGGAGATGTTGGAAGGTTGGGGGGAGGTACGGAGAGATAGATATACAAACGTGTGTGTGCGTGTATACTATATATATATATATATATATATATATATATCTACGCAACACACGGGCGCATACATACACGTAGGTATGTATAGAGCGAGAGACAGAGGGTGAGACGCGCGGAAAACGAGGGCTGCCGGAAGGTGGGGTGGGGTAGAGAGTGGCGGTGGTAGTAGCGGTGGTAGGGAGAGGACTCTGCACCGCGACGCTACGGGGTGGTTGCCCTCGTCTGCGCTTTGTGGGAAATGCCCGCTCAATAACGCGTAGGTCCTCGTCTGCCCCTTCTCACCCTCGGAGTCATCGCGGCAAGGGCCACTGCCCCAAAAGGCACGGCTACACCCCTCGATTTACCCTTATCCTACCTCCTTCCTTCCTCTCCTTCCTTTCCTCTCCACCAAACCCTCCTCCTCTCCCTTCCTTCTTTTATCTCATCCACCCGCTGCCGCCGCCGGTCTCTTTCCTTCTTCGACAGCTTCGACTGCTGCCTACCTACCTTAGACCCTACGTATGTATTATTGCATTAGAATCTAATCTGGAAGGCAGAGTTTGCTACAAAAAATTAAAAGAAAGAAAAGTGGAGAAGATGCGAAGCGAGCTCTCGAAATCTCTTTCGAATATCATACTTGAACTATTCGTTAAATGATTGTAAAGATCATCTACTATTCGCGAGGTAACGAAATTGGTGATTCTTGAATGAGGGGTTGCATTTGAAAATCCGTACGCAAATACGGGTGTACGCGCGTATACGGTACGTTCAACCACCCCTAGCTCTTCGTTCCTTCTCCATCGCATTTCTCTCTTCCATCGCCAACGATTCGCCCCCGATACGTTCGAAAAGGTCGTACCTTGCCCTTACGCTCTCTCCTCCCTCTCTTTCTCTTTAGTCCTCTTTATCTCTCATCTTTCTCTCGCAACGTATTCCGCGTTGACCGGAGCAGGACGAAGCAACCTGCATCGACCGGCTCCCTCGTACGTACATACATACATACATTGGAATTATTGTAAATGTGTCTTATTCGATCGCCATGGTAACGAGCCTCGTTTTCTATTTTTGCGATACCCGAAGTACGAGCGTCTTCGCGTCGAATCTCTCGTCTTCTCGCTCGATTTTGTCAAATTGGAAGACGACTACGAGAACGGTCGATTCAAAATTGACAATATAATAACGGCGACGGCCATCTTCGACGCAAATGCGAGACGAATTTGAGATGGAAGGCGGAGATCGATCTTCGTCCGACGCGATACAACGTTACGGGATTTATTATAATACCACGAGGGAACTATATTTTATATTTCATCGGTACGAATTAGAGTTTTCTCGCAAGAAACTGTAACATTGGCTATCGTGCGTGGTATCGTACGAAAAATAAGAGACGCGATTACGGTTTCCGTAGCGGATGCCGTAACGGTGCATCCAGGGTCTATCGGATCAATAAGCGCTCTTCTTTTCTCTTAAAACGCACGTTTCCCTCGAAATATTTTTTTCATCATCCTTTTTACTCTTCATCGTGGTAATAATTGAAATTAAGAGACCGCATCGACGTACATCATCGATTATACCAAATTTGGAAAAGATAGAGATCAAGAAACGCGAGAATACCCGTACTTTACACCTTATTAGAAATAAATATGACTTTGAGATTAACGTATGGGACCATCGATGAGCCATCGAGAACCTCGAAAGTCGAAAAACAATTGAAATCCAATAATCTCGTAAATTCGATTTACGTTGATCGTATTTGACGACGAGGCTCGTGGAAAATGCGACACGTTTTCTCCGGCGCGCATCGTCGCACGTTTTAGCGAAATGTTATCTCTGTATTTATTCGCTTTGGATATTACGGCACGCGTGCAAATAGATACATAGATACCAGTCGCCCGTATCTATTTATATCGACGGCGAACCGCGCGGTGCAATTGACCGTGTGGCCTTGACTTCCTGTTGACCCGAGAGGGCCCCTAGGGAATTTCGGCGGACTCGTTGGATTTCCGAGGACGACGTACGATTCTTGAACGATGGAAGGCCGTCGTCGACGCAAAGATACATAGCCTTTCTCGTCGAGAACAGGATTATTTCGCGTTCCCGGTCCGACTTCGCTGCTATTGGCAGTTATCGAGCGAAGTGCCTGCCCGTAGGCAACCTGATATGCGTTATCTTTGAATTATTATATTAACATGCATGAGCGTAGGTCGATGAGTATAGGAAGTGGTCATGGAAATCCAATTACAAAATTCCGCTCATCGCGTTTGGAACGAGTAAACTCGTTCCATATTATACTTAACAGTATTTTCTGAAAGACTGGTTTATCACGACCTCTTTAATAAATAAGGTCTAGGAATCGTCACTGGAATCGAAGAAGGAAGAGATAGCCGATACGAAGCAGGGAAATCAAGAATGCAACGAGGGCCAGGACGACGATTCGTGGGTGGTTATAAAGGATGTCAAGGAATGGAAGCCTGCGGCCTTGACCTTGTCCATGGATTCGTAGTGAATGTGAGAAAAGGAGAGTGAGAAACACGAGGAAAGACATCGTTCGAAAGCAAAAACGCTCTGCTTTCTTACCTGATTCGAGCTCCTATCGTGGCCACGACGAACGAGCGAGCGAATGCAGGTAGGAGGCCGGGCTTGATGTCTACGCGAGGAAAGACACGGCTCGGCGAAACGTGTAACGGTATACGGCTAATACGAGCGACGAATGCGAGCCGTGTTATAGCGGATAGATGCATATTAGCGCATATTAATGCAGGTGTACGTGTGCTTATCGTTAGGCTTTGGAAATACATGTCGCCAGTCGCACCACTACTTTTATCGCCAAGCTTCACGTGACACCGTATATATGTATATTTTTGTCTTTCTCCCTTTCTTTTTGGCTTTCTAGGATAACGACTCTCGAAACACGAACTTCTGGTCTCGCCAAGTTTTCCGTTTTAACGATCGTAAAGAGTTTATCTCGCATACCGAGATTTATCGTATCGGGGAAGCCGACTCATTTGTATGCGTCATCGGACTCTATCTTCCGAGTATGAAAATATTTAACGAGCTACATTTTCCCTGTCCTTTGTCCTAGGCCTAATATTTGAGACAAGCAACGTCGATGAACAATGCTGGTAATCGTTAAGCCGAAGAAATCGGGTGGAGGAGAGGTAACGAAGAGATTCGTCGGTACGTGAAAAATTCGTCGTGAATAATTTGAAAATTTGTACTCGATCGGTCGAAAGAGCAAAGAATATTTATGCAACAAAATTTGCAACGGAACGGCGGAGTCTGGCATCGAGGAACAAGGCGCGAGAAAGGTCTGCTTCTAGTTACGTCAACGACCTATTAACATTTTCGAAACGGTCGTAAACGCGGCGGTTCTCAAAGTGTGGCTCGCTAGAATTTTATCGAATATGTATATTCTTATAAATGGGTCTTTCGAAGACGGGGACATAACCGATGGTACGTACATGCGTACGTACGTACGTATATCGATAATAACGTTGTACGATCGTGGAATTTGAAATCGAAAAAAGTGTATTTCATCGGAGAAAGGAGGAGGAAGTTGGGCTAGGTGGCCGATCGATAAGATTCAACGTTCGTCGAAACGGGCAACGAACCGACGAAGAAGTTTGAGGACCTCTGTTAAATTCGTCGAGTCACAGGACAATGGTTCGAACGCGTCCGAAGAGACGAGACAATCGTGTCGGTCGAATCTTTATTGGTTGCGCATACAAATAAAAAAGAATTTATCGATCGACAAACGACGGAAAAGCGAATGAAAAAGAAGACGTTAAAAGGAACACGCCTTTGCCATCGAAATTAATATCTCGAAAGATACGAGGGGAACGCGAGTGGGAGGAGGGACAAAAAATATTCGACTCCACCGGATCCTACGCCATTCGGCGAGGAATCTCAGGCCGATCGTAAATACGCGTCGCATCTTTCAACTACGGTTCTCGCGACCCTCGATCGACCAATAAGGCGGACTCTAATTTTGACGGATATCCTAACGAGAAAAGAGGGAGTGGAAAAAGAAATCGCGTAGCTTTAAAATTTCTCTATGAAAAATCGATCTCGTTATCGTTGAACGTCGATAGGGAAAAAAAATGGTCGAGCGCGAAGGGCTTTTCGGAGGGAAGGTATAAAGAAGAGAGGGCGAAAAAAATCCTCTCCTGACCTCGAGAGGGAGTATAAGTGAGCGAGGTCGTTCCACGATCGATAACGCGACTTTCTCGCGAGAGAAGGCGCGACCAAAGTTCTTCGAGCGAAGACCACAGGGCCGTGGGATAATCGATCTTGCCCTACGAAAGGAGAACCCTCCTATCTGTCTCTCCTCCTTTTCTTCTTCTCTACCTTCGTCTTCCCCCCAACCGCCACCCCTTGTCTCCCACTCCACGGTCTCTTTCTTTCCCATTCTATCTTCGTTCGTCTATCTCTTTCGATTTGGCGCGCGAACGAAGCAGGATTTCCCTGGATGCGAGTCTCTCTCTCTCTTTCTCTCCGACATGACAACCGCGACACATCGCGTTGCAGGGGAGCCGACGCGCGCCTCTCGAAGGACTCTCCTCTCAGGTACACATTTTTCACGTAGAATCGCGCACGGCGCACACGTTGCCGCATAGCGAAGGGACGTCCGCGCCGGGGTGAGCGTACCCACCCGCGTCTGTCCGCTCCTTTTCTCTCTCGTTCTCTCAAACGTACCCTCCCCCCCTCCACCCTGTCTCTCTCTCTCTCTCTCTCTCACTATCCTTCCCTTCATCCTCGTGCGTCGTCCTTCCTTTCGTCTCCTTTCCCCCTTTTCTCGTTTTCTCTGTTCCTCGCTCGTTGCGCGCGAGACCCCCTCCAATCTCCTTAGAGACCCTCCTAGTCGTCGTCGTCATCGTCGTCTCATCGGCCCGCTCTTCAAGTTCGCGAGCGTTCGGCCGTCTTCGTCGGTACTCGGCTCGTCGCGACACGTCTACCAACCCTACCGAGCGAAAACTCGTTCGCGAGACGTGGTCGAGCCTATACCCCGTCCCGCAAGATTTAGCGAACGAGCGAGCGAGAGAACGAACGAGCTCCGTCCTTGTCTAACCCACCGGCACAGAGAGGCAAACTCTTGCGCCGCGAGTTCATGACTCTGGGTGCATGAATGTATGCGTGAGCGGCGGCCGTGCGGAGACAGGTGCGGCCGCTGGAACCCTACGACCGGTGGTAGAGCGAGAGCAGCGCCTCCCAACGGCGACTCTCATCAGTTTCGGACAAGATGGGCGAATCTCACCGGGCAGTAGCTTAGACTCTACCTACAAGACAACACACACTTTAAATGTTTCCTAACGAAAAGTAACGATTAAACACTGTAATTTATTTTATTTAGAGGGAAACAGACCACATATATTTTTCTATCGTGTCGTTATTAGTAGTGCTATTCTGGGAATTCGTCAAGAATAGGGGGGGAGAATCGAAGAAGAGAAAAGAGAGGAAACGGAATTCGCGAGTGGCGAAAGAACGCGCGGACACGACGGACGAGCGAAAGTACGGAAAGGATAAAATACGTGTTGGCATCGTTCGACGTTAAAGACGGAGGGCAAAGTGGTGCTACTACGATTGCTGTTTCTACTGGCGTAAAAAGAGGAACGCGAGTAAAGGGAAATACCGTAGGAGTTTTTACGTAGTCGAGACGAAGAGTAACGACTCGGTGGACGCCTGGGCAACGACGACGAAGACGGTTGCAACGGCGCCGCCGCGGACCACGACGTCAAGAAGGACGACGAAGAAAAGATTCGTCCGGACGATCGCCTGCCGGAGAAGAGCGACCGTACCACGAGGACAGACTGGCCGTCGCTAAGGCTGAAAACGACGGCCAAGTAGGCGGAAGATCTCGCGTACTTTTGCTCTCTCTCTCTTTCTCTCTTGCTTCTAACTCGTTCAATACCATTCTCTCTATCTTTCTCTCTCTCGCTCTGTCTTTCGCACACCGTCTCTCTTGCGCTTTCTCTCTCTTTTTCAGCACGCACACACATACATACATACATTCACTCGTACTCACACTCCTTCGCTCCGCTCGACGCGGCTGGCCTAGGCTCTTGCCACTGTGGTGTGTGTGTGTGTGTGTGTTGAACAACGACGTGAAGCAAAGTGTATAAGAAAGCGGTAGTAAAGTAGTGTAGTTCAGTAGTAGTAGTAGTAGTAGTAGTAATAGTAGTAGTAGTAGTGCGAAGTGTACGACCGACACACCCTCTTAACGCTCGTCATCCGTTTCGCATCGGCTCGGCTTTCTCTACCCCTTTCTTCCCTCCTCGTATTTCTCCCTCGTCTATCGTTCTATCTCCCTTTCTCTTTCTATCTATCCATCCATCTA
Source organism: Ancistrocerus nigricornis (assembly GCA_916049575.1). Classification (NCBI taxonomy): domain Eukaryota; kingdom Metazoa; phylum Arthropoda; class Insecta; order Hymenoptera; family Vespidae; genus Ancistrocerus; species Ancistrocerus nigricornis. The sequence continues at coordinate 945,511 of OU696665.1, forward strand.
TCTATCTTTCGCTCGTTCTCGTTCTCCTTCGCACACTCTCGCGCGCGTCCGCGCTTCCACGAGTACGCGAGACGCCTGGCTCGAGTACGTGCATACATATACGCTCGCATATACATTCATCTACATTCTTACGGTATCGCGCGATAGCCGAGAGACAGAGAGCGCGCTTGCACTCTCGCTCGCGCGCGCACGTTCCTCGCCCCTCTTTGAATCGGCCCATCTCTCTCTCTCTGTTCGTACCGCTCCTCTTTCTCCTCCTTTGGTACCACCACCGGCCTTCCCACCGTCCTCTCCCACTCTTTGCCACGGTGCAAAGTGATTTATCGTTCTCGCTCGTCGCGTTCGGTTTCGTCGGTGCGTTAAAGGCTCTATTGTGATCCCCGTAACCATACGCGCCGTACCACCGACGTTTCTTCTTCCTTCTTTACCCTGCCCACCCCCGATTTCGTCTCTCCAGACGATAGTCGTCCATCCAGCCGGTGGCGGGCCGCCGTGCGTCTCGTCTCGTCTAGTCTCGTCTCCTCGCGTCTCGCCCATTACCCTTCTCCTCTACCGCAACTACTACCACCACCATCTTCTTCTCCTCTTTCGATCCCCTCTCCTAGCGACTTTCCGATTCCCCTCCTTCTCTTCTTCCTCCTCCTCTTCTTATTATCGGCCGTGCGATCAGGGGGAGTGCGACACGAGATATACGACATTCCGCCGAGCCGTGCGACGGTGCTCTCGGCCGCGTTCGTGGCGCGCGTGGCATCGAAGGGTGGAGGAGAGCGGGCACGTGAAGCAGCCGCATCTTTTCCGTGTACGTAGAAAGCAGCGAAGCCGAGGAAGGTGCGTCAAGGAGCCGTTTCCTGCTGCTACTACTCCTGCTGCTACTGCCAGCCACGGTGAAAGAGTGAGAGAGAGAAACAGAGACAGACTGAGAAGGGGAGGAAGAGCAACGCGGCTCGCCGGCGGCCGACCGATTTGCCAAGACGAAAGTGCACGCGCGCGTGCACGCACGACAGCGAGTAGCGGCAAGGCAACCACCACCACGCCAATAATCATCGCCATCACCGACATCATCGCTACCACCTTCACCGTTACTACGCTACTACGCTGGTAGTAGTAATACTACTACTATTAGCAGAGCATCGTCGTTCCGAACCTGTTGGGAGCTACACACCGCTAGAATGTCCGTGAGGATGGAAAACGTAGCCGCGCCGAGAAAGCTCAACTACAAGATGATGGTGAGTACCATTTTGCTCTTTCTCTCTCTCTCTCTCTTTGTCTTTCTTTCCTTTATCCCTAACGCCTTCTTCCACTTTATCCCTAGAGAAAAGTTTTTCATGAGGCACGACGTGGTTCGCGGTGGTGGTTGTCGTTTCTGTAGCATAGTATCGCAACGCGAAGCATCGCGTCTCGTTGCCGGTCGCTCAAAGACGTGCGCCGCCGCGTGTCATCGCGAGCGCACGCGCGTGCACGTACGGATTAATGCCCGGTCGCGTGCGCGCGCGCGCACAAACTCACTGCCGCCACTAGGAAGAAGAAAATGACGATGACGGGGGTGATGATAGCGAGGCACGAATTTGTCGCGCTCTTCGTGGAAAACGAAGTTTTACCATGGGGGCGGTCGACGGCGGCCATGGAACCGGCGTAGTTTGACAGTTTGCCGCGGGGCGTCCATTGCCCCACCCAAGCTCTCTCGCTCTCTCTCCTACTCCCTATACCGTTCCCTCCCACTCCTTCTATCCGTGTTACTAACTTCCGTGCAAACCTAACCTTTCCTTTCGCGATCCACTCCGCGAGTCTTTCTCTCCACGGCGTGTCTCCTCTCTTTCTTCCTTCTTTCTATGGCGAATCGAGATGCTATCGGTTTCGCTTGAAATTCGAGTCGCCCACTCTTAGTGTTCTTTAGCGTTCGTCTTCCATCGATAGTTTCTAACCCGACATCGAATACGTTCGGACTCTCGCGCGAAATTATCGTCACGAATATTCGCCGCGTGTATCTACTCGAAGGAGAAAAGAAGGAAAGAAATTACTACCTGGATTTATGAATTCTTTTTGACATCCCGGGGTTACTCGCTTATTTGGTACGTCAGTGTGTCTGGGTGGATCGTTCCGATTGGACGAATTTCGGATATGCACGTCGAAGATGCGTTTCCACTCTACGCGTTTGTGTTTCGTGCCGCGTGTTTCCACGTTCGCTCGAGACGAGCTTTAACTTTTATCGTACGCAATCTTTTTTATTTTTTGCAATGTCTTGTTTACTATGTCGTATGATTTTCGAGCGAACGTGTCACGAGCTGGACACGCTCGTAGAAAGGCGCCATAATTTTTATTCGCTTCTAGTCGATCGGAGACCAAGTATGCGTGATACGTATGCGTATACGCACGTACAACTTTATCGAGGGTAATTTATAAATGCATTTGTATGTACATTTAAGTCCATGCAAATGCGAGAAATAGAAATTTATGATCGTGATATAACCCATATGTTGAAAAAGTATACAAGCCTCTGTACGTATCTCGTTAACGAATTAATTTTTTTCCATGGAAATGTTTTGCGTGCCTGGCGACTTCGATCGGGCAATTAGCACGAGCCTGCGTGAGAATTTCGTGTAATTGTCGCTGCACGTTGAAGATTTACATCGCGAAAACTTGGAAATAGCGTAATATTAATCTATAACGATCGTATCGTTGGTAATCGAACGATATCATTATCAAGGACGATTAGAAGGCATCGTTGTCGTACTTTGAACTCTTAAAGTTAAAGTGTACGATCGTTAGACCAAACGCGTAATCGGGATTACGGTTTGTGTAACGATAGGCGCGCGTAAACTCGTATGCAACCCAGCGCGCGTTTAACTATTCGAATTCCAATTTTACGATATCGTACTTCGGATGTATCTCGAAGGAACGTAATTGCAAAATTAGACCGCGGATGGCGCTGCTATTGTAATCGCGCGAAAGAATACCAAGAGGAAATTTCTTTTACGATACCCTCGTGTTTTCGTTGACTAAAGTTATTTACGAATTTTCTTAACATCTGTGAGGACATAACCGGTTTGGGGGCACCTACGATATCTATACTCGTATCTTCGTTAAGGCCGAAACGATTAGCAAACATTCTTACAGCTACTCTAAATCGTTCTTCGAATCGTCTCGCAAACTTTCCTATCTTTCCACCGCGTTATCTTCCGTAAACTGTAACAAAATAGTAGAAAGTCTTTGTATGCTTTTCGTTCGTGTCTGAAAAGCGAGGCAAAAGATGAACGACGAGTCTGTTGTCGTTCATCGGCCTTGAAGTGCGTGCACTCTCGGGAATGAGTCACGGACGATCTACGTTCCTCTTTGTTCGGTACTAATGCGTTACCCCGGAGCGTTCCCGTATTCTATGTTCTACTTTGCACCCACGCCCAACGACACCACATTCCACGATATAATCCGAACAGGAAAACCAAAGATCGAATTCCCTTTGTCCTTTCAATTCGGAAATTTCCTGATTCGTGGATTGAATTTCCAATATTCCGTAATCAGGATCCAGATCCGTAATTTACAACCTATAGAAACGAGAATTGACGTCTTTACAAAGTTGGTGTATTATAAAATTCTAACGGCGACGTTTATATCGCTGTAGGATAATTGCACGTAATATTTCATAAACCGAAACATTCCTTTCGGTCTTAACATCGTCGTCGGAATTTCTCTAGTCTCCTTATCGTACGATAGGGAATCCATCGGCCGAGGGAAAGTACAAAGACGCGAATCGGTCCTTGGCCCGCGTTGCCATGGATATCTACGTGTATTTCGGAGAACGATGCGTTTTTCCCTCTGAGCGTGCGCGCTAGTCAAGGCCGTGGGGATACGTGCGCATTGAGAAAAGAGCGCGGAAGTAAAAATTGTGCGAAAACTGAACACCAATGTATCGTTGTAAGAAAGGCATTCGCTAAAATTTCTACTTGTTTTCGATATAATCGAGCACATACACATCAAAGAAGTGAAACTAATGGGAATTTTAAACAACTTCGTAAATTGAAATACGCTTTCAAGTGTCTAAACTCTTAAAGTAGGTGTAAACGTTGAAACGAAAGTGAAGAACCACTGGGAATCGAGCGACTACGAATCGCAGCTAAATACGTGTACCAATCTTTATTACCGTCTCATACCTGAGTTCTCCTGACGGTACCGAGACGCGTGCACGCGCGTGCACGTAAAGGCGTGCATGTGAACGCACCCACGCGCGAAGGAGCGCGTGCGAACACGCACACCCGGATGCCATTCACAAAGTTCGCAAGGCGCTATCCACAACGGTATCCGGTGACGTCACTAAAGTCAAGGTCGTCCGAACCTCGCTCGCCACGTTCTTCATTTCCGTCGAACTTCATCGCGGTCGATCGTTTTCCCTCGCTAGTCGACGTATCGTTCCGAAGAGAGTATATAGCTTTTCTTCGATTGATGTTACTCTCGAAATTTTTAGACCAAGAATACACGAACTTCGAATTTGAATGATATCGTTTACGTACTCTCTTGGCTCGCGTCTCGTTACACGTGTTCGATATGCAAGACGATTCGGGTGAACCTTACGTATGTACTTGGATAGATACATACGTTCGGAACGATCCAGACACGAAGTTCAAGGTCTATGGCCTAGATGTGCACGTCAAGGTCCCTCGCGTGCCATTTACCTTCGTTACATCGTGTGACGCACGAGCGCTGTTCTATCGACCTTTTATATTTTCTCTCTTTACCGTAAGTGGAAAAATTGCTCTACATTGAATTCGTTTAAGAGAGGGATGAGTTTCTAGGAATGGCCGAAGGAATCATCGGTATTGTTAAGCACCCTTCGGAAATCGAATTAGGAACGATTGCAATTTCTAACGAAGTAGGGTCGCCCCTCCGCGTTCGAGATATATAACGCGCGTGTATCGAAGAGAAAGCGCGATCTATCGCCGGAAAAACGATGCTGCTCTGCGGTTTAAAGAGTCGAAAAGTAGAAAGCAGTCGGTCACTTTTAGCATATCGTATTATCGGAGAAGCGGATACGTTCCGGAAGCAAAATAAAAACATTTTTACGAGAATGGCAAAGACTCGGGAGTTCATTTTTCGACACCTCTCTCATCTCGGTGTTATAGGATGGAGGAAAAATAGGACGAATTAACGTGTATTCCTTACACTCGATTCGTTTAAAAGACGAGGGCGGCGTTGGCGGTCGCGATGGTGGTGGCGTGCACGACTATGACGACGACGGCGGTGGTGGAGAAGGGCGTTTGCGATTTAAACGCGGGCGGAGGGGAACGAACGGTGCGTGAGAAGGTGGTGGTGGCGGGAGGAGGCCACGGTTGATCGAGCCTGCCTTAAAGTCAACGAACTTGCGATCATATAACAATGTATCAAAGCAGCGCTACCGGTCTCGCGAGGAGAGAACTCGATTCAAGCCGTTTAATCGCAAAGTAGCGAAGTAGCGACAGTGGAGTAACGAAGCAGCGAAGAAAGTTGTCGTGGAAAATCGAATTTAAGAATCGCGAATCAAACCGTTTAACATATCGCTCAAACGCAAAAAAGACGATTCGACTCGCGTTATACGCGTTTATACCGTGGCCCGTAACTTTCACCGTGGTTTTAGTCTCTCTTCGTTGATATCGTTATCGGGGATCCCGTCACGCTACCACTCGTGCCTCCACTTTTCTTTTTCCTCCTTAATCGTCGATTTTATTGACTGGAAGGGTCACGCTCCTTTCGACTATTTACGTACGCGACCCGGCGCTCGCCGTAAGTATTTCAAGTACGCTATCGCGATCGAATCGATAATTGGAACGCGACGCGAGGCGTTTATACTCGCATACGTCGAATAATCGACGAAAACAGGTATGGCGAACGTCGATCGTGATCTAATCGAAAGCTGTAACATTTTCTTTCTCCATTACTATATCGTTGAACGAAGGAAACACAACGAAGGAACGTGGCGCAAAAATTGTCGGCGGGTGTAACTCTTTCAACCCTATCGTTGATTCACTTATCCTTTAATTAGTCAAACGTTGTTCGTATCTAAGCGTGTTAATGTCCAACGTAGTTTAATTGCCTCTAATGGCATATAATCGAGGGATAATTAACTTACGCTTTTCACCGCGCGACAACACGAAAGTAGCGCGATGCTTTGCGAGGACGCGCCTTTTTGCAACATTTACTCGATGTAGCGCAGCGACCACGCGGGAAACTTTATTTCATCGTATCGACGGTTAAACCAATCATTACACGCACACCCATTTGCTTCTCTGTTTCAGGTAAGTGCGTACGATAAAACGTACAGCGTCCGAAAGATTCGCGTTTCCTCGTCGGAAGTAAGTTGAAATGCCGTTCACGCTCTTCACCGCGAGATACGAACGTAATCTCTCGTCATGTATTTCGGAGGCTGCCTCTACGAGATATTTATTCCTATCAAATTGTATTTCAGAAAGCAACGACACAACGGGAATCGCTATAAATAAACGCGATAAGGAGCTTTTAGTTTGTGTGCGATTCGTTTCTTTTCTCGCGCGGATAAAAAAGTTTCTCGTTTTTTTCTTCTTGGCTTAGCGTTCCAGTAAACGGGACCGTTTCGATCTGCACGTTAATTTCCCGTAACATAGGCATAATTCTAGAGTCAGGTAGCAGTCTTTAATGCGAAATGAAAGGTGTAAACGCGGGAGTCGAAGTCCACGCGCGAGACCAGTCAAATTACGATCAAAACACGATGGAATTTTTGAATGTCTCGGGTCACGGGTTATGCGCGTAGTAGAGTATTACCTTGATACGTTTAGTAACGTTAACTTATACGCGAATATATTTTGCGTGAAACTAACCCAATGAATTCACGGTCGTGTTTTATATAGCCTGCTAAAACGAATACCCCTTTAATTTAATGAAATCGGAGGAGCGTCCTCCGTATTACTTTGTAAGCAAGCCGACAGGCTGGTTAGAGACGGGCTTCGATGGAACGATCGAATGCGAGGAGTATGTATTATAAAGAATGAGCGTACGTAAAAAAAAAAAAAAAAAAAAAAAAAACTGAGTGAGAAAGAAGAGCGAAGGGTGAAAGAAAGAGCGTAACACGACAACGTGCAGACGTGGTAAGCAGGAAGTAGCATCCGGTCGGTAGATCACGATACCCATTTCACACGTCGTGTTCTCTATTTCATGGTGTCCACCGGTAGCAGCTACGTCGTCCGCATGCCGTTCCGATCGAGTTACCGGCATCTAACTAGTAGTAAATCATCCTCTTGGTTATCGTTTCGTTAACTTTTTGCGTCTGTCGAGACTCGATTGAGCTAATATCGAGAAGTATAAGAGGCGACGACGATGAGGATGAAGTATCGGGGGCATCGGGATCTTCGTCGTTGGCAATATGATTCGAGTGTAATGAATAGGCTCGAAGAAAGCACGGTTGTTCGATGTTGGGAAGAGTTGTAAATTCGTCGAAGGACTCTCTCCGATGGTAGAGAGATGGCTTCGTTATTAATCAGCGTGTAGCAAATAAGTTGGACGATCGAGACCGGTTAACTCTATCTTGGAGAAAGAATGAGCGTGATGGTAGTAGCGTGCCCGGAAAAGGCAAGGAGATCGATCGATCGATCGATCGATCGTTAACCCAGAAAGAAAGGTAACGAAGATCGGGGTCGGTGTCGCGCGAGGCTGGCTCGTAGATCACGGATCGCGGTAGTAGGAAAAGAGGAGAAAGAGTCAGAGTGGGAGGAGGAAGAGTGTCTGATTCGGTCGTGGCATTTTGCTTGCTCGTTTTTCAGGGGACGAACGGTCCACGGCCGACGTACGTCGGGGCTAACAACGGTAACGCTGGTGGAGGCGGCGGCGGCGGCGGGGGAGGAGGCGGCGGTGGAGGCGCCAACGCCGGAGGCGTGGGCGTGGGCCCTACGAGCGGTGGTGGCGGCGCCGGTAGCGGTGGCGGTGGAGGAGGCGGAGGCCACGGGGGAGGCGGTGGTAGCGGCGTCGGTGTTGGCGTCGGCGGCGGCGGCAGCAGCGGTGGACTGAAGGGGAACGCAACGGGAGGAGCGAGCGGAGTCGGTGGTGGCGGTGGCGGCGGTGGTGGTGCCGGTGGACCACGAGGAGGCAACCCGGTGCAGTACCGAGCGAGCGGCGCCGCCACAGCGGCTTGGGGCGCGGCGCCGTCGCACGCCGCGGCGGCCGCCTATCCGCCTTACACCCGCTATCCGAGTGCCGCCGCGGCGGTTGCCGCAGCGGCACAGGTACCGGTCGGTGCGCAACCGTTACCGCCCTCTGCTAACCCTTACGCCACCGCCACCTACGTTCAGCACGCCTCGGTGAGTACACTCCCATGGCGGACTGTCTTCTCTCGTCTTCCCTTCTATTCTCTTCTCTTACGCTCGATTCTATTCTCTTACATTTTTTTACATTCCATTCCACTCTATTCTAATCTATTCTAGTTTACCATACTCCGTTCTGTTATATTCTACTTTACTTTATTCTTCTTACTCCTCTTCATCATCTTCTTCCTCCTCTTCTTCCTCACTTCTCGTCCTTGCCTTTTGCTCGCCATCGCACTATGCACAATCTCCTCTTTACCACTACCAGTCTCCTCCTCGTCATCCTCTCTCTCGCATCGTTCCTCTTCTTACCACCTTTACACTCCACCACTCTCTCCGCGTTCTCCTCTCCCAATCGGTGGACGTTGCTACCGCTTCTCGGTATGCCGTTCTCCTCGCTACTGGCTTATCGACTCGCCGAGAGAGATGCGCGAGTCGACCGTCCTCCTCTTTCAACCGAGTTCATAGATCCTACGTATATTGCGTGCCGCCTTCGACGTGCACGCCTCTCTATACCAACCTCGGACGACGATCTACCGGCCTTAATGGATCCCTCCCCGTTCTTTTCTACTTCGCGAATCGCGCTACTTTTACACGCGAACAGTGCATCTCGATTGTGATCGCTCCTATACTATTCAGCATCTATAAATGATTCGTTTGTTGCCGCTACCACCGGTTCCCCCTCCCCCCGCCCTTTAATCAGACACAGTGCAGCGCTGACGCGGGGTCACGGTCAGTCCGGCAAGTGTCGTCAAACTACGAGCGAAACAAATTTCGCGGAGACGTACGTCCATTCCACGCACGATACCGCTAAGAGACGATATATCACGATTCGTATTCTTTTTCACGATATCTCTGTTCGCCGGTTTCATGTTTCTTCATCTTCTTTTTTTTTACTCCTCACTGCTCCTCACGTACGCTTTCGTTCGGTAATGCGTGCGCGTACACCTTTTTTCTACAGACTTTTTCATAATTTCATCGATAATGCCCATTTCCTCGTTCAAACGTCGCGCCTCGATTTTTCTGCCGATCCTGAGCACAGTGTGAAACGATCGTGTTCCGGCTCTACGATATGACCATTTTCGTTGTTCAAAAATAACGCAAAGTACGTTATGGTGAATGATTATGAAGAGTGTTCAATGTGATTTAAGAATTGAAGAACGGCGTGGTCTGCATAATTTTGTAAATTGCGTGAAATAACGGTAAATTCTGGCTGGTCGATGATAACCGTAGAGAGATAACCTCCTTGTCGGAACTAGCCGAATCGCTGAATAACGTCGTGCCACTCCTCCATCGCTGAATATCGTCTTTCGACGCTATCTGTACGTTCAGCACATTATATGTTATCAACCTTTTGCACTATTCTTTATAAAAATTTAAAACGATCCGTTATCGAGAAACTTGAACGAAGGTTCGACAAATTAGGAACTTGCCTTTAGATATATATCCCTTTTTTCTTTCTAGTTCATTTAATTTTCTATCCCTTCGATCGTCCGCTAGATAGTAGAGAACGGTAGATCAGGATTGATACTTACCCCTAGTAACTCTGAGTTTATTTTATTTACTTAGTATGGTGGACAACGGGTACCCACAGCCTCGTCACCAGCCGAAACCCACAGTAGTTCTAGCAGTGCCACTGGCAGTCAAAGCGGGGCAATGAGTACGAGTATGAGCAATAATACTATGCAAGGGCAGCAGGCGGAACAGTTGTCGAAAACAAATTTATACATACGTGGCCTCAACCAAAACACAACCGATAAAGACCTCGTTAATATGTGTTCTCAGTACGTAAAGTATATTTTCTGTAGACGTATGGCAGATCCCTTTATTAATTGTATCTTATAACCGCCATTTAATTGTTCTGAATATTTACAGGTATGGAACTATTACTTCCACGAAGGCAATTTTGGATAAAACTACGAATAAATGTAAAGGTACTTACTTAAATTTTGTGCTAATTATTATAACGTCGCTTACATCCATGGTTTTTTCTAGTTTCCTTTTTTTTTCGTTTTTCGAGATGGACATAATATTTTTCTTAACCGTTAAATTCGTTATTAAGCTATTACATTAGTAAAATATTAACTTATCGGATAATATAAAGTTTCATATAAGAGCATTCATCTAACGATCCCGTTTCTATAATTATATTATTTTTCAGGTTATGGCTTTGTAGACTTTGAGTCACCGGTGGCGGCAGAGGGTGCTGTGAAAGCACTGGTCGCCAAGGGCATCCAAGCGCAGATGGCGAAAGTGGGTATCTGGTTGCTCCGTAGACTGGCAAGTGTACGTTGGTTGTGCATGCAAGTACAGTAATACCAGAGTAACAGTAAACCTCCCCTTCTTTCTTTCTTTCTCTCTCTTTTTCTCTTTCTCTCTCTCTCTCTCTCTCACTCTGTCACTCTTACTCTATACTACTCTACTCTACTCTACTCTACTCTCTCCTCTCTGTCTCTCGCTGTCTCTCTTTCTGAATTTGTTTTATTCATCCTATTCTTTATCCATCTATTTTCCCTCCCGTTCTTGTCCAGGTTCATATGTGTATCATATATAGTTAATATATCTCTTAAACATGTGTTCGACTATGCTAAACTATCAATGAAAAATTATATTATGTAGCACATGAGTACAATGGGATTATGTTCTAATTACATTCGTTAAAAGGTTAAAACGGTTGTGTGGCGAGTACGGCTATACGACGAGACACTTGTCACTGAGTATTACGTACATGGTATTTGTGACAGTATATACCATATTTCATATCTCATAATTTAAAATCTTAACATTTCTTATTAAGATTTTTATAAATTTACATTAAATATTAATGAATACTTGAAATAGAGTATGATATATTATCTACTTAATGAATTTTTTTTTCATTATTTCTGCTAAATAATCAAAAAGAAATGTACTCATGAGCATCGATGTGCGATCACGAATTTATTTAGTTTTCACCATTGTTTTTCTCTCCCTACCAAAGACCTGTCTCACTTGTCTAGAAACGCTCTTTTACATTAATCGGTTCTGTCTATTATTCTGTCTTAAATACCTACAAACCTATCGATGCTTGCTGCTATACCTCGGCCACAAATTGCTGACATTGTTGTGTCGATATATTTATAATATTAATTCAAAATTGCATTCCATCTGCTCTACTTTTAAAACTTCAGCGACATGATCGTCGCTATATAAAAAGTATTGAAAAGATATCTCATAAGAATTTTACTACAAACATGATTTATTTTAGGAATGTTTTCTACATTTCTTGTGGCTATTAACAATTGTTCAAATTCAATACGATGAAGCTTAACTTTATTCCAAGTACATTTTGTTAGTAATATTTTTATAATAGAATAGCGTACATAGAAATATTTAGACGTGTCGATCAAATATAAATTATTATTTAGAATAACATTATCTTAATATCTTTCAATTTGGCCGTGGTAAAAGCAGAGGGTGCCACAAGCAGCTGTGATGATGTCGATCGCATGTGATATGATACGACTAAACAATGTGTACCCTCTATTAACTATACTCAGGGTACATGGTATACTTACCATTCAGTGGTGCTATGTGAAGATCAGGTGCTATCTTACCCCTGGGGTGTTGGTTGGCTCTGATTGACACACTTGGCTTAAATAATGAAGGTTTAACCAGCACACCAATAAACCTATAGACATATATGAAGATTTTTTATAAGATTCAAGTACCATTCATTTAAAATAATTATACAATGTTTTATGGTTACCTGAATCATGGACTTCACATTCGTGACTTTATATTAGTATGCGCTCTCATAGCTTAATATGTCATAGAGTATATTTGGTCATATAACTATTTATAATTTAGTTAGTTGACCTTGCTGAAGTGGAATAGCATATAAAATCAAACAGTTATATGTGTATTGTATCAAAAAGTATTTGAATCTTATATTTTTTATGTATATTCGCACTTGATCAAAATATGAGTCTTATAGTTAAAGTATAAATACATTAAAGTATATTACTTTATCATACAAACATACACACATACGTACATATGTACACACACACACACATGCATCGATATTGTGTGTGTGGTGCGTGCGTTCGGGCGCGCCCGTACGTGTGTGTGTATGTATGTACATATGTTTATATATCCATGTGTTATGTATGTAGAGTGACCCTTTAAAACGTAACATCGCAAGCAGTTATCTGCATTGATGAGAAATATACAAACTAAGGCAAACATGATTTCATCTTTAGGGAGTACGAGTCTTTGGTGCCCCTTTTAAGATATTTACCATTTTTGGCAGTATAATTATTCTTCGTGAAACTTAGATTTTTCGAGAAATCGAGACAATGATCTTTATGTTTAGTATTTCATTATAGTAATTTCTACTGTTCAATTTTCCTTTAAATGTGATGTAAAAGGAAACATGTATATATAGAAAATAATTTTGAACATATCATCTTCAGGCAAACTGTTTGTGTATTAATTTGGTCATAAGTATTTATTACCAATCTTCATCAAGCAAAAAGGAAGAAATATTAGAACTAATGGGGATGTTAATTTTAAAAGGGACACTTTTTGTATACATACATAAATGCCATCAGCTTGGCTTATATCATAATATTTTCATTATTTGTTCTTTTGTTTTAATGCATTCGCAAGATTGAAGTAAATTGTCGTAAAGTATAAGTATATTCAAGTAATTGTAGATTTGATTGATACTTGACAGAAGTGGTGAATCTCAAAATATGCTTGAGGGTGCATAATAATGGTTTTAAATTTAATTTAGCACTCGTGTTTGTTTCAATCCTTCATTTATAGAATCATAAATAAAGACATGAGCATGAACACATACATGTATGTACATATATTTCACATACATCGTGTGTTTTGTGCAATAATGCCTATATAGTCAATCACAGTCTTTTTTGTGAAAATCAAATTATACACGTTGCAATGCCTGTGCTTTGCCTTTTGCTTTTTCTAAAAAAATGTCATATGTAACTTATGTCATATGTTCCTATTGCTTTCAGTGTATAAAAAAAATTAATAGAAGAGATTTGTTCACATATTTGTTAGTAAATTCGTACGTAAGGTTATTATTTATATATAAATATGACTTAAACGCCTATCTATACACAAATTTTTGCATATTTTTCCATTCTATTTTCAAAGGTATTATACAAAAAATGCGAATTAAAAGACTTGCATGTCAATTTAATTAATAGGGCATATGAGTGTATTTAGTTATAAAGATATACTCATTTGCAAAAAGGAACATCAATATTTTAGTTCTTCATTACACAAAGACGACATAAAGTTCTTAACTAAATTTTCATTTATATTAGTTGAAATAATATTAAAATGGTAAGAAAAATACAGTTAAAAAGCTAAAATGAAGTTGGCAGTTAAAAGATAAAAAGTTAGTTGTTTATTAAGTATATAAAACACGTCAATTTGTTTAGTTGAAGTGTGGTAAGGTTGCAAGGAGCGCCATTAATTTATTTAAGATAAACCACAAATGGCTATGAAAAATACAAATGTCAATGATGTACCTATCCGTGTGTGCATGCTCTGACTTAAAATTATAGTATCCAATGATACATCAAATCAATTATATGTTATGAACTTGGTAAATTGTCAAAGCATCTATAAAGCAAATTTAGAGAGCCACCAGAATGTGGAGAAGCCTAATGCCATGAAGCATGATAACCTTTCAACATTGAAAACAATAATTATTGTCTTAATTCATATTCAGTCACTTCTGATATTTGTCCATTTGCATTCTTGCGATTAGTCCAGAATAATTACTCCTCTAGCTTACTAATTTTTTTTGTAGTATCATTGTTGTAGACATACATCATATTTTAATAATGAGTATCAATAAGTTAATGTAAAAAGAAACTATAATTTTTAACATAATTTTATATTTCTGCCAAGATACATAAAAAATATTTTATTAATTATAAGTTAAGAATTGTTTATATTGGCAAAATTATAACGAAAAACAGCTTTTAAATATTTAATCATTTTAATTTTTCAGACTTAGATGTATGTATGTACATATTCTAAACATGTAATTTCCAATTCAATTCAAGTTTTTATATATAAAACAAGTTGTTTCTTATTCTTCATGGTTACGAAAGATTTTACAACGATAACTATATATTAGCGTAATTATATTTAAATAAGTGTAAAAAATTTGCATGCATCATAAATCTGGAAAGTCAAAATGATAATAATCTTTTAAGATGCCTTATTTATAGTAACGAAATACAATATGTTGCATAGTATTTTTACTCTCTTCTCAGCAACAGGAGCAGGATCCCACAAACTTGTATATTGCAAACCTGCCATTGAGCTTTAAAGAAAATGATGTTGAAGGACTACTTCAACAATATGGCCAAGTCATCTCAACTCGTATTTTACGTGACACCTCAGGACAAAGTAAAGGTGTTGGATTTGCAAGGTTAGTTCAAATAATTATTGCATAAAAATAATATAAATTATATCACGTTTTATCTGTATCATTTATTGTACATATGTACTTTGTTCATTTTAGAATGGAATCCAAAGAAAAGTGTGAACAAATAATTCAAATATTCAATGGGAAAGCATTACAAGGAGCTAAAGATCCCTTGTTAGTTAAATTTGCAGATGGTGGTAATAAGAAGAAATCAATATATAAAAGTACAATATGGAGAGAAACTGGAGAAGTAAGCATTAATTTAAAGTTTACTTGAAAGTTTAATAAGGATATCATCATATTATAATTAACTTATTTATTTATTTCTTACCAGAATATGGCAATGAATTACGACGCGAGTGGCGTTGGTCAAAACGGTGTTGCTACAGCTCATATGTTACCTGCAGCAACTTTAACTCAATACAGTCGTCATTACAGTCAAGCTGTGCCTGGTTATAGCGTACCAGGAGCTCCCTGGGTGACACCATACCTTGTGCAGACTGCGCCTCCTCATATGCAACAGGTCGACGTGAGTTTTTATAACAAAAAGTTTGTCATTTATTTGTTCTACATATTTTATCATTCAATTGTATATCTTCTACAACTATATAACAAGAAATCCTAGTTGCTTATTAAATTTTTCAATTATTAATAATATACGAACAAATTTTTTTTAAATTTTCAACATTATAAAATATGCCTTTGATACCGTTTTCTTATAGAAACTTGTATTTTACAGATGATGCCATCAGCCGATCCTAGTAATCCTCAGTACAGTATAATTCCTCAACTCACGACACAAATGTCTACAATGCATCTTGGCACTGGTTCCGTAAGTAGTATTACTTTTTTACGACGTAATTTGTCCTTTACAACGTCATGATACAACGCTTACAAAAATATTCCATTTATTATTAAATTGCAAAAGGTTTCTAGTCAAGTGGTTCAACACGCGTAGTAATAATTATATATTACATTTTGACTAACAGTATATTTAAATAATAAGATGTTTTTATATTTGTACAATTTGGATGATATTCATTGTAAATAAGAAATCGTCTAATTGTTTATACATATATCTAAATCGTAGATTTATCCTGTTTCAGTACATAGCAAGTCCGCATCCTTACCCTTACACCACTTACCCTCCACCTAGCATTATCCATCCAATACCATTGGGCGATTCTGAACAGACAAGTAATGCGGCATCTCCTGATGACTCCTACCAACAGTACCAAGCTCAGCAGCCCAAGTAGGATACGGTTTATAGGTTAGCAATATGTAGCAATTTATGGCACTTGTATTTTTTGAAACGTTAAAATATAAAATATTTTCTAAGAGGTATTGGCATTTATACTCATCAGTATTAACAAAACTTGTTTTTCGGTACAGATATGAATATGCTGAGGGCTACATAAGTTAAAAGTGGTACACCTGCTGAAAACAAGGGATTATTATTAACGAAGAATAGAATGAGAGTAAATACATAACGTAAAGTCAGATAAGATTCTTCCTCATGATAAAAATTGACTTGCCAGCCATCTTTTATACATTTTATCCATCAGCTAAATAGGTGAAAGTAGTTAATATTTTGCAACGAGTCAAGAATGGATATTGACGTAATACGGGGTACGAGACTGGCGTGTCTTCTACATGTTCGACACTAGCTCAACTCTTTACACTGTACCAGCACATCATACGACAGTGACAAACTGATATTTGCGATGGACAGTTTAGTGTCAAGCTGATAGGCTTCCAGGATAACTTTAGGTATTACATATACTAAGGAGACTATGAGTCGAAGCTGAACGCTCGAGAATGTGAATAAATATTTTAACAAAACTGTAAACTATGAAAACGCTGCTCAGAAATATACGAAAGAGAATTCTTCCCAAGAGTAATAATAATAATAATATTAATAATAATAATAATGATAAGAATAATAAGAATAATAATATACAGAGAGCACTTCCAATGCTAGAGTTGATAAAAATTCAGATTCAGTATGGTTGTAAATCAGTACCAACCGGACTTGTGCCAGCTGGCTGGCCGGTGGCTTGGCTGTAAGAGAAGGGAGACACCATTCGCGTAACGAATTTCAGCGACGTGCGAAACTCCTCATTCACAGCACATGCTACTCCACCCGCTTACCGCACTCTTATCGGTTTATTTTCGTTCAGACATTCCAAGCCAGGCACATGTGTGCACTGCCACGTGGATATACCTTAATCTAATACTTCTACGACTATATTTCACGTTCTGTTTCAATCGTGAACGATAAATTTTACTAAAAACTAAAAAAGAAGCAACCAAGAGGAAAGCTTTGTTTCTAAAAATTCTTCAGGATATAATATATAATAATAATTGCACGTGAACGAAAAGAACATAGTACTCTTTAGAGTGTTATATTTATGAGTACAGTTACTACGAATCGATATCAGTTTTAATTGTACAGTGAATACAGATATTTTTTTTAGAATTGTGCCTTTTCAGACAAATCCACTAGACAGGGATATGCTGAAAAATATTATAATATATTTTTAACATCGGTATGTAAATGCGAAACCTGAGCCAAATTTTGATCTTCTAGTTAAGAAAATATAATTGTTTTTGCGTTGTAGCCAGTTATAATCACTACGTTTGTTTTTGATTATGAATTTGATAGATTTTTGTATGTATAGTTGCCACTAACGGGATTGGTGAAACGAAACATCGGGTAGTGTTCAAGGAGTTGATTAGAAGAAGATAAGGAAAAAGGGAAAGAAGGAAAGGGTAAAAAGGGAAAGAAATCAAACGGCGGATTCTTGTAATTGAAACGCGTACCGCCCGGGAAACCAGTAAGCTTGTTACGACGGGATGCGATAGTTAGAGTGTAAATTAATTTATTATATCGAACGAACGAATAACGCGATACTAAATGAATGAAGATATCGGACGACGTTCGGGGTGGTAGCGAAAAGATAGGCGAGGGAGGATTTTGGTGAAGTGTGGTGTGGAGTGGAGTGAAGTGGAGTGGAGAGCGCAGTGAAGAATACAAAAAAGTGACTCTCGAGCGACGGTAAAAAGAAAACAACAAAAAGGAAAAAAAAAAGGAAAAAAAATATCTCTCCCTATGTATTCCTACTGCTCTCTCCAGTCGTCTTATGTACATCGGGATAAAAAGTTTCACGTCGTTGTCAGACTTAGATCGAGTCAAGGAACGATTTAGCGGAAAGCTTTCTACCAAATATGCGAGCTACGAGTGGCTCACGACACGTGGCGGACAGGTAGTTAGATAGAGTTAGAGGCGATCGTAGCTATTATTATAATATTACAATAATATGCTGTATTATTATAATTAACGATTACTATTATTGACGACATCTAAAGTATGAAAGATTTTTACACTGTTGAGACTTGAAGTAAATAATATATTTAGTTTATTTTGGTACATCACGATTTGATGACAAGAGATAAAAGATGAAAAAATGGTATGAGCTATTTTTTAAAAGATCGATTATTACTCGATTTGAGTCCATGCATTAAGAGAGAAAGGGGGATGGGGGGGAGAGAGGGGGAGAATAAGAAAGAAAGAAAGTAAACGAGATAAAGGTGGAAGGGAAGAATGAAAAAGAAGAAAAAGAAAAAAATGGAGAAAAAGAATTTAAGAAAAAGGCGAAAAGAGGAAGGAAGTGAGAGGTTGGAAGGAAAAGAGATAGGCGAAAGAGGAACCTATTTACGAGTGTGTATTGTTCCAGAAGCGATTGTCACCACGACTGACAACAAAATCACATGTGATTAAATAGTGAATTTTGAGAATTTTACTAATAGACTTGTACTAAATAACTAATAATTATTGTGACGACCAAACAAAGAAAAGGATTAGTGCTGACTGAGCGCGGAAGGATGATGTTTATGGTGGCCGAGGTAGCCAGCAGCAGCAGCAGCTCCCGCGCGGATTAAAAAACGGAGAGCCGCGAATAGGGAGGGAGGAGGTGAGAGAGAGAGAGAGAGAGAGAGCGAGAGAGAGCTAGAGCGAGAGAGAGAGAGAGAGTGAAAATCGGGGAGAAAAAAATATAAAATTATTGTATAGAACGCGAAAAGGAGCACAGCGAAATGTTGTGTAGCTAGTGTTGACTATGAATATAGGCTAGGCAACCATTTTGAATAAGGAAAAAAGTAACCGAATAAGCGACTAAAGTTTAGGTAAAGTAATTAGCGATAGTTAGAATATATAAACTGCCTCGCCCCCTACTCGATCGCAGGGGGCTGGGGCACCGTTCAGCCTATGCACCTCGCACCCGTCAAGACTGACTGGCTATTCATATTAATAATAAATATATATTATTATTCTACAACATATTATGTCTACTGTAATATAAATAGTAAGGACTGCTTGCTGCGCACCGCGGGTCGGGTGCTTGGGCTGGCCGGCTATGGTTTACACAACCATTTTGGAAACAACGTTTCCAAGCAATGCTGCTTTCCGTAAAGCTTTCTCTAGAATTTTAGCGTAGATTCTATTAGATCAGATAACACGTAGCTGTAGGCTAATGTAGACGAAAATGAGAAAAAACGTAGAGTGTTTTTAAGTAAATCATGTTAGTCGATATCGGCTTAAGAGAAAGAGAGAAAGCGAATGAGCTAATGAATGAGCGAATGAATGAGCGTGTGCGAGCGAGACAGAGAGAAAGAGAAAACACGAGCGAGAATGAGAGAGAGCGAAAGTGAGAAAAAAAAGAAACGAGTCCAAGTTGGCTCGATGTTACGTCGAGAACACGATCGTACTTCGACTTGTACAGTCTTTAGTTTACGAAGTTTGAAGTCATTGTTTTACATTGTTAAGCAAAGGTTGTAGTTTGTAATCATCTTGATTTCTATCCCAATTTGCTCCTACCGCTCCTGCCCTATCCCGAGCCAAGCGCTCCCCACGTTTTCTTTCTTTTTTTTTTTTTTTTTTTTCCTCTTTTTTTTGTACCTTTTATTTTTGTTTCCTCTATTGTACTCGATTCCTTTATGTTGATGATAATGAAAGGTGAACATGTAATTCTCTAAACAACACAACACTGTCTGCTTATTTTTTTTCTTTCCACTATATATATATAATTGTTATATGCGGTGTGCGACCAATGAGAGCCCAAACACGAAAAAAAAAAACGACGTTGGAGACTTACGCGTACAAGGATCGATTTATATAGATTCAGATACTTTAAGATGGCGAGGCATAGCACGTAATGAAACTTAGATTAAGACAAGTGTGTCATAGCTAATTAAGATAGGGACTCTTAGAAGTCGATAGGTGCTGTAATAAAACAAAGTTTAACAACGGTCAGAATTAGATTTTCCATGAAACTCGAATAAGGACAGGGCATAAGCCACTAAAAGTGCCCTTAGTTTATTTTGGATCGTTTAAAAACGCTAGTCTTTGTGTGAGATAATGTGGGGGTTAGATAGGATCTTCTAGAACAGAGAAAAAAAAAAAGAAAAAACAGAGTGAGAGAAAGTGAAAAAAAATGAGCGCACGCGAACGAGCGAGAGAGAGAGAGAGAGGAAGAGAGAATGTGTGAGAAAGAGCACGTGGTGTGTAGGTGTATGCATAATTTGCTATGCATACTTTAAACCATCTGCCTATTACACGACACCGACTGCAGACACTGTTACTGTAAAACTGCACACTGCGAGTGCACGCTCTCTGCCGTCCTATACTTTGTATAGGAATGTGCACCGATCAGTCTTAGAGTTACTTACAACTATGGTTTGGTATATTCAAAATGAAAGAATCAAATTCCTAATTATTATCGTCCCTTATTTTTGATCAATAAACGATCTGTTTTGGGGATTTATTTGAATAATTCTTCTCTTTTCCTTTCCTACGTTTTTAAAACGCGACGCGAATGCTACATATGAATGTATATAAAAGTATTGAGCGCGGAAGATGAATCCCCAAATACACGTGCATTTGCAACTACCTTTATGTACTGTACGACATCGGTTCAAAGTTTTCTCTGTCGGATAGTGAAACAACGGTAATACGTACACGTGCATAAACGCGCGACACAGAACTCACATACACACATACACACACGCACACACACATTTTTACTAATCTTAAGACGGACTTTTACGGCTTTGAAAACTGTAGTTACAGCGGATAGAATAAGGGTCTACGAAATAAACTTCCTCTCATACAAATCACTAGCTCCGTTTATATGTATTTCGTACTGATATGCTTTCTACAAAATCGAATAGCGATTAGTGTATGTCTTCTAAAATGACGGAACCCTAAGATTCTCCGTAAGAAATGAAAGAGCTTAATTGAAGATAATTTTTTTTTCATAAACTTTGGTACGGAATATTATACTGTTTACTAATGTATTATGGTATACAGCATGTGCAATAGAATGCGCAAAACTGTCCTTTGTATTTAATACTAAATCCATACCCCCACATTATCCTATTGCCTCGTGTGATAAATCCAGCATCTGTCTATTGATTGACTGTAAATTTATTTAATGCGATTAAGTGATTTTTAAAAGTGATCATGCCGTATATTCGACATCGGCGAGGCTAAACTGCATAAACGTTTGTCCGATATTTTCGATATCTACCGTGGTATATTTTTCATTGTTTTAATTACATATTTTGATAGTTTATGTGCAATAAAGAACACTTGCGCTTATAAATTCTTGCTGGTAATACATCAAGACAGTGATAACATTATTATTAATCATTTTATATTTTTAAATAAATTTCCCGACTACTACTTCTCATTTTTGTATGCTATGGTAACCTTTTTTCAACGTACGCCCGTTTTCGATTTAAATACCTTAATTTGATCATAAAGCATAACCAATTCCAATACTTATTTAATGGAGATATTGCTAATTATTATTTTATATGTTGCATTGAATCTTTGTTATACGAGTAAATATAGAAAATTACCTATATATTTATGAACTGTACAAAAATTTAGAATATTTTCATATATTTAAAATTGTACAAGATAAGAGTACAATCATTGCACAATTTGCTTCGATTTAAATATCCTTACAGTGTTATCAGCACCACCTGATACTATGAATTTAGGATTCGACCAATCGCAACAGAGCACTTTATCTTCGTGCCCGGAAAGATCAAAGAGCGGCGCTTTAGGACTGTAATAGAAAATACCAATGGTGACTTAATTTTTATGACAAACTAAAGAAAAAGTAACAACGCTAAAAGGTTCATATACCTCCTGGTATCCCAAAGTTTCACTTCATTGTCATATGCTCCTGAAACGAACAGATGATGATCCACGTTTGACCAGCGAACAGTTTGTACCCATTGTGAATGAGAGGTAAACATAGATTTTACAACTGCCCCTTCTGTAAAGATATCGTGCGATACAAGATCAATAAAATATTCTTATTCTAGCAGACAGTTATTATTTAAAGTATAGTTGTACGTAATGCAGAATTAGTATTATTTGAAATTCATGTACCTGTTGATCTTGGATCATATAGTCTAACATGTTTATCAGCGGATGCTGTTAAAACGGTCCGAGATAATTCTGAATAATCAACGTCAAAGAAGCTTTTATTTCCAGCAATTTCATGTTTTACTCCACCTAGTTCAGAATCCCATATTTTCAAAGTATGATCCCATGATGACGTTATAAGCTCTGTTTTGTCTGACCATGTTATACCACTGATAGCTTCCTTATGACCTTTCATTGTTCTTTTAGGCACCTATAATTGATAGAAATCGTATTTCTTGTTTAATTAATATGAATCATTGACTCTTATTTCTATCATAGCATATCACTTACCCTTATTTTTCCATGATCTGCTTTCAATTTTTTTGCATTTGGTTCACCACCTTCGTTTTCTTCCTGCGAAGCTGATATATCACAAAATAAATTAATATAATCGATTGTCCTTATATCCGAGGTTTTATCTATACTATACTACAAAGAAAAAAAGCAAAAAGAAAAAATTAAAAATTGCTCACAGGTCGACCAAATCTTTAACATTGTATCCCAAGATCCTGTTGCCATTAATGATTTGTCATAATTTACATTAACTGCTTCTAAACCTCTTTCATGACCTTTGCACACATGAATACAGTCTACGGAATTAGTTTTGATACTCCAATCCCATATTATAGCTGTTTGATCATGCGATGCACTAGAAAGAACATACAATTACTACAATCTTTACAGAACTATCAAATTTGCAGGTACTCTACTTTTTATTACTGCTTTACCTGATAAATTTTCCATTGGTATCATTTAAAGATACCCATGCTACTGCTTTAATAGGAGATGTATGTCCTGGTATTACAAGATGATGTTTTGCTTTAGATGTCCATATATGTAACGTGTTATCATAACACCCTGTCAATATCCTACAAGAATATCAATAATTATATTAACATTTTGCTCCATAAGAAACAAATTAATAAAATATTGCTTATAAATATTTGGATATTAACCATTTACCACATACAGCTACTGCAGAAACCCAATCGTCATGAATAAGACAGTTCTGTGGCTCCGGTGGCTGATGCTTCTCGATATATTCAACATCTATAACTTGCTCAATAGAAAGCCCTTTTTCAGATATATGTTCGGATAATGAAGTACGCAAGAATTGGGAAGAGATTAAGAAATCAAAGTCTATTTCCTTCTCTAACTGAACAGCCTCTAAAAGAAACCAAATTAATTGTTATATAAGATATATTGTCAAGAATTATACAAAGTAAACTTACCTTTTAAAAGTTCATTTACAAGACTATTTAACTCATTTGTTGTAATAGATGTATGTACTGACAAAGGATAATCTGGAACAGCAAATCTATAAACGAAAATAAACCAAAATCTTGATATACGATAAAATGATATTAATATTCTTTACGTAATTTCATTATCGTATAATTATTGTTACAACCGCGTAATTTATCGATAAGGAAAAAAATTCAATCATTGTATAAGGGATATATATTTAAAAAATATAACCTAAAAATATAAAAATAGATAAAAATAAAACTACTTACTGTTGTTGTTTAGTAACAAATCTAATTTGTACTTGAGGGTCATCGGTAGGAGTATTATTAGCCATTATATATCGTAGATAAATCCCTCATGTAATTTTTATTTACACTTTGTTACACCGTGACTATACACGTGCATCAAACGACGCGAAGGGTATTTCGTTTTCTTGATGTCGCATAGACTCATATAGATACAAATACCAAAGACGACTAAATGCTACATATATTTATAAATGAAATCTAGATACACAAACGATACCATTTCAGAATTATTATTATTAATAAAGTTAGGATAACAAGTGGACTATTACAATATATGTTATCGAAAATGTATACTGCATAATAATGTGTTTATATGATTTTACAGTGGTACATACATGTTGTTTTCTTTAATATAAGTTAAAAATATTTACAGAGATTGGTTACACATGAAGGATTCTATTGATAAGTGAATCACCCAAAATATCTTGACCTTTCTAATGAAGTTTGCAAAACATTAATCTGTCTTAATGAAATAGCATTAAAGGTTAATTTTATTTAATTATCAGTGGATAGTGAAAATTAATATACATATGCATAAAATATGATTTAGGATTTGAAAAATATTTTGATTTTTTTTTGTAAATAATTTACATCCATTAATATAGTAACAACATAAAAACATGGCAACAACAATATCACTTTCACTTTTTAGACTGCACGTTTAATTTTAATTTCACTGGTGTTCGAAATGCATGTCGTAATTCATATTCACACTGCTCAGCAATAAGTTTTATTCGTTGAGCCTTTAATCCAATTACCAGACTACACTTTTGTTTATTAGGGCACTCTATTAAGACAGATGTACTGATCCCTCCATCTGGCAATATTTCAAAATACTCTACTATTACATGTAATAAATAAGGAATTTCCTTAGAAAGGGAATTCATTAACTTTGCGCGTACAGTGCGTTGTACAATCATTTCTGGTGATTGATCTGTGTAAGTATTTTCATTATATTGCCAATCTTTAGATTTGGCTGTATAAAATAAATATTCCTGCAACATATAAAGAACAGTAATGAAATATCTGATACTAGATTTAACTTTAGGAATTTCAAATATACATACCCTTAAAGTATCTACACCGTCAGAGTTTAAAGCTGATACCAAAAATACATCAGCAAAGTTTGGCCAATTATTGTTATTTGTAAGTATTCTTATGAGCTCTAATAATATTTTTTTGTCTTTTACTTGATCAATTTTGTTTAAAATAAGTAATGTTGGTACATGGGGACTTAGAGAATTCAATAAATCAAGAGATTTCTGGTCCAATTTATTCCTTAACCACCTGTTTCCTGCGTCATGTACAATTCCGACAACATCAGCATTTTTAATTGAAGTCTGCGGGTCTTCTTTAAAAGTGTTGCTTAAATTAAACTTTGTTTGTTCCTTTGGTGTGATAAGACCAGGTGTATCGATAAATACAAGTTGTGTATTATCTAATGAATATACTGCATCACATTTAGTTTGAGTTGTATGTACTTTTGACGATGTGGGACATACCTGTAATATTAATTATGTTGGTTATGTTGTTGAACCAAATGAATCATAATAAGGGTAACAAATACTTACAGATCTATTTACAAGTTGATTAATAAGAGTACTTTTTCCAGCATTCGGTGTACCTATTATTGCAACTTTTAAAAATTTTGGATCTTCTTTTCGTATAGACGTATAATTATCTTCAAATCTCAATAAATGTTCTTCCGATTGGTTTTCTTGGCAATTGAAAATTTGTAAAGTGAAACATCGTGCTAGAGAGTAACTTTTTTGGACTATACGCTTTTGAATAATACACAACATGTTTACAAATCACATTGAAAATAATAATATCAATACAAATGTTAACAAACTGGCAGTAAGCACAAATTACTTGCTTTAAGTTCGTGCAACAGCAATGTCTATCGACAAGAGTTGCTTTTAAACTTTACATGCGAAAGAGAATCGTATATCTAAAGTTCCGATTACAGTTTAGTCGAAATTATAAATTATAAATACATATATTACGTATTTGAATAAGAATAAAATTAATAATGCTGGAAAAAAATTTGACCAATCAACGCTAATTACTGTTGAGTATGCGTCAAGTTTTACTTAGACCGGCACTACAAGATTGTCATCTCTACATTCACGGTACCACCTCCCACCATTCTGGCATCGCTGCATTCACGTGGTCAACAAGATCTGTGATTTCTCTAGTAATATTATAAAAAGGCGGGAGAGTAGTATTTTCCTTAGAATAATGGTAAGTACACAACTGTTTAATTAATTTTTCTTTTATTACATAATTATGATATACTAATTCAGTAATTATTAATTTGTAGTTACCCTTATCGTTACTAAGAACTGCACAAAATCATCCTATGGTAAGGTTATGACCTATCGTGATAGCAAAATTGTTATGGCTAATGTTTTACTACTTTTTTCTTGTACTTTATAGCTTGTTGAATTAAAAAATGGAGAAACTTACAATGGTCATCTAGTTAGTTGTGACAATTGGATGAATATAAATCTTAGAGAGGTTATTTGTACATCCAGGGTAAGGTTAATATGTTAAGAGTTTTATTATTTTTCATTATTTTTATTGTATTTAATTGATACATTTAGGATGGTGATAAATTTTGGAGAATGCCAGAATGTTATATTCGTGGTAGTACTATTAAATACCTCAGGATACCAGATGAAGTAATCGACATGGTTAAAGAAGACGTTCAAATGAAATCAAGAGGACGTGGTGAAATGAAAGGAAGAGGACAAAGCCAACGAGGAAGGGGAGGTGGTAGAGGTATGATATTTTAATAATTAAATGTATAGGAGTCAATTTTACTATAAATTATACTTTATAGGTACTTTTGGACGTGGTGGCAGAGGTTCTGCTCCATTGGGTCGCGGAAGCGGTAATCAAGGAGGGAATAAATCTCAAAATAAACCACGTATTAAATAACAATATTATTTTCTTATAAGATTCAACAAAAAGCATACAAACTGTTCTCGTATTGTCTTTATAATTACGTTAGTTCTAAACTTATGCTTTTCAGGACAAAGATCATATACTTAAAAAAGTCGACAAAGTATGGTATGCAAATGGATACCACATTTATAGTTTGCTTGTAAATACGTTTAATAACTACACTTTTTTACAAAAAAAAAAAACAAATTTATTTTTATCATTTACATTTATTGGAGTGATTTAATGTATATGATTATATCTACTATACATAATACTTATTTATTAAATGTGGAATAAAATTACATTGATATTCACCGACAATTGAATATTTTATTGTGAAAATTAAAAGAACATTCATGATATTGCAAGGATGTCCATTTGGGTTGGTCTATTACAATTTTGTTTTGAAGGAAAACAAACTGCATATGTATATAAAACACGAGTTACGAATAGCGCAGATACACTGCAAAAAGTGTACTTTGTCCATGTTTAGTGTACCCATTGCTCGAGTCATCTCTCTTCATTCTACAGCAATCATAAGAACAGTCGTACTATGTGAAATCTTTAAACAAAAAATTAAGGTAATTAAGAAGATATTCATGCGCAATACTATAAAATATACATACCTAACTGAAGTTTAAACTTGATTTGCACTGAGATCTAATTTATCGTCCCTCGACTGCAACATTAAAATAACGTTAATATATATTCTTACATAATTTTACATTATATATATATATATATATATAAAATAAAACTTACTATATGATGCCAGATCTATTTCATCTGGTAATTCTGTAATGTTTACGTCAAATCTTTCCTGAACATCATTCAATATTTTGGCATCATTTTCATCGCTTACTAACGTGATGGCAAGACCCTGTAACGATATAAATTATAATAAAAAACGAATGTGATAAATTACAACTTGTTATAAATCACGATTATATTTTTACCTTCGTGCCAAAGCGGCCAGCCCGTGCTACTCTGTGGAGGTACGTATCAGAATCTTCCGGCATATCATAATTAAATACAATATTAACACGCTCAATATCCATTCCTCGACCAAATAAATTAGTGGCAACCAGAATTCGCTAAAAAGTTTTTTTTGTTAATAATTACATCATTATTAATTGCATATTAAATAATAGGATGTTTACTTTTTGGAAATCTTTGAACTGTTGATATCTCGATAAACGTTCTTCTTGTGTCATTCCTCTATGAATACCAATAGCAGGGAAATTTTGCTCTGTTAAGAGCTGTGCGAGAGCCATACATCTTTGCACAGATTTTACAAATATCACAACCTATAAAACAAACAATTATTGAATAATTTAATATGTATGGAATCACTTGTGCATGTACAGAATTTTATAGACAAACCTGATTGAATTCGAGAACGTCTAAAAGTTCGAAAAGCTTCTTGTTTTTCTCATTTTCTTTAAGTTTCACATAATGTTGTTGGAGTCCGTGTAACGTGAGCTTCGCTTCGTCGTCAACATAGACTTCCATGGGCTGCGCAAAGAATTCTTTTGTAAGATAATTTATCCCACTGTAAATGATTTTAGTGCCTGAATCATTTTCAGACTCTATAACAATTACTCTTTTTAATCATTTCATCTTTAGATTTTTTACTTTACACCATCACTTACGAAAATAAAAAAAAAAATGAGAATTAAACGATCGACATCTAAATGATAGACCAAAAAAAAAGGAAATAAAAGATTGAAATAAACGTAATTCGTCTTTAGCCATTAAATATGAAAACAAAAGAATTTGTTTTATCAACTGTTACAGAGACATTCTTTTGAAGCCAAATGTGATGAAATACGAGTATATATACAGTGTAAGTGGAATCCTTGTGACCTTTCCTTTCAAAGGAAAAATGATCTCTAGTTTTTACTTATATAGAAAAAAAAAAAAAAAAAATCACAGCACATGAAAGCCTCGTGAGACTTTCGTTTCTAGTTCCAAGATCTGCACACTTCGTCGTTCAGATTATGCATATTGGTTACATACGGTTCGGCGACTTCCACCTCTGGGTAGTGCCAACAATGAAAACTCAGCAAGCAGTCACCCCAAGAGAACTAAGATGGCGCACCCATGAATGTTCAGTCATATCCGCTGGCCACTCGATGCCAAACCTCTTCTGCCAAATTTCTGGTACATCGAAGACATGCCCAGAACTGGCCTTGGTTATTATCAATATTGTGGGCATGTTTGTATATCACAAAGCTCAAGGCCTTCCTTATTTAAGGAGTTATATCACAGTCGTGAAATTAAGAGCATGCTCATAATCATGATCTACGAGATATCTCCGACTTCCCATCATGGTCAATATATAATTGACACTTCCATGGTTGTAGTTTTTCAGTCCTATCAATCAATTGTATTCCGATATGACCCCAGAATGTGAGATTAAACGCGTACTGAGCTTCACCCTCTCGCGAAACAAGACGAAGTATCAACAACGATTATATGATCGCGGATATCATGCGCTACGCAATTTTTGCAGCATCATTCACCCCTAACTAAACCCATTCCCACAAATCCTCTTGCATCTTCTTTCTTGCGTTCTTCTCTCTTCAGGTTGTCTTGATGTCTTCTTCGCCCCCCACCCAGTTTAAAGATTTTTCAATGCGGCTCTAATATTTGTAAGAAACTTCCACCCGCCCTAGCAATTCACCCACACAGATGCTGAATATCTCCCTTCACCCATCCCGACCCCTGATATTCGTTATCTCAGATTTGCGTATACC
The DNA here is from genome assembly GCA_916049575.1 of Ancistrocerus nigricornis. NCBI lineage: Eukaryota > Metazoa > Arthropoda > Insecta > Hymenoptera > Vespidae > Ancistrocerus > Ancistrocerus nigricornis. The sequence continues at coordinate 975,024 of OU696665.1, forward strand.
AAAGATATTTTATAGATCGATAATTTTTATGCGTAGCATACGTTAGAGAATTTTTGACTGATGTCAGAACTAAACCGGACTTTTTTTTAAGTATCGTTGAGCTGTCTTGATCGACTCAAGAGGGAAGTGCAAGAAGGGTTTCGCCCTTCACAATGCAGACAGACATTGTTGAGCAGGAAACATAATAAAACATCGAAGCGTGACGTTTTTACGCTCGTATGTAGATCATGAGTGTACCGATATCAATAGATATCGAGGGGTTTTCAATACTGAATTCTGTATCATTTCTTCCGACTGCTGTCTAACTACCCTAACCCGCGGGTGCGCCTTCAACGATATTTGTAATGTAGTCTGATCTTTGTCCTGGGTGTGAATACAAGGCCAACGAAGTAGAAGCAATTGAAGATCGAAGTGAAGAGGAAGATTGTCTAATTACATCTTGCATAAATTTCTTGCAGACAGGGCGGATCTCCTTGGACAGTGTAGCGCTGAACATCATGACTTGTTTACCATGTGGAGTGCTTCTAAATATCTCCTGTACATCCCTACGCATGTCTGTAAAAAAAATAAGGGACAGTTTAACAGGATGTCCAAACACGAAGATAACTTACGACCAAAGCGATCGTAAATCTATTGACTTACCTAACAATTCAAGCATTTTGTCACATTCATCGAGTATGAAGTGCTTCAAATGTTTAAGATTCAACTTTTTATTCCGAACGAGGGCGAGAATGCGACCTGGAGTCCCTACTACGATATGAGGACAAGTATTCTTTAAAACTTCTTCGTCCTTTTGGATTGGTAACCCACCAAAGAAAACAGCAACCTAATTTATAGAAATATTTCTATATTATTCTAATATACTAAAAAAAGATCACTTAATCGAAAATTATAATTTTCGATGAAATTATAAAATATAAATAATTTGAAAGAATCTTCATCAGTTGTGGGTAGTGGTAAAACAGTGTCATCATTACAATTAAGATGTGCAATACATCATTTGAAGATTCTTTATCTTTAAATTAATTATCTGATGTCTTGTGAAGTTGAAAGTAAAAAAGAAATGTTCTTAGATTATTAACAAGCATTATTTGTGTATCTTACCTTTACGTAAGGCATGTATTTGCTGAATCTCTCATATTCCTTGCTAATTTGAAAAGCAAGTTCTCTTGTATGACACATTACTAAGACATAGACTTGATTTTCTGTTAATTCTAATTGTTGCAGCGTCGCTAATACAAATACAGCGGTCTTTCCCATACCAGATTTGGCTTGGCATAGAATATCCATACCAAGTACAGCTTGAGGAATACATTCGTGTTGTACTGTAACAACATTGACATTTTAAGAATAAATTTAAACATACCGTATAACAAAAACAATTTTTTATATTATTCAGAAATGATAAATCATTCATTATATTGATCTGTTGTCCCTATCGTTATCATCCTATAGTGATAAAGGAAAGTATGTTAAAATTTAAAAATGATAAATACGTCAATTACCTTCAGAAGGGTGTTCAAATCCACAATCTACAATGGCTCGTAATATTTCTGGTTTGAGAAGAAAATCTCTAAAACCACTGCTATGAATAGATACATATGTGCCTTTTACTTCTTTCTTAGCAGGTACATCCCCACTTCCATCAACTACTTGTTCGGTCTGTTCTTCATCTTCATAATCCAGAAGGTCATCATTGTCTGCCATGTTAATATTCTAAAATATGTTATTTCAACCTAGAAGCAAAGAGGTAAAGCTATGATTATGCTTTATGTTAACCAAATCTATTAATTTATAATTACAAAATGCAGAAATGTGTACAATTATAACGATAATTTTAGTTCTTTATAAATACATTTTGAACAAAGTTCAATTTTACTAATTACTAAAGCATATGCGTAAAATTAACAATATTTAAGAAAAAATTAATATTACAGACTACTTCTATGGCTTTGTAACTCACAAAATATTATAAATAATAACATATATTTTATATCAGGTATATATATATACACACAAACACATACACACACAGTTGAAGCATTAACGATTCTCGGCAAAATTGCACACGTAACGTAACCGCCATCTTGTTGATAATATAAACGTATATATTTACTTTAAAGGAAATGAATGAAGTTTTACTGAAAAATCAATAAATTGGCTTTCCCGTTTAACGCGATCAATAATAGAATAAAATAAAAATACGAGAAATGTAATAAAATAAAAATACATTAGTTATTTAGCACGCGTTGCGTGGCGTCGTTTGCCTCGCGGTTGGACGATTTTTGATTAGTTTCTTGCACACAATGGATATATAACGTAAACTGTTGCTTTTAAGCAAAAGTTCAGGCATTTTACTTGATAAGTCTATATAATTTATAAAACGATTACTTTTAATTTATTAATAATACTTGGATTACGAATTGTTCACTTACCTTCAACGAAAAGCTAGCGGCTCGAGACTCAGTTCTGCACGATTCAACGGTTCCCCAGAGCAAGAAGACCACATTCATACGACCAAGAAAGATTTTTCATTTGTGCCCCGGTTGTTTATATGAGCGCTAGTGTCGCTATCATTTGCGCTCCCTATCGGGAATCATTTTATATTAATAGGTATAAATTTCCAATAAATATGGTGATATTTATATCAAAATTACTTTTAATAATTAAGAATAATTACGTAGTTTCAAAGTAAAGCTTAATTTCAATTACTAATAGATGATAGATTTTGAATTTAGTCTTTACCTTCGTGTATGTAAACCATAGACGAGATATAAGAGTAGACCGGACATACAATAAAACTTCGTGTTTCATGTACTGAAATACCGATCGTGCGAAAAAACAGATGATTTCTTACGCCCTCTACGATATGGGGCGGCGAGTTTAGGAACCATATTCAACCGAAAAATCGAAGTCGGTAATATCAATGACCTACATCTGTCGATAAAATAGATAGTGATACGAAATCACAGACGAGGTATAGGATAGACGTATCATGCAATGTAAATTTTTGTCCCACGGTTTTGGGGCTACGTTGCCCCATTACCATTTTAGTGTCGCATGCGACAATATCGGTTTAGAGATTGATGTATGCATCATGATTTTTGCGAAAATAAACACCACCGCCGATTTCAATGTTTAATGGCCCATTTTAAAGAAGAAAGCATGCAGAATACTGTCCCGTTGTCCGTTTTTCGATATCGTTACGCAATGATGAGAAATTAATTTTTTAAGGGTCGGAGTATGGGTAGTTTTCGAGCTTAAAACTGCTGTATCTTTCGAACCAGCCATCCTATCGAAACGCGACTTGCATATTCGTAAAGTAGAGACTTTCCTCTTTCGAACGAGTATTTGATCGGACAAATTCGAGATAAATCGATTTTTGACAAAAATCCTGACCTATGCATCATGATTTTTGCCAAAATGGTCACCACCGCCGATTTTAATGTTTAATGGCTCATTTTAAAGATAAAAGCACGCAGAATAATGTTCCGTTGTCCGTTTTTCGATATCGTTAAGCAATGATGAGAAATTAATCTTTTAAGTGTCGGAGTATGGGTCTTTTGCAAGCTTAAAACTGCTGTATCTTTCCAACCAGCCATCCTATCGAAACGCGACTTGCATATTCGTAAAGTAGAGACTTTTTTCTTTCGAACGAGTATTTGATCAGACAAATTCGAGATGCATCGATTTTTTATAAAAATCCTGATGTATGCATCAAGATTTAGAAAGAAGAAAGCATGCAGAATACTGTCCCGTTGTCCGTTTTTCGATATCGTTACGCAATGATGAGAAATTAATATTTTAAGTATCGAAGTATGGATTATTTTCAAGGAGGGATGAGATTCTCGTCCTTTATCGCAACAGATCTATTGATGTTACCAAATTCAGATGAGTAATTTTAGCCCCGGACTTGAACCAATCTTAATTAATTTTATTTAAAAAAATTGCTCGCAATTTGCTCATTATGATTATAAAATTGCTCTAGCGGCAGCAATTATTAAAAAAAAGTTATTAAACAATTTCGTAACAAACACTATTTTGACGATTTCTAAGTTATCCGTGTACGAACGGGATTTTTCTGGGCTCAACAAATTGCGATCAATTTGCTCATCACTGCCCCACCTTTTTATTTGCGTTTTATTAACGTTTTTTGAATTATCGGAAGCTATAACAACGATGATGCTGAGATGATACGGAAAAAGCCGCCATACCGAGGTGTTCTCTGGACTTTCCCCTTTCGAACGAGCCATCGATCATGCCATTCGGCCGAAGATTGGAGGGTCTAGACTAAAATTTCCAAAGGGTCGATCCCAAAAATGCGTGTCGGTAAAAAATGTCATTGTCGGTAAAAGAAGGAAATGTCGGTAAAAAATGTCATTGCCGGTAAAAGAAGGAAATGTCGGTAAAAAATGTCATTGCCGGTAAAAGAAGGAAATGTCGGTAAAAAATGCAATTGTCGGTAAAAGAAGGAAATGTCGGTAAAAAAGGAATAGCATTTTTTACCGACATTTCCTTCTTTTACCGACAATGACATTTTTTACCGACATTTCCTTCTTTCCTGTGACGAAATTATAAACATTTCTGCAGTCTTTTATATTTCAAGTAAAAAACATTTATCATTTTTAAGACCATTACCTTATCACCTTTGATAATCGAAGGTCACAATTCTACGTCAAAAGACAAATTTTATTAAGGAAAACTTGGCGTACTATCGATAGAAATTATCGATATTGTAAAGTGTTCTTATTGACCAATGGTCGACATAATCTGTTGTTTGTGCGAGTTTTATTACGTATTTTGCGTAAGAATTATTTTTATCTCTTTTTACTGCAGTATATAATTCTATACATTTTCTTTAATTATATTATTAACGCGTGTTGTATTTACTCAAAATAAGTTAAAGTATTTTACTCGTTACACATACTAAAAGCAACCATGAATAACTGCATCAAAGTCACGCCACCCTATTAGTTTTAAATATCATCAGTGATGTAACTATTGGGCGGTCATGGGGACAGTAGTAGAAAATCAAATTTTTCAAAAATTATTCTTACAAAATCAATACGTAACATCGGACGTTTATTCTTATTATTTCTATAATATACAATATATAATTAAATATAACATAGTCAGTTCTATAGAACATTTTACATTTATAATTATACGTAGTTAAATAGTTACGAATCGATCTTTTAAAAGGAGTCAAAAGTAGTAATGTTGTTTAAATATGGTAAAGTTTATTTAATAACATCACAGATACAATAATTATGTACACCATTGTCTGAGAAAAATGTCAGCATGTTAACCGAGCACTTTCAGCTATCTCATTGTCAATGTAAGCACTGAAGTACTAAGTTCCAAATAAAGGTGCTTCACAGGGGCGGATACTTGACGGTTTCGAAAAGGGAATTTCAATTTTCGAAATCGTAATATATTCTAAAATCACCATTTCACCCGCGCATTTATATGTAAATAAAACGCAGCTAATTACATTTGTGTAGTTAGCATTTGTTCAGTTCTCAGAGTATTACAGATTATCTTCTGAAGAAGATAGTTTATCAAAGACATAAAGTTTCAATTGGGTGTCGTGCCTCTGCGAAGGCGCCACACATTCTGGTTTCACCATCTGCGAGGCACATGGTGGATCTATAGTACGGGGCAATAGGGTACGATTGAGTTCTGGCATGGAGGCAGTTGGATCCTTTAGAGGCAATGACATCTCTCTCAAAGAGTCTGTAGGTGAGGGAGGAAGCACCACTTTCTCCGGAGCATTTTGAATGAATATCACTCTAAAGGGTAAAGAAATTAATGTTAATTGCTTATTAATAGAAATGAATGATAGAAATATAGACAGAGGACAATTTGGGTCCATTTCTTTCATATAAGTAATTCTTCAATAAAGGACTAGAAAGTATTAAGATACCTGTTAAATGCTCGCCATTTCCTGCATAATGTAATGTATGCTTTACATTGAATATACATAAAAGCTAAACCTCCTGTAGAACCTATTACAACAACAATTAGTTTAGTCCAAAAAGACCAGTCTACAAATCCACGGCGGGCTTCTTCCACTGAACGTTCAACAAGTACGTATAAGGACCAAGCAACGCAAAGTGCAGCTACAGCATGAAATGCCACTGCACACCACAATTTACGTACCTCCAAAGCAGACATTTCTAATTTTTCCCACTGAAAATACAATGTGAATATCAAATAATTATAATATAATGTAATAGAGTATAAAGATTTATTTACCTCACAAAATGGCTTTGTTTTAGCATGCATAATGAATGTGAATTTGCACAGTTCGCAAGCACGTGTATCTGATGCTTTTATCCATTGTTGCAGACACGCTTGATGCACATAACGCAAACTGCCACTGCAATAACATGGCGCTAAGAGTGGAGCACCTTCTTCACCCTCGCAGTGACAGATTCTTCATAAATGGTATATTATTAGTATTTATATTTATGTAAAAACATAAAGTGGTTAATGTACCTACCGACAAATATCATGATTGCTTGAGGATAATGTGCTTACTGATGAATGACAGTGCTCTGGTATAATTGTAACCACTGTGGTATATGCTGATTCCTGAAAAGAAAGTAATACATGTAGTATTTGTAACAATAAATATATGTTGTTAATATGGCTTATATCTTTAGTTAAAATTAATATATACCCGTGGTGTCCATTCTGGTAGTCCTTCTCCTCCAGCTGGACTATTATTTGTGGAAGGGCCAAGAGATAGAGGTGGTTGCCAGTCCGGCGGATTAACATTGATCTGATGAACCGGCATCACTCTCCAATCTCGGTATAGATTGTGATCAGTGGAAAAAGATTTTTATCAGATACATTTTATTGAGTGTGACTTTGCACTCTTTGTGTAATCTCATGATGAAATATGTTCCGAAGATTCACCAGTGTCTGACAGTACTTCTTGTGTCTTAATGTATTTAGTTATAATATAAGAAAACCAACCTAAAATCATTTTTTTTTATGTAGTAGTACCATTTGATGATTAAGCGTAGAAACATTGAACTTTAACAAAAGCGTAATTAAGCATTACTTTACTTATTATCTTAAAAAGGTTCTTTGATTTGTGACACACAATAAATTATTGCATCTCGTTTGTTTATGTAATGGACAATCAACCACTGATATAGTATAGTAAAGATTTACTTGTTATTAATAAATTACATTAATTTTAATTACTATTTTATTAGATATTTTAAACTGTCGTTTCATGAAACAACAATGAAACACCAATCACTATCATAATTATTCTTAACTTTATTCGTATCACGATATTTTGAGAAAATTTATATATCAATGAGACTAATTATTATGCGTTAGCACTATCAAGCATGCAAATCTGATGTTTTTTTAAAGATAATACTCCCGAGAGATACTCGCTATATGTAATATCATAGTGAAAAGAAAACACAGCATTGGCGTCACATACATTTTTTCAATTCCTTCGTCTCCCGTTACAAAAATAGTAATTTCGTATCATATATTATAATTGTACGAAAAGTAGAACTTCCAAATCACTAAGCTTTTGTTGAATTTGTTACTACGAGTGAACGAGCCGAGGATTTGTTATGGTCGAATATCGGCAGAGACGAAGATGGACTCGAACGATTTTGACACTTCGTTCCAAGTCAATGACACAGCGTAGAGGGTACTTGATTTCGGTGCAGTGGATTAATTAGCGCGTTCAAGTCAGAATTTGTTTCTTGGAAATTATGTATGTATATATGTGTATATTTATCACCGTTCACCTTTCGAACGTACTTTTATAGTCGCGTCAAAGATAAAACCGAACACCGACTTCATTGCAGAATGCAATTTTTTTACTGTGACAGACTGTATACTTCATTTTTCTGCTGTGCTGCCATAACACAAAAGTAGGCGTGGCGTAACCAAAATTAACCAATCCGATTCGCGAATTAGACATCGAGCGTCGAATGCTCCAATCAGTGACGATATTTCGAATTTAGATATTTCCACGCGCGTTGTATAAATTTCATTTAACAATGCCTTTGTTTGATGCACGACTAATGGTTATAACGTTAATATTTTATCATTTATATCATAATTTATTATGGATTCATGTAAAAACCATATTCGGTTGCTTCAATTTCATAAGATACAAATTACGTATGAAATAGTAAAATACACTGTTACAAAAGGTATACAAATTTATTTCTTTATATTTATTATACAAGTTTACTTTCGCATAAATTTGTCAATTAAATTAATCTTACAAAAAACTGATGTAAACACAAGTGAAATTTTCCTATCAAAAGAAAAGGAATGTACTGAACTATACAGGCTAATTAATTTACCTATTTTTAGTCTAACAATCGTAAATTCATGGAATCAACTATTGTCAATTGCCTATTCAAAATAGAATAATTCTTAACGTTCTTCATTTTGATTTACCACAACACGGAACAATAACTAATTATGATTGCGCAATTAAGGTTGAGCAATCATGGGAACAGTAGTTATTAAAAATTTTAATGAAAGCTAAGCTGGACAATAATTTAATAAACGCAAAGCTATATTTTTGCCAAAATGATAATATTAAAGTTTAGAACTAATTTTTTCAGATCAACCAAGTCATCAAATTCTATCTCTATGTTTATATATAATTCAAATAATTTTTTTTTTTTTTTATCATAGTTAAAAGTGTAACCTTATACATGACTTTTTTGTAATACTTGTTCGGCATTGGGGGCACTTTTTTTGTTTACTCATTGCTTGATCCAAACATTCTTCACAAAATATGTGTCCACAACGTGTTGTAGTAGGCTTACGTTGAGACAACATCTCTTCAAGACAAATAGAACAAATTAATTTACTAGAATCATTCGAGCACCAAGGACTGCTATGTTTAGGTAAAATAGTATCGTCTAGATTAATTGTTTTATCTAGTTTTGCTTCATTTTTACATCGATTATTGCTACCACTTCTACTTTTCTTAGAAGCTGTAATCGTTGACCTTACTTCACCATTGCTTTTGATTACTCTTCTCATTGCACCTCTACCTGTATTTCTAATTCCATTTCTAGTTCGACTTGTGGATGGAGTTACACTTGTAGCTTCTGTTACAGTTGAAGCTGGAGTGCCTCTAAAAAAATATGTTATAAATAAATTAATTAAAAGTAACAATAAAGTAAGTTTTACAATTGTATTTTCCTTATGATTCTATACTCAAATAATGTAATATACATAGATGAACAATGGCATTTATAAGTATCTCTTATTTAACCCATTAACTCCATTTAACATTTTTTGCCAGCACAAATGATGTGACTTCACTCGTATTACATGTCATTATTTTTTTGTGAGTATAAATATTTTTTTACAGGCAATTGTTTACATGTATGAAATCAAACACGAATCTTTTTGTGGTTGGCAATGAGTAATATTATACATTTATTATTGATTTTCTAATCAATTTTTCTTTAATATTATTTTCAAGTATTCCATACTGCCAATGAAAATGGCTTGGCAATAATAAACTCTTTCCATTAGAATACATTTAAAATACAAGTTTACTAGTACTGACAAATGTGAATACCCTGCCAATCACAAATACGTTTGTGGTTGATTCTGAATTGATCAGCAAGAAGATACTTACAAAACAGCTGCAATCAATGCCAACTTTTGTAGTCTTTTATTTGAACGACGTGATCTAGCTGTTAAACTACTGGAAGTCTCTGTAGATCTATATATAGGAGAATCTTCTGTTAAATCAATAAGATCCATAGGTAGTGGTGAGGACCCAGAAGACAAGCTGTCAGGTCTTCGAGTTGTCATTGTGAATATATCTCTGAAAAAATATATGTTATAAATAGATTGTAAATTATACTATGATTAAAACAATGTATATTGTATGTGAAGATATAACAATATATCTTTTGATTTATATTAGGTATCACAGGTTAGTAGAAATTACGATGACTTTATTGTTGTTACTAGTGATATTTTAGTTTACGATCTTTTACTTATATATATTAATCTTCTATTAATATTAGGTACTTAATAGAAAATATCAATTTAGTAACGGTCGCCCCTATTATTTAATTAACGTTGAGTATACAAATGCAGATCGATAAATTAAAAAATATTCTTCTAAAAGACACTTGAAAAATTTTAACGGTCAAACAAAGCATACCTACGATTTGTTGTGAACTTCTCAATATAAGTATTATTAAAAATAAATATTCAAATTTATCGTTACTTTCGTTTAATGATGTCACAACAGCAATTCAAAAAGTAGCTCTGCCGGAAAATTACACGATTAAAGCATAAAATTTATATAAGAAAGATGGTAAATGAAGTTTATTCTCGAAGCATTGAAAGAAACTGCATCTATCCATATTATAGCTCATTATAGATGGCAGCGATGGCAGATTCGTGGACCGAGGACCAAATCCACGCCCCCACTATGACCAGCAGGCTTGCTAACAAATTTTCGTCCAAGTAGCCCCACCTAGGGTCAAAAGTAGTGAAATACTTTGACAAATAGCTAAATCATTTTCAATTTTAAAATTATTCTATTGATAAAAAATTATGGGTGTTTTAGGATAAATTTTATGCCAAAATAATCTTAATTTATATTTTTATTAATTTTTTTTTGATAATATTACATTACTTCTGTGTGCTACTAGGTAGCGCTTTGGTCATTGCGGAATTCGGTCCGCGGTCCGCGAATCTGGCATCTGCTGGCATCTATGTCTCTGGCGAAGTTCGCTCTGGTTCGTTCGTGATATTGTCCAGGGTATGTGCACTTCTTACCCCCACCATGGTCTATCCCCTTTTGCCCTTACCAACCCATAATAATAAAATATGAAGTACATTTTTAGTGATACTACATTGGTCACAGTTGCTCGAAGACTGGTGGCGCCCTCATTTCTGCTCATTTCGACCTCTTTGCGCATGCGCGTTGTATAAAATAACGAATGCAAGGCTGCCTTGGTTGCTGTTCGTATAATTTGTATGGAAAAAGCTGATAAACGTCTAGCCCCCGGGGCTAGACCCGAGTGCAGCACATCAAGCCATCAAGCCCCTTAAAGCCGCTAGCCCGTTTGACTGCTAAGCCCGCTAGCCGGCTAATTGGAAGGGGCACATAAGATACATTAGGCACATAACATACATTTGTGGAAAGCCGTCTGTTAAGTAAATAGTGAGATAGATAGATTCTTCGAAATTGTTTATTATCGATTAAGAAATTGATTATAATAATAAAACCACAGCTAACAATTTCAGAATTCTTATTTTGGGACTGATCTTTCGGAAGAGGCGCTACATACAATTATGATTGAACTTCACTTAGGTAAGTTCGTTTAATCATTTAATTGTATTCCGCGCCTCTTCCTCAAGATCAAATGTAGATGTTTAAAGCTTAATACGGCAACATAGAAAATCACATTGGGTAAGAATGAAACATGTTATTTCTTTCAGAACTTGAGACAACGAACATAACAAAAAATAACACTAACTGAACATAACATAAACGAAATTACAAAAATTATTTCAAAATTGCTTCGGCAAATGCTCCCTTATCACTAATGATAGGTAAATCGTAAAATCGAGCGAAAGTCTTTGAAGTCTTTGTCCATCCTGCTGTCAATTTCTTAATCGATAATAAACAATTTCGAAGAATCTATCTATCTCACTATTTACTTAACAGACGGCTTTCCACAAATGTATGTTATGTGCCTAATGTATCTTATGTGCCCCTTCCAATTAGCCGGCTAGCGGGCTTAGCAGGCAAACGGGCTAGCGGGTTTAAGGGGCTTGATGGCTTGAGGTGCTGGACTCGGGTCTAGCCCCGGGGTCTAGACGTTTATCAGTTTTTTCCATACAAATTATACGAACAGCAACCAAGGCAGCCTCGCATTCGTTAGTGCTGCCCTCCAGTCTATTATTTTATACAACGCGCATGCGCAAAGAGGTCGAAATGAGCAGAAATGAGGGCGCCACCAGTCTTCGAGCCACTGTGACCAATGTAGTATCACTAAAAATGTGCTTCATATTTTATTATTAAAGGTTGGTAAGGGCAAAAGGGGATAGACAAATACGGCTCCTATGCTTATACATTGAGTGCACACACCCTGATATTGTCTAGTTGACTTTGTGTACTTTATTATTTCTGTTATATTAGATTTTATTTTATAAATTAAAGTGTAATACAAAACAGGAAAAAAGATGTCAGAACGTAAAGTATTAAATGTAAGTAATTTGTCTAATAACTTTTATTTATATCTTATCTCAATTATATATTGTTCTGATATAACCTATGTATTCATTTTTAAACCTTTTAGAAATATTATCCTCCGGATTTCGATCCGTCGAAAATTCCGCGCATGAAATTAGCGCGGAATCGACAATACACGGTTCGGTTAATGGCTCCTTTCAATATGCGATGTAAAACATGTGGTGAATATATTTATAAGGGAAAGAAATTTAATGCTCGAAAAGAGGATGTAGAAGGAGATGATTATTTAGGAATACGAATTTATAGATTTTATATAAAATGTACGCGATGTCTTCAAGAAATATCTTTTAAAACTGATCCAAAGAATACAGATTATGAAATAGAAGCTGGAGCAACTAGAAACTTTATGGCTTTGAAACTAGCAGAAGAACAGGCACAAAGAGAGGAAGATGAAGAGAAAGAAGAAGAAGCAACTAATCCAATGAAACTGTTGGAGAAAAGAACGCAACAATCGAAACAGGAATTAGAATTATTGGAATCCTTGGAGGAATTAAAGGATTTGAACCGTAGACAACAAACTATTGACTATGAGCAAATGTTAGAACAATTTGATACAGCTGCGGCTAAACAGAGAACAGAGAAAGAACAAGAAGACTTGGATGAACAGTATATTAAATCAATATTTGGTAAGAAGAACCAAAAAAGAGTTGTGGTAGAAGAAGAAATAGTGGAACTTGATGAAAAAGAGAAAAACGAGCCCCCCAAAAAAGCACTACGAGTAGATACAAAAGATGGAGAGAGCAACAATTTGAATGAAAGTCAGTGTAATGCAGAAATTCTTGAAATTGTAAGTAAGATTGTCTTATATTCTATACTTTTGAATTTATTAGTGAGCTTTGAAATGTAATCAATTGGATATTTTTGTTTAAGGTAAATAATACCCATTTATGTGAAACATCTTCAAGTACATGCAAGACTGCTACAAACTTAGTACCTTTGAAGGAGACTAAGAGGTCATTTAATAAGAAAAATCTTGCTCTTGTTAAAAAGAAAGCAAATTTAGGTTTAAAAACTAGTACAAATACTGTTAATGACAAAGAGACTTCAGAGAAGACTGTTACATTACCACAAATCAATTCAACAAACGATGAAGTTAAAGATAGCAATAATTATAAAGATAGAGTGTCTAGTTCAAAGAATATGGGAAATGGTCTTTCTTTGTTGACAGAATATTCTGACAGTAGTGACAATGATAGTAATTAACGCGAGCAATAAAAATAAATTACATTATAGATTATGTATTTATTTTATAATCGTTCATATTGTAAATATATTGTACAAAGATACATATAAGTGTATATTGTTATACATAACTCAAAAGTTTAAGAATTACATTTAAGTTCAAGTAACTTGTAATAAGATTCTTAGAATTATTTAAATAGAATTTACAATTGCGAATTTATTATCAATTATGTCTTAGTTTTCTGTAGCATCTATATTTTGTAAATGAAAAATATGAAGGCCATCAGACCAATTCACACAGGAAAATTTTTACAATCACATACAATTTCATAAACTATATTCAATGATATTTGTTGTTTTAATTCTTCAAAAAGTTTAATACTACAGAATATGTAATGGCGACGACAAGAATGTTTCTTACAGGATGCCAAACCCTCTACTCCTAAAACACAAAAACATAATAAATCAGGTAGGTAAAACTAATAGATGGTCTGTTTCAAAGGCTAGGCACTCTGTAAGGAACAAATCAGTCTTAACGCCAGTGATGGTTTCAGTCACGGTACATAACGTAGGAGTACTTAGCCTATCAAAACAGACCACACTGATAATAGATAAAAGCAATTTTGCTGTACTCCAATATAGTATATTTAAATGTGTTTCTATAGGACGAGACTACTCGTAATTAGACAAAAGAGCGATTGTTGCACTCATGAAGGCATCACAGACGCTCGGACATCGGTGTACGGAATGGCGCGTGACGAGAAGAAGTAGTTTGTTTTATTGCTTTGGAGGAAGTATGGCGTGGACGGTGATTATTGCGATTTATTCTAAAATCGACATTTTCGCCTCTATCGCGCTTTAGGTGATGATCCGTGATACTAGCAAACTGCAAGGTTTCTTCGACGGAAGACAAGGAACTACCCTGTGAGGAAGAACTATAAAATTGTTTAGGTAAATTATCGATGATTTCGAGTTCCGTTGAATCGAGAAGCCAATTGTACAAAGACTCGCGAATCTCATCGTCGGGATCTCTTTCTTTCGAAACCGAGAAGGTAGTTTCCTCCTGGGATCGTTGCTCTTCGTGTCGACAACGTTTGCATATATAACTTCCGTTCTCGTTGGATGTTTTTGAAGTAGATTTCGAAAAAGGAAATAATCTTGATCTAGTCTCATGATTATGAATCAGACTGGAGCTACGAGTGGTCTGCTGACCCTGAGGCATCATCGATGCCGACTTCGAGGAAGAGTGCAAAGTTAACGAACGCCTTAAAGTAGGTGGCATCATGGGACGCAACAACGCTCCTTTGTAATCGTGGGATACTTTATGAAAAGACTTTTCGTGATCGTTCTTCGCGGCAGACTTCGTAGATATCGTTGAAAAACCTTTCCTAACATACCGATGATTTTTCTCCTGCAATGCCAACTCCAGCTGGGCGATACGGTTCTCCAGACGCGTGCGTTGAGCCTGAGCGTGATCTTGATGATCCTCCATTTGCTTGACGATCTTTTCTAGACGCATTACCTGCATCTGTTTGCTCTCCAAGCTCGCGTACAGTTCTTGTATAGCTTCGGTTTTCGCGATGATCTGCTTGTTGATCTAAATTAGGAGCAATCAAACAAAATTAATTGGCTATTTACTCGGAATCGTTATAAAATCGTTTACCTCGTCCAAGTCTTTATGGTGCTCGTCATCATTCGAGGTATCCCTATCCGCGTGAAGCTCTTTACCTTTCAGAAGACTCAGTAACTCGTCTCGAACTTTTAGAAATTTACTTTGCTCCCGCATTATACGATCGCGTTGCTCCAGTTCGAGTTGCTTCTGTGTAAGTGCCGTTTCTAGCTGCGCATTGTGCGCCGTTACTTCGGCCAAACTGTTACGAAGATCGGATATCTGTTGTTGAAGTTCAATCATGTGAGAGCCCCACGTAGATTTTTCTCCTTCTTTGCTTTGAACGAGAAGACGATTTTGGATGTCCAGCAGTTGATCCTCCAGTAACTTATTTCGTTTTTCACTGCACACGTTCAGAAGGATAAAATATCGTTAATGGGTTCGTGCACGCGAATCAATTAATTAAAAAGAAACTTACAAGTTTGCCGCTAACCGTTGCAAACGATTGCGTTCCAGGGTGATGTCACGAACCTCCTTGGACCTGATCATAAGCTCAGCGGCCAGTTTGTCCTTGGATTCCTCCTCTGCGTCACTCTGTTCGAACATATAATGACGAACGATCATAGAAAGCGGGCCAAGTTCTTTCTTACCGAAGAGATTCGAGAAAGAATCGTGCCCGGCATATGCTAAACGCGAATCGATCATCTTTTATGGCTTATACGAGGACATGTCCCGAAAGTAGTGCAAACTAACAGCCGCCTGATGCATCACAGCCGCGATCTCTTCTTTTTCTTGGCGTAGCTTCGCTATCGTTACTTTTTGTTCCTCCAATTCTTCGCGGGAAACCTTTAGGTCGTTGAACAGACGAATCTCGTTTTCCGTGTGATTGCCATCTTATGGAGGAGACATTTTTTAAGATAGTAAACGAAGGAACGTTAAACGCGTTGATAGACGACTTACCTGTTATCGCGAAGTTTTTGCTCTGTTCCAAGAGCTTACACATCTCTTGACTCGTTGCCTCTAGTTCCTTATAGCGTTCCTGCATCACGACCAGTTCGTTCTCCACTTCTTGCCTATCGAAATGTACAGAATGATCTGACGCGAGAGTGAACTTAAATCAATACGGATAACGATATTTATTTCTTCATTCGTGGTTTAGATAAATTAATATAGCATAGCATATGTACGAAAATTCCGAAGGATTTTTAATCGGAGCTCGTGTTTCACGCATCATAGATGAAAGCAAGTAAGTAGCATTATCGTATCAAGGGCTTTGGCCTACTGATTTAAGCTGCTTATGAGCAGAGAGAACGTGGTGTTCCATGAGCACTTACCAAGCAACGTGAATAGGGTTCCGAACATCATTGGTTACACCTATTATCTTATACTTTATCGAATTCGATAATCGAGCTACGTGCTACGATTTAAATTCTTTTCCAAATCTTATAATTTTCCCACATAGATATATCGTCTGTCAATATCAGAAACGGTAGAAAACCTTTTTCTCGGGTTAGGGTGGAACAGAATTGTTCACCTTCGTACGAACGCTGCGTCAGCAGTCAGATAATTCGTAGCAGTCCTTTCGTTCGCGAGAGAATTGCTCGAAAGATCTACTACTCTCGTAACCCATTGAAATCGAACGATGATTGGACGATCGTTACGCAATTAAAGCCTACGATCCATGGGAGGATTAATTGTTTTGACTGTACAGGGATCGTGCTAATGAATTAATTACGCGAGCAATCACCGCGAGTTCGAATTACAAGTCAGGTTGTTGCTCGACTGTTTTCGTACAACGCAATCGATTTGGTCATTACAATATTTATTCGAAATTGTACAAACGTCGTAACCGTTACCCTGATTTTTGATAAAAGCAGAAACAAAATTGACGATTTTAACGAATGCTCGCGATCGATCCGAGCCTGGAGGTAGCACCAGGAGAATCTAATCAAGACCTAACGTTTTACCTCTTTTTCTTCTCTTGCTCGAGCTCGGCTATCATGACTTCCATCTTGTCGTTCATGTTCTTGATCGTATTCGCCGCGGCTGTTTCCTTGGTATTCATCGTTTCCTTCAGTTCCACCAGCCTGAAGCAAGCGAAGCGAAGAGGAAAGAGACCAGATTGTCAGAGAAAGAGAAAAGGAGAAAAAGTGATCAGAGCGACTGGCTATTCGGTAGGAAGAAAGAGAACAACCGTGCTTCGAAGCTGTCCCGTTGTTTCTCCATTTTTGCGACGAGACCCTCGCTGTTTTTCATCGTCTTCTGCATGTCTTTCAGTCGTTGCTCCATCGCCTGTTCCCTCTGCTTCAGTTGACTCTCCAATGATCTATTCTGTGCCTGCAATTGTTGTATCTTCGTCTCGTCACCGGATACACGGTTCTCCAAGTCCCGTATCTTTGTACGAGCACGTTGCAGTTGATTCTCGGTCTGAGCACGACGTTCCTTCGTCGTATTGTGTCTATCCCGTTCGACTTGAAGCTCGTCAGCCAGCACAGCCAATCGTTCTCGGAAATCCTTCTGCTCGTCCAACGCGCTGGTTAGTTCCTTCATTCGCGCGCGAGACTTCTCGTACTCGCTGTAAAGATCGCAAGTGTTCTTCACTAGTTCCGCGACTACTTCGAACTGCGTTGACTTTAGTTCCTCCAAGCGAGACTTCAGGGACTCGTTGTCCTCTCGAAAGGATTCCAAAAGTGTCAGCAGTACTTGGCTCGCTTTATTCTTTTGTTCTTCGGAATCCTCGGACACCTCTTTAGGTTTTTTCTCCTCCAAGAACGTGATCACGCCGGAATATTTATTCAAAGCCTCCTCGCACAAATCCTGATAGCTCTTCGATACTTCTTTCAATTTATTTTTCAGAATCACCACGAACTCGCTAGTGATGTCCGGGTTATCAACGTCGGTTGTAGTGGTTCCCTGTTCACCGTAACCACTTTGCGCTTTCGACTCGAGCACCGTGATTTTCGAAGAATCGATCTCAACGATCTTCAGCTCGTCCAGTTTTCCAGGATCCTTTGCACCATTGGTTATCAGCTTGTCCCGAAGCTGGGATATGTCCTCGTAGAGTTCTTGAGTAGTTTTCTAATCGAAGATACGCGAGAGACGTGAAAAAGCTATCTCGATGATAGGTATCGAATTATTCCTACCTGTTTTAGCATAAGCTCTCTCTTTAGCAGCATGAAACGCTTCTTCTTCGTCGAGTATTGATTCTCGAGTTCGCGCTTTTGCTTCGCCAACGAGTTCATATTAACCGGTCTCTTATTCGATGCGTTTAACGTTTTCATGTTCGGACGGCGAGCGGAATTGGTCGGTGTATCGTTGCAATTGGTAGCCTCTCCTAAACCAGTCTCTCGTTGTTCCATGGTGGAGCACTCCTGGCGACACAATGAAAATACTCGTGAAAGGACACGAGCTGGAGTAGAATGACACTCGGTAACCATTGCATTTTCGTAAAGAAGCGAAATCAGGTCGCGGATAGTGCAACCAACGTGCATTCGTCTGCGCGTTCGTTTACACACATATTTTTAGGGATAACGAACGCCTCTCCCGGAAGACAAAGAAAAGGAACCCTTTTTTTGCGATAACGGGAGGTTCCATCTTTTTTCTCCGTTTGATCGATCGTATAAAAGAAGGACAATACATCATCGTTAAAAGTGTGACGTACTTGCCGGCACGGCGAACTTTTGTTTTTGTTTCCTGGTATGGACGATGGCATCTTATCCACGCACGTCGCCATTATGCGAGTTCTTCAGTAGCTGATAACTTCTTCTTGCACTCTCTGCATAATTGTATACAAAGTTCTGAGATTTATCTCTTTATATTTTAATTTGAGTACCGTACAAGTTAAAAAATAATTTCTTAGATCCGAGAGTAACAAACATTGTTTTTCTCATAGGACATAGGAGCATAGGACTCACGAGTGGTAGGTGCCTAGTAAATTCGAGATCGCCTTTGCGTTTTTTTTCTTTCTCACGTCCTTTGATACATAGTATCATTACGTAATGGCGCCAAGCGTTTGTTAAATATTCAGGGAGTCAGGAACGGTCAGGATGATCAGTGAGGGATCTAGAACGTAAAGAATCATGCTGCTAGATCTTTTTATACTCTATAGATGTATATAATATTCGTAAATCTATGGATACAGATTCGTCGTAGGAGTTGTAACCTTTCGACACATTAATCACTGGGATATCACATAATCGATTCCTCCCAATAATTCATTTATGTATGCAAAACGTATGCGGAAGTTCGCGCATATATAACGGAGTTATATAAATCACGTTGATTCGCCGGCCGAGATATGAATTTCGATTTTACGATCACCGACGGGATAGAAAATAGAGAAAAGAGAGATAAAGAAGAAGGAAAGATCGATCGATCCTTACACAATGGTTACCCTTTTTCGGGGTTAACCGAAACTCACTGTTGGTGGTTGCACGCGTGCTGAACTCACACTCGACATACTCGAAGTAGTTCGTCGCACGTTTATGTCCCCTTTCGATTTAGAAATTTAGTAATGACGTTACAATGCCGCGCGGAGTGATTTAATTTGGCACGTCGTGGCTCGTGGAACATGGAAATTAGAGAAAAGACAGGCGTCGTCGCTATAGGCAACCGTTGAGTTCTCTCGTCGATTCAAGCCGAACAAGCATCTTTTTTATTTTATACGTTTTACCCATACGTATCTTGATTTTTAGGACAGCATTCATAGATGGAGAAGAAAAAATTCTATTTAATAATTTTAAAACCGAACTTTCGTTCATTAATTAACGAAAACAGGATTCTCGGTATATTATATTGATCGTATCTGATGCTCAGTTTTTGTTTTAGTTCTATAACAATTAAAATAGTACAATGGTAACCAAATTTATTTATCTTCTTAAAGTGCTTTTAATTACAAGCTCAGAGACTAGTTTAGCGGAACAAGCTGAACCGTAAGAGAACGAAAAATTAATTCTTGGAATCTTCTGGACAAATATACGCATCAGCGTTTACGTATGACGAAAAAACACGCTTGTTAGCATCGCGCAGCTTTGCGCAGCTTCGCGCTGGCACGCTCTAGCTCCGGGGGAGAAATTCCCTTTGGATGTGCGGTGCGTTGAATTTCTGCCGGCGACCAGTCGGCGTCGGTTGCGCACGCGTGCGTGCATCAAAGAGAGAGCGAGTCTCGCGAGTAGAGTCGTCGTCAGTCAGATTTAGTACACTCGGTCAGACTCGAAGAGATCGGACGAGTTTCGTTAGTTCTTTCCACGCTCGTGTCGTTCTTTCTCTAGACTTTAAAGAACATTTAAAAAAGAAAAAGAAATAAATAAATAAGAAAAGAATCGCGAGGTGGGCACGTGGTCCTAGCGAAAGAGTCGATCTCTCGAAAGATCATCGACCGATCGAAAATCGAATTTTGACGTTACGTGCTCGTTGTCTTTGGCTGCCGGTCCCACGCGACTTCTTTGAGTTCACTTTTTTTATTCTTCTTTTTTGTCATATTTCTCTTCCTCTTCTACCACTTCGTCTACTTTTCTGATATGGTGAGCACCGTTTAAGTATACTTGTCTGTGTTTTGGAAATAGAGTCATGTAGTGGACATGGCTTTGCCTTTGTTAATCGCTATTCCGGTTATTATTAGGCGGGTATTCGAAGTGTGCTCGGCGTTTCTAGCCCCCGGAAACGCATTCCCCTCTTGGTGTCTTCTTCTTCCTCTTCTTCTTCGTGGTCTAGGAGAAAATCGCGCCAGACGTTTAAACGTCTCCGATCAGCCGCCAATCCAAATTCAAATCTGTACCTCAAATTAATTTGACGAGACGTCGACAAGTGTCCAATTATTTTGAGTAGAAATATTAAAATATTTGTATAATTTCTTTCAAGGCATGATTGAAATCATATTAAAATAATTCTTCGTAAATCATTTTAAAAAATCATCTTGTTCTATCTGGCTAAAGAAAAGCGTCATGTTTTTTTTTTATTAGCTCGCTCGCGTCGTACAACCACGCTCGTACGATCGAAATCCTTAAACTTCGCGATTTCACGTATATAATTCGAGTAAGGCTTCGCTATCTAAGGTCACGATCATGACCGTCATGAGTATCGGCAAAGCATGTTGGCAGTGAACTTAGAAACGAGTCCATACGGCCGATCTCGTCGTGTTTCTTCTCTACGATGATCATTAAGTAGACACGAAGAATTAGAGATCAGCGCGTCGAAGTAGGATTAAAACTCTCTTTAAAATTGCCGTTAATTCGTAACAAACTTTATGACACGCGATATGTATTCAAATAAAATGAAGAACAGCTAGTCGATTTAACTTTCGTTCCTATTCTATAAATTAAATTCATGACTTTTGCTTGGATCGGACGATCGGGTTCATATTCGATCTAAAAGAATTTTCGGTCGGGGCATTAAAGTTTTACGGGACCATTTCCCTAGGAAAATATCGTAAGAGTAATAACGAAATGTGCACGTATCCCGCATAAGGAAGTATTTATAGGAACGCACACACAAATAACCATACGTATATATACATTTATCCCGTTCCTTTTCGACATCTTCGGGGAGATATAAAATTTGCATAAGGCGTATTCGGCAAATCGAGATTTTCCTTGCAAAGATGTAGGAGGAGCAGGATGGTCGTTAGTTAACCGACTGGAGTTTTAGTCAAACGACGTTTGATGTAGCTGTTGAGGCGCCCGTACTAACTGGATTTCTGAGCGTCGGGTTTGGAAACCGTAGAAAACTAATCGATTGCTTCGAACCCTGTTCGCGTATACCACCCAACCCCCCTTGCTGTCTTTAAACTTTCGTGATATATGCGCGTTTATTTTGCAAAGTCGATGAACGCGCGATCGACCCTCTAAACGTCGTCCGCAGATTTATATCCTCTACAAATTGCCCCTCTCGAGGATTTACTTTTCTTCGGGGAACGTTTAACGAACGCTCGCGAGAACTTTTTGCTATATATATGTACATATATATAGATGTGTGTGCAGGGGTGTGGTGAAGGCACGAGGTAACCACCGATTTGCCGAACGTTCGCCAAAGTAATCTAAAGTTTTTCAATTTGCGCTTTTTAACGATCACGACTTTCAATGTCGGCGTATATCCCCGGTTCCTGGAGTTTCTTCTCTCGTGAGAGAGATGACCAACTTGAAAACGAGATCAGCACGTTTGCGGCTTCGACGAGCCGCTTATCGTTATTATAAAAGAACATAACTCATCGATATAATTCGAGACGATAAAAACCGATGTGGACTCTTCGTCGACGATAATTATGTAACCGATACCAAACGTCAATATTTCTATTACGATCTTTCTTAAGAGCGAGAACAAAGACGTTCGGATTTTCTATGAAGAAAAATCGGTGATACGTATATACGGTACATACTTGAAATTCCGTACCGTTTGAAATATATTTTACATCGATCGTCCGACCGCACGACTCGGCCGGTTAAACGACTCGTTGTACATTCACTTCGCGTTACCTCGCGAAGCATAAAATTCTATTTACTCTTGTTTGTTCCGTTTGTTGCATCGACTATTCGAATGACTGCTCACGCCCGTGCTAAAAAAGGAAAGACGGAGCAAGAGAAAAAGAGAGAGGGAGTGAGATAAAAAGAGAACGATTGTATTTTGGAAGCGATGAGAGCGAACGTTAATTAACCCGAATTCACGAATATGAAATTTTTGGTAGCACAACGATAGATTACCATCGATATGCATGTGTGTATATATTCACGTACATATGCGTGCCAGATTGCGATTAAGCTTTCGTTGTAATCATTCTCCCGGGATACGCTTTTAATCGAGTATCGGACGCCAGCGTAAAGCCGCATTTATTTTCACGAGAAAGCAAATACTCCAACTTTTGGAGTAATTGTCTAAGAGCATTCTCGAAAAACAAAATTAAGATTTGTTCGTTGGCAGCTTGCATCGAGATCGTCATAATTGAAAAGCGTTCGATTATTTCCGTTGCTTACCCTTTGCGTTCGTAGGTATGTATACAGACATACATACAGACGATTATCGGCTTTGCGTCCGTTTTTTTTTCACACGCAAGATATCCCATCGATTCTTTGATTCTACTTCGTGAAGCGAGTTCTTTTATTTTCTGTCGGTCAATCGAGCGTGCAAATGAAATTTTACATCGTTCAGTCGAGCTCGCGCGTCGATCGAATTTTTCGCGTCGCTTGGTCGCGCTCAATCAAACCATTTTAAATGTTATTTTTTTCCACGTTTGTTCATCCTTTTTTTATTATGCTCCTTTTTTTTGCAATTTAGTTCCTCGCTCTCCGACGCAAGCAAATTCACAATCGGACGCACCGAACGCGACGTTATTATCGTGAATTTATATTCTCTCTTTCGCTCATGCCCGAAACCATTTTCGATATTATTTTTCCACGTTTATCCGCTTATCCGCTACAATCCTTTTGCCAGCAGTTAATTCTTCGTTTTCATCGAGCATACATACGAATTCATACCCGACTTACCATCATTATCGCAAATTTAAATTCTTCCTCGTTCGCTTTTCGTTCTCTCTTATTTCCGAAATTCCGCGTTGTTTCCTTTGTTCGATAATCAATATGCGTCGCGCGTTCATCCGCGGATCTGATACCAATTACCAGTCGAATTTCTGTCGCAAATATCGCGACGTTTCATCGGAAATTTTGAGAATTGGAAATCGATAGGGACGCGATGGAAAGCCGTTGTCCTTTTTTATTCCTATGAGAGTAGGTTCTTCGCACGTATTGGGTGGCCGCAATAAAAATTCATTTACGGCCCGTGAAGAGCTTTTCCGAGGCTTGAAACAACGTTCGCGACATAGAACGTGCTTGCATCGATAATTATAAGAGTTTTACACGTTAAAAATCGTTTCCATAATCATCAACGCGTGAAGCATTCGTATACAATATGTTGAACACATATTCTTCATTAAAAAAATGAATTTCCGGAATTACCTGCACCTATATTAAAAGTTACGAGTTCTCATGGATCGTTTATCGATCGCTCTTTCACCTTTTATTTCTTTTTATCTCTTTCCCTCGTCAATGTCAACGTGTTATCATTTATAGGAGATGCTGCTCCGACGAAGTCTTTACTGCACTTTGCTGCTTTTTGCCGTAACGCGTAGCGTCGACTCGGCGAGATGTAACCGGATGATAGATGGTACCACGAGGTCCCGCTCTCCTGCCGAGGAAAAATATAGCTTCTTCATGACACTTTACAATAGAACGGATGTCGTCTACGCGTACATGCCGGACACCAGATACACAGGTAAAAAAAGTTTATCTCGATCGACTCTTTTTCCGAAATCCACCAATTTCAATATTTCCAATATCGCGACGAGGCCCTCTCTTTTTTTGTAATTCATTTTTTAACAGCGTTAAAAGTTGACCGAACGATTTCCATACCAGTTTACCGTACGGATTACGATCGTTGGAATATTTATATATTTATCTTTTGTATTTTATCTGTTAAAGCCACGATATTTTAACGCGGAAATATAGAAATACGCAGACATCGGGCCGTTTTTCGATATAGCAGAAAAGTTTAATAATCAAATCGATCGTTCGCGCATCGTATTCTTTCTTTATCGCTTCGGTAATAAAAACGGGAAATGTTTTGATCGTTTTAGGCGATACCGAGATCAATGGGATTACCATAAAATTGAATTTCCTGAAGAATGTTCAAAAGTGTGAATGTTTCGCGTCGTAATATCGAAAAGAAATAGGAGAAGAATGTAAGAGGTCTTATTGGATCTTATCGGAGAATCTTTTTTTTTTCGTTCATTTCTTTAACGTACCGATATATCGTACTATCGTTTCCCATGAGGATAAACGTATTGAAAGGACCGAAGCCCGTGGTAGATCATTACTCGAGTCTTAAAGAGGATTCAGATTGCAATAAAGGAGGTGCGCTCTCGTGCGGTCCCTCTTATATATGGGTGGCTTTTCGGTCGCTTAAACCTCCCGCCTACTTTCATCCCCCTTTCGAATGTACGGAAGAGGAGTATTCATTAAAGTATCGCTTGATCGATGAGATACTTCCTAACTTTAAAATCTTCCCTTTAAAATCTAAAAGTCCCTAGGTCCTTTTATTAATGATCACCGTGCGTTAATTCGACTACCGTTGTAGATTAAAATGAGCGACTACGTGGCTGCTACTTAAAGTAATTAGAATACGCTTCTGCTGTCCTGAGTTAAGTTGAAAAAAAACAGGCGTCGGACAAAACGCGCGTGAGAAACTCGACGCGCCGGCGAAGGTTTCATTTAACTGCGTTTTTACGATTAATTCTTGTAATTCAGGGTTATGGGAATGATCGTGGGGGAACGTGGCCAAGGGTCATGAGTCATCGTCGCTGATGCAATTACTTTCGGTAGTGGCTCGCGTGTAGCTCTCCATACGATTTTGTTAATAAAAGATAGAGAGGGAAATTGGTTAAATAAGGGAACGCAATAAAATTCGTTCCAGATAAAGAGTTGAAATAATATTTCCAGTGACGTTAATGGCCGAAAGTACGGGTATGGCGCCTCGTAAGTTCACGAGGTTTCTGATATCCGCCGAGCCAGAAAGCGAAGACGAGATGGCGGACATCGGTATCTTCGATATAATGGACGAATCGATCAGCAAGTTCGCCGATCATTGCGCCAATGCGATCGTTGAGACCTCGAAAGTTCCGAAAGAGGAAGTCTCCGTTGCATGGACCAGCCCTTCCGAAGGTAGCGGTTGCATACTTATCAGGTGAAGGGACACTACGTTAACAATTGGTGAAAACGGAGGATCTACATCCCGTCGATCCTTTCCGCGAACGATTATCGCGATTAATCGTTTGCAACGCTGTGCATGAATTCTTTGCTTATTTTTCTTAATATTTACACGGGATAAAAAGAAGCAAGGTACGATAGATGCACGATAACGCGGACTTTCTTTTTTCTCTTTCTTCGAGCACAGAGTAACAATCCTGGAGACACCGGATACTTGGTACATGGACGACTCGAACCTGGTTCTGAACATGTGTCAGGACACAAAAGCGGAAGCTGACGATCAAGGCCCGGTCTTGTCCGAATGCTGTGCCTGCGAAGAGGCCAAGTACGAAGTTACTTTCGAAGGGCTGTGGTCTAGAAATACTCATCCAAAGGCACGTGGATCGAACGTTAAGAATAAATTCCGAGTTATCCCAACGCTCATATCTCTGTCCTATTTTTTTTCTTTTTTTAACGTATCGTAGCTTTCACGTTCCCGCTTGTCGATCCTATTTCCGTAAGATTAAATTCGAGGGTTACAGGAAACCGCTTTCGAGTCGAACGATCATCGACGTTTATCCTCGAACCATCCAAGATTGATTGCTCTTATTTAAATTTACGAGTAAGAAAAGGTACCTCCGGTTTACAGGATTTCCCGAGCAAAGGCTGGCTCATACGATTCTCCGATGTGATCGGTGCCTCGCACACGGTCGACTATCGATTCTGGAAATACAACGGGATGGCCAGTATCGGTCTGAAGCAAGTAGCCGAGCTTGGATCTACGAGAAGATTGGAATCCGAATTGAAGGACCAAGTACGATCTATCGACATGGTCAGCCTTAACCTTTTTTATCTTTTAAATTTAATTAAATCTTCGTTCCACAGAGCGAACATATCAGGACGATAATAAAAGCTAGAGGCATCAGTTATCCAAACGTTACCGGACGAACCTTTGCGGTCTTTCGCGTCGATCGCAAACATCATTTGATGTCTTTGGTGTCCATGATCGGTAAGATCGGGTCTCATGAAAATTCACAATCTCCTTCGGGTCTTTCGATACCAATTCGATATGTTTCGCCGTTTCTACGTTTCCACAGATCCATCACCCGATTGGATTGTCGGGGTATCCGGATTAGAATTGTGCCTGAGCAATTGTACTTGGGTCGACCACAAGGAATTGAATTTGTATCCGTACGACGCAGGAACGGACAATGGGATTACATATCTGGTAAGATAGAAACGAACACGTTAACGAACGAATTTTATGTTGTAAGATGTGATTCAGCTTGAACGTAATGAGTAATTTCATTGGGAAAGTATAGGAATATGAGTTGGACAGATATAGGATTAGAATAAAAAATTGTTCGATTTGAATATATGTATCCTATACGTTACGTGATCGAAGAGATGATTGGTTCACAGTCTCCGAATTCACCAACGGAGCCACAAGAACCGATACGACGTATTACGTCGAGTTATCCGGACGATTCGAGGTCTCCGTTTTACGATCCATCTGGTCTGGACATGAAACCGCTCGCTAAGCTTTACTTGAATCGTCAGAGATTATACGAGAAGACCTGCGGTAATCTACCGAATGAGGCCACCGATACAGGTGCTGTAAAGACCAAATCTCACAAAAATAGCAAGTATTGTTTTTTTCTTTTTATAGTTATTAAATTTTCGTGAGCATGAGAAGCACCCGACTTAATAATAATGAATACGTATCTTGATTTTTACGAATTTTCTCTTTCATTTTCTCAATTGATAACTGCATACTTTGTACACGATTATAAAATGATGTAATGACAATTTAGACAAGATACGGTGCTTCATGCTCGCGTGCTAAATAGTTTTTAAATATTTTCAAGCATTCGAAATATCGGTGAATATGAACGCGAGGTAAACTAAGCTCTAATCCGTAGAATTGTTATAGATTTTCGATCGAACGATCCCGCTTGTTAAATTTTTCGTTTATCCCTTGATGGAAGTCTTTAGAAAAATTATTATTCTTTCGTTTGTTTTCAAAGTATACAATTACGTTTGTGGTAGCTAGTAAAACTGGTAGATTTCTTAGTAGAAAATTGTATGTTCCAATAGAAGGATACAAATTTGTTAGCGCAACTTCGAGCGATAAGCAATACGTGTGTTATTAATTCGCAGAGGCTTGTAAGGTGACAGCTTGGAGTACATGGAGCGAGTGTTCGGTAACGTGCGGAACGGGTAACAGGTTGAGACAGCGAAATTATCGAAATGGGACTGCTGCTACGATAAATAAATGTAACGTTGTGCTGACTGGTAGACAGACATGCTACGGGGAACATTTGCAATGGTAAAAACAAACTATATTAGTTAAAAAATTCTCTCATAAAGAAGATCATCCAAAAAATGTCGTGTCTCTACAGTGGAAATTCAGGACAGCATTCAGACATTCTAGGGACAGAAATGTGCGAATTAACCTATTGGAGCGAGTGGTCCGAGTGTTCCGCGACCTGCGGTCAAGCAACGAAAACACGATCACGCAATTTTAAGCATCCGGAATATCGAAAACGATGCAGACACGCGCCAAACGCTCCGGTACTGGAGCAGAACATGGATTGCGAAACTCCACCTTGTCCAGGCGATGACGGTGAAGAGGTAAGAGATCAATTGAGTGAGGATGATGAGGACGTCGACATGAGGAGCGATGATAGCCATGCGAATTACGAAGATGACGAGCCGGAAGTGGAGGTAACCGAGGAATGGTTGCAGGTACGGAATTTTCGAGTTTCGATCATTAAAAGGAGATCAAGAAAATTCAGGGAATTACGATGTTCTATAATACATCACGATCATACGTCATTTACGCACTTCCTTTTACTAACAAGGCCCACACCCTTTTGTGTGATTCTAAAAGTCTTCATTACGTAATTGCACATGACAGCCATACCTGCACCATTTTTCGCAAATCTTAACACTGGCATTGTTCCGTCAAGAGTCGAATAATATTCTTTTAGGCCATGCCATTAGCTTTCATCGTAATTGTTTTGTTTCGCGTAACACTGGTTTATCAAACAATATCGTGGCACGTTCATGTTAAAGGTAAAACATTAGATATAAGAAAAACCATTGTTAAGGCAAATATTTTCTAAAAGAAACAAATTCTACAACGTGTTATCAAGGCTCTGGATTGTGTCTTTCTTCCTTAAAAAAAAAGTTAGCAGAAAGAATGATTTTACAGAAATGCCCAGCAGATCGTTACACGACCTGGTCTACGTGGTCACCGTGTAGCTCTAGCTGCGGGCCAGGTGTAAGGGTTAGATCGAGATTCGATAAAAGAGATTGGAGTCGCATGGAGGAAGAAGAAGACAAGAGTTTGGAAGAGTGTAAGCAGCAGGAACAATTCTGTAACGCTCAGATCAAGTCCTGCGATTTTACCAAAGAAGAGGCTGAGGGTAAATGCGTAATTATTTTAAAAAATTAATTTTATGCTTATTAATTAACGTATATTTTATTTCTAGAAATATGCAGTGAACCAATGAACGTCGGTTCGTGCGATGGGAACACCTTACGCGTTTATTTCGACAAACACGATGGTCAGTGTCATCAGTTTAGATACACCGGATGCAAGGGAAATCGAAATAATTTCCCGACCAAACAAGATTGCTATACCGTTTGTGGAAGTTACCAAAGTGAGTGATTTTATGCTGATGATAAAATAAGATTTAAAAAAAAAATAAAACTACATCGATAATCGCGTCGGATGCATTCTAACGCGAACAAAAATGTCTTCTTTTGTGCACGCTGATCATAAGGAGAGTTGCGGGCGAATTTGTCGGCTCTTATGAAAAATTTTAAGGTATCCCTCAGCAGTGTCCTTAGTTATCACGTACCCACGCAGGAGCAACACAGGAGGAAGGCGAAACGAGCACAGTTCGTTGACACGTCGGGTATACTTAAAAATGCAGTCACGTTTCCAACATGATTTTTTCATTTTTATAAATTGCTCGTGTTAAATACTTATTTACATATCTTTGCTAAAATTTAATTTTGTTGCTTTTTTAATGAAATACTTAATGTTTGATAGCGATTGAAGAATTCGATCGGTCGTTATTAATTATTATTATAGTTTTTAATACATTTTTCGTTACGAGGAACTTTATTATCGGATCTTGAATCAATTTGCAGAATCGTTGTTAGAATTCAGGGGTCTCCAAGCGGGTAGTCAAGTGGCAGAATTAGCTGAAGAGAGTAGCGAACGAGTGGATTGCCAAGCGACAGAATGGAGTACATGGACGGAATGCCGTGGATGTCGGGGTTTCACTCAAAAGACGCGAGAGATTATAGTAATTATTTTTCTTGTTGAAACAATCTTATATGGTAAATGACACATCGATGATCGTACGATTCTTCAAAATTTCTTTTCAAGGTACCAGCCAGAGGCGGAGGAAAGAGGTGTCCGCAAAAATTGATTCGAAGAAGGAAGTGTCGCAAGACACCGTCGTGTTGTAAGTCCATATATACGTCAGAATGTTCAATCATCGTGAAAAAGACATACGAAAATTATGTATAATTTCCAGCTCATTTTCAACATTAATATATTTACAGCATTACAAGAAGGTGGAGCAAGAACTCAAAATCGTAATGCGAAACAAAATGAAAGTAAGTACAATGTAAGTGTAATAATTGGGTATATTGATTACTATCGATCAATATGATCGATCAATAATGAAATAAACGGTAAACTTGTTGTAAACTATTATGGTTTTAGTTTCAGTAGACTGTAAATTGACACCTTGGTCTTCGTGGTCACGTTGCTTAGGAACTTGTAGAAATGGGTCGCAATATAGGAAAAGAAACATCAAAGTTCAACCTCGTGGTCCAAATGGTAGACTCTGTTCTACAGTTGTAGAGTTTAGAAATTGTACATTAGATTGTCCATAATAAATATTTTCACTCGGCTATTTGGAACCACCCAAAAATTTGATTTCTAGCTAATGTCTATTGTATCTTATTTAATTTAAACCATGGCAGTATTACATAGATTTATAAGTGTGCGTAGATAATCTACCAAGTGTAATTATGATTGTAGTTACGGTAGTTATCGGCGTCCGATCAAGTTGTGGTAAACGTTACATTTTATAAATAAATTAGGTAAGAATATTCGTTTGGTTTAAGAAAAAAAAAGATAATTAAATTAATGTATAAGATTTTTCAATTTCGTTTAAAGAGTTATTTTATTCTTACTTTTACATTTCGGCACTAGGATTTACGAGGTGAACGTTGTTTGGCAAGCATCTAAGAAAACAAGACATTGTATTTGCCAATTTTTGGTAATACTGAAGAAGGAAGAAAAAATAAATCTATTTGAATAAAGACTTTGGAAGATTATAACATTGTAAGAATGAATATTATTACCTAATTATTTTATAAAATTGAATGTTTACCACATCTCGAATGGATACCAATAACTACTAACTACAATCAGTATTACATAACTAAGTATATTAAATTATCAAGTCCCTAGGAATGGAAGTTACGCAAAATATGCGCTATCAGAAGACATCTTTACAGCACAATACAAAATGTTTACCATAGAGCAAACTGTAACTTAGTTTGCATTGATTATTTTAGTTATAATATCTCTTTATGTTATCAATTTTTTTGCATACTTCATTTTTGTAATGTATATACATATGTACTTATATTGTCTAATACTTATAAAAAATAATAAATAATTACGCAGATATGCAATTCAATAGTCCCTATCTTTTTTTATTTTCATCTACATTACCCAAATTATTATTATCATGCGCATTTGAAATAGGCGTAATTGTAAATATTGTAGTTGATGATCTTATAGCCTTTTGTATCGTCCCATGATTTTTTACACTGACTTCTATACTTTTTATTACCTTATCCTAAATATCAAAATAAATTATTTTATAAGTAATCAGAAAATATCAATGCTATATCAAGCGAGTTATTATTTACCTGCATGCTAGAACCATGGGTAAGGATCACTTTAATTTTATGACTCTTATCCAATAATTTATTAATATTCTTCAATTTTGTTTGCAAATCATGTAGAGTAATTTTAGAAGATATTTGTATAGTCTTTAGGCTTTTCATTACATTGTCTTCCTCATTCTTATCATTTCCTAACTCGAGTTGCAAATGTTCATTCTTATTTATTAATTTATATACAGGCCTAGCTGTCTTCTTTTGTACTTCTTCTACTTTAATTAATATTAAACCACGACGTTTCGAAAGTTTAGTAGCATTCTCTAAATCTGTAACCATCATTGAATCGTCAGGTAACAGAAGTGTTATTTTAGTCTCTTCCACTTTCTTCGGTGATTCCTCTGACACGTCAGTATCATTTAAATCTTTTGTTTTCGTAATCGCCTTTTTAGATGTAGAACAGTATCGTGCAATACTTAAGTTACTTATTGATTGTTTCCCATTATTATTTAGCAAAACTGGGAGAAAACGATCGAACCGCACTAAAAATCTTGCTCTTAACACCACTAGTGCATACACCGTAGCCATTTGAGTTATATTAATTATAATCTTCAAAATAAAAGGTATAAATTTTTATCCACTGTGCTGTATAAATTGTTACTTACAAGGACAGTTCTTACTTTCTTTTAAGAGATATAATCGCTACATAGAAATTAGTTTTATAGCTGAAGAATATCTACATTGACCAATCAGAGACAAGACAGGTCATTCTGATTTCTAGGTTAGCCATCATGCTACTGATTGAGCCATGGTTGGATGAATGGTTATGTTAGAGCGGTTTGGAGCGGTTAAACGCTACAAGTGGCTACATGGCGCGAGTGTTATAAATATGGACGTTGAGTGTCCGTTATAAGATATCTTATTTTTGTATTTCTTAGGGTCAATGGTATTTAATAGCCACATTTGTCAGTACCTTTATTTATAACAACGATTTATACATTGCATAGACAGTGGTGTGCCTTGTTACTCCAATATCGATATCATGAAACCTGGAGGCGACACAAAAGTTTCTGGCGCCAAAACTACTACCTCCGAGGTTGGTGACAATATTCAGATTTTATATTTATTATTTTTTAGCGAATATTGTGATAAGTTTTGTGTGTAAAATCAACTATTGAATATTTGGTTAACGAAAAAATCTGGTAGAAAATTTTATTTTAATAACCTCAGTAGTAACATGGGACACGTGATAAGGGCACGTCCGGAATGACGGTTGAGTCAATTTCAATTGCACGTAAACAAGCATTTGTGTAAACGTCCAAAGAAATATGTATGGGTTGAAAATTTTCTAATAAATAAATTTGTAAAGTTGCATCTTATGGTAGAAGAAACGTAATTAATCGTGCCATTGATCAACCAAGGGTGGTTGTATATCACAATTTTCTCTGTTTTATCGAAACAGGCTAAGGTCAGAAAGTCTTTGCACGTTTTGCAGCCGGCAGCTACGGACAAAGAAAACCTGGTTGGCGCCGGAAGAATGCTCAAAACAACTCAATCGGTCAAAGATGCATTGAAGAAGTATTTAAGCACATATACTTATTTATATCATATTTCATCATATATCTTGCTTGTATTAACACTATTTGCCTAATTTGTGTTCTAGAGATATCAAAGACTTATCGGAGAAACCAAAGAAGGAAACTGTAAAACGAAAAAAAGTTGTTTGCAAACATAAGGCAGTTCAAACCGCAAGAGGAGACAAGATTAAGATCGAAGTAGAAGATTTAACCTCTGAAGGTATTTACAAAACTATGCTAGTAAACATCAACGTGTTTCACAACATCAGGAAGGAAGGGATTTACCGATGTTTATCTTTTATTTGTATTTCAGCTGGTCCCAGTGAGAATTATTGGGAGGTATTGGCAGAAAGACGACGAATAGCGCTTGAAAATGCACTTGAAGAAAATCGAGACCTGACAGAACGTGTTGTAAAATTAGTAGAAGAAAATCGTTTATGTAAAGAAATGCTAGACGAAACACGGGCATTGGTTGAAGTATTACAAGTAAGATAACAATATAATAAACGTGTATTTTGCAATTTATAGTTAATGCCCTATTATAATAACGCATTAATTTTTATTTACAGGATATGATTGGCGATGACAGAAACGATATAAATAATTCTTTGGAAGATAGTGTTCTTTAATTTTTATATTAGCCATTTAAGAGTAAGAAAAATATCATTTTTATACGTCTGCTCCATATTGGAGGGAAAGCTTAAACAGAGATTTAAAAGACTTAACACATTTGTATTTACGTCACATCAACAGGTTAATAGTTTGAACATCTGCATTAAATTTCACTATATTTCGAATAATTTAAGACAACAGAACTCATCTAATTTTATCTATATCCTTCATGTTGGTCGACTTTACTAGTCTCTCATTTTCTTAATATATAATATATATGTAACTATAACTCAATTTGATAGCGTGAAATAAAATGAATATATAATTTTCTTCTTAATATCTTCGGTAAGAAATATTCTGAATTTCTTTCTTAATATGCAAAAACGGTAAAATGATTGTTACGTTATATAAAATTAACTTATAAGTTCGTCGGAGTTACGAGTCCTAAATAAATAACAATTATACCTTCTTTCATTTCAAAATAGTTATATTTTATTTAAGAACATTCTCCTATCGACGATAGTCAGATTAGAAGAGCACGTAACAATGTTTATGCATCGGCACAATACTCGTCATTCAATGTAATAGTTGCACGGCTGTTAACCAGTTACGTGCTACTATACCGGACAAGGATTAGCACATTTGAAATTCGTAAAACTATCAAAAAGTTTGCGAAACGCAATAAAAAGTTTCATCGAGACGTAAAGTTCTTCAAAGTTCGTAATGTTCTTTAAAAACTCTCATTTTAATTCTCGGGTGAGAAAGAATTACTCATTCATCGCGCGCTTAAATTAAATTGCGAGGTTTGCTAAGAGCCGGAGGTGTATAGTGAAAAAGAGAACAAGGAGAGAAAAAAAAAGAAAAATATGAAAGCGTTCTCAGTTAATCCTCGTCCTTGAAACGACGATAAAAGGATTGAACGTAAGTGAAGACGCACTTCCAGTCTGGACGTCGCATAGCCACCATGTCCTCGACATCGAGCAACGGCGCGATACCAGCTTCGCTGTATAAATAAAAGAGAGCACGTACAGTAGGTAAACGTTATGATCCTTGTAATTACAGAAATGTGTACGATGCGAATTAAGAGGATATCTCACTCGGCCGTTTTGAATGCCAATTCAAAGTTCTTCCTGCGATTCTCCGGACGTAACGAATGATAATCAAAGGCGTCGGGTCTGAAGTGATGAATCAGAGCGCAAAATGCCAAACCGTTGTTCCAACTAGTCGAGAAGTTATCCAATTGGATATTCTGTAAATAAATTTTTATTAATTCCAATGATCCCGAAGCAATTGACGAAGGAGCGTTGTAAATGAAGGAGAATGTCATCGTTTACCTCGTACTCCTTTGTTTTCGAACGGCACCAAGCTAACAATCGTTCCTTTATTTGTACCGCATTATTTGTCACGGTCGGTTCGGTAAATCTAAAACGAAACTCCTTTTCTGGCGACTTTATGGGACTGGATGGAGATCCGAGGCAAGGGACAGAGAAAAAATTAGAAGATGGTAGACACGGGATAGTCGGGGGTGTCAGAAATAGACAACGAGAAAAGATATATCTTTCCTTTCTACGTTTAGGCTCAGGACAATTAATAATAATTACCTTGACGGCAAAGAAGAACTATATTGCCGGTCGAGCTGACGAAATTTGGCGAACGGCGATAACGGTTTCTTCGGGGCTGAAAAAGAAAATGTTGATTATCGATGAATTCGTAAAGGTTTTAGCAGGATCGTCTCGCGATTTAGCCAAAAAAAAATCTTTAGTTTTGTAAGTATTAAAAAATCGTCAGCATCAATGCTTAATCTCTCAATTAAACTAATAAGTAAAGACTTCTTCCGGTATATCATTCCAGTTAACTTGGGGATTGGCTCTCTAAACGTTCTCCACTCTTAAACGTCACTATGTATTACTTGATTAAAGCTCTAAAGAGTTAGTTCAAATCTCGGCCAATCGCTATAAATTTTCTCTTCTTCAAGGCATAAAGAGAGAGAGACAGACAATGAGCGACTAAAAAAGAGTAAAGGTTTTTCTAGATCTTGAGGAACGTCACTCCAAGCTTTACGGGTCTTTGACGGCACGGTGTTCTTCGTCGTCGCGGTGTAATCGATGTAAAAGAGGATTCGCGGCACTGTGAGCTCCTGTATCGAGAAGTAGCCATGCTAAAACCGTGAGTGTAGAACGCGCGTGTTTCCCGTGTGTATATGTGCGTGTGTGTTTATTTGCAGGGAATCTATAATTTTCGAGGCTTGGCAACGACGTCGTAGAAGATGTCCATTGGAGAAGTTCCTGGCGCGAGGGGGTAAACGCGTGTGCCCGTGCCGATGATTGTTACTGGTATAACCCGCTATTATATGACGCCACATACACACTCAGCTACGAATAATCTACGGCAAGTCGCACACACACAGAGTTTCAAAGAGTGCCAGTGTGTGATATAGAGAGAGAGTGAGCTGCTGTGGAGAAGAAAACTATAACACTATTTGGCGCAACAAAAGGAGCTACAGAAAGATGCTTTGTGACTCACTGCTTTATTCGGGGATCGGTACGACCTTCTAGCGATTCTCTATCTCGACCTCTCTCTTTCTCTCTCTCTTTTAATGTTCATCCTTTAGAGCGCGTGGTACATAAACGCGCGTAGACCCGGACACAGAAGCGCGAAAGACGAAGAAGTAGAGATGAAACACGCGCCCGCCAACACACAAGCGAGAGTGTTTAAACTCGCGCAAAAGAGAGAAAGAGTAAAGGGAGAACGCGTACGTAAGTCTCTACGCGTTTGCGAAAAGACTGCCAAAAGTTGCTGCCTCGTGGCCAAATAATATGCGTCGAACTGCTTTGCGTTTCTTGACGAAACTTTTGTTTTTTTTTTGTTTGTTGGGAGGAGTGTGAGGGTTGCAAAATCATCATCTTCGTTCTCCTCTTGAGGCGTACACTTCGAAAGATTCCCTTTTATATCGTTGATAACACGTGGTTGTCCAAGGTGTTTATCGACGTTGACGATGGTAGGCGGCATGGGCAGCTTCGGTTACGGTCGATCATTGTTATTAAATTTCAGATATACCAGACTCCCGGGATAAATTATTCATAGAGTCGGCCGTTCTGTCATTCATTGAATTCGCCCTGGGATCGCCAAGTGGCAAGTTCAACATCGTCAACCACTTTGAACATCCCTGACATCTTCGTTGCGGGCCGACGATAAAGACCTCGTTGATGATGATCGATCGATCGTGACGTTGTAAGAGCGTAAGTTTTTTTTTTTTTGATTCGTTCGGTCTCGATTATTTCTCACTCGGCGATGAAATCAGTTTTAGCGCGTGGTGCATGTATGTATATTCTTTGAGAACACGGTCGCACCGTCGTATTTGGGCATCGCTTTATCGTTACTTTGGCGATACCTTTAACGGTAATAACAATAACAACAACAACAGCAGCAGTAACAATAAGAAACAAATATAACAATAAAGAATAGTACACAACGATAAAGGATCGACGACGATCGAGTTTCGTGATCCGATCTTTCCAAGTTTCTAGCGTAATTCAATTTCTTGCGTGCTCGTAGCAACATCGTTTCCAGGCTACCGTGGCGAGCATCGATTCGAAGTAGTAGTAGTAGTAGTAATAGCAGTGGTAGTGGTAGAAGAAGTGGTAGTAGAAGTATAAAAAGAAGAGAAGCGAACGCGAGCCGGTCGGTCAGCAATGCTGACCGTCCATCCTCGTGGCTTCCTGGAAAATATCATCGAAGACCTTGTCGACGTCCGCGCTGTTAACCTGCAAGAGAGGAACTTGCAGGGGTGGCATCGTCATGACTAGTTTCTGTTCGCAGATGCCAGGCAAGGTGCGACTTCTCGATAGACCGATCATGCACTTGCTGTGAACGTGACGTGGCGAGGAACGTTTCTTCGACTCCTTCGTATTGTCGTTTGTCGAACTTTCGTTCGGGCTGTCGAAGTACCTCCTTATCTTGTCCTCCATCTTCTTCACGCTATCCGAGGAAGCTTCGAATTGTTTCGTTCTGAGTTTCATCGACGACGGTGATCTAGGTTTCGGGGGTTTTGGTAAACACGAGACACCTTTCGTAGATGACGGTCCACTTTCATTAGCACGCGATGGAATACGCGTAGAACTGCTGGACAGGGCCAGCTGATGCCACGACTCGGATTTCGATAGAACGATGGATCGGGACGGTTGACTGGCGCAGGACATCAAGTACTCGTCGCTCGAATCGATCTGATTTGTCCCGTTCGGTACCGGGGATCGCTCCTTGTGCATCGGTTTGGTCTGTCCAACAGCCGGTTGCTCGTAAACTTCCCGAAGGGCCGAGACTTGATTGACGACGCGCGAAGAACCCGTTGCGAGTTGTTGAGTCTGTATCGTTGTTTGGTTATCCGGCGTAAGGAACTTCTTCGCTTGGGGAAGGTTGACAATTGGTTTCGATCGATTCGATGGGAAGGACGGGGAAATCGGTTGCTCGTGCTTTTTGTAATTTTCGATCGCCACGTACTCGTTAACGCGTGCCGGAGTAACGATATTCGATCGTTCGTGCGTCCGTTCTTTCACGATATTCCCATGTATTCCATTTTGATAATTTTGCGATTGCTTATAAGGATCCACCATCGTGCAACGTTCTTGATGAAGACGTTGTATCAAACTCTGTTGAAGCATATTGTGTCTACGTATCTCTTCATCGACCGGTGATACCGAAGGAGTCGAGTAATCCCTAGGGTCCTCTCTGTCAACCAACGGTACTTCCAAACAGACGTCCGATGGGATTTCCGGGCTATCCGTAGTCGCGACCGTGGCTATGGCACAGGTGTACCTAGTCACGACACCTTCCTCTTCACTTATATCCTGATTTTGTATATTTTCCGCATCCAAGAACTCGTAATCCCGAGGACACCGATCATCCTCGGTATGGTTCGCTTCCGTAGACGCGTACTCGCTTTGCGCGACCGTCGATACCGGCTCGTAGGCTTCCACGAATGGCTGATCCCGTTCGTGTACATTTTGCGCGCGTGTACTCGCCACGATCGGCTCGGGATCGTAAAAAGGTATATTCTCGCGAACGTTTTCTTTTACCGAACACATTTCTCGAGCACAATCCGATTCGTTTCGCGAACGATACTCCTCGATCTCTTCGCGAGTCTCCTGACTATCCGAAACTAAATTACGAACATTTTCTTGTCTCATTTGTGGCACTTTGTAACATTTTGCACTTTCTAAATCCTCGCTCGATTCTGGATCACCTGACGTTTGTATGGAAACGTTGTTGCAGGTCAACGGTGGCCCGTTCGAGATTCTCGGAACAACGCGAAAAGATCGAGCTTCGTCAAAGTTGTCATCCCGAGCACCGGTCTGTACTGCCACTGACGCGCTACCACGGAGAGTGACGTCAGCTTGTCGAGATCCACTTGTCTCAATTTCACGAGAAACTTGCATGTTATAACGATTGGGATCCTTCGGTATCATCTTGAACGAGATCTTTCCATCGACAATGTTCGGATTATTCTCACGGGACAGGTCGTTATTACGGTGTTGGTAATATTTAGCCTCTTTCTGACGAGCTTCGTCGTAGTCTTGCGTCAAAGTTGTGCCTTTGCTAACGAACGGAGCAAATTGTTTGCAAAACGAACGATAATCCAGACGTCCGTTCTCTGCGATTGCCGAAGTTTTTTCATGGTCGATCCACGGTGGTCTCGGAAAACTACGTTTTTCGGCACTCTCGTCGACTTGAACTTTGTACTCGGTGGCACGTTGCTGTACGTTGCTGGTACCACGATCGAACATCATCCTGGCCTTTTCACGTAACGTGTTCCCTGGCATGGGTACGTTGCTTCTAAGTGGTTCGCAAGGTACAGGCGAAGGTTTAACAAAGTTTGACAGGGTCGGTGGCTTCTCGATTCTTCGGAAGGGCGACGACGGAGCGTGCCTGAAGCCGGGAAACACCGATTGACTCGCGTTCGGTGTATTCTGTTCGGAATGAGAATGGACGTTCGCGTTAAAGGACTTCTCTTTACCAGGATTATATCGTTGAGCGAGTTGCGGCACGATGGGTGGACGTTTAGGCATCTTGATCCTTCCAACTTGCGAGTCGGATTCCTCGCCGGAAGTTTTCGTCTTGTCGAAGGCTGTTTTGATGTTGGAAAATCTACTGTTCCAGTTCTCGTTGCTCACCGATGACGAATCCGTATTTTTAACATAGCCAAAAGGCTTGAACGAAGTTGGCACGTTGTAGACGGGCGCTTCGGTGTTTTTATTGATCAAAGCCATGAACTTTCTATCGTTTTCCGTCTTTGGTTGAAAGGACGGTATTACCATGGCATTGACCGAGTTAGCCTTGTCGCCGACGTTAATAGGCTTCTTCAAGGAAACGCAACCCTCTTGCTTAAGACTCTCGGCTTGAAGCTTCAGGTAGCTCGGAATGTCAATTGTGTTGGCTCGTTTGATCTTCGATTTCTTTGCGGTGAATCGATTGGAAGGGGTGCATTTGTTCGTGGATTCGACTCGTTGCTGAAGTGCCGCGGCCAGTCTCCCGACACGGCCAACTTCGACGTTGGTGCCTTCGGCGTCATCCACGTTGGGTTTATTCCTGGCAGCTTCGAGATTGGTTCTTTGAGGTATTGGATTCGTATCAGCTGGCACGATCGTCGATTGGGAGACAGCATTGAAGTCCTGTTGATCGGCATAGAAGGGGCTAGCTCGTGCTCGCATTTCCAGGTTCTTATCAATGTTCTTATCGATATTCTTATCTCGCAACGATTGCCGATGGTTGATCGCGTCCTTGGTGTACTTATCGTGTATCTCCTCGCCGGTTCTCACCTTTTCCGAATCGTTAATCGGCGTGGCTGGAAAGTACGGCGGGGGTACTATTTTCGTGAACGGTTTAACCTCCTTGAAATTCCTTTCTTCCTGCAACCACTTCCTCGCGCATGCCAGTTCCTCCGCCGAGACGCCGATAGTGTGTCTACTGGCTCGTCGTCGGCGACTCGCCATCGGTGTCGTGGACGATTTTAGCTTCTCCTCCTTCGCGAGTGTCGTCTCCGACGGAAGCTTCCTCCCCTCGTCCTCCTCTTCCTTCTTCTCACGTGGCATTTCCAATCGAGAGAGTAGACTCGACACCAACCGTAGAAGTTGAAGCTTGCTGGTTGGATCGGAAGCTGCACCGTGCTTGGCCAACGCTGCTACGTCGATCCTCTCGAGGGTTTCCCTTAAGCGTGAGAGGGCCGTGTGTATGTCCGACATCAACAGGTCCTCGAGGAACCTCAGCTCGTTCTTTAGATCCTCTTCCTTACCGTTGTTATTGTTGTTGTCGCTTTTTCCGACACACTTGCCGTTCTTGCCGATCGTGGCTGGTTCCTCCATGGAACGGAGCTTCGGTGTCCGTTGCTCGTCCTCGAGAACGAGCCGGGAATCCTCCTTGATCGGTGACGACGTATCGGCTATCGCGAGCGAGAGCTCGAGCACCGTACGAAGGCGCTCTACCAGTACCGGTAATGAATTCCACTCACCGACTGCTTGCTTCTCGTTGCTGCCCGTCGTTGGTCTTGAGATTGCAGCGATGCTGGTGGTGGTCGTGTTGCTACCATTGCTGCCGATAGGAAGAGACTCGCCTACTACCCCTACCCTCGTGTCTGTCTTCTCCTCTCGAGGTTTGTCCTCGTTCGCGAAAGAAGACGCCGGTGGTTCGACGGTGTCCACTCGATCGGTCGATCTCGACGACGGCAGGCACGTCGTGTCGAATGATTTCGCTGAAATAGATGAAAATAGGGGAAAAGAGAGATAGAGAGGAAGCAGTTTCCTTTCTATCTTTCTTATCGAACCGTTAGTTGAAATTTTCTCGTAGGCAAGAAGGTATTCCTTCCACGAAAACCTATAAGCGTTTTGCTATTTTCAGGAAGGCCGAATCGAACAAACGGGCGACGGTCTTTCTGTATTTTTTTTCCTCTCTTTTTTTATTTTTGCGATAGATTTATCTCGCAGGATGTGCGTAAAGAACGCCCTCCGGACGTCGAGATGAAAATAAAACGGACACCGGGCGTGGGAATGGTATGCGTTCAAGAGAGAAAAAGAGAGAAAGAGAGAGAGGTAACAGAAAATTGAAAAACGATGGATCGAAAGGTGTTGATCTCTCTCACTCTTTCTATCTTTCTCTCTCGTCTTAACCGGACGATGATCGAACGATGCACGCACAGGAGAACGTGTTGATCGGTGGGTTACGTCGAGTGCCATTTTCGCGTAGGGAAAGAGACCGTGACAAAAAGCGCGACACGTGTATTCGCGCGTTCTCGCGACGTTGAATCTCCATTGTCGATTCTATTTTTACGCGTGGTCGCGCGTAAAAAGATGTAAGAGAGATGGAGATGCTG
The DNA here is from genome assembly GCA_916049575.1 of Ancistrocerus nigricornis. Taxonomy (NCBI): domain Eukaryota; kingdom Metazoa; phylum Arthropoda; class Insecta; order Hymenoptera; family Vespidae; genus Ancistrocerus; species Ancistrocerus nigricornis. The sequence goes on from OU696665.1 coordinate 1,017,328, forward strand.
GAAGTGGTATCGTTGGGCGAAGAGAACGACGAAAAGAAAAATAGGAAAATAGAAAGAGAGTATCAAAGAAGACGAAACGCGTATCGCGAAGGTCGAAACGTATACTGAAGCGAGTCGAAGGAAGGAAATTTCTCCCGTGCCTGCTTGTGCGGCATGCTCGGCACACAGATGTGTGTTGATATTACGCGTTGTTATACACCGGAGGGGTAAGAGATCGAGAGGCGCGCTTTCCTCCTGCGATTGGTTACTTCGCTCTACCCGAATGTGCTCTCGTCTTACTCGCTTCTACTGGTTACCGCTGCTACCGTTTCGTGTGTTACTGCTATTGCTGATGCCCATTTGGCAGAGCGCGAACGGGAGAAAGAGAGAGAAAGAGGAAAAGAGAGAGAGGGAGACTGAGAAGAACTTTTTGCGGCACAGACCGAGAGCTTCTGGGTGGATGAGAAAGAGGAAATAGATAAGCGGTTAAATAGGAAGGGAAAAGGGGGTAGAGGGAAGGGTGGATAAACGAACGAAGGGAAAAACAAACGGACGGGCTAGCGAGAGAGAGGACCGAGGTATAAATCGACAACGGTGGATGGACGTTTAATGGATAGAACGAATATGTATAAATCGCATACGTGTGTGTGTGTGTTAGAGAGAATGAGAGACGCGTTGACCGCCTTCGACCATCGCTCGCTCTCGCTTTATTTAAAACGCACGGTATTCTCCGTGGGATTTATTTTCGGTCGCTCGCTCGTTCAACGCCTCGCAGCTGCCGCGAGCTAACGCTGTTGCTCGAGCCTCGTGGAAGCTCTACCTTCTTCAAAGAGAGAGAGAGAATATGTGTGTACGCATACGAGCGTGGGTAAATGTGTGCGATGATCGAGAAGATCGATCAAAAAGAAAGCGATCCATCACGAACCTGATTCCAAAGTTTCCCTCGTTTCTACGCTTCCCTCGGGTCTCTCTTCCTTCAGATCCTCATCTTTTTCATCTTTGGACCTCTCTTCCTTCACCTCCTCTTCTTCTTCTTTTCTATTTTCTTCTTCTACACTTTCTTCCTCTTCTTCCTCTTCTTCTCGATCCAGCTCCTGTTCCTTCGGCGACATCGGACGAACTTTATCGATCACTTCCGAATCTACAGAGCACGATCTCCTTTTCCGTTCCTCCTCATCCTCGCACTTTCGTTCCTCCTCGATCTCACTTCGAATCTCATCGTTCTCCGCGACGATTACTGCAACCGTCGTGAAATGGGAAAATGTAGTGGAATCTCTTGGTAAAAGGAGATGAGGGGGATTGGTAGATTACGAGATGGATTATCCAGAGATTATGTTTTGAACACGCACACGGACAGGTGTCTACGGATGTAATTGACTTTTTTTTCGATTTCATTCACTCGTTATATTACGGGGATAGTATTATACCGTGATATTTCTCACCCTCGGCATCGGACATGTCTCTCTTGGTCCTCCACTCGTTCGACCGAGCGTCTGAAAGTATACCAAGAGTATTTTCGTTATCTCCTTGCTCTGCAAGAAGTAAAGAGAGACAGAAAGAGAGTGAGTGAGAGTAAGATCACCAGAGCTTTTACACTCACACGCCTTGCAATAATAATTACAACTAATCTACGAAATCCCACGTGTACATAAATAATGCACAAATATAATCCAACACAATTTCTAAAAAGACAAGAAACGAGACAAAGTTTCTTTACGTTCCGGAAAAAGCGAGAGCACGCGGCCGAGCAAGTGGCGCGAAGGTCGACCCGATTAATCACAAGCGCATTCGATTAATTTTTGGTCTCCAAACACGGGCACAAGTTCGAAACACGCTTCGCTCTTTTCTCTCGCTCTTTCTCTCTCTCTTTGCTTTTGGCCGCTAGCCAGGCCCTGTAGCCTCGCGAATAATTCTTCATCGAGGCGGAAGAATCCGGAGCGGTTTCGCGCGGCGTCTTCGCGATCGTTACGCATTTCACCGTGGTTTTAAAGGCGTGGTTTGCCCATCGTAGCTTCTTCTTCGGCCAACGCGCGAAAATAACTTTGACCTGTTTACGCGCTAACGGAAATTAGGAAGTCGAATCTCTCTCGGTAAATCTGAAAAAGCTGGACCGTTTTATGAAGATTTTTCTCTTTTTTTTTCTCCTCATATTTTTTAAGCTTTCTGACACGAGACAAGCTCGAGCTAGCTATAATTCTCTCAAAGCTCTAGTCAAATTTCACGGAACTCCTCTCTCTCTCTTTCTCTCAAGCTTATCGTCCACTCGCCTATTCCTTTATTCGTTCGTTCACTCGTGCCAAGCGCGAACTATTTTCAGATTCGTTTTATTGCATAATCTTATTCATTGATACGTTCACCTCTCTTTGTTTACTCGCCGCCGGTGAATATGCGTTAAGAATAGTGCCCGGTATATAGAAGAAGTCGAGGGGTATTAAATTTATCGATTTCACGCCCGACGTTTTCCCGACGATATTTCGATATACTATTTTCACGCATAGGAAGAGAGAGAGAGTGAGAAGGGTCGCGTGTTTCTTTCAACGTGACCGAAACACGGTGGTACCCACCGTGTGCGATCGAAAAGCCCGATCACGAGAATAGCCAATGACGTGTCCAAAGAAAACGACTTCGAGGACTGCTCGGGATCTCTCGATCCACCTCCAACCCCCCACCAAGCCCGATCGAACACGATCGACGAATTTTCCGATCGCCCTCGACTTTTATTTAAAAGACCCACAGCGACGTGGTCGCGCACTCGTCGTTGGACCGATACCAAGGCCGGATCGAAAAATCGCCGCTGCGAACATGGACCGATCTCTCTCTCTCGATTTAATCCCGATATCTCCTGATACACCTCAAACCACGAACTTTTCACTTTAACCCTCTCACCCTAACCGAAAGAGATATTCATCCGGGCTCGTCGATCACCGCCGTGTACGTCCAACGATTCGATCACCAAAAGTAACCGCACTGCTAGATATGTGCATGTATATATATATACTATATATATATTTTATATACATATACGTATGCGAAACGTCGTTAACGCGTCGTAGCTATTTTACGTAGGTCCGACTCGAATCGCATTACGATTCCGGTCTATCGCTCTCGCAAAAGCGCAAAACCACCGGTAGAGCGGTGGTAGCAACGGTAGTAGGACCGATACCACCACCAACACCACCACCACCGCTCCTGCTACCACTACCACTATGACTACCACCACCACCAGTACCATCCACCATTTACACTACCACCACCATCACTAGCAATAGCAGTAGCAACAGCAGCACGAGTAGCAGCAGCAGCTTTGGATGGTCGGTGATGGTCCTGACACATCGATCGACCGCGTGCGGTTAGAGGCTCGAAGGAAAAAGGATGTTCAATCGATTACCTTCGATGCTCGGAAGAGCAGCCGACGAGTGTGCGCGAGCGAGAATGAGATAGACGTCTAGCTTCTACGCGTGTATATGTGTCTATGTATATATATACACACGTATATAGATTACTTTAGGTATATAAAGATGATAGAAAGATAGACAGTAAGAAAACGAAGAGACGGGGTTTGTCGAGTTTGATATCGGTCGAGTATATCGATGGACCGTGCGATGGACTAGAGCCGACGCGGCAGGAGGCACTCTTTAGTTTCCCTTCGTTTTTCGTTGCCAACGAGGATCCACCAAGACGACGAGGAGCACCACGATGGCGCGAGGACCAGGACACGACGATGAAGGTGGCGACGGTGACGACGGTGGATGATGCTCTGTGCCACAAGCCGCTGCCTAAAGGCATAGCGTCACCCGGACGAAATTAGACAAGCAGAAATAGCCCGAGTTATTGCCGGCACTATGTATGCGAGAGCAAGAACGGGGGAGAGAGGGTCTAGATGCATACCTCGTATCCTGGCCGCAGCAGACGCGGAGGTTTGATTTCTCTCCGTATCACGCGGAAGACCGGACTACCGGTTCTCTTTATTAAAAAGAGAGAAACAAATATTTCGAAAAGGGCTCCTTCCTTTATTTATTTTTATTATTCTTTCTCTTCTTTATCGTTAACGGGTATCATGACTGATGGTTTCGTAATCACGATAATGCACTCATTTAATTCTACGAAATTTATTTTATTCCGCCTGTATCGATCCGCCCTTTGGAGCTTTCCTCGTTTCATTTTTCTCTTCTGACAATGTCAGGGTATCGTTGTCTGAAAACGTCAGTGCGATATGCATGTAATTAGAAGAGGAATGATTAAGAAAGTTAAATATGATTTTCATTTTAAACGAGCTACGTTACTTTTAATAGAGATAGCGTTTGCCTTGGTTAATTATCATATGTTATTATACAGTAATTACATTTTGATAGTACAAAATTGTAATTGAGTGATAACAAAATATTTAAATAATTAAAACCTTGTGAGCAAGCCAATACATTAGTTGATAATGAAAAGGGAGAAAGAGAGAGCAAAAGAACATAGCTGTTATAGATAGATACAAAAAAAATAGTATGCACGTGCCATATATACCTACGTGCCACGATCGTTAATGTACGATCAAGCATCGATGTCACTAGGCCCACGAAGGACCAGCGAATCGATCAGCGATTCATCGTCAAGAACGAAGACGGTAAAAGGAAAAACGGGATGCGCACGACGCACGCACATTCTATGCGGCTTTCTCACAGCTGATCCGTAGTCCTTCGCAAGCGATCGTGCGTCCTCGTCTCTCTCTTTTCTCTATTCTTTTCCTTTCTCTTCTCTGTCTCTCTCTCTAACAAGACCGCCCCACCTGCCCCAAGTTTTGTCCCTCCACCAACGAGGCCGTTGCTCGACGACGGTGGAAATCACTTTCAAAGCGAGAGAACCCGTTGACCTACTGCCGTCTACGTTGTACGTTCTGCCGTTCAGTCTTTCGCTTTGTCGTATGAACGCAGGTGCAAACGTTCCTTGACGCACGAGAACCCATCGTTTGGTATCACGATCGATCGCGTTACCGGAATCGTCGCGTCCTTGAAACGTGGAAGAGAAGATCCTTCTTGGAGATGTTATGTGAACGGAACGAAACTGTTCAGCGTTTTACGCAAAGACGCTAAGCCTTGAAATTTCACTCGGTAAGTTGTTGCACGATCGTCGTTGGGATCCGTTTGGTACCTAATTGGTTAAGTACCGAGTCCAGTTTTTGTGTTACTCATCGATACACTTCTCTCGCGTGTTCGAAAGGGAGAAGGAAACTCGTCTGGTCTCTTAACGTGTAGATTCGTGATCAGAATCGACAAAAAATGAAGGGATGGTTCGACGCTTTCCGCAACGATGGTGGACCCACGCTTTATAGTTACAGCAATCGTACGCCTGTCACGGGTGACGTCCCTCTGGTGATCGTCTTCGTTATATTTGGGACCATTTTGACGGCATTTCTAGTCATATTTCCTGGTATACGGAAAGAAGTGAGTACTAGCAATTTCGTTTAGTTTCTCTATCATATTATTCAACGCAAACTAAAAAGTATTATTCACAGAGGCTAACTACTTTTCTGATCGTAACCCTGAGCCTCTTCGTTGGAGCCACGATTCAAGGTCTGTACCGTCCCTGTTTGAAGGTCAGCCTTGTTGTTTGGGACGTGAAACGCTACCGAAACTCGTATGTCAGCCGCGTGAACGTAATCGATTTGTTGTTGTTTGATTAAAGTCGCTCAGTACGGGTCATCGTGGCACACCAGTTCGGCAACGATCGTCAGCTCGTATAGTGCTTTCTCTAGGCACAGAACCAGGGCCCAAATTGGTGGCTACATAGGACTCATGCATATCAACATTACCTACAGATGTGAGTCATGAAAGAAGGAACGACGATGATTTCACGCTAACGATGAAACGCGCGTACTCGTTTTCGTCTACTGAAATTCAAAACGTGTCGTACTCGTAACAAGAAGATACAGTCTTTGCAAACAAAAACGTAGAGAGGCGAAGTGCAATCGCTTCGGGCATGATCGCTTTTGAAAGCAAAGTACGAGATCGCGTTTACGCGGTGAAATATTTATAAAAAAAAAAAAACTACGATCTTTGACACTCGGACCAATTGGTGCAATACGACAACCGTTTGATGTCAATGATGATTTCTTCGAATTTGTTGACGCATCGTGTCGCAGGATTTCTTTTTTTGTTCTCTTCGATTTACATATTTTATTCGCTTTGATCTTACCGTCTACATTACCTTTTCCCTTTCTTTTTCGTTTTAATTGCTAATCTATCCTTTGATTGCCTTCGTCAGTTCTACCAGACAGCGAGCACACAAACGACGATGTCGAGTATAATGAGAGATTCTGGTGGCGGGGTTCTAATGAAATGACGAGTGCCTTCAAACAAGCTCTCTATCAGGGTGCACCCTTTCCGATCGTTTCCTTGGCGGAATATTTTAGTCTTCATCAGGAGGGATTTTCTTGGGGTAGCAAATATCGTGAGGCTGGATACTACGCGTCTATAATGCTATGGTTAGTTTCATTTGCGATAGGTTAGAGACGTGGAAAAACGGGTAAAAATGCTTTTATCATTTTTTAGGACCTCCTTCGCTTCGTGGTGTATGATGAATTTATTACTCATGGTCGTACCACGTTACGGTGCATACAGTATGATCATGACAGGATTGTGTATGCTGTGTACGAATTTAATTTATTGGGCTTTGCTACCTTGCGAGCCATTGATAGCTCACATAGATGGCTCGATTTTGGCTTTCGATATGGGCTGGAATTATTGGCTGGTTTTGGTTGCAGGTGAGAGGTCAAACGTTGTTCCCATTTTTCATTCTTTAGGTCGTGTAACATAAAATTGCCAATAACGACATTTAACAGGTGTCGGATGCTTATTCGCCGGCATCGTAGTCACAGCGATCGATTTGATATTTCCACATCAGTTCTCGACTATACTTGAAGTTGATTATGATACTCCGTACGACAGACACGTCATTATCGAGGAGAGTTTTGATACGAGGAACATCAGGCGTAAACCTCCGAAAATAGAGGACTCTTTGAGCGATCGCATTATGAGGTTACTTAATTTGATGTTAATTTTAGACTCTTCGTCGCATTATATAAATCACTTAATATTGTATGTAATTTAGCCAGCTGTCGTCGAAACTTCAACAAAGGAACTCGGAGCGGGAGGATACGCAGGGCGTAATAAACACAAGTTACGTGGCTCACAAATCCTCCGATTTTCAGAACGATCGTCACGACGATTCTAGCAGGAACAATTGGTCTTATCCTTTCCCACCGGCGCCACGAAGAATGGTGAACTCTTGATAATTGAATTAAATTTCAAAGACAATAAAATAATCGTACTATAATATTTGCGCGACTCGATCAATAAAATTTGTAATTATTTCAACATACGTATCTTCAAAGACTTGTCATTCGATCCCTGACTCGTGTCGATACGAAATATTTATTAAAATTCTTTCTAGCTATTACCGACTAGTAATTCACTAAGCCTATATTATTGGAAATTAAGTACACGGCCCAATGACGTGGAATAATAGTTCGTTCATAAATAAGAAATATAATATTAATTATAAATAAGGTACGCCTTCTAGCGCATTAAATATGTACACTCTTCAGCAAGTTTTCGAGGAGTCCGCTGGAAAGTAGAGGCTTTCCGCTACTCTTCATCCGGTAACTAGCCAAAGTTTTCAAAATGATGGATAAAGTATGGTAGTCTACGACCCTTGTTCACCTCGTCGCAGGCAGACATCACGCTCTTCGTTAAAGGACGCGGTCCGCAACTGAATACACCTATCTTACTGACCTGTAAAATATATCAAAATGTACCAATTGCATTGAATAACGAATGACTAAGCTACTTCGCTCGTTCTTCCTTTAAAAAGAGAGAGAGAGAGAGAGAGAAAGGAAGAGAAAACTTTTGAGATATTAAAAGTTATTACACAATGGTAATTCGTACAAGGTCCGATAATACGTTTTTGTAATTCGGAGTACTTCAAAAGCGAAAGCTTTCCAGTCGTCGAACTTCCGACTTTTTTAATAACGCCAATGCCCGAAGTACTTTCATAATACTCACATAACTATGCTTCTTTTGAACGAACTTTAAGAACGAGGTCATGTCCGGTCGACCGAAATGATTAATAGCTTTCAGTCCAGTGAATATACTCTTCTTGGATAATCTTTGAAAGTGATTTTCGCAAATGTACTGAAACATTACATTTTTTTTTTATTTTCGCTCGTTGAACCTCGATTAATCGTTAGATTTTATTAAACTTCACAAACTTACCAGCATAGTTGTGCGCAAGTCGAACTTGTGAAAGAATTGAGTTATGAATATGTGTATTTCAAGAACATCCGTCACGTCTTTCCTCTCGACGTCTCGGAGGACATCGATGAACCACTCGAAGTGCTTGTGCGACGGACATATCCAAAGAAAATACACCTAACCGAAAACGAAATAATATGTATGGAAAAGAAGCAGATGCAAAACAGGGCTAGGAACCCTTTCGACCTACCTTTTTACAGGCAACCCCGGAATATCTATTGGTAGAAGTACCAAAGACGAGATCGTTCAACATGGAAGCGTATGGAGTGACACCAATTCCCCCACCGACCATAACTGCCACTTCGAATTTATACCAGTCTTGATTTCCACCACCGAACGGACCCTCGATTCGTATTTTCGGGTGCTCGTCTTCTGGGTTATAGTTACAAGGATCAAAGTAGTTTCGTAACTTCCAAGTCCAGGGACCTTGGGCTTTGATGTGACACGAAAGGAAGTTTTCGTGGGGTGCCGAAGTAAGCGTGAACGAATGAAACTCGTTTGACCTAAACACTGTACAGGAAAGACGTACCCATTGACCAGACAGGTACTTTAGGTTTGGTGGCCTGTAGAATTTTATTTTTATCACGTCGGAGGGAAGGAGTTCCGTTTCGATTATGTCCAATGCCATGTATTTTGTTCTCAGACTCACGACCTGTAAACAATATAAATTGTTAATATTTTTTCATGAAATTTTAAGTTACAAAGATGTACCTTGTCCAGGGCATAGATAATGGCAGGTCCGATAAAGAAGATCCAAAATCTTGGTGCTCCGGTTAATCGAGCCAAACCATGGACCAAGGACAACGCATACAATAATATGTACAAACTGTGGGTTGACCAGAAGAATTTATAGGCCTTCTGACGTATCGTGGGGTGCGCGAACACAAAGATGATCGTCATCACGAGGAAAAGTAAAATACCGGTTAGACCTGCATAAAAAATAATTAAATAAATATACGATGGCATATTTGTGAACAATTATAAATAACAAAGCAATTAGATGCCATTGAAAATTGAATTAATTTGATTGTTACAAACCTGTTACAGTCTGAAAGAGCCAAAAAGTGATAGTAGGTTTCGCGTCGCTCGGAAAACTGATTTCGTTCGTGAGACAGCGTAGATGCGCTATCGGTTGCGTCGATACGTGATAAAAATTCACGATGTGTCCGACCGTATGTAAAACGGAAAAGAAGAGAGCCGTGCACGCGGCTATTTTGTGAAATTGTATGTGGGAATCCAGGGGTATGTATTGCTGGATCGAGAATTCTTTCAATTTGGTCAGAAGATTGCGTGACATTGTCAGGAGTAGTAAACTATAGCAGAATGATAATGCGGCTGCGGATCCTCGCGTTATCGCGATACCAACGCCCATGATGTGTCTCAGATCGGTATGTTCAGCCATGAAGGAGTAGTCTAAACGAAAGAAAGAAGCATTAAAAAAATTCTACCTTTATTTTACCTTTGATCGAAGGATTCATTGAATTTCGCCACTCACGTATAAATCTTTCGACGAAGAGAGCAATCGTGATAACGTAAAACACGAAGAGATAAAATATATTCTGCCTGTTCTCCTCGAGAAACGTCGATATCGCGTCCCATTGTTTGCGGACCCAACTCTTGGAATCTTCCGGTGGTAGCTGATCGATATGAAAACTCGTCATTCGTGCTACGTTCGTGGACATGTCCAGGAAATTTTGTTTCGCTCCCTTGCAGTCCAATCCGATGGCAACGAAATCGCCTTTGTATTCCTTCATCATTAACTTAAAATCATTGTACGTGAGATAATTCTTCCTTTCTAACCCAGCATCCTGCAACATTAAAATAAACATTTCACTTTTCCATTTTTCTCTCATTGTCAACAAATGATAAGCTAAAAAACCTTCGCGTACTTGAAACATTCCATCGATGAGTTCGGTCACGTGATCATCGGATAAGCTCGTCGTACGGGCAATTTCGACGAGAGAACGCAGCATCTCCGATAATTCCTCTTTATCGATGACGCCGTTACTGTCTTTATCGCACATGTCAAAAATAATACGCAATTTGTCTTCGGTCTTCCCACGCGAGAAGAGCAACACCGTGTCGAGGAACTCCTGAAAGGATATGCGACCGTCGCCGTCTTTGTCGACGATATTGAACATTTTCTTTACGAAAACAGCATCCGGACGCATGCCTAGGGCACTGGCAAACTCGCTTTTCGATAGAGAGGTACGCATCGCTGTAATAACTTCGCCAGTGTCGCTACCCTCTGATCTCCGTCGTCTTTCACCAGGTCGTAAGCCAAACGTCAGGGCGTAAGCTTCTCGGAAAAACTATCACAGTGTTTAAATTTGTTTCTCGTTTCGAATAGGATCATCTTTACTTTTTAAACCATATACGTAAGAAAATCTCTTTCGAGGTTCTACCAACCTGTTCGAGCTTCTTCTGCCTTCGCTCTTTGGTTTCCGCTTTTGCGAGCATGACGTCGCGGTTAACTTGGAAAAGCGAGCTATGCTTCTTTTGGGACGACAGGAACGCTTCCAATTTCGCAATGAACTTTCTGCGCGAGGCCAAGGAATCGAGTTCAAGAACAAGGTCGTAATCGCGGGGTATGCGTAGCAGTACCAGAACCTTTCTGTGCCCACTTTCGCTCTCCTTAAAGATTAAATCGATGTTACGGATGAAATTTAAGAAGGAATTGCGTTGGTACGCGTACGTAACGACGATGGCAAAGAGTGCCGAAAGTTAGAGGAAAGTGTTCGGTTAGAAAGAGAGAGAGCGTGGAAAAAAATGTACCTGAGATTCTTCTATGGTTACGGTATTAACGCCACTAAAATCGAACGTACGAAGTTTCTCGCCCTTTCGATCGACGATATGTAAAGCGGCTTCCGGGCCGAAGCGAACTTTCACCAAGCGTCGATGATTCGCGTGCAGCCACTCGCGTACTACCATCTTGTCAACGCAAATTCGACCGTCGCTTCTTCTCTGGATCTCCTCCTGAAGTATACGCAAACGACGTCTCCGTCGATTTTGCAACTTCACCAAACCGTAAGCGGCTCCGGCGCACAAAATGGGGAAGAAGCCGAGGAAGACGCACGCGTAAATGTAGACAAACTCGCTACCCTGTGGTACATAAAGAGACAAGAACACTATAAGGGTTTATCGTTCCTCCTACTCTCTCGCTACTTACATAACAACCATTATTTTAGGATAATATCGTAAAGTCGTTTGTTTTATCCCTACCTGCACTTTTTAACCGGTAGGAATATCATTCGACGTGATTTACCTCGAAATAGTCGTATCGTTGCAACGGCAAACAAGGTTCGAGTACGGACGAGTTCAATTGGAAAGGTTGGGGACACGGATCGCCTTCGTCCCAGAGGAATACTCGTTTCTGGATCGCATCCGGCGAAATACTCGTCGCGTTCGTGATCACGTCCCACAGAGTCACGCGGCGTATATCTTGAATCTCTTTTCTCGTGAAAATGCTGCCGGAAAATGTTCCTGTTTAGTGCCTTCCTCGTTTCGCTCGAGAACTCGATAGAATTTAAAACGTACTGTGCAGGTATATACCATCTATATACCTATATATAGAAAATGTATCATACCCGGACTCCTCGTTTTCGAACCAAAATCGATCGGAATCCCTCAACCGTAGAAACTGTTCTTTAATGACAGCGGTAAAAAGTTCACCGGGTCCGTCGCTGGACTCGAGCATGCCACCAACGTAAACGTCGACGTTGTTCAAATCGTTCGAATGGATTTCGACGAGGGTATCCAAGAGAGAGGGATTTTTGTTGAACAGATCAGGATTGATCTCGTTCCACGTTTTCCGTGCGGGTAGCTTGAAATGTTTCCGCGCCGTATTGTAGTCCGATAATCCATTATCACGGCCACGCATGATGTTCAGCGCGCCGAGATCTCTGCGGGAGAACTCCATGGGGCCGAAGAGATTGTTTCGTATGTCCGTGCCGAGGAGATTGTCCTCCTTTTCAGCGATTTGCGAGCCCATTCCCATGATCAGTTCCTCTATCGTGCTGTTTGCTAAAATTTCCTGAGGAAAATAAAAGAGAATGAAGAAGAAGAATAGAGTTTGGGAAGTCGATGCGCACTGTGTAAATGCGATGACGAGTTTGTCGATAACTTTCGATCTATGTACTCACATTCGAGTCCCACCAAGTGGAACAAAGTCTGATCGCCGGTTGGCCCGTGTTGGTCTTCCGAAACTCGCATCTTTCGTCCCGTCTATATATGCCTGGTGGTATGAGGGTATGTCCAAAACGAAAAGCGGCACTTTGAAAGATATGGCTGATACCCGGATGGAGATCTGGTTTATAGCCGGTATACGCTGGCAGTTCCTCGTCCAGCAGCGTGGGAAGGTACTCGTATAAAATAATGTTCTGCGATAAAGAGAGCAAACGGGTAGGGTGAAATTTAATTGCGCCGTTGGAAATAGAATATGGACAGTCGATTACCGCACCTGTAGAGTCCCTATAACTCTCTGCCGTGCCTTTTGAAAGATCTCCTCGTCCGTCATGTCAGGATACTCTTGCTGAACGCGGCTCGCAACAACGTTGTGCCAACGATAGAATAAGATCCCTAACGCCAGCAACGGTGGATGCTGATTCGTCCTTGGATCACCGAGTACTGCGCAATGGATTAAAATCAGAATAAAAAAAAAAAAACGGAGAAGTAGAAGATAAAAGAGTACACGTGGTAGATCGTGCTCGATAGCGGAATTATGAAATTTACCGCCGCTGTCGGGAAAGAAGGTCGTACGTACTACGAAACCCCAGAACGAAATTCGGTGTTACGTATCGACGACGATCGTGGATCGATGTTAAAAGGAGATAAGAGGAATACATTCTGGTACGGAGCGTTGTCTGTCGGGTTATTGCAAAAGAAAGAAGCTAAGGGGGATTTTGATGCTATGAGTAAGCATCTGTTGTAATAGAAATTTAAGGTAAAAGGTAAGAACAAGGTGTGTGTAGCCTTACGATAAAGCCGTTCTGGACTGAGCATTCTCATAACGTGTGGAACGGCATGATTGAAGAGCGGTGCGCGCATGGTGTTTCTCACGGGAAATTTTCTGCTTGGTTCCATCAGGAGACTTCCGTTCGAGAACGCTCGCATCGTGTTCGCCCATGCCTCGCTACTCGAGTATATGAAGCTACCATCGATCCAGCTTGTTACTTTATTTATCTGCAACCTCACATATTCAGAGCTATTTTTCATGTTATTGTTTATGACCCAATATCTCTGTTTTCGCTTGCCACCCGTAAAACGACGCGTCTTCCATCGACGAATGGATGACGCGTGAATCGTTATTGAAGAACGCGTGAAAATCACGCCATGCATTTACCAAAATTATGATCAGTTTGCACATTCGAGCTCGGTAAGAAAAGAACGTTTAACGTATGCAAAGGTGGCATGCAAAATAAGACTAGGAAGCACGTATAAACCGAAGCATAAATTAAACGGATACGGAAAAGTAGGAAATTACCTGTTCGCGAGGGCTGTTGGGGCTACGTCCAGTTTGGCGGTCGTAATCCGCACGTAGGAAAGGAATGTACTTGTTACCTTGGCACTCCTTGTCGAAAACCGGATCGCATTTATCCACGTCGATTCGATGGAACTCTATAGGGCAGCCACTTTCGCTGGCCATGATTATTTCCGACGTGACTAGTTGCCCTGAAATAATTTCGTAGTTCCCGCATTATTAATTCATCTCAGACGTTTTTAAGTGATCGCGAGATCGGTCTAACGGATGATTAGTCATCGAACAGAATCGTTGAACAGGACCTAGCAAGCACGATGCCCGTATCCGGTTCAACAAATCGCGCATTCTACTCGTATGAATCGATATACAAACGCGAGAGACGCGAGCAAGATTTTTCTTAAAGGAAAAAAACGTGAAAGAGGAAACATGTTTATTCTGTAGGGAACGTCTACGTTCCGGATTTTCGCGTTTACTCGTGCGAGGGTAAATATTTGCGAGATCAACGATCTTTACCAAAGAAGGCGAAGAGAGCAGTCCGGTTCTTAACGGAGGGCAAACCTTCGTCTCCTTGCATGAAGAGATCGCTCAGCTTTCGTGGCGATGGCCTGTTTTGCCCTGCCAAAGCGTACACGCCATCGGAATAAGCTGCTGGTACTTTTCGTATCAGCCTGCTGCCTACGAAGTTTAGAAAATTAAATTAAATGAAATCACTGATGAGGTAGGAACGTAGATGTTTAGAGTACTTGCCGATCGATCCCCAATCCGGGTGGGCTAAATTGTTGTACCATCCATCGTACCTTTGTTTCTCCGAATCGGTATAAAGCGCTCCTGAAACGATCCGTCGAAATGATCAGTATTGTATTCGATTGCTAGATCCTACGGGATGAAATATGAGTTCTCTAATCTAATTATTTTTAATGGCATTCTTGTACGATGATGTAGTCCGAAGCAGAGTTATTTTTCTGTTTGAATTCGAACTGAGTTACGGTGCATATCATCGAAAAACGCACTGTTGATATTGCAGTCGCACCGTGACCTAGTTTATATTCATAAAAAAAAATCACTCTTTTTTTTCGATCACATCATTATATAAAAATTCTGCAAAAAATTGGAAGAGCAAACTAACTAACCAAAGATCGAACGAATTTTAAATTAAAGCAAATAAGCTGAAAATATTTTAACGCTCGATCGATCACTTTGCAAACGATTACAAATTTGACGTTTCGTGTCAGACGACTCGACATTTAAAGATTTGACAAAATTTTTCCTCGATATTTTTCTCCCTTACAATCGATCTATAAAAATAGTTTAAAGCTACTATTTGCAAATGAAAAATGCGTGACGTTAACGTCGTCAACCGTTCGAAAGTTTAGAAACGAAATCCTCGTAAAGCGGAGCTCGAGGTTCGCCCCGCAAGAGCGAAAGTTCGTCGTGCGGCTAGCACCTACCGGTTTCAACGAGTAACACGATCCAGAGAGCCCAGAGAAACAAGCGCAACCGTTTGAAGAAGCGGGCCAGAGAAAAGCGTTCCACTGTCATCGTTGTTCGTGTCGCTGGGGTTGCGTCCTGATTACTCGAGCTCAGACCCGTGCCATATTTTATCCTTGTGACACCGCTTTGACGGATCTTCTAAGAAGAAAGAGAGAAACTGGCGTTCTCTCAGCGACAATCGGAACGATCCATCGTCACCATTCTTTTACACTTTTGAGTAACACGAATAGGATCACCAACAATGAGCACACATTGGTAGCGCACTGAACGTTCAGATATATGTAAAACGCTTGACAGAGTTGAAAAATTCGAAGAACGACGTTGCAATGCGTGACTTGGTATCTTTGCGAGATAGCTGGCACCAGCCTGGAGAAAATAACGCAACGTAGAAAGTTGAGGGAAACAACGCGATGCGGGTGTACGCAAGTATTGGCCGTCACGTGTGTGCCGGCCGAGTCGAAAGAAGAAGTCTCCTTCGCTGGTAAGAACACTGGGGGGGTCTACTTGTGGCACAATCGTGTCTTCTTGCACTTTTAGCTTATAGGGCAATGCTGGTAATGATGGTTCCCGGAAAGGTCTCCGTTGGTGTCCCTCTCGAAGTAATCTTTTGTCGTGGTTCGGTTGTACAGCAGCGTGTCCGCGTTCTCGAGACTCGTAGGAACCAACACCAACCGATCTTGGCTGCACGGTGAAAGTCGCCGGTCTACTTGCTTCGTTCTTACGAGAACCACCAGCACCGTGTTCTTCTCCCCACCCATCTACCTTTCTCTCTCTCTCTCTCTGTGTCTCTGGTCTTCTCTCTCTTTTCCTTTCAGCAAAGAACGAACGAGCCTACCAGCCGTTGTCGTAAGTGTGTTGTACGTGGCTCAAACCAAAGAAACCCCCTCCAGTGTCTCTCACCAAGCGATTCCTTTCTCCAGCCGGTACCACGCTTTGCCGAGGTTTTACCGAGGCGGCATCGTCCGTGACGTCAGCATAGGCACAGGCCTAGTTTTCGAGTCCGCGGCACCGATTACCCAAGGCGAAACCTCTCCCGAGTGGTCTCTCCGTGCCTCGAGTTCGTTTCAAGGTCGACCAAGCGGCTTCTTCGACGGATCCTCGTCGTTTCACCTTCCTTCTCATGCTTTTTTTTTTTCTTTACCCCTTCCCGTTTATTCTATAGACGTTCATATCCATAGATGATTCTGAATTCCCAGGTTAGACACTCCAGTTTACACACTTTTTTAATTTATGCTTTTTTCTCTAAATCCTTGCTATGTGAGTCATCCCAAAGCGTCTGGGATGAGCAATCGTTTCCTTTTTTTTTACAGAAGCGGAAGATTAAATTTAAAACACGGACCGCCGCAGCATCAAAAAACCTGATTTATTAACTCGAAGATTATTGACTTGTACAATTTTTTGTGTTCGACATAACAAAGAATTTGGGACGCGGGTTGGTCATCACTGGTCTAAGCTATCCTAAACGCTTTTACTGTCGAGCCATTTCAAGTGTATTTTTAACTTCTGGACTATGGGCTTTCCATTGGAGAAGAAACGTGAAACAATTTCAGATGGACTGAGAGCATTATTTATTTTTCTAGAAATACTTATGTTGAATTTTTTCGTGTCATACATCCGGGTTGATGTGGAGGGCTGTTGTCCTTACAAGAAATTTGAAGCTACCGGAATCGCCCACACGTGTTGTTTGCGGTCTTTCATACACACACGCATAGCTTCTCTCGTTGTATTCGCAATGAACCATCGATGTATCGAATGGCTAGTCATACGAATAAGCGGGTTTTCTTCCGCGATAATCCGTACCGCATCCTCGCCTTGTATTTTTATCGTTCAGCTTCTCGCGACCTTGTCGAGGAAGCTTGCTTTTCAGAATGAAGGAAATTGTCGGACTTCGCGAACCTTGAGACAAGGTATGGCACATCGCGATGCTTTCTAATTTTATTGAAAATGTTACGGTTCTTCAAGGAGAGATCGATCGTTTGTCGTTCGTTATAGTCTCGAAATGGGTATCACCGAAGGAGACGATCACTCTTTTTCTTTCCAATCGACCGTAGAATATCAAACGTTTCGATAAAAAAACCTAAACACGGTACATTTGATGGATTACGAAAGCAGAAAAAAATTGTGCACAAGTCCAAAAAAATTGCATCGGGTTTATCCTCGTGCGCAGTGCCTGAAAAGTGATTGCTCACGCATGGTATAACCAGCCGGCAGTTTATTTTGTCACTTTGTAAAAAAAAAAAATTGTGACTGTACACACACACATACCATACGCGTGACTATTGTTCCGAGTGTTTTTCCAGTTTTGTATTTTCTGCGGGTAGCCCAATGCGACGGTACAAATATTTGAGAATACCGTGGACGAGTTTTGGAATTTTTATGCCTACGAGTCACGGATGTAACTAATGTCTGTGAGAATGCGCATCTATGCTGCGTGCGTACAAAGGCTTGTGTTATGACTCAATCCAAAGAGAGATCGCGCCTACTCGGTTACCGCTCGATTTTTATCGCCCTTGGCACGGATCGGCAAAGACGGTTACATTTGGCGGAGATCGTCCGAGTGCGCTTCTCTCGTTCGAGACCACGCGTGCTCGACCGGAGTACCTACGTACATATATATGTACGTACATACGTCTCTCTCTCTGTCACTGCGTGCCTCGAATATATTTCTACGATTTCTACGGACTACGAGGTCTTTCACCTTCGCTTTGGGGAACAAAATAACGGCGTCTTCTATCAGGAAATAAGGAAACTTTGGACGGTCGTTCAAGGCAGAGAATAAAAATGAAAAAAAGTGCTACCGGATTTCGCAACATAGTTCGACGTTCATTTACTCGATCCAATTACAAGATTACAGGGAATCCTCTTGTCTCTTGTTTGTTTCGTTACAAATCACGTTTTTCTTTTAAATAAATAAGCGTTTTGGTACAAAGAACAAGAGACTTTCAGGTCTTTTTCCACTGATCTTTTAAGATATCTTATTGTTCGATAAATAACAACATTTTAATTATATTACATCCAAGTATCGGATATAATTTAGTTTCTTATTCCTTTTGATCTAGAATAATTTGCTAAAATTAAGGATCCCAGAACGCGGATCCTTTTCATAGGACTTATTTTTGATTCGGTGGAAGCTCCGTAATCGAGGAAAACTTTTAATAATACATCGTTAAACGTTTAATACTCGATGTTTTAGTCCTAGCGATCGCGGCACGAAGAATCTTTGAAGCGAGCTTTTTATAATCCATCGAAATGCAAAAATATACAGATAAGAGACCTTTTTTTATTATTTTCGTCGTATCAACGAGATCACGGCTATTGATGTTTTAAGCGTCATATAAATCATGTCACTCGAAAAATCCATTGCGCGATAAAGGAAAGGAGAAAGCAAGAAAAGGGTATGATGGGTTTTAAATGCATTCTTCCTTTCGCTTTATCCGAACGAGGATTTCATTGTCTTACTTTTATCACGTAACACAGGACTGTTTTACGAATGGCACGATCGTGTACACGTGTATGCATACATATATATAATCGTCGTACACGTTTGTCGAGAATTATAAAAGAAAATAGAGAAAGAATTCGAGACAGAGTCTACGGTCCGTTTAAAGAATCAATCCGTGATAACTTCTTCAATCGAGTACAAAAAAAAAGAACATAACGGTGAATGAACGGACGACGTTAGGCGAGCTCGCGTGTCGACAGCGCATAAATAGATAAACGTGGAGACTCGAACGGTGGTGAATGGAGACGCGGATGAACGGACCGTAAGGCACAAAGATCATTTGGAAGTCGATCCGGGATAATAGTAGACGACTGCCGGAGCTGGTAATTGCCAATGAGCGGCGTGGAGTTCTATTAATTGCAGAAGCGTTTTCTTTACGGATGGTGGGGTCGCCTCATCGGCGAGGAAGGCATCCCGTAGACTACCAAGAAGGTGCTGAAGTTGAGCCGGTAATTCCGCATCGAGGTCCTTGCCGATGCAGGTGAGAATGAAGAAGAGACTATCCGCCTAAAGTAGATGAGAATTTCGAATGAGGTATCAAGATCACGGTGTTATGTCATTGAGTTAAGTAGATCATTGCTCGGTCAAGGTGGGAAGAGCCGGGCGAAGGTGAGCAACGATATTGGTATAAACTCATACGGCTATGTTCGATACATGTATGTATATCGGTATGCGTGTTCCCCCGTAAGGAGAGCCGTTCCTTTCGCTTCACCAACTTATACTATATAGATACTTATACGTCGTACGTATATGCATCTACGTAGATCGTTAAAAATTATTTTTCGAATCTTTCGGACTCGTCATCGATTATCTGTACCATCCTTTTCTTTCCTTTTCGGAATTCCTCTTACCTCGGCGAGAGAATTTACGACCGGCGGTTGCAAACAATCCTGGCAACATTTCCAGAGTAACGTGAGCAGTACACGGCCCGGCGGAACTCCTTCTTGTTGCGTCTTCAGTTGAAGTTGTCGTCGCTTCAACTACGGCGCAACATAATTACATGGATAAACGTAATACGTATCTGCTATTAGCATACATTCTTGGGTCAAACAAGATTACACAATCTGACGGTAAGTAAGTAAGCCATTAAAACGAGACACGATCATGCTGCCGCGAGTCTAACAAATTCTATGAATTCAACGAGTAATTATGCGAGGCATTTTTATACCTCCAAGAATTATTCAGGAGACACGGATTTGTTAATTTTTTGTTGTTAGTCGCTATGACAGGACATGAATCAATTCAGTAGAAGATGCATTCTCCGCACCTGACAGTACATCTCGTTGAGGAACATCATGAAGGCCGAGTAACGGTGATTACCAGTCTCGTCCCGAAGTCTATACGTGCGTTCTTGATACCATTTTTGACACATATTCAATAAGGATTCCAAGAATGTCTCGTTGCTTTCTTTCTAGACGATAAAATGTTATAAAATCGATCACAAACGATTCTTGGACCGAACGTCATTTCAAATTCTTACCTCTATGATGGTGATGCAAACCTTTGCCGCTGGTTCCGCGTATCGACGACTTTCGACGGTTCGTTCCAATATATGTAGTACGAGATCCATCAGTGCACGGGCATTCAACATATTTGGATCTGAAAGAGAGAGAGAGAGAATTTGAGAAGCATTTTTTTAAAAGTCCTATAACCACGTTCCATCTTAGAATAATCTTCGACGTCGACGTCGCTTACCATCGATCGCTCTTAAAAGGGTGTCCCCGACTGCATCTGGAAACTTTCCCAATTCCGAAGCATCAGAGATATTAATTGCTTTGGTGGCTAGAACATCCGCAGCGTTCAGACTTTTCGAGCGTTTCAAGCCGTAAGTGGACACGAAGGACAGAGACTTTGTAAGCCTTCCTACTTTCGGCACGTTGGATCTACCTTCATTTTGGTCCATGCTAAAGTGGACTCTGTTTGTGCCCTAACAAACAAATCACAGACATATCGTTTAAATGTATCTCTCGTTATAAACCAAATACTTGCAACATCGAGCGTATCTACGACTTCGAAGGCAAGTACAGAACTTGTCAATTATGATATTAATTTTAATAGAGCTCACATGTAAGATATTTCCGCTGGAGGCAACAGTTTCCAAAGGATGTCCTTGCCTCGAGGAGCTCGAATGATGACTGCCATGAGAATGCCTCTGCTGTTGTAGAGGATGATGCAGTTGCTGCTGCTGCTGTTGCTGAGCGTACAGATATCGATGGACATTCCCGCTCGATTTGCTGTGCTGTAGATAATACGGGGTACGCTCTGAAGCATTCGTCCGAGACCTGATCCAGACATGCCCGCTTAAATGTCAGTTTATTTTAAACGTGAAACTATACGTTAATTTATATTCTTGCAATTACATAACGCGAGCATCTATGGAAGAAAAGAAAAAAACCTAAGAAAGTAGATCGATCCACGCGATCGTTTTCGTTGTTATTCGTTGCACTTTCACAACGGTAGCTCGAACCTTAACCGATCGACGTCATCTCGTAAAATCGGTATTCGAATCGTCGAGAGTCAAACGTACTCGGCGTATACAAACGTAGTCGCATTTCACTCGAGAGAAAGTATTTCAGCTCTACTTTGAGAAACCCTTCCTCCATTTTTCTTCCGTACGTGCTCACGTTCAATTTAAAGCTATCAATGATCGCGCTCGTACGATTCGTACTATTTCCATCGTTACATACGCGATTTCATCTCGAATAGAATAAAACGTTAAACGAGTTCGTCGTTATCATATAGGCTTCAAATCGCCCATTTCTTTCGTACGTCTTCTACGTCGCGTCCCTGAGAACTCGTGCGTAACGCGAACTCACTTAGAGGGATGCGAATCGTTCTGTTTCATAGTGAACTCCTTAGCGTGCACGTTCAACCGTAAATTAGCGATGTTCGTCGTTGTTCCTTCAGATCTTCCACCTACGAATATAACGAGAGACGTTTTAAAAAATGTCGAATCGACTATGCGAAATGATTTATTATTGATTATACATAATCTAACCTGGTGGGCGATAGATTTCCAAGGATGGTTTAGTTTTCGTAGTGTTTATATTATTTGTTCCTTTCTGCTGAATTGCATCCTTCATCTGAAACATTGCAAAAAGAAGACATCAATCTTTTCTCATATTTATTTAAACAAATACATGCACAGTATCCACGTATGATTTATCAACGTGCGTCGTAAGTTTGAATTTCGCGGGCACGAGTCACGATATATAGTCGAGCTAGCGCGGAAGCGAATCGTTGACGTCGATTTCTCGAATTGGACGGAGGCTCTCTTCGACTTTAAGCGCGTGTCTGGTGCTATATACTCTTTATAGAAAGTCTACAAGTCAGAAAGGGATAGGAGAATATAGAAAGAGTAAGTCAGATGTATAGAAGCTAAAGGAGGCAAGGAAAAGCGAGACAATGACAGGGACGGAGAGAGTGAGCTGTGAAAAACGAACAGGATTAAACTTACAGTGAAGAACGTGGTAGGATCATCCTTTTGAAGATCCTTGAAAGTATCAGCAAGAAAAATCCACCTCGCCACTCGGCCACCACCACCGTAAACGGCAGTTCGATCCCAAGCGCGTCACGGAAACGCGCTTTACGCTTGCCTCTTGAAAGAAGCGCGCTAGCTAGTCTACTCGTTAGTTCGTTAATTCACTCGCTCGTTCGTTCGTTCGGTGCTATTGTCCCGGTCGCGTGACGATTAACCCGGCGTTGTTAAGAAGGAAGATGAAATGCGAAGAGTTCGCCTAAGAATACGTGTGTCTCGGTATCGAGTGAGATCGTGTATGACGGATCGATAGATTTATAGAATTGTATGTGGGTGTATGTGTATGAGAGAGATAGAAAGATAAAAAAAGCGGTAAATAGAGAAAAGTCTTCTTTAAAACCTTTTTTCCGCGTCTCTCGAACACTACTACCGTGCGTCGTGCGCGTACGAACGGAGAACCGACTCCGATGACTGAGGACTAATAATAGATGGCGGACGCACGAGAGAGAAAGAGAGAGTGAGAGAGAGAGAAAGAGAGAGCACACTACTAATGCACTTAGGCGAGAGCGAGAGCGTGTATCTATAGCTCACGATATGTCTCGTATGCCAGTATGTATGTGCTACAGAAGCTCGCTAGCGCGCCTATAACGCCACACGCGTATTACCGTCCACTGGTGCGACTAGTAGACTGAAATATCCGACGAGACTCATCGGGATGAGATCCTAGTCCATCCTTCTCTCTCTCTCTTTCTCCTTCTTTCTCTTTTAGTTCGCGTAGAACGTGCACCTTCGCGGTCCAAAAACTCCGCGCGCTTAAATCGTCGAAACAACATGGCGGACGCGATTATCACGCGTGCGAGTGCGAAAGAGAGGGGAGAGGAAATGAGAGAAAGAAAGGTAGAGGGGTTAAAACGCGAAAATCCGCGCTTAACCCGCGCGCTATCGTCAATTTATATACTCGAATAGAGTCTTTAAGGATCTAAAGGAGAAATTTGTTAAGTTCCTCGGTTAAACTCGGATCCCCTTCGGATTTCTTGGTTAAGTGTAGGTGGGAGGAAAAAGAAACGCAAAAGTTTTCCGAAACTTCTTTCTCCTACCACTTCTCGCGTTCCCCAACCCTTTTCTTTCCGTCTCTGTTCCTTGCTTTCTCTTTCTCTCTGTCTCTATCTTTCTTTATGTCTTTCTTTACTTCGTTCTCGGAAATATGGTATCACTGTATTATGCTCGGAAAGGGTTCAGCCATTGTTTAAGAACCAAAGAGAGATTTTCGGCAAACTACTTTTTGGAGAAACGTTTTAAGGAAAGAAGCGTTTCCCGTTTTTCTTCTATCATCCCGTATACGCGCGCCATCTTTTTATACGTTCGAATCACGCACTTTTCGTTTTTGTAATTTCGTAACCTTAAACATGCCGTAAAAGGAGATCGCTCGACTTCTTCCTTACGGGTAAAATTTTTTCGAAATCATAGAAGAATATTTTTCTGCGTAGCTTGCGAATTTTATCGTCAGCTATGTTCGTATATACATATAATAAAAAAAAAGAAAGGGTTTCGATCGTTTGGTAATATCGCTTTACAAATTTTCATATTCTCGTCACGTTTCGTTGACGTCATTTATAAAAGATCGAAGTTATAGATGCAACGAGCTTATCGTTCGGACGTGCATACGTCGTCTAACCAAAATAATATTTGTTACGTGCTTTTAAAACGTAAGAGATCATTCTATTTACGAGATTCGTAACGAGCCATGTCGACGACGTATTCGCGTAGAGCGGAAAAACTGAAATATCGTTGGGACTCATCAAAAATTCTCTCACGATGATGTATATGCATCTTCGGGCGTATATCGCATACACCTTTTACGTTACAGGATACTACGATTCGAGCCAACGTTAACAAAGGGACTCTGTCCATGTTGGCTAAGCTAATGTAAAGCAAAGAACTAGAATATACGTTCGTTCATGATACATTTTAAAAAACTAACCTTGATTTTTTTTTTATTAACCAGCGTTGACTTCACAGTTGGATTTGTCACGATCGATTTCGTCGAGACTGAATAACGCATCGTACGCAAATGCATCCGGGTGATGTATAGATGACACGCGCTAGGGAACTTTCAAGAAAACTGTTTATTCGATTAAAACGTTTGCCGCTACGTGAAAAAAGCGGGAAACCGTAAATGCGTGTTCGCGCGTAACAAATACCGTAGCGCGTTAGACGGTTTCAGGAAAAACGTACGATCGTTGTAATGGATACAATTTAGTATGAAACATTCGTTCGGTAATTAGAGACGTCCCGTATACGTGAAAAGATCGAATAACCGACTAATGTTGCGGTATTGAATACGGGCGGGTATGTCGTAGGAAGTGAACGCGATATAGCGAGCCGTACATGGCGCACGATTCGTGATCGAGTCTCGATCGATAATCGAAATAAAATCGTTACTATCGATATCATGACTGTGCAATGTGCTTGGAACGCAATACGCTTAGAATCTTGGCACGATGTAGGTATATCATTTTGATTGATAAGTTTCGTTTAAATGCTGTAATTGTGATTAATAGATTTTATTGGATTTAGGTTAGATAGCGATCTCGAGAATGGCAACGCTTGGATGATTCTCTATCGTGTAACGTGTGAGGAAATGGCGTGAAGATGCAGGTATAACCATAATTTTTTAATACTGACGTTCAGTTCTGAGAATAATTACTGTAACTGTTTGTTAATATTCTAGGTGCAATGAACCTTATCTGGTTTTCTGAACCGATGGAATAGGATGAAGTAGAAGTAACAATGGTATTGCAGGATGAATTGGTCGCACAAGGACTGACATGATAATGAAGGTAGTACTAGAACTCATTAATTTACTTACTATTTATTTGACCATTTATTCATCTGTGCATTTCTTTATATAAGTAGGCTTCTCTGGATCAGTCGACGACCAGTCCAATGACCTTTGAACGAAGATGTTGAAACCTATGATTCCTTTGCAGTTGTAAGTATGAATTTTTAATGGTTTTTAAAGTACCGACTTTATTTGACAATTTTTAATGATAATGCTTTTTTGACAGGTGATACACGATCCTTGGTACAAATTTACTTAATAGATGGAAGCCGGTAACCTACTTTCCACAATATTCTGGGAATATATGGAAGATATTTTCAATGAACAAATAAGAAAGTAACTAACTATAGTAATAAAATACACAAATAAACAAATATAAAATAATCACAATTGTAATCTATATCTATGATAAATATAATTTGAGTATTCAAAGATACCTCTTTATCAAATGCTATAATTTTCAGTAAAAGAGCTCTTGGTTGAACAATTTCGATAAATCTTTGAGATAGATCGGTAGAATTGATCCAGAAAGAATCCAGTCCCTAATAAAATTATTCTTATCTCCTCGAGAGGGTTACCGTTTTTTTTTTCTATGCCATGGAATCCTGCGAAGCCCACGGTAAAGCTAAGAACCTTCGGTATCTTTTTCTCCTAGGATATCACGATTTTACGGTTAAGTATAGAGAAAGAGGAATTTGACGATCGATCGATTTAAGGTTTCTCCAGGCGAATGATTTACTTTCATTCGCTTGCATCTCGCACTCCGAAGCGTAGACCATCCACTTTACAGATATATTTTACACCGTCGTTTGGTAAAGTTCTTATCTCGGTGAGTTCACCTCCGTGAAATCGTTTCTTATCTCGACGAACGTACTTTAGCTACTTCATCTTATAGGAGAGACTATGCGTTGGACGTTGGCGCCGGTTTTTGTCGCGGAACTTCCGCTGCTCGGTAGCTCGTCGATGAACCGTTCTGTCTCGTCGCCATCGTCGTTGTCCGTCAACGAAATATCGCGTCTGGTCATAAGTTATCGCTGGTTAATTTTTCATCATATCATCGATATCCATAATATTTCATAAACGAGGGCAGTAACCACTGCGTATATACGCGTAGGCGAGGAACAAGGACGTGTAACGTTTGTAACGGCAAAAGACTGAGAGTCCTGCAAGACGCTATAAAATCGAGTTAAACGCGAAACCATTTTGAAGAGTAACGCCCGTTATAGGGAACCGTCCTATGGACTCTCGGAGCATAAACGCGCGTTATGGAAAGGAGCTTACCGTACGTCTCATAGAATTCAGGGGGGAGAGAAGGAGGAGAAGAACACTTTATCGATCGACGTTCCCTGCAAATCGGCGAAACCGTTATCGGTTCGTCTCCCGTGTCGTCGTCCCGTCGACCGAGGAGATCGAGATCGCGCTGGTGTATTCGGCCGGTCGTAAAAATAAATCTGCCGGCATAATCCGTTCGAAATGATACCGGCTGTCCTCGTCTTACGGTCGCGGACGATGGATATACGCCGAGAGGATTTTCCACCATGGTTTTCCCGGGAGGGTCAGGAGAAAAGGGTAAGCCCGTGAAACTCGCCAGGATTATTATCATGGTTATTTTCATTACCGACTTTCCCGAACGTCGCCGTTGCGATTGTTACGGTTACGACGATGGTCGATCTTGGTCGATGTTGCTCCTGATAGCAGCGTCGGTGTCGCGAAAGACAATTATGGATTAGCGCGATTCTCGCGAAAGAATTTATATGGAATAATCTCAGTACACTCAGAAATACTTTCTGAGTCTTGGGACGCGAATCACGACGTTCTCGCTCGCTCACGAACTTATCGCTTTTTATTATA
Organism: Ancistrocerus nigricornis; assembly: GCA_916049575.1. Lineage (NCBI taxonomy): Eukaryota > Metazoa > Arthropoda > Insecta > Hymenoptera > Vespidae > Ancistrocerus > Ancistrocerus nigricornis. The sequence continues at coordinate 1,044,247 of OU696665.1, forward strand.
ACCTCGAACGTCTCGACGGTAAGGTTCGAAGCTCTCGCGTACGCGCGCATAAATATATGCTTAGCCGAACGAGATTTTCGGAGGGTGGCAGGCTAAAGCCACGGACCCAAGGCAATAAAACTCTCTGGAATTTACACCGAAATTAGACTTTACCGCCCTGCCAGGTTCATCCCGAGCGACAACCCCACCGCCTATCCACCCTTATCAAGGAAGCAGGAAAGGGTTGGAGTGGGGGTAGGGAGATAGAGAAGGAGAGAGAGAGAGAAAGAGAGAGTACGGTCGAGCCGGTTGGTAATTCTCCTACACCACTCCGACAGAATGGCAACTTTCTCATTCCGTTCTCTACGAAATAGAACGTTACACCGTGCCATTTCTGCATCGTCGCTTCCACCCCAGTCGTCCTCCCGCCAACCCCCGACACTCATCTTCTCTCTTTTCCTATACGGTTCTTCGCCATTCGCCTTTTTCCTTCGTCCTGCTCTTTCTCTCGTTCTTTCAGTCTCTCTGCGCGAGAAGCTCTCAGACCATAAAAACCGGCAGTTCATTTCCCTAATGCGAGCGCTCGAGTCGTGCCAAACGGAGTAGGAGGAGAGAGAGAAGAAGAAGAAGAAGACTCGGTGAAAGGGCAGCGACGATGGCCCCGAATCCTACCGCGAACGGCCGCGTACGTCCCACGGCTTTGCCTGATCGAGCTTACCTTTAGGATTTTTACTATTTTCATTTCGACTCGACTTACCAACGATCGTCGCGTTCGAGACGCGACTACGATTTCTACGGAAGAGGCACGGCAAAGTGGAACGACGTCTGTGGACGAGAGCAAAGGGGTGAATTGGTGAAGAGCGGTAGGAGAAAAAGTGCCGTTGGTGGTCGTGCCGGTGTGGTCGAGAGAGAAATGAAAGAAAGGGGGGGGGTGTGGGGGTGGGAAAAATGGCGAGAATGGTAGGAGAAACGTCGGGGTTGTTATTTACCAGAAAGATCTATGGGGAAACGTAGGCAACCCCAAAGCTAAAAAATTAAGGGCAGGGTGGTTGGTTGTATTTTACGTGCTGCCACGTTACCTTCGGTCTTGTACGATATGAAGGAGCGTTAACTCGTACTCCACGTTTTTCGGGGGTTATTTGTAGAATTTTGCCTGAAGGAAGATATATATCCTTTCACTTTTCTATCCTTTGCATTTGTCTTTCCATCCTCGTACGGGGCCTGTAGGGATCGGAGCGAGAAAGGTTTTCATTTCGGGTCTGGATCGAAAAGATCCATTGCGAGTTTCTTTCGCGAGAAGCATACGTAACGTAACCCGTTTTGTCGGTTGTTTTGGAGAACGTTCGAAGGGAAGCTCCATTATCGTCGTCGCGAGAAAATTATAGCGATCGTTCGAGCACGTGAACGTGCTATCGCGTATCTCTATTCCACGTGATACCGTTTTAAAGAAGCCCGAGAGAGAGAGAGAGAAAGGATCTAACGTGCCCGAGTGGCTATATAAAATTAGCAAGCAAACTAGGGTCACGTAATAACGGCGAACCACCCTTTTGGAATGGCATCGCGTTCACGCTACTTATCTCACCACCCTCTTATCCTCGAATTATATACAATGCATACATCTCTCTCTACATATTTCATAACGCTCGCATACATTGCCTTACCCACACGAAAGTAAAAAAATTGAAGCGATTTGGCCAAGAGCGTAACACGATCTTGCTTACCCTCGTAATTACGTTGGAATCAGTGGCGCGTGTCGGTCGAACACGGAAACCGATAATTATTCGTACGATGCCAAGCTCGTTGTCCCGAACGTTGAAGAGGATGATGCCTGTGACGACGACACAGGAGGGACGAATCGAAGGCAACAACGTTTCGGGTGCAACCCTTAACTGGGTCAAACCACAGATTACTTTCTGGCTAGCCGCGAGACGCTGCGGGAGGAGAACGCACACGGTATGCGTGCATGCGTGTATTACGATGGAATATCGATGGTGGTAATGGTGGTGGTGGTACGATACTGGTAGTAGTGGTGGCAGCGGTTGCGGTGATGGTTGCAGGAGAGGTAGGGAGTGGTAGGAACCCTCGAACGTTGCGTTACATAGCGGTAAGCCTTCTGCTTGCCGGTGATCGCGTGCAGGTGCGTTCTTGTCCGGCAAGGGAGGATACTTGGTTGAGAAAAAAGGAGAGCATTGGTTATATATATGAAAATCGGTACGCGCAGTCTCCGAAACATTTCGCGCGCTTTCGTCTCTCTTTATACTTCCCTTCTAATGTAAGTAGGGAAGACCGGGGCTAGTTGTCCCAATTTTAGGTTTTTTGTTTCTACAGATTTCTGTAGCTTATATTTTCGAATTTTTTGGTTTTCCAAGGTTTCCAAGGATTGATGTATGCATCATGATTTTTGTGAAAATGGTCACCACCGCCGATTTCAATGTTTAATGGCTCATTTTAAAGATAAAAGCATGCAGAATAATGTTCCGTTGTCCGTTTTTCGATATCGTTAAGCAATGATGAGAAATCAATCTTTTAAGTGTCGGAGTATGGGTCGTTTTCAAGCTTAAAACTGCTGTATCTTTCGAACCAGTCATCCTATCGAAATGCGACTTGCATATTCGTAAAGAAGAGACTTCCCCCTTTCGAACGAGTATTTGATCGGGCAAATCCGAGATGCTTCGATTTTTGACAAAAATCCTGACCTATGCATCATGATTTTTGCCAAAATGGTCACCACCGCCGATTTTAATGTTTAATGGCTCATTTTAAAGATAAAAGCACGCAGAATAATGTTCCGTTGTCCGTTTTTCGATATCGTTAAGCAATGATGAGAAATCAATCTTTTAAGTGTCGGAGTATGGGTCGTTTTCAAGCTTAAAACTGCTGTATCTTTCGAACCAGTCATCCTATCGAAATGCGACTTGCATATTCGTAAAGAAGAGACTTCCCCCTTTCGAACGAGTATTTGATCGGGCAAATCCGAGATGCTTCGATTTTTGACAAAAATCCTGACCTATGCATCATGATTTTTGCCAAAATGGTCACCACCGCCGATTTTAATGTTTAATGGCTCATTTTAAAGATAAAAGCACGCAGAATAATGTTCCGTTGTCCGTTTTTCGATATCGTTAAGCAATGATGAGAAATCAATCTTTTAAGTGTCGGAGTATGGGTCGTTTTCAAGCTTCAAACTGCTGTATCTTTCGAACCAGTCATCCTATCGAAACGCGACTTGCATATTCGTAAAGAGGAGACTTTTCTCTTTCCAACGAGTATTTGATCGGGCAAATCCGAGAGGCATCGATTTTTGACAAAAATCCTGATGTATGCATCAAGATTTAGAAAAAAGAAAGCATGCAGAATAATGTCCCGTTGTCCGTTTTTCGATATCGTTACGCAATGATGAGAAATTAATTTTTTAAGTGTCGGAGTATGGGTCATTTTCAAGCTAAAACTTTCCCCTTCCACCCTAAGATACCAAAACTACGACTGGGACAACTTGCTCCTGGGACTTTTAGTCCCGGTCTTCCCTATTTATGTAGATGTGTAGGTATACCTACATATTGGCATATATAACCATGCTGAGATGCACGCACGCGAGGATACGTAACAACGAGGACGTACTTGTATGTTTATCTAATGTACATATGTATACGCGAGTGCGTTCGTACACAAAACAGGAATTCAGGAGAGTACCAAACGCAAGGTGTCCCACGTAATACACGAGTACAACCGCGTACGCACGCGCCGTTCTACGATAGTGCGTGAATATACCCCTTCTTTCTTTCTCTCTCGATCTCACTCTTTTCAAGACCTACGAAAGCATAGACGTACGCGGAGCTTGCGCGACTCCGAAGAAAGAGGAAATGTGCACGCGTTCGGCGGTATCCGTAACTCGATGTGGATACGTGTACGTATACATAGATCTATACTTGCGTAGAAATATTAACGTATATAGGCGAGACGTATATATGTATACATATATATAGATATATATTTTAGTAGATTCGCCAGATGGTTCGACCGAGATGGCGAGGCTCCGGCGGGTATTCGAGAGACGAGGAAGGTGATGCAGGGAAAGGAGGGTGAAACGCGAGTAGAGGGAGAAGGAGCGATCTAGAAAGAGAGGGAGAGAGAGGGATGGAAAACGAAGAGGAGGAAAACGGTCCAGTCGCAGTTCCGACGCGGCGCCGCGCGCGTCAAGTACGGACCACGGACACGAGATATACCATATCAGGAGTCCGTGCATGATTCTTGTGGAAGTTCGACGTACTTTCCACATTTTTTTTCGTCACCCTCCTTTCGAACGAGGGCTGGTGTACAAAAGAGGACAAAGAGGAGCACGCGTGGGAGGAGACGCGGGAGATATACTCGGAGGAAAAGTCGTAAATTCGTTTTTTTTTTTTCGAGGGGGGATGCGTGTTACTCGAAATACACGTATATATACGCATGTGTGTGTGTATATATATGAATAGATAGGTAGATAGGTAGACGTGCATGTATATATAGAGAAAGAAAGCGAGACGGATATATGGCTCCACGCGTTATGCTATAATTAGCCGCGAGCGTGTCTCATTTTCTTTTCGAGCGAAAGAGAGACACAAAGTATCTTCTGACGGAGAAGCTGCCAAACGTTTTGATTTTCAACGTAACTATCCAACGTGTCGGTCGTACAAGCTTTTCTTCTGTATACATTTATGTTCTTCGGGAGAAAACGAAGAAATTACGACGAGGAAACGTCGCGAAGATGATAAATAGATCGATCGGTCGATCGTTGGATCACGTGTGAATTCTTATCGTTACTCACCGTCATCGTTTCTATGGATGCCAAGATGTTCCAAGGATAGAAGAAAGAAAAGAGGAGAGGAATCTTCTCTGCCGAGTAATTCGATCGACGAGTGCAGTTACTTTGCCGAGGATTTTATGGATAAAGGAGGTCGGCGAGCTTCGATTTTCGAGGTAGCGACGCTCGTCGTCTCGGCGCTCGAACATCGTGAAACGACGTAAAAGCGTAGTGCGAATGAGGCGAACGCTTTCAAACCGATGAGATGACAGTGCTGTGCGCGCTGTGGGCTACCCTGTCCACCGTGGCATCGATCCTAGCGTGTTCTGGCTTTTATCTGCCTTATTGGATACAGGTAAACTACGTTCTATCCCTTTCTTTCTCCTTTCTTTGTCTATCGGACGTAGCACGCTAGACAGGGTCCCATCGTCTTTCCGCGGTGCAAATTAGAAAGGCAATTCGACGTGCGTTCGAATTTTCTTCTACCTCTTGGTCTCTTTATTTTTCTTCTATCTCGTTATCCCATATATTTTCTTTTCTCTTCCAATTTTCTCGTCTATCTTCTCGCCGCGATCGTATCGGAGATTCGACGTCAAATTATCCATGGAAAGACCTTTTCGTTTCTTCGCATCCGCCACGTGGGAAAAGACGATGGCACCGAGACTTAGTCTTTTTCTCCGATGATTGTTTTCCCAAGGAAATCGACTCTCAACCCGCTGCTCTTTCTCTATCGACACGAAAACTTGTTTATTTGCGATAGCTCTCTCTCTCTCCCTCCTCTCTCTCTATCGCGAAACGATTCGTTCGCTGCATCGAATAGCTTTACCCGTTTGAATCGGTCCAAAGTTTTTCTTTGCGCCGTTGTCTCTCCGCACACATTAAACTGGCTCGTTTTGGTGTGCCTTTTCGAGCGTGTCGATGCGTTCGCCAAACTCGCGCGGATTATCGATCTTTTATTTTATTTACCGTCTCTTCCCCTTTTTTTTTTCGCTTATAATAACGAATGCATTATTTAAATTCGCCACGGTCTCGTTACCCCCTCCCTCGATGCTTTAAGTTAGTTATGAACAATAAAATACGCGAGCGAATGCGTACGAATTCGAGCTCGTTTTTCCGAAATCGCCATTTCACCGGCAATAAAAATAAGCCCCGATTTCCGCGGTCGAAGCTTTAAGCGATTTACCAATTTTCAGAGCTCGGAGTTTTAATGGACTGCAATAAATTGAAATCGAGTTGCTTAATTTGCTCTTTCTAACTGACCGTGCTCCGATTGTAATTACATGGAAGTAATTTCGCGAAGAGTGCTTCCGAGGGAACTCGTATAAGTCAATATCCTCGTTTTGGAAAGGTATCGTATTTTTCGAATTAGTTTAACTTCTTGCTGCCTTCTTTTCCACGGTTGATGATATGTCCTTTAAGAACGAGCTCTATCTCTTTCTTAGACTCAATGAAATTGTTTGTTAATTCATAATATTAAAATTTATTGTACTTGTAGCGATCGATATACCGTGAAACAAATTTTGCGTCGTCGTATGATACGATAATTCGAGAGAACGAGAGACTGCCTCTGAAACTATTCAACGGTCATTACCTTTCTATTATTTCGACATTCGAAACGTTTGTATTTTAAGTGCATATAATACGTCGGAAAAATATGAGCGAGCATAAAGGGTTAAACTTCGTAATTACTTTCCTCTCATTTTGCCTGTGCATGATACACGTGGAAATATAAATACGTACGACAGTTGTACGTCAATGAGGGCGTTATGAAACGCATTTAAATTCTGCATTACACTGTTTAGCGAGTGTATTACGCTCGATGGTACGAACACGGTAGATTGTATTTTCAATTTTATTTAACGTTCGATAATACCTCACGCGTACCAAATCCTTACGCATTGACGCACGCACCGCGTGTCGTGCGTAACTCGCCGACTAAAGTAACATTTGCGTTCGACAGTAGGCGGGAAATCAAAGGACGTTTGCCACGTTTAACAACAACAACAACATCGACCGAATTTTAATTATAATCCCGGCCACGCGCGGGTATCGGCACGCGTAGAAACGATCGTATCGATGGGAGTATTCGAACGAAATACATGAATTGGAGCAACGTTTTACTAACATGTCCGAAATTCGTCGAATCTTTTTACTTTTTTGAAGTCTTTTGTTTAGCGTTCATATTCTCTTCCTCTGATTGTTCTATTTTATTTACAAAAAAAAAACAGACCGCGTATGAATATTACATAACCATCGATATATCGACGATCGAGCACTTCGTTTACGTTTCACCAAGGGATGAGTTTGAAACCGCATAAAGCAAAGCGGCATCCGGCAGTGGCATCATAAAACGTTTTCGTTCAATTAACGACAAACAGGATCCAATGGAGTGTATGCGGTAGACGGTGGCTCTTCTCTCGTGTGATATTACGCGAACGAGTTCGATTTTCTTCTTCGACTTTTTTTTTTTTTCTTTCGTCATGAACGAACGAACGAAAGAGAAGAAGGATGACCGTGTAACGTGGAACATCGTAGGTACACACGTATATCCCTGGTAGCACATAAATCCGTTTTTACCGTACGATCGGTTCACGTCCATAAGCAGAGTAACATAGTGAGAGAGAGAGAGAGAAGTAGAGAGGGTTTGCTTCGAGCCGTTTACCCCGAGCCGCTGGAACTTTACTCTCCTAGCTTTTTTACGTAGCCGATACGGATGACGTTTCTTCCCAGGACGGATATCCGGGCCGTTGCCTCGCGGAAAAGCGCGATACGTCCGAGCAATTGGCCGATCCCCGTTGAGAAATGTTTGTCGCTGCTGTTGCTGTTCCCTTTCAGTTTACTCTTATTCCTCTTCTCGAAAACTTACACTCGTTTCGTTCCACGAGCGACGCCCTTCGTAACACGGAAACCTTTGTGTGTGTGTGTGTGTATATAACTTACATATACCTCATACATATGTCTTTATATTATATATAGGTATAGATGTCAAGCTTTTACAGTCCTTTCGTGATACACATGGATACAAACGTGTGCGTGTATCGAGCTTCGTAGCCGAAAAAAAAGAAGAAACTTATAGCCCAGCAAAAGTACTGTCGCACCACTCGTAGCTTTCCATTTTTTCCGTGTCTTTTTCTCGCGACAGAGAAGTGCCGATCGATGTTCCCACGTATATACATACATGTGGGAACAAAAGTGAAAAATAAAAGAAATGTAAAAAAGATGGAGAATGTAATATTTTCAAAACGAATGTTTTAGTTTCGCGAATCGTAGAGCGGCGTAGAGCGTTTAAGGGGTTCCATCGTTAATACTTGATTTTGGTCCCGTAATTAAGCGGCGTAATCGGATTATAGGCACGTTGGTGTATTTCAATAAATTAGTCGACCGTAGGTATTCCTTTGTCGAGAATTACCAGCGAGCGAACGCGGTCTACCGAGTCAATATTCGAGTATTAGCGGATTCGAACTTTATTATCCGCATAATGTCGCGCTGAAGCGGACGCACTCTGACGAAACAATGGATATTTAATGTTATATTCATCGTGAAGGTTTCGTTACAGGGTGGGTGGTGCCGTGAACCTGAGAGAGAGAGGATGAGAAGGCGAGAGATGGATGAAGAGAGGATCGGACGAACGAAATTTTACGCATAAGGGATCAAAGCGCGCGAGACCGTGGCCGCGCTCATTTTATATTTGCATAAGAAAACAGGAATCTCCAAACGCGTTATCCTTCATTTTTAAACGTGAATTTATCATCCTTTAACCACCAGCCCTACGAGTCCGTTCGCGAATTTCGTGAAAATTGCGATCGATGATCATCGAATGAGATATCGTATGTATTATATAAAGTATTATCAGTAGACATTGGAGTATTTTTGCGAATTTAGCTGCAGCGATAAATTTATTCATTGCTATCTCGTACCGACATAAATCTATTTGCAGAATATAAATGATATTAGAGAAATCGCAGAATAAATAAGGGTATATTGCTGAAAGAAATAAAAATTATTTTTTTTTTGGGGACACTCAAAATATCATTCATCTTTATCGGGTGTAAAGTTCTTTGATCTTTGTCCTATCTTGGGCTTGGCCTATACGACGTTTCAAACTTCTCCCTTCTTCCTCTTTTTATTCTTCTTTTCTCTCTTTTTTTTTTCTCGAGACCGCCCTCGCAACGAGACGCAGCCTGATTAGGATTCTTAATCGACCGAAACCTGGCGCCGTGGTAGTTTCGAAGTCGCCGCGCGTTTTTGCCGGAGATAATGTTAAGATACTGCCACGGTATCCTGGCGAAGGATATACCTACGAAGAATATGCGAAGCGTACGAGCTCGAGGTAACGCGGTATTAGCATACCGATGGTTCTCGAAATTGCCACATTACAAATTCTGCGTGAGAGGGAGTGAGGCTGAGCGAGAGATAAGGGCTTTAAACGTTTCGTCGAGCACGATGAAGCACGAGAGAGTTGGTTAAAGGCTCAGAGATAGAGAAAGAGAGAATATACACACATATATATATAAATGTGTATTTATTTTCAATAGATAATACGAGCAAATTTTGTATACCTACAAACATTGACTCTGTTTATACGGCATGGTAATGAACCTATTTTCCAAATAAGATTCGACTTAGCAAATTGCCAGCGTTAGAACGACGAAGAATCAATTAGTTGAAAAAGCGTGAGAAACGGAAAACGAGTAGAACGGCGAAACGTTCTCCGAATGCCTGTTTCACGTACAAAGACTCGCGTGGTTCGCGATTGTCGGCTTCTCGACGGATCCCGTCTCGTGATTTACGAGCGAAACTTCACGATTTCAGGCAATTAGGAGTTTAGGAACTCGTAAAATTTACACGCTTTGGAAATTCGATTTATCGACGATCGAGAATGATGCTTCGCGACTCACCGAAATCCTTTGACTAGAGTACACAACTTTGCTCGAGTTTGCATTATTTGTATTTTCCTTTTTTTTTCCTTTTAAATAAAATTTCGGTGGCGTGCAGAAAACGATAAGCCATTTCATGGAAATATATTTCCTCTCTCCCTTATTCCCCGTAAATTTGTCTTCATACTTAGGCCATTATTATGACAATATCTCATCCTATGTACCGGTGTAACGCGTAACGCGCGGATAATGACCGTTGAAAAATGGCGACGTTTAAGGCGAATGATAATATTTAGAATAGTCGGGGATGCTTTTTAATCCAGTGCTTGCAGAGTAAACGCGTGAAAATTAAACGGATAGGAATTTAACCACGCCGCCCGTTTAGGTATCTATTAATCAGACCGTCCAGGGGCTAACGTTTAACGTGCGGACCTACGAAAGATCCTATCCCATTTTTTCTCTCTCCCTTTCTCTACCTCGTTCCCGTACATTAATTCACATCGTTCCGGATATAATAAAACGATATCATCGAATCGTTTCGAAGCTCGCTTCGGCCGAATCGATTGACGATAATTACGAACGATTCTCTCGAAAAGTTTGACATTGTCTCCGAAAACGCGAAAGGAAATTACTCGTGAAACGGTCCGCCTCGATTCGATCGAAATCGCTTTTACCCCTTTTACCGGCACATCGAAGCTTTCTACCTTCCTTTTTTTTTTCATTTTATGCGATCCCAAAAGTTCTCTTAGAACTTTTCTCTCCTCTACCCAGACCAGTGGAATTTCAACGAGCGTCTCCCATCATATTTTCCCGCGAAATCGCGTCGTAAAGCACGGGCCTGGGATGCGCCGGGCGTAAAATCGGTGCGTAAAGCGTGAAGGGAGGCCCTTTCTAGGACGCCCTAAAATAGCGAAACAACCGCACGGACATCCGTACGATTTATGTGTACGTACGTTTGTACGTACCTATGCATTTTCAGGGACGACTGTTGGGGAAGGCCGACGCGTACTTCAGTTCCTTTCGGCGTTGCAACTACCCACGAATCAGAGCACCCAACGCCACTCCTGAGATAGTTTACGAGTGCGCTCGGTACTCCAGGTACGTATATGTGCGTACACGCGTTTGTTATATATATAATTGTATATGTATATATGCGTAGTATATCCATTTACGCTGGTTTCCGCGACCGGAACCACGTCTTCCTCGTTTAGTGCGACCAGAAATTCCTGAATGGATCATTCTGCGTCCACCAAAATGGCAAATATCGTTGTCGTGCCATTGTTTGCCAAAACGGAATCTCTTCCTCCGAATTTTCGGTTATGTACCAACGATATACGATGTACTTGCCCATATATAGATCTGAACGCATATGTAGGGATAGCGCGAAAAAAAAAAAGTTCCGAGAGAAGGACGGAAATTCGAGGAGCGCGCGAAAAACGAAGCACTCGCTTGAAATTTCATTAAGCGCCGGTTTAGTTTAAATTTCGCGCGATAACCTGGATGTATTTATGTGAACGCGTGTGTGTATATAGGAAAAGCAAAACGTTTTATGAAGCTTATCGGCGAGCGCGAGGCGAAAAAGGATATTCGCGTGCTCTCTTCCTGGAGATGTAGGAATAAAACATTAATTTCGATTATATGACGTATGGGATACATGCACGCGTACGAGAAGTTGAAAGAAGGGAAATTGCGAAAACAACTCGGTTTGGGCTCGTGTACGAAGTAGATAATTGATGAACGAAGTTTCCATGAGAGATCGTATGGGACAGAGCAAATGTTAGGGATTATATGTCATTATCGCGTGCATTCGTCGATTATTTGACTAAAGCTAATCGATGTCGTCGGTCGAAAATGTTTCGAGCAAAGACGAAGCAATTTTGTTCTTGACATCTCTCGTATAAACGACATTTATCGCGTGCGATCGAAACGATCGACGGGTCCGACCATGTAAAAATAATTTCGAGACGTTATATAACCTTATGATTCCATTAAGAATTGCTTTCGGATATATTGATCTTTCGCGGCAAGCTCCAGCCACGTTATACCGACCCAACATTCTTTCCGATATTACTGACAGCTACTAAAACACAACCTGGACAACAAATGTACTTACTCGCGTACAGGAAACACCGAGTTTATTGCTCCATATAAAAATAAGTCAACGTGGCAATAAGAGTTTACCGTGGCAACGCGTCCGTAGAACTTGCACTCACAACCATTAAGATAGTTCTAACACGGATGAAAAGTAATGAGGATTTTTGTGAAAAGTTAAAGAATTAGAATTAAGACTATGGCTAGAAGGATGCGTTAATGAGCGTGACAACGTCGCTTCCTAACCACTGACGCGACACGTGGAAGAGGAAGGTTGTAATACGAGCTCTTTCGTTCGGATAAATTTTCTTTTCAATCTTTTTTCAGACATTTTTTTGATGTTCTCTTTATTCAAAGTCACAAGGTTCACTCGCTATGGAATATTCGAGGTTACGTTATAGAGAGCAATCACCGACACATAACCGCACTTTCACACGCATACACGCAGACTACGTGAAACAAATTTTTATTAAATTTACTTATTTTCATTGTTTTTACGTATAAGATTTTTATATGGTCTGAAATATTCATCTAAGCTCATAACATTATCTGTACTTTGCCATGTAACTTATACTTTTGAGAATTTTTACTTTAATTTTCCTTTGACTTATGCAGTCGTGCTAGAACTACCTTAACGTTAAAATGGACCAGGGTTGCCAGATTTTGGCATCAAATTTATTCTAGAACATCCTATAATTTATAATTAATAAAAAAGTAATTATAATAATAAATATTATAAAGTTTAAAAAATTAATTTTATCATATGCGGTAAATTACAGTGTATTCTCTTTGGCTAATAATGATTCAACTGGAAGCCAATAGAATTATTTTAAAATCGAAAATGATTGGGCTATTTGTCAAAGTATTTCGCTACTTTTGATCATAGGTGGGGCCACTCGGACGAAGATTTTCTGGCAACCCTGAAAATGGACTCGTCGAGTTACGTGTGCGACTATAGCAAAAACGAGATAACCGTGATCGCGATATCTCTTTGAGACGTTCGAAACAATGCAATACGTTCGCGTGCCGTTCCTTCTCCTCGTATTCGTTGATGCTTACCGAGCTCGGAATTAATTACAAATGTGCGAAGTGTATCGTACCGGGGATGACGTATAAATTATTCCGTAACTGGCAACAGATATCCCGGGCGTAACGTAACGGAGGCAAACAATGACGACGATCAACAAGGGATAAAGCGTCCCGAGCGAAACTACGAACGATGCTTCATTTTCCACGTACAGACACATACGCTCGCGAGCATACACGTAGGTATATACAACGTGCAAGCGCGTTACGAGCAGCGATATCTCCCTGGTGTATTACGAAAATATTTAATCGTTATTTTTTTCGTAAGATACGTCGAAAGAATATTCAAGGGGAAATGTAAATGTTTTGTGTATTTGTATTCGAGATACTCCGCTGATTAATTCATTAGATCGTCATCCAAGTTCCCCTATGCTTCGTTTTAAATTGGAAAATTAATTAACTCGTTTACTTCGATATGAATTTTATCTAAAAAAAAATGATGTAACGATCTAATATTTCGTTGGAACGGTCCTACGATCGAGTTTCGATGTTTCTCGTTGAGTGTTAAAATAACAAGTCCGAACGAAAATATAATTTGCAGTTTCTGGGATATACCGAGCGCCTGGTGGCAAGCTAGCACCGTAACGATGGGAATCGGCGTGGCTATCGCGGTGATCGGTGCTTTGACTCTTCTAGCAGCGGCTTCCTCCTTTCTACCACATATTCTAAGGACACCGAAGCACACGAGACTACTTGGTTCCATGCAATTTATTGCCGGTGAGTAGCCCTTGTCCTCGAATCGTGCCAGTTTCGAATCGAGCATTATCCAAAACTATCGTAGCACGAATTGGAGAATCGTCGAACGAATTGGCGCGTCTCGCGTCGACAACTTCGCAGGAGCGGTATCATAATCTTGAAAGCCAAAGTCCGAACTTCGGTGGACGATCGTCTCTCGGCAGTGATTTCGATTGAGCGTAAATAGTTTTACGAGTCGCGATAGTAAACGACGATGAAATGTTAGCTATTCGATACTTGCTAGGTATGCGCTTTAATTTAATTAAATACGGATGTATACGGGCTGTTTCAGATTTACAGGTACCTTTTGTACCTGTCTGCAAGCTTTTAAAGTTTTAGTACAATTAAAAGCTTCAAGGTATTCAAAATATTTTGTTCATAGCTTCGTTGCATTTTTAACATTTTTTTGTTATCATTCGACATTTTCTATCTTGCATTCAATGGACTCGAAGGGGCTTCGAGTTTATCGAGATTCCTACTACGTTCGAAAATTTCGTAGTATTATTTTAGAAACACCCCCGGTATATACCGGAATGCAACGATTATTCTAAGACAACGAGAGTATATCTAAGAGAAGCCGCGTTGGATCGTGTAATAATCTTGCATTCAAGGAAAATCGAGAAATTTATCCTCCCAGGGTAAAGCCTATCAAAGTTTCCACGTTCCTGTTAAATGGTCTCGCTTATAACCGAGTTCCGCGGGGGTAATCCTTCGATCGACGTCGCCTATCCCAGAGATAATCTACCACAGAATCGAGTTTATCTCTCTTTCGTCGTCGGACCACCTTACGGCGGTGGACCGTGACATTTCTGGAATTTCTCGCTTTCGAACGCGCTAACATCGGGAAGGAGAAGAGCTAAGATCGATGCCACCCCCGAAGTTCGCTTCTACCGAGACAATGTGTGTATATATATATCTAATATATATACACAGGGTGCTTCGTAATATTCATGTAGTATAACCGATGGTAGCCTCAAAGTTGAAACAAAAAAAAAAACAAATTTGATAAAAATGTAAAAAAGTTCGATAACGACCCAGTTACAAGCCTGTTTTACGCGCTAATAATTCTTTATCCAACACCCGCCGACAACGTCGAAATATATCATCGAGCTTATAAACCTCGAGCTCTTTCCAGGCATATTTTCCGCAACATTTTCCGTGAAAGCTGGTAAATAACTAATAGAACACAAACGCGATTATAACTCGGAAACAAGGTCGTATCAAACGGCCGGAATACTTGTGTGAACTTTTTCGTTATCTCTTTAGGTTCTCACCGCCATTTTCATGGGATTACACTTTTCAAGCGTTACGAGACACCCTATATAGAAATAACATTACCCCGTTTCTCCATGCCCTTCTCGTTGTCGTCGTCGCGAGCGGTACGTTTCTCCACGAATTCCAGGATATCCTTGCTAATGGGAGAAATTCCCACTACCTCTCTCTCTCTCTCTCTGTACGTTACAGCTGCGATGATATGCGGTGGCCTGGTGATGTATCCCATCGGATGGGACAATCAGGAAGTGCGCGAATCCTGCGGCAAAGCTGCGAACGTGTACAATCTTGGTGAGTAAGCTTACTCTCTATCAGTCTCTCTCTTTCTCTTTCTCTCTATCCTTCTCCCTCGTGCACTTCGAACGAGCATGCTCGTCATTTCCTTCACGTGGAATTGCGCTAATCGTCGATGTAAGGGTCGACAGCGCAACGATCATTACGCATCTCGTATAACCGCGGAACCTAACGATGCTCATTCTATCTCACTCTCCGTGTCTTCTCTCTTGCTATGTCTATCTCTATCTATCTCGCTCTGTCACCCTCTGTCTCGGAACTTTCCACGTCCTCGAGGTAGACACGAGCCCTCTCACCCCATTTCGTGTTGGTTTATGTAACCTAAGCTGCCTGTATCGTGGACTTGGGCTGCTCGCTCGACCGTGCCGCTAACATTCCTTCCCGTTTCCTCTTCTCTGTTTGTTTATTACCATCTGGCTCTGCTCGCTTTCCTCCTTTTTTCATAATTTTAATTGTTAGTTAGTTGAGCTAGCATTTCATAAGGAACTTTAGACATTTCGTAGACATTACTGGTAACCCGTGCATAACATGGTTTTAATAGAAGACGGTACGAACATCGTGGAAATTCTCGTTTAACAAAATTTCCATTTAACCCCGTACGATTTTTTCGTCCTAAACGGGAGTCAATTGTATATATTACATACGTATTTACACAAATTACTGGTAATATCATAAATTTCTGTTTTAATTTCATTATAATACGTTATTAGATTTTTTACTCATAGAGCTTCGATCTTTTCACTCGCAATAACCATTCCTCCCTCGTCTTCTTTTGCTCCTATCTTCCCTTTGTACTTCCCATCCCCTTTGGCAAAGGGTTAATCAATTTAAGGCTTCTCTCTCTCTCTCTCTTCTCGCGACTCCTTTTCCCCACCGAAGAATTTTCTCTGATTCGATACGACAAGAAATGAACTTATTCGCGGCCGATCGAACCCGAGACTCAGGAAACTGTTACGATGCGCGACCACCCCGGGAATTAACTTCTCGCGAAAGCGTTTTCGATCACCCAGATTTTTCTGCGATTTATCGAGTACGAAGTGAGTGAAAGAGAGATAGAGAGAGAGAGGTAGAAAAGAGATAGAGATAGACGTCACGTCGAGTTCCTTACGGTTCGTCCGACGATTCGATTAGAAGCCAGGGGAACGCAGACTTTCGAATAAATCGAGCTCGCGTCCGGGAATCGTACCTATGGGATCCGTTTAATTTACGAATAAATTTGGTCGGTGGCCGTACGATGTTTCCACTCGATTTCGTTACGTTGACGTTGCGATGAGATTCTCTCGAAAGTCTTTTCGAGATTCAGATTCGCGCTAGGGAAAACTAGAGGGAGAGAGAGAGTCAAGGGGGTCGGGAGGATAACTATCAGTACGAAGAGAACGTCTCAAAGAGATTTTTACAGAAAGTTTAAATCGAAGGAGGAACATTGGCGAAGAGGAAAGCCATTTTCTTTAACGAAATCGACTCAAAACTGTGTATGTTTGTTACGTATATGTATCTACCTGCTACGTGAGCTCGATTCTATCTACGGGAGTTGCATTACTTCGTGTTCGCGTCTCTCTCTCTCTAGCTTTTTAAACCGCGTGTTCTGATACTCGGTGTATTACAATAAGCAGTACGTTTATATGGTATTACCAGGAAGCATAAAATCTGCTAATGTCAGCAGTATACGTTTCTCGGCTAGGACGATAAATGAGAGGTGAACTTAAAGTCGAGAATATTTGAAAAAATTTAATACGCTTACCAGCAAACACATTTTTATTAAAAAGCATTCGTAAAATAGATTAAATGAATTCGTGGTTCTGTATAAAATCGATTTAGTAATAAAGTCGTTAATAAGAATCTTATCGGGAAATTCTAGGATCATTGAAAATTTCACTCCAGTACCTAATAGATACTTTAGCCGTGTCGCCAAGGATGCATTGTGCACGGTAATTGGCTAAAGTGTCTCGCCCTCTCTCTCTCTCTCGATTGGAGTCGAATCTTGAGCCCGAAGTATCCCTCAGGACGAGCGTATTGTTATGACAAGTGCACGTAATCGCTCGTGGGATGCGATAGTACGGCGATACGTATATATAGCACGTAAGTGAGAACGAGAGAGACGGATATGTATTATATAGATGAAATGAAATGGTGCAACGATGAGAGAGAGAGGGGAATAGAGAGACGCGGCAGTGGTCCCAGAGCAAAGCTGAAATTCATTGGTCAGAGAGACGGGTGTCGAGTCGATGACGTCCCTACGGTTTCTACGTTTCAGGCAAATGCTCCGTGTCCTGGTCCAGCCACCTTCTGATCGGCTCGGTAATCTTGCTGATGCTGTGCTTCGGCCTGAGCTTCTGCGCTGCCCGACACAAGCCGTCGCACTCGCACACCGACCCCCTGCGCATTTGACAATCGATTCGCGCCTACGCCTCGCCAAAGACGACTACGACGACGACGACGACGACCACTCTCTCCTTCGTTACGGTCTGTTGATCGTGACTTCATCATTCGCCGATGACATACCGTGTATGTGCTCCTACGTATCTATTTACGTACGTATGTATGTATCTATGTATGTATCTAGCCGTATACGTAGGTATACTCCTACGTGCTACGTATGTACGTTATGATGTATGTATTTACGTGCGTACGTATCTACGTCTGAGATAGTAGGACGAATATAATATGCGACGCACAGAGTACGAAATTCGTATTCCATTGAGAACTAGCATGAATTCGCAATCCCGTTCCTCCTTCTTGATATCGTGACACGAGCGTACTCGCGAGGATACGAAATCGATTGTCCTTACGGAGATTCTCCAAAGAGTAGTGGTATATACGCGTGTGAGGGCGAACGCATGTTGGTGTGTGTGTGTGTGTAAGGAACTGCACGACGTAAGAAGAAGCCAAGGACGTGTCTAAGGATCGTTCGAGTACACGCTATTTCAGAAGTCACCGTTGTAAAGTGGGTTCGTTTTCGACTCGCCATCCTACTCGAGACTCTTCTATCGTCCAATCTCCCTCTACTTCGATCTAAAAGGAATTCTCTCGGCAATTCGAACGAACGGATTTGTCCTTTTTTTTTTTTTTTATTCATAGGTACCCCTCACAGACTTTTCATTTGCGCTCGTATAGGTAAAAGTCTCGATGGCCGGCTAATATTTTTATTAAAGAATTGTCGAGAGTGAGATATACATAATACTATAGAAAACCCTTTCTCCGATTCGTTCCCTTCGATTCTAACGAAACCGCATTCGGCTCGTATTGGAAGGAATTTCTTACCCTTTTACAAGCCTTCTATTTTTACTTCTTTTCGTGGTTAAATCCGTTCGAATTCGTTCCTTTTATGAAGATTCGTATTCCGTTATAACCACTTGAAAGAAAGAAAGGAAGAGAGAGAAGGAAATTCTGTCGATTTTAGAAACTTTCTCTCTCGCACACACATACTTTCTCAGGTTGCTCGTAAAAGCCTAGCCGCAGGGAAAGTTGCGTCTTTTCGGTAAAGAGAAGTAAAATGAGAGAGAGAGAGAGAGCTAGAGAGGAAATGGCGAGAGAAAACGACGTACAAATGGAAACGTTAAGTTTGGATGCCTCTACGCGGTATACATATATTTAACGATATATAGCGATGGAATTTACAACGTGGCACGCTTATCTCGGCAAGCCGGCGGTACCGTTACCGTTGTTGCTACTACTGCTGCTACTGCTGCTGGTACCACCGGGGCTGAGCTCTTACCCTCTCGCGTGGACACTTGTCTCCGGGGGTTTTAGCTCGTAAACAAATACTTCGTAAGTACGTTTACCCCGTTGCACGGATTTAAACCTCGTACATGCGCTTTAACTTCTCTACTTGTATATTTATATACGTGTATATATTATTAGGTACTACGCTCGTATATATAGATCTATATACATATGCATAGGTATATCTACGCATAAATGCATATATTTTTGCTCCTCCGATTTTCAAAGATTCTATCCGTAGAATAATTCCTTTCGTGACATCGCATTAAATCGTGCGATACGATGTGTCGGATTTCTAACGAAGTTTATACAATCATGCATGTTTCTTTTACTTTTGTATAATCTCTAAAGAGTATGATCGCTAACCCTGCTATTGATTTTGCAATAATGACTAGAGCGATCAATTAGCTAACGTTTGGAAATCCAACATTTCATATCACACGTAACATAAACCTAATGCAAGGCTTTTGTTTCCGTTCCCTCGCGATAACGTTCGCACGCGTATCGAGATTTCGCGATTATCGATCGGCCTAACTAATTCATTCGCTCGTTCGTTCGTACGAACGATCGATCGTGGAAAACGGAAACAAAGACGCGACATTATCGCGAAGGAAAAGCCGATGGCGATGATCATCGTTCGAATTTAATCCGTGTGACGCGAGCACGACCCGCGTCTCTCCTATTGAGATTACCAACCAGCGGATTTTCTCATACTGATTTTCACCCCTTTGATCCGATTGCGCAACATTCGCGTGCATGTACGTGGTACGCGTGTTCCGCTCGTTCCAACCTACCCTCGCTTCGCATGCGAGTTCGTCGGGCACGGTCCGCTGAACTTTTTCAATGCGAATGAAAATCTGCGGTAAATTCCAGGCCTTTTTTTGGCCCGACCGCTGGGCCAATCGAGATATCCGAAAAAGGGAGTGAAAGGATAAGCGACAGAAAGAAGAAGAGATAAATGGAATGAGAATGAAAGAAGAAAAAAAGAGAAAGAAAAAGGGTGGGACAGAGAGTAAGGGCAAGCTTGTATTTTACGAGACAACCTTTGCTGGCAAGATTAAATCTCACGGTCTTCATTAAAGTTCAAAGTCGGTGATGCTGGTGGTAGTGGTGGCCCATGGAAAGGGTTATAACCAAAGGCGAGTAACAAAATACCGCGGTTAAGGGTAGGGGTGATCTTCCACTACATTTACAAGGGTAGGTCACTTTTAAAATATTTCTCGTCTTCCATCTTCTCGTTCGTTATCGATCGGGATTATCCTCCAAGCAAAGTTATCTTTCCAACTACGAAACGTCGTGTTACGAACGTGCCAGCAAAAGCAATACGACAATGTTCAACGTTTCGAAGGGTCGTGTCTAGCGGAGTACTCTCTCGTGCGCTACCGCGTTTCGTCGAAACTTTTACGGTTGCGCGATAAGGCTGAATTTCGAATTACTTCATCGCAAATGGAATTTCTTTGTGTAAGGTTTAAGGGTTACGATCGGTGTGTAGTTTAGGTGTATCGTTAAAGTAAAAGAAGGACAAACAATAGAGAGGGAGAGCGAAAGTAAAGAAAACGATAGTGATGTTACGTTATCCTATAGGTAGCTAAGAAAAACGAACTTTAGGAAAATAAAATCGTCAGGACTCGATTAACCACCGATAAGATTTTGTTCTCTCACGTCTTTTGATCGAAGATGATGGAAGGTTAAAAGGTAAAGAGAGAATGAACGTGACTCGAGCGAAATAAGCATAATTCATTGGATGGTACGTGGCTCGAACGAGTAAGATAATTTATCCTCGATATTTTCCTCGGAAATTTCTAAAATATTGTTTCAGATTGTTTATTTAGGGCATCCTTCTAATCTCTGGTGTATACCTATATACACAATTATTTATAGATCATAAACGAAACAGTACGCCTGATTGCACGCATCGTTTAAAATCCATATTTCTTAGGGCTGTACGTGTAACCGGATTACGGGATTCGATGCGAGCCACGGAATGAGAATCTCGTTTCGGTTTAGAATCAGTCCGCAATGAAAATCCACTCGGATAAAGGAGATTTCGATAAATGGAGTCGCGTATTCTCTATATACAAGTATATACTATATACCATACGTATATAGCTCTCGCTTTGTAGCGACTTTCTAGACGGGAAGCTTTCTCAGGGATCACTTCCGATCCATCGATCGATCGAGGGTTCGCTCCACGATCTTTACAGAAGAGTGCTTGTTTCGGTACTCGAACGACCTCTGTGTTAACTTCTGTCTATCCTCTTTTGTATTTTTCCTATAGACACACCGACACACGCGTTCATGTGTTCCTCGTCATTCTTACGCAACCAACCCGATCCCATTTTGCCTTTTATCGACTTCCTTTTTCCTTCCCAAGCACTCGACGTGTTGCTTCTATCTCGTTCGTAAGACTTCGTGGAAAAGCAGACTTACATTAGAAAGAGAGAGAGAGAAGGGTTGAGTTTGTTCGCAGGAAACAGCAGAATGAAAAAGAAACAAAAAATAAAAAAATAGGAAAAAGCGTAGGTACCACGAGACGAAAAGAACAAGAACAACCTGAACAACTAATCGACCTATCGGTTTGGTAACGAGACGTACGGTCTTTCCATAAGACGATCGTCGGATTCGATCGACCGGACAAAAGCGACTTTTCCCATTCTTCGAGTTTTCTTCTGCTTCAAGACTCCTCCTTCTGTTAGCCTTTCGTAGCACAAAGGATGAAAAGGTGAATGGCGTTACGTTTACCGCAGGAATGTTAAAGGTGTTGGTTTTATAGATGGTTCGACGATAAGTCTTCGATGCATCAATTCGTGTACTAATAGAAAGAGGATGGTGATGTATTTGAGAAGAAAAACATGAATGATTTATACATATTCGATCGCAAGTATTTCATGTTTCAAATAGTAAAGATCAATATCTCGTAAAAAATTAAGGAACATCTATAAAAATTTATAAGACTAGCATCGTCCAACTTGTTTCTATTAAAAATTTCCATGTTCGCCATAAAGCAATTGTATAGCAGTCATCGTGTAATATGTAAAAGATAAATCGCATCTCTTCAAGATTTGAAGTAACTCTGGGAAGTAGAAGACAAAGAGATTGTTAGAAGAAGCAAGCGAGGTAGAGAAAGTAGCACGATGAAACAAATCCGGTAGTTGATTATGCGATCGAACTTACCTCGTGAGATTGGAGGAAAATTACTGTCAAGTTCATAACGCGGTAAGCTAGCCGTCGGAAGTATCCGATAATCCTGCTTCTAAGACGGCTGGAGAGTGGAGAACAGAGAGAGAGAAGACGTATAACTCGAAGCAGGAACGAAGAAGGGGGTAAAACTCTCGTAGAACTTATACAAAGACGCTGGGCAAGTAGTTTCCGACGAATGATCGATCTTCCAACGGTCCAAAGTATTTCGAAGAATGGGGAAGTCGCGTTAGATGATCCTTTAACTTTTGTTCTCTATCTGTCTCTCTCGCGCTTACACCCGTTCATTCATTCTCGGCGTACGACCACGATCTGGAGTCGGTTCCACAGCGACGAGGGTGAGTGCAGGGTAGAAAGAGAGAGAGGAATATAAACTCAACAATGAACGCTTTTCACGGAGATATTCCGAGTTGAATGCCCTATTTTATTATTACTGTCGACGATCCGGACGGATTCCTCCGCGTGGAAAGCACGAAAGAGTTTAGTAAATGGTATCCCGATGAAAGTTGTTGGAAAAGAGGAAGGAAGAAAGACGACAGAAGGGTAGGGGATACTTGCTGGAGTTTCTTGGATGATACTAAGGGTGATGCCGATCCTCCGGCTGCTGGTGATATGCCGATGGTAGAGCGAAGTGGGTATAGAAAGGGGGAAAAGGAATGTTTGAGTTTTGGGTGGTACGAAAAACTTGGCACACTTGGAGACGACGTTATTTCTCGTTTACGTTAAGATCCTAGTATCCTTTCCTTCTGGTCCAATAAACTTTCCGGTAGAAGTAACGATCTATCGGTGTATCGGCGAGCATCGAGTATAGAAGGGAACTAAGGAGTAGGTATACGACGATCTAGATCGTTACCGAGAAGAAAGAACGAGAGATCAACGATCGCTACCTGTTGCGAGATGCCTGGATACAGCAACATCGCGTGGCTCCTTTAAACGCTCGTTTGCGTCGTTTGAACTTTCGGCTGAAAGATTATTGGCTTGGACCAGGATAGAGAAAGAGTGAGAAGAGAGAGCCATACACACACACAAACATAAATATAAAGATGCATAGATGCGCACGAAGAAAATACAAGAATCTAAAGAGGAGAGAAACGTGTTTCGAGGCGAATGCATTTCGAAGCTTTCGCACGAGAGAATACATTTGCCGTACTCCATTTCCTTGGTACGTGTATCATCGTCGTAGTTCGACTTTCATTTTCAAAGGTGCTACTTCTCTAAGTCTCTTTGTTTGTCGCGCGAGGCGACAACGCACCTTGCCTCTCCTCCCTGTGTATACGCTTTAAAGTGCTTTTTGCGATATCGCCGGAAACGCGACGGGCGCATATAAATAATCGATGTACCCGTAATGGAGGCTTTTGTCGCGTTTGAACGCACTCGTAAATTGACAAGCGCGCCAGTTCAAAGACATCGTCGTCATCGTCGTACACGTAGGTTCGCCGCCTTTTTTAACGGGATGGGACGTTAGAACGCTAACGTAAGTGTCGTCAAACGTGTCTCGTATAGGTGAACTTAACGAGGAGATGTTATATCACTTTGAAAATTCGCAAGAGAGTTTATTAATACTTTGTAACGAATGAGGTACGACGAAGATGGTACTCGATTTCCTTGAACGTTAATTTGCCTCGTTTCATCTGGACCGATCTAAAGTCCGATATCTGTCTGGTCTCTAACGAGCACGTTTTCATGAAAGCGGTTGAAAAGCAGTACACTTAGTCTCGGTTCTCGGAGTGTACCCTCTTTAATGAATTTTCTTAATAACTCCGAAGACGCATCGAGGAGATAAGATTTCTGACTTCAAAGATCCCGTGTAGTAGTCTAGGAGGTATCTTTGCTCTCGATTTTATCCACGTACAGCCTCGTATGCAGGTATATACCAACATATGTTATACCTAGCCAGGTACCTCTATATATCCGACGTCGTTCTTCACGGAGGACGACGTCGACCCGTTGAATTTTCCGCTTCGATCTTCCATGTGATGCTTTCGTTATCGCCACCTTTCACCTTACATCGATCTTCGGGGCACACCACAGCGATTTCTGAATTCGGCATACAATGCTCTCGCATCGAAGCGTAGTTTCCATTCTGGGAGCATTGAAAGGGGCGCACCGGAGCGTCGAATCTATAGCGTCGAATGCACGACAATGCTCTACAATGGGATTTTGCCGACAGGCACGACCGCAGACGCGGTGATTAATTAGGGTATCCAAAGTCCTGCTCCAGGTACTGTACGATGACGGTAATACCGTTCGATGAAACCGTAAAGTACACAGGGTGGTGCTCGCTTAACCGCTTAAGATTTATCGCTAATGAGCGATAATAATTCGTCCGGAGTTGTGTATACCTAATCTACGTGTGGCTACCTATCTACGAAAACGTGTACTCGTCGATCGATTTTCCACGAGAGTTTTCGCGTTTGCCTCGTTTTCGTAAATAACTTTACGAAATCCGCGATAAGCAAAACATCGTTGAAACTTTGTCGCTTAACCGTTGCAACGTTGAAAACCCCGTACGGAGGATCAACGAGTAGAAGGGATACTCGAACGTGCCACGATCAACGCTCGTGGCATTATTCTCAAGGAAGTTGCAAATTTTTTCTCCCCCTCGTTGGACGAACGAAAGGGGGGAGACGGGAAAAAAAATATATGGCGAACGTGGTCTCGTCGACAATAATTTCCTCGCTCGACCTGCCTGTCCCCCCGATTCCTCCATCTAGCGTTCATTATTATTTTAATTACGTTTCAACGCGGTGGCCATTAAGTCGTTAGCGAGCGAAATCGTCGATAATTTTGAGGGTAAACCTAATTTCGCGTGCGTGTGGGTCCGTGTGTGAGGACGGCTCGAATTAGATAATGGCGGTACGTGCGTGATAAAAAGGAGACCGAGGTGAACAATAGAAAGAGGAGTGGAAAAAAATGTTTCGCGCTCTCGTCGTTACGGTCTCGGTTCGTAAGAAATCGCGAAAGTGTTTTTCTCCCTTGAAACTTTAATGAATTGAATTCATTGGTCCGGGGAGAAAGAGAGAGAGAGAGAGAAACACATTTATCTTCTAAGAAGGTGAAAAAGGGAGATTCGATCGAGCGGAAAAAGAAAAGAGGAAGAAGAGAAAAGGAAGTTTTAACGAATTACAATACCAACCGAGTAAAACAGGGGTAAAAACATCGGAGCTGTTCTTCTCGTTCTTATCGTGTGTTCGATCGATCCTTCAAAATCAAACTCGCGCCTCGTCCTAAGGACTACTACTCTCGTCCATTATGGATTCGCGAAAGTAGGGATTACCATGAAAGGAGATGGTTTCTTTAAGGATCCGATCGAGGATATCAGGGTGAGCAAATCGTTTTCAAAGGCTAATCCGTAATACGAAGGAAAAGAAAAGATGGTTTGGACCGTGGTAAGGGATAATCGGTTATATGAATAAAAATGAGGGGAAGGGAAAGGGATGAACTTCGTTTTGGCGTAACCCTAAACGCATTAACATTATTTAATATCTTGCACGCGCGCGCGCACGAGTCACGGTAAGCTACGAATCCGTAAACCAATTTCACCCTCGTGTAAACTCTGTACACATTTCGCTATTTCGTGCGAACGAGCTTACCCTTCTAACCGGGGTTGAGAGCACGCGCGCTCTGCCGCACACGTCGAAATCGTCCATTGGCGTTTACGTGACGTCCAAGATTCACAGGGACACGGTAAAATATATTTTTTTTTTTTTTTTTTTTTTTTAAATGGTTAAGCTCTCGCGGTACATCTTGTTACTTCGTTTGACGACCGGCCTCGTTTTTATTTGTTTATTCATTCTCGTCGAAAGCAAAAACACATTAATCATCGTGCCGGTACGGTCAAAGCACGCGTAGGTGACATTCGTCTCCTTTTGAACGGCGGACGAGAGAAGGGGTAGAGAGAGACGGGATTTTGTTAAATTAAAAGATCGACGTTCGTTCGCACTTCCGCTTTTTTCCCATTCCTATTCGAAAACCATTTCGGAGTTGTGCTTAAATCGAGATTTAGAAGCAAGCGCAAACGTTCGCTCGCGAGTAGAAAGCTGGAGAACTTGGATCGTGACATAATTATGCGAGCGATTACGAATACAAGCCAGAATGCGTGTATGCATGAGTATGTGTCTTGTGTGTTTGTATACTATACGATTTACATAGTATATAGAAATGAACATATGCGCTCGGTTCACGGCGTTGGGAAGATTATATGCTCGCGATCGTCCGTCGACCCTCCGTTACTATACGTGTATACTTGTTTTTCAAATCGAAATCAAATTCCGATCGATTTTAGCAACTACATACCGTTTAGATTATTGAACGCATCGTCGATAATCCATAAGCTGGATGGGGAGAGGGCTGAACCACGGCTTCCAAGCGTCGCACCAAATCTAATTATTCTTCATTATCCCTTTGCAAAGTGGATATACGATGTATGCTCGACGAGAAGAAAGGATGAAGCCTTCGCGACGGACTGGTAATTACGAAAAAAGGAAATGTATGTTCCTATGGGTGACAGAGGCCATGGGTATTACACGAAGAGGGAGAGATCGAGCTTTGTCCGTGCTTTAATGTAACGAGACCCAAGAATTCTCTACTTCTTTTTCTGATCTTTCAATTTATACGCGAGATCCCTCCGCTCATGTGAAAAGCAAGAAGTAGGGAAGGTCCGTGAAACTAGAAGAGAGAAAGGAAATATTGCGACAAAAATTTAGCGAGTCGATTATACGAGCGAGCGAGTACGATAAGCCAATAAGAAGCTTATGATTTTGTTGAACGTTAAATACGTCCCGTGGTATTACAACGAAGGTAATAATCCGCTGGGACGATCCGTGTAGACGATGTAATCGTTTCGACTTAATGCTGAACTAAGAACCTTTTAATGAGCTTTTTTTGACAGAAATAAAAATCGAATGCATAACGAAGAAAAATTAGTCGAGCGTGTACGTGTGTATGCGTGGGTGTATGCGGTGGTGGCTGTACATACGCATTAATGTATACGTGTATTGCGATTGCGTGTACATACGTGTTATGTATGTATATCCAATGTGGCGTAAATGTTAAATAATTATTATATTTTCTAATAAAAAGGAAGAGAGATGAATTTTGCTGCTGCGATGATCCATGATGAGAACCCTTGTTCGTCGGAAGATATATATATTTTTTTTATTTTATTCATCGCATAGATAAAGGTACGTATAATACGTTCGTAGATAGTAAGACGATTAAACACGTTCTCGAAGCTTTCGTACGCACCCTAGCATCGACATCACGCTGAAGTCTTCGCTCGACTCGTACGATTTTTGCACGCGATCGTGCATAAATGAAAACACAGGTTGGTATCTTCGCACCCTTCGACACATACCCTCGTCCATCATCGCTCCTATGAATCGCGTCCCACGTCGCACGTGGGACACGCCGGAGGCGCGTATTTTAATAATCATGAGATCTCTCGACTTTTATACGACGCGAAATATGTACGCGCTTTATATATGTATATATATTTATTTCACGTGATTCTGATATATTACAGCTTAGGAGGAGGAGCGTGATCGATGATCCGAGAACCCACGCGTGGATCGATAGGTACAAGGAAGAATGATCTTTTGCGAAATGTATATTCCCTTGCTCTCGACGAGCACTTCTACCTGCTTGATTATTTATCGATCCGATAACGGTGTAATAATTTAACTTAACCGGAAGATAGTTCTTTGCTACGCTTAATCGATATTTAAAGTACGACCTCGAGCTTGAGCATTAAAGAAACATTACGGGAGAATGTATCTCGGGACTTTGAGATTCATTACCGCCGACGTTCCAACTGTTAAGATACGGAGAACATGAGAAGAATGGGTACTTCGTACTTTCGTCAGATGGAACGTAAACTGTAATTAATCAAGGTAATAATTAATACTCGGTAACGATAATCGTTTAGCGTTCGCTCCGATAATCCGTCTCAATTAATAAACCTGATTGTGAATTAAAAGGGGCTTGTGCGAGTCAGTGTACCATCTTTGAAATAGACGACGAGAAAGAAAGAGGCAAAGTATTTTATCGCTAGCACATGCAGACGTTCGGGCTGCAGTTCAATTTACGCGCAGATGTACGTGACACGGGGTTCGCGCACGTTGGACCCGTCTTCTCCCTTCTTACAAGACGAACGGGCCAACGTGTTTACGTTTAGCCCAGCCTGTCAAGAAACTTTCAAAAGATATCTCGCAGATTTCCATCCTATCGGCTTACCCCTGCCCGAAAACTCGTTAGCTGCATATCACGGGACGTGCTTTAACGCCGTGGATCGAACATATAAGGAAGCGAAACCGAGCTGTCTCGAAAAATTTTCATTAATTTTAAACGTTGCGCGTTTCACGAGCACGTGTTTACGAGTGATA
The DNA here is from genome assembly GCA_916049575.1 of Ancistrocerus nigricornis. Lineage (NCBI taxonomy): Eukaryota > Metazoa > Arthropoda > Insecta > Hymenoptera > Vespidae > Ancistrocerus > Ancistrocerus nigricornis. The sequence goes on from OU696665.1 coordinate 1,072,662, forward strand.
CTGGAGAGTGCGATATCGTCGAGAGGTAGGAAGTTGAAATTCTTGAAAAAGAAATTCTCTTTCCTGTAGGGACTATAAATCGTCGAACAATAAGAGGAGCACGTAGCGCGGTCAGAATCATTAATATCGTTAAAAGTAGAAGGGAAGCCGTACGATATCATGGACGGCATATACACATACACCATAGTCAAGCACGCTCTTAGGATTATTAAAAGAGAAACTTTCGAAGGAAAAGTTGTGATCACCGTTTAAAAGTCACGAATCGAGTGACACAATATATATCCGATACACGCGCACAGACGTATACACGTTAAGTTCTTTGATTCGTGCCCCCAATTAACGTAGCTAGATCGCGAACGTTTCCTTTCGAAAAGTTTCCCTTTTAATAATCAAGCCAGGCAAACAAATTGAAATGGCAAGTAGTCCGCTCCGGCGCTTGGCTTCGCTCGTTGTCTCCGATATCAGAGAAGGTACCTATTCAGTCGGGGCCGGTTCAATTAGGATTTCAAAATTAATTCTGAAAGGGAGGGACGGAAAGTACGTAACGAGGCACCATCGGCGCGAGATCCCAAAACGACGATTTCGTATCTTCACTTGGAGACACTTGGCCCGAAACGCACGTGGCTGGTGACACGAGAAAGATGCTGGAAGACGCGTTCTCTCTCGAGAAATAGCTCGTAAGAGTTTAGGAGAGTAGGAAGGTAAGAGAGAAAAGACGAGGAGTGGTGGTGTGTCCTATCTCCCTTAAAAATTCATCCTTGTCAATCCGAAACTCGAAAGTATAAATTGCAAAAGTTGAAGCAAGTCGCTTCGTCGTCGTCGCCGTCATAATCGCGTGCAGGGATGCTCTTTTCTCTCTCTCTCTTTCTCTCATACCTTTCCAGGTGTATCTCACCATCTCATTCGCGCGTACGCGAGCGATCGATGTCGGTCGGTGCGTAGAACTCGTCTGGTGGCCTTTGCCCTCGCTTCGTTCGCGAGCCACCGAGTTATCCTCCACCTCCTTCCATTTTCTGTCGTACTACCCTCCTCTTCTCGCTATCCTCGACCGGATATTAAAGATTCGGATGGCCGAATTTATAAATGACGGGGTCGCGCCTGCGGGTCACGGGGTCGTCTTTCCAACATCCCTTTTTCTCACTCCCACTTTTCCCCTCTCCCTATTCTCCCCTTCTCTCTTCATCCTAGAGTCGTTCGTATCTCTAACGGCAAGCTGCTTTCACGTTTCGAGAGAAGAACGTAGACGAGAACTAGAGAGAGAGAAAGGGAGAGAGAGAGAGAGAGTACGAGACTGCGAACTCGTCCCGCATCGATTTTACCGGTGGTTTCCGAGGGACGCTTCTCCACTGGCGGCCCTGTCTACCGGCTGCTCGTTCATTATTCAACGAGACCGGTGAATCGAGCATCGCGCCATAATGGAAATCCGACGATGACCCGTGCCATCGGACCGCGAAGCACCTGCTACACTCGAGCAGGTCTTCCAACGGTAGTGGGTATCCACCAGCGTTTGCTTGCATATAAGCCTTTCCTTCCGAGATTTTCCTTTCCTTCCTTTCTTTTTCCTTCGTTCGATATGCGGAATATGAGAGAGGAAAACGCATCGGAGAAAATCTTTCTTGGTGATACGAGTCCGTGATCCCTACGTTCGAGGCTTAGATTCAAAATACTTGTGACGATCGCTGGTGCGTGAGAGAGAGAGAGAAGTTTCAGGAAGGGTTAAGGGCTTTCCTTGATTTCATTATATCAAAAGGGGTAGAAAGATAGATCGCCGGGAAGATACGCGTGGTTTCAAGGAATTTCGTTAAAAGGACCGAGATCGTTCGTATGCGCCAAGTGATCCTCTCGATATGGGATGAAGCGCGTGGGACGACTGATTGTAAGTGCAAAGGGTATGTAAGGACGAGTGAGGAAGATATGTGTATATATATATATTATGTATATATATGTATGTATAAAGAGGGGGAAGACTATAGGGGGAGTAGATTTGGTCCTTGATTGTATGCCACTGATTATATGCCGACGTGGAAGTTAGAGCTTCGAGCTAGTTGACCTTGGGTAATACCCCTTTGTGAGATCGCGGAATTGCCAATGAAATATTTAGCCTGCTGCTTGTTTAACTGCCGCAATAAAGAACGGAAAGGCGTACTGCTTCTCCCATTTGCACCGACGCTTTACAGAGCTTTTCAGAGAGCGGCTGAATGGCAAACGTTGAAAGCTCGGGCAGAGACGGTGGTGGAGGGCAGTCGTGGCACGAGTGTTTACACGGAACCAGCGTCAGATGCTCTATTGTTAATGCACCGACAGAAGAGGATTAGAATCTTCGAAGTTTTCCGTCGATCGGAGCTGATTTTAAAAAAGGAGAATAGAAAGGAAGAAAGAGAGGGGAAAAAGGAAATGGGTAAAAGACGAAAAAAACGAAGGAGTGTTTTATCCTCCTTTTTTACAGCTCGTTTGATCGTTAGACTCCTCCTTAGTTAAATTCCTCGGCTCGTTCCAGCAGTATATATAGATATATACGTTTTCTTTTCCGCCTATCGGTGAAATAGCGACATCGGTAAGCTAACATTGACATTACGCGCGTAATGTAAAGATCGAGTTAATTAGCTATTAACGAAAGAAAAAATTCCCTCCTTTATAATTCCCTCTTCGACTCGTTCCTAAACGGGAGAAAGTGGAGGAGAGAGATATAGGGAGGTAGCTTTGTTAATAATTTTTTACGATAGATAAATACATATTGCAGGATATGATACGAAGCGAGCGTTCGCTGTACGATATTTATCCATTCAATTTATCCGCGACGTTAAAACGGTTTTATTTATTCAAAATAATCTCAATTTCCTGGCGTTACAAAAAATTTAATATAACTTTTATCGGATAGATTCGTATGCTTTTAAGTCTACGTCTCTCACCCCCTCTCTCTCTCTCTTTTCTCTCTCGCGTTTTCTGTATTCATTATATACATCGCAAGCTTTAGCAATTTGCATACAAACGAGTCAACATTTGACAAATAGAAAGTATACATTTTCCGGCCTTTCTTCTATCCTTCACGAATTTTTTTTTCCCTTTTTTTAGAGAAACGTAACCACGGAAACGGACGAAAGTGTAACGGCGAATAATCGCGCAAAGTCGGTAAACTTTAGCGCGTCGAAAGCGAGCAAACTATTCCGACGCGTTTCGTTGCATACCTACGATTCGATTTCCTTAATCCCATAGGGCGAAACTCGAGAGAGGAGGAGCGACGAGGAGAGAAAATTTCGTATCGAAGGACTCGAGGAGCTCTCGATGGAGATTAATTTAACTTTAATTAAGACCCGATCGGCCGCGGGACGCCTCTGAAAATAATTTTGTTGCTTAAAAATTCGTTAGCGGGACTTCGTCTCTATCGAAAAGAAATTGTAATAAGTTCCTACTTAAATTCTCCTCCTTTCCTCTCGTCTTCTCTCGCTCTCTTATTTTCTCGCGGATCCTTCGATTCTTAGATCTAAACTTCGGTCCGACGAAAGTTCAGTGGATGCCGACATGCGCTGGATAAAACTTAAACAAAGTCGATATAAAGCTTAACTTTTTATTACCGCTAACTAAATTGCGAAAGGAAGGGGTAAAGTAGCGAGAAACGAGGATCGATAATAATGCACGGAGACGAAAAGGGTAGAAGAGAGAGAGAGAGAGAGGAACATGGATGAAGAATAAGCTGTTTCTTTTATGAATTCATTGTATGAAATAAATGACATCGGCCGGAAGGGTAGTATTTTTAACGAGACGCACGTTGAAAAAGTATGAAAAAGAATGGAACGGTTGCCTGGAGCGTGGAAGATCGATATCGCGTGGCTTCCAGGCTTTATAAACAATCAACCTCTCTTGCTTCCTATCTTTCTCTCTCTTTTTCTGTCTCTTTTTTCGTGGCTACGACTTGGCAGGATGGCGAGCTTTGGCCAGGGTTGTTTCTTTTGTAAGGCAGAGATGATCTTGTCCGTTGAGTATTAACGAGATGGCTTGTTAGCGCGAGTCGCGTGATTACTTTGAACGTCCAATTCGCATTCGTGCCGCGTCCATGAAGGCTGCCTGCCTCCCTGGCTTGCTTGCGTTCGCTTCCGATTTATGTTCGCGACGGTGAGAGCACAGGGAGAGAGAGAAAGAAAGAGAGATAGAGACGATTCGCTCTAAAACGCTGCTAATTTCCTGCTCGGTGGGAGCCGTGAGAGAAGTTGGTGAAGAGGAGAACGAGAAAAAGAAGGAACGAGAAAGAGATGGAAACAGAAAGATAAAGAGAGGGAGAGAGAGAGGAAACGTGGGTGAGAGGACGTTAAACGACGGTGGTTACGTTTTCACAACGAAGAAGAGACGCTTGATATGTTAATTTCTCCTGGAGGCTTCATTTAAAAAGCAATTATCCACCAGGAGTATAATCAATAAAAGGAAGACTCGATGACGATCGTGATGATGATGATGATGATGATGATAACCTAACGAATTTTTTATTGCTCTTTCTTTCTCTCTTTCTCCCTCTCTGTACGAGTACACTCGTATATATTCATACGAGCGCTTTTGCTCAACGTATACTTCTACGATAGACGAGCCGTTACTCGTAAACATGTTCCACGCTCGCCCGTAAAGTGATACTCGCCGTAAATTAACATTCCACTTTACCGATGGAGTAGTACGGGGACGGGCAAGAGGGAAAAAGTTCATTCGAACCACCAACAATTTTATTTAATTCGCATTGGATTCGGGTTATCCAGCTCCAGTTTTCTCTCTCTCTATCTCTCGCTTTCCTCTCACGTTGCTTTATATTTCCAGAGCTCTCTTTTTTACAATTACACAAACCGTTATTTACTCTTTTATTGGTGCAAATACAGTCGACTCTCCTATAACACGGTTAATTCGTTCCATGTTGTATCGAATACGTGTTAACTGGAACCATAAGCTAATAGAAATCAAGAGAATGCGTTTCGTGTTCTACTGTATTTGTTTTTTTTTAAAATAGCAACCTATCTACGTTGCTATTTGTGTAATATGAAATACTCGATCAATGAGACAAAGTACGAAAGAGAGAGAGAGAAAGTAAAGTAGAGATAGGACTCCCATAAACATCGACCATCGCAGTTTCGCCCTTTCTCATATGCATCCCAAACACCGTCTCCTATCCGCTTGGATCAGCTTTCGTATATCGATGCTCTTCGCATCTTACGATATCAAGCGTATATTATCGGCGCTCTACGAATCTCGACGCTGTGCTTTAGCTTTAAAGGATAGAAGATTTCACGTTCCATCTTGCATCGATCGTTTCGTAAAGCGTCTCGTCCTTATATACGTCCGATAGGAAGGAAGGAAGAGAAAGATAGGATCACCGGCTGTCTCTCTTTCTCTCTTTATTTCCCTTCTTTTCGAACTTTACGTAGATACGTTAGAAAGAAACACAAAGCTCGAGGCGTTTACTTTATACCCCATCTCTTTACAATCTCGAAACTTTATAGTTCCACCGAGCAGAATGGTATGCCATACATTTAAAATCTCGTCGTACGAGATATCGCGAGAAAGGGAGAGAGAGAGAGAGAGAATAGAAGCGGCGATACCCAACAAACATCGATACGTTTTTATTTCTTTCTCTCTATTCCATTTTCGAAACTGCTGGCTTCGTTTAAGCGACAAGTCGAGTGGCCGGAGCGAAAATATTTAAATGTTACCACCGACAGGACGCGAGCGAGTTTTGTTATCGATTTGTCATCCTCCCACTTCCACCATCTGCATCACCCTCTCTCTCTCTCTCTCTTACTGATTCGTGCTCGACAACCATTCCACTTATCCTTTCTTTTTCTCTCTTCCTCGTAACGTCGACGAGAAGTGCTATACACGTCAATCCGTAGAGTAATTATGCGATCAACGTTGCGTCCTCCGTAACGGCTCGGAGCCAGCGGACACTCCGGTGTCGATCGATCAAACGGTTCACCCTCTCGCTCTTCTCCCCTAAACTCTCACCCCTCTCTTATTCTCTTTCGTTCTCTCTCTCTTCTCGCCGTACTCGTCGATCTTCATCGACGAATTCCCGAAGCTCGGCGAAAACGCGACACCGTTGGTGGCCCTCCTCTTCGTGGTCGAACGTTCGATTGACTTGTATTTAATTCGATCGAAAACATGGCTGCTACCGGGACGGGGGCTAGCTTTCCCTTTTCCTCTTACTATTATCGCTCCTTCTTCTCATCTACTTCTTTTTTCTCTTTCGTTGTCTTCGATAGAACGAGGTGGGACGAAAAGAGCGGGTCTGAGATGAAGAGGGTGAACGAAGTAACGAAGAAACTAACCTCCGAGCTCGAGAGTCGTGAGCAATTAACGGCTTCCACGATCGTCTGCCTTTTCCCTTTGGCAGCTTTCTCTTTTTTCTCCCTATCTGTCTCTTTCGTCGTACCTTGCTTGCTTTCCTACTTTCTTGCTTACTTTCAACCTTCTTTTCGTTCTCTTTGGGCAATGTATATCAAGTCCTTTGGTGGTTATTCGAATCCAGTAATCGTTACTCCCCCTGTTCTTTACTATTTTTCTCTATCCGTCTTTCTCTCCCGAGAATCGACTTTCTCTTCTCTCTTTCTTGTCTCGTGCTTTACTTTCGACGCGTCCCACGAGATAACCAAGCCGGTCTGAAAGGTTTATTCGCTCCGGCCTATCTGATTCTCCCCTGATCTTTCTCCAACTTCGAGATGAGGAAGAAGAAGAAAAAGGAGAAGAAGAAGTAGAGGAAGAAGAGCCGGAGGTGGGTAGAAGAAAAGACAAAAGTTTGCGCGAACCAACTTCTCCCTTCTTCCTCCTTTTTTTCCCTTCGTTTTCTTCAACCCCTTCTCCCGTTTTTTATCTCCCCTATTTTCCTCCGACTCGATCATTTACCGATACTAAAGGCGAGCCACCATCTCCCTCTCTTCGGATATGCAACGATCCCGAGATAACTTTACGCAATTTGCAATTTCATTTAATCGGATTAATGAACTCGACCGGATGACGAATTCGAGATAAAAGTACCTTGGGGAGCGATCGTGCTTAACTCGGTAAACGTTAGAGAGTACGATTGAATGAATATATTTATTTTAATGTATAGATATACGCGATATGAAAAACTCATAAAATATAATAAAAGAGAACGCAATGGAGATAAGGTAGGTTAGCAACGATATGCATAATTTATAACGTAGAGTAAAATCCCAAATAATACACAAGTATATAATGCATTAGCAGCAAACGATTGATAAATAAAGCAAATGAACGTACATAAATAAGAGCATTACATAAATTATAGGAATAAAAGTTAATAACGAAAATTGGGTAACGTAATGATAGAGCGAGAAACGGAGGTTGGGAAATGGAAAGAAATCGAGATCGATGTCCTTCGTACGATTGGTCCCTCAATCGTTCCACGTACGGGACAATGATCTTGGGCTGTCGACGCCACGTGACATTCGAGCGGAATTAAGAAAAGGATTGGCCTCGCTCACGTACAACGGTTCGAGTCATGGCGCGCGTGTCACCACGCCTTCCAGCTTTACCGAACGTTCGAGCCTTTGAAATTCTAGAAGGAGTTCCGGACGGGTCCGAAGGAAATCTCTGCATCCGTGCAAGACGGCTACCTTTCTCTGAAACTGCAGATTCAATCGGTCCACGAGAGTGCCAAAAAGGACGAACGAAAACGTCTGTCTCGACGTTCCTCGATATACCTACGTATATAGTATATATACGAGTGTGGGTGTATGTACGTATTCGCGAAGGTTCCTTTTTCGTAGTCGCTCCAAGCCGAATCTCGTTCTTTCCTCTCCCTTTTTTTTCCATTGCTATTATTATCTCGTGCTTTTCTAACAAAAGATCGATGGCTATTAAACCAGCTATGCAAACACGTGCACTCGTCTTTGTGCGCGTGAAAATTTCCACGAAAATATTTTTATTGGATCGTTCTTGCGAATAACTCGGATAAATTGCATTCGGTGGAAGGGCGAATAAAAAAAAAACAAGAGCGTCAAAAGAATTTCGTATTATTTTAAATTTGGCCATGGTCGAATCGAATTTCTCTCTATTTATTTTATCGTATTTAATCTTAGTGTATTTCCTTTTAATTTCATCATATTCCGCTACTTATCGTATTTATACTCCAGCTTCATTTAATGCTTTCGTATCTATACTAAAATGATTATAAAAATCAGCGAATTTTGGTACAAACTATTCGATGATTCCAAAAAAACGATATACTTTTAACAACTTAACAAATAGTTTCAACATTGAATGTATCAATTTTTTTTTTTCTATCTATCCGTCTATCTTTCGTATTTTTCGTTTGCGAGACTGCGTCCAGTCTCGCGTTTCGATCAAAGCGGTCAGCGGTAGAAGGGCGAGGGTCCGTTATATCGTGGTGACCACCGATGGTAACCGCCCGCCATGTCCCATAAATGCTGTATCACCTCTATTCGAAGGGACAGCCTCGTTGGCTCTTAGTTCGCATCCTAGACACGTCCTCCGACTACGCCACGAGTTAACGAAGCGCTCTGCACTTTCGCCGAAGTGGCGAACTCCTATTGCCTTTAATTCCGTGTGTACATGGAACCTCGTCAGCCGTGACCGCATCGCCGCCTTGAAATCTCGCATCCTTTAGGACAAGACCCTTTAGGACGGTCCACCCGAGAGAGTTCTACGTCGTGACTCTCTACGAAAATTGCACCTTCTTCGTGAAACGCGTAAGTATGTACGATATGCATCGATACGAACGTATCGATATATAATATTTCATGAGTTTACCCGGTTCATAGCAATTTATTATTAGATTTTTCCTGATAGCTGGTATTAGCAAATTGGCAATTTCATATGCATTAACGGTCGATTATATTAATTTTATCGAACGATAAGTATGGTAGAAAGTTTCCAACATGCTAATAAATTATATAGTTGGACTTGTATGCCTTTAATTCGATAAACCTGAACTCACGTTAACGATATGCACAAGTATAACGCTTTCGTATAAACGTAGATTCGTTATACGTGCGTGCACGCGTTAGAGCAAAGCGGAATAATCATTTGACGAAAACGTGCGCAGAGACGAATAGAGAATCGAGCGAGTTCGCTTGAATAGCTTCTATTGTTTATACCAAAGAGCGCGCGTAATACCGAGCTTTCCCGTTTGTTTATCGGCAGGTATAAAGCATATAGATATAGTTAGAGGTTCCTCCTCTATTATCACTCCGTGAAAAGTTTATACCCTCGACATTTCGGTTCGAACGTGTTACGAAGAAGTAACGACCTTTCGAATGGCGCTTGTCTATTTTGTTTCTCTCCTTCTCTCGGGAGTGAGTCGCATTGTCGTTCCTAGCAAAGTCCTTCTCCTCCTCTTTTACCTCTTTCACCTCACCCTCTCGTCTCTCCACATCCTTCCCACACCGCTCGTTGCCTTCTCTTTTTCGTACCACCTACGGTGGCTCGAACGACGCGCTGGAAGCCAGATAACACACAGCGAACTTGGATTTATGACCGGGGCGACCTTAGACCAGCGATTTCCTCCCTCTCGGAGTTCCGTAAAACTCTTCGTTACCGGCTAGACCGTTTCGGGGATTTCACGATCGCGCCTACCACTTTTACGGCCTTTCATGGTCATCGTTATCCTTTCGACGCGTTCATTCGTTCTCGTACCAATGGTACACACCTTTGTGGATTTTTTTTTTGTGATATTCTAGGAACGTTAATTGGAGGGAACGCTGCCGTTGTTCTCGTTGTCCTTTCTCTCGTTGTTGGAAGGCAATGTCTTCGAAGTCGTTGCTCCTCTTAGAGAAAAAGAAAGCAAACGGAAGGAAGAAAGGAAAATAGGAAGAATGAAAGGAAGAAGAACGACGACGTCGTGCTCAAATAACTTTCCCTTCCCGATATTTCGTTCCTTCGTGCACGGCATACGTATACACGTAATACGAAAAAGAGTGAGACACTTGGTTCGGGCAAACAGCATATGCGTCGAAACGAAATACACGAAGCGTTTCCGGGGAGCATTTCGCGGAGGATTACACGATATATCCTTCGGAGGAAGTTGGCGATACGCTTGATCAACGTCAACGGGGTTAAAGGCTGGCTTGCGTATACGTTTGCATGTTATTTTTCGAAGGAACCGACTCGACGAAACCGTCTTCTTACTTCCTTCCTTCCTTCGTTGCTTGCTCGCGTCCTTCCTTCCTTCCTTTGATGCCCGTGTCTCATCCTCTTCCAACTTCCGTCGTTGTTCTTACCTACTCTGTAAGAAAGAGAGGGAGCGCCTAGAAAGCTTCCAGAGAAACTCCGAAGAATTTTCTCCCTCCACCTTCGTCTTCTGATAAGCTATAAAACTTTTAAACTAGACATAGAAGGAGAGACGATGTGGTAGGAAGAAAACTGAGGAGAAATCGGAGCCGAATTGTTCCTACGTGTTATCTTATTGCGGTATAGAGTATACTAAACCTAGGTAACCGAGCGCAAATCACTTTTTTCCCTACTTTCCAATTCAATTTCTTCCGTTTTCCTTTGATCGCGTAATTCTTTAGCTTACAGGGAATAGAATTATCGTGTGATTGAATTTCAGTACAACGATAACAATCAAGACACGTTACCAAACGGAAACGAATCGTCGCAAGACGATACGATTTCTCCGAACGATCAGTAACGAAGATTTCGACGAATACGGAACATCAGGAGGGAAAGCACCCGTTCAAACTCGCGAACACTCAACCACACGAGGTCTGTGTTAGCCGTTAAAGCGATCTAATTGTAAGCGGATTCCGGCGTTACGCAGCCAAACGTGTCTCTTCACGGGCTCCATAAGCATGCGGGCGCGCGCGCGCGAGGTCGACCTCATGAAGGGTCGTTCGTGCGCAATGACGACAACGACACGCAACACAACGAAGACTTGGTACAGAGGAGGATCGGCTGCATTTCCGTACCGCATAATTACTTCGATGTAAACTTGGCGCAACTAATTTCTACCTTCCTAGCGCGAAAGACGTTACGCTTCGAGGGCGAGAAGTGGATTGCCACCCCTTTTGCCAAATACCGAACGGAAAGGTACGTTAATCTTCCCCAACACCCCTTTTTAACCCCTCGCTTCCTTCTTTTAACCTTGGTTTTCCTTACTTCACGCTCTTTCCCAACCACGGTTCATCTTTCCTTGGCTTTTACCGAGCGAGCTGCGCTAACGCACCGTGCTATTTTGAAATCGTCTGCCGGATGTTCCCCCTTGTCTTCGCGGCACGTAAGTAGGAAGCGGCGTTACGAGCCGGCTTCTAGGTTCCATCCCGTCGCTCGAGGATTTACCTTGCTATGCCGTGGAGAAACTTACGGAGCGCGTTAACGCGATTGCCGCGATGCATCGAATTGACGTCGAACGTGTACGGATTACGTTGAGACGATAGGCAAGGTTAACACCTTGATTGCCACGTTGGGCCCGGATATGGCTGACGTTTTAGTTCACGTAAACAGCGATGGTTTCGTGTAATCGTGTTAGAACGATTTTATAACGATATGAAAATTATTATATTTATTGATTTAGCTAAATTTGTTTAATATATTAAATCGTGCGAAAACGTTTATTATTGGATTGCTACAGAAAATATCAGACATCATTTTATATCCTTGTTTATGAAAGCAACCGAGGTGAACGATTTCCCCGTAATTGATTCGGTAATGGACGTCCTACTAAACGAGACTCCTCCTAAATCGAATTTTTGATTAACGGTCCAAACAGGTCAGCCACCGACGACGACGACTCTTAAAAATCTTGGATGAAAAACGAAGGTTTTCCTTTGAACCGAGCAATTGCTTCCGCAACGCTAAACTTCATATAACGTAGAATACGAATTTCTCATATAAATATTAAAGTTAATAGTGCACTCAATCCGCAATCGTAGCGGGCACACCGATAATGACTGGAATGGATCGTAAATAAATTCTGGTAGTAGCCTCTTTAACATCGCACAAGTAAAATTTTCTCTCTCATTTCCTTCTTTCTCGTTTTATATTCCCAGGACCAAAATCCCAGATTTCGTAGCCACGTCAAAACTGGAGAGTCTTTACTGTCGGTATACTTTATAACGGCGCTTAAGGTCGGTGTTCGCGCTGGCGGGCGGGTTCCCCCGTTGGCCCCCCTTAATGGTGGCGTCATTAAAAGGATGTTAACGCGAGCTTATACCGCGTCCGTCTCATCTGTCCACGGATATGCCGTTTATCTTCAACGTCGCAGACTCCCAGGCTCCCTGGACCACCATTCTCGCGAGAGAGATAGGAATAGAGATCCTCCCGCAAGGTGTTTACACGACGAGGAGAAATATAACTGGATTTTATTTCCACGCTTACGAGTAGGTAGGTAGTCGGTTCGTTCAGCATCTAGTCAGCCCGTTCGCGATACTTCGATATCGATAACGTTTTCACGTACGTATTACTCAGGTTCCTTTTTCGTAGACACACATCGCGAAAGCGTTCGTGTAAAGTGTGTAAACCTAAAATCCCTCCTGTCGTTCGTAATGGTGAGAACATCGATGATACCTACCTTTCTCGTTCGTTGTACGTACACGCGTACGTGCGTATGGTAGGTAGGTAGATCGAACGTACGTACACACGGTTATATAGGTAATATGAAACGGAAGGGGGATAGCGAACGAGGAAACAAGTTGCAAGCCGCAGTACGTTAGTTCTACCCTCGACGATAAATCTCATCCGCCAGCGAATCGATTTTACACGCTATTTTTTTCTTCCATTTCTCTCTTTTTCTCTCTCGTTCTTTTTTTTCCCTGTCGATCGACAGAAAAAAAAAAATGTTCTCGTGGGACGAGCTTCACTTACCATAGTTATATTAGCCAATGAGAGTGCAAGCAGAAGAGAGAGGGTGAGAGAAAGCGTCGTGTTAAGGTCTTCGCTAAAAAAGGGATGCAGATCCCGTTAGAGTGAAAAGAAGAAGAGTAAAAGCTGGACACGAGGTTCACCAAAGACCCGCACTTTATTTCTTCGCTTAAGGCACACGGCATGCCACGGTGTATCCCCTTAAAACTCCGAGGCCGTCATTAAACGGCTGTTCGCGTCCTCGTAGATAGCGGAGAGCACGAGCTATCCAAAGAAAAAGAGAAGAAGAGACCGGAAAGACCAGAAAGACGAAGTTGCGGTGGAAGGTTGCATCAAGGTTACACCTACAACGAGAACTACCACATAGGTCTTGGTTGACGGGAGGGGTAGCTCCATCGATTTCGTTAAAGCTCGTGCTTTACTTCGCTCCTTTCGTATTTCGCCTTTTTCTTCTCTTGTTCTTCTCCTTCCTATCGTCTTCCCTCATCTACCTCCATCTTCTTTCGTTCCACTCGTTCGTTTTTCTCAGATCGACGAACGAGAGATGAGAGGGACGCCTCCCTATCCTCTTTTTCTCTTTCGCTCTTCCTACCTCTTGACTTGTCGTCCCTCTCTCTACTTGACAAACCTCTTCCCGCCAGACCGAAGAAGAGAGGGAAGAAAAAAGAAAGAGAGAGAAGGAGAGACCCGGTCCCAGTCAATGACTTCGCAGCCAGATTACACCCGCGGGGAAAATTTGAGATCCACCCGCAGCTTCCCCGCCATCACCTTGTCTCTCTCTCTCGTAGCCACACATACACACGCACGCATACATACCAACTCCCACCCCCCAAGCTCAGTCTTTCAAGCTCGATGGCGCTCCTGAATTGTGTACGATCTCTTGCTCCGTTTCTCTCTTGCAGGAGAGCGTACACGCGTCGGCCGGATCTTCCTACCTTGATCGCTCCTTCCGTCTGGAATAAGCGATTAAGGTTTAATTTAACGGCAAGGATACGCCGTTCGGTACGCGTCGAGACGAGACGAGCGACATTTCGCTGCACGAGAATCGACTTCCTTCCGCAACGTGTTCCTTTTCTTCTCCGTCACTTTTTTTCCCCTCCTTTCCCCACGATCCTCTTCGTTTTTCTCGCCACGGCATCTCCGACCTTTTTTTTTTTTTTTCTTCTTCTCGCCCTGTCATAGGCCCGCGTGCCGTAATCCATCAGCTTAATCCACGAGCGTCGTCGTACGTACGATCGTTGCTTATTGATTCGAAGGAGAGCCCATCCCATGTACGCGTGTGTGCTCTCTCTTTCTCTCTCTGTGCGCATGTATTACGGTCTACTCGCATATTCTCGTTCATCGATCTTCATTTCTTTCTACACGGCGATTCGATCTCACCGGGGGAAGTCGTTTCGTCGGTGCGAGTCGATTTTATTTCGATATTTACGGCCTCTTCCTGATCTGCAAGCTCCGCTATACTCGTATCTTACACGAATACTCGGGCTCCCGCGAACGCTCAAGGTTCTTCCTTTTCTTTCCTTACTTTTCTACCTTTTTTACTTCCCTTATTTCTTTCTTTTCGACGTCGAACGGTAGAAGTTTGGGTGGGAGGGGGGCGTGGATTTTCCACGGGACGGTCCCCAACGACGATAGATAAAAATTATTGGCGTGGCGAAGACAAACGGTCTCGGTGTTCAACCCCTCTATCCAAAGCTACCAAAACTTTCGACCGGAACGATATTAGCCCTTCCGAAGTAGCGTCGTGAAATCTCTCGTTTTAGACGAAAGAAGCTAAGCTTTTCCGGTTCTTTTCGTCTCGTTTCTTTAGGATTCGGTGGCTGGCCAATGTCGATCGGCATTACAGCGTTTACATAACCGGGTGATAAAATAAATATGAAAATTGACGACAGGAATCACTCCAGCGTGTAAATAAAGCGACGACCTCGAGAAAAAGCACTCGCGAATCGCTTTTGCGCGACTGAACGACGAAATGGGATTCGATCGAACGCCGGTCGAAACGATGCCAGGACTCCCGTCATTTTCTCTGTCTCTCTCTCTCTCACTCTTACTCTATATATATATATATATAACGACCGAAGGGAAAGCAAAGGGTATGAATATTCAACGGTACTCCGCCGATGAGATTGACAATTTCTACGGCGATCTATTAATCCTCGCTGACGAATGAACGATCCATGCGAAACACAACACGACGTTTCTCGTCTTCCTCCTGATCGTCTTTGCGATTTTTTTCTTTACGATCAAGCTCGGTGATCGGATTTTTATTCGAGAAGTTGTACGAGATCTCTTCTCCGTAAGCAATAAATTGAAACGTCCACCGGTGTCGAGAGATGTTCGTGAAATTTGTTCTTTTTTTTATTACAAAAGAAATACGAGACCGAATTTTATATCTTTGTTGCTACAAAAGAACAACGAAAGGAAGATGGAAAAAACATTTGAAGATTTAACGAGAAAAAAAGAATCTTCATTGGACGCAACGCGTCTCATCTCTTTCGCAATTGTCTTCATGATATTTTTCCTGATCTTCTTCTTGATACTCTTCACGATCTCCTTCATTCCACGCAACTCGAATTCCCCGCAGTTCCTTGCCCTAACCCAGTCGGGAAACGAATCCAGTCGCTATCTCGCTGTCGTGTCTGACCCAGACAGGCCGCGTCTACTGTTCCGCTCTTCCCTCGTTATTTCGTATTGGACTTCTTCCTGTTGGAATTCGAGCCGTGGAATTCCAGAAGGTTTGTAATCGTGTAATGGCCCCATCCTCCCGACCTTTCCGCCCCCACCTCCCCCCAGACATTACTGCCGCCCATGAAAGACCGGACTGTGCTATTGTCGATCGTGTTTCCTCTCGTAAAACGAGATAACCTAACAAAGTGCGCGTAAAACTAAGTCCACTCCCAGAGTGGACTCCATGGCTCGTTCGATCCGAGTTCATCGACGCACTGGCTCGATGCGTTTTTATAGTTCGTTCGTTCGTTCCACTTTCTCGTTACCCCCGTTCATTTATACGCGATTTAAAGAGGAAAGCGGTGAAAGAGAAGACCGAAACGCTTATAAATCAATGACGTCCTTTCAAAAACGTAACGTACGGGAGAATGCGATCGTACGACGACGGTCCGAGAGAGAACGCAGGGTCCAAGTTCTTCCGGTATTTCGCATTGTCTACTTCCTCGCGTGGGCACGAATTGCAATCCGAGAATGGCGCGGTTTGTAACGGTATAATAGGTTTGATAAATCGTTTTACGCGACCGTTGCTTATATATAGCGTAATACCCACGTATATACGTATATGTATACGTATAACAACTATGCTGGGCTGACTGAGACAGCCGTGACTACTACCGTTCGCTTGTTATTTCGAGTTGGTCTCCTTCGTACCTTGGTAAAGTTCGAATTCGTCGTGAATACGAGACGGCACTCTAATCGTTTAATGGATTTAACCGCGCTGGACTCGGAATTTCGAAAAAGATTCTCCGAACTACCTACCAACCGAACTTTCCACTATGCTCAACGTTTACGGTATTACTTTCGCGAAGCCCTGCCGTTGCTCTCGACTCGGTGAAACGTGCAAAGGGAGGTTTCTACCATGTTCTCTGTCCTACCTTCTTTTCTCTCCTTTTTTCATTCCCTTTCTTTCTCTCTCTCTTCGTTTTGAGATATCCCATCTCTATTCTACCGTATGTTGCCTTAATTTACGAGGAGAAATTTTCTCGGAGAATATTCACCGGGTCTGTCTCTATGAAAGCGCGTAGCACCTGCACCGTGAAAAGGTTAAAGAGACTACGTTGATACGCGTATGTAAAAGCGAGAGAAAGAGAGGAACGCGCTTTGGCACTTAAAGGATTAATATATACATCATGTTGGCCTCAGCTCGAGACGTATCCATTGCTGTCCGACTCAGACGGCCGTGTCTACTGTTCGCTCGTTATTTCGCTTGGATTCTTTCCTACTGGGGTTTGGATTTGAGGATGGCGGGGTTTGTAACCGTATAATGGGTTCAATAAATCGTTTCACCCGTAGAGCTCGAACCCCTCCTTTCCCCGTATACCACCACAAGCACCATCACCAGAATCGGTAGTACTCTACCACCACCGTTGATAGTAGCGGTGCTCTGACCTGAACACTCCCGCGTCTCTCTACTGTCTACTACCGTTTTCGCTCATTATCTCGCATTTGGACTTTTTCCCGTTACTCGTGAAACTCGAGAGTATCGGTAGGTTTTACGATCCTTAACGAATCCAACCGATATTATATTCCATGACGTTCGATTTTTGAATACTCTTTCTGTTCTCTTCCCTCGTTCATATACTCTGGTTGCATTGGAATTATTAAGAACGGGTGTATTAAACGTGTACTACATGTTATCGCGCGATAACGATACCATCTTCCTTCGACGTGGAAACGACACGTAGCAAAAAATTACGCTGGTAAAGTGCGGCTGGATAATTTGTCGAGAGAGCAGAGAAAAAGGAAGGGCAAGAAAGCACACACACACACATACATAGAGAATGAAATAGAAAGAGAGAGAGAAGGGTGTCCTTTTTCCAATGGTCGCGTCGATTTACCGCGGACGCTCTCTCTTGCGGTCTTTTTCTCGTCTAAAATACGAATGAAGGAAGGAAGGAAGGTACGAACGAACGAATTCCGCGGCAGGAGGAGCGGAACGCGGCCGAGTTTTTGCCGCTTCTCAAACGGCAACGGACCGCTTCGAATCTATTCGTTTTGCAAAGATCCGGATTCCCTCGTAAATCCTCGAGGATACTCGACTCGTGAGCGTCTACGCGCGGATTAAGCGCCGCTATTATTTCACCGTAGTTTAGCGTTGCCCGGAGGGTAGAAGCAACGGCAATGAATGCCGAGATAAGATAAACTGTGGGCGAAAGCTTCGAAAAGGAAGCGCCACCGGGAATGGTCCGTGTTTCTCTCTATGTACTTACGTATGTATGGAAGTGTCCGTGCGTGAGTGTACGTAGGTACACGGGAATGTAAGTAAACGCGTTTAACTTCGATCGATAAATCAATTCTCACGCTACGACGATCGAGGAAAAAGGAAGACGACGAACCGACCGTATCGAGCTATTTCTTCCTCTCTCTGGATATATCGGGTAAGTAAAGCTTAAAATTAAATTCTGGAATACCTCGGTAGCTTTTAACGATACGCGAAAAAGAAAAGAATGGTCGATGAAGACGAAAAGAAAATTCTGCTTCCGGATATATCTCTTAGGGGAGACCGGGGCTAGTTGTCCCAATTTTAGGTTTTTCGTTTCTACAGATCTCTGTAGCTTATATTTTCGAATTTTTTGGTTTTCCAAGGAAAAATCCTGATGTATGCATCATGATTTTTGCCAAAATGGACACCACCGCCGATTTCAATGTTTAATGGCCCATTTTAAAGAAGAAAGCATGCAGAATACTGCCCCGTTGTCCGTTTTTCGATATCGTTAAGCAATGATGAGAAATTAATTTTTGAAGTGTCGGAGTATGGGTCGTTTTCGAGCTTAAAACTGCTGTATCTTTCGAACCAGCCATCCTATCGAACCGCGACTTGCATATTCGTAAAGAAGAGACTTTCCCCTTTCGAACGAGTATTTGATCGGGCAAATTCGAGATACTTCGATTTTTGACAAAAATCCTGACCTATGCATCATGATTTTTGTCAAAATGGTCACCACCGCCGATTTCAATGTTTAATGGCTCATTTTAAAGATAAAAGCATGTAGAATAATGTTCCGTTGTCCGTTTTTCGATATCGTTAAGCAATGATGAGAAATTAATCTTTTAAGCGTCGGAGTATGGGTCTTTTGCAAGCTTCAAACTGCTGTATCTTTCCAACCAGCCATCCTATCGAAACGCGACTTGCATATTCGTAAAGTAGAGACTTTCCTCTTTCGAACGAGTATTTGATCGGGCAAATTCGAGATACATCGATTTTTGACAAAAATTCTGATGTATATGCATCAAGATTTAGAAAGAAGAAAGCATGCGAAATACTGTCCCGTTGTCCGTTTTTCGATATCGTTACGCAATGATGAGAAATTAATTTTTTAAGTGTCGGAGTATGGGTCATTTTCAAGCTTGAAACTGCTGTAGGTATCTTTCGAACCAGCCATCCTATCGAAACGCGACTTGCATATTCGTAAAGAAGAGACTTTCCTCTTTCGAACGAGTATTTGATCGGGCAAATTCGAGATGCATCGATTTTTGACAAAAATCCTGATGTATGCATCATGAACGCGTCGATCGATGTGTCATAAATTTAGAATATCTCGAATTCCCTTTAATTTGTGCTACGTGAGAATTCCAGTTTAGAAAGTTACATGTAACTTTCATTACGAAAAATGTGTTCCCGCGAATAAAAATCTCTCATTACCTTCCACCGGCGGCGCTTCGGAACGAACATTATTTTACATCGTCACAAAGCATCAACAACACTGATAATTTTAATGTATAAAAAAAAGACATGTCGCGAGTAAAAAATTCCTCTTCACTTGCGTACCGAGGCACTCCGGTACGAACGTTCCATTAAAAGCATCCACATCGCCACTAATTTTCATACATTATGATGAAAAAAAAAGGAAATTAATTAAGAATAAACTTTCCTTCTCGGGGAATATTATTTTATACCATCGGCAACGACAATAATTCTCATATTTTATAAAGCACGTTATATCGGTGATAATAAAAAATAAACCAAGAAATTCCCCTCTCATCCGATTACAGCTGACTCAGCTCTTACCTAACACATATTTTTTCCTCTTTACCTTTCAGAAATATCATAACGACGTTAAAGTATCGTTCCTGATCGGAACTTGGGTTTCCTTGTGGCCGTATTCGAGCGTAGCTAAACGACGTAGGTAGCGGAGAGACGAGTCCTAAGGTAGTTCCAGCCTTGTATCTACCGTTCTATGCGCGAGAGAGGATAGGCACCGTTCGCGTATTTGGTAATCAAGTTTCTTCGGCCGAAGGCGGGCCAAGAGCTGGGCTGGACTCGAGAAGGAGAATGGCAGCAACATTTCCCCGGAGGCTGGATTCAATTTCGCAGCGAGCGAGACGCAGAAATTTTGCAGTCGTGACTCTAAGCTGCTTTATAAACTCACATACGAACGAAACTCGGGCAATAAGTCCTTTGACTATTCCTACCGGAAGGAAGAAAGGATATAGGTATGTAAGATAAAGGCGCAAGAGATGGATAAATAGAAAAAAGTAAAGGAGAAAGAAAGAGAGAAAAAGGGAAGGAGGAATAATAAGAGAGATAAATGTATGAGTGGCTGGGTGGATGGATGGATAGAACGACGTTCCCGTTTCTATATATGAGAATAATACTCGTATGGAAGTAGGCTAGCCGTGGTTGCGGACGGTGCTACGGAATTGGACCGTTCTCGGATGTGTGCCGTTTTTCCATCGATAGATAAAAACGAGAGAAAAAGAAGCAGAAAGCGCGACGGAGGGAGAGGGAATTGAAAAATTTTTCGTTCCTGCCGATAAAAAAAAAGGAAGGAAAAAGAGGAAAAAAAATAGCCCAGTGCCGTTTTAGGCGACAGTGATTCTCGGGCAATCACGCCGGAATATTAAGCCTTTACCGCGTGATACGTCATATAGGACGACGGATATTGGTTTTCGCTTTGTTATATCTACGTGTACGGTATGTATGCAGATGCATTTTCTACTTCCATCCTTTAACAGTGGCAGAATAAAGCGGCAAGGAGGATAGAAAAAAAACTTATTATACAAGGTTATCGATCGTTTCACGCGCGTGTGTTCGTAGAATAATTGGCCATGCATGGCCTCTCGCGTTATCAAGCAGAATGCAAAATTCGTGCGTAGAGGACCTCGGCTAAGGTATAGCCTGTTATAATGTTCTATTTTATATTTTTATTATAACGAGATAACGCGTTTTCTCTGTAGGTTTTAAATCCTGAAATTAAAGTAACGCGTACGGTCTCGTACGTATCTACGTACGTGCGTTTGCCACCGTGGTTCGTTTCTACGCGCGCTTGTATACGCGTAAAAACGGAAAAACACATATATCTCTTGGTAAGCTCCAACTTCGTGGAACAATGGATTACAAAAGGTACAGCTAAGCTCCGACTCCGGATAAAAATCTATCATTTTCTCGATGCCAAGCGAAGAGAGAAGAAAGAGAGAGGGAAAGAGAAATTTATCCGGAGATCCCTTTAGATTCCTTTGATGTTCACGAGGAAGTGGTAATTGCGTTTGGACGTTCGAGATGCCCCCTCGCTCCCTCATCCTCTTGCAACCGATGGAGCACAACTTGGAACAAACTACCTACCGCGGGTCCAGCGGTACTCTCTTACCTTTTCTCTTTCCGATAAACTTGAGAAAACTCACTAGGAAATTTATCCCGCCTACTTTTCGTTTGTCCCAGAAACGACGACTTCGTACGTGTATAAACCCTCGAGTTCGTGTAAATCTTGAAACTTTTCGAAAGAAAACAAGAAATTATTTGTACGAAAATATTTGAGAGCAGAAAAACGCAAGCACGACGTTTTTATTGATTTGCTTTTTCAACAAGCGTACGAGATTTGACCGAGAGCCACGATTTTTCCATATTTCCCGGGCCATTCCCGCAAATAAGATTTCTTATTCGTTTTCGGTAAGGATGGGAGGACGGCAAGGAGGGATCGCAAAGTCCCGACAAAAAGGCTTTTTCACTTTTAACGGCCGGTTTGAGGGATACTATCGCGAATGAATGCACGGAATAACAGTCATAATTCAACAAAAGGAGTCGCGTCGGATAGCAAAGTCTCCTCTTTTCCTTCCGTCTCTTTAAGTAACTTTGTGCCGTGTACGATGGTGCGAAGAAACCGACAAAGGGCGGAATTCTTCTTCCCTTTTCTTCTTCTTCTTCCTCTCTTTCAACTTCTTCTTTGCAGTCGTCCTCGTCGTTGTCGTCGTCGTTCCTCGGCCTTCGTGACGAGTTTCCTTGACATTTCGATTCCCCGGCGATTGTGTCCCCGAGAAAAGCACTCTGAATATTTTCATCCGTCTTTCTTACCTGTCGTCCGACAATGTACGCGACGAAGAGAAAAAATAAAATGGAAGAAGGGAAGAAGAAAGGCAAGAGTGGATAAAAAAAAGGAAGTCGTATTTCACGGAGAGCGTGTCGCGTGACCAAATGGAGAAGTTACTTCCGCGTCTGTGATCCGTCAGAAGGATGAAAAGCGATGAAAGTATACATGCCGGTTAAATCCAGAGAATGCGTTTCCGCGGATACGATTTCTTCCCTTTATCTATCATTTCCTTCTTCCTTTCTCCTCGTTAAAATTTTTGATCACTGATGGACAGCATTCCAATTGGAAAATGTTGGCCGAGGATATAAGATTGATTCTCCAAACTTGAAATCCTATGGTACAGATATATTTTTGTATCTCTGTGTGTGTGGGTATGGATATGAGTGTGTCGGTGTAAGCGTGCAAAAAGCAAGGATGCTTCTGGCTTCGCAATTATCGTCCCCCGATAATTATCCCGGTGGCAGTGCGCGCCTCTTTCGAAAATTACCTTCCAACAATGCTCTATCTCTCTTTCCGTCATTTTTCGAGCATATTACTTCGAGCTCAATTAATACGTGGAATGCAAAAAAGAGATAAAGATGGACGGACGTGCGTGCGACAATATTCAAAAGTTCCTTTTAATATCGAATATCGAGTCGTTTCTCCGAGATTTTATTAATATTCCACCCCCCTTGGTCGTCTACATATCAAAGGATCGAGACCCCCTTTTTTGGTTTTGTTTAGTATTCGTTCAATATTAATAAACATTTGGAGAAAGAGAGCGAGAGAGAGAGAGAGAGTATACCTGCGTCGAGAAAAAGTCGGGGTAAAATGCCCGTTTACGTTGAATTTCACTTTGATTTCGCTGCCCCGTTTCTCCATGTTGGACGAAAGCAAAAGAGGGGGAACCGGGGGGATAGGTAGAATTTTCAAACTCCGAGCGAAAATTCTCTCGTTGAGCTACGCTCCCTCGTTCATTCGTTTCTCTGTTGCGTACCTACCTACATATAACGCGTACACAGCCGCGTCCTCGTATTTTCGCGAAACACGGAAGCGCGAATTGGGCCATTACGCTTACGGGATACGAGCTTCGTTTCGCAAGTTCTGTCGCGTTCCGTCCGTTGCTTCTGTTGAATATTCGATATATTCTGAATTTCTCTTCCAGAAGTGAAAGAAAACATAAGAGAAAGGGAAATTGTTAGAGAGAGTGAGAGAAGAAGGAGTACGGTCGACAAGCTGGTACAAATGTCGCGAGTCGAAGGGCCGTCGCTCTTTCTCTCCTTCTCTCTCTTTCGTATAAATAAATTCAGAAGCATTTCACGCGATACGTACCCAGCAAGGACGACGAATCGTGGGCGAATATCGATACGCGACAGCGGCCTTGATGGATTTCCTCCGCGGAATCCGGTAATGCGAAAGCTCAAACTCCTCGCTCGTCCTTTCAAACGTTGAAAAGAAAAATCCAGACAGAGGGGGGATGGAGGGCTTCTAACGGCGTCGATTCTTCGTCCCGAGGATTAGAAATATTCGTGAGAGCATCTGCGCTGGTTTTACGCGCGGAGGGGGGTGGGTAGATCTCACGGATCGATGTCGAGATATCGACACGGCTTACAAACACGAGGATAAATGGAAGATGAAAATGACAAAGCGACGCATTAGTCTCCATAAAGGGATTCCAAAGAAAAATTCCGGCCAGGCCTTTCCGGGGTTCTACTCGCGACTTTTCCCTCGACGCGGAATCGAGTATCGAGAAACGACCCCCAGGCGAAAGTCGAGAAACCTTTCCCGAGCGTCTTTTCTTATTCGTCGAGTGAAAGAGAGTGAGAGAGAGATGGAGAAACTTCCCGAGCACGGATTATTCCTATCTTCTACGAAGGTGGACGAGAAGATGGATGCGTGGGTGTGAACGGCGAACCGGTGCATTAATTCTCCTACTTTCCATCACGTCTCAGAGTAGACCTTATATATGGAGAAATATATACAGGGTGCCCGGTTTTAGGTGTCCAAGTGAACAATTACATGTGCACAAGTATGGACTTGAGTCGAAAAGTCTAATAAACTTTTTCGAAATTTGGCTTAGTTAACGAGTTATTAACTAACAGAGATTGGCTAATCACTGGATTATCTCCATAGTTTGTGAACCGATCGACATTTTTTGATAATATACTTCGAGTAAAGCTACCAGAGAGTTATAAAACATTTCTTGTAAATTGATGTTATTTTTTTGAGGTTAAAACTTTTAATGGTTTATTAGGAATGTATATTTGCTTTTCTCTAGTTTCCCGGCCGAATTCATGTCAAAACCAACCAAATGATTTCCAAAGCTTATTACATAAGTCTTCTCATATTTTTCTCAAATCCACAGGTACCGAACCGTACCGCTAGACATTTCGAGTTACACTCTACATTCTGCAGACTGGGATTTCGCGATGTTTGATAATGGTTCCATATGTATGAGGCGTGATATAATATATTTTCATCGTAGCGCGAACATCGAAGGTCTTATCGATTTTATTACGTCGACGCATAGGAGGTATACTTTACGCCCGGTGGAATATTTCTTCCGCGTGTTTAAGTAAATCGAAACTTTATGCGCAAAATTGAGAAATAAAGCAGAGTGCGTGTGTCTGTGTGTATGTTAGAGAGAGAGAGAGAGAGAAGAGCTTGCATTAACGTGCCGGTGACGGTCGCATCTGCTTGACGTTATTTGCATTTGCACGCGGAAGAAAGAACGCTTTTTCCATCGATTTTATTAACGAAACGACGACGACGGTGAAAAGCGACTGATCGAACGGTATACCGTCGATACATTCCCAACAAAGGATCGGTCGTTCTCCTAGAAAGAAAAACACTACGTATGAATTATAAATTTGCATGGAAATTCGATCGGCCGATGCCAAACATTTTAAGCTTACCGATATCGTTTATATGAGATGCTTTTTTGTCCGAGACTTTTTTTTTAAAGCCAGTATCCAAAATTAACACAATATTTCAAAAATATACCTACCTACCTACCGTATATTTTCCAAGATGGCCAAATGGACCACGGTGGATAAACGAAGGATCAAACGGAGAATTATTTATGAATAGAATATTTCAGATTTATGAGTCTCACTCGCTCGAGAAAGACCATAAAAGTAAGAACAAATATTAGAAACCATCAGTGATTCATAGTAAAAAGTAATGAATTCTCCTTTTCGAGAACTGTTCTAATTTGCAAAGGAAATTTAACTTTTATGAAATTGGCGTTTCCGCGAGATAACAAATGGTCTCGCTATCTACAGGTAAAGAGTTGGAATTAATGGTCCGCCGATAGGCGAATCCGGTATGTAGATGTACCAAGCGTACTAAAGGATCCTATTGAGTTTTCAAACGCTTTAACCTCTTTCCATATTTTCAAACGTGGCTGGTGGTACTTCTCCATTCGAGCGATTACGTAGATCGTAATAACGTTTATTAGTATGGATTTGTATATGGAGGATCGTTCCGGACGTTAGAAATAAATTTAACGAATTGGAAATTGCGGGAGGCATCGGACGACGCTCAACGATCGGGAAAAAAGAGATATAGGGCGAACGATAAAAGTGTTATTGTTTTTTTTTAAACGAGCTTCCTCGTAATAATCCACAAAAATGATTGCTTTCCGTACAAGCGATATACCTTTTTTATTAATCCGTTATAATCAGTTATTATATAGTAACGTTAGTCCTGGAAATGTTACATTTTTAAAGCTTAAAGTCGTATCATCTACTACTACATCATATTCAAAAGTTCTTAAGTTATAGTTTATACGCAAAGATGTGAAAATTGTACTCGTTTATATTCCTGATACCCGCAGCGCTTTTCTGAAACTTGTTCGACAATCCATAAATGCCTCTATATGGAAGGGACCCTTTAGCAGTACTTTTCAGATCGCTAACGAACTGCAACACCTCGTCGTTCTTCACCAACGTTTTCTTAAAAATCATATTTTGTTGTTATTGTACTTTTTTTAAGGGAAATAAGAGCATGGAGTTACGCGTGGGGAAGTTTTTTTCTTACCACTTTCTTTTTTCTACACTTTGTGTTGACCTCCAATTTTTTCAGTGCGTTATCCACTAAACTACCGTAATACATCGTATTCCCTTCGATCACCAACGAAACTTTGCGGCCAAAGTCTCCCTGATCCTCCACGTAATTAGGTGTTTTGTTGGAGTAGACGGTCAACTCTGACGTTGGCACGTGGAACAACTGTGTTGATGCCAACGCAGTAAAGTATAGTATTTCCCTTTTATGAATGTCTACGAGAAACGAGAAGAAAAAAGTATAAGATAACCAGCGAAGAGTCATGAGATAATTATTTCTAAATTTTATCCACCTCTAGTCAACGCCATGCCTACGAGACCATCCTCTAGATGAAAGCTAACATTGTTTAACAAGAAATCTGGCTTTGTGGCCCTGAAAAACTCGGATTCGAGTCTGATAAAAGTCTTTCCATCCCATGTTACTAATCCGTAACCCTCTATATCGGCCATGAAGATCTATGAAAAAGTTACGTTAAAAATTTGTTCAAAAATTGTTGTGATAAAATTTCATTCTTTTTTTACCTTGAACTTTTCGCACCTTCTGCCAAAGGTTTGCACGAGCGGTGTCACCAACAATCCCTTGCCTTCTTTATTAAAGGCATATTCATTTGGAATTACCTTCTTTAATAGCAATTTACGAGTTTTCAAATGAAACACCATAATCTTCGGAGGGCACTTTTGTGTCTCTCCAATCTTTCCATTATCCAAAACCCAAAGTCTTCCACACTTGTCGTACTGAAGTACCAGAATCGAGGATAAATGAAAACATAAAAGAGTGAGAAAGAAAAAGTAAACGTAAACGCGCTATTCATACTCACGTCTACTCTATAAACACTGATGATACTTTTGTCGCAATCGTCACCAGTCCAACTCCAATCTGGATAAGGTCTATACAACGGCTGACCGTTTCTTTGTTTCTCTGGGACCATCGTGACCAAACTGGCTGGTACTCCAACGTCTCCTGGTATGCTAAGAATTATCTCTGAAATTGTACGATAAATCGCCGTTCTTGGGTAGCATGAACAAGAAAAGATAATGCCAGAAGAAGAAGAAGAAACAACGCGTAAGGAGGTTCGTATAACAAAAATCTAAACTCGAAAATATAAATATTTTTTGATCACTAGAATTACCAGTAATTATATGACGCTTTAATAATCAACATTTTCTTTTTATATACATAAATGAATATATTTCGCACCTTCTGCAATTAAAACACCGATCGGCGTGACAGCTTTTTTAGAATATTTTCCTGTCTGTATAGACTGATTCCTGTGCTCCTCGCTGATAAAATCGTAATCCACATATTTCATCCTGTATAGCACATCTTGCCCGAACGCTAACGATATCCAAAGGGAATGTAACAATAAATGCAACGCCGTGTTCATATCGAAGAGAAGCAAAGGGTAGAAGTGGGTGAAAAAAGGGAGAAGAAAAATAAGATACAAAGCACACTGTCCGTTTTTTTTTAAGTTAGAGAACACGAGTATACTACGTGCAGGTATGTAAGAAGTTTCGACGTCAAATCGTTTCTACGTTCAGCACCGAGGGACTATAAGTATTCGAAGCTACACCGATATACTTGTTCCAAATGTGTCCAAACAAGAGGCAATTTCGTGACTAATCGTATGGACGTGCATATCTCCGTCTCATTAAAGTCCGGTGTTACTCTTTTATCATTATCGTGACCTTTCATGAACGTAACGTTAATTAGACGTATCTAATGTTGTAACAATTAGCTCAATTATCAACCAATCTAACTATTAAATAATTGGTCCACAATTTTATACAGATAAATGACATGAATTATCGGTATTGTTTAGCGTTCAAATAGGGAAATCGACAATTGGTGTCAGGGATATCAGATTTTGAAGAAATGAGATAGTTTGTTGGAGTGATTAACACTATAATAGTTTGAACATTAGACGCTCTTTTTTGAATTATTTGTAGATGCTCCATACCTCCATAACCACCTAGGACCAATGAATTATAATTGGAACATGTAATTTGTTAGGATAAATTTCCTATTTGTTATGATTTCGTCGGTGACCAATTGGTCGAAATACCATTGATTTGATGCTTCTCCTCGCGTACACGTAACATCGATGTATCCTTGTATCATTTATATGCATCATATCCAACTCTTCCACGTAAACTGGATCGATGGTGCATGCTGCAATGTCAGGGTCATTCCATGTGTAACGACGAAATATGGGTTAACGATACTTGAATATTTTGGTCCTCCGAGCTCGTACGCCTTGATGGCTATTCAAATATTTAGGCCGCATTTAAATTTGAATTCCGTAATTTGCGATTGCCCGAATTCCGACACAAATATTTAAGCTTTACTCGAATAATTGGCGAGACTGGTATTGGAAATGATATAATTTTGTCCACGCGGATTATACCGAACGACTGCTAATAATTTCTTTATAGTACGACGTAGATATTTTAGATAATCGTAATATCGTTTGAAAATATTTTATTGGAACGAGCATTATCGTATTTTCAGAGAATTATTATAAGTGTTGTTTTAAATAAATTATAAGTGTCTAACGTCACATATATTTCGAAATTAACGACGTCTGCAGAAACATTGAATAATGCACGAAACTTTCGAAGAAATATTGGTAAGTATGCATTATTTATTATGTATAGTAGAACTTCCATCATTCCCAACAACAAATATGAAAACGTCTGCTATCCGACAGTTCTATCGTCGAAACATTCTGTTATCCATTCTACTTACTTCTTGAATATTATGTTATCGTTCTTATCCTGAGAAGTATACTCCACTTAAAGCCGATGCCCACTTTTCTTATCATTTGAATGAACTCCGTTCACGATAATTCGATATCGAATTGACGTAAGGAAAATATAAAATTCCATGGTTTTACGTTTTTACGATGCGATTAACGAGTCAAAAATTCAAACAATGTAATGGCTGAAAATTACGAGGGTCATAATATTACACGTAAAATATTAATTTTTTTTGTCACGAAATACATTCTTTCCAACAAATTGTCGCTCATTATCCGAAAATACGCTTATCTGAATTTGTACATTTCCTACAATTTTTACATAATTATTAATTATGACTCTCCGCTCTGTCTTATTATACCAAACTAGTTTTTCTATGTATCGTTAAGTGCGCCACTTATTGTTATAATTTATCTTTGCTAACAGGCACGTTCTGAAAAATAATGAGAACGTTCTTGTCTAATACATGTTTCTCTTCTATCTATGAAATTTTACCGCAATTATTAATATATGTGTAAAAAAATAACAATTCCGTTAGATGGGACTTCGTGGAAACAATAAAGGATAAGGATAACGCGAACATAACCTCAATAAAGAATAACGATAACAAAAAAAAAGCGACATACAGACTGTAGAAACATTGCTCAAGTCATTTTAGAACTGACTGCCATCGCGGCACTTTCTTACCGCGTTCATTTTTTTATTTTTGCGCATATATTTAATATATGCTATTCAAGTTCTTTATTTATTATATATCATCTTTGGGTAGAATATTATAGTTCATAATATATTTATATTGATAGATTGCCTTTATGCACGTAATTATCTAAAAATGATTAATCAGAATTTTCGCGATTTCAAATTGTTTCCAAGATCTAGTATAAAATGTTTGCCAACTGTAATTTTCAATCGTTTGGTAATGACGTCTGGTTTCGGTTCAGTTCGCATGCCAATGGAAACCTCGGAAATAGGTTTCGTTTGTAGAGCATTTTCTTGTTTTTCACTTAGCTTTTATTTCCTCCTAATTCAATTTTACATACAAATTAATTCATTTGGATAGGTCACATAAAAACATGCATGGCGGATACACAACGACGCGTTATTTTGCGAGCGAATTGTGAACTCGCACTTAGGATTTTTGGCGGCAGTATTGGTGGTACATTGTTGCAAAGGTTATGCTACATATCGTGGAAAAGCGTCAGAAAATGCATTCGTACCTAACATTGCAGTGGCACACTTTCAACGTATATTATAAGATTTTCACGTGAGAGAACAATTTGGAGAATATAACTTTTAAACGCGCTTTAGTTTTTATTCAAAAATGTTATCTGCAGTCGCTTCAAATGGGGATAACAGTGAAAAGGAAAATCACCCAGAAGTTGAAAATCTTGATGGTCACAGATTGTCACTGAAAAGAAGTATTTACAAAGAGAATAATATTAAAGAAACAAGTTCTAATACAGAAAAGAACTCTGAGAATAATCTTAAGGATGTCGAAAACAATTGTGTACCTCTGTCTATTAACAATGCGTTGCATGATGCAGGAAACGATAGAAAAAAGCTACGTAGTGGAAAGTATGTGAGTGACAAACATACGCTTAATCCAAGCAGGGTCAAAAAGAATGCTAATAAAAGCGAAAAGTTAAAAGCCTATTGGAAAAGGTTTCATAAACAAACAGATTTGGAGCCAGTAGTACATAATGAGCAAAAATCCCTTGAATCCCTTGAACCTAAGGGTGAACCGATGCTTGATCCTATTAGAGAAGTTAAGAATGAAATTATCGAAAATACTGGTGAAACCGTAGATGAGGAACCTGATAATGCTCTTAAGAAACCTAAGCATGAGAAGATTGACGCTGATATAAGTGAAACTAAACAGCAAACTAAAAAAGTTGTAGATATTCCACAAAAATGTGAATATTGTCGCCAAAAATTAATTCCTGAAGAAATAAAGTTATATCCGGGTCATCCCAATAGTGCCGTGGAAGAATTTATTGCTTTGACAGATCCAAAATTATCTTTATTTACTGGAGAGGAGGCCATGATACACGAAAGTGATGAAAGGCCCCAAAATAAGTTAACATATTTTAGGTACTACAAATTTTTGTATCTCTACATTACAGTTAGTTACTATATTTTACATTTATAACTATTTAACTTTTCAGCGTGTACGATAAAAATGGTCATTTATGTCCTTTTGATACTGGTTTAATAGAGAAAAATGTAACATTATATTTCTCTGGATATATGAAACCAATTTATGAAGAAAATGCATGTCCAGAAGGAGGAGTTCCTACAAAAGATATGGGGCCAATAAATGAATGGTGGGTGTCTGGATTTGATGGAGGAGAATTAGCTCTTATAGGTTTTAATACACCATTCGCAGAATATATTTTAATGGAACCTTCTGAAGCATATGCATCTTTCATGGATAGTATAAGACAAAAAATTTATATGAGCAAAATTGTTATAGAATTTTTATTAGATGAAATTAATCCGACATATGAGGATTTACTAAACAAACTCCAGGTATATTTGATTTAATTGTAACAATGTTTTAATTGTTGTATAAGGTAATAGGATAAGATGTTTACTTAACTCCATATATTTATTTCAGACCATAGTTCCACCAAAAGGTTTATCTAAATTTACAGAAGATGCTTTGCTGCGACACGCACAATTTGTCTGCGATCAAGTTATTTCTTTTGATGCCACAGCTAGGCCAGAAGATCCATTATTAATCACGAATGCTTGTATGAGAGCCTTAGTATCTTTAGCTGGTGTAACAGTTGGTAAAAAAGCTGCGATGCGTAGAGTGCAACAAAAACATCAAAAAGTGAAAAAACCTAGTTGGACAAAAGCAACAACAACGGAATTGGTTAACAATACCTTTGAAACATTTTTCACTGATCAGCTAGCAAAGGATGATGAAAAAGACGTGGCTGTATGTATATAATAGAAGGGTGCTTTTTTTGATAGAAAAGCTTTTATACATAATTGTTACGTATAGGGCCCTAGAAGACATAGATGCGGAGTATGCGAAGCTTGTCAACAATCTGATTGTGGAACTTGCATTGCTTGTAAAGATATGACAAAGTTTGGTGGGACTGGCAGAAGTAAACAGGCGTGTGTTAGAAGAAGATGTCCAAATATGGCTATTCAAGTAATTAATTCAAAATTATATTATAGTTAACTTCAGAGCTGGTATAAAGTTTTCTTAAATTACTACTAACATGTATTGGTTGCAGGAAGCGGACGATTCCGATCTTGAAGATGACGAACAAGTTGATACTCTCGTGGAAGATACAAAAATTACTCAAAAAATGATTTTGAAAGCATTTAAACATGTTGACAAAAAAATAGAGTGGATAGGACCACCAGTTATTGATGATGGTAGAAGAACATTCTATGATGCAGTAAAGTTAATAGATGAAGAAATTCGTGCAAATGATTGCGTGCTCGTTGAATCAAGCGATTCAACTGTCCCATTACAAATAGCCAGAGTAATGTATATGTGGGAAGATAAAAATGGTGCTAAATTATGTCATGCAAATTGGTTTCGCAGAGGTAGCGATACAGTTCTTGGAGAAACATCCGATCCTTTGGAGTTATTTGCATTGGACGAATGTGATAACGTGCCGTTTACCTCCATCAAATGTAAAGCTACTGTTATTTACAAACAGAAATCATCAAATTGGTATAATTTAGGTAACTTTCTTTAATGGCTTAGAAAATATAATTAATCTAATATTAATACTCAAAGTCCCAATTAATTTTAATTTAGGTAATTTAGATCAAGAGTTGCAAAATGAAATTAAAGATGAAGATGGGAAAACATTCTTTTATCAAAAACGTTATACTGCTGAAACTGCCAGATTCGAAGACCCTGCTCCAGATGTTGTCTGTCCAAGAAAAGATATTAGCCATCGATTTTGCCCTGCGTGTGTACGTTTTACTGATTTGCAGAATTACTATACACCAAAGGTTTACGAATTTATAGAAGAAAAGACTAGTAGAGAAGTAATCTACGGTGTCGTAAAATACAAGGGTGAAGAATTTAGAGTTGGAAGTGCAGTCTTTTTATCACCAAATGCACTCAAATTTAAATATACAGCTACGAGTCACACTCTGACAAAGCCAAAAAAAGGAAAAGTAGATGAGGATATGTATCCAGAATATTATAGAAAATCTTCAGAACATGTAAAAGGTTCAAATTATGATACTCCTGAACCTTTCCACATTGGATACATAAATACCATATATGCTACTACTACTAACAAATTAGTAGCCTCTTCTGATATCTGGATCAAAGTAAACAAAATGTATAGACCAGAAAATACTCACAAAGGTCTAAACTTGATGCATCAATCTGATTTAAATTTAGTGTATTGGAGCGATGAAGGTAAATTAAAATATGGAATTTATTTGACTTCAATAAAGACATATTTTATTAAATTTGACTTGATATGTTTCAGTATGCAATGTGAGGTTCTCTGAAGTAGCTGGAAAATGCTATTTGATATACTCAGAAAATTTAGATCAACCTGAACAGGAATGGTCAGCAGGAGGACCATATCGCTTTTATTTTACGCAAGCTTACAGTGCCTCGGAAAAAACGTTTGATGAACCTCCATATCATGCTATTAATATTGGCAAAGTTGGTAAAGGCAAGGGTAAAGGAAAGGGCAAAAAATCTGAGAATACTGATACAAAGAAGTTTATTGAAAAACCTTTAGATTATAATAAAATAACAAGACCTTTAAGAACTTTAGATCTTTTTGCTGGTTGTGGAGGTCAGTAAGAACTAATTATAATTGTATAGTATTGAGAATTATCATTTATTAACACTTTTAATATTTGGGTTTCAGGTTTATCCGAAGGTCTGCATCAAGCTGGTATCGCTGATAGTAGATGGGCAGTGGAGAAGGAAGATGCTGCAGCATGTGCATATCGACTTAATAATCCGAACGCAATTGTGTTTTCTGAGGATTGTAATGTACTACTCAAGAAAGTCATGAATGTAAGTACATATGATAAAATTCTTGCATTTAAAACATTAACAAAAACCTATGACTAAGATTGATATAATAAATAACATTATTAATTTAGGAAGAAACTTGTGATGATAACGGGCAACGGTTGCCTCAAAAAGGCGATGTGGAACTCTTGTGTGGAGGGCCACCTTGTCAAGGATTCAGTGGCATGAATCGATTTAATTCGCGTCAATACTCTTTGTTTAAAAATTCGTTAGTTGTATCGTGCCTATCTTGGTGCGATTACTATAGACCCAAATTTTTTATAATGGAGAATGTAAGAAATTTCGTTTCATTTAAAAGAAGTATGGTGCTTAAATTAACTTTGAGGTGTCTCGTTCGAATGGGCTACCAGTGTACATTTGGCATTCTTCAAGCTGGAAACTATGGTGTACCACAGACAAGAAGGAGGTCAGTCGAATGTTAACATTTGCATACTTTTCATTTTAGTCCAAATTCGAAAGATTTACATCACGCATTCATTTTACAGATTAATCATTTTGGCGGCTGCACCAGGAGAAATGCTTCCCAAATATCCAGAGCCAGCACATGTATTTAGTAAACGCGCATGTCGTCTAAGCGTTATTGTTGATAATAAAAAGTATTCCTCAAATTGTGATTGGATAGAATCGGCACCTTACAGAACAATCAGTGTTCGCGATGCCATGTCCGATTTACCTAACATTAGAAATGGATGGGGTCAAGAAGAAATGTCATACGGGGATGAACCAATTTCACACTTCCAAAGAAAAGTAAGTTAACTTTTAAATTCTAATGGAAACAAAATAATCTCACTAACCTTATATTTATTATAACTTCATTTTCAGATAAGAAATGAACACGACTCGGTATTGAGAGATCATATATGTAAAGACATGGCACCACTCGTCGAAGCAAGAATAGCGCATATCCCTACCGCGAGTGGCTCCGATTGGCGTGATTTACCGAATATTGTAGTCCGTTTGAGTGATGGCACGTACTCTAAAAAGTTGTATGTATTTGTTATAAAATACGTTTGCATTAATTATTTACATTCTTTTATAATTTTATCGTACACATTTTCATCTTACCTTTATAGAGAATATACCCATCACGATAAGAAGGTGGGCAAAAGTTCTACCGGCGCGTATCGTGGCGTATGTACCTGTTGTACGGGCAAAGCGTGCGATCCAATAGACAGACAATATAATACCTTAATTCCGTGGTGTTTACCACATACCGCTAATCGTCATAATCACTGGGCAGGATTGTATGGACGATTAGAGTGGGACGGATTTTTTGGTACAACCATTACAAATCCGGAACCTATGGGAAAACAGGTACATACTGATCATTTGCTACGTTTAAAGAATTATTAATCGATTGCTTTAATTACTTAATACAATGTTTTTCATTGTTATTTTTAGGGCCGAGTTTTGCACCCGGAGCAGACTCGAGTGGTAAGCGTAAAAGAATGTGCGAGATCTCAAGGATTCCCCGATTCTTTCCGTTTTTATGGTAATATATTAGACAAACATCGACAAGTTGGCAATGCCGTCCCACCGCCGTTAGGTGCAGCGATAGGTCAAGAAATAAGAAAGTGTTTAAAGAATGAAGACACGAGTCAGCCGTTAATAAAGGACGAAAAGCTGATAGCAGCAGAAGATAAACCAGGGAAATGTGAACCTACGTCGGACTAACGCCTGTAAATTTACATTGTATTTATAAAAGTTTTAAAAACTGACAAATGCACAAGCTTAGTTACAACGTGTCCGACTTGGTGATGGGTATTAATGAAACGTGTTCAGTACAAGTATCCACTTGATTATTATGAGGTATAATATATCTTTCTTTAAATTTAGGAGAACGTTCAGAAGATAACAGATACTCTATAATTACTTAAATGTTACTTAAAAGATTCCAAACATCGTCAATTTTGTTTCATTATGTGTTTTTTAATTATACTTGCAAAAATGATTATTATTATTATTATTATTGATAGAATAGAACCAGATGAACATTTTTTTACAATTGTTACAAATAAAGAAAGTTCAGAAGCAAAAATAAATACAAACGTTAAAGAAAGAAAAACGATATATATATTTATTGACTAGTGATTTTTCAAAATAAGATGGACATATTGCTAGACCTTATATTTTATGTATATTAAAAATTATATTCAAAAGTTCGAATACATTAATATATAAACCAAGGACCAAATGAAAGCAATAAACTGACTGAGTATATAAATACCTTTTCAGTTTCATAATTTTTCTATTGTTAATTTAACCTGAAAACATTTTGGTCTATCTTCGTTATAAGGCCAATGAATCGTGTGTTGTTTATAAGAATATCATTGATGTGATTTTAAGGTGTAACAGAAAGTATTAAATAAAATAAGAATTTATAAAAAAAGTCTCATCATGCAATTTCGTAAGTACGATCCTGAAGATCCACTGCGCCTGATAGATTCGCCATCTAGCGTAAAAACGTAATATCACGACACGTATAGTAGGTAATATAAAAAATAATATTAAAAAACATGTTTCGAATATTACATTCATTCCTTGTACACTATATTGGTAGATAAATGTTTCTATCAATACAATATAAATACAATTTTAATCAAGACATAATTCTGGAATTATCAAATTATATCGAACGAACGCATCAAGAATAATTGCAATAACAGTAATAAAAAGTTAATAGTAATTTAAGTTCTGATCTTATGTATGACTCAAAATAATGTTCTTAGTATTCTATAATGAAAATCATATTTCAGTATTAAGCAGAAAAGCAACAATGTGAGAAGAAATATCAACGGGGGTATAGCTCAGTGGTAGAGCATTCGACTGCAGATCGAGAGGTCCCCGGTTCAAACCCGGGTGCCCCCTGAGTTTTTTTTTATATCCCTTAATACAACGATACCTATACATTTTACACTGTAATCAGATAAGTTTATTAAATTATTTTTATTTAATTATTTCCATACTTTCCTCGATCTTTAATAATCTCAATTTATTTAATATAGGTATAACAAATATACGAATATTACCCTTCAGTACATGTACGTACAAAAGTCGAGGATTCGTTAAAACGATGAAGGAACGAGTCGAGCGATAATGAAAATCACGCGTGCATAAAAATCAACGTTATCACGGTCTAGTAATCGATAAGTTCATTAGCGACGGCAGAGTAAATCAGCGTTTCAATATTTAACAAGAACGAAGAACGAACGAAGCTCGGTATAATCGAAAGCGCGTTCCTGATATAAGTATCGATGGGAAGTTTCACCGTGCAGATGTAGGGATGATTGGTTAATCCAGAAGATCGCCGACCGCAGAAGATAAACGGAGCAAGTGCGAACCGCATACTTTGACAGGAAGCGTTAAACCTGTAAGCTGTACTAAATATTCACCGAATCCATGGAATGCCCGCAGTGCTCGGAACGATCGCGCCAATTGGCCGATGGCCAAGTAAAATGTATGTCCATCGAGCTCTTCCATACGGCCTGCTTGCTACGACCATAGGATATATGTATGTGTGTATCCACCCTTAGCCAACTATATACGAGTATTCATTCTTATTATCTTCTTTCGGAGGGTGACCGATTCGATGGTTCAAGGTGTGCCGGAAAAAGCGTCTATATGGATCACTTTGCTTCGTCATCGTCAAAGCAACGCCAAAAAAATATGTAAAAGACCGTCTTTATAATTGTAATTCACCACGATGAACTTTCATTAGCATATAGTATCGAATTCAATTACTTTGAATCCTAGCAAATATATCGGTATCTTTCAATAAGTGGAATCGCCTCGCTCTTTGTGCACCACTCGTTCGGAGTTACCCTCTAGGAAGATCATCGCGTAAGTCAAATGACAGATGGGGTAGCGCTAATCCGCCATTACCGTTAGCAATGATCGGTTCTGATCCCTGAAACCGTCCTGTCGATTCACCAGGCTTAGGGATCGCCCACGTAGTTCATTGCACTTGGCAATCACATTATTCATGATACCGGTTCGGGCATTTTGCTCGAGAGTGAAAGGACATAAACGGAGACGCTCGAAAAGTCTCTGCGATTTCATTGAAATGTTCTTTTAGGATGAAGTCCGTGGCAAAGAGAACCGATAGTTTTTTTTCGGGGACGATCGTTAAAGCGGTATGAACATTGGAATTGAAGACCACTTGGGATCGAGAAGCGAGTACACTCGTTGAACCAGCAGAAAATAATTCGTCCCTTAGGGGTTTACGCGTTTCTCCTATGGGGTTTTCGGTTTTACCCTAGCCTTCGTTGGTCGATGATATAAAATATTCAGGGACGTTCAAGTGCTTGTAAACTATAATTTACTGTAACGTCGAAAAATGAAAAACCTGTTCGATGGTTACTGCAATTTGTTTTTAAAGTTATGTAAAATAAATTTAGAATTTTAAATATTATTTTATTTGTTTTTTCTATATATTTTTGAATTTAGAAAAAAGCACAACGAGATATCCCGGTTTACCTTGTTATCAGTTAAGTCACCCCAAACTAGCTAGAGATCTAATTCAACTGACACCTTAATAGCGAGTCCGTAAGGCTGTTGGAGCTCTCTGCACGGTCTTCCTGCAGAGAGAGGGATGAAAATATAAGGGTGGTTAGCCCTGAGACGCATGGGGCGAAGACAATTGAATTTCATGGGGGCTTGCTCGCTTAACCATCTAATTGGTTTGTTCGTGTTACTTAAGTTATAGAACATTCTCTCATGGGCGGACCGCAAGCATCCTTATCTTCTATTTTCACAAACTTCACATATTTTATAACTTTTGAAATATAAAAATATTTCAAAAAATTGTTTACAGAAAAGTAACGAATTAAACCCCGTAGGAATAATTTATTTTCCGAAGTAATTTGTGTATTTAAAATAATATCGTATAGATATTTTAGTAGGCAAAGTTCTTTTTTTTTTATGGTGTTTTGGTATGTAAAAAAAACGAATGTTTCTGTAGAAACATTCCAGGCCCCGGAGGGATTCGAACCCTCGATCTCCTGTTTACTAGACAGGCGCTTTAACCAACTAAGCCACGGCGCCGGTTGAGAGGTTGGTTTTTATTTCAATTCTTATCATCAATTATAATCTTATTTTTAATAACATTATTAAAATATCGAACAGCATACTATTCACTCGAAGTACTCGAGAAATAGAGATATTTGATATTGCTGAAGTCCCAAGATCTCACATTCTTTATTCTTTTCCAATCGCGAATGTTAAAAGAATCGTGCCTCGGGCATAGAAATTCTCTAGCTGAAAGAATATTTAAACGAAAGAGAAAAAATTGAGGAAGCGTGCAATCACCTTTCGACGAAAGAAACTGCGCTCTTCATCATGATGTTATAAATAATAAAAAGAGAGAAAATTCGGAAGGATCTCATCGAGATTTTTCATTAATCATTGTTACGAACGTCAAAAAGACTCTCGTTCCGTTTGAGAGACATCATAATCAGAACCTTTATTGGAATAAAATAATATTTCATTCTCTTTGAAGCGCAGCCGGAAAACTTTACCAGAGTATCTCAATTTAATCGTCAAAGAGACTGTACCATGCGTTCGGATTTACGTCTTTTGTTCGTTAAGGATTCGCAAACTTGCCGCGAATCACGCGAGAAACGTGAAATGCTCCGATAAAATATTTGATCGTTCGTGAAAGTGCTCAGATACTTCTACATTCAAAGTTGGAAATATCCAAGTTTTTAAAAACACATGGACCATCTTTTCTCGACGACTCATCGAATAATAACAATTTTCAAAAACCAAATTTATGCGAGCACGGACGCACATTTGACACACCGTAAAAAAAAGAATCAAACCAAAGAAAACTCTCGGAAATAAAAATGCAACGCGAGAAAAGCGAAGAAGGAAGAAAAAAAGGAATAATAAAAATGAACCTCTCTAGGTATATACATACGTGTAGGTGCGAGCGTACATAAATGGAAGAAAATAAGATGGACGGAAGGGAGGAGAAAGAAGAAATTCGCAGAAAAGTCGGAGAAAGTCTACGCACTGGTAAGAAGAAGAAGGGGACGAAAAAAGAGAGAGAAAGAAGAATAGGAAAAAAAAAGAGAAGGAAAAGCGTAGGAAAGAGAAACGACTGACGGGAAAACGTCGGGGCGAGGTTGGATGAACCGAGAGAGAGAAAGAGAAGGAAGAGGGTTTTTGAACATCGTAAATTCTCGCGAATAGCTTCGAGTAAAATATAGAGATAGGCGAGCTCTGCATATGTCATCGTTTCTCCTTCTCGCTCTCTTTATCTCCCACGCACGCGTTTAACACACCCATACACGCACTGCATCTTTACATAGTTTGTCTACCTATATATATAATATATATAGGTATATATATGTATGTGTGTGTGTATACATATATATTTATATACACACATACGTGTCTTTGGTTAGCAGAGAACGTTACGGTACTCCGAGGGTGGTACTACCACGGAGGGCGAGGAAGACGGGATATATATGAGCGAGAGAACAAATCGTGCTACCCTCTCACGGTAAGCGAAAGAGAGAGAATGAGAAAGGAAGGGAAGGAGAGAGAAAACGCGTATAGAAGTCCGCGACTGCGAAGTGAATTGAAAACGACGGGCCAAGATGCGCGACGCTACGAAAGTATATTTTCTGTGAAATCAGACGCTAAGCGGAGTCAACGGTAAACTCCTCTCAAATTTCCCGCTTTTCGTTCGCTCCCGGTCTCGTCCAGTCGATCCTGGAATCTTACGATCGGAGTACGCAATTTTTCATGCAACCCTCTGCTCCTAGTCAAAACTTTTGGAAGCCAAAAATGAGCTTGGGTGATAACATACAAATACAAATCTTCGTTCGTCACACGTGTAACCTATGTAAAATGAAATTGGTACTTAACGAAGGTAAATTCGTGGGGACTCGCACAAGACCAAAAATTACGAACAATTCGTGAGTGAAAAAGACTCACCGGAAAGAAGGGGGTGAAAAGTTTGAAAATTTCGAAAAAGAAAGAAAAGTGATAAAGTTAAGGGCGTTCGCGAAGGTTTGCGGGTACCTACGAAGGCAAGGCACAGTGCAAACCGGGCGAGACCTTCCCGTGCCTTCCCGGTGGTAAGCCCGAAAAGCTCGAAAAGCCCGAAAGAGAGTGTCACGTTTCCATGGTAACCTGGTGGGGCGACTCCGCCTCTAGAGTCGCTGGTTCGATATCCTCTCTCGTTTCCCTTCCCTACGCTTCGGAGTCAGAGTGCTCTACATTTTTCCAACACAGCCAAGTAGTCACCGTCGTGTACCATTTCCAAACTGGAAAGGGAATAGAGAAATGGAAAACTATGAGACGCATACGAACGAACGTTCAACTTTTTCCCCGTAATTCGAGTAGAAGTTAAGTTAGTACGGTAAGGAAAGGGAGGGGAGGATAGTCTTATTTCCGGTTCTATCGTTTCGGGTGATAACGCGAAATAACATAATAACGTAGAGTTCGGGTATTACGAAATACGGCGTGCTAGCATCGTGCCTCCGTGGAATATACGATTTTCCTTCGGGATTACATCGCGAGCCGTTCAAAACGGAATTCAAGGTACACATATACATATAAATGTGCGTATGTGTATATATGTATGTATGTGTAGGTATACGTACACGTAGGACGCGCCTGCGCACGACGATCGCGGTACGTATGGATAAATACACGTACATCCGCACTATCCGCGATGGCGAATATATCCGATTAGGGAGGAGGAAACACCTTTGAATTCTGTAAAATTGTGGTGGAACATGAATATTTTGGAAGTCGTTAAACGAGATGACCATTTTTCAATAATATACGTAATATTTGGCTACGGGAAACGCGACTTTTAAATTAATTATTTAAAAAAAAACAGAACGAGATTTGTTGATTTTTGGAAAATGCATAGATGAATTTGGGACAAGGGTTTTCCTGCTTTTTTTTCCACTGAATGTAAAATTTTGGATTTTCGAATCGCTCGAGCGCGTTAAAACCCGAATCTGTCGATATCTCGATCAGGCTGGGCTATGACGACGTCGATGGTCTGATGTCGAGGAACGTAGGTTTAATTTCGTTGAGTGCATCCAATGGATCGACTCAACGTGCGAACACATACCCATGTGTACGTGTGTGTGTGTACACGTAAGCATTATCGTAAGCGAGAGCGTGCAGACACGCACACGTATACACGTTTATGTGCGCGTGGGCGAATGGCAAGGAGAAAGAGAGAGAGAAGCCCGTAGCAGTGATTCACCCAGGTACAATAAAAATATGTCTCCTTCTTTCCAACCCCGGAGCAGAATCAACCCTTGTCGGGCAGGAAGGCGAAGAGAAGACTTAAACCACCCTCGGTGCACCGGTCGAGGGATGCTCCCGAAACGGTCCATGCCCGCCATTATTGACTATCGGTCTTAATTAGCGCAATAGTATCCTCTTCAATTCCTTTCACAACCTTCCGCATCCCTGAAATCCTACGGACTCCATTTCTGCCCTATACACACGGCATTATCCGTTTTATTCTTCATCGTGCCATCCATTTTCAGCACATACGTTCAGTAGAAACGTTCTTTTTAATTATAAGAAACGAAAGAATATTTCAAAAAATAATCTTTTGACAATTTTAGAAATGTGGCATCATTGTAATTGATAATAAATATAAAAAAATAGGGCAATACGAAGAAATGAAAATTCATTTCGGCGATAGTCGAATAGAGAATTCATCGGTCGATCCTCGCAGCGCAAATCATCGAAAAATCTTATCCTCCGACGCTACACACTCCTGCGCGCTCTCATCTTCCGCGAGTAAGTGAGTGTGAGGAGGAGGAGGGCGAGGGTTTTCGAGCGCAGGCGTATAACTCGAATCTTCCCCACCAACTGTGATATACGTCTCTCCCTCTCTCTCTTTCTCTTTTGCCTTGGCGCGATACGCTTCGAGGCGGTCGCGTTGGCATACTCAGCCGATGGTAGTAGGGTAGAAACCTCCCTCCAGTTACACCCACACGTAGAGACACCTAAACGAGGAGAGCGAGAGAGAGGACTACCTCCACCTTCCGTCCACACGCATCATCATCCCTCTCTCCGGGTTCCCTCTCGGTTTCTCGGCACCGTCGAGCTTCGTAGCCAGCGAACATCGCGAAAATCCAGGAGTCTCGTACCGTGTCTCGCGTTACGGCTTCTATTTTATCTTTATTTCGAATCGTATGTTCGTGGAAAAGAAAAAAGAAAAAAATTACGTTGTTCTCCGATGAAATTCATCGAACGGATTGGGAAATTAGTTTTCTTTAGAGAAAGTTCAACGATCGGTACAGTGGTGTTTCCGTCGATCGATTCGATTGATGAGATCGAACACAAATGTTGGAACTATTGTGACGCCAAAAAGAATATTTAATGATTATTTATTGAGAGTGGATCGGTTCAAGTGGAGGATCAGAAACGATTGAAATGGAAGCAACTCCGGTAAAGGATTTTACTCCCAGTAAGGATCGCGAAGATCACAACGTTGTTACGTTCATGAAGACGTCGTTCGACCGTCCAAGTGATTTGCGATCGGCGTAAACGAAACGCATCGCGAGAATTCCGATCATCCTTATAACGTAATCCCAATTCCCAGTCACGAATATCGAAGAAGGTGAAGGAAGGAATCCCTTCTTGTTGGCAGGATGTACAAGAGAACGATTTTACCGGTCGTACGCGAGAAACCGTGTTCGGTGGCTAGTCAATGGAATCAGCCAGTGTCCTCGATGGATAGCGCATCGCGAACGGGTTTGTCTCTCTCTCCGTGAGAGAAAGAGAAAAGGAGAAAAAAAGGGAGAGAGAGCAAGAGAGAGGCCGAGTTCAGCGGGTCCAGGAACCAGCGGAATTCGACATTTCTTACATCGAGTCAGCGAGTTCGATCACGTTCGAGTTTAACCGGCGGTCCTACGGCCAAAAGAAGATTCTCCAAAGGGAACGCCGACTAGATATCCCGTAAAGCTATCGCTTTACCGGCCGATTCCCGAGCTTTTTTCTCGTCGTGGCATGCACCGGCTTTGCATCGGGGCCCGGACCACATTTACATCGACGCGCGTGTAAAAACCGAGCCGTCGCTCGACGCCAAACTCGAGGGGTGGAGGCCCCGTCGCTAAACGCGAAGGATAGATAGATTCGAGGGCTTCGATCGAGGACACTATAGACTATCCGATTCATTGGAGGATGATCGAACCATGGGTCCACGAAACGTTTTAACGTACCTATCATTTTTACGTGAAAAGAATAAAACTTCTGGGAACGTGATCAATGGCTGATTAGTTTTAGAAAGAGTATAAGCCATTGGAAAGATTTATTTAAAAGACCACGGTAGAGGTCTCTCGCGACGATCAGTCAAAAGAAAAAAAAAAGATCGCTTCGATCTGAAAGCGCCAAGGTTAACTCGAGATAAACCGAGACCCGTGGACAGTCCGATAAGGAGCGGATCGTTGCCACGAAGTCCGCGAAAGCAAGCAAGAAAGAAAGAGAAAGAGAGACGAGTGCGTCGTTGGCCTTAGGCCCGCGAGGATCAACCTCGAGCTTTCTCTACCTATGTATTTCTATCTCTACTTCGAGTCCGTCGCAAATTTCCCTCTGGAAACGAGATCATTGGAGTGTATATTACGTTACCATGAATCTTTGCGCGATAAGGCGTTCTTTTGGATACGGAACGCCGGTACAAGAAGGATCTCGAAGGATCATTTTGTTGTGAGAGAGAAGATACGAGATTTGTCTCCAAGATTGGGATAAAAAGGAATCAATTGTAAAAAGATTCGCACTCACTGACTATTTGAGAACCACGAACATCTGTATCTATGATACGTTCAACGTATTAAATGTAAATACTACCACTACTACTACTACTACTACTACTACTACGTTTCGTTCATTGATTCCACAATTAGATATTAAACGAGCGTGTTGTGGCTCACGTCAGAGATTTCGTGAACGGAGTCATCACTCTCGAACGGCGACGCTTTCGACTAAGACGATAGTTTGTTTTGAACGGCGTGTGTGTATACAAATCGTCGAAGAGGCTCTACTTCTTGAAAGGAATTATTGATAGATAGTAGCGATCGAGCACCTCGAGTACCTTCGACGATCGGTCGAATCATCGAAAAGACGATAGACACGCTTTACCGTCGCAGCTGGTCATCGAACGATCAACTCGAAAAGAGTAGAATCGTTCGTTTCGTACGATCCAGACTCAAAAATATCAGTTTTCGTTTCGTTTAGTAAGGAAGACCCGACCCGTCGGATCAGTG
Source organism: Ancistrocerus nigricornis (assembly GCA_916049575.1). Lineage (NCBI taxonomy): Eukaryota > Metazoa > Arthropoda > Insecta > Hymenoptera > Vespidae > Ancistrocerus > Ancistrocerus nigricornis. The sequence continues at coordinate 1,117,591 of OU696665.1, forward strand.
ATAAGTGAGAAGTGCCAGTGTCGAATCGGTTCACGCGTAAAATAACCTAAGTCATTAAAATACCTACGATATCGTAGTTACCTGTCATTTTTTCTTTAAAAACTCGTAAGCCCAACTTCGAGACGATCCATCTACCAGACGATTGACTCAAAGTAAACAATTAAATCGGAATAAAGTAAAAAAAAGGACTAACATCGGCTAGCCTATATAAAAAAGTGAAACTTCTTTGCTTGCTCAAGGATAAGCTTAGACTGGAGCTGTATTTGCCGTACGCACCACTGCCGGGGGGTGGCGAGATCCTCCCGGCAGTGAGCACGGGCGCCGCTTCAGGTGGCTGTCGTCCAGTGCTATTGGGTGGCATCGATTTGTCGATGTCGGCAGCGGTGGAACCGGTTCCGACGCTACCAACGCTACCAACCACCGGACTACCGGCACACAATCCTCTCCATCATCCGCCGGGAGGACTGGCCTTGCCACCCCTGACATCGGCTTCAGTTATGATGCCGCGTCCACCACCGGGTACCATGCCACCACTCGGTCCATCCTCTTTGCCGCAAGCTCATCAGGACACCGGAGACCTCGCTGACACTCCACCTAATCCCGACGTCCTTTTGGCTCTCCTGGCGAGGAATAAGAACTTGGAAGGTAGGGGATGTACGATGTATACATATACCAATTTTATTTTATTCTTTACGTGGTTCGATTACAATGATTTTTATTTGCGCTGGAATAGTTTTCTGGTAGCACGTTTCGTGATAACTAAATATAATGTGATCTTATTATGATCATTACTGCTAAATTAGCCCTGTGATATATAAATTGTATTCCCAAGTTCCCATAAATTCAATATTTTGATCTTAGAAAACTATGAAAAAAACGTGTTGGCGTAATAATTCGATGATCGAAACACGCCGTGACATACTCCGCAGATTAATGGAGACTACTCGAGATAAAGAAGTCCCAGCAGTCGATGACGCCGCTATCACAGACTCTTACATTATCGGGTCAAGTTGAAATTTTTTTACCGCGTTAAACCACGAACGGTGGCGACTCGCCGATAAGGCCTCTCGATTCGTGCGATCGATAAGATTAATGCCCACGTCGAGAAGCATTATTACCACATTTAGAATCCACTTTCGCGTGTATTTTATCAATTATAAAAAAGCTATTATATTATATAATAGGTATCTTTCGCGTGCGTCGAACGCGTACTATAAGAGTGCCACATGATATTAAGCTCGGGAATTCTCCTATCAAGATTTTTTTGCAAAACGATTATTTCGCACGCTTTCCATCCGTTTACTTAACACGGTACCAATTAGACCTCGAACGACACCATACACGAATTATCGGTGACCATCTTAAATTCGTGAAAAAAAAACCCTTGCATTCTATTCCTCTGGCTTAACCCGGTATATAACTGCATCCTTAATCGAGCTAAATATTAGACACGTGCCTAAATCGAGTATTCGATTTTATCATCATCGATTCCTCTCGTTCAGGGATGGAGAGAGAAAGAGAGATAAACGTAGCCGCCCATAATTTCACGTTTTACCTCCACATTGTCTATTCATTTTCACGAGCATCGCGTCTCGGGCCCACACATAAATGCAGTGCAATTGTAGGAGGCTTCCGCATGCAACAGATTACTCCTTGTGCATAATGCACGGGTTTCGTGCAATCCCTTGCGCGTACTTTCCTCTCTACCCTTCTCGTCTCTCTCTCTCTCTCTCTTTACGAACGATACACGTGTAAACACGTGTGCCGCAGTTTACGAGTACTCCGGAGAATCACGGGAACGTCGAGGCACATGTTGTATGTACGTGCTTACGGAACGTGCTCGTGACGCGCCAGTGTCTCAGATTTTATCCCCCACCCCACCTCTCTTTTCATTTTTCTATCTCTCTTGCACTTTATGGTTAGTTTAACGCTTCGATGTAATACACTAGTTTGCTAATTTCATTTTACGCGACTATCATCTCTTGACGCATCGCTCTTTCTCCCTCACATGCTTTCCCTCGATTTCGGTGAGTGGAGCAAGGTCGAAAGATTCCTTAATTATGAAAGGAAGTTTGGCCGTGGTAGTTCGCATAACTGCATTAAGAAAATCTTTCGTGCGTTAATATTGAAAGAGGTACCTTCGCGCGGTTGGAAATCCGCTTGACGTATCTATTCCCGTTCGAACGAAAACAGATAATCTGTATGAAAGAGACAGTAACTTTCCTACAATACGAAATTTTTAATAAAGTTAACGAGATTCTCGTTTTTGACTTCGACAAATTTTGGGCGAACTAAACGGATTTTTCCTCCCCAACTAACAGCGGGAGACCGATAAGGCTCTCCTTACTAAAAAAAAAAAAAGTGAACGTATATTTTAATAAGTTGAGTGCCGCGAGTACTCGATCTCGTTTTCTCCTGTTGGGCCGGTTTAATCATGTAAGAGTGTTTAATCATGTAAAAGTGTTCAGAGGCTTGGCCACCCTCTAATCAATACGCTATTGCTTCGGGCTGGATACTTAATGTGCTTAAGCCTAAACCCGAGGCGTTAGCTCAACGTCATGGTCGACGTAAAACGTTTTTCCGTTTCGTCGTTGCACGTGGCTCGATGAAGGATTATTGGAAAGTTTTGAAAAAAATATTATATGTCGATGGAGTCTCGATGACGACAGTCGGATCTTTGCTATATCGAGTGTGTATTGAAATTCACGTAAGTTGTAAAACCTCGTTGTCGAAGTAGAAAAAAGAAAAGGAGTTGGAAGGCAGGGAAAAGGAGAGAGCGAAGAAAAAAATGTGGGGGATGGAAAAATGAGGAGAGACGTTGGCTCGAACGACAAGAAAGCGACCGATGAGAACGTCAAGCATCCCCTCCGCAAATGGTAACCATAGGAAACGCCGGCTCATGGCGAATGAGGGCTGGATGGGACAAGGGGGGTGAAAAGAAAATGGCGGCTGGTTACAGCGCTCGAGGCATTCACTTTCAGAAGAGGAAAAAGCTACCGAGAAAATGAGGATGAAGGTTGCTACCTTTGTTGCGGCCGAACGAATCGGCTTTGCCCTACTGAAAGGGCTGAACTTTAAAGTTCTACGAAGGGCTTGTGCACGCGCGCAGAAACGTATATACGTGCCTACTATGTACTTAAATACGTATATACTTACGTATATAGTACGATCTTACGCACGGACATATGAATGTGCGCGCGGGAAACTCGCGTCTTTCGACTTTTTTTCTAGTAGTCGAAGCCGATGATTGGATGAGTCGATTCTATTACGAAAACGAAAAGAACCTTTCCTCTCCTTAAAAGGTGGACTTAAATTTCTTCCTGTCGATTTCCACCTCGCGGGGTGCCTCTCTAGCTCGAATATCGCACGTTATTTTGCACCGAGAAAGTTACGACTACCGAAAAGAATCGTATCGTTTCGGTCCGATCGTAAAATCGAGACGATTCGACGAAGTCCCGTTAATCTTTGATTCGATATCGATCTTCGGAAGTTTCCTCAGCTTTTGTCGAACAGGGCACACGATATGCGTCGAGACAACTATTGTGAAAATAGAGAGAGAGACAAAAGATCAAAAAGAGCAAGCAACGGAGAGAGAAAGAGAAGTTTTTCGCTCGCGATATTTTTCTTCGCGAGAAACTCATGAACCGAGAGGAAATTATTTTCCAAGTTGAAACTTTCTACGCCTCCCGCGGTTTTTCATCTTTTTTTTTTCTCTCTCTTATTCTTTCCCCTCTTTCTCTCTTTTTTATGCCACGGCCACGTTCGTATTACCCTCGACCGAGAGAGCCATGCGAGTCCATCCACTTTTCCCTGTTCCCCACGGTTTCTTCTTTCTTCTTTCTTCCTCTTCTTCGTTTTCTCGGCACGACTTCGCTCCATGCCGGTGGTCACTCGCTTTTGATACATCGCCACGGTAACGTCGTTAAGCGTCTATTATCGACCTTCTATAGGGAGCGCGTCTCGTTGCGTAAAAATTATTGGCGCCATATAATACCTTCGATGCTCGTCGAAATAATGGGCGTTATTTAACGGGTGTTGTCTCACCAGGCTGGAGATATCATTCTTTTTCCCTAACACCGTTCTTCCATATTGCATTTTTATACAAAATGTAATAATAATTTTTTTTTGTTTTATATAAGTATTATATTTGAAGGAAAATATGACATGGTATAGCATAAAATAAAAAAAACCGTGGCACAAGCGCGAGTACGACACGCGTCAGGCTTGATATCATATTACCACGGGAAGTTATAAGACGGAAGTATCATAGTTGCCGGTTCGGAATAAAAACCAGTCTTTTTTCGTCGTGTGAATATCCTAAGTCAATTCGTCTCGCTTCCCTCTGTTAACAAATAAAAAAACTTCAATACCTAAAACACATAGAACTATGTATCGATAAGTCAATCCTATTAACGAGCGTGGAAATGCATTTTCGAGGAAATGAAATCAAAGAAGAAGAAACCACGCGAAATATGGTAAATGTTTAACTCGAAACGCACGAGTGCGGTGGAAGGGCTAATCGCTTCCGGATAATCTAAGCGTAAAGTAGAACATCCATCCTTTCGGATGACGATAAATCGTCCGTCGTTCTGATAAGAAACCTTAACATGGTACAGATTGTAAGCAGCGATTCGACGTAGATCTTCGATAAGATTAGAAAAAAAAATCGACTCCGTGAAACAAATAGACCAAGCGTTTCGAACTCTAGTCGAATGAACGATGATAGAAAACGTATACTTTTTAGTAACAAGAAAAGGAATTAAAAAAATACCAGCAATTGTTACATTTACACGAACATTAAAACCTAATCTACCAGCTATTTCCTAAGGCGCGATAAATCGATCGGATTAACTCCACCCTCTAACCGCAAAAAAAAAAGAAAATATATAAAAAAGAAATAGTAAAGAAGCGTGGGTCGCACGAGGCAGGAATTCGACAGAAATTCAAACAACAGTCGCTCGTCGTTCGATCGGTAATTCGAAACCAAGGTTCCAAGGACGCTCGGAGGTGGACGTGGAAAAAGTAAAGGGGGGTGTAGAGGCCAAAGGGGGTTGCTTTCTCGCACGTTGTATCTACTCTCGTTTCTCCGTTGTAGCTACGTGGGAACGCGGCGACAACGCCTCGCTCGAGGGCTTGTTGTTTTCCTTGGAGGCGTACCGTACAGGATCATTTTGCCGCTCTCGATTTTTCCTCCCGCGCTTTGCCTCACGAGGAAGGGTGCGTTTTCGTACAACGTTGACCGCGTGCGGTTAGACATAACGCACGTTTTGCGATGTTCACTTCTCGGTTAGGCACGTGACTCTTTTCGGTCAGGAGTAGTCTTTCTCTCTCTCATTGTGTTTGCCGAATATAATCACATGCGCCGCGGAATACAATAGCTTACGTTGGGACACGCGTGTTTCCCTTCCATTGTGGCCCGAGTTTACACGATCGGAGATTAAGTGGCTCTTGATGGGAACTAAACTACGCTTAGGACGTGTTTATATACCTATACCGATGACGAAGAGGGTGGTCAGAAGAGCAAAAGAGAAGAAGAGTGGGGTGGGGGAATAATAGAAAACATTTCGACTTCGTTGTGTATTTTGCAATTGTATCATAGAGTCAATAGCATCAGTTTGAAGTATTCTTATCGCGAAGGCGTGATTTCTTTGACTAATCTCTCACATACTATTATATTAATCTTACATCTCGAGCATTGCTATAGTAGTAAATCAAAATACTTGTTTCTTCATAGTGAAAAGTCCAATTTAAATAATATATTTTATCGTCTTATGATACCTGGTGAACATTCCATGTTTAACCTAAACGGAGGACGTAATATCAACTTCGAGATGGGGATATTACCGACATAAACGTAACACCAAGTATCTTTCAAGATTTACGAGGAAAGGAATGTTCACGCACGCGTACGATGTAGGTATCTACATAATACCGATTGGAGAAGTATGCGAGAGAAGATGGGAACTGGGTCGTTCGACGACGCTGGTCGTCATTTTTCCGCGTAATTGGCAATGCATGCCACGGACACTCGATTTCTCGGGAAGCATCGTTGTTGTCCGTGCGTAGGAGTGGTATGACGAGTATTGTCGTGCAAAATCGTTGTTCATTTACAATGGACGGTGACGATAGAACCGTGAAACCGTGACCATGATCGTACGCGCTCTACATGCTCGTGAAAATCTCTCAGTTTGACTCTAGTCGATTTGAAAGATGATCTTTCCTCTGTGGCGTTCTAATTTTTCTCTGTTGCACGGTATAAAAAAGCTACTAACGAAACTCTAAATAAATGTGCTCCTTTAAGTGGTTAAAAAATTTGGACTGTGTAGTGGAGTTGGGATTGCGAAGACTCGAACTCTAATTCAATGTGACTAACTTAGCACAAAACTTAACTTAAACGTGACTTAAAGTAACACCCTTCCCGTTCAAATCGAATAACAGATCGAGATGTAAATCGAGAGCACGAGTGGTCGCGGTAACGTATGCATTTGGGCTAGAAATGTGACCGCCATTGCTTGGGGAACCACAGAAAGCGGTAGGTTGTCGTCAGCGTGGCTCGTGCCAAGAGGCCTCCGAAAGCTCGTGCGCGGCAAACGTTTTTCTTCATTCGATTTCGAAGCCCCCCTGAGTGCTGCCGGTCTCGCATACGTGAATCCGATGCTGCACGCTCGTAGGCAAAGCATGGAAGGAAGGAAGGAAGGAAGGAATCGAAGGAAGGGTGGCTCGAACGGCAAAGAGGATAAAGAGAGATAGAAAGCCGACAATTATCTTAATGGAGTTGCGGACAGCAGCTGGTATTATCGATTCGTCGTAGAACTTCGTAACAAACGAGCTGTATAGTAACAATGAAAGTTTTCTAACATTCTCTTTACTAGTTATTGATGATTTTCTTCTACCCCGTTATCGGGAAATTAAAAATTGAAAATATTCAAAGATTCGACTGTCTCGCATCACCAACGATGCGCGACACGCCTCTACGTTCATCGTTTACATTGTATCGAACGATCATCGAGTAACAAGAAATCCACGTTAGCAGCTGCAAGTACGATTTTTAAAGTCTGCGGCACACGAGCATCTCGCGAAAACGTAGGAATGAACAATCCACTCATCAAGGCGTCCACGTGTCCTGCACGTGCTCGGAGCGTGCCAGGACAACTGGTGCTTCGATGTTTCTGGCACCATGTGCGCCCATGAATATGCGTGCGCGTATGTACCAGCTACAGTACGATTCTTCATCGTCGATGGAGAATCACTTTGTTATCGGAAACTGTGACTGTGTGTCGTACATAGTTGTCACGCCACGTTTTCATACGACGTCAATATTTGAGGGTACGTTAGGGTATTAAGTACTTGTACTCGTGAGTACCTACTGCTTATTTTTTCTAGTGATTCCGATCACGAAATAATTCTATCGTACATTTGTATTTATAACGTCACGCTCGTTACTAATATATTATATTTCTGTGTCAGAGGGTAGATTTAGAGTTCGTTCTATCACGTACGATTTTACTTTAACGTTTTAAGCAAAAGTACAAAAGAAATTGCCCGCATCGTCGAAAGAAGTAGCAGAGTGGCACTTCACTCTCGATATCGGTCAATAAACAACTCGAGACACTAACTTTTCGTCGTACGCAATAATGGTACATTGTACGATAGGATAGGACCAACTGGCGAGCGTGACACCGAGTGGACGTCCTCGAGAGCATATGGGGACAGAGAGTCGATAGTTTCCTACCGATTCGTTCCTCTATCTTTCCATTCACTCTCTCTCTTTCCAGCGAGAGATACAACGCGATACGTATACTTCAAAGGATTTTCGATGAACGAGCACGAGAGAGGATTTACATTTCGAAGTATGCTCGACACTCGGCATTCTTCCCGAACGTCAACGAGCGAGTTTCGATTTTACGATTGAAGGTTCGCTCTTCGACAAAAAAGTCTAAATTTCAAATTTCATTCGAGCACGAACTCTCGTGCCCAGTTTCGAGATAGCAAACGTTACGATATGTCATAAAGTTGCTACCGTTCTAGACTCTTTTTTCTGTCACATTCTCATTCTATTTTTTCTGTTATCGTTTTTTTTTTTTTTTTCTTTTTACTTCGAAGAACGAGCCTTTTGACGAAACGAGATAGAAGTTCATGGTGCAAGTTTGTACCTAGCGCGTTACGAGCTCACATTGATTCGGGCGGAAAAGGAGACGCCCATGTTTCCATCGTAGGATGAATGGGCCATAGAAAAGGCGGCGAACGCGACAAAACCGTGACATCCGGTGGACACGAGCCGACACGTGACCTCTTTTCTATCCGGTAATGTCAAGTACTACGCGCGATCCGTCCTCATCGCTTTTAGGAATATCTCGTAAAACGTTACCATTGTTCGCGATTTTCGAGCATTTAACGCCTGACGTAAACATCATTTCGAAGCACGCGTAATCTTGATCCAGAATAGGATTCGCTCGCTACATTGATAATACCCGTGGTAAAAGCGGGAAATAGGATCGATAGAGAGCATAACACGTGAATCTATTGGTATTAATGATAATACACGAAGTGTCATCGGACTAACTGACTTGGCTGATCTGTCATCGTCTTGACTGGTCGCTAAAAGCCATAGTTGTCGCGCGGAAATCTGTGGAAAAGGAAAACATATCGTCCCCTAATAACCCTCATTGATAACCGTAGCGAGGACGGGCATGGTTTCGAGTGGGGTCCCGCTTTCATTTCAATTTCTACCCCTTAGTGGCAGGGCCCCCCTTTTAGAGGGCCAGATGGCCAACGTTTCTCCCGTCTTTCTTTCTTCCTTTCCCTCTCTTTTTCTCTCTCTCTTTTCCTCTTACTCTTCCTTCGTCCTCTCACCCTCTCTTTTTCTCCGTTTCTCCTTCTCTCTCTTTCTCCCGGGGTATGTATAAGGACCGTGAAGGATGACTGGTCTGCGAGAGGGATTGAAATGATTGAACATGTCAATGTTTGGTTTGGCTCATAGGAGCGAGCCGGTAATGCGGTTGACGAAACGATTTACTTTTTTCCAAACTGCTGGGGAAGAAAGGTGGTTTGCTTAGACGGGTTCCTTCTTATCGGAAGATTTCGATGTGTGTATACCTTGACAAAATCGGGATTGAAAGTACCGATAATGTTACATATTAATAAAACTGTATAAAATGTTCTAGCAATAACGGAATACTTCGTATTTACATTCATCCTCGTTATAAATTTGGTTCAATATTTTCATTATTTTCACTTCGTCCGATGAGTCATAACCGAGAAAATATTTAGCCAATTACTACAGCCTTAACGTGTCTCGATTACTCCGTTGATTCGATTATTTGTCATATGGACTTGTGGCCAAAGGTGGACAAACAAGATCGGAATACTGAAGTGTTTAAATTCACAAGAGTGAAATAATAAGATCAAACAGTAAGCAGCCCCGATGAAAAGGCACCGCGCGCAGAGCAAACTTTGGAAGGAAGGGTGCGCTCGAGCGCTTCTGAAAATACATATCGCGACTCTCCAGGGGGTGCCAACGCCTCTCTTCGATTTTCAACGATGCGCTGCGCGCTGTCTGAAGTCTGAAGTTTTAGTAAACAGCCATGGGACACGCGAGAGGGATAACTAAATGCGGAACGATTTCTACGTCACATTTTTTTTAAAGACCATTCGCTGGATCTAATCATTTCATTCGAATCCTTTCTCAGCACGTCGTTAGAAAAATCACGAGAAAAGATTCGACCGAGCCCTAGAAAACGCAGTTGAAAGTCATCCTGTTAATTACCGGGTACTGTCCTAACACATCATCATCAGGGTACCATAAAAGCCATAATTGCGGGCCTTATGGTTTCACCGATGACCCGGCCACCTCAGCAGCTGACCATGAAGTACTCCGAAGTTTATAACGGGAGCGCAATATCCCGGAACACCCGTGGACTATGGAAGCCATAATGTAGAGCAGACCCGTGGCCTTACGAACGGAGTGATTCACCAAAATACGCGGCAGATGCGCGATTTCGAAGATAGTAACTGCTAGCAGTACCTACAACCTTTAACGCGAGAGGAAGTAGAAGTTTTCCAACTACGAGTTTACTCGTCAGAATTTTTAACAAGCTACTTTACATGTTTAAATGTCATTAAATTAGATCTTGATTGAAACTTGGTCGAATCCCTTTTTTTTACTATAACGAAATTAAAACGATATCAAAGTATTAACTTGAAATTAATACGAAATAACAAAAAGAATCGAAACGTGTTCAAACATAGAAAATAAGATGAAATAACATGAATAAAAAAAAATAATCGGACGTGACAAGTGACGTACATCGTTGCCTGCTAAAGTCAGACTCTTCTACCACCCGCTGTTTATCGTCGAAGTGTTATGACGTTAAGGGGAAGGAACGTTACTCCGGTAGTATTCACGATACACCCACGCACAATGGTTGTCCCTAATAGGTACACGCAGCCCTTGATTAAAATCTAGGAGGATCAGCACGGGAGAGACGGGAGACGCCTTTGACTTTTGTAGGTTACGCTCGCTAGAATAGGCAGCCGAATGGGGATTTCTACTCGGGGATGTTCCTTCGCGAATGAAAAATGTACGTGTGTTGTGCGGGGGGGCGCGATAGATATACGAGCCAGTTTCTGGCAGTTCCTACTGACGGAACACTGAATTTCACTCCTTTTGATATACATATGTAACATTTTGGTATCGTCATAACAGGACATTTCTTTTGTAACAATTCGTACGAGTTAATTTGATGGAAAGATATAAGTTGATTATCCTCCCATTTTTTCGTTACTTGCTGTTCATTTGTAAAAGAACCTCAAAGAGCACATTTTCGAGTACACGGCTTATCATTTTTCTTAGTGACCCGCTTTAACGTCGCACTGATAAAGGGAGTAAAGCGTAAATACCATGCACGCACGTTTTGGATTATAGACCGGTATTAAGCTCTCGTGGGACATTATTAACGTTGCCCATCATGCGTGCTGCAGATAGAGCATGCTCGAAACACGAAAGCATTACGCTTGATTACCTAACCTGCCAAACGATGGATGTACATATACGACAAACGTGCAGTAAAGCCGGGCCGTGTCAATTCGGGCCAAATGTCGTTACTTCGCCATTACTCTTTTATATTTTAAAGCATGAACTTACACATACTTACATATTTCACGTATATGCGAGCGTAAGACCGACGTTAATGGCATACGTATGCCAAAATAATTTTCAATTTCCACGGCTATCGACGATAACGATCTACCCCGAGCAAGCAAAACTCGATTATCAACGCGAGATCTCGGGGTGTCTTGGTCGTTCCCGAGAATCGGTCCTTGTTTCTCTTGGATCGTGGGATCTCTTATCCCTAGGGATGAAAGGGAGTGATCTGGATTTTATTTGGCTACGGTCGACCCTCGAGAAAACTTGCGTCCCTCTTAATTATTACGACTTATCGTTAGTACAATAATTAGGATCAAAATTGGCGCATGAAAGAGAAAAGCTTTGGTTGGTCGACGAAAGTAGAGCTTCTACTCGAGCTTTTAAAAACGCGAAGTATAAAGAATTATATCTTTCTTTTACGCGAACGAACTCTCGCAATTAAGGGTTTTTTGATAAGTCTAAAAGAGCAGAGAAAAATGGGAACTTTATGAATAAAATGTAACTTTAAACGTTCCCCATTACTTTCGATTACTCCCTTCAAGTACAATTAGGTAAACCACCTCGTATTTAATGTACGTGTTCGTATACCGTGTCTTTTACTTATTCGATGCAACAACAGAGAACCGGTGAGTAAGGAAAGTGGTACGTCACGAAGGGTGGATCGAGGGGGACGTCATTTTTCAAAAACTTTGCGGTTCGACATCCGCGATTGGACGGACGTCACGTGTCTGACATTCATCAATGTCGAATCCTTCGAAAGGACGAAAGAACCTGCTTTGTATCTCTGCGACTACATGCTGCTCGGACACGTGACCAGATAATTGTATCCATTGATCCTCCACGTTCGATAATTCTCAAAGCTCGTCCAGCAGGTTGCGAACACGTATCTCGAGAGCAAGTGAACTTTCGATTTTCTATATAATTTATATCTATTTTCTCTCAATCAGCATGAAAGAATTCTAACTAATTACCAGTCGTTCACCGAACTTTTGCTAAATCAAGAAATAGAGATCAATGTCTCGCCGTGGATAAATATCTATATTATCAGATTGTATCAATACCGTGCGAACGTTCTGTACGTGCTTTCAGGACGAATCGATGGATCAGCGTGCAAACAGTGCCGTTACATAGGCTCGCACCAGTTATATCAGCTTTGCAAATACGTTATGCGTACGTACGTATAGACGTATAAACGTATACGTGTACGTTTCGCTCTACCTTCCGAATTTTTTAAAAAGATTTCTCAATTACTACGACTTCAAAGGAATATCGAGTCAAATATCCATTTCGCGTTTCATTCAAAATCTATATAGCTATATACATATGCACAGATAGTATTAGTCAATTCGGTAATGGTTTATGCAAAAAAATGATATAATAGGATATAAGAATAAGTCGAGGTTTCTTTTCGCATTAGTCAATCAAAGGGATATGAGCTGGAAGAAGGGTTTAAATAGTCGTATCTTTGTCTTTATCCATCCAGCAACAATAAGAACTCCATCGCCCGCGCCGTGAACGCTTAAAAAAAAGTGAACGTTTTTACTCGGACTTATACATCCGAACGATTCCTCGCGTACACGCGTCAGATCCGGTCTACGGTTCTGTTCGTGGATATACACCAACACGACAAGGTCCTGTGTTTCCTTGATTTCCCAAGGGATTTTGGGATGGCTCGAACCAGGAGCGTACGCTTTCGAACAGAAAGCCTCTCTCTCTCTTTTCTGTTCCTCCATTTCTTCCTCCTCTTTCTCCTCTATGGTTTTCACCGTCGCATGGAAAACGTCGAACGTCGGCTCGTGTTTCGAGTATGGTTATTATAGTGCATACCTACTATTTCTTTCTAGTTGTTTTTCGCGTCCTTTACAGCCTATTGGACAACGAGAACAGTCTTTATAACAATTCTGGCACGTATTTTGTTAAATGCGTGTTAAATTAAGCGAACATCTATGACAACTGAGATTTCTAGTATCGACCAGTTTACACGTCAGATTTATCCCAGTCTACTATTAATCCTCCTTTATCGAATCACCACACGTTCCATTTATAACACGCTTTCATACAATTTCCGTTTCTCGACGCAAAGGGAGCTTAAAGTTCGCGCTCGCAGACTCGACGTCTTGCTAATACTCACTGGCTTTTCGCAGACAAATTTTTCGATAATAGATAAGTACAGAATGACGTGAAAGAGAATTTTGAGAAGTGGCGATACTCTCGGGTAAAGAGAAAGAAAGATGGATAGGTAAAGAGATAGATAGAGAAAGACAGAAGGAAATAGAGAGAGAGAGAACACGAAAGTTTCCGCACCTGTTTCTATGGCGCATGCCAGGATCCCTTTACCTCCGTGAAGCCGCACGGTTTCCAACATCCTTTGGGTTTCCGACAGCTGCATGTCTCGCTGATCAACTACGCAAACTATTCTACGTTAACACTACCGATTCAGCAACGCAACAGCACGAACGGAGTTCACGCGCGAGAAATTTTATCGAGCTACCAAAGGGAAGAGTAGGGAGCAGAAAGAAATCGCAACGTTTCGAACCCCCTCTTCAAAATACTAAGCGTTTAGCAGGCGGTATGAATATTAACGGGGGTTGAGTTTGACATTAGAAAAGTGGCATCTTTCCGGGACAAGACAGAGGACGTATTTCGATTCTCACATTATATCACCAGCAAGTCCCGAGAGATGTAACAAGCCTAGAGTATTCTCCAGGGAGTTATGGGAACGGTACAGCAAATAGCAAACCCAAGAGTATCCAATGTACATGGTAGCATATTGTACGAGAGACTCATGGGGTTTTCCGTGCGAGAAGTCGGTCGTTCGAACGAGAGAAAGAGAGAGAGAGAGATACGTGCTTAGGGTCCTGCGTTGGCAAGTGTTACCATGCACCATTGTGCTCATGCTCGTTGTCCACGGGTATTGCTGCACACTCGACGTGTTATGGCACCCATGGGTCAGGAGGACTAGCCATGCGAATTTGACTTCTCACGGTGAGGATCGAAAGAGATATTTCGAGGTAGTAAGAAATTTTTCCAACGAGACACGCGAGTTCGAATATCGCTATGAAGAGTCTCCGGCACGTGTCAAAGAACAGATGGCGAAGCCACCGTGTTAACCTATCCGTAGCTACCGTCTTTCAAAGTTCCCGTTCGAGAACGGCTCGACGTTTTCACAGGTGTCCTTCCGAGCTTACAGGGATTCCGGGGTTACCCCGTTGGTCTGGTGTCCGATTACTTGCCAAAGCTGGCCAAGCGATCCGTGTCGGTGGCTTATACTATTTAGCGGCTTAACCGGCGCGCGTACTTATCGTAAAAGAGACGATTTACGAGTTTGAAGAGAACATGAAGGTTACACGAGAACTCGCGAGAAATGCGATGCTGTGTAGCAAAAACTCTGTTATCGTTAAATCGACGCAAGCGGAGAACGCGTCGAACGCGAAGAACGGCGAAAGGAAAAGCTTCTCTCTCTGGTGGCTCTCTCTAAAAAAGAGATAGAGAGAAGAGAGAGTAGGAAAGAGAGGAAGATTAAACGAGAACTTTTGCAGTCGGGTGAAAGCACAACCGCAACGTCGCGTTTTCGAAAAAGAAACGAAACGACAAAAGGAGCACGCGCGTGCTGGAAAGAGAAAAAAGAAAAAAACAGAGAGAGAGAGAGGAAGAGAGAGAGAAACAAAGGAACGCGAATTTTTCTCCACATCGGACGGGCTTCTTGCGTCACTCGTTAACCTCGCGATCGTATATCACCGGCGTGAAAAGAAACAGCGAGAGGAGTCGCAGCTGTGATCAGTGAGCCGTCACACCGGCAAAAAGAAAGAAAAAAAAACAAAAAAAAAGAAAGAAAATATTAATCACGACTCGGCACACCGCTAGCTGACCTCTTGATTTCCGGCTTCCCGACCTTTTCCCGGAAGTAATTCGACTGTTTAAGGCACCGTGACTAGCCGCGAATCACGCTGGATAATACCCTCGGATTGACAAGACGTCAAGGTGCTCGAAGGACTCGCACAATCGTTGGACATCTGCGTTTACGGTACGACAGTTCGCGTGGCGTGGCTAAAGTTGCAGTCGAAAAGAAATTGATATAGTACGTTAGACTTATGTACACCGATGATAAAGGTATCGTATTCGATAGTATGGAATTTTACTGGTAAGAAAGGGAGCATGGTTTTAGTGGATCAGTTTAGACTCAGTCTCGTCCAAACGAGCGTGTAACAAGAAGCCACTTGGCCCGAGCCAGTCGGTAATAGATTAAAGCCATCTTCGTCCCCAGCACGGGGGCATATATTGTCCCCTTAACACCGCCATCCCCCGGTAGTTTCGCTTTAGTTCACTTGACCCTACTTGTCTCACCGGGGTCTGGCACGATGCGCGTCGTCTCCCCTTCGATAGGACATTCTATTTCTCTCTCTCTCTCTCTTTTACTCTTAAACATCGTCGTTTCGCATCTTCTTCTCCTGCACGTTCTTCCCTTATCCTTCCCTTTAACCCTCCTCACGCTTTTTCTCTGCCCATATTTCACCGCTTTCTCACCACTAGAGAGAGAGAGCACGCGCGCGTCCTTTACAAAAACCAATCTCCACTAGCTCGAAAGCCCCGCTCGTATGCGTGTGCACGATCACATAGGAACCAGTGAGAATGTGAGTGCGTTGGCCCCGTGACAGGGTGCGGTGCAAAGAGTCCACGCAATTTCCTTAATGTACTCGCTAAATGTTCTAACCCGCAGTACATATCCACGACGATATGTGCACCCGGCTATGTGTGCCCGTGTGTCTGTCTTCTTCTCGTATCTACGTAACGCCTACACATACGCGTGGGTTCGTAGAGATAGATGCTCGCGACCGCGGCGCTCCTCCGATCTATGTATCCTTCGTGACCACAAGGGAAAAGTAGGAAGTGGGCTAAGCGGACACCTATGTATATATATGCATATATACTTTTTATGTTCGAAAAAACGCGAAGGGAAAGGGGTACTATCGATTATAAGTTGTTGATACGTATAATATTTTTTGAACAATTGTACTTGTCGGTCGCACTTTGTTTCCGACGACATTGGGAAGCATTATTAGATATTATTCAGTTTATATATATGCATATGATAGTTATAATGTCCCACCCTTGAATTCATACGGTTCAAGGTCATAAACCAAGCGAATGCATAATGTAGAAAGTGCGAAAGCCACTCGCGATTAACTCCGAGTTTCCAGGACACCAGAGCACCAGCATGTGGATAAAATGGTTAATGGTCTAGCTAATGTCCCCATATGTGCTAGCTGGTGCGTATGGATATGCAGGACACGCAATGGGCGTTACGCATAAATAATGCAAGCCAGGAAGGCATCATCCATCCTCGAGGAGAGACTCCCATTTAACAGGCGTTCTACTTGGTCTTGTGCTACGGTGGAGTCGCTTAACTTTGATGACTCAATAAGCACGTAGGATTCGATCGGAACTGGTTCTTGAAAAACCAGACATATCGATCATGATTTTATCGAGTATTCGTAAAACAACTTTTTTCTTCTCATTTCGTTATTCTAGTCTGTCAAAATCGAGGAGAAGCGAGGCTTACAGTGGAAGACGCGCAAGGTGGAAAAAAAGTGAAAGAATAGAAAAAAGCCACAAGTCACATAAATCATTGATATTTGCCTTCGAACGTTGAGCTGCTTTGCTTGGCACGAACAACGAAGAGAGAAAAGTCGAACGCTCCCGTCGGAGAGATTTCAGCCCCCAGCGCGATCGGTGCGTGCGTTATTCGGCTCCGCGGACACATTGTCAGCATTTTATACTTATTTGCACAATTCCCGATGATTTTTCGTACGGTTACGATCCCGTCCAAATGCTCGCTCCCCGAAAACACGGAGATGAAAAGAGGGGTAGAGGGGAATCAAAAAGCGCAGCTTCGTCGTTTTATCGGTCGGAAAATATTAGATTTATTAATGTCCTTGGTTAGATACGCCGGATTTATTTTTATTGCCACCGCCACCGCTAGGCGAGCGCGTTTTATGTACGACTTGTCTACAATATCGTCGACCATAATATCCGTCGAACTGTGAATATGCTAGAATTCTTCTTATTAACCTCTCTCTCTCGTTACCAAACGAGTAATAACGCAAGGGTTGAATATTAATTACTATACCGCCTATTCTAACTACGGTAATACAACCATCGGTCGTTATTTGCCTTCATGAACGCAAGCATACATTTACGGAAGCAAATATATATACCAAATAAAATAGTTTAAATAAAAGGAAACAGCGGACGAAAGAATAAAGGAGGGTGTATGGACTAATAAAATTGAGTCTCAAAGCGATACTGTTAAAACCATATTTTATTTAACCATTAAAAATACAGGTAGATATAACACGTATTTAATGAGGGAATGTTTTAAAATTAGTGACGTTCATCCCTTCTTCTTCTTCCTTTTTTTCGCGTAGGAAGAAGACGTTCCCCCGGTGATTCTCAATCGTACGCGACTTTTTGATTCCTGACGGAAATCGAACCGGGGGTGGGCCGGGGGTTGCATTACGCGAGGACAATGAGCAGCAGCAGGCAGGGTAGCCCGTTTCTAGCGATGGATCCCCGGGGATCGTATTACCTTTGATTATCACTCGTTTTGTTTAGAAAAGAGAGAAAAAAGCGAAGCTTGAAAGGCTTTACTATTCTTTACAACGTAATCACGGGTACGGTGTTCGCGCGCGCGCGAGGTAGAGAGAGAAAGCGTATACGCAAAGAACGTACGCGCATCGTTTAAGCCCATTTAACCATTCGAGATCTCGGCCAGAACCGAAACGACAATAGGAGGGTCCTGTCATCAAGCTTTGTGAAGCTCGCGAGGGGCTTTCCACGGGGGTGTTGTACGCAGGTTACACGGGGGTTTGCATAGACTCAAAGTCGAAAGGGGAGAGGGGAAGAACGACGTAGTCTACCGTGACGATACACCCGCGCAAAACTCTCTCTTTTTCTCTCTTTCTCGGTGTCTCCCTTCTTCCTTCCTCTTGTTTTCCAGTTCTTTCTTCTCTACCCCCGTTCACCCCCGATGCCACCATAGAATTCCACGTCACAATGGCACATCTGGCGTCGGCTCACGCTCCGATTATTGCACTTGACGCCGTGGAATCCTTAATATTTATATAAAAAAAGTGAAAGAGTGAATGTAGACGCGACAATGCGATAAAGATCGCACCGGCTCACCCTGAGCTCATCTTTCGTTTCAGTACTTCAATGGCATCGACTAAAACAGGCGAATTGATATTCTCGGCTTTTTCACTCTGTCTCCCTCTCTCTCTCTCTCTCTTTTCATCGAGCTTTCCCGTATAGTTCGACGTTTCGAAAATCCCCCAAAAAATCCTACGCAGCGCACCACTCGGATTACTTAGTAACCCGTACTGGCTCTGGAATGAATTTTAAAGGCTTCACGATTGCATTTACTGAATATTAATTTCATTAGCAATACCGAGCAACCCGTTTGTAGAATAACGCGAAGGGCTCGCCCAATGGAAAACCATATGCGTAAATGATGCAAGTAGGTGGCATATATTCGAATCTATTTACGCGGCAAGGGTAGTATAATTTATTACCCGTTAACGTTATGAGTACGCCCATAAAAGAAGAGAGTCAGAGTGACAGAGGGAGAGAGTAGGAGAGAAAGAGAGCATTCGTTTTGTGTAAATTCGATTATATCATCATGCTGTGCTCTGGTCTCTTTTTCATCAAGTTTGCGGAAAAAGTTTAATTAAAAAATTATTTAGAAATATATGTCTTCAATGTCTACCCAACTAACCGGCACTTAAAGAGACTCTCAAACTTGTTCGCATCATAAAAGACAGGAAGAAATTGTCATCTCCTACGAGTTCTACACCGCGGTCCCTCCAGTTAGGTATTTACGAGGTCCACTAGGAGTAAGGATGAATAGTAGAAATAAATAATAAACGTCATAATTTGTTAGGTCAAGGGTGCCAAAGGGGATGTTACTCCGGAGTAGCAGACCGTGTAGCTTGCGTTCCTCTCTTGCTATGTTCTCCTTCTCTCTCTATCTCATTCTCTTCTTTTTTTACGTGGCTCATCCGCGCGCACAAGCCCCCGAGGTGAACCCAAACGCGGCATCTACCCTTGCCAAGCCGTGAAAACCCTCTACACCCCCCTCGGCGATGCTTTTTACGCTTACGGACGACTCCTGGAGGCGTGTCGACATGTGCAGCGGAACCGACGAAGGGTGGATTCGCGTGATCGAAGGCCGAGGAGGACGCCCACGGAAATTAGCAAGCCGCGCAATCGCAGAGACACTCCCTGAATAGCTTCTCTCCTAGCCTGACAAGAGAGATCCATCGAAAGTAGACGCGCAAAAAGCGGACATCTTGATTTTCCCTTTCAACGATCTCAAAGATACAAACAGAGTTCGAGCGAGGATACGAAATCATTTGAAGATGAGCTTTGATCTTAACCCTTTCTTATTTAGAGGGGCATGTTCAAGATTTTAAAAAGAATGTGATTTAAATCTCTTGGACCTTTATGAAATTTTGATAAAGAAAAATTAATGAACGAAGAGAACTTAAAATTATTTAAATAATTTTGCAAGAATATTAATGAAATAACAATCACCGTTTTAGCTTAAAAAAATTACAGTGATGCCTACTTGCTTTGCAATAAGCAATGACTCCCATATGAACCTACAATAAGCGAAGCGCGATAATTTCAACCCAACGAATATGGTTATCGATTAGGCTTCCTCGACGCCGCAAAATAAGCATGACCGCGTTCATCGAAAGGTGCGCGCATATAAACGAATGACTTTTTCCTTCGATGCGTTCCTCCCTTTAGCCGCAACGAAAGTGACATACAAGCGATAGATTTAATGGGATCAACGATATACATGCAAAACGTTAGACCATCTGTTGCCTTAGCGCACGAAGTCGATGCGAGGTGAAAAATTCAACGTGCTTTAGGGTGCATCAAGGATGCGTTCGCTCACCGATCACGATCGTAGCTAAGTTTGCTGGCTATTTTTTTCTAAACGAGCGCGATTATACGGATGAACGTGTCAGAATGACCTAACTTTTATTATAGTGCGGAGTAAAGGTAGGGTCATTTATTTCTTTGAAAAAATAGTATCGATTGTAACGATCTAGCAAGATCGTGATTTTTAGTTGACTTACGAATAAAATTTTAGTGTTAAGTCCTTGCCTTTTACTAACGCAAAAACTTTTCATTATCGAAGAAGTCCGATATAATATTCCCGAGTAATGTATCGAGAACATTCGGCTGGGCTTTACCGGGGATGCGCAAGAGAAAAGAGAAAATCCATATTTTAACGGCGGGGTTAAAATTTTCTTTCGAGCGGAAAGACAAGGACGAAATGAAGGTGAGCCGGTAAAGCGAAAAGAGATCTGGAAACGCCTTGGATATCCGCCGCGCGATCTTAGATATTCCAGATGAGACGGTGTGTGCATTCGCGTTCAGAGGGAGAGAAGGAAAGTACGTTTGCGTCTTGCGGCGAGAGAGAAAAAGAAAGAAAGAGAGAGGTAAAAGGGATGAGAAGGAATATATACACGAATGATCACGACTAAGATTATAAAATGGCGACCTCACCGGCAGCCGCACGGCGCGGCCGTTCTTAATTTCGCTCGGTTCTTTTTGTACTCTCCACAATCCCCTTCGCCGACTCAGCCCACTACCACCACCAGCAGCCCCACTAAGAAGACGAGCACCCACTAATACACCACCCTTTCGACTTCTTCCGACATTCTCCGTTCCTTCCCGAATCACCGATAGTCCCTTATACCAAAGGAGTTCCTCAGGGAGAGCTCGAGAATTCTTTTACGCGACGATTCCGATGAATACCCTTGTACCTATAGGCTTGCTTCGCGATGAATGGATGTTAACGAAGAAATACAAGTCTGAGTTAGATGAACGCAGAAAAGAAAAGGGTACCGTCGTTAGATGGACGATAAACAGAATAATTTTACCTAAATCTTTTTTTGTCATAAGACTACTCTGGAACGGGTTATAATTAAATTAATGAGTACGATAAAGCTCAGACAATTGCACTATTAACCCTTATACATAATCTAACATTCATATTATTCGGATGGAAGCTCTTTTTGGCGCACTTCGCACGTACTCAATGAGAACACCCTAACCACCAAGCTAAAAAAAAGAAAAGCCCATACCCATTTTCTCCAACATACATAAATTCGCACTAAAGTGTCGATGGACAGAAAGAAACTTCGTTGGAAGCTCCGAGTCCACGCTTATCGTCGTGGCCAAAATTTGTAGTCCTTTGTTTTTATCCGTCGTTCTTCTCAGGCAAGGGGTGCCAGAGCGAGGGAAGCAGTAGTAGAAGAAGAAGAGTCCGGGTGGTAGACGCGAGCAACCCCTCCGTCGAATGCGGTGTCCGGCTCGTACGCCATATTGGAGGCGGTAAAAGTTTCCTCCAATCGGTACCGGAAGCGGGGTGGCATGGGTACAAACCACACCCAATCACCCTGACACTTGCCCCACCAGTGACCCGCCACACCCACGCATGTCACGTGCGCACGAGCAACGCTACGGCCGGCAGAGCAGTCGTGTGCTTACAACCGTCTTGTCATCCGCTCTTCCCATTCTGCAGTTCTTTCTCTCTCTCTCTCTTTTTCTCTTTTTCTGCCTTTTTTTCTCTCTCTCTCTCGTTTTTTCTCTCTTTTTCTGTTTCCCAACTCCACTCAACCGTTCTCACCTACGCTCTAATCTCTCACACTGGACTTTCTTCGCGCGTTATCGAACGCTCGATACGCGGTACCGTCTTTTTCTTTCGTTGGACTCCAGTGGACGTGGTAGTGACGTCAAATTGACAAGTGTGAAGATCGTGTGTTGTTCTACTAGGAATAATAAAGTAACGTTGGGTGATAGCACCGTGATGCCTCGATAAAAGTTGTCGGCAGCCGTCATCAGTGATATCTACTCTCTTTCTCTCTCGATATTTTTTTTATCCTTTCGAGATGAGCTACGCGTGCCGGGAATTTCAGTGACGTATTCTCTCCATGCGCTATGACTATGATAAGCTTCGAGATGTTGAGTCGCGAGACTCTGCCGCTGGAAGGGATGTACCAGCGATCTCGCGAGGAAACGCTTACGCCGCCTCAAAGTAGCCCGGAGTCTCGACATCGACGCAACAACTCTAACAACAACAACAACAACGTTAACAACCACAACAACAACCACGGTAACATCGTCGCCGATAATACCACTTGTCATCGCGACATGCATCCCCTCGATCAGCCTGCCGTCGAGCTTGGCTTGCCTTCGCACATTCCGGAGATTCTTTATTGTAAGTGTCGAGTTCGCGGTCGATCCTTCGGGTTCTTACGGGTTTTTACGAATTCTACGAGTCTACGCTGCTACTCCGCGTGTTTCTTGCTTCGTGCTTACATTTTTATTCATTTTGGATTCTCATTGTGATCATAATTAATTAATTACGACTTCTTCGTTCGTTTGCAGCCTCGATACCCAAGTGCGGTGGGTGCCAGGAAGCGATCTTGGACAGGTACGTGTTGAAGGTCTTGGAGAGGTGTTGGCACGCGAGATGTTTAACCTGCCGTGATTGTGGAGCCAGATTGACGGACAAGTGCTTCGCAAGAAACGGCCATGTCTTTTGCAAGGACGATTTCTTCAAGTAAGCACCAATAATCGTTAGTGAGCGTAGCATCGTCGTCGTCGTTGTTTAACCAATCGAACCAAAAGACCGTAGTAAAGTGTACCCGTGATTAGAAGGTAGTCTTGTCATTTATGTGTGAATGTAATGTGAAAATGTTGTGTGTTGTTGGTGTGGCAGGCGTTTTGGGACGAAATGCGCGGGCTGCGGCCAAGGATTGGCACCTTCGCAAGTGGTCAGGAGAGCGCAGGAGTTGGTTTATCATCTTACCTGCTTCTCCTGCGCGCTCTGTTCGCGACAGTTGGACACCGGCGATGAATTTTACCTTATGGAGGATAGGAAGCTCGTCTGCAAGCCCGACTACGAGCAGGCCAAAGCGAAAGGTAAATTCGAAGAGTCCGTAGAAGAATAAATTGAAACAGTAGGTGGCAAATTGGTGTTATTATTTGGGGTTAACCGTGTTTATTATACGGGTAGCCTCGTAAATTAATAAAAACTCCTATAGCCTTTTGGACACGTCAGAGGATTAGGACAAACTTTGTGGTCAATTTTAGAACTGGCTGATGGTGGAAGCATCGACGGCGATCAACCAAACAAAAGGCCACGGACGACGATCACGGCGAAACAACTGGAAACCTTGAAGTTGGCGTACAATACCAGCCCGAAACCAGCGAGACACGTTCGGGAACAGCTTTCGCAGGATACGGGTCTCGATATGCGCGTTGTCCAGGTCTGGTTTCAAAACAGGTACGTGATACTTCGGCATTTTCATTGAAACGCGATCGAAAAGACGAAAATGCGGAAAAAAAAGATTAAATTGGTGCTTGCGTTCGTAGAATTGGAATCGCGTAATTACGAAAGACGTCAGTAGCATTAAAAGTATTTTTGAGATAAATTTGCGACGTGCTTTGGCGGACGTCATTAGCGATAATCACCGATTCGTGAAAATCCGTGAGTAGTTTGCGATTTGTTGAACAGCGAAGACAAAGAGAGAAAGATAGAACGATCAGCTTACAAACACAATTGGGACTGTTCATCGAGCAAAAAGGGTGATTCTTTGTCCGGAGATAAATTTCAAGGGGATGGTAAGGGCAGATGAATGATTGCGAGATGCTGGGCAGTCTTGAGGATTCCGTATCAATCGGTAAGGTTTCCGAAACCCCGTAGGGCGAGACCGTAGATAGAATTAAATGCTTCGGATTCATTAGACTTTTGAGAGAACACCGATAAAAATCACCATACGGGTAATTGACTACGTCCCGATATGACGTTCCTTTGAATCGATCGAATCTATCGAAAGGGGTAGAACGAAAAATGTACAAGTAATCGGAGAGCATTTCAAAATAATCTTTCTTTCTTTTTCCGATCTTAAAGATCTATCTCTCTATCAATCTATTATCATCGCATGAAGTGTCCACGACAGCGTAGTATAAAGTAACAAAGTAACAAAGTAACTATCGATCTAAGAAATTCACTTTATCTACCGATGTTTATCGCTGCGCACTCGAGAAAGTTTTTTCGCACTTGAAAGAAAATATCACAAAAAATACTAGAAATTGCAACTTTCTAACCGACGATTATCGATAAAAACGGCACAATAAAAATCGATCTCGTAAAAACGTGCACGTGCTATGCGATTAGGCTCCGGGATTAACGATAATAGTTACAACGTAAATCGCTGACGCATCGTTACCGATCTTTCTGCCTCTACTGTCTCAAATACTGGAAAAATATTACAACGATATTATTCGTGTTAAGGAGAGCGAAGGAGAAGAGACTGAAGAAGGATGCCGGTAGGACAAGATGGTCTCAGTATTTCCGAAGTATGAAGGGAACAAGCGCGGGGGGACACTCACCTAGGCACGACAAGCTCCTCGATAAGGATGAACTTAAGGTCGATCTGGATTCGACTTTCGGCCATCACGGTATGTAAAAAAAATACACTCAAGTACTTGTTTTAAACAATTTGAAGAAAGAAAAAAGATTACGCGTGATTCTCATTCGGGAAAACGAGCCCTACGAAACTCCGTCCCCGCAATCGCTTTATATCGCGCGGCTCCTGCAACAAGGGAGGAGAAGACGATCTTGTCAAATATTCAGGAGATCGCGAAGGCTAACTGCTAGTCTCGCAGTACCCGAGATTTTCGGAAGATTGCGGATTATCCTTGAATTTATATCCACCATTAGCCGTACGCCGAAAGACCTAAACGCAACTTCGTATTAAATATTTAAAGAGGGATCGGCACGAAATCGCTGTCACCGATCGTTAGAGACATTTTTCTCCTTTGAAAAGCGTTCGACTTTCGACGAATGTCCCACCAAGCTTTGTCACATTATTGCGCGTTACGTAAACAAGCGTGAAATAATTAATTGATAATCGGGTAATTCGAAATGGAACGACATTTTGCCAAAGCGAGAGACGATCAAAGGGATCGACGAATAACGGACGCGAGGATATGATAAAATTTGAACGAGTCATTACGAGAGCCCGGCGGAGACGGTGAAAAATTCAGGAGACAATTCATTCTCAATTTAGCGAACGGAACTTGTATTACGCTTTTGCCACGAAAAGTGTGGAAGAAAATTTGAGGCACGCGCATACGTACAGGAATTATCGGATCACCGATCTAGGGGCACCGCTTATCTTCCCTCGATCTCTCTCGTAAGCCTCGAACTCGTTGGTCGGACGAGTCCGTGTTATATTATCGCGCACGCTAATCCGGGCAGACGAGTTCTATCTTTTTCATCGTCATGGCTAATGCCTTCTGCTTGATTCCGGTGACTCGTTTAAATGAGCCCACGCGCGCACGCCTAACTTTCGCGCCGATAAAACGATATCGTATAATATTGTACGCATCTAACGAGCGTCTCGGCGTCTTTTAGACTTGAGTAACGACAGTTACGGGACGGTCGTGAACATGGGATTGGACGGAGAAGGTGCGAGTCCCGGTGGTGGCGGAAACAGCGGTAGCGGTGGACCACCTCGCGGTTATTTGGGCGCGACGACGCCACCTTATCTATCGACATCCAGATCGCCGTCCTTACCACCACAATTCCCATACCCACCGGATGCAGGTCTCTCCGTATACACGACTCTCGGTAAGTGTGAATGACTGTGAAATTCGATCGATTCGAACTTCCCGCGAAAATACTCGTTAAGTGATGTTAAAATTGGTGATATTTTTTTTAACAGGCGGGCCAGGAGGCATGGTACCGGGACCCGCGTCGGATCTTAGCAACGAATCGAGTGGGGGTGGCGGTGGAGGGGGTGGTGGCGGTGGTTACCCCGATTTTCCACCCTCGCCGGATTCCTGGCTCGGGGAACCACCCTCGCACGCTCATCACCACTCTCACTACGCCACATAACGCTCTAAAGTCGAACGAAATCGAATACCGTCGAAAATAACGCAACGGCGTGGAACGCTTACCTGACGATGTAACCTCGTCGATCATAAGTTATGACGAATGAGAAGAATCGCGCGTCCTTCCATCCCTGCTCGGATCGACTCGTCATCGTTGTCGTCGTCGTCATCGTCGTTCTTAGCCAGCTACACTTCTGTCACGTTACACTTTATGATAAGTAACTACGCGTTGCGATTTATCCGAATCTATTTATGTACAAATTTATCTACGAGTTTTACGCGTTGCTTCGAGCTAGAGGATAACTTTTGAAATGCGTGAAACGCGGGAATGCAAGGTAGGATGCGAAGATGGCGCTCGAGTAGCAGGGTACCTTGACGCGATCGAGCGCGTGAATTTTAAAGATCAATTTTTCGAGTAGAATTTATCAATTAAAATTCGATTATTATCATTATTTATTTCGTGATATTACGACTTTGTTGTAATTGAATCTTTAATCGATTCTAGTATTTATTCTTCTCGAAAAAGGAGATTGGTCGACTCGAATCCTCCAACGAAAGTAACGAAGCAATCGTATCACTTATCGTAATGATCGCGACCGACGTTTTCTTATTTCGTATGTATATTTGACGTCGTATAGGTATTATTTATATATAAATAAAAGCGTAAGTATCGAAGGATGCAGTACTCAAAAGGAAATCTTCGCGATCGATCGCTTAACTCTCTTATTTAATCAAAGTCAACCACGGTAAGAAAGCAAGTTGTGATTTGTTCATTCAAAATGCACCAATCGCGTTCGAGCGTACGATGCACGGCAAAAATCGAACTAGGTGAATAGTCACGTGATTAACTGATACGAGCAAGCACGTATCTATTTATCTATCGTTATCGAACCGTAGCTCTTTCGAGATGTATCGATCGTGTAATTATTGAAGACAACTTTCGTGGGCATTCTTACGTACCGCATGACGTAGCCTCGTGGAAAGAAGAAAATTCGCGGTTATATTTACTACATTAATCAAATAGCATACTATCTTCCGTAATGTTGATTTCAATATAACGGCATAGACACGAAAATTCATCGACTCATATTTGACAAGCCGCTCCATCCAGGTATTCGCACGTCCTTATTTTTATCGAGAGTAAAACGATCGATAGTTTTAAATATACGCGTCGTTCGTCAGTGGTTACGTCTTTTTTTCCCTGGGATACTTGTTATGTATATTTAATATCGTGTGTCGAGTATAAGGGATAAATATCATTGAGTCGTTCATTATTAAACTTTCGATGGCGAATTTTTCTTTGGGAGCATTTTTTCCAACGAAAAATATTTCGTTTTATCGAGCAAGAGAATCGCGATGTTCTAACTACATTTTGGAGAAAGACATTGATTACAAATTCTCTCAAGAAAGTATCGTATTAATAGTGAAAAGCTTTGTTTGAAAAGTAAGTATTCTAAGGACATGTCCGATCAACGGCGAAAGTATTAAATCTTGGAGAATTCGTAATTAAAAGTGAAATACGATCCGTAGGTAAACGTATGTATTTTACAAAGACTTGCTTTCCGAGCAGCGATAAGCACAGTCATTTTGTCATTCGGACTATCTTCCGATCGTTTACACGTCCCAAACGTTAGAACGTTAGTCATTTTATTTATATAAAATAGTACAAAAAATACATTCACCCGGTGAAAATTATTATTTTCTAACTATCCAAACCAAGTCGGTAATGCAGATTCCTTCCAAAGATCTGTAATCAAATGACGTACTTGACAGTAACAAACAAAAATAAAATCAAACTTTATTCATCCTTGTTCAAGAGATAAACAAATTCTGCGATCGATCATGCTGCATCAAACTAGACAAAATGGTGATAATCAAAATTACAATTAGTTTATAGGAACCCAAAATCGAAAATACGTATATGATCAAAAGATTTTTAATGGATCTCGATCGATCGTGGAATAACAAATGCGAAAACTTTATGTTCCTTCGAGTAACTTCAAAATTTTATACACATCCTGACAAGAAATACAAAAGTGAATTTTATTGTGCATATAGGTAACGCGCGACAATGTTGAATAATAAAAATAATAAAAAAAGAGATCTCTTTCCGCACCATCGTCAGATTTTCTACAGGTTTATCGATGATAATTCTACGTGCGTCACGTATCATAAAATGAAGCATTTAATCGCGTATATTACATGCAGGAACTGTAACCAAAAGTAATTTAAATTAATCAACAATTCACACGGGTCGTCCATAATCAAAAAGGTTCTTTCATTTAACGCCGGTTCTCCAAACTGCTGTGTATGTTACTCGGTAGCTCGCTCGATGTTCTACGCGCGTATGTAATATATCATATTTGGAATAGATTAAAATAAGAATCGTCGATCTGTCTGCAATTTATTAAATAAGATAAGATAATTTATTCGCAAAAGGAGAAACGTATTCGGGATATACGTAGAGTACTTGGAACGATCGATCGATCTCGAAAGAAAATTTAGTCCAATCTTCGAACATCAAATTCTGTATAGTTTTCATTCTAGGAAAAAGTGATCGTAAGGTAAAAGACATTTTGGCTACAGTTCCTGATTATATAGCAGCGTGCTACTGAAAATAATGTCACTGTAGAGTTGTATATAAGTATACCCCTCTTCCTACTCATTCCGCCTACAAATTCAATTATCACGAGAAATGCGAAGAAAACGTTTAAGAAAAGATGTATTAGACGAATAAGAAAGAGTGAAACACGTTGTACAATATGAAAAATTGATTATGTGCTCCTCACCGAACTCGACGGACAAAAACATGCGTGATTATCGCAGTTCGCAACACTTTACCGAAATCGGTTATTACGGATCTTTATATTATTATCTAGTCATCAAGTGATAATAAAAATTTATCATAATCTATGTTAATTCGTACTTTATTCGTGCTACCAAAAGTTGTTCGGTTACTAAAAGCGCGATCGTTGCGACACCTAATTGTCCATAAAATAACATTTAGTTTATAATCTTTCTGTGTAAAGACGTAGAAATAAAGAGTAGGAATAAATGCGTAAAAGAAGGTGGAAGAGATAGTGAGAGATATTTCAAACCGCAAATATTAATGGCACTTTATTCATGAAGAGACTATGTACAGATGCCGTATAATGATACACACCTTTGAACTCGCGCGTGTGATTTCTCGTCGTCGATAAAAGTAAAGTACAATTGAAGAATAAGTTCGAGCCGAGCTTATTCTATAAAAAAAAAAACAAAGAGTTAATCAAATCACGGGTGATTCCACGTATAAATCGAAAAGGATTTATACAAGATTGTGCGATCTCTATGTAAGTATATACAAATATCATATTATACAGTCGCATATTTTAAAAAGCGCAAAAACTGTCTCGTTTTCTCTTCTTAAAAACATTTCGTTGTAGTAAGAAAATACTCTTTTGTATGTTTTACAAAAATTACAATGAACATCGCTGTTATCAATATTCGTAACATTATACGCGTTCCTTCGAAATGTTTCGTTTAAAAAAAGTAACAACAAGTCTGTAGAACAGTATAGCAGTCGGATTAAAAATTACATAACAATAAAAAATGGACGATGGCGATTTCGAGTTTAACGCAAACCGGCAAAGCAAAACCTTTGTCCATTGTATCTGCGTTCTTTTCTACAGACATATTGAATTCGTTTTGGTCTTAATATTTATTTATTTCGTATCAATTCTCCAGTGGTTCGTCGTACGTTCTCGTTTTCTTCAATATACTCTTCGTAATCATTAGTTGCTTCGTGATTGCTTTTTCAACATTTTTCTTGTTCTTGTTTGACGTCGATAAATGTTGGAACGTGTCTTCCAATGCTCTCCTCGTTTTCATTAATCTTCGTTTCAAAGTTTCGTTCTCTTGCTTAAGTGTTTCAATTTCGTCGAGACCTGTAATTAAAAAAAAAAACGAATAACTAAATATAATTGATAAATGTTATTAATAACAACACGAAGCTTAGGAAAGCTTGAAAAAGCTTGCGAATACAAGGCAAAAATACTATATTCCTAATTAAAAAATAGAGAAAATGCTTAAAATATAAAAAGAAATAAGCAACGTAAACTCGTCTACGTATCGTCTAAAATAAATGGACGGAAGAGCACAACATTTAAATTGTTTGTTTGAGATACATACTATATTTATGGCTGGCTAACATTGCTATAAAAGCAATAAGATAGAATTAATGAAAAGATTATTCAAATATGTAAGGGCAACGTTAAAGAACATAAATTCTTAAAGATAAAATTGTAAGCGTACCTTCAATTGGCAATGGACTGTCGCTGTCAATCTCCCGAGCAGCAGTATTCGTATTACCATTGTCATCGTCGCTAAGTAAATTGGTCATTGATTCGGTAATTTTTAAAGTGTCTTGCAGTGGCCTTACTGTTGTGACTGCTGCGTCACTTTCTATACCCAAGTCAGGTGAACAGCTGGATTTACTCCTTCCACCCATAGCTTGGTAATTGATTGGTTGCCAATATTGCGAAGGTTGCTAAAATTATTTCAAACATTTGTTACGATAAATGAAACATTGCCTTATCATCTTATGCTCAAACAAATTAGTAAAGGACTTACGTTATAGGATTGATATTCTTGAATGATATCTTCGCACGTTTGTTTTAGTGTCACATCAGTTTGTATCGAAGAAACACCACTAGAACTAGGTGCTGAATCGCTAGCTTCGCAAACAGCAACGTGCCTTCGAAGTTCTTTATTCGTAGTTTCGAGTTCTTCTATTCTTGCCCTGTGCGAGTCGTTGATTTGATTTAAATCTGATATCTAAACCATAAAATTGATGTTCAGTACGTCACAAACAAAATATCACACCAACTCGTGGAGAGGAATAATAATCGCGTACCTCCTTATTAAATTTGTCTTGCATCAAACGGACAGCCATTTCGTATCTACCATCCGTTTTTCGTACTTCCTGCTCGAGTCTCAATTTATCGTTGGTCAGTTTTGTATTTTCAACAAGAATTTGACTATGTAGAAGCGTAAGATGATCCAATTCTTTGGTGAGTGCTGATATGCTTCCCTTGGCAGCTTCGTTGTCCTCTTCCATTAATTTAATTTTTGATCTCATCTAAAATACGTATTTCACATGTATAAAATGATTTAACTATTTACAATCATTTAAATGATAAGCAAAAGGTTAATTACTCTGTCGTTTTCTCTCCTGAGAGTCACCAACATCTCGGCCGTCTTCTTCTCCGCATTTTCTTTATACTGCAAAAGATCAGCTTTCTGTTTCGTCATCTCAACGACCATACTTTCAACGTCCATAATCTTCTTCTCCAGCTGTGCTTTGCGTATACTGTTTTGTTTGCTCTCTTTTCTCAAAGCATGACACTCGTGTATTCTCTTGTCTAACGACGATTGCAACCTCTCGCAAACCTTTTGCGACTTTTCCAACTTCAATATGAGTGGTGCCAGTTTCTCCTCAAACGCCTGAAAATTAGAAGGAACGTGTTAAAGATGAGAAATAGTGTTGATTGTAAAATAAGAAAGAAGCTTACTTACAGTATCATACGAAACTTTTGTTGAAAGATCGTTTCTCAAAGCGCTCAATTCCGAATACAAAATATTATTCGTTTCCTTTAATTCCTGTATATGATGATTCGCGTCCAAGTCATGTAAATCATCCTGATAAGTCTTGTGATACGGTACATAATCCATAGAGTCCTCCGAGTCACTAAACGTTTTCGTATATTTGGTAAACCTGGAACGGTTCATAGATTTGTGTTGAGTCTCTTGTAAGCCTATCCTAGCCATAGACACTATTCTATCTGGCTCGGAGAAAGCTTCCGAATCGGATTGCGTCATCGTGTGATTTTTAGCAATGTCTAAAATATTCTCAGAATAACTTTTCTTCACGGTGTTATCAGTTCTTTCGTTATTCTCCATCGCATTGTTCGTACCAAACATTATATTTTTAGACACCCCTTCGAGAACTTGCGCAAAATCATCAGAGAATATGTTCGAGCTAAGAAGCACATCCAGAACAATTTTATTATGATCACGACTGATCGCATCCACGTGGTTTGTGTTCTTCAAGATATCCTTCATCAATTTGACGAGTTCTTTAAGATGAGCTCGTAACAATTCGCAATACTTTCTCGTCTTCTCCGCGTCATTCTCACATCCATCAATTTCCGCGACGATGTCCGGCCTCGTAACGAGCTTCAACCAATTAAGATAATCCACTTCCTTCTCCAATTCGTTCTTCTTTTCCACCAATTTCTGAATATACTCGGTCATCGTCTTAACGTCTATGGATTCGTTTCCATTCACATAATTCAATTGTATCACCTCGTTCGTGAAGGATACTCTGATGCCGATATCGTTCAACTCCTTGATAAGAGTCGCCAAATGTGCACTGGCACTTTCCTGAGCGATATCGGTTTTACTTCGGCTTCTATCCAAATTATTGCTAGCAGTCATGTGATTGTGTAATTTCGCGATTTCTTTGTTCTTACTCCATAGCTCGGTGTTCACTAATTTTTGGAGATTTTGCGTTTTGATTTGCAACTCTTTGGTAAGCTGTTCGATCTTCTGATTCTTTTCAAGAATTTCCGCGTTGCGCAGACGAAGTTCTTCCATCAGCTTCTGTTGTTCCGAAGACTCTAGTAATTCGGTGGTTGGGATTTGTACAGTCGCTTCTTTCAACTTATCGATCTCGCTGATCTTGTCCCGCAATTCTTCTCTTATCGTACTCTTCTCGATTTCTAAGATCTCTATTCGTTGATCCTTGTCGTGGAGTCGTTCCTGAAGTTCCTGTAAAATTAATTTTTTCTTATTGTTAGATATATTAAAGCTCGGTAATACAAAATTGAAGAAAAAGTATCGGAGACAGATTGGTTGGCTCGATTAAAAGACGACGTACCTCAGATTCAACCTGTATTTGCTTTTCCAGACGATGCTTCTCCTCCTTGATTGTCTCTATCTGATCTCTCAGGTCGTTAATCTTCGCTTCCATTTCCTCAAATCGTTGCTGCACACAGAAAGCATTGTAACCGTGAATAAAACTCAAAGACGTCGAATGGTAAACCGAAAGACTTTCATTTTATTCAAAAAAGATATTTAATTACAGAGATAAGTTTTACAAAAAAAGGAAATACGCGGTCTATATCCAGTGAAAAGATCGTGCGGGAAAATAAAAATTTTTTTTCTTTTAATAATATCACAACGGGATACGCAGAGATAAACGGAATGCAAGTTCGCAAAGAGAATTAATTTTTCGTTTTCTTTGGCCAACACCGCGGGGGTACGATCGTGATTACGGCTGGGCCCTAAAAGAGAAAGATTCAGTTTGTAAATCTCATGGATCATTCTCTTTAACAATTGAATCTAATTCTATCAGTGATATCAGCAAATTACAATTAAATTCAATTTCATTTCTTTTTCTTTACGAAAAAACATGCTCGTGTCAAAAGATATATGGGTACGTAGGCTAAACTCGCGCATCGATGTCTATATTCGTTGAAGATCATCTTAGCACGCAAGGCAGGGCTTCGATGTGAT
Organism: Ancistrocerus nigricornis; assembly: GCA_916049575.1. Taxonomy (NCBI): domain Eukaryota; kingdom Metazoa; phylum Arthropoda; class Insecta; order Hymenoptera; family Vespidae; genus Ancistrocerus; species Ancistrocerus nigricornis. Next base: position 1,151,273 of record OU696665.1, read on the forward strand.
CGTTTCGAGTGTGTTTAGACAACAATCTTAGACGGTATCTTACTTTATGTTTGATACCGTAATGCACCTACCTCCATCCGCATCGAGGCACACAAACAGGAGAACATGTTTAACGCGTACTAAGTTTAACTTCGAGTCGTCGAAGACAGAAAGACAATCAACAGACAAGATCGAATCTCGATATTCAACGCGAGCGCTAAAATTTCATTAGCACTGTGAATATCCGTTTACTTCGTTATCGTTTTATTCTCTTTCGAGACGCGATTTTACGTTGCCAATAAGAAGGATCGATTAAGTAATTAATTTCAACAATTTTCTAACTCGTTGATCTCTGGAGAAGATTAATACAATCGAAACGATCTCGATTTCTTTTTCTTGCTCGCAACGTTTTTTTTTTTTAAAACAACAAGAATACGCGACGTTAACCGTAACGAACTGCGTGAATTTTCGTTTTCTGAATGAATTAATTTATTTCTTATTGGTCGTTCGTTCGTTGAAGGAAAACCACACGATGGTGGTTAACCAGTCGGGATGAATTTTCGTGCGAACACTGCCGAGCGTGGACTGCAAGAAGACGTTGGGACACGGTCACTATTATTAGACGGCATGCGTGCTTTCAATTCGGTATCCCCGAGATTCCATGAAGCCCGGACATCACGTGATTTTCGAAGATATTTCTTACAGAAATTTATTACTTTTTTTATCATTATCGTCGTCAAACCGCAAGCCTGATTACCATCTTGACGTACCGATATACCCGAACACGGGATTCATGCTGGATAAATATGACATATGTGTATCGGAGTGCACCAAGGGAAAAAAAGAAGAAATAAAGTGGTGGTGATACTTGAGATAGAAGGACGTTGCTCCCAAGCATATATATATACACGGAAATAATAGGTCGTAACTAACGCGCGTCTATTTTTCCGAAAAGCTTCGATTTAATATAATGAAAAAAAAATACACAAGATTCTTGGGTACTATTTTTAATATGTCAAAAATAAATTAAAGACTATTTACAACATCCAAGTGTGCACGTATGGACGGATAGAGATCTACAATGTAGTATTGGTATTATTTTGTTTTTATAATTCACTATTAAATCTAGTTAACACCAATCGTGATTAGAAGTTAAAATCTCATGGATTATGATTCTTTGCATTCATAGGTGCGAACTCGTCCTGATGTTTGAACTATAAAATATTTGAGATCCCATTCGAACTATAGACAATCGCTATACAAATTCTCAAAGAATAGGTCTTACTTTTCTTTCAGATAAGGAAATGTGTTTATGGAATCTATCGAATGTGACTCGTATCCAGCAAGTAACATATGAACACTTTTAAAAGTATGAAGGACTCGTAATTACATAGCCACGTATAATAAAATATCGAATGAAATGAGTAAAAAAATAATGATGTGCGAATAGAAGGAGTACATCTATACTTGAATCGTTCATACGTGACTACATATTTACTGGAAAGCATTCTCTTTTTTTTAATAGATACGTAATTGCCTGTTTATGCTGCAAGGCAGTCACGATAATGAATGATGTTCATAGCAGTAATTGTCATGCATTGCTAGTAGTGATGGCATAAAGCAGAGAAGGAGAAGTAGAAGAAGTGAAATTCAGTGATTCTGAAAGAAACAGAAAAGTTTGATGTACTGAGTCATGCATTTGTTCTTATCGTTCAAGTAGAGATCGTAATCTTTTCTGTAACGGTGATACCTCTACGTTTTGCATAAACTTCGCTATTTACTATACAGTCATTAACTCAGCAAGATATTCGCCGAGTAACATTTCTTTCGCAAGCCTCGTTTATTCAAAAACGTAGAGATAACCGTGTAAAGTCCGGAAATTGTAATATCGACCTGGTTGCTATCGTCTCGCTCTGGGTTCTCTGTCATTTCGACATTGTAATCCTTTCTCGAAGATGGATCATCCCGTCTTCTCATCTTTGAGTCCTCGTACCCGCGTAACCTGTTCAGTTCTGCCTCCAATTCCACAATCTTCCGTTCTTTCCTCAAATTTTTGTCTTCCATCTGTTGCTGCCTCTCCATAAATCCTTGAATCATCTTGACCGCCTTTTGATGATCTCCTTCCATCTTCTTGAACTTGTGCTCCGTTAGCTCGATTTGCTTTTGCACGTTACACAATTTCAGAATCAGCTGTTTCTTTTCTTCCTCCTGTTTCTTAAGCTCGCGTTCTTTTTCTTCCAATTCCTGTCAATAGAAATTGATTGAAACGTTTATGAAATGAATGTAAAGCAGGATAAAGTCTGAGAATTTTAAACTTACTTTCGCTAACTCTTTAGCTTCCATCTCTTCTACGCCGACCATGCTTATCGGTGATTTCACCTTCACAAACCTATCCTTACTCATTTCGAAGGAAGCGTTATCGCTATTGGTGGAATCCTGCAGACTTATCTTTTGGCCCATTCTCGGCGACAAAAAGTCTCCGAATGGATTTACCGTCGAGGGACTGCTTACCGGTGATCGTTTCGTATAACCATTTTCGAACTAGGAAAAAAACAAGTAAAACTTGAAGCATCTAAATTTTCCCAGAAAGATTTTGAAATGAATTATCCACATATTTCAATCCATAATTACCTGTGACAGAAGAGCACGGTGTTTATTGTTGAGGTCGGTGAGAGCATCGTCTCGCGCTTTTACGGACATCCTGAGCTGATCGATCTGCTTTTTTCTTCTTTCAGAAACCGAACATAGTTCCTCGTAGGCTCGGCACTTGTCTTCCAGCAACGTAATCTTCTCCTTGATCGTCCTGTCTTTCTCGCTTATCTCGCTTTTGAACTGCTGAACGATGTTGTCCTTTTTAAAAACCTGATCCTCCAGCTCTCTCACTCGTTCTCTCAATTCATCGACATCTCGTAACCTTTCAGCAACTAGATTTTCTCTCAAATGTACTTCCGCTTCCAAACGATCTCTGAATTGATCTCTCTCGCTTTCGAGTTCCTGAGCCCACTCACGTTCCTCTTCCAGACTGGCACTTATCTGTCTTACCTAAACAAGATAATTCGTGTGTCCGCTTTATCGATATTTAACACTTCCTATTCCTTTCTATCCTTTTACGTATCTTGCCAACGCCCGGTAATAAAATTATCTTATCGAGTGTACGAATCACTGGGGAAGTTAGCTCTCTTTAAAATTCAACGAAAATTTATTCGCTTTATTCGTGCGAAAGTATGAACGTACAAACGAAGTTCCTTATCCTAAAATAAAGTTAATGACACGAACGATAAGTGCAATAAAACGTTTTCCGTGGAAGCGCGTTTGCAATCTCTTCGACGGGTAACAGCTCACTGATTAATTCTTTCGAACTGCCTGCTTATCTAGTCACGCTACATTTGTGGTAAGGAAAGGAAGTGACCGTTAGCACCGGCATTTACACTGTAAGCATGTGACAAAGACAATTCGATGAATCGTTCTTCTCTTATCAATTGTACAGAAGACGTTTCCGCAATGATCGTAAAATTTGATCTTAAATTGCATCTACCTCCGCTTCGAGAGACGCAACGAGTTCTTCCATCTGACTTAGCTTCTCTTGATTCTCCAAAATCTTCTCCGGCGTAACGCCAAACGCTTCTTTGTAATATACCGAGGCATCCGTCGCTCTATCACGATATTCCTCGAGTTCTACAAAAGAAATCAAACTTATTTTACTTTATCGTCATATCAACGATAATCCCGACAGAGTAATAAGTCAGGGATGAACGTAAAAGGTAAACAAATTGATACAGTTGATACTTCACCGACCTCTCTCCAATTGTACGATCCTTTCACGCTCCTTGTCAAGAGATTGCTCATATTGTGCCTGATTTCGCGAGGAGGCCTCCTTTTGTTCCTCAATCAGCTCGAATGCCTTAGCCGCTTGGCTCAGAAGTTCCTGCTTCTCCGCCAGCTCTTTTCTGAGTGACTCGACTTCGACCTAACCCATCACACGTATTCGTTATAAGCGAGAAGATCGCGAATGGTATTTTACAATTCTACGTGCATGCAAAGAAGGCCACGAGTTCAACGATCGACTTAGCTCGACTTGGCTCGCTTGGATAGTGACCTTTAACTCGATGTTCTTTTTAATCGCACCCTCGTCGGCGGAAGTGATGCCCATTCGTTCCTCAAGGAAATAAATTCGTAGCTTTAGATTGAAGTTCTCCTTCTTCAAAGCACCCAGCTGATCCTCGTACTCCTTCATCGTTCTGCCCACCCCCGCTGACGCCATTCCTGGTACACCCTCGATACCGTTTACAGGAGACGTTTTCCCAGGTGATTTGGAATTTGTACCTGCAATCAAAGTCACGGTCTTCACCCTTGACTCGTATGGCGAACCGATCTGTCATTCGTATTATCACGCTCGCCAGGGTCGACAGCATTTTTTGCAAATTATTCTTTTATCAAATAACAAACGCGATTGATAGCGAACGAGACGAGTATCATCAACATCGACAAAACTTACGATCCTTTGTTATTCCGTCGTAGAGACGGGAGACGCCATTGCGATATTACCCCCCTCGTCATTCTTACATCTCGATCATCGAATCTCGATCGCGCATGCGTCGCACGAACGACGAATTATAACTCAATTAGAAACTCAAATCAAAATCGATTACGCGCCGATTTATTGTATGGATCGTACCGAACATAATCTCGATCCTTATGGGTCTATCCTCGTTGTCTTGGGAGATCGACGCAAGATCCAACCTTGACCTACCACATCCCATACCATTGAGAACGACACACCCACTAACACTTTTACATATCTAACTTGTTGAGATGATTATCTTCCTGTACGAAATACTTGACGCATCTTTTATTTTGTCCAAGTGCGAGAAACGAAGAGCAAAAGGTAGTGATTGAAAAGTGCGAGACAAATTTCTGTACGATCGGCAGCACGAATCGGAACTGCAACTACGAATGGACGTAGCCAAAGGTTGAGCCGTAATAACCTGTGGTTAAAATTATATTTCAAGTCTATATGGCATCATGTTAGATATACTAGTACGTACGTACGCGCGTGCGAAGGTTACGTCGACGTACGAGTTCGAAGAAACAATCTCGTCTTTCTTGAATCTAAAACTTGATGCACGATAAATTCATCGGTCGTCGGTGCCAAAAAATATTACGTTCAAAGAGTATTACGTTATTTGAAAAAAGTTTGACAAGAAAAATTATACTATCATAGTATTTTACGTTTTAGGTTAGCCGCTAGAGAAACAAGGACGCCATATTTTCATCCTACGACCCTGCAATTCTGACGTTCAAAAAAATTGTCGTCGAGATTGGTGGGGATCGCTTTTGTTACTCTGTCTCCGTGCAGTGAGCACCGAAAGATCGCTATGGTTGTTCGAGGTGTTATCGAGGGGAGGGGGATCTAATAATAAAGCGACGAAACGGTCAACGACAGTGACGGCTTCCATGGTCTCCTTCGAGATCATGGCGAAAGAAAGATGAAAGGGTGGGGGGTGAGTGTAAAGAAGAAAAATAGGAAACAACAACCGAAAAGAAATATAGGGAACAAGGTGTTTGTCACTACGATGCAAGAAAACGTCGCATGACTCACGAATATGCCGCGAATTATACTCGGACAATTTCTCTGAGAGTGTATCGATGCGTACCGGGTCCTACACTCTATCTCTCTTTCGTACCGACCGAGCTCTCGTATTTATAGATGACACATTTAGGCCGGAACGGTTTGAACCGTCTATTTTGGCGGGCTATTCTCCAATCTGGCCTGACCTACCCGCAATAAAACCGTGGAAATCATCTTAACACGCGGCCATGCTAGATTTCAATCACGTTTTACCCTATTACCCGAGCTCCGGCACGTCTACCAAGCGAGGGACGAAGTTACTTCGCAGCATCCACCGTACGAAGCACGGCTGCTCTTCGCGGTTAAAAATAATAACTTTACGAGTTATTTCGACGCGATCGGCATTTTACCACGTATTTTATCACCGGGAATGCTGCGAATAGTTTTGTAAGATCGTTTTAGGCTCACTTCTCTTGACAGGGTGATGAGATGATCAAGATGTCCTAAGATCTTTCTTTTGCATTACGTTTGTCGCAAAAATTCGATCTTCGCGTAAATAAAATTGATAAAAATGAAATATGAGAATATCGAATCGACGAAAGTTCGATAAATCTCGTTTCTAATGAATTTTGATTAAATTCGCAATTTTTCATTAATTTCGTAAATTTTACATCGCAATGCGTATGTATATAGTGACAGAGGATAACGCGAGCGACGATCACACGGCGCACTGTTACAGAAATAAATACGCGAGGCGTCGCGACGCCCTCCCACTACTTACCACTAAAAACGTTTGTGAACCGCCAAAATAAATGGATCACCGCTTCCTGTAATCTGAGATCGCGATGGACGAATTTCGACAGGGCGAGTGATCGCCGATTCGCGATTAAAAAGTTCTTTCTTTTCCTCGCAGAAAAGTTTTGCTCGTCTCCCAACCCGAACTAGCGTTAGCTACGTACGAGATTTGCAGCGAGCGTTTGGCGCCGCGAGATAGGTGCCCTAAATTCCAAATCTCGCTCTGGCAATCGAGATTATCAATCTAGGTCCTTTTCCAATTGGCTAAAAATCGACATTCCCTAAGATGAAACAACCATCACAAATTTCGCGATCGTCTAAACGTTCGCGAAGCGAAAGTTAAATAATCGAGATCACGGAGATCGATTCGAGCCTGTTCTTGACTAAATATTTACAACGTTGAAAACATAAAGAGGATATAAAAGGGAACGAAGGTGTCGGTTGCTCGATTGTTCGAGCCGACGATGTCTGCGTAAACATTATCGGTGCTTGTTCGAGCGTTCAAAAGAAACGACACATTTGGCACAGATTCGTCTGGTAAGGGCCAAATTTACGCCATACCGTGGATACACCAGCTCGCGGCCGGTGCCGCAACTTGGACCGAGTAAGTTCGTTGTCCTCTCTTTCATCTTGATGAGTACAATTAGGTGAGTATCCTCACCGTATTTCTAGCGGTCGCGTTGGAGTCCGAGACATCGCGTCGTGACGTTGATAATCTCGACGATAAAATTATTGAAAAAAAAAACAACTCAAATCACGAAACACAAATGATCACCGAATCGTTAAACGTTCTTTAACGACCGCAAAGGAAAGCAGCGTTTAAAAATATTTATCGTAAAATGGATCAATAAATATCCGATCATTATCATCATCGCGAATGGCTTATAACCTTAGTCGCCATTACACACCTCGATGAGAGCTGCTCAATTACGTCGGATGTAGCCAATAAGATGGGTGTGCTAAGAGGAAGGGGAGAGATAATTGATCATCCCATTGTCATCCCAGATTTCAATGGACGTTATTAAAAGATGTTGATCGCTAGCCCGATATTCGTCCCGATGGGGCACCGTAATCGATTCGATAAAGGATCACTATCACGTATATTACAATCGTTTAGTAAAATCGTTTATTTCTACGTTTATAGACCGTAAAGTCATATCCGGTTATGCGTACGACCCTGAGAATCGATCGATCGATCGATCGAAAAAAGAATTTGATGATTTTATTGCATCACCGTTGTTACTCACCGTTCGTTAATGGTAAAGTTTGGCTCATCGTGATGTCCTGCAGGGGCATGTTTGTGCTGAAACAAAAAGAATCGAGTGAACTTTGGTGAACACCTTCTCCAAGGATCGATCTACTTCGTTTTGATCGTACCTGGCGCTTGGCACGATCAGGTACATACGTAGAGTACGTGCATGCATAGATAGAATTTAAAGAATCGAAAGCTTTAAATAATCCGCATCTGAATCAGACCGCGGGGCACAAACGTAGCGTAGTAAAACGTGACCGACGGTACATTGCTGCCGTTTGAGTTTTTTCCTTCTGAAAATAACGAGGGGGTCCTAGCCATCGAATCAAAGCCCCAAAGTTTATTTTCGGAATAGAACCGAAAACGGATTGTCGGCATGTGACGGGGAAATAGACGACACGTACCGTGTATCGAATCGAGCAGAACTTACAAAAGGACCAAATTAAAGGAGGGGGCCTCTTCATCTATTTCGAAGGTCCTATTTCAAAATGCAAAAGGGATAAACGCGAGGATCCTCTTCGTTTCTTTCCTTCCACCCTTCTATCGAGTTATCTAACGTTTCGCTAACGCGGCGATCGACTCCTAGGGAGCTACACCGACCATTAAAATTCTATTTCAAGCATGTATGAAATTAATGTCGTGAGAACGCGTCGAGTCAGAGGGCCCCCGGCAATTCGCGACCGGCTTAAGAGAGCAATAAGGAAACGCTGGACTTCCAGAAAGCTTTAATTTAGATTTCATCCAAAACCTATTTCGGTGGTGTAGTACGTGGGCTTCGCGTTGAGACGCAAAGTAAGTAATTAACGCGGCCCCACGCCGACGACCGGAGTCGGCCAACTTGGTCTCGTGCACCGCGAATGCAACGTCATTGTATGCATGCATATATATATGTATACGTATAGTATACAAGATCCCTTTAGAAAACATCAAAAAATTCTTGCCAGTGATAAAAGAGCGGGAACGTGCCCCCGATAACCGTGTGAACAAATAAAATCACCAGATTTGGATTCAAATTCCAAAATCCTAAAAGGACGTAAACAGTTGCCGCATTCGTGATCACGGAATAAAACGCAGCGAAACACACGTTCGATTTCTACGATAAAGAGAACGAACGGCTAGGATAATGATTTTCTGACTCCGTGCCAGTGAGAGACGAACGGCTTGTCAAACCAAAAAGGAGAAGATCGTGATACGCGAATTTCATTTGGGTCCAAGCCAAGCGACGAATAATGAGGCACGATAAGTCGTATTCTCGTTTTAAAGCCGATCGAAAATGAAAGGGGGTCGATGGGTTAACGTATAGTACCGTTAAATTTTCTACCACTTAATTTTCCTCTATCCCGATACCTGCTTTTGATAATTCAAGTGTCATAAGGCATAGTGTCATTGCTTTGAACAATAAATGCTCGCGAAAGGATACTTTTCAGGTAAACTGTACGACTATAGGACCGAAACGCTTCCTGGTAAAGCGCGTGTCATTAACACGTATTTTCTCGAAATATAAAGACGTGTCGTGGTCTTTTGAAAGTACCACCGTAGCCGTGTAAGTGTGCGCGGGAGTTTAAAAATAGCACGTCCTGCGCACATTTGATGTTAGCGTCTGCCCTTTCGAACCCTAACTTTCCTACCTTCCTATCGTCGTTTCCTGTGTTTCTATCTCCCTCTATCTTTTTTTCCTTTCTCTTTCGAAAGAGGAGGATGCGTTTAAAGAAACGCATCCGTACTTTGGTAAACAACGAATCGGTCCTTTCAAGTTTCCTCCACGAGAGCGCGGTATTTAAGATTTAATGTGGTTCATAAATTTTACGAAAAAAAAAAAAAATGCTTTCTTTTCTGTACCCTCACGCAACGTAAAAAGAGGTAGTCACACGTACAACGCAGTATTAGCCCATCATCTGACAAGATGGAGGGTAAAAGCAAGAAATCAATACGGTGTGAGAGGAAACTGTGCCATGGACCACGATGCTGATGTTAACAACGCATCGATCGCGTTCAAAAATATAACGTATATGGAGTGTATCGATATTTGACTTGTTTTTATCGCTAATAGTTTGAAATTACGCACGATTTTCTCTCTCTCCATCTCTCTCTCTCTCATTGATGTAAACAATTTAATCTACATCAGAGGTAAAGTAAATGATGGAGTACATCGAAAACACGGCTTACAACATTTTATGACTCAAGACTATGGACCCTTTTCATTCCTGAGTCATTAGCACCGTGGTATTATCGATAAATCGTGTTATGTAGTAAACAATGACATTCTAACGGGAAATTAAATGTAGTTCTAGACGAGCGTGGAAAAATCTGGAGAGCGATCCTTGAGAACAGCAAATCGTGCCTTTTACGTTTAATTAGACGATTTCTAATTTTTCTAATTCCTTTTCGCCTACGATCTAATGCATATTATGCATAGAGCCAGTTTCGCACTTCACTGGACGAGCACGTTACGATAGGGATGCAGGTCAACGGCGCACATGCAAAAGTCTCTTTAATTAGCTGGTCGTTAAACGAATTATCTTCCGAGTTAAACAATTAGCTTCGTTCTCGTATCCTACATCATCGGACGTCTCTGAATTTGTTTCTTCTCTCGCGTGGGTGTTTCGAGGAGCAAGCGTGACAGTATGTGCATTGGCACTCGAAGTAAGCGAGTGTTCCACTTGAAAGATCGATGATCGGATTTGCATTATCGATCAAGAGCATCGAAAGATAGAAGAAATAGAAAAATTCAGCATCCTGATTCAATTAAAGTCTACAGATATGTACAAAAACGCATAAACGATGAATCGAAGAAAAATATCAGCGTCTACTTCGTCTCGTCAACGTGCAAGCTTTCAAAGCAGATGCTAATTACAAACAGACGTTCGAATAATTGCATAGAGTTAAATACGCTTTAATACTGATTACGCTGGTATCGTTCGCGTCGATGACAAGGAGACACCTGTATCATTTTTAATAACATTTACGAACTTACTTTCGAAAGGGGCTGTAAGCGCTACCCCAAATGCTGCCCCTGGTCGGCGAAGGTGGACTGTTCTGGTTCTGATTACCGTAGACGTAACCACCGAAAAACATCTTGCGTTGATGCGTTTTGGATAACATTTAAAATCGAAATTCTAGCGTCTATAATTTTCGCGCGCTTAATGTTCTTCAATAAAAGTATTAAAACTACTTATCTAATATTTATATCAACTTATATATGTGTCTATATACACAGATGCATACGTTTATCACACAAAAAAATAGAATTCTATCCTTAATACTGAGTATCCTTGTACTTTAAAGATCTAACTCTTTGGCTTGAAACAGTTTTTGGCGTGAAAATTAATTCGGTCAGTCTCGTTTGTTCGCAACAGCGACGCACGTTCTATGTGCGTACGTGCGAATGATATGCACTTTTTCGTAGTCCCTTTTTTTCTTTCGAGACGAACAGCTACATCATCATTTTTGGGCGTACGTGCACCGAGTATCGTTAGGATGGGAGCACATGGAGCGAAGTTCGTCGGTTGACAAAGTATGCGTGTATGTGTATCGTCCGCCTAGAGCATATCTTAACATGGAGGACTCATCTGGTCGGCTGCTGGACCGATCGATCGAGATAACTCTCGCTTCAGATGATGTTCCAGATGATACACAAATCGAACCACGATGTGCTTGCAATCTTCCCTCTCTCTCTCTCTCTTTTGTTCCTCAAATGAACACGTTCTATCTTCCGAACAGTCGAAAAGGTTCAGTCTTTTTCGAGAGGGAGAAGAAGAAACGGAAAAACAAAAGCAAAACGAGAAAATAAGAAACACGAGAACGTCGAGTCTTTTCTCCGTAGTATCTCTCTGAGCGCGCACACACTCACAAATTTCGACGATAAAGTGTCGCAGGAAAAAGAACGAAAAAATAATAATAAAAAAAATAGTCCAAAAATGATAAAGCTAGCGTCAGTGGACGATTCTCGCGTTTACACTTTTCACGAACGACTTGTCTTTCTTGATGATCCTCTTAAAGAAGAACGATCTCTTCTTAGCTGATAACTTTTTCTGTCCCATCCTCGAACGACGAATTCGAATGTTCATCGCGATAATAATTAAAACACTATAAAAATTTTGTTTCTATCACCGTCTTCTTTCACTTTTGTTTTACTAGCCCGATTATTGATACATCGTTTTCCTTTACTTCCTATCTTTTCGAAAATACATATGAAAATACGTCGAAGAGATAAGCAAACGCGAGTATGGAAAAGCACGTTCACACCGCCACTCGTTCGAACGACGTACGAAATGCGACTGGGGGCAAACGGCGGCGTGGTTGATGATGCCAAGCGGGGGATGAGGAGTCTGGTAGGGGGAGAGAGGCGAAGAGGAGGCGGTTTAAAGCTGGAGAATCGCGTGGTGGAGGTGACGGCGGTGGCATGGAACTCGCGATGAAAAAAAGAGAAGGTTGAGACCCTTAGGACGAGTATCCCAAATTAGGTTTTAAAACGAAAAAGTTTTGTAGGAGTAAAACAGTCGTCAAATAATACAAAATACGAACAAATTAAGTCCAGTTCTTTTAATATCACTGTCTGGAAGTATTCATGTTTTTTTTTAATAAATTGTTTTGGGCATAAAGCGTTCTTTTTGATAACAGTGAGATGATTTCAATGAGGGTCTGCAAAATGTTGAGTTTTGATGTGTCTATTTTTTGTTAAATGCCAGTTAAACGTGTAGCTTGCAGAGGATTTGTTTATTAAAAAAATTTGATATGTAGACGACGCTCGCAGAATATAGACATAAATACATGAGATTCGAAAAGTACTTTATCGAAGGATGACCTATAACCTTTGCAAGATTGATAGCAAGCGCTAACATAAGTAATCAATGAATTCAAGATTTATTGGCCGCAGGAAACCTTGTACACAGACCATATAAACGTCAACATCCAGTTTAGTATCAGACGCACTACGCTTATATATATTTAATGGAAGCAGTTATTACCTTAACAGAAGATTTCTTTTTATATCTTTCAATTATATTATACCAAACTATTTTGGTAGCCATTTTCATTATATAATTTATTAATTGCAACTACATGTTAATATAAATAATTGCTACCATTATATAGCAATTACGTATACATTGGAAGTATATACTTTATAGAGTAAACATTTGAAACAAAAACAAAATATATGCAACAAAAAGTTATTATATATGAATTAACATAATATAGCAGTTTTTAAATATTTTATAACTCAAGAAAAACGAATATAATATTTTAGAAAATATAAATTATGTAAAGATATATCTTTAAATAATAATACAAAAAATTGTCGAATGCTGTAGAGATATTACACAAACATAATATGATCGAGGAATAAATTTGTTGCAATTGAGAACAAAATTTTGTTGCATCGAATTGTCCTTGTTCGAAAAACAATAAATAGTCATAGAGTAAAATATTTGTAAGTGTTTATTTACTCACGTATCGAAATACTGCAGTACGGCAGTCGTGTCGTCGAGTATTTGTTCCATTTTTGGGATATATCGAAGTACGATTTCATGAAGAATTTATTTCGAACGAATAAAGCACTCACTTTTCTTAAACCGTCAGATTTCAAAACAATAGTTCACGGTGTTGCCATCGCGTGCACGGACGCGGACGCGGTAAGTTTGTTACAGGGCTACCACGACTCAAAACATGGTAACCTAGTTTGAAAAGAAATTATATTAATAATCTAGTCGGAAATTTTCATTTATTTCATTACAATTAGATAACTATGAATATTAAATCTTGTATTTTATTAAAATCATTTACAAAAATTAGTACCTTTCAACATCGATAGAAAATTAATTTTACATTTGGTACACCTGATGTGTAATTGTCCAATGAGATAGCAGCTTTAATAAAGTTTAAATATTATTTGAATGTTTCTTTTTTTTGATTAAATAATATTTTAGTTCCACAGATTGTTCTATATACTGCATAAAAATATAAACATTTTGTACTTATTTTTTTATTTTATTATTAAAAGTAAAGTTCACAAAATCATACAAATATTTATTGCGAGTCACTTATAATCTTTCCAGTTTAATAACTTTTTAGTATACTTATTTTTTAAAGATAAGTATGTACACTTGATCAAACAGTACATTCGTTAGTCGAGACCGTCGACACCGTTACTGAGGTTCTACTGCACATGTATATTTTTTTTAAATTTAACATGAATTCATTACAAAATCCTTTCAATATATTCTTTACTTTAATTGTCAGTCTAATCACTATTGCAGTGTACATAAATGCACATGAAGCAGAACTTCGATTAGTGAATGTGGTAAGAACGCAAAGTACTGAAATTGTTTAACTTTTTTTTGGCATAAATGTATAATTATGCCGTTTTTTTATATTTATTATTTGTGTTTAGATATTTAGACATGGAGATCCAACACCATCTAACAAAACATATCCGAATGATCCATATAAGATGAATGATTTTTATCCAATGGGTCATGGAGAATTAACAAATGTAAATAAACTTACACAGCACATATGATAAACGTTAGAAATATACAATTTATTGTAATTTATTCTAGAATGGTAAAAGACGTGCATATCAACTAGGACAATTTCTTAGGTCAAAATACGGAAATTTCTTAAGTAAAATTTATACACCTGGGCTAGTAACAGCTCGTGCTACAGATTACTCGAGAGCAAAAATGTCGTTGGGTCTAGTTCTTGCAGGGTTGTTCCCACCAGAAGATATTCAAAAGTGGAATGATGAATTGAATTGGCAGCCCATCCCAATTTCATATGTTCCTATCTCTAAAGATAATCTCTTATTATCTGATGATTGTCCTTTGTAAGTTTAAATAGTATGCACTTATTGCTTATGATTATTGACTTCATTACTTAAGATTCTATGCAAATCTACCTACAGATTTATTGAAGAATATCAAAGAGTTTTAAAAACGCCTAGAACTATAGAAAAAATGACTGAATTTAGCGAAATGAACTCTAATTTGACAGAATGGACTGGAATGAATATCAGTACTCCTTTAGATATGTATTCTCTGTACACTACTCTTATGGCACAGTATATGATGGGTCTCTCATTGCCAGCATGGAGTAATACAGTGTTTCCAGATGGCAAACTAAAAAGTGGCATTAATTATGCATTTCAGGTTGCAAATTCAAATATTAAATTGAGAAGACTTTATGGGGGTGTGTATGTAAAATCTAATTAAAAGTGAATTGAAAATTATTACACATTTATATTACTTTATATTCCAGGTCCATTACTTAGAACAATGACAGAAGATATGCTAGCTTCTAAAAATGGAGAATTAAAAAAGAGGCAGCTCAATTTATATAGCGGTCATCAAACAAATATTGGTAGTATGTTATCTGTTTTGGACGTGTATAAACCTCATGTTCCTAAATATTCTAGTGCTGTAATATTAGAGCTGCTACATATAAACGAGTCTTATTATGTTAAGGTACACAATAAAAACATTAACACTAATACAAATACTTCCAGAAGTTTTTGCAATATCAATATTATGATTATTTTACTTGTAACTACTTTAATATTATTTTTAGGTTGTGTACTACAAAGGTATTCCATCAGAGGCAATAGATCTTCAAATTCCAGGCTGCCAAATATTATGCCCATTGGATACATTTATAGAAATAACTTCCGATGTTCGTCCTTCTGATGAAGAACTGATTTGTAGAAAGACAAATAAATTGTGACAAATGATAAAATGATACGTACTGACCAGAATTCATAAACATTGTTTCTGTGTCAGTTATTTCTTATACGAATATACATATGTACAGAGATATTTAGAATTTAATATGACTCAGATGATTGATGAGTTGTATATATAATACATAACTGTGAATATAATGGAGTGCAATATTAAATGTGAATAACAGAACTATGAAGTTTCTTTTATCCTAGATACTCTATGCTTGCTACTCCATGCTGGACTTTGTGGCTGGGTTAAAGGTTTTGTTGATTTAATTTGAATAAGTGGCGTGTTGTATAGTGGCATTGGTTTTGCTTTGATTTCTGCTTGCTGTCGAAGTTTAGCTATTTCTAATTTTTCTTTTGCTAGTTTTGCCTCTCTTTCCATTTTAAGCTTTTGCTCATGCATAATCTTCCTTTGTCTCATTCTTTCTTCAAATTCACGTTTCTTTTCTCTATCATTAGCACTTGATTTCACTATAGAATTTTTTAGTTTAATTCCATTATTCTGATTTAAAATGTTATTAGCTTTAGTAGACACATTAATATTAGGTTGTCTGTTCTCTTTTTGAATATATTTATCTATTTGTAATTTTTCCTTTGCTTGCATCTTCGAATTCTTATGAATATTAATATTTTTGCAAGAAATAGATTTAAATGGATTTTGCCTTTTATTTACATCTTTGTTATTCTGAACGTCTTCATTTTTCTTTTTTCCAGTTTTATCTTCATTTCTCTCCAAGTTATTTTCTTTTAAGGCACTGATAATTCTCATTGGTTTACGTATTGTTACAGTTTGTTCAGGTTTTTTAATAACTTTATCCTTTTTAGTAATTATTCTGTTACTGATAAAACTTTTGACTCCTTTTTTTGCAAAGTTACCAGATTTATTTATTTGTTTTTGAGTTTTATTAAAATCTGATACTAATTTTGTATTAGTAACTGACTCTGATTTAGTACTTTTAGACTCTTGACTTAACTTCAATTGCTTCTTAATTTTATCACGACTTTCAAAACTGAAAGGTACTGGATGTGTAACTTTCTTTTGTTTAGTATGTATAGGAATATCAAAAAATAAAATTTTCTCTTTCTTAATTATGATTTCTGATCCAGTATTACCTACAACTGTAGAAACAATTTTTTTGAATGGTGTCTTTTTTTGACAAGATACATTTTCTTGTTTAACGAAAGAAGAACAAGATTTTGGAATTTGTTTTTCTTTAACTACACTGTCAGCTCTCAAAGCTCCAATATTTTTCTTTATAGTCTTTTTTAGTGAAACTGAAGAATCTCTAGAATTGTGTTGTAATTGTGTTGATTCTGAATGATCTTTTCTCACTGCCTTATACTTTGGTTCCTCTTTTTCTTTTTGTTTACGAATTGTAACAAATCTATTTGTTGTATTTGCCTTCATAGATTTGGCTGCCTGTATTACAGAAGTTGGCTGCTTTGCAGTAGAAGATTTCAATTCTATATTTTTATTGTCTATCTTCATTTTAGAATGATCATTTTTCACAGTACTGTTTTTTTTATTACTTTTTGTATGATCGACAATTTGTGATATCTTGGTAATATTTTCTGTAATTTTTATAGATGAATTTTTGTTACGCTTGATCATATTAACATTAGAAGATTTACTCCTGGTTTCTTCTTCATCGGATGAAATTGATACACTACTCTTATCCATTTCACAAATTCGTACAGGTTTGGAAGTTTTATTTTTCATTGGCATTGGTTTCTTAAATATGTTTTCCGTTGACGATAAATCCATCTCCTTTGAAACTTTATGTAAACTTGCACCAAGTTGGAAATTTTGCAAAGCCTCTGACAAAATATTATCATAAGTCACTTCCTTTAGAACTTCCTGCTTCCCACGACGATGCTTTAAAGGATATATTACTTTGATTGGTGTATTTTTGAGATTATCTATTTCTGTTTGATAATTTTCATTTAGATTGGGTGTTGATTTTATGAAATCTTTAACTTGTAATTGCATAGATTTTTTTGGAGTTTCAGTAATTTCAGATATCTTTTTTCTTATCTTTATATTATTCTTAGTTATTTCAGTGCATATGTTAGATTCATAAATATCATGAAATTTTTCAAAGTAATCATCACATGGTACTTGTGGACTACATGAAAAATCTACCCACTGAGGAGCACAATAATGGTCCATTATAAAAATTGTTTTATAAATGAACAAAACAGTTGTATGTCAATATACCAAGCGTAACAACTATAATTAAAAATTTATTCTATATTGCGTGGAACATCTAGAAGAACATACAAAAAAAAAAATATATATATATATATATTATGATGTAATAAAATTATGTTATAAGTAGTTATAGCTAGTAAAAAACTAAGTATACAATCCGTATATGTATATATTAATAAATAATATTGTTTGAAAATATAGAAAGTAAAAAAATCTTAATTAGCACTAACAAATGAAAACATCTTCTGTTATGAGGTACTTACCGGAAAATAAATTTCTTCACAGAAGCAACAGTATATATATATAACAAGCATAAATGAATATAAAGATTGCTTATAGTTTTACTCGTTAAATATAAGTAAAATATGCCGTTAACTCTTAATGAAGAAACACTTTCTCAATTCCCATAAAACGAACCGTTATGTACACTCCCGCATTTGAAGCGTTCAATTTGAAATTGAATAGGGCTCACATAAACACGGCGTAGAAGGGATACTCAACAGTTGGTGTGGGGGATCACACATCCCATTGGCTGTTCTCCCGCGTGAGCTGATTGGCTAAGGGGCAACGAGCGAAGCGACACCGTCAACATGCGGCCAAGTACAACATTTATTATTTGAACGACTAGCAAACGGACAAGACGTATTTTTTTTTATGAACTACCATATAATTAAGATTCGTTATTGTTACAAGTTTGTGTGTTTTTAACCCGTGTATTAATCACGTCAAGAAGAGTAATCCTTTTATGAGAATACAGTGTGGGGAGCTACACCGGCACTATAGTTCCGCCATCTTGTGAGACGCGAAGCAAGTACCTTTTCTGAGTCTCTTTTATTTTTATCAGATACTCTAGGTATATTTTTTAGTTTCATGGATTGTGGCTGCAAATTCAAATGCGCGAAAAAACATTAAAAACAAAACCATAAAGATTGGAAATTAAATCTTTTCATGAATTTTCCATAAGAATTATTTTCCCTTTATAGAAAATATTTTCTGTAATTTTATATGGTTATAGACATGAAAAGATAGCCCTATTCTTCCAGAAAATTTATTAAATTTTGTATACATAAACACACATACACATACGCGCGCGCACCATTCAGCATAACTCTAGTTTAACATTTTCATATGCCTTCTGTTATGTATAATAATTCATTCAAATATAATAATAGATTGATATATAATTTGAGTTTTTAAACTCTACGATCTATAGAAATGCATGTTAGGTTGTAAAATGAACGTTGTTTACCTCGTTCGGTGATACCTTCTTGAATGAGATAAGAATAACTATTTTTTCCTATACCATCACTTTCGTACCTATCATCATCATCATCATTGTCATTGTTATTGTTATTATGACAGCTATTATTATTCTCCTTGTTACCATTATTAACACTTTGCATTATTATATTTATTATTACTACCTGCATTCTTATAATTATTGTTATCATTACCATTTTCATTATTATTATTATTATTATTATTATTATTATTATTATTTATTACTATTATTACCATTATCATTATCAAACAAAGAGAAGTATGAATATTAATTGTAGACCCCCTGTAACATACTAAAAAATGCTTTTTTTCTTTAATCCAATAAGTTATAAGAATATGTGTATTTGTTTTACATTCTGAAGAGTGCTCAACAAATTTCTAGAATATCTGATAAAATATAATAATAGATTCTTCTATTTAAAACTCTGTCATTGTTAGTATAACACAGGTGGTAAAAGATGCATAATATGTATCGTTGGCACCTGTATTTTTAGAGCATATTTGTTATTTATATAAATGAAATAACGAGAAAGAATATAATAGATTGCATCTTATTACTCATCATTCAATTGCATCTCCACTATACTCATCCCATTCAGTAGCAAAGTCTCTTGCTTCTGGTGAATGATGTTCTTTAATATCTCTATCAGCAACCTCATCATCTTCCACATGCTCCTCTTCTATAATCATAACTGATTCTTGCGAATCATCCATTCTATTTCTATCTTCGGTACATTGTTCCTCATCGTATTCAACTATCTCAGTTTGCTCTTCAACATACTGAATGACATCTTCCATCTGGTGAACATTACCTTCGTCTATAAGCTCTGCTTGTTCTTCTTGGACTTCTTCTTCTTCCATCACTGCTTCTTCAACTTCCTCTACTACTTCCTCGACTATTTCCTCCGTCTCCTGTGCAATCTCTATAGATTGATAATCATTATATGTATGTCTGTCTGTCTCGTCATTACCGTGAATATACACAATCATTCCATCCTCCGTACCTTGCATTACAATTTGCTCATTTCCAGAAATATCCAATTGCTGTGGTTGTTGATGATGATCATTTTCATCTTGCTGCTGGTAGTTTTCATTATTGATCAACATAATCATTTGCTGGCCCTCGAATTCGGTAGCGTGATAAGTTGTAGTTTGCGAAATATCAGTGATATCCATGTCCGGTACTACATATTCAGTTTGATTCTCTACGACTTCCTGCGTTTCTGGCGATGCACCATCTCCAACTCCTAGCGATGTTGCTATTCCGCTTGCAACGTGACTAAGAGCTTCTGCTTCCGAAGATGGCTCTAAAGAAATTGGCGGAGCAGGGACCGTCGTTTCGTTATCTCGAAGATCTTTGTGAGAGCAATCGATATGAACTTGCAAGTTCGTAACGCGTACAAAAGTTTTGCCGCAATGGGGACAACGATAGCCTTTTTCTCTCCCCTCTGCGTGGCTACCGTGTCCAGTATTTATTTCATGCGTGGTGAGATCGGTAACATCCTTAAAAACTTGAGAACATTGTAGACATTGAATTTCTTCAAAGGCCGTAGTGTGGTGTCGAGACGTAGGACGATGATTATGATTTATTTGGTGTCTCACGAGTAGAGTTTCAGAAAGAGCCACGTACGAACATGCTTGACATTTTGGGAAACACATACTCTTTGGTGGAGGCACATTGTGTTTTGTATAAAGATGATACATTAAAATGTTTCTCTTTGTTGCTTTGTAGCCACAGTGCTCGCAAACTCTTGGATCAAATTTCTCTTCATGCACATCTTGCATGTGTCGTCTATACATATAATAATTCGTGTACTCCTCATCCAAATCACATTTATTGCATTTCCATGGTCCTGTTTCACCGCCGTCTACGTTACCGTTACATTTCGATTCATTTTCATCATTATTGCTAGACATCAAGTGATCAGATTTTAATACGACATAAGAAACTTTTGTTTTAGAAGGAGCACTAGTTTCCGCAGATTTGGCTTCTTTCTGCATTATCTTTAAACGTATATTTTTATTATTTCTAATCAAATGCGGATATTTTTTAAGCACTTCACGGATAATCTTTGCATGATTATTAATAGAATCGTCCGTGTTTGTGCGGCAAGAAGATGTTTTTTCCAAGTTTTCTTTTTCTTCTAGATCAAATCTTACTCTTTTAGGCGTTGGTTGTGCTTCCTGAGATCTATCAGATGGATTTGATATTGTCCAATCGTCATCTGAATTGATTTCTTTTGAATCCTTTTCATGTGCTTGAGTATCATCTTCTTCATCCTCCGTTGATTCGTTTTTCATATATCTATCCGGAGAACACTTACGAGAAGGCGATGAACCATCTCTTTTGTATTTACCTGATGCTTGAACAATAGGCTTTGTGTTATATGTGATATCGTCGAACGAAGAAAAAACTCCAAGAGCAAAATCCTCTGCTTCTGGCAAATCAAATCGAGATGGCCCTGCAGTGGTTTCTGCGGACTTTTGTGCTGAACCTCGCATTTCATAATTTGTCATGGGTAACACAGGAGGTACATCTAATTTTCTCTTCCAAATTGGAAGCCTATAAATTGTGGAAAACAAATGTATAATAAGTAAATAGAAACAATACTATATGCTAATTGTAGAAACATTAACAACATGCTTATACATACTTCCTTCCTGGCAATGGTTGAGATGAAAGTGTTGATGATGTACTTGTAGTTACCGTTGCTTCTGTCGATAATGTTGTTGGTTTTGAAATAGTTGGGATATTTGATTTTGCTGGTCTATTTGTCTGTAATGCAGTGGTATTGAACTGTGCATCAAGTAGTTTTGTTAAAACTGTCATCTTCATTTTTTGTGCAGTACGATACAATGCATGTTGCTCTGAAGTCCAATACTCCAATTGTCCAGTATACATAAAACTATACAAAAATTTTCAATTTTAACAATTTGCGAATTTTACAAAAATATATATATATCAGTTTTCCGGATGTTTACCTTATAATAGACTTAACACACTCATAAGGCATATCTGGTGGCATAATAATAACTCCATCAAAATTCTCATCTTTTTCTTTTAACTGACGTTCCAGTAGCGTAAAATAATCTGTACATGTTGTGATCACTAATCGATGTGCCTGAGTAATAAATATATATATATGGATTATTTTATATTAATTCATGATAACTTTGTTACAATACTTGTAATATAATACCTGTACAGTAATATCACTAGTTGGAAACTTGATTGTTAGATCAAGTAATTCTTCTTCGAAGTAAAGCTGTTGAAGTCTTTGCAAAAAGAAAGTTCCCCAATTATCCACTTTCACTTGCTTCAACCCTCGCGAAGGAAGTGATTTGTCTCTATTTGTTGTTGCCTGCATTGTTTGATTATCTGTATACATAACAAATAAATTACAATAAAGAAAAAAATTTGTTTCTTTGCATAGAACTTTGAGACTTATGTTATGTAAAGCACTAATAGAAATCATGCTACAATTATTCCAATAAACGAATACTACAAATTTGACAATTTATTATTTTAAAATTAATAATGAATATAAATTAGTTTAATACGAATGAATATATAAAATATAATTGCCTAATGTCGTAAAGCAAAAAGATCACATTACCAATTCGATATCTATTCCTTAACGCAGTTGTTGGTTACTGCAGTTTTGCTTATGAACGTACTTTCCCACAGTCAAATCTCTTTTGTTTCCTTTCCTTTAAAAAATATAGCACCTATAGGTATTGATATTGTTTGTCGGAATTTCATATTGAGTATATCATAAGCTATTTTTTAGTAAAATAGCAGTATTTTCTCTATCATTCAAATATATTTAATTGGAACTGGAAAGTCCACAGTGTAGTTAACTGTCCATTTAGTTCACTTCTATACAAATGCTTGTATATTTAGCTTATAGTCTTCTATAAAACAAAAATTATTAAACTTATCTTAAGCTCTGATGCCCCATAGATTACCTTGATCAAGATTGATTATGATCTATATTTATAAGCATATTACCATCAAATTCGTTAAAGAATCAATATTTCAGTATTTTATATTTACTTAAACCATACCAATAATAATAAACGCGTTACGTGCAATCAAATTTCAACGTTGTAGACGCACGCGTATGATATACTAGGAAATAAAAAGTACGTCGGATAATGGTAAGATCATAAGCTAATATCTTATAGGACGCCGTAAGACGCGAGCAAAACGTATATGCATTTTTGAAAATTGAAGGAAACACTTCACAATTTCACGTACATAAGTGTACATAGGCAGATTGAAAAAACGCCGTATTTTCAAGACACATACCTATTCAGGAATAGTCTAAAACGTTTCGTTTAGCTCCATCTCTTAAAAATCTCTTTGCGACATCATCGACGTCGAGTGATGATTTCTCCCTCATAGATGGAGTTGACTTTCATGATCGTGGAGTTATTACCAGTGCAACCAACATTTACGTACAAAATACTACACATTTATTCTAATTAGATGCAGCTCAATACTGCTCGATATATTTTAATTGGCCAGTATATACATTTTACAGGCGAGGAAAACATACCACATCTTTATCAGGCCGAAGTGTGCTGAACTCAAGAATTTGAGAGAATAAAAGTTTCCCAAAACAAAATACGTTTAAATTGATACATTTTCAGATGTCCTTCTGTAAAGTAATAACACTGCGTGCCTCCCCGCCATTGGATCGTTGCGTAAAACGCTATAAAAAGGGTTGCCATGCGAGTTAATCGCGAATGTACCAATAATACGAAATTATATATTTATTACATTATCGTGATATAATATTTTGCAACAAATATAAAGTATGTACATTTTAAAAACATACAAAAAAAATATTTTGTATTCTTATTAAATATATGGATACAAATTTTGTACGAATCACTAACATTAATATTATGTTCTAAGTTTTAGAATTATTATAGAATGCAATAATTTATTTACAATAACGATCTGCCTTCATTTTACTTCTTCGATCTAGCAATGCTTCATGCAAATTTCCTTCTACTTTAGCCTTCTCTAAAGTAGATCGGTCTTCTTTGTTTACTCTTAATTTTTTATCTTGGAATTTTTGAAATTTCCGTCTAAAAAATAATAATTTATTCAAAAGTTAGTTAACAATTTTTATACAAACTACAAATGTTATATGTTATACTTACACATAGTTTACTTCTATGTCAGCAAGAGAACCTAATTCTTCTTTTGGAATATCTTTGTTAGGTTTATTATCACGCTCAACTATACTTCTTATTGTAACAAATTCTGATGAACCAGCTGTTTTATTTCTGCAAACAACGTCGTCATCCTCGGTAATGGAAATAAAGTGTCCTGTTGTATTACTTGATATAGCAAGTTTATCATCCTAAAATAAAATCCTTCGATTATTAATAAATGTCAAGTATTTAAATTTAATGACACATCAAGTTGATTATTTATTTATGAAAAATATTACTTGAAAAATTGGTTCCCATTGTTCAATTGCACCTACTGCATCACTGCGTCCCACAACAGTACCATTTTTGTCAACACCAAGATATTTACCATATCCAGATTTTAAAGCTATTAAATTGTCACTTATACGAAATGCTGTTAAAATTTCTTCTGGAGATGGCCCTTCGCCTTCCGAGTGCGGCGCTCCAAGTGTGAAAAGTCCATTATCAAGAGCCTTTACATAAGCTTGATTTCCATACTCAATGGCTACTGTACCCGTGATTTCTTTTACACTATTTGCTTTCCACCATCCACCTGTTGGCAGTCTAGAATGTCATGCTACGCTTCAAAATACTTAGCTTTGATATTGTAATAAATATGTACCATGGAGCTTGGTATCTTCATTATCAGTTGCTACATTTTCCCTACTTTCTTGTTTTTTGGATTTTCGCTTCTTTGACCTAAAAATGTATCGATTAGAATAGAATTCAAATTTAAAATAGACTTCAAATACCTCTTTCCATCGATACCTTATTTTTTCTCCTTTCAAAACAAGCTTTCCTGTCCTCACTTTATCGTATTCAGACATTTTATATTATATTCTTTTCAAAACAAAATGATTTAGGAATCAACGAAGTACATGCCATGAAACAGTTATTACTGAGTAGCGAATCTTATACACGTACAGACGATCATGCGCATTACAAGAAGATACTTTTGATTGGATAAGAACAAATTTTCATTATTGCCAATATACAATACAAAATATGATTTCTGTGGGGATATCCCCAATCATAAATAAAACTACTTTTGAAAAAACGTTTATACACGTAGAATAATTATGTAATTGTAATCTTATACTTTAGTTTACATACTTAGAAATAGTATTACTGTACACTGTATACGAAATATGTAAGTCGAGCGCTATAATTTTAAAATTCTGTGTATTTTCTATGTATAAATACTATGTATTTACAATGAAAATTATTAATAAATATCAGTAAACGTAAATTCTGAGTATTCAATCAATCACCAGATCTTAATTCCATCATCCCTACTTTCCTTGTGTGGTTAAAGAATCCCAGCGGCGTCGTCTATTGGTACAAGTTTTTCTCTTGGACTAATTGGGTGAAAACTTTATGTTCTTGTAATACTTTATCGATTTTCTGGCATTTCGGCAAATTTTTCAACGAAAACTGGGAATTCTAACAGGAGAGTATCATGTGTGAAGAGGTTGCACGAGAAATTCGGTCGAATACCTTCTTGTTGCTCATGTTCTCTTAATACTTTTTCGATTTTCGACATTTCGGCAAATTTTTCAACGAAAACTGGGATTTCTAACAGGAGAGCATCATGTGTGAAGAGGTGGCACGAGAAATTCGATCGAATACCTTCTTGTTGCTCATGTTCTCCGGATACTTTCTCCATTGATGGAGTTTGCATTAAAAGTCAATAACACGAGAAGTTTGAACAAATAAGGGAATTGGACGTGTGATACAAGGTTTTAAATAAAAATTCCAGTATTTATTGTAATGTATTTTAATATTTATTCATATCAGTTTTATATCCGTACATTTTTACAAATGTTTATGTTATAATGAAGTGTAATATAATGTACTTATCTTATAATGTATAACAATTCTTATTGTAAATAAATACAATACTTAATTATTATCTAAATAATAATAAATAATAATAGATTATCATATTGTAATTTTTCCTAAGATGAATCTCGTGATGAATTCTCCCCGGTGATCTTTTCCTAATCCTTTCTTCTAGGGATTTAAGCATTTATTCCTCACGTAAATTTACAGCAGTGCTACTTGTGAGTGGGAAGTGTACTAAATATGCTAGTCCGCTCTTTTACCTTGAGGCTTGGCCATCTTGGTTTCCAGCCTCTGGTCCAAAAGATAAGAACAAAAAGGACGCCCTGTAACGATTAGTATTCCAACGAACGATTTGGATACATTAATTGTTAAACAAAAATTATTTTTATTAATTTATGAAAAGATGAGTTGAGAACAATTATTAGAAGTATAACAGCCACAAATGCCTATAAATCTGACTTCTGTAGCAACTATGAAATTTGATAAAAATTGCTTTATGTGAAATGGGAAGAATGAATATTGAATATTCTGAATTAATATGAATATTTTTTATCAATTTCATTGATATATTCAGATAAGTTTATTGGCTGGTACCATATTATCAAAATGAGTCCTTTATTTAAAATCTTTTTCATAAATTGTTGGGGCAACATTTATTTGATAATTGGTATATGCATGGGCTTGAGTCTCAGTTTGTTTTTTGTACCAGTTAATAATTTTGAAAATGAAGAGAAGATAGAATATTTATTCCAATCGCTAAATGTGCAAGAAACTAATGACGAATATGAACCTAAAGTAAATATAGCTAATAAACCACTGCAAGCAAAGAAGATACCAAAAATGTTTGTACGACCAAGATATTATTCTACAGAACTTGGAATTAGAGAAAAACTTTTTGTGGGAATAATAACTAGTCGAACATATTTGCATAGTAGAGATATTGCAATAAATAAAACAATAGCACATTTAGTGGATAAAGTACGTTACTTTATTTCAATATCAGAGGGTGCAAAGCCTAATGTATCTCTTCCTGGTATAGTAGGCTTTACAGATACCAGAAGTATTTTAAAGCCATTCCATGTTCTGAAATATATTACTGATAACTATTTAGAAGATTATGACTACTATTTTTTTATCAAAGACGTTAGTTATATCAATGCAAGAAAGTTGATAGATTTGGTATCTAAAATTAGTGTAAGTCAAGATGTTCATATGGGTATTCCAACTGATATAGAAACCTGTTGTTCTTTAGGTGAAGTGTTAACATATTTATCTTTAACAGGGTAGTGTAAATATAATTAAATAAAACTATCGCTATTTTCAGATTCTGGTATTCTTTTGAGTAATTCAATAATTCAAGAAATTAAATCTAATTTAGATTGGTGCGTACAAAATACTTATTCAGATATAGATGACATCAATTTTGGACGTTGCATTATGCATTCTTCATCTCTTCCTTGTACAAGCCAAATGCAAGGGCAGACATTCTTATCTACAAAATTAAGTTCTACATTTAATTTTAAAGAGGATTTATCAAAATTACTTCTACAAGAAGATTTCTTGAATTCACTTACTATTTATCCTATTTATGATCATCTCAATCTCTATCGTTTTCATATGTATATCACAGTGGTAAGAACATTATAGATATATTAACACAATGTACATGGCAATTAACATTGCGAAAAAATTGATGAAGGACACATGTTTCATTTCAGATGAAATCCATTGATGGGCAAAAAAAGATCTCTAATGTACGGAATGCTATTGTAGAAACTAAGCATTTAGCACCAATACATGAACAAAATATATCATGGCCCATTGGTAATCAACAAGGAAGTAAACCTTTAACACGTTTTGATGTTTTACATTGGACATATTTTAATGAAACGCATACTTTTTTTGAGACTGATTTTGCAAGTGTACAAGAATTAAAAACAGATGCGAAATCTGATATAGATCGTTTAATAAATACGGTTACTAATAAAATAATTATGGAATATAATCAAAAGCTAGTATTCCAAAAATTGATAAATGGCTATAAGAGATTCGACGCATCCAGGGGAATGGATTATATTTTTGATCTTTCTTTTATTGAAATAGATACTGGCAAAGAATTGTATAAGAGAATTGAAGTGTGCAAACCTTTGGGAAAAGTTGAAGTTTTATCAGTTCCATATGTAACAGAAAATACAAGGATTAACATGATATTAATTGCAGATACAAACAATAAAGATAGCGTGTTAAGCTTTATGAAGTATTATGAAGAGAATTGCATGCAAAAAAAATATAAAACTTTTCTTATGTTGGTCAGTATCATTTTAGCTGTTGTATTATTATTTTGTAAGTCAAAGTATATACAGGATTAAATATTTTACAGGTTCTCCTATACAATGTTAATTCGCCATCAAAAGGGCAGACAGATATATTTCTTGATACAAAAAAATATGCTTTAACTCTGTCAGAAAAATACAAGAAGGAACAATCCAAAGTTACATGGCATTCAATTCGTTTACCCACAGTTATAAATACTGTTGAAATAGATCCTATGCTTAAGATTGCTATAACAGATTTATCTATAAAGAAATTTTCTCCAGAAAGCTTAATCTTATTTGTTGAAACTGGTATGGATTTGAAAATAGATTATCTAAATAGGGTATGTAATAAGGAACTCCCTGCGGTCATGCCTAAAAAAGAATGGTCACATCATAATTATGGATATATTATATTTGTCTATGCATTCCTTAGGTTCGCATGAATACTATTAGTCAGTATCAGGTATTTAGTCCAATCCCATTTGTTGCATATCATCCTGACATAATATACACTGATGATAGTAAACATCCTGAGATGGACATTAATCATAATTATGGAAGATATAATGAATATGATTATAATAACATTGCATTTTATGTTAAAGATTACATTGCAAGTATGTTCCAAAATATATTGTGGATTATCAGCTATAGAATAAGTACTCTTATTACTATGTTGTATTTCAGTGAGGAAAGCTGTTGAAACGAGTATTCCATTAGCTCGCTCTGACAGAGATATTGCTACTCTTTTGGAGCTTTCAAGACATAATCCAATTACTTCTATATTCGATATGTTTGTATCTTTTAGCGATATACATGCCCTTCGTGCGGTAGAACCAGCATTGAAAATAAAATATAAAGATATACAATGTACTGGTACCCTTAACAATGATACTTATAAAATGTGTGTTAAAGAAACAAATATTCATTTAGGTCAGCGTAGTCAACTTGCTAAACTTATACTGGATTACAAAAATTATAGGAATTAATTTTGTTGTTATGTACAGTTTTTATCACAACTACATATTGTGACTCATGATTTTATTTATAAACAAAAAATGTAACAGAAAAATCTGAGGATATTCCAACTACTTTAAATTTGCTTCAACTTTGTAAGGTGCTTTCTTTTTAAATTTGTAAAAATGTATTTGTTGTAAGATGTAAAAAGAAAACATGATTAACACTAATGTATAATAACAATTGTTTTTGTTCTAGTTAAAGACTTATTTTTGATATAATGTAATAAGAAAATAAATGAATAAATCTAATATTTTTTATATAAAGTTTTATTCAGAATAAATGAAATTACATAATAACAGCTATGCTGTGTAATTGTACACTTACATATTTTTAATATTTGAAAAGATTAAGATTAATATTACAAATTGCACATTCTGTGCGTCTATGCAATCAACGCATTCACTCGTCCATGCGCACGTATAGCAGACACGCACACATTTATTCAAATTGTACGTATAAATTGTATAATAAGCCAGTTTCACCCTTGATTGTTAAATGTGTCCTTCATCACAGTCGCAGATATAACTCAACATAATACAATCTTACTTTTTTTTTTACTTATAACATCATATTAATTTGTAGTGTCTTAATACTTATCGCGTTTGTCAAAGAAACATATCCGTGCATCTTAGTTCAATCTACTTTAATAAATTTAAAGTTTATTGGAACCAAATTATACCCGGAACACGTTAATGCTTGCCTTTCCTTAAGCATTTTAAACAATGTAAAATTATATACATAAAGTTAAGAGAAACTAATATGTTAATAGCTTATTGGTATATTTATCGAGTATTACTTAAAAAGATTATTGATTTTATTAACTAAATCATAATCATAATAATCATTCATATTGCGCCGCAGATTTGTCTAGAAATCATACTCTAATTAATGTAGAGTCCCTTACATACAATATATTGATGTAATACAAAGGATAATATAAAGATAGTAAAATAATGTATACTAATGCTGAGTAGTTGTGCTTCGTATTTTTTAACTGTAAAGTCAAACTTACTAGTTCTATATTAAGGCAGTAATTATTTTTGGAACTGAATTTGTGCATGTACTTGTACGAGATCAGATGTACCTAACAACGATCGAACAGTTATCAATGATATATCGATATGTGATAACGATGATAATGTTATTATTAATTCGTTTATCTGAACAAAACAACGTATTTAAAAGCTTTACATTTAAGATTGAGGAAACTGTTATTTAACAATGATATGATTTAATTTGAAGCCGTGACAAGCATATTTCCGCGTATCTATATATATATCTTATTGCGAATTCCTTAATATTTTATAAAAAAACTATTTATAAGGAAATCATGATATTCATTCGGTGTTCTTTTTACTGTTAGGTACACCTCCTTAGTACAAGATATGTTAAATGTTTGTACCCTTTATTTACACAAAGATGGTTCAAGCAATCAAGATGGAATGAAATGTTATGAACTTTTAATAAAAATAAGATAACAAATATGACTTTCTTTTAAATATTAATATTCATTTAAGTAACTTTTACTCTGCAACATATTGTATTTTCTTTTTGCATTCTTTTGATATGTTCTCTTTTGTATCTTCAGAATAATGTCCAATTTTAATCAAGAAAAAATTGCTTATTATTTTTCTTGAAAAATTACTGACTCTATGATTCCTGCAATATTTTTAATAAAATTTTTAGTTTAATCTAAACCATGATATTAATTGAATATATTAGCAATATTGTAAAGGCATATCAATGACACAGAAGTGCTTCAACATTTTGAATATTGTTGTTGTTTGTCCACATATCCTGTTTCTCTTAATAGTTTACTGTTGTAATTTTGAACCACCAATGTATATATCATATTCTTTCATTTATATAAATGGGGTGTTTACAAATTCTATCTCAAATACATTCATAATGTATTCTTACTTGCTATTTTAAAATGTTATACAAAATCACAGTAACATACATATATACATATATATATATATATATATATGATATATATTGTTATATATATACATATAACAATATTATGTTGCCAGAGCACCAAATTAATTTAGTTAGGTATGTGATTCTCTGCAATCTTGAGTCAATTTTGACATCTATAATTCATGCTATATTATACAATATAGTAAAAACAAGATTAATACAAATATATAAATAACATTAAAATTAATAATAAAATTGCGATACTTGGTTTGCAAAATTAAATTAAGTATGAAAACTTTAGAGCGAAGTAAATCTTTACTATCATCTATGTTATAGACTATCGAACGGTTAATGCATAATAGCATGGAGTTGGTTGTTATATGTCAAAACTCTCATAGTTCTATTTTTACAGTATAAAAGAGTAAATGTAATTTAGAAGATGCTAAATATTTCTTTTAACATTTCATATCTTGTAAGAAATTTTGACATATACTCAAAAAAAAGTAGAAACTGCAACAAGTAAATATTTCATTAACAAAATGTGGATATACTTCTTAATTATTGATTGTAGATTAGAAGATTGCAGGAGATTTAGGCATTTTAACAATCAAGGGTTCAGTTCCTTTAATTCATAAAATGTTAAATGATGCATGTCAGACCATCATATAAGCAATATTGTTTCATAAATCGTAATCACGTGAGTAAGCATCCTTGTAGGTATACTAGTCTATGTATTAAATATGTTCTTTTTCAAAGTATATAGAAAAACTGTTTTTCTTCAAGATTAATCATGATATTTTATAAAGGAAGCTGCAAAAATTTATGTAAAGTGAACATACTCTAGGATTTTACATTTTATTTTTTCGTTGATCTGTTGAGTGAAAAAAATTAATTTTAGCAAATGTTTTAAAGGAGGCAACATCGATGCCTCCTACGTCCAGAATTACGAACTCTCATACGTTTTCTTTTTTCTTTACCTCTGTGTTCTTTATCCTTTCGTATTTCTCTCACCTATAATATACCAAAGTTTTTTATTAATACACATTGGTAGCATATAGTATGTTGAGATATTAGATATGCATAATTATTGATTCACCAGAGTATAAAAAGCATCATCTACACCCATTCTGGTTTTTGCAGAAGTTTCAACAAATGGCACTCCATATTGACGTGCAACTTCTCTTGCTTGTGTCATATTCACTGCCCAAGATTGTTGAAGATCACATTTATTTCCAACTAATACCATTGGTACTTCTTCCGCATCTTTTACTCTTTTTATTTGTTCTCTATATGTACCTATATCCTTTGATGACAGAAATAAAGTATGACTAATAACATTTAATAGATTGTGCCATAATCTATATCTTATGTTATGCATTATGTCCAACTTCATATGCAACGCATATTCGGTTTTTCTAATATACGTACTTCAAAGCTTTTAGCAGAATTAACTGCAAACACTAATAAAAACCCTTCTCCAGTTCTCATATATTGATCTCTCATTGCGCTATACTCTTCCTGACCAGCTGTGTCTAATATATCTAAAAGGCACGTTTCTCCATCAATAACGACCTGTTTGAAAAGATATATTTTAATTAAAATTAAAAGTTCATTGTTAATTGACTATATAATTAAATTATATATTTTTATTAAGTAATGATTCCAGACTCACTTGTTTTCTATAAGAATCCTCTATGGTAGGGTCATATTCATCCACAAAATGGTTTTGTATGAGTTGAATGGTTAGTGCAGATTTTCCAACACCTCCAGCTCCTACTACTACAAGCTTATATTCCGTCATAATACCAATTTTTGCCTTAACACCAACTGGCACATTCAATGCAGAACTTTAAGTGCTTCTTAAAATATCTATAAAGAAAAGAATTATATAAATATTACATTATTTTGATTATTAGTATAAACCACACATTGGTTCATTCAAATATAATTTCTTTAGCATGTGAATTATTTACAAGTTTAATCAATTGTTTACAAGAACTACTAATAAAATAAGAATTAACATTCAAAAGAGCCAATAAAATGATTCATTTCGTTTTAACATTTTTATAGCCAATGACTGCAAATAATAAACATTATATCAAAAGAAAAAATATAAACAGATGATCAAAAAAAAAACACAAATCGAAGATATACATAAAGGAAGAGAATGGAACTATTATAAGAAGATTACACAATGAACGCACAATTTACTGAAATATTACAATTACTGGTATTTAACGCCGATGATGATTTAAAGTAGTCAGGGTGCGATAACTACATACAAGAGAAAAATAAAATTGCTGTAAAAAATATTTTTTATTTCATATACACTCACCAAATTTATCCACTTTTACCCTAAACACTGATTAAATGATTTTATTTTATGTTTACACGCTAATTACTGTTAGTTTATTATTATTTGCCATAGGCAAGTACCGTACTCCCATTGAACAGAGCAAGATGCCATAAGATGTTATGCAGCCACGCCAACGTACTTAACTATTCGCAGAGGAAAGACCAGATATACTGTTACGTCCCGGCAGATCGTGGCTTGGAAATCATGTGCAAGAAAATAGAGATCTCTGTCGGTAAGACAGGTCGCGCTTTTAGGTCAATTAACTAATCGCTTTTACCTTGGGATCCGTTTGGGTAACTGATCAGGACTTTGATCATATCGTAGACACTCTGCTTTGTCTTCACTTTTTCTATGTTCTAAATATTTCATGAAATAAAGTCGATATAAATTTATTTATTCGATGACTCTTATTTGGCAAATGTAAATCTTAAAACTTCGTTATGGAGGTTCCTATAGAAATACAGGGGCCAATACAATTTTTTTTTCTTTTAGTCAAAATGGATTAAATAATTTAAATTCTAATATCTTACAAAGTAAATAGGTTTATTTTACAATTACATTCACATTTCGTATAAAACAATTTATTCTCACTTTCATGTAAACAAAAATTAATATCTTGTTTATTCTAAAGCACAGTCAGATGCTCAAGAATGGAAAAAGCATTGATACTTATTAATACCTAGTTCTGGAAAAAATATGGAAAAGTCTCCTTAGTCTTGTACGCTTTCTCACGATGTTAAAGCATACACAGTACCAAGCATACACAACCTATCGTTATACTTCAGTTCTCTCTAATCCTTCCTTTCTAATCAAGTATATGACATTATTAAAGATCCTACGATCACTTTTTCATACATTTTGTTCCTTTATAGTTTTTAAAAAGAGATAACTTACTATTTAACTCCTATGACTAATGCCCATCATATTTATGACAGTAAACGAATTATACAAAAGAATCATGATTCACTTTTTTTAAGCTGAGGTGATTTAAAAAATGCATTAAACAATGTTTCTCTCAATAAGTGTAAAAGATTTACAACTCGTCGCTTCTAGCTTTCACAGTTTTACCTTTACGATCGAAGCCCTTTAGCTCGTTAGTAGAATGTTTAGCAATGTATTTAATAAAGTCTTCTAACTCTCTACCACCTTCATACTTGACAGGCTTGTCTTTTGAGTCTTTTGGAGCCCAGAAAAGAGTCGGGAATCCTCTAACTTCATATGGTTGTGGCACATCATTAGCTGTTGCATCAAATTTCACAATTTCTACATCTTCATCAGCCAATTTATCTCCCAATTCATCAAAAACAGGTGCAAGCTTTTTACAATGACCGCACCAGGGAGCATAGAATTCTATTAATGTGTCTTTGCCATTATTTGTAACTACTTCATCAAAGTTCTTAGCCACTGCAACTTTTACATTTCCAGTGTTATCCTCAGGAATTGCTTCGGATTTCAAGTATGGTTCTAATTCACCAGCTTCTAAGGCCTTCAAAAATTTCTCAAAACTCTCAACAGAAAATTCATCCTTAAGAACAAATTTCTGATTTTGCGCATCTCTTGCCAAGACAACTGGTTTATCACCTTTCACGAAATCAATACCAAAGTCATTCAATTCATGTTGGAATTCATCTTTGGAAGAAACTGCAAAGTTAAATGCAGGGAAGTCTTTAGCAACTTTGAGAATCCTGTTACGCCAATAATTGGTGCCCTTTGGATTTTTAACATAATCTACAGTAAAGTAAGCAACAACTAATGGATTTTTGAATTCTCCAGCATTATCACGCGTACGAACACCAACAATGCCAAAGCTATAAAAGAAATATTCATGTTATGATTTATTCCATGTATCCTATAAGTATATGTTAAAGATGTATAAAATTATAAACTTACTAATTCTGAGTGATAAAGTCGTAAACATCGCTAACGGAATCACCACCTTCGTATTTAACGCTGTTAGATTCAAACTTGTTATGAAGTAATTTTGGTCGGTACAA
Organism: Ancistrocerus nigricornis; assembly: GCA_916049575.1. NCBI lineage: Eukaryota > Metazoa > Arthropoda > Insecta > Hymenoptera > Vespidae > Ancistrocerus > Ancistrocerus nigricornis. Next base: position 1,186,745 of record OU696665.1, read on the forward strand.
AACAATGTTGTTCCTTAAATAAAAAGAAGAATTAGCAATATAAGTAAGTAACAATGACAATGATAAATCAAAAGCAAAGTATCTTATATTTACTTTAAACCTTCCTTCTCTAGCAATACTTGTGCAGTTGTGTGAGCAAATCTAACTTTTTCTCTGAGTTTCTTTGAAACAGCATGGAATGCAGCTGACAATGGTGAATCGTCTTTCTCAAAGTAACCTATGACTCCTACTTCGTCAGATTCTAAGAATGCCTTTTGGCAGTCTTCGCCAGTTAATTCCTTTGAAGCTGGACCAACTTGTGCCTGAAGAAATGGATATGTCAAAAAATTGGATACAAATGTTAAAAAGAAAAAAAATTATGGTCACGCAAAACTATAAATACCTGCATATATTTCACAATGCCAGGTGCTTCTCTAGGTCCATTGTAATCTCCAACCAAGTCTCCATTTGCAAAGATTTTCAATGTTGGATATCCATTAACTGAATGTTTATTACATGTTTCTTTTCCACTTTCTGTACAATCGACTTTAGCAAAAGTGATTGGGGGATCACTACCTATAAGCAATTCTGCAGCTTTTGCATATTCAGGCTTTAAACGTTTACAATGTCCACACCTAGGGCACAAATTATTATATTTATTATATACAAAGCTTGCTGTAAATTTGCATATGTTATATCTAATGTCTTTTGAAGCATTTGCATCTATGACAGCAAGGTGAATAGACAAAAAGTATCTGAGAATTTCATGTGTCGTATTAAGCAAATAAGTTTATATAAAACAAATTCTTCCAACTGTTTTACAAGTCGGACGAATTTTTAAATAATCGAATGATACAGCGCGTTACCGTTTCCAGTAAAATACGGTCAAGGTGGTGAGCCACCGGTGTTCGGCGCGTAAAAAAAATTGAAATTCGCGAAGGTTATTTTTTCTTTTTGTACCATCTACTCAGCTGAAACCGATAGAGCTTAATAAACCTTACATTGGGGAGATTACGATATCTTCAGCCCCTCGATTTGGCAATTGCTAATGCATATATGACCCATTAGGATAAAAAAGTAAAGAGAGACGAAATATAGCGTAATGAAAAAATTCAAATCCACTGCTACGAGGACAATTAGGCAATGTTTTACCGTTTGAGTTCCACGAGTCTTTGCTGTTAACCAATCGAAAATATTTAAGCGGTGCGATAGCGTTTGTTTTATAAGCTGTAAAAACACACATCGCTAAAAACCTAGCGTACTTTTATTGTCGTTGCACGATCGCGTCGCTTGGTACTCAAATAATTAAACATATCTAGACAGAATGAGCCACTACAGTGCGAAGCAGGATGGTTGGGTCTGATTTCGCTATATTTCCTAAAGTACGGCATTTAGAGATTTTTGTTTCTCTTGACTTCTGTATCAAAATAGGTCATATATGCATTAGCAACTGTCAAATCGAGGGGCTGAAGATATCGTAATCTAGCCCTTACATTTGTTCAGTTCATATAAAAAACATAAAGATAAAGAAAAGACTTTTCTTCCTTACCATGGTGCGTAAAACATGACAAGTGTGTTTTCATGACGCTTAAGTTCGTCGGCGAAATTATCGTCGGTTAAGTCGAGAACATCACTTTCGGAAGCCTGGACGTTTAGGAATAGCAAGCTGGCGAGAACGAAAAACTTGGGTAGCATCGTGAAATTAATAGCACTTCCTTCTGATACGACCCAACGCACCTAACTATCGAAGAACTACTGCTTGCCGAAGACGTGGCTCGGCTGAAAATTGGCCACCGATGCACGAGACCCGGCGCAGTGCTGTCGTTCGCTGATTGGTTCAGATATTTCTTCCGTCTTTGTCACATTTATCGGAGATGAATACGGATACATAGATTGAGCACATACGTGGAACATTTTAAGGAATTGGCACACATTTTTTTTGTTTCTGAAAGTACCTTCGCGCACAAGCTCGTGGCTCTCCATTATTTTATTATTAAAAAGCGATGCGAAGCACCGATTTTCATATAGCATTATGATATGAATTATATTTGTGCCATGCACTAAGCAAAAATATACTATAAATCTTGTTATTTCAGTGCACATCAAATATAGATAAATATTTCGATCATTTATTAGTAGAATGACAGATAGTAGGGAATTAAATTAATCTCGAATCTAAATTTATTTGAATTGAAAGTACGCTTCATGCAAGTTTTGTTATAATACTTTTTGTATTTTGTATAACTGTTTTTGATGTTCATGAATACAGTAATAATGGTAATTATACCAATAGCAATAATAGGAGCAAAATATTTAAGCAAAGTTTACGATAGCGTTAAATATTTTTCTGTTTCTATGGAGAAAATCATGTTATTGAAATGAAACATCGCAAGTAACCGGAAACGCTGGCAGCGCGAAACCGGATGTGTGAACTATCGTCTGACCGAAAGTATCCGAATGATGCCGATGTGATTTAGTGACGTCATGCCCAAGCAGAAGAGATAAAGCAGTGAAAAAAACTGAAGCTGTGTTTTCTATTATATTGATATTTGTGCATTGTAATCTTAAACCTTTAAAAATGTCGTATGCATACCTGTTCAAGTATATCATTATTGGAGATACAGGTATTTGTAATGACGTTCTAGTAGGACCTCTCCCTGAAACACATTCTGTATTTCGCATTAAATATGCCGTGACAGAACCCGTTGTTTTTGTTCTCTCATGGAATGATGTTTCCATTTTTATAAACTCTATGCTACGACGTTTGTTGCATACCTATATAAATGTTCGTTGATATTATGTTATTTCAGTCGAAACTCTTCTCAAATAGCATAAACTTAAAAACTATGCCCTTTAGTTTGTTCTTGAATGTTAAACAAGTATGCTAATAGAATTCATAGATTCTTTTATTTTTATATTTACATTTGATGTCATGCCAGTGTACAACTAGTACGTAACTACGTATCTTGACCCTTATCAAGTATATTATTTTTGTAGACATTTATATAGCGAAAATCAAACGATGGATAATTAGTTGTTAAAAAATAATTTTCAAAAATTACCCATTTAAATGATTAACCATCGCTTACATTGAGTTTTCTTTAATATAGGTGTTGGAAAATCTTGCCTCCTATTGCAATTCACAGACAAAAGATTTCAACCGGTTCATGATTTAACAATAGGAGTGGAGTTTGGTGCCCGTATGATAACCATTGACAGCAAACAAATAAAATTACAGATCTGGGATACGGTAAAACCTTGCATAATATTAATCATTCATATTAGCTTTATATTTTATAAATTATTTGTATAAATATGTTTTAGGCTGGGCAAGAGGCATTCCGTTCTATTACACGGTCATATTACCGTGGTGCAGCAGGAGCATTATTAGTATATGACATTACACGCAGAGAAACATTCAATCATCTTACAACATGGTTAGAAGATGCTAGGCAACATTCAAATTCGAATATGGTGATCATGTTAATTGGTAACAAGAGTGATCTTGACTCGCGAAGAGAAGTAAGAAGGGAAGAAGGTGAAGCATTTGCCAGAGAGCATGGACTTGTTTTCATGGAAACCAGTGCAAAAACAGCGGCAAATGTTGAGGAAGCATTTATTAACACAGCCAAAGAAATTTATGAAAAAATACAGGAAGGTGTATTTGATATCAATAATGAAGTGAGTACCATTTGGTCAGTTTATATTACTCGATGTATACGATTTTGCTAATATGCATATTTTTATTGTACTAGGCCAATGGCATTAAAATTGGACCACAACACTCCCCGACAAGTCCTAGCGGATTAGCAGGAACTGGAGGCCAAGGAAATGCACAGGGCGGTGGGTGCTGCTAGGGGCTGGGGGTTGCCTGCCCACCGCTACATCCTTCTCCGATCTGAATTGATCCTTTTACTCCTGCTCCTCGTTTAAATCTCTATCACCAACTTTGTACATTTAATTTTGCGCGAGTCGCATCTTAAGGTAACGAGTGACAATTGGTGTATGTACTTATTATTTCAAAAGTATTATACACGCAATGATAGGAGTATTATATGGCAAAAGTGTTATACGTCATTAGAATCATGGGATATAATAAAATCTTGATTTACAGATCATCATGTTAGTTTGTATCATCTCAATATTATTTAATACAATTTTTGTGTGTATATGTATATATATAAATATATATGTAGTCCGTATATATACATATACATAATTTTTCTTTTTAGGTTTACACAATGTTATTGTTTATTTTTATCATTAATTAAACACGAATGTAACATGTAACATTTTAATAGAGTCCATTATCTTATGAATGTATACTTTATTTATATCAATAATATTTTTCTTTACCACATTATTGGGAAATGAAAATATCAATATCGTTAAATTTCAAGTATTACCACTTTATGCTTGTCGCCGTACAATGCGATATACTTCTATCTGTAAATTATGGGAACTAAATATATTTTCCATATTGAGATATTGAAGAGATTATTCAAGATGTAAATGTCTTCATTATCTATGAGTAAAGGAGAATGGCAAAGCGGATGGGATAGGCAGTCCTATTTCATGCTTTATATTTATTTATTCTCATGTAATATATGTGATGTGCTTTAATATTAAATATATTTCCGTTTACTTGATCGTGTATCGTGGATTGGTATTACTGAGTTTAATTGGCTTTAAACGGAAATACAAAATCACACTTGGCTACCTAAGGCGACACCATGTATACGTATGTATTGATGTATAAGATGATGAATATATAAAATGTGTAATCAATTACATCAAGAGGCCTATGTAACCAAATTTATATTCTATGTAACGATCACACGAAATCTCACTACTTACGATATTTACAGCGTCGTGATCGGTATCAGTAGTTACGATGTAATTTCAAAAGTCAATGATGAACGCAATTACTGAAAATTCGAACTTTTCTAAATTTTTATTTCTGATCGAAGATGCTTTGCATTATCGTACAATTTGAAGAATCAATTGCACACAGTGCATACTTAATTCTTAACCAAAGATATGGACTTAGATATGTAATGGCATAATGCTTCTAAATGTATTCTATTTGAAGAAGGTCCAAAGAATATCATTGTACATTTTTATTTCTATCGATGTATGAATATTCAACTATATAAGAAAACAAAAGATTAAGTACATGTAAAATGTGTAGATGTGCATTAACAAAAGATGTAGTTTTTTGTTGCATTACATTTATGGAATATTAGTTAGCCAATGAAGAGATCATGACGATATTAGTTGAATATTTCTTAATCAAAACGTTGAAAGGATATAAAATCATGTATAGAGCTTGGATTTGATTGTTAGGCACACTTTGGATTCTATAGAAGGATAGGTGTTATGAAGTTAGATCAGCTGCATTTATTTGACCATTATATAACCATGATAAGTAAATGCATGTGTGGATAGTGTTTTTAATTGACTATATCTTATTACTTATTTCTATTTACATATAAATAGTGTATTCGAGTAGCAGATCCAGTATCTATATATGATTCAAAAAATATCATTTGATTAACGTTTATGGGTTAACAATATATTCCTTTTCATATGTGAATTATTATTGTATTTTTTAATGTAACAAAATATTTGATTAATGTAACAAAGAATATTTGAGCACTGTGTAATTTTATTATGCTTATATGCTATTACAATTAAACAATGTAAGCTAACTTTAGAAAATATATTTAAACATTATTCTCTAATGACTATATCATTAAGATTTAATCGAGTGTAACTCTATACTTGTATAAAAAACTCAAATTTGAGTATAATTTTATCTGAACTATCTTACAAAATTCAAAATAATCACATCTGCAAGATAAATTTATTGTTGATGCCTCACATATTATACAAAACTGTACATAGATAGATAAAAACTAAAGAACGATGAAAACTTCCAAGCGGATCGTATCGCTATTCCTATCATTTTTTAAATGTCATGATTTTTTTCTCTCGTAATAATACTATTTAACAATAAAAAAACCTATACAGCTCATTTTTTGAAGCTTGAAATTTATCGCGTGGTATTTCAGGCTTTTCTGGAAAGAAGAAAACAACGTCCATCTGTTATGCGCGCGTATTATAGATTATTCTCGTTTGACATACGTTCAAATAAATTCCGCGTGACGCAGCTGGCCCGATCCACAGCTGATTTGCCGAGACTCACTCCTATCTCTCTGTTGCTTGCAATAGGAGTCCGGCATGTCGTGACTTGGAAGGAGCGGGCTTCGCCAAAGCGAGAGCGCTGCTATTCTTCTAATCGTGTTCGCGCTTCCCATTGATACGTCAGAAGGGTTTTCGTCGCGGATGCACCTTCCATAAGGCGGTGAAGGATTATTTTGGAGGTTCATTTGACATACTGGACATTAGGAAAGGGTGTGCGTCGTAAAGACGCAACTAGGCGCCATGATGGTAGGTGGAACCTGTTATCATTTGGCCGGTTGGCTATCGGGTTTTTGACGCGTTTAATTAGTCGGAATTCTGGATTGTTGGTTTCCTTTTTAAAAGGGAATCTGCACTATTTAATAAGTGAGAAATGTTGCAGGACGGAATATGCGACACTGCCGACATTTTAAACAGCGTGCCTGCGAAAAAGGTATTTACATTTTGTACTTGATTTCAAATATCGAACGTTTCTTTCTCATATTCCTTAAGTTTTCCTCTCCTATTTACGCGATCCTTGTATCCGTGTTGCCCTTTGTATGACTATATTGATTCTTTCAGACAATTCACGCAGATAGCATAGATAATTCAGACAAGTCTTTGCGGGTGGACATATCGGATGCTCTCAGTGAAAAGGACAAAGTGAAATTTACTGTACACACAAAGACTACATTGCCTGAATTCCAAAAGCCAGAAAACCTGGTAGTAAGGCAACACGAAGAATTCGTGTGGCTCCATGACAGATTTGAGGAAAATGAGGAGTATGCTGGTTATATCGTATGTATTTTCATTAGTATGATAGTGTTTGCTTTGAGTTTGATATATCTATGAAAGTGTACAAAACTTGTGTAATTTCATAGATTCCACCATGTCCTCCAAGGCCAGATTTTGATGCGTCGCGCGAGAAACTACAGAAACTTGGAGAAGGTGAGGGTAACATGACAAGAGAAGAATTTAATAAAATGAAGCAAGAATTAGAAGCGTAAGTTGCTACCTTTCTTAACAGTAGTTCAGTTATTCAAAGTGGTACGTATTTATAATTAATGCATGTACATAATTTTACAGGGAGTATTTGGCTACTTTCAAGAAAACTGTTGCTATGCACGAGATGTTTTTAACCAGATTAGCACACCACCCAGTTTTTCGAAATGATCATAATCTTAGAGTATTTTTAGAATATGATCAAGATCTCTGTGTGCGAGGTAAAATTTGTTGCAGTTATATTATAGTAATAAATAAGATATTTGGTATAAATCATGCTATGTTAATAATTATAAATTGTATTTTTGTTTTTAGGAAAAAATAAAATGGAAATGTTTGGTGGTTTAGTTAAATCTTTCTCTAAAACCACGGATGAATATTATTTACAGGCAACTGTAAAAGATGTAAATGACTTTTTTGATCAAGAAATGACATTTCTACAATTATATCATCATAACTTAAAGGAAGCAACGAGTCGTGCTGATCATCAAACTGGAAAGCATAAAGATGTGGCAGATTCATATATTAAAATATCTACTAATCTTTTACAGTTAGCTACAATAGATCCTGGTAAATTAGAGAGATTTTTAACAAAGATTGCAGAAACGTTTGAAAAATTAAGGGTAAGCTGGTACTCCGATAGTAATATTATAAATGTTAAAAAGTGTCTCGCTTTTTTTATATTTTTTATATATTTCATAATTTGATAGAAAGTCGAAGGACGAGTAGCGTCTGATGAAGATTTAAAGTTGTCAGATACGCTGCGTTATTATATGAGGGATACTGCTGCGGCGAAGAGGCTTCTTTTCAGACGGTTAAAAGCTTTACACGCGTACGAAACTGCGAATCGTGCTCTTGAAAAAGCTCGTGCCAAAAACAAGGATGTACACGCAGTGAGTACAATTGGTCTTTTCTTCTTGTAATATAATACTAAAGAAAAACAATTGACAAATTAATTATGGAGATAGAATGAGCTATTACTAAAAAATCCTACTTAATTAATGTTCGTAAAAGGAATTTGAATATGGAAGAATTCTAATAATATTACTTAAGTATAATATATCATATTCTCTAACAAACAATTTGGTTTTTCTTGCACTTCAAGGCACTGGAGGTTGCTGAGGTGTGTCTCTTCATTCGTGACATATATACATTGTCCTGCTATATTGCTTGATAATCTGAATTGCTATATTTGCAAGCTACATTATTTGTTTCAAGATATAGAATATATACATATATGTATTTTATCCAGTTTTTGGGATACGTTACGTGAACGTTGATAGAACTATGTATCATATTTTATAGTTTTTAGAAGCTATAGAAAATGTTCATGATGCATAAGCAAGTATTTGCACAATTATGCCGTTAGAGTAACCGGTATTGTGTCATTTTTTGAGAATGTGTATATTTTTTTCTTAAGCGGCTACAAAATGTGAATTTGAATAAGTATTCTGTAAGCAGGAAATTATTGTAATTTAGAAATCGCACAAAACTAAAACTGCAAGTAACTGTTATGCATGCATGACCTACATTTGCATGTTGTTATTTGAGGCTTTGCAGGAGTCAATTGTTATGTATATACTTATATACCATATATACACGACAATTCATTTAGATATTATTAAAATATGAAATAATTATAACGTTGAGCTATAACTTCTATTTACACTCTTGGGAGTAATGAATTCGTTAGAAATGATCATTAAAGTTTAATTAGAAATATATATCCATGCTATGATAAATGTTACTATATGTAAAGACATTGAATTAGTGGATAATTAACAACGTTTGCCTGTATACTAATATTTTGCATTTTTGTTAATCAAGGCAGAACAAGCTCAAACGGAGGCGTGTGGAAAATTCGAGCAGATGTCTGAAAAGGGTAAAAAAGGTATGTGTCTTTGTTATTCAATACTTTATAGATATATTATATTATAATGGCTATAAGTAATACTATACATTTCAGAATTAACGGATTTCAAAACGAGACGCGTAGCGGCTTTTAAAAAGAATCTTATTGAATTAACTGAACTTGAGATAAAACATGCCAAAGTAAGTACTTAACGAATCGCTGTTATACGTCTAAAATATGAAGGATAATAATTGACTCGATGATATTATCTTTACGACAGGCGCACGCTGAATTGCTTAAGAAATGTTTATCCGTACTTCGAGAGGAGTGATCCAGTTTGTCAGTTGCCATGGCTAAATCTGTTATGCGCTCTGCATGCAGATAACAACTTATTTACAGTTATTATAATGTAATGGTACTGTAAAATATTATATATTTTTTGTTATCTAGATATATTACGATACGGAATAAAGCTCTGTATTATCAGCTGCAAAGGGGTTCAGCTGCTTATAAAAAAACAAACTAAATAATTTCTATTAGCTGCTCGTGAGCTGTAAAAAGCTATCTATGTCATTGTTTCTCTCTAGATGAGATTAGGCTTTACACTTTTTCGTATGTATTTACGTGCGTCGCGCAGACCGAGGAGGTGCACAAAAAAGGCTGTAAAAATGATGAAGAAAATGTATATGGCGCTGAGACTTTTTGCAGCTTTAAATCGATTACCTATTATGCTTATAACGTAAGGTTCTTTATATTATATATAAATAAAAGAAAAGTATATATGCGTATCTGTATATATGCATATATATAATCGTTAGAGCAATGTTATTGAAACACTAGTTTTTAGCAACACAATGTCGTCAGCGACGAGAAGATTAATACCGATTAATTAAACTTAGGACAGTGAAATTAACGTAAGAGACAATTTTCATGCGTACGCATTCGAATCCTTGCAACAACAGCAACAAAAAGGAAGAAAAAAGAAACTGAAACGTGTAATGTTATAAATTTTGTTGATCCTTTGTCGACTTTATGAGTGGCAAAAAAGAGAACATAGTGAAGGGACCTGGAAATGAATATTATAATAAAGTGCAATTATACTTTTCAAGAATTTTGTTACAAACATCTACACATTATTCATTTATTTACGTACCTAACGCGATCCATAGGACAAACAATAAATTACTTCATCGGTGAACGAGATTTTCTTATATACTATGTAAAAAGAGACGAGGGTCGAGCAGGTTTCATATGTTTTTATTGAATCGAATCATTTCCTTCTCTATAATACATGACTGCAGACATATACTGAGAAATTCATTAAGTTGCGAGTTTATCATTTAATTCTTTAAGAATTAATTCGAAATTCCATCGTATAATGTATTGTGTTACATTATCGTCTTAGCTTAATGTCAATTAGATCCTATCGATAGCCTATCGTACGACGTCGCTCGAACGAAGCGCGAACGATGCGATACGCGTTCGCGCTCGGTTTGAAAACGTATCGGCGTCTTCTCTTATTAGTTTCGGTATCGTTACATTTTATGTATTTATAGTAATAATAATAATAATCTTATTAACGAACGGTTAAAGACGACGCAATAGAAAATTCTTGGTACGTAAAAGTCGCGCGGGATACTTGTCTCGTTCCTTCGTCGTCGGGTCTCTGAGAGAGCACTGAATTTGTTTATTTTTTTTTTTTAATTTAATCTCGAGAGTTCCGAGTTCTTTTGTAATCGAGAATTCGCTTGCCCGCTCGGTGAGAATTCTAGTAATTATTTTTTCTTCTCTGTTTCTCCCTCACTCAATTTTTTCACATTTTTTTCTTATCGATAATACGCGTCATCGTGGAAGAAGTCGTGCAACGCGATCCAGAGCGTACGCGCCGAGATAAGACTTAAATCGCTTCGTTCGAAGGACCATCCCTCTTACTCACTCACTCTCTCTCTCTCTTTCTTTCTTTTCGTCTCTTGCTCTCTCTTGCCCTTTTCCGCGGAATTCTAGGTCGTCTAAAAGGGTCGTCGATCGAAACCATTTCTCTTATCCTGCGGAACACAGAAACGTGGGAATTGGGGGGGGGGGGGGAGGGGGGCTCTTCTTTTAAATGTAAACTTGGCGAGGATCGCGGATAAGACAGGGGAGTCTCCTTTTTACATATTTTTTTTTTATTTCGATGGTCCATTACTTTTTGCATTCCTCCATCGTTTCGTATTAAGCTCTGAAACGTATTCGTCGAGTCGGATATGTGTATGTGCGTGACCGTAAGATCTAATTATTGCTTTAGAAAAAAGCCAAATGAACGTTCTACGGGCTGACTCTATAGGCACGATCGATCATCTCGATCGCGTTGGGAACGAACGAATGTTGAGTGTGTGTATATCAGTGAACGGGACGAAACTGCTGTCTCCTGCCTATCTTAATTATAATAATATTCTTTAATATACAATGCCGTCATACGAAAAGGTAGTCTAATCGTGTTTATAACGTCCGATACAATAAAGGGTGATAGTATGATATATGAAAATATTTATAACTCGGTACACAAAAACTTTGATGTCTTCGTCGAGGCGCTTTACGCTTTAAATATAGGATTTTTAACGTGGTGCATACGACCGAATGATTTCTGGAGATTCGTTATAAACGTTTGTATAACGATGATAAGGTCAAAGGTCAAACGGATTAACAGTTCAGATTAATATTCCTTTTTCTCGTTTTCCTTTCGACTAACGAGTCTCTAATAAAAATCGTCGGTAACGCTAGTTTTGTTCTAACTCTCGTTTTATCAATTTTTTTTGTTTAAATCTCGCTCTAATCACTTTTCACGCGAACGCCTTCTCTCTTTTCCGCTTCCATACATGTATATGTATAGAACATACGTGTATATATTTATATTCATGGTCATATACGTATATACACGTATCACTTGTAATCTTATTATTACATAGATACGTAATATAAATCTTTTGCATAACGTCGCTAATAGGATACATAAAAGGATCGTACTTACATCCTACGCATTCTTTCTTGTTCCATCGAAATAGAAGTTACTTACAAGATTTTGTAATTTCGAAAGATCGATCGATATCGAAACGACTCTTGCCAAGATTTTGATTTTCGTTTCTTCGCTCACGCGTTATTCGGTAATTCCGTCGACGACCAATCAGAAAAGAGTCATAGGGTCACGTGCTTTAATTTTTGTTGATTTAACCGCGATTTCTTCGATTCGTCGATCAAAATACGCCAAAGAGGATTCGAGATGGGAAGTTCATCGTCGATGGATTTTGTCGGCGGGTGCCTGGTCCAGGATTTATGGTAACGGATGTATCTAGGTCGAGCCGATCGCTCTTTCTTGTTGCTCGCAATTTCTGAAGCTCGTTCGCACCTTCACTCTCGTTCGTATCCCACGAATTCAATTCAAATCCGACTTTAGAGTCAATTTACTCGAAGAAAAGGTGGTAACAGCTTGCTGCCGAGGAATAAGGCGTATATATATATATATATACACGCATATCTTCTCTTTCTCTCTCTCTTCCCTCGTTTTATAGACGCGAAACGAGAGCTAATGGAACTGAAAGCAACGAAAAGCAAGCGTTCTCGGTCGCCAGCGGCATTTACGAAAATTAATTACCGACGAGTTAAAAATGCAAAGTCGACGGGAGTCGCGATAGCTCTCCCCCTACCCCCTTTTAATCTTTTCATGGACGAATTAAGAAAATTTATTAACGGATATCTTAACGATGAGATTATAAAAGCGAGCCGCGTTCGCTAATCTTTCTACTCGTTATCGTGATTTACTTCGTTCGTGCGTTACAAAGCCGCCATTTTTTACGGACTCGTTTTTCTCTTCTACCTTCTTTTTTCTTCCCTTGTTTTCCAACGACAAGCTTCATTATCGCGCGGTAATTTCTTCGCGTTTAAACAATGTATGTATACGACGTGTAGCGCATGTGAGTATATACATATGTATATGCGTATGTATTTATGGAAAAAAAAGAGAGGGAAAGAGCAAGAGAACTCGCGGGACTTCGCTTGTTTGAAATGTTCGCGGGACAGTACGATGCGTAGGTATATACTATAAATGACGCGCGAAATACGAACTCGGACGAAAGGGAAAATAATAATAAGCGATCGCGCTCGTAAAATTCTAACCACGTTATTACGGTACGTTATACGAACATGGAATAATGAAAGCACGATTCCATCAGTTTTTCATTACTCTGTTCCGTACGATTTCATGGAAAAAAAAGCAGTACCGTGGAATTACATCTGGATTCCATGGAAATCTCGTCTCGTTGAGGAAAACTTTAACGACGATAATTCGAGATCCAAGTAGAAAAAGAAGAGAAAAAAGAGAGTGGCACGATTTCAGAAAGATATTTATCGGTGTTGCGTTACAAAGACAAGGTCCTTTCGATCGTTACGCGAAAGTAGAAAAAGGGAAGGAAATTGAGAGGAGGAGACACGAAAAGGACTTTTTCGAGATGAACCCGAGAACCATGACCCTCCCCTTTTTTCTTTCTTCTCTCTCCCTACTTGTCTTTCTCTTTATTTTTTCTCCTTCTATCGCTCACTTCTCCTTACTTTTTCTCCTTCCACTCTCGCCGAAGAGATAACGACGGATACATAATACACGGATGACTGCACATGATTCCACGGAATCCGCGAAAGCCATCTTCACGGTCCGTCGATCAAACGATCCTTCGTAACCTATTCTCTCTCTCTCTTTTTTTTTCACCTCCGACTCCTTTCTCTCTCTCCCTTTCTTTTATCTGTCCTTTCCACTGCGTGGACGCGCGCGTTCGATCGTACTGTAAAAAGAACTCATTAAACGGCCATTGTAAGCTGCTAGCGTCGCGTCCAATCATCGCGTTCCTCTCAAAGAGATTCGCGAAAACGCGCGCGCGGACTCCGGTTTAACAGCGTTAACGCTGAATCGACGATAATTATGTGTCTCCGGTCGGTCGTGATTTATTTTAAAACCATTGCGGATTTTACGATAAGGTTTCTTTTTTTCGGTTTATCGAACGAAACTGATGAGAGGGAGATGGAGAAGATGAAATCTCTCTATCGAAGAATATTAGATTATCGCATGATTTTAAAAGAGTCTTTGATAAAAAATATTTAATATACGTCAATCTTTTTTTTAAATTTATCCATAACGTCCAATCGTTCTGCTAGCACTTAGTGGTAAATGTGACACGACAGGACCAATCTTTATTTAAATTATTTACCTGCAAGTCGAATATATTTTCGTCGTCAACGTAGTAATATGTATAACGTTAAAAATATGTTGCCTTAGACTCGACGGTTGACTTTCAAAGAGATAAAATACGTGATGTGTAAATTCTTTCGTATCTTTATTCTGAAAAAGATCATAAACCAAAATTAGATACCTAGCACATACGGGTTTATGCAAAAATCGATTCGGTATTTAACGCGTTAGAAGAAAGTTAATCCATTTTAAAAATATGTCGCGAGACGTTTATGTATTTTAGAAAATTTAAACGATCGAATTATCGTCGGTTTCTTTTTATTCTCTGGTTTGCTGCGTTTCCATAATTCCCCCTTTTTTTTTAAATTTTACCTTTGATTCGCGAGCGACCGATAGAAACGAAAGATCGTCCCCGACGTTCCGTGATAATTGGAAGGGCGAAAGTAGTAATAGCCGCGAGTCCGAATCGTTCGCTCGTTTTACATTCGAAAGCAATCGTTTCTACGTAATGCAATAACGCGAATCGAATCGATACGATGAAACGTCGCGCGTAATTGCTACGATTTAATCCCGTTCGACGTTAATGCCCAAAGCGAGCCGTATTTTTTTAAGCGTGTTTCAAGTATATCTCTTTGTCGCAGGGCCACGCCATCGGTCAGTTTATCGTGGATCACGAATCACCTATGGAAAGAATAACGAGATCGAGTGTCAAATCAACATTGACCTCGATTGGTTTCGAACCCTACTCCATCGATTGTTATGTGGTGCGAACAACGAATTGGATTATTCAATATGTTCTATATAGATTCCTCAGCACGATTTCCATCGATCGAAGCATACCGGATTTCGCTAAATATTCGTGGAACCTTCTACCCATTCTCATTATGACCTATCGTACCGCGCAGTATCTCTCTCTTGTCAGTAACTTCGCAAGTCGATATTCGATTTCGAAATATCCGACCAAGCGGAATTCCGACCCTCTTATATATACAAGTTTTTCTATGATAATAACGTAATCGGTTCTTTCTTCTCTCTCATCTTGATTATCACCATCTCTCGTAACGTTATTCTTGCTTATTATTAATATTCTTATCGTTATTTACTATTATCGTTATCATTAGTATTATTATTATTATTATTATTAATATTACATAGGTGTACATAATTACATATCTGTACGTGTAGTACGATCGACGCATTCGCGTTCGCTCTTTTATTTTTATATCCGATTTTATCTATTGGAAGAAATTTACTTGAAAATTAATGATAAATCTCGAGACTGTTAGGCGTTACGGGGAACGTTCTTCCTTTTTTTCATTTAAATGGGATAAATGGGATGGGTGTCTCCGACGTGCGTGTATCTCTTTTATCTTTGAGAAACGAGAATCGAGCGAGTAATGCGGGAACGAAGAAAAATGATTTTATAATGCATAATAAATCGCTCGATTCGAGTTCTCGGTCACTGGCGCGACTCCTATATCTCGTTGAGGTCAACGCGTGTTACATGGGAAGTAAACGAGAGAAAATGGGGGATGGGAGTGGAGCGAAGGGTGGGTGGCTCGCGTTAAAATAAAGTGGGAAAGAATAATGTAAATTTCGTACACTGTTTTTTTATTATATGTCGTAATTCCGATATTTAAGAATTTCTCTCGCTTCCTTCGCAGATCGATCGCGTTTCACCCTATCGTGATTTTTCTGGGTGTAACGAACGAAGATCGATATGCTTTTAGACGGTTTAAAATGCGAGAAAAGCGGACGAAGAGAGAGGCTCTACGTACAAGAAAATACTTTCATACGTTATTCTTTCTACCGAAGAGAGAGTTTAACATGGAGAATTTTTACATTTTCGACGTTTTTTTCTTTGCTTCCTCTTTTTTTCCTTGCTGGATCCAAACGTTCCCACATTCGTCTTGTTTAACCCTGTAACTACCACTAGAAACTTGCGCGCCGTCCATGAACGCCGTTTTACAAGCACATTATCTTACAAAAATCGGACACGTTCATTACGACGGCTTTTCTCTCTCTTTCTCTCTCTCTCTCTCTCTCTCTCTCTCAATATATCGATTAAGATATAACAACGATCGTTTAAATATATATTAATCGTATGGACCCCAAACAGACTTTGAACGCGTAAAATATTTTTTTTTTTATAAACTAGAAAACTCTTATACGTTACTCTAAATATCGACGAGAAATAATATATAATAACGATCATTTACATTTTCATCATTTAGGATTTATATACGAGATAGTCTCTGAGATACATTTAAACATCAACGCGTAGCTTTAACATTAAATCTCGCCAACTCGAACGATTTCGATCTTCATGAAGCGTGCTTCCCGTTCTCGAAGAGACACAATAATTCAACTCTTCCACTATGATTTTAAATTATGCTCGCCTTTACAAATTCTTTTATATATCGCGAGAAAGAGAGAGAGACGATTCGAATTTTTCACCTCCCGCCCATTCCGCGCCGTCACTTTTATACGGAGCGGGGAAGGGATACGAACAGCGTCGCCATCTAGAAATGACAAAGAGAATCGATAACTTACGCCAATGCTCGACAGTAGGTAATATCGCTTCGAAGTGACTTATCGTCTCGGCGAGCGACCAGTTTTCAACGGTTTTACGACTAGATGGCAATTTTATGACGTGCCATTTCGATTTTGCTTTTCGACGGAGATTTTTGTAATCATAAAAAATAAGCGTTTCTCTCCCCCTCCCATGGAGTATACCATCGATACTCGGAAATTTATGAAAGATAAAGTCGAAAACTAGAGATATATTTCAACGATGAAAAAAAACCTTCTAATCTTTATCAGAGTTTCGTTAAAATCGAAATCTTCGAGTTGGCGGGCTTCGAGTTCTTTCGTCATAAAGGTCCTTTGATAGTTAGAGGGTTAACGTAGCGTTTCACACAAAACGAAGCGATTCCTCATCTCGGTTCGAACTTGGTTCGAAAAACCGATGACGTCTCTCTCTCTCCCGACGTGTCTCTCAACGAACCTCTCGAACGGTCTCGTGGAGCAACGATTACTATTACCGACGCGTATTTTTTTTTATTTACATAATTCGAATCGCGTGCCAGTCTCGCACCTAATGACTCCTGGCAGGCAATCGAATAATCTTCCACGAAAATCTCGCATATCCAATTAGACCCGACCGACGGCGACCTCGACGAGGTGGATTAAAAAATGTATATAATAAAAGTAACAAAGAAATAACGTAAGAAATTGAATAACGAATGGGAAAATCGAGAAAAGGGAAGTTAAGAAACATGAAGTTAGCGAGACGAGGTCGAAGAAATACAAGAAAAAAGGGGATAACCAAGAGGAATAAAACGAAGAAAAAGGAAAATGGATCCTCGTTAAACCCGCGAAGCGGTGTAGCCTAGCTATCACGAATGGAAGTAGTCGTACGGTAAATAATTATGGACATTTCGAAGTGAAATCGCTTATCGTGCCAGAAGGAGGCTGGCGGCCGCGAGCAAAGTCGTCAGCAGCATTTCGTTCAGGGTCCTCCTCGCGGCCGACGTTTTGCGCCGTTGGATCGCCGCCATTTTGTCACCTGGAACAAAAAAAAAAGGGGAACCGAATGAGAGAGGAACAATTAAATTAAAGTTTGCGAGACGAAGGTCCGACGGGATACGGAGGCATAGTCGTTGATCAAAGTCGTCGACCGTGTCCTTCGACCCTCTCGCAAAGCCTCACCCTGCTTTTACTAACCTACACCTCCGACCTTTCTTTCTCCTTTTCCTATTTGGATTTCGAAACACGACAGGAATCGTCGCACGGATCAACCGTGAACGCGGTCACTCTCTTTTTCACTTTGTTGCTCTTTTAATGAATTAGGACAAACGATCGCCCGTTCGATCGGCTGTCCCTACAAATAACTTGGATGTGGAGCATCGAGAGGTATAAAAAAAGAGGTGAAAATCGGCGGGAATTCGTGAACGTCATCGATAATCGAATCTGATGCAATTTTGATGCTACACTCTCTTTTCGTGCTGGCGTCAGTCAACGATGGGAGGATCGCTCGATGGAGGGGATCGGTGAAAACGTAATTCATTATTTCATTATTCTCCGATCAATCGTGATCGATGCATAATTCAAAGGAACGAACTCTCGACGGAGGGAGGATTCGTATAAGGGTTTCGTAGGATGATGCTGGCAGCGCCGCCGGCGGAAATTCGTGCGATTGTAAATTGCGGAAGGTCGTAATTGGGGTCGTACCGGGCGAACCGATATTTTGTCCCTTGCGAGCGCCACGATCCTCGTTCGCGCTGGACAAAGCGAAGCAGAGTCCGAGCGACCGTCCCAAGAATTACGTTAACTTTCCGCTTAGTTAGCGCAAGTACCCCTTTTTTATAGCTCGCCGACCGTTCGCGGCGTCCCGCACGAAATGTTTTGCTGCGAGCAGCTACCTTCGAGTCCTCCCTTCTCTTTATCTCGCTCCCTCTTATACCTCACTTGGGAGACGACCCTACATTACCCTACATTAATTAATCGGAAAGTTTCATTCGGCCGGGGTTAGCTCGAAAGAAGGTAGTACCGGCGCGACGTACCGTAATTTGCGGCTGGCTAAGAAACCTTCGATTTAATGATCTCGACCAAAATTACATGCACCGGTCCGACGATAAACGATCCTTTTCTTTTACGGTGGATTCAAGCTGACGATTCGGTTATCGCGTTATGGAATTCTACGAAGTCGTATATGTATTAGGGAACCTATAAACGTCTGTTGTCATCGTCTTCGAAAATGATACGATCTCATCCACGATGGATGATAGTCACCTATCATATTTATTATAACATCACCCTATCGTCGGGACATCGATCGATAACACCCTACTCGATATTCCCGAGGCAAAGAGGGAAATATTCACGCTAGTGTTGAATTAAAGGGGTTTAATTCAACTTCCCGATCAAATAGCGGGTATCCTCGAAACTAAATGAGCTTTGGATTTATGAACAAGACTCGACGTAAACTTTGTCAATTACGTCGCAGCTACGTCATTATAGAAGACGTGTACAGTGATGTACAAAGGGACGTTCGCAGTTTAACAACTGGGCCGGTACAATGCGTAAGGCTTCCGTGTTTGAGTCTTCAAAGAGCTTCTTGCTATCACCTAAGAGGTAAAGGGACGATAAGAGATGTCCCATCATTTTCACGGTACAGTTAACGTACCATGGGAAATGTATTATCGTATTTTTAACCAGTCGATACGAAATGGAATTAATTATTTCGATGGGAGAGACAGACAGAAAGATCGAGAGGAAGACCGTGATTACGTAAAGACATAAAATAAAACTAGGTCATATGATGTAATATTTATAAGTGACGCATCTCTTTAATAACTCGGGGGTAATGAAATATGTCGGAAACTAATTTTAGTCACGGGCTATCCACGTCATATCTATGTTAATACTCTTCTAAAAAGAAAATTATTAAAAAAATTTCATTACTAAGATGAAACGGAAAACTTCCTTAACGTAACAGCATCTACATCGAGATCGTATCGTATAGCGTGTACCTATCGATGACGTACGCACCTCTGCTAAATTCTATTCTGGGTTATGCAACAAATGGCATCGATTTGACCTATAATCGTACGTGTCCAGCCAACGCCTACGATACCCACGTTAGGTAGGAAACCTGCTATGCGTAAATCGCGAAGAGAGGAGGACACGTTTTTGGCTCGAATCTCTGGATTTTTTTTGGAAAAACCTGTGTCGGTACTTGGCGATACGAGGGGGGAAAAAGAATGTAAAAGGCAAAGAAGAGTCGTGATTCCTTCCTCGTCACGTCTCTCCAAGTAGGTAGGTACTATCATGATTCATGACGCAAAGCCCCGGCCTTCAGATTTGCAACATTCATCGGGGATACGTGTCCTTCGCGAAGCGCGAGCGCATGCACATTTTTCCCGTAATTTACGGCGAGCCGTTCGGCCATATGTTCCCAGGAGAGCGTGAATTACGGTCTTCTGTATACGTACGGGATGTATACGCGATGTAGACGACGTACACGCGCGAAATTCGTGGTCCGTGAGGCGACGCCATAATGGACTTCGTGTCTTCAAAATTTCATTGGAATGTACGTCTAACGGGTAGGTACCTACTTGCAACGTATATCCATACCTACGTTTGTACCTACGTTTCACGCTTCGAGCATCGAAATATAAATACCGGCTTGTGAGAAAAAGATAGAGAAAAATATGAAAGAGCGAGAAAGAGATCGCCTTTAAATTCTTCTTTTGTAAAACGAGAATTTTCTGCTTTTCTCTCGGTCCCTTTTTATTCCCAAGCTCTACCGAGTCGGCTCCGAAAAAGTGTCGTCAAATTTATGCATTAGAATCTTTTAATTGGATTAAGTTTAACGAGAAGAAACTATGAGTATTCGTTAAATATAATAAAAAGAGTGTTCGTGAATGTGATTTTAGAGGATATGTACAAAAAAAAAGGCGAATAAATAATTGATTTTACTTTTATATATATATATCCTATACGAGGTTAGCTTTCGCGAAACTGTTTCCATCGGGAGATGCCTCGAATCGATATTAGGTCGACTAAATATCTCTCTATCTCCCCCTTTCACCCTCATCTCCACGAGATACTCCAACTCTCTTTCCAGCGAGTAGGCCAACGCGAGGAAAACTACGAGGCAACCTTTTCCAGCGTTCTCTCATTACTTTTTCATATACACTCGGTGCGAGCTTCGCACGGCGGCGGCGAAGCTTCGCCTCGCTCACCCTTTGCATCGTTTCGAAAACTTAAGTTTCTCGGTTAACGGCACGACTTCGTACACGGGAGAGATAGAGGAACCGCCTTATCTCGAGGATGAAGGACCATGCTTGACCTTTCCATTTGACCCGATGCCCTTTACTCGAGCACGAGAAATACTTTTAAATCGATTTTTCTACCAACTTCCCCGATCGATAAAACTAATAAATATTTGTACGAATCTTTGTTGCCTCCAAAAAAAAACCCAAAAATTACGAGCACCATGGAATTTAGTAGCTCGAGGGATCAAGATGATTCCCTTATCCTCTTTTTTTCTACTCCTTCTTGTCTTCGTAATCTAATTAAACCACCGACGAGTCGACTCCACCCTCTACCTCTTTCTTCGCTCGATTATGAGGGTCTCGAAGGTCTCCTGCTCTTTGCGTCGGCTTCTTTTTTTTTTTTTTATCAGGCCCCGGAGTTTCTATACCCTCTCTGCGTTCTCGGAGAGACATTTTTTGCTCGTCCAGTCCTCGTTGTCAGCTTCGCGTCACATCGGAAAGGGGTTAAACATCGATACGTAGGTATATAATGTATAGGAAGAAAAACATATACGTGTACGTATATATATATAATTTCATATATATATATATATATACAGTATGCGTGTGTGAGAAATAGACGGAAAGCTATAGGGGAGGTCGTCGAAGTGATCGATAGTCGAAGGACCGAAGAAGCTCCTATATCTGTCTATCTCTCTTTCTCTCAACCAGCTCCCTCCAACACCCTACCGGCGCTACCGGGGTGTGTATCCCAACACGTTCGATCTCGTGACGCGAGACGAGTTACGTGAGTGCGTGCGTGGTGCTTACGGCCTGTCTCGTGCGCGCGCGCACTCCTATCGAGCGTCTATTAAAGAGAGCGTATTGTTTTTAAAAATATCCAATGACTATCTCCAAGCTAGTAAAACCTTCGACCGAATGCGTAACGTATACTTTGCAACCAATAATAAGCTTATTTAGAAACACGGAGTTCGTGATAAACGATGAGTAATACGAAAGAATAATATCTGATATTCTCGTTGCTTCCACCATTTTCTTTTGATTTATCGGAGCATCGAGTACAATATCGAAAAATTATAGATAGTTAGGTTCCATTATTTCGTTAGACGCGAAATTCATGTTTTATTCGTTAAAAACGCGATGGTTCGAAAAACAAAAGATGACTGATCTGAAACGATTCTTTTTTATTTTATAAAAGGGCGCGTTGAAAGTGTCACCGTAGCGTTTAACGTCAATTATCTCGATGAATATGTTGTAAAACCTTTTCTGTTGTACATCTTTCATCGGGTAACGCGTGAAACAGGTTTGTTTAAGCGGATCACGCGTATGTAAGTAAGTCTATGTAGATGTGTGCATATATATACATATACGGCACACGAACTCGAGCGTTCTCTCTCTGAAGTTGAAGGGTCTTACTTTTAATACCTTTCTAATGCCTCTTTGTTCGTCGTAATCTGTTTGTACTCCTCCGCTCGTAAATACTTATTATCGTGTAAGGAGAAGAAGAGGAGGAGGAGATGGAAAAGTACGCGAACGTTCGCCTATGCGACGTATTCTGACGTTTTAAAAAAGTACCTTATGAGATTATCCTCATTTTTCTTTCTTTTCTCGTTCCTCCGTACACGTGTACTTTACTAATCATACATCGTATCTCAATTCTTTTGTATTCTCCGAGTACGTCCGTCGAACTTCTCATTAATTACCGTTTCTCCGAAAATGGTAGTAAAATAAATCAACGGCCGTGAAAGCGGTACTTTCGAAAAAGGATGGACTGCCTCGAGGGATCACGCGTTATTACTAATTAGTGTAAAAGTTTATACGTAACGCACGCACTCACGATTCTACCGATCGTTAATTTGTTTTTCCGAATGTGCGTGCAAGTAGCGTGGAAGAAACACGCGATTCTCGTTCCTCCTGTCGGGTTTTGTAAATGTTCAATGAAAGAGTCCAAGCGTTAACACTTTGACTGCCACCGAATTTTGTAAGAATTTTACCCCGAGTAATCATAATAAAATTTGCATTATTTCAAGTATATAATAATAAATTATGTGTAATGTGGTTAAATAAGACTATATTCTTATCACTAGTGCCTTTATATCACTGGTAGTTATCACCACAGTCTCACTGAAAAAAATAGGTGGTGGTCACCGGCGTGGCAGTCAAAGTGTTAAATGAAATACCGTATCTCGGTGGGTACCTTCAAAATGAGGTCAAGAAAATAGTACAAACTTGTGGAGAAACGAGTAAACTGTCTACGCTTCGTGGACTTCATTGTGGCAAGATCGGGTATACATAGGTATATACATACATAAATATACTCACCCTCGGTAACAAAGACAAAGATGGATGCAGGCTTGGTATTGGACGCGTTACACGTGTAATTGCCGGTGTCCGATTCTACGGCCTGGCGTATCGTCAGTCGACTCTGGGTTGGTCCTGGATCGGTTTGTACGGTGACGCTGCCCCGCGAGGTGTCGTAGTTTATCATCCGGTTATTGTGATACCAGAATACGTATTGCGGTGGCGTAGGACTCTGCGAGCAGAAGATAAAGGGAACGATTTCGTTTGACGAGCCTGCTGGCAAACGCGTGCTATATAATTTTTTTTCTTTCCTCCTATTTTCATCTCGTTCTCTCTCTCTCTCTCATGGTCTATCTCTACCAATTTCTCTCTCTCTCTCTTTTTCATTCGTTCTTTATCGGAAAATACGACGTAGAAAACGGCTGTAGTACGGTGCACGTATGTTATTACTTTATCGCGAAACTCGACGATGTACTAGCTCTCTCTTGTTTCTCGAGCGAACGAGAAACGCTTTGCCATAGGACGTTATAAATTATCGGACAGTTTCGCGTTCGAGATGCGTTTTCCCATCTCTCTCTTTCGTTGATGCGTCGAGATATTTTTTTCTCTCTATTTACCGAATTAATATCTCGCTCATTCATGGCTCTCGTCCGTCGAGAGTATATCTAGAGCACACGGAAATACGATGAAAGCGGGACTGGTTAGCATGGACCTTTTGGAGATAACATCGGCGTGACGGAAATAAGAGCGTTAATTTGATGAAGAAAAGGGACGCTCGCGTGCTAGCTTGTAATACACGCTCGATGCGATGTGTGCAGGCGATATTAACTTTAAGCGTTCCGTTCTTGTCGATAACGGCGCGATATCCTTCCGTCGACGAACCATTAGAAAGGGTAATTACAGATTTTTCGCCCTGGAAAATAACTCCCTATCGACGCGTACCTAATGATGTAGAGGCACCTACGCGAGTCGGTTCGTTTGATGGACCAACGTTGAAAATTTTTGCTCAAACATAAATGGGGCTCGGAGACCTGCATTAACGTCAGTTAAAAAACCATTACACTCGATCAAATATACATACGCATCGCTATCGGAGATTGGAGGGTGCGTTGAATTTTTGATTGCTCGTCATTCCACGAACTGCCAACTCGTATCCGTTACATTTAATATCCAATTTACGTATAGAGCGATATACGCTTTACGCGAGCGCGTGATATAATATGCGATGTAATCCGTGCGACGTTTTCTCCGTTGCAGAGCTACCGCGGTGACCAATTTTGAGTAATCTTTCTCGAGTCCTTTGCACGACTTTACTCGCGTATGGAAAACCGTAGCGATCGGGGAGAGTTTACTTAACGGTATTACGATTATCGCGATTCGTTGAAGTAGCTCGGTGAGTCGACGAGTAAGCTTGAGAGATGTGCTGGAAAGGAGAATGGACGGCTAAAATCTTCGGTAAGGTGCAAACTCGAAAGCTTGGAAAGCTCGAGAGCTCTCCATGTGCGATAAAACGCATCGGAAGAATCCTTCTGGTAATTCATTTCGACATAGTAGAAGCAGCTATCCACTCGTTGCGTATGTCCTGCTTCGTACGATGTGAAAAGATACATATACAGTTACATACTTGGATACCTACTCGCCGTCGAGTTAACTCGAGCGTAAAAGAATGGCTGCCCAGAGAAAGGTGCGCGCAAGCGGAGATTTTCGGCTTGACGGATCCCAGCAAAAGCGCGGAGAGTAGGTAGGTCGGAAGACCGCGCGCATTCTCGCGCGTTAAACGTTCCTTTTTTTTTTGCTTTCCGTTAGTTAAGGTACCGGCCCTTAAGCCGACTGTGGTTACACAGTGCGTTGCAGTTGGACTTTATGAATATGCTGTTCCGCACCACGGACGGTCGAGTCTTCTCTCTTTCTCTCGGTTATTATCGGGTGAAACAACTGTACTCGGGATAAAAGCACCCTCTATGTTTGGGTGTGTCCCTGTGTATTAGGACATGTGTGTAGCGAAGCGAGAGTCGACAAAGCGAGCGCGTGCGCACGGTGCATCGAAAACTTTCAGGAAAAGGCGTTGTCGAAAGACTTTGCTAAGGTGACTAGTGTTACAAATTCAACATAGTATTTAACGTTGGTATAAAAATATTTCAAATAAATAAATCATTTTTTAGTGTAGAATTTAATTTTATTAAGTACGAACGAAGGAATGGAAAGATATACGAGAGCGAGCCCTTTCGAAAAACCGAGCGAGATGTGAAAATTAACGTTCGCTTTATGTAGATATGCATGTAGGACGTGGCTCCTCCATTCCCGTTCTATATATTGAAATGTTAATCTTCTTACGTTAATCTCCTTATCCTATTCCAGGCGCGACTGTAATCCTTAATCATATTTACTTCTTATATTTTATGTCGTGCCTCTCGAATAACTTTATGCCCTTTCTTCCTTATTTTCTTCTTCCGCCATTCCTTCGCTCGGATGCAAATTATATTTTTTTAAATGTGAATGTAGGTAAGATCGGAAGGAAGGAGGGACGTTCGAGATTGGCGTGAAAAATACGAAATCGATGCACCGATTCGACGACGGCACTCGTGCCAAACAAAGAAGGAAATTGCGGTGAAAGGCGAGAGCGATTAATTGGACGCGTCACCGCGTCTTATGCCAACTTTATCTTCCTATAATACGGTAGAAGGCCGATGCGCGAAGTGGAAACGGACAAATTACTCTTGACAAATGGAACGAGCTCACCGCTCGGCTATCCTTCTTCTACGTCTATCTCTTTTCTTCTCGATCGAATGGTCGTAGAGAGAGAAAGAGAGGAATCGAAATAGAAATAGGAAGAGAAATAGAGAGATTGAAGCAACGGACCAACGAATAAAACGCGACGATTGCTTCGATGCGCTCGGTTTATGGCCGAGAGTATCGGACCAATCGCGAGAATCCGTCGGTTTTTATCGCTTCGCGAACTTAATTAACGTTCGAGTTTGCGCGCGCTAATTTTACGCGGGATTTTCCTTCGATGGGACAAAATTTATTTCGGGTCTCTCTTTTAACGCTATCAGAGTCTTCCGATATCGGTGGTGATACTCAAAATACGTTCAAACAATCCTTTTTAACGAGACATCTTTATTGGTTAACCTGTTTTTTTTTTTTCTTTTTTCTACGAACGTTTCAGAAGCACATAATCGATATTCTATGCGAGAAGAAGATAATTTTTATGCGATAAAAGTCTTTGGTATCTCCTGTCAATTGAGATACTCAATTACGAAGGTCCCATCACGCGCGACCCAACGAAATCGGCTCGTCATTGATGTACGAGCCTCGTCCAACGCGGAAAATTCTCTCGGAACGCTTAACGGCCTGGCCGATTCGTGCGCGTTCTCAGGCGAAAAAAAATTTTCCCGTGCGAGGTCCGTAGAAGGCCAGCCATCCGGGTTTCGATTAAAACGAAGGACGATAAATTCTACAGGCGGCTTTTTCCGAAGGAAATCGAGCCGTCCAATTTCCGAGCGATCGAGTCCGTGCGAAACGCTTAAAACGCGTGAGCGGAAGTGAAAAGCATCTGTGTGGATCGAAAAAATATATATATATATCCGCATATATATACATATAGGAAACGCGATCGCTTGTGACTCGACCGAAACATTTTTCCAGGATCGCACGTGCGTCGCGTTTTTATAAAAAAAAAACGCGCATGCGTACGGCAGTTTTTGCTCGAAGATAGATCGAATTACTCGGTAGGTGTATGCAAACAGCAGGCGTCGGGCATCCTTGCATCGATATCCCTCCGGTTTTCGCTGGAATTTCTATCGAATCGCAGCAGGACCCTCGTGTGTTTCCCTATGCACCGATGCACAGGAGCGCGCGCGTACGTCTCCACGTAGCGTAAGTTCGTCGAGCTGCACTTGGCTGTTTTGCAAGCTCGAGGGGCTTCCGGATTTAATCGGTATACGAAGCGTTGGCTTTTGACTCACACACATACGTATACTTACGCGTGCACGGATTCACACGAGCATCCTACGGAACAACGACAAAGGCAGTCGGACACTCGGCATTCCGAATTAATGCACGGTCCAACGGGCTTCCGATATTTTCATTGGAGTTATCAGTTATCGCCGCATCCCTCGCGTTTATCGCTTCCTACCAGTCCCCTCCTCTTCACGGGCGATGTCTCCTACGCGATCATAATTCGATATCGATCTCGATCTCTCTCGTCCCGGACGAAAAACTTGCCGAATTTAATTCCGTGTTCGAAATAAACGCCGTTATGGGACTACCGTTTATATATGGATACGGATAGGGATTTAAATAACGCCGAAGCGTCGTTGATCGCTCGAATTTAGTGTAAATATCCTCGGTTTCGTGTTCACCGGTTATCGAATTTCAACCGCGGTTTTTTCACATCTCTCTTTTGTTTTTTCCGCTCGTCATAATCCTTGTACCGTGAAAGTCTCTCTTTAGACGTAGTTGATCGATATATTTAAAAAAAAAAGTAGACGATCTGATCCTATTTTAAAGAATTGTTTCTCTTGAAGAAATTTACGGAAGCTCGCCGCCGGTGGTTAGCCCTACGGCTGGTCGTAGTAGTCGCTCCTTTGGATGGAATCCAAGCAGCGGTAAGAGGAAAGGAGATATACGGAGACAGAGTGTAAGAGGGGAGAGACTTAAAGGGCTGCGTACTCGTAATCTCGAATCTCGTACGGCTTTGCAAGTTAAGTCAAACGGGCAGACTCGAAGGGCCTCGACTACGCGTTTCTTATCTCCATAGAACAAACAGACGAGATCTCGCTAGGCGATCGTCTTACATCGATTACGAAGTAATCGATTGTGCGATGAGTGAGTTTCTAAGAACAATGAAAGAGAGATAGAGCGAGAGAGGCTAAATTAATTTCAGAGTGGCGTAATGCAAGGACAATGCAAGGAACTTCTTACCGCACTCGGAGTACGTTCTTGTATTTGTCTTCCCTCGTGCTAAAAGTCGACGCGAGAACGGCATTGTACGCTTCGCACGTGTACACCGCCGCCGTTTCGGTAATTAGTGAGAGCATTAACCTCGCGCGGCGGTAGTACTTAACCCTTAAACAGTCCTCTCCCTCCATCTTGCCGAAAGTTACAATTATTAAGGCACGGAGGGGTAACCCTCGGCAGTTCCTCTTTAAAATGGTCCTGCGGCAAGGTCATTTCCCTCTCTTTCTTATCCCTTCTCGAATCTACGCTCGATACGTTCCTTTTCTTCCACGTATCGCAAATTCACGGTGCACGAGGGAACATATATCGTCTGGAGGAATGAGAGAGAGATAAAAAGCTTTTCGAAGAATAAAATCTTGATGCGAATCGTCGTTAGTGATTTTCACGCAAAATGTGTTTTATTCGCTCGATCGATTAACGAACCGAATAGATATTACAAGGGACCTATACCGATATTTCCTAGGTTGGTGGTAAAGGTTGCACGAAGCTAGGCGGATTATAACAGAGAGGGGGTGGTTACTAGTGACGGTGATGGCGATGGTCATGGTGGCGATGGTAGTGGTGGTGTATCGTGTGCCAAACTGTCCCTCAAGTTTTGCTACGTCCGAAAGGAAATTCGATCTCGTATACCGCCGTGTCCCTTTTCCTCTTGTCTCATTCTCTCTCTCTCCCCCGTTCTCTCTTGGTGACTGTCGCGACATCCACTTAACTGGATTTCCGCTCGCTGAGTTTAGCGAAGATTAGCAATTCGACGCCCGATAAGAGAGGGTCGCCATCCTCCTAGTCCTTGTCGTCGTGTTCTCTCGGTGTGTGTGCGCCCCCACCTCTTACCCTTCCGTCAGCCCTTTTACCCAATAGAAGGCTGAGGGT
Organism: Ancistrocerus nigricornis; assembly: GCA_916049575.1. Taxonomy (NCBI): domain Eukaryota; kingdom Metazoa; phylum Arthropoda; class Insecta; order Hymenoptera; family Vespidae; genus Ancistrocerus; species Ancistrocerus nigricornis. The sequence continues at coordinate 1,215,885 of OU696665.1, forward strand.
CGCGTACGCCAGCGTCGAACGTGTACCACTCGGTCCTGTCATTCCTTCGACTTTATGAAACGTACGCGATACAACGGAAACGCCTAACAAAGCGAATCGACAAAGTTTACATTCCCGAACGGCCCTTTACGTCGAGTGTGAGCTTTACGTCGAGTCGATCGGAAAAACTTTCATGACTGCTTCTCTCTCTCTGTCTGTCGTTCGCTCTCTTTTTATGCAATTTTTGAAAGTACCTTCCGATAGCGTTCACCGTTTACTGTTGTGTCCGTGCACGACGATCGTTATTATTATTATAGGTTGTTTCTTTACACATCTACCGAGAAAAATGTATCTTGCTGCTTTTGATTATAATTGAACCGTGTAACGTGCTACGATTCATGAAATTGGTAGTATATTTCTTCTTTCGTTTCAGATAGTCGACGAATTGTACTCCCGTCTCTCAATTCTCCTACAAACGAATCGATGCACGAAGAGCAATGGTAATGACGTCAAGGATGGAATTAAAAGTGAGTTAAGAGGAGATAAGAGTTTGGTGGTCCGAAGGTGTTCGATTTAAGAAGCATAGTCTCCTGTCGTCGAACGCCGGTGCTTTTGAGACACTCTATATTTATCGTTCAATAAGAGCGTATATAGATAGGCAATGGCAATCCCGTGGATTCGGGGTAAATGGCGCAAATGGAAATTTATGATCGTTCTTCGCGAGGAATCGTTCTTTTCCGGAGGAGGGAGGTCGTGAGAGAGTGTGTATGTGAGAGAGAAAGAGAGGAGGGGGGCGTATAAAAACTTTGTCATCGTTTCTCGAACGGAACTAAGCGCACCCGTAGTGGATTCCAAACGTTAGCCGCGAGCCGAAGCAGCTTTTTTACACTCTTGCGTTCTATCCTCGTAAATTCCTAGAGTGGGAGAGAGAGAGAGCTGGAAAAAAGAGAACGAAAGTTTCTAGGAATAACTCATTCGTATTCGGGGGCGAATTTTAAAGGGTAAAAGTTTCGCAGTCCGTCCGAGTTTAAATCCCATATTACGTTCACCTCGAATGATCATTATTATTATTACGCACTTTAAAGGAAAAGCGTGGACCGTGCGTGGAACGTGTTATTAATTATAGCGTTATCATATTTTTCGTTTAAAGGATAAGACGCGTTCGGTTATCTTACGTACCTAGACGGTATACATTTTTGACGTTAATAACGAGTTGCACTTTTTTCTTCGACACTATTCGATCGTCAAAGGCTCGCATTGACGCGAACGTAACGAAAAACTAGTTTCCACGTTTGCCAACGAATTTCGATAGGAGCCCGTTCTCTCGTGAGAATCGAAAACGATACGACCCGGCGCCGTACGTATTCGCTGCTCGCGAATACTTTTTCGATTTTAGTTACGGTAATGTCATCGATCGGGAGTAACGATCTCGAACCGCGTCCGTGGATTCTACGAGGCGACCCGGGGAAACACCGAAACGGAAATAGTTCGATCAAACTTTTCGAAACAAAGAGCCGCGTTCGGAGAACTCGTTTCGGACGTTCCTTCTTATCGTCTCTCTGAATTATATCTCTTTTCTTTTTACAAGCTTTTATTTAGTTTGGTTTGTATGTTTGTAAATAGAAAAGAAAGGTATCGAAAAACGGTCAACGGGACAGTATTCTGCATGCTTTTTTTTTTAAAATGGGCCATTAAACATTGAAATCGGTGGTGGTGACCATTTTGGCAAAAATCATGATGCATAGGTCAGGATTTTTGTCAAAAATCGATGCATCTCGAATTTGCCCGATCAAATACTCGTTCGAAAGAGGAAAGTCTCTAATTTACGAATATGGCAGTGTGGCTTCGATAGGATGACTGGTTAAAAAGTTATAGCAATTTTTCTCTTGAAAACGACCCATACTCCGACACTTAAAAAATTTATTTTTCAACACTCCGCCACGATATCGAAAAACGGACAACGGGACAGTATTTTGCATGCTTCCTTCTTTCTAAATCTTGATGCATACATCAAGATTTTTGTCAAAAATCGATGCACCTCGAATTTGCCCGATCAAATACTTGTTCGAAAGAGTAAAGTCTCCTCTTTACGAAAATGCAAGTCGCGTTTCGATAGGATGGCTGGTTCGAAAGATACAGCAGTTTTAAGCTTGGAAAAGACCCATACTCCGACACTTAAAAGATTAATTTCTCATCATTGCTTAGCGTTATCGAAAAACGGACAACGGAACATTATTCTGCATGCTTTTATCTTTAAAATGAGCCATTAAACATTGAAATCGGCGGTGGTGACCATTTTGGCAAAAATCATGATGCATAGATCAGGATCTTCGCGTTTCGATAGGATGGCTGGCTGTCGTTTTTGTACACATAATAAAAGCTTGTTTTTTTTTTATACCTATAATTTTATTTCCCTTTTTCTTCCTTTTCTTTCTGTACCTTTCTACCAATATTACTTTTTTTTCTTTTATTAAACAAAGAGCATCTATGTATAAAAAGAGAGATGCCTCTTAGAAGAATTCTTCCACCCACGCGAACACTCAAGGAGTCGTATAAAATTGAATCGCACAATGTGCGCGACAATTTCACGAGGGAGTTATCGATATGCCTGATTTCCATCTCCGCCTACTTTTCTCGCTACGGCCGATCGAGTTTGATTTACGTGCCGCTGCTCGAGACCCTTTTCGAGAGTGTCACGACGTACAGGACGTATCAAAAATAATATTCGTTCACCGTCCGCATAATGCCGGCAACGATTTTATGGCGATTTTATATGTCGCGCCAGGTGCGAAGCGTAAATTTCAAATTTTCGGAAAGAAAATTGCGACGAAGTGAACGATGCTGGAAAAGCAAAAATGATACGGTCATCCTTATCGAGAGTACGCTTACAAATCTCTAGAAATTAAAAAAGAGAAATCTCGAAATTGAACCGTAACGCGGAAACGTCGTGTAATCCGACACGGTGCGTCGATCATGCGTCGAAATCCGGCTTTATTCCCCCTTTCTTTGTAGCTGAGACTACGACGACAACGAAAGAAAAAGGAATGAGGACGATAACGATGGATTCGCAATTTCTTCGCTTCCGTCATCCCGTCCTCCGTTGGGACGGAAGAACGATCGAGAGCCGTGAGTCGTCCTCGTCGTCGTCCAGCAGATTAGTCCTCCTTGCTCCTTACGGTCCTTCTTCCTTCGGATTATTAGAAAAGAAAAGGAATTTATCCCCTACTTCTTCGATTTTTCGATTCTCTTCCAACGGACCATCCGTCGTTGTTCGTGAAGCGAGCTTAGGGGAAGTCCGAGGATGGGAAGAAGGATGTTGGAGAATCAAAGAGGAGGGGGTTGAGTTCATATCGGAGACTTTCTGTCGCCACGGCTGACTTAGCCGAAAGTTCAAGCGCTATCTCGGCTTTAAGGCTGATACTCGTGACGGATCAGCTTCTGAAAAACGGACACGACTATGCTTGGGCGTGCATGGACCCATCCCTCCCCACCATATATGAAGAACGACCAGCTACTCAGCGTACGCTGGCGAGTAGCAGCCGGATATCGTGATCTTTTTCGAAGGACAACATAGGAAGAGGTCGGCGTGGTAGCCGTCTCGTAATATTTCAAAGTCCTTCGTCGGAAGAGGGCCACCTACGGAATCTCCAAGACGATAGCGAAAGATCGAGATTTCAAAATTCGAGATTCGCGATTCTCGCGAGGGATTTTCATACGGGTGAAACGACGAATCGAATTCTTTTTTTTTTCCTTTTATCTTTGCTTCCTGGAAGAAAATTCTCGAAGAAAATTTCCTTTCGAAATTTCCTCTTTTCCCTATGGGGCCTGACGTTACCGCCAACCTGTACTTTTATATTTGTAATTAACTCGCCGCTCTTTTCCACGTTCCACCGTGGAATTTTTAACTAACGCCAACGAACGATAACGCGTCCGCGAGTCGTGCGGGACCTCTGTGCTAATTTGAAATTTTAATCGCATAATTTAGAATCAATTTGAAAGTTCGCCATTGCCCGGGAGAATTCTCGGCTCGCTCGTACCTTCGACGTAGACGATTAAGGGGCTTATTATTAAAAGATCATCTTCAGACTCGTGGATGTCGTCACACGATCTACCGTGTATATGTTCCATGTGTGTGTATACGTGCGCGTTTACCTAGTTTTCTTTTCTTCCTCTTAAAGTGAAACGAAATTCGAGGGGAGTCTTCTCTTTCTTACTTCCACGTTCTTCCTAAAAACGGAAGGAAACCACGAAAGCTACTTTTTCAACGTCGGATTCTTGTATTTTTAAAGATAAAGGGTAGTCCTTCGTTGAAAAAGAGAGAGAGAGAAAATCAAGCCGAAATTGTGGATGCTGCCCGAGAAAATTTGTTGTAGGCTGTACTTCTTTCCCGCACGAACGAGGCCAACGGGTCGATATTATTAACGAGAAAACAGGGCGAGCTCTCTCTCCCTCTCGTCCTCACAAAATGCAATGGTAGCTACGCTCGCTGCGGCTGCTGCGCCGTTGCGCGTAATGAGAATTTTGCCGAAAGTTTAATTGGGTCTATCATAATTTTGTACGACGCGATCAAATCGCGGTTTAATCAAGCTGCGGTTCATTACCGCGAAACTCATGCTCCGCATTCGTCTTACCGATTTCACGGACGTTTCCTATAACTTGTTGCCCGAACTGGCCAATGCTTTGAATTTTTTTTTTATACTCGATAAATCACTTTTTTCCCTATCGTCGATATCGTCAGAAGTTTAAAAAAAGAGCTAATATCATTATCCCTAAGGCATGTCCGGTGTGCATTTTTTTTTTAAAAAAAAGAAAGAAGAATTTTCAATCTCGCGAAAGCGTACTCACCCAACGAGCGATACGAGTCCCACGAGTAAACGATGAAACTAGTACCGATCTTCGGCTTAATTAAATCGTAAAATTCGATATCTCGTAAATCGTACCTTTATCTACCTTTTCTCGTTATTTTCGTTCGTTTACGCGAACCTGCTATTTTTCGTGGATCGCCGCTCTAACTTCCGCGATCTTGAAAATCGTTCTCCGATAAGAGTATCGAGAAAGTCGTATCCCTCGACTGGAACGATCCGCACGATACCTAAGTAGCGATTAAGGCATCGATTGTCGCGCTAGGAAGAGACCCTTAGTGATTTTACCAATCGGCATATTGAATTTTATCTTAAGTGCAGGAATATTAAGGGGGCTTTGTCGGGAATACGTACCGTCTAACGAGGTTAGAAAATCGTTATCGGTTTCGAGTAGGTACCTACGAGCCGGACTTTCGACATTGACGAACGTTCCGTGTCGTACTTCCTCTTTTTTCTTCTTACTAATACTCTTCCTATTAATCTGCCAAGCTCGCGTAGCTACTCGAGCGAAACTCGTTTAACGAATCGACGAGAAAAATCATTTTCCCGGTCGGTTCGCCACCACCACCGTCGCGACAAGAGAAATTCTTCTCTGAATTTCCAATTAGGATCGCGCTGACGATAACTTCTTTGACCGATGAAGCTCGAGCGATTATATTCCTAGTTGAAATGGTCTACGGTGCCTCGAGAGATGGCTGAAACGCGAGCGCGTTCCGTTCCACTAACACGGACATTCCGATTACTTTTCTCAAATTAGTCGAAGATTAATTTATTAACGTTATCGCGTCTCCGAGCGTTTTTTATCGTCTCCCAGCATATTGCGAGCCGAGAAGGTATTAAATGCTCGGGTAGATTGACGCGAGAGGTAGGTATACCCGACGACGCGTAGGTACGAGTAGCAAAAAACTGCCTGCGCGAGGATTAGGAGCTTATAATTTTGTGACACTTTCCTCTCGACGAAGAAGAGAAGGAGGATGAAGACGACTCGTATTTCGTGAAAAAATTTATCGATCCTCGCGATTTGTTTGTTATATCGGTGTACATTTTATTAATTAGCAAACGAGTTTTTTCCAGGACATTATTATCAAGGTGGACGAACAACGAGACAGCTCGTAGTTATAATTTTTTAACGATTTTCCGGTAACAAGAAATTTTCGCGTTTCGACGCGTCCATTCGTTTAACATTCATTTTCCCGGAATGTTTAATGAGGTATCTCTTTTGTCGTTCTTTCGTACCGTAATAGCGTATAGATTTTTTTCAAATTTATAACTAATAGAAAATTACAGGTTCCGTTTCGTACGGGCGTCCATCGTTTCGAGGTAAATTGTAAATTTACGGCAAGTCGCTTGGCACGTTTATTTCTAACATTTATCAGCCCCGCACGCGCGCACTACCGCCCCGTTCGTAACTTATTCGAGTACCCCAAGCGGTAGAAGGGATGGTGGCTCGAAAGCTCCCGATATTTAATATAATATTTTATTATCGATGCGCACCTCGTGAATTTAATTCGTATTGGCGCGCAACGAAGCGGCCGTCGTTCTTCGTTTCCCCGCAGAAATCGTTTGGATAACGAATCGTCCGTGGTTCGTTCTTCGCGTTTATGCGGCCATCAGAGCGTACAGAATTTCCGCATGCGGTAGTAGATTACTAGCATTTTCGAAAATGCATTCACCGCGCCAAATTTTCGCGGTTTAAGCTCCGAGGGTGGAGAGATAGCATAAGCGCGCACGGCCGACGCCGTTCACATCGATTGTTCCTCGGTCCTCCTTCTCGTCCCCTGGGAGTCTCCATTGTGTATGCAAATTCTACGCCACGCCGGAATCACCGTTATAAAGTCCCACGCGCGTGAAATTAAACGAAGACTTTTCGTTTGTTTGTTGCTCGATGGATATATGTATACTATATAATCTCGAAATTTCAAGACCGATCGCCATCGAGAATTACAGAGTCACGTTGGAATTACGCGAACGAATTTGGTTCGTTCGAGTCAAAACTATAGGTACACAAGGATGTCTCTTTCTCGCGAAGTGATTCAATATTACGTCACTGTTTATTCGGCAGCTCAGGTAGACTACGAATCTTTAGCAATTTTGATCTCACCGTAAACTTGAATGAATTGCTTCAAATAACAAAAATAAAAAATTCTTTTAAGAAAACGTTTATAAAATTTAACAAAACTTCGATCTAGACATATAGACGATGGGCACCCTTACCCACTGCGCTCAGTTACCCCGAATGACTATTTATCCATTTTTAGTAACTATACTATTTTGTAGGAAAGGTTTCGGGAATCAAGCGAGAATCTCTCAAAGATATAAACGTGTCCGGCATGTCGACGAACTTCTCGAGAAAGTAGAATTTCAGGGAGAACGATGGGGTAGAAGTGAAATAGACAGATATATAGAGAAAAAGCGAATAAGAGAGAAAAGGGAAGGGAACGGAGAGAGTGAACTTCTTAGCGAGCTTGTATAGCAAAGTGGAAGGTTTACTTCTCTCGCTTTTTTGGCGCCACCGACACTCACCCGGCCGAGTATTTTATTACTCGAGCCCGTTTTTGTTTCACCCTTCACGACAGATGCTACCCTCTTCTCGAGTCTCTTTCTCTCTAATTTCTAAACAATATCCCTCTTCCTTCCTTTCTTCGCACTTACTTTTTCCTAGCGTTTAAATCGTTCCCGTCGATCATGCGCGCGCGCGTGTTCAACTTTTAATTTCCTCTCGTCCGTCCAAACTAGCCGTTCGTTAAAATCGTGCGATCCGTTTAATTTCGCGATTGTTATCAAAAGTGACATACGCGGCTCTAATAAGAACTGTTTTGCGTATTCGCGCGTAACTTTGCAAAGAGAAGAAAAGAGAGAAAGGCGGAAATTCATTCAGAATAAAAGGCAACGCTTTATTTGTTCTCATTTGGTGCTGGCTGCAACGCTACGCCGTTTTTATACGAGCCTCGACTCTCTCTCCCCTATCCCTTTTTCTCTTTCTATGAAATGGACTTTACCCTGGAATTTTGTTCCTATCGTCCGTTCCTACGAATGTACGTATTTATGTGTACCTACTATATAAGTATACGGTATATATGCATATTTTCGATACAAATGTTGATACGTTCGCGAAAAAGTATTTTGAAACGACAGGACTTCGTATATGTATTTACGCGGACACGCGAGTAAGCGAGAGAAAAAAAAAGAGAGAGAGAGTTGAAGGAGAGTAAAAGAGAGATAGACAGAGAAACGAGTGGGAGGAATCATAAAGGGTGCCGTTATATTGCAACGAGCATTCTCTGGTTGCGTATGCGCGTACATTCGCTATCGAACCCGACACACGAGATCCACACACCAACACACAGAGAGAGAGAGATATATACGTAGACGCGCACAATTAAATATATGTGAACACAAGCGTGATCAATTTTCGCTACGCCATGCAGTGACACTTTTAATTTATCAGTTTAATTAACGTTATCTACGGGCACTCGTCAATTTACAACGGAATCAGCGTCATCGAAATTCACGGTCCTTTCATTCTCCAGCCCTCTTCTACCACCCGAGCTGTATTTTTGCCGCGCCCGTGGATATATATCGATGCGAGGAATAAAGCATGGAAAACGGGGAAAGCGGGACACGCCGGAGATATTTAAAACAACGTCGCTCGGAGTTATTAACCGCGCTATGTTATTTTTCCTCCTCTCTACTCGAGTTCTCGTCGAGATTTCCCTTGTTTGCGTTTGATAACCGTTCACTCTAATGAATTCCGCGTACGTACCTACCTACATTCGGTGTCTCCATCCTCGACTCAGTTTTTTTTTTTTTTTTTAAATGAATCGATGTCGCGGAGCGTAAAGTGCCGTGTGAAATTGATAGCGAGAGCAACCTTGTTTGTTGCGCGAAGCCTGCTTAGGCGTAAAATACGATCGATTCGATTCACGAGCTCCCAAGAGACGCGCTATTCGTCCTTGTCCGACCAAATTGATTTTATTTGCTCTCGGAAAGCTTAGAGAAAATATTTGAGAGAGTGGTGAGCAAGATTATGTCGCGAGAATAAAATCTGGAACGCCGTCGTCCAACCACTCTTCCTCGTTCTCGCGTGTAAACGGCTTAATTCCCCCGCAAGGATTAACCACGCTCGTCGAATCAAATGGCCAGTAGTAATTAGTAAAAACCCGTGGTACGCGTGTTTATGCCATAATCGTTGGTACGAATATTAAAGAATCGTGAGCTCTCGCAATTTTGTTACCGGTCAGTGGTGAATGTAGGCATACGTATTTAATAAGCTCGACGAGTGAATGGAAAGTAAAGAGAGAAAGTGGAGAGAGAGAGAGAATAGGAGAGATAAAGACATTATTATTGCATAAATTATTAGCTCAAGCCGATGAATAACTCGTGGATAATGAAATAATTCAACCGATGAATAAATTACGGACACAAATTTAAAGTTAAAGTTGGAAACTATATTATAGTGAATACTTCATTGACTCGGTAAGTGACACTACCCGAATATCCACTTGTGATAATAAATAGCAGGAGATAGAGAGACAGAGAAGGTCAGATTCAATTTCATTGCAAAGCAAAGCTTACGTTGATGGTCGAGAAGGGCTACTCCCGTGCGGGATCGCCGTCTTACCTTTTCTATTATGCATACGAGATTTATGATAGACCCTACGTCGACGTGATGCTCGTCGCTTCCTAATATAAATGCCTCTGGTATCACTATGTTTAGATTGACAAAGTGTGACAGTATCCCTGTACTCCTCGAGACCTGAAACAAACAGAGAGGGATACTAGATTAATCAAAAAGACAGCCATGATTATTTTTTGAATAGTCGATAGGTTTACGATCGATATACGATTTCTCGTCTTTCCTTCGTGACCTTATTAACTAGCGCGCACAAGTTTTAATAACTTTTGGCTTGTTTGTCCCGAAGAAGCAGCCTTGTTAGAAAAGACGATCTATTCCGCGCCGATTAGGGGAGAAAAGCGATATATCATTTCGAAGTTCTCACAGATTTATGTATCAACTTTCGTAAAAGGGTCGATCCTATCTCTTACTCAGCCCCACTCCCTTTTTCCCATGGATGGAGTCGGAACATTTCATAGAAATAATGTGCTTGCACGATATTAAGAATCGCGTAATAACGTTTGCCGGCTTGGACGGTAACGTCGCGCTTAGACGGGCGAAAATTTCATATTTATATCATAAAAATGCATATTACTTGGTAGATTAAAGAGTTGAAGGGTCGAAGTTGAAGGGCCTCGGTTATCAGGTTAATATGCAAGTGAAAAATGTTCCGTGACAAAAGGTACGCGAAACAAGAGAACAAGGAAACGTAAAAAAGTAGTGGTTTGACGTTTTTCGTGAATAATAGTTGTTAAATAAGAGTACGAGATGCGTAGGTACTTCTTTTTTTTTATACGTCCATTCAGTTATAACCATAGTTACGTTAATAAAAGCGTTCTCTTAATAATAAATGTATACTTGGAAGGTTGGTGATTAATTTCAAGAGACTCGATATTACTTTTCTATAAAAGTGAACGTTAAGTAGATAAACGCTCGCTCGAGAACCGATCGCAGCGCTCACGGTATTTACCGTAAGAATAGGGAGAAGACGGTACTGCGAAAGTTCCTCAGCGAGACAATAGTTTGAAAGCTATGCGCGTATAAAAAAGCATTAAAAGTTCGAAAACTGTATCGTCAGGCTAGCAACCGGGTAAGTAGCGTTCGGGAGTGAGGGAAGATAGGTTGGGGAGGGAGATTCCGAGGCTCGAAGATGGTGGTGACTACCGCGAACTTTCTTGACTTACGGCGCATCCTCGAGATTCACTCTCGCAGCGAAAGGTGAAAACCACCGGGGGATAAATATACATGAGAACCGGTGATGCCATTTTTTGAAACTGCTGAAACAAGCGGTGGCTTAAGAGCCATATATATATATGTATGTATATATATATTTGTGTGTGTATATATATATCTAGTGCCGTAACGTGGTTATGAAATGTCACGAAAGTTCTCTTTCCCTCCTTTTTTCTTTTTTTAACTACCCCTTCTCTACTTTTCCATTTTTCGGCACCGTTCTTCTTTTATTTATTTTTTTTTTTCGTTACTTGCTTCGTTCCGTTTCTCTACTTTTTCGTTCGTCATCGTTGTCGTCGTCGTTGTCGCAAAAACGTCAGAGAAAAGTTGCTCGCGCTCGCCTCGTCACGGTCGCCGAGCGTAATCTCGTTAATCATACCGACTGTTTCGTACGTGCGTGATAATTTAGCTCGGGCTGTATCATCGCGGTTAAACGGCCGCCTCGTCCTCCGTGAAACAAAAAAAAAATAGAAGAAAAAACGAAAAAAAACGTATCGGTCGAAAGTGGGTCGACTCGTTTAGGCGAACATGCATGCACCTACGTATGTATGTACGTATACGTTTGCTGTAAACGTACACACGTATACATATGTATGCATACTCGACCTATCAAATTGTCCCTTACGCTGGGCCGCGCCAACTATTCGCGTTTTGGTTAAACTTTCCCCCTAACGTTGGTGTTCGCTAAACGTATGTGAGTAAATTGCACCATCTCGAACAAGGCACGTAGCAGACATTGGCAAGGTAGGGCATTGCCTCGGAGCCTCGAAACGGTTTAACCCAAAGTGCGGCCTATTAGAATAGATTGAACTTTGAATACTCCATCGTCCGAGTTCAAAGGCTTCGGGGTTTAACCTATCTTAATCCTCAAATTTTAAATATACCTTTATATGGGATCTTTCTTTTGACCGATCTTTAGCAATGAGGAATTGATATTTCTCTCTCGTCGGGTACAATTCGATTAGTATATTTTAAAGGTAGGTTGAAGCGTTATATTCGTCGGATTTAAGACGAGAGCTCGTTTCTCTTAACCTTCCACCTAGGTAACCTCAAAAATAGTAAGACCTTATTAATTAGTTTGGTGTCAGACGATGGTATTTGAATTATTGATACTTTTGAGAGAAAAAAAAAGAAATCGTCCTTCGTTCGATATAGGTTAATCAAATATTATTTTTTTCATCCTTTTTTACCGTCTCGTTTATCCGTTTTATTGACAGTCGAATCGACGTACGTCAGTTTTATACAGTCCGCTGAACTTATTTAGTAAAACTTCTTTCGTGAACGTAAGTCAATCTATGAAAATATGCATGAAAGTCCGATAACGCGTTAGCAATTGAATAAGTCCTACAACGTCGAAAAGTTTGCACATCCCTAAGGGGGGAGGCGTTAGATTCCGATAGTCTCGTTGCTACAGACTTGAAATAAGGATTCGTGATCCTATTAATTCCACGGAAAAGTTTTGTCCTTGCGTTATTAAATTTAAAGTATTCAAGGGAATTAACGTTTGCGAACATTTTCTTTCATTTGAAATCTTGCGCCACGTTTACGTTATTATTTCGTTTCTGGAGATTACTCAAACGGGACGTAAAAAATTTGAGAGGGTGTTTACACGCGGTTTCGTAACTTTCTATAATATGTTGAAAAAGGAGCCGGGACGAGAGGATTGCGTGTAACTGGAAAAAGTAGCTTAAGATTAGCCGAAGGCTGCGGGGGAAGCGAGGTTCACGGCTCCCGTTGACCTCAAATATAATACACGTTACAAAGACGTTAAAAAATATGACTAATTGGAGGTTGTGCCGAGGCCACAATGAAGCTGCTCTTTTTAACCTCAATTACTCGGTTCGTCTTTGCGTAAGCTGCCCTTTCCTTTTGAGGATACCGTTTCGCACAAAGCGATTCGTTACTCGGCGAAACGTCGAGATACATAACCATTCAGGAAACGGAGAAATTCTGGGTATGTCTTAATCTCGAAAAACCGCGAATAATCACTTTTCGACTTTCTCAACCGTGATCGAGTTGATCTCTTTCAGTTTTCTTTTTTTTTTTCCATTTTCTTCTATCTTTCCGCTCAACTTTTCATCCGATCAACGTTATCTTCTATCTTTGCCGTTTGACCTGGCCGTACCGAGCGATTGAAAAGAGCAATTAATTAAAAGCGACGTAACTTTTGTTTCGGTATTCAGGGCGAATTCGATGGAACGAGAGAATAAACTTCGATTTTTGTTCCAGAGACTCGACTCCATGCAAATAATATAAAAATTCCATATTGTTTCGTTGGCATTCAATTTTCCTCGTTTGTGCAAATCACTTTGGAAATAATTTATCCGGTTTTGCGAATCGAAATAAATCGAAATAATTTACGATTCTACTTGGCGAGCGATCGTCAACGAGTCTAATAATTCTCGCGCAAATTCCGTGCAGCGTTCGTACTCGGGCGGGCGCGCGTACATATTCATCGTCTTTACGCGTTGTCGATTGGTTTACAGCGTACCGTAACGCGTTAAGTTTTTCACGAATGGAGACGTAAAATTGAGTCACAAAAATGTTGCCCGCGTATTTAGAAATCATCCTTTCGCAACGTCCGCTGCGAAATAATTTACTTTATCACGAACTGGAATTTTTATTCTTTTCGGGTATACGAAATGATAAATGACTACCGCATAGGAACATTTGCGTTTCGCGGCGCGATGTTAAACGTTACGATTTCTATAAATTCATTTATTTTAAAATACCCAATCTACGCGATTGCACTCGGCAAGTATGCATTTTACAAATGTCCGGTAATTTTTCTTTCGCTCTCTTTCTCCCTTTCCCTCCTTTTTTACACCCGTTATTTCGAGCTACAACTCCAACACTTCGTTTGAATTTATTTAATCTTTGTCGTTTAATTGAGATTGTAGTTTAACATTTGCACGTGCTATGTTATTCAATAACGTTCAGGTAAGCGCGCTGCTTTAACTCCGGCACAGGGAGAAAGAGGCGTGTGACCCCTTCATAAAGTTTCGTTTAACCTCGAGAATCGTGCGGCCATTTGGAATAGAAATTTTGCTCGATACGCTCGAAGTCACATAATTATATGACCGCCGCGCCGTTGTAAGTTTCGTTTCGCAGTTCCACACGAATGAATGAATAAACGCGTGGCGCCACGAATCCACCCGTTTCGTTCGTTTATTTTATTATTTGAAGAATTCATTAACGCCACGTAGATACGACGAACCGCCATCGTTGTGACCGTCGGCAGTAGCCTTATCCGATCGCGTTCATATTCGGATTGACGCGTCCAATCAAAGCGTCACCGATAAACCATAATACTTTTGTTTCATGACGCTTTCACTTGGCAGCATAAAAGTGAACTCGCTTTTATCCTACTTTCGCGTCGATGTCGAACGAAGCTTCTCCAATCTGGATTAACGTAATCTCATTTTTCGGATCATTAGCACCCTTTGTGAATACGTCGAGCTATACGTCGATAATTATCGTCTCTAGCGCACGGTACTCGTTGAACAAAGAGTCTTCGATGGTTTCAAGAAAAAACAATGAGAAGGCTAAACACCGAAAATGTCTGATGCTGTTCCCTCTAATCCGCTCGTTAGATCCAGCATAGTTGAAGTGTCGTGGATAACGAAAAAGAAGAGTTCCTTCCTCTTTGGTGGTGCTGAAGAAAGCCTCGAATAAAAACAAAAGAGAGGGAAGAGAGGAGCGTTCTTTTTCCAAGGTTTATCGAACGGCTTATGCGGTTCTATCATCGCACTACCGTCTCACCTACTTTCCCCATTTTCCTCGAGCGCATTCGCGACCGTTGACGCGTATCACGAGAGAGAGTCACAAAGAGAGGGAGAGAGAGAGAGAGAGACAACAAAATACTATTTGCGCGGAAACATGGAGGAGGCTCGCGATCCGTGGTGACCCCCACGTAAACAAGCTCGTTTGTCCCGCTTAACATAATCCGTTTTGTAGGATTATCCCCTTATTATGTCTTCTGTTACACCACTTAGTGCCGAGTTTCTGGCAAGCTTACATCCAACTCGGCCAACGAGCACAACCCGTAATTTGTGGCTGTCGCTTTGCTACGCCTCATCTACGCCGATGAACGTAATATTTCGGAGTATGACGACGTCAAACGACGCGTGCACGATAACGAGAGACGATATCGTCGAGATAGAGTCAAGGCTAGTGTGGCTTGTTCCATGTCTGCAACATACATACGTGTCTACGTGGTTGTGCGAGTACATAGTAGAAAAAGAGACGGAAAACTCGTTTCAATAAACTTTCTCTCTCACTCCCGTTTTGGGTGGACGTAATAAAGAGCCTCCATGATGATCAAAAAGCCGAGAGAGAGAGAGTGTAATGTTTGGTCACGTGACGGTTCGCGATAAAAATCAGTCATCCCTTCGTCGTCGATAAATAATAATAATACGTTAAGGGGTAGTCTCGATCGGGACACGATGTGTTATGGAAATATAAAACGGAATAGGATAGATTGGTGGCGGGTCCCAATCGATCATCGAAATCTAGCTCACGATAATTTCAGCTCGCCGAACGTATACACGTAGGAGGGTAAAGGTAGAAGCGTCTCGGGAGAAACGGCTCGCGACAATGAAGGCGAAGTATAAAAGCTTCGGCTGTAATGAGTTCTTTCCTTTTTTTCTCCTTCGTCTAGGACGTCGCACACGCGCAAACACACACGTATGACGAGTAAGATAGAGAGTGGTTTGCATAAACCTCGATGTGTGCCACGGTTATGAGAGGGAGTGGGTGGGGGGCCGAGGGTGAAAAAAAAAAACGAAAGGTGGTAAAGAACGAGGCAAATATGAAAGGATCCACCCTTGACTCCACTTATTCATTACTTACGGTACACGTAACCCGTTAAGGCGGTACTCGCTGTTATTTGTGGTCGAAAGAAGTGGTACAGGGGTGCTTCCCCGGATCGCGCTTTGCTCGTAATTACAGTACGGCGCTTAATTATTGCGAACGCGTGCTAGGGACAGGGATAATCGGTTGACGAACGTGATACAAAGAAGTTCCTAGGTTCGACTTATCTTTTTTTTGGGTCTCGCGAATCGACCATGGTTATACGGACGAACGTAGCTATCGGTTGAATGTTCGAGCATATCGACACGATGCGATATCTCACTTGGGAGGGTTCGTTTAACGATCGAGCGAGGAGAAATAAATGAGAGGAAGGATCTCGAGGTAGGAAATAAAATTGATTTTCGTCCAGCCCTCTATCCTTCTCTCGCGGTGTTCCGTAGATATGGCCGAAGGGGTGGGGTCTATGAAGAGTGTGTGTCACTCGTTAGAGAAACGCTTCCAGTAGCTCGCCGCGCCAATGGGATCGTTAGTGGAAAGCGAGATCGGATTTCGTGCAGTTCGCCGGGGCTTAAAGAGAGAACGCTCGGCAAAGCGTTTTCGTTTTCCCTGAAGGATCGAACCCCACGATGGTGATTCTCCCAGGTTAGATCAATTAAATCCGTGTTAATGTTAGTTCGGTTTGTCCTAGAACGGAGAATGTAGAACTTAGGTCCGAGAATGTAACCAGAATGGTTACGATCTTTCCTACTATTTCACTCTTTCTACGGACGACGTACAACCTGAATTTAAACTTTGAAATTCGATTAAATCTTCGAGTTTAACGTTACCGCGCGGATGCGAAAGGACGAAAATAGTTCACGGTTGGTTTATGCGTGAGTCTCATTGGTGGTCAACATTTTCGAAGTAGTTAAAAATTCGTTTATTATGCGAAACGATGCACCGTCGTGTTACGGTGTCAAGTGATTTTTCTTGGAGAAATAACTTTGCCTTGCGGTTTGCTCGTACGCGTGGTACGTGATAACATCGCGCCCGCGCGTCGTCGGCGTGTATGTTTCGCACGGCTGCGTGTTACATCTCGCTCCTCGTTACAAAACAGGTCATAATAACGCGTATTCGGATCTAGGTGCGGATTTGAGACGGCGCAGCTCGTCGTAAAGACCTCTCGAGCGTTTTCGAGAAGATAATCCTTGTTCTAAGCCAGGCAATATCGGTTCGTTGCTCATTAGTAAGCCAACGTACATCGGTACATCTACTACGCGATCACAAATTGTACGCTCTGAAATGCGAGAATAACGAGACGTTCCTGTGCCTATATCGTAGACGTATTGTACCTACGACACGCGTGGGACACCGAATGCACGTACCAACGAAATGGCACGAACTTCCTCGCGAGATCGTAACTCAGGAAGGTGTTTGTTTTAAGTTTCCGTTCGTCGTAGATCCATTTCGATATTCCATACGTATGCTCGATTATATTCTAGAACGATGTCGTATACCTTCGTATTTTCCAACGTTTTTCTCCTTATTATTTAAAGATTCGTAGATTCGTTTTTATAGCTTTCGTAATAACCGCTATGCTTCTGTTTTATCAAGACTGCTCTACCATTCCGTTTACCCGTAACCGGCACTATCTACTTCTTCATTATTATTCATAAAATAATAAATTACGTCTGTGTCATCGGTTGACCCAGTTTTCACTTCTTCGTCCAGCGTAGTCACGATCTTAACTCGCATAAGTTAGTATACGAATTACTGAACTTTGGGACAAGACAATCGGTATTATGCGTTAACATCTGGAAGATATTTTAAATCATTAGAAATATGCGAGAAAAGTGACGGATGAACGTAATTCGAGTAAATTCGAAGTTCCTATGCATGTATCCATACAGCTACACACACCTAGGCACGTTCGCTCGTCGCGTTTGCCTCGGGGCGAAAATCGCGCCATCCGGTTTTAGAGCGGATAAGACGAGTCGATTTAAAGGGGAGACCAGTGGCATCGAATATCATTTGAAATTTTCGTCTCGATGAAAATAAATTTCACCGAGCACAATTTTCTCGTGACTCTTTCTATACGACCGCTAACCGATTCTCGTCCGAGATCGATTCCATTCCATCGGAAACATCGTCGCTCTTTATGCTTTTCATCCCTCGGGAAAGTTTAAGTCTCGCTCTCTCTGGAGTTTTTAACGTCTCGCGCGAGTGCCATTTTGAAAATTGGATTTCGATCGGACGAAAAAAGTTTTTTTTTAGCTACGCTGTAATTAGAAAAGAGAGCACATTTAGTAGAAGATATTTTTTCACGGCTTACGGGCCTTTTAAATAATCTGTCTCACAGCTAAGTTAGAAGTACGCCGTCGAGTTAATGACGCGCTTCTTGATCTTTTGTTGTTACTCTTTATATACATGCATATAATATGCGCGCAAATTTTTTCTTCCCTTCTTTCTTTCTTTCCCGACGTCTTTCGCGATCCCAATTTGCTTTTTTTCCCTTCCTTCCCTTTGCTTCTCCGAGCCCCCGCTCTTTAAATTCCTTTTTTCCCGCGATATTCCTTCGGCTCTCTATTTTCTACTTTTCTCTCCATTTTAACTGTCTCGAACTTTCACAATTACTTAACCGACTCTCTTTTCTCGTTCCCTCCCTCGCGTTTCTCAGTTACTTCACTACCACACGTCCCCGACAGCTTTTGTATTTGGATGCCGTCGGAGACGCGAAAGTTCATAGAAAGTATATGACACTTTTCTTTCCGTATTTTAATGAGCTTTCGCGCAACTTTATTTCCAGGCTGACTTCGACGGCAAATATCCGTGTAATAATTTCCCGAAGCTCCAACCGGGAGAATTTTTTCGATGGATGGCAAATATCACTCTCCTTCTCTCTTTCGCAATGTGATTTCGCGTGTAAATTTTTATCATCGATGTAACATATACCTTTACTCTTTGAATCCTTGAAACGTCCGTCCCGAATTTGACGGCGAGTCGTTTTAATCACTCAACGGTTATTAATTATCCCTCTTTCTAGCCCTCTCCCTCTTTTTTTCTTTTTCCTTTCCGCGTCTCCGCGCGCTATTACCGTCTTTGTTCGCTCTTTTATTCTTTCCCCTGTTTTTTTGCTCCCTTTCTTTCTCTCTCTCACTCGTCTCACGAGGGATACCTTCGATTTTTATTTTACGTGGGCTTGTACATGTATACAGCCGCGCGGAGACACATTAACTCGCGAGTGCTCTCGGGTAGTGCCCGGAGAATAACAGCCCCTTGCATTTCGTTCTCGATGTCTCAGCTTGGCTAAAGGTATGCTCGTAGCTTCGAGTTGAAAGAGAGGGGAAGAGCGAGAGGGGAGGGGGAAAAGGGAAAAAGATTGCTTCTTTTCCGAAAGAGTTTCGCAGTTTAACGACCATTCGGTCGAATTTAGCCGACACTACTCTACACCGTACTGCATTCAACGAAACAACTCGAGGCCAAAGAATAGAAAGTTTAAGAAGATTGCTGTTTACGTAATCTCTAAACTTCACGTCGGTACGAACGAGGCTGCCTTTTTTCTACGGAATACTTTTTCATCGCTCTCTTTCCCGTCGGGACGTATGAAGTTCTGTAACAATACGGATTACCCGTGTTTGCATGGGCATAACGAATAAACAAAGATCTCGATGATAAGCGCTTGTATTGAAAAATAGTATATGAACCGAACGCAATCCATTAGAACCATCGATCGCGTATATAGGTACGTCGGTATCGACTTTATTTTTCATCCGATCCTCCGTTTCAAGATAATAATCAAGAAAATCGAAGTAAAATAGCACGTATATCTTAAAATAGAAACACCAATTGGTTTCTCCGAATCAACTCCCATTTACCCCGACGTATATCCCTGCAATTTATACGGACAATGGCCCTTGACTACTGTAAGTACTCGTGCGCACACTTTACAATCGAATAACAAGTATTCGCGAGTAATACCTGCCTACTTCGCGGGGATCGGAAGACAGGTTTAAAACTGAGCTAAACTCTCGAAGGAACTATTTCGAAAATTTTCTTGTCCATCTTCTTCCCGTTTCGCGACGGCTACCAGGAAACAAAGAGGTGCACGAATTCTAATTCGAGTAACGCTACGCTAGAGTTACAAATTGTGCTCCTGGCTTTCCCTTCAGTCTTCTCGACGAGCACTTTTAATTACACGCCGAAGCTTACGAAACGCGAAGTTTAAGTTTCCACGATCGATTAGATTTTGTTTCGCCGAGTACACGCGTTTCTTTTTTTCATTCGTTACTAGGGGAAATTGCAACGTGCTGTCTCGGTGACACGAAGTATCTGGATGAGCACTCGGTGTTAAGCCGCTTCTACGGTTTCAAGGATCCGTCCAACCCTCCCTACCATCGCTACCGGCCGACTACTCATCAAAGAGTATCTATATTAATGAGATGGCGTGCGCCACGGCGCCCAGACGTCGAGCGGCCTTATTACGTGTGCAAGCGAATGACGTTCGGTTTCAAGAAGGCAACGCGCCGCCAACGCTCCGCCATCCTCCGTGTCGTTAACGACGTTTCAGTTAAAATTTATGAAAAACGTTCGACACCCCGTGGCTCGCGTGGACGCTTAAAGAAAATTTATTATACCGACCCACCACCCGGTAGACCTACCCAACGCCTTCGGCTAATAAGTTACAGACAAAATCAGTTTAACTGGGTACTTCGGCTGGCAGTTTCATTCGAAACGTTAGCCTGTTGCAAAGGCAAATAAAACGGAGTCACTAAATGGGAATTCAAGAGATGGACTCTCGCAGTTCCTAGAAAATTTGAAAAGTGCATTCGAAGATTGAGTTTTATCCTGAACGGACCGAGGCAACGATAAATTACGTTAGAGACGTTCGAAAATCGATTAATACCGTTAAGTCCATTCGTTTCTTGTATACCGATGATCATTAAGTCTTTCTTTGTTTTTATTAACATCGGTACTGCATTTATCTAGATCGATAAAAAGCTAAAAAAGGTCCTTTGGTTAAGAAATTAAAATTCTTACCAACAATTAGCTTAATTACTATGAATTCTTGTACAAAGATTTCACCAATAATCCGGAAGTTCGTGGTGATTTTAGTAGCGTGGTTCCTCTCACCGAGGGAGATATTATTTACAGGGCTGTCGGTAGCACGCGATGCGAACTAATCCTCTAATTCACGACGCACTTTCCATTCGCTCTTGGTACGCTCGGTGTTATCGAGCTCCATCGGTCTCGAGCGAACAATAGCCATTCTACAGATCAATATCCCACCGTTGGAATTTAATAATCCAATCCTGGCAGTCGGTGACGTCTAAAGGCCGATTAGCGGGCGTTGGTGTGTAGCTCGGGGCCGTCGACGGTCTCTTCCTTTGAAAAGGGAGGGCCGCCCTAACGTCAAAAAAGTATTCCTTAATACAGATTTACGATGACTCTTTGGAACAGTCGGGCTTTGACTCGACTCGTACTACTTACATTCGTAGTCGTCGCGACGCGACGTTTTAATGAAAATCGTCTCGTCGTCGCTTGGAGCGCTTTCACGCGATCCGGTCACTCTCATCGTTCTCTAACGATAACTAAACGTTTAAATTAAAAAATCATGACTGAATTTCAATCGTATCTATGCAGCTACGTCTAAAACCTTACGAGCCGTCGAGCAACAGTCGGCACGTAGCATAAAACGGTGCGTTTAAAACTACTTTTTAAAGCTCGTTTGTGGAAATTGGCGAAAATAATGTGCCGACAGGCGCGCGTATGGATTTTTAACGTTTCACGTGTTTTCGTTGCTGCATTTCGTCGGACCAAACGAGAAACTTGTTTTCTCGGAACGATCGTTGCTTTCGCTCTCTTTGTTCCTCTCGCTCTATCTCTATTTCTCCCCCGATTATTATACCACGAACGTAACAAAGCCCGTTGAAAATTCGTACGCTTATCTCCGAAATTACTCAGCAAGGCGTCCCACGGGATCGGACGATTCTCGAACGTGCACGTACGCTGTGTCGCGAACGTACGCTCTTCCGATGCCATCGGAATACGATCTCGAGTGTGTCGTGAGCACTGCTTATGTGTCTACCTATATGGACGTTTCAGAAAGCGGAGTGTCCTCTACCGGTGACAAGTTTACCTACTTTTTCTTCTTTTCTTTTCCCCTCTCGCACACATACTTACACGACACCCGGTTCCATTTACGTGTGTCATATTCGCAAGGCGTTTGCGATTACGATTACCGCAGACCAGGAAGCTCGTCGTCGAATTTTATTGCTCATTGTTTTCGACAAGGGAAAAGAAAAGACGGGGAGGAAGTAAAAGACAATCGATGTGTTAAGAGGTCCTCGAGGTCGCTTCTTTCGGAGCGCTAAGAAATTCCGTGAGCGTGGTGAGAATGAGTACCGATGGAGAGGGAAGAAAAGAGGATGGAAGAAGAAGAATAAGAAGAAGGGGATAGTAAAGTCCCATTGAAGGAAGCTTCCTTTTAGTTACGCTCGAGAACACTGACGAGGGGGAACGAAGTAGACGGTGGTGGTAGTAGTTGTAGTAGTACGTGGCTTTAACACTGCGGTTATTTTCCACGAAAAAGAAGAGACGTGGTCGCGTTAAAAGGGTACTGCTACTAACGAAAACGCGATGCTCTCCCACTCTCTCTTTTTCTCTCTCTTATTTGGAGAGACAGTAGGTGCCAACGTTAGCACACTCGCCGTCCCACCTACGGCTCCGCGAACGAAATCGATTTTATCAGAGCCCCGGGGAGACGTCGCCATCGTGCACGGAAAAACAGAAACAACTGCTTGGAAGTTGGGAACAGTGAGAATACTAGTAGTATGAGAAGAAGGAAAGAAGAAGAAGAAGAAGTAGAACTGGGCTGAACTGCTGGGTCGCTGGGTTGTTGTTCGAGAGTGGGGATAGAAAAGTAAGGGAGTCCCTCGACCTCTCTCGGATGAAACGCGGATTGCACGCGAGTCTCCGAGCTCGTGAATCCTACGTGCGAGTATCCATGTGTACGTACGCCTTCCGCATACATACCCACACACGCACACATACTCGCGTAAAGAGACACGTGTCTATGTAGATAGCCGATACGTGTCTCTCAAGAAGATACACGAGGTGGAGCACGTAGTAACGCTATCGTCTTCTACGAATCCCACCGAAAAACTGATTTCCACCGTCGGGGAGCGATATTTTTTATGGCCGCGAATAAGGTTCAGCCGGCGTAGGAAGTGGCTGTAAAAGCCGACGGGTGACTCGTTTCTCTTCTCGAGTCTAGGTCGAATCGATTTATCCGTTCTTCTCTTTTTCGTAGAAGAGAGAAAAAGAGAAGGGAAGTAAGAGATGGGCTAGGTGTATACCCACTTTCGACCGGGATCGTGGAAGCTCGAAAAAGTTCGTTCTCACGCTGCCGGCTGTTGGAGAGCGAAGAAAATCGATATACGAGAGCGCGCGTTCCTTCCTTCGTTTGATCCCACGAAACGGTTAAACATCGTGTGCGAGAGTTTTTAACAGCGTTTCTCCTTTCATCGTTGTACGCTCGGCGAGAACGACGTGTAATTCGTTAGGAGTGAATTCGATGAAAAGCGGAAAGGACGAAATCGCGAGACTTTGGCGAAAAATAAAAGCCATATAATCGTGCGTACGCGCGGTCACATACATAGAGTGTTCAGTTTCAGGTGGTCAAGCGGAGGTGCTACATGTACACATCAATGACTCGAATCGAAATGTCTAATAATATTTTTCGAAATTCGGCTCAGTTAAATAGTTATTAACTAACAAAGATTGGCCAATCACGGCGAGCAGCGACATGTAACTCGTTAACTAAGTCAAATTTTGAAAAATGGTATTAGACTTTTCTATTCAAGTCATTGATGTGTACATGGAATCCTCCGCTTGACCACATGGAAGTGGACACCCTGTATACACATATATATAGGGTGAGAGAGAGGAAGCAAGAGAGAGAATTCCAGATATAGCCGATCCAATTATATCCCGACGCGACTCGCCGTCGACTTTTCGAGAGAAGAAACGGTCCTTTCTGGAAGCGCGGAAACAAGCGGTCCAAAAGCAGTCTCGCGCGGCTTGCGGTCGTCGCAGAGAGGCGAAAGTTTCATCAACGTTGCGGGCACACCAGAGTCCGTGTGTACGTTCGTACTTGGGGATGTGGGTGGACGCGTATGCTGTCGGTTCAGAAATGAGGAGGAAAGAGAAAGAAAGAGAGAGAGAGATAGTAAGAGAACGAGAGATCTAGATGGTAGCACACGACGTTAGTAGAGTGTCTACCAACAGACACTGTAACAGAGAGAGAGAGAGAAGAGAAGGAGTGGATGGAAACGGGCACGCGAATCCAGGGGTGAGAACGTTTCTGGGATAAGGTGAAATAGAGGTGGGGGAGACACGCGTTTGAGCCTCAAATACGTCTGAGGTATTTCGAGTCCTTTGAAGCCACGACGAAAGCTTCCCTCGGGGTGAAATAAATACATATGTAGAGAGCGATAGGTTGAGAGAGAGATATTCGACCCGACATATGTATTATCATATGTCGCGTACTTCACCTTGCATCGAAGTTCGAAGAAAGACGAAAAAGGATCGTAGAGGCGAAGCTAGACTTCGCGTTTCGCGAACACAAAAGTACTTCTTCTTTTTCTCCACTGCTTCCATTTCTTCCTCGCGGACAAAGTTCTTCTTGCTCTCTAGAACGTTAGTGGAACGTGAACGCTACTTGTACCGTTTCTCCATCCTTCGAGTCGCTCGTCTAATCGGATTTTTTCGACGTTCATCTCGTTCCCTTTGTGCTTACCCAGGTCGTAACATAAAATATGTAAACTGGTAAACACGATTTATGAACTCGTAGCGGTGGCCGTTCGTGTCCCGCGATAGAGTCGAAGATCGTCAGAAATTAGAAAGGTTGTACTTAGATCGCAGAGTCGTCATTTTCGTGGTCGTCTAGAGCGATGTAGGTTAACGTTATCGCGATGAATTTTATTGCCAGTTATATTTTCAGGGCAACGACCGGTTGTTAGGTGGGTACCCAACGATTTCGATACTCCCTTATCTCTTCCGCGGAAAAAGCGTATACCATTAGCTCGATTATTTCGTATGTTTTTTTCGGCCGTATATACACGTCGAGTGGGTGAACCAAGATGGGAGTCACGCGAGAAGACGGGATATTCCGTTGCTGTTTTTCGATTCCTCCCTTAACTTTCGTTTTTTTTCTTTTCCTCGAGTTTTTTCTTTTTTCACTTTGACCTACCGGGGATAGGACGAGTACCGAATCGACAAGTGGTTTCGAATCGAACCTCGAATATCACGTTTCTTAATAAATACGTAACGTCGATCGTCCATATTAACGTCCAGCGGTACAACTATCCTGGTTCATCTCCGATCGTTCTTGAACTTTGATAAGAAAGTATTACGAAATTAAAGGCGTCCCTCGTTACGATCTAATGAGTTAGCATCGGTCGGCTGGAGCTACCCGCATCGTAGATTAGTCGAGAAGCTTTTTCTTCTACTTCCTCTACTTCTTTTACCACTTCTTCTCATCTGGCACCGAGTAGCACCTTTAAAAAGTAATTCACGGGGGAGGTTATAAAGGACTTCGTAGGTTATTGGATTTCCAGTCGAGATCCCTCGCGTCCATCTTTCTTCTAAGTCGGACGAAAACGATATAGATGAGAGCACATAAGTTATACATAGATATATAATATCTATCTATAACTATGAAGACGATTAAGAACACCTTGAAACTTCCTAATTTTAGTCCGCATTACTGATCAGGGAATACGATCGGGTCGTTATTGTTTTATGACCGCGAGCTAATAACCCTTGGCAGCTCGACGAGCAACTGGTAATTTCATTATAACACCGGGAAACGTGTCGGGTACCTTACGTTACTCCATGTAGCTTCCGGGCAATCGTTTTAGGTCTACACCCTCCGACCTAGCGTCTACTAGGCTCGCCCTACAACGTAACCCCTCCCCCACGAATATCGCAAAATCGTTTGATTATTCGGTAAGACGAAGTTTCCTTTTTGCTCTTCTCTTTACACGAGTCATTAAATCGAGACTTCTATTCGATAATTAATTCGACTTGACAGTTTCACTCGCTTCTTTTCGATCGATTTGGATTCTAACCGAACTCTGGACCAATTAACGTGGTCAAATTAACTTCGTCCAGTGACTTCGTCGCTCTCGGTCGACCAATCGCGAGAAAACGTTTCCGTCAAGTGCCGAAGGGTCGAACTTGTCTCGTTGAATTGGATCGATCGATGTTACCGTACGTAACGTCGTAAATAGTAAATTATCGATGGCGGGATATACACGTCTCTCCCTTAACACGAATATCCATTTAATTGGCCGTGTTGCATCTCCTAGGCAGAAGGGTAGGTACCGGTCGCGCGTTCACCGTCGTGCATTATTGTTTTACGAGGACGAGCTAATATCCCTTGGCAACGGGACGCATAACTGATAATTTTGTTATGAGACGGTGAAATGCCTGGGCACGTGTACGTATGTACTATCCGAGTTTATCAGCGGACTCTCGGTAGACCTTTCGCCGAACGTGTTACGAATGCTATTTAGAAATTTAAATGAAGGTAAAGTACTCGACGTCGTTCCGGAATCTTCCGTTACATACCTCTCTTACGGACTAGCCTAATGACCATTAAAAAAAAATATCAAACGGAGGGAAGAATAAAAATTACCATTCGCGTGCGTTTCAACTGATAGTAAGCTTCTCGTGAGATGAAACGATATGAAATTCTGATAAGAGATACTCGGACGGTGCACGTCGACAAAGATGTAACGAGATGTTATCGTTCGATGGGTTTAGGTTAGAGTACGAAGGTATCGTGTATCGTAAACATTATGTTAGAAACATAAATATAAAACTTGTACATAATATCCATAGCAACGTAGATTCGTTGAAGAAAAGTACTGAATTTACACGTAACGTTTACAATTTCCTGAGAAGCGCGGGAGAAGATTTTTGATAACGACGTAAGTCGAGCAAACGAAAGGCAAAGCAGAAAAGTTTTAAATTGGCAGGAAGCACGGTTCTATTATCTCAGATTCATGCACCTGCCAGTCCCGTACTTTCTTTCTTTCTTTCGTTCTCTCTTTCCTTTCTTCCGTCTCTCTTATTCCTTGTAATTAAGTTAGAGATACATTAAAACGGTATGCGATGCACGTTTTATACCTAATTATCGGACACCGAGAGTTGTTCAAAGCCGTTAATTTCGTTAGTCCGGTACAAATCCATTGTTCGATCTAATTCCACGAATCGGACTTTCGTGTCCGTTCTATCTGTACTATCTTGCTTTCAATTAGAGTAATTAGATATTTCGACGAATATATACGCTTCTATACGGATTTAACAATGGTCTAATTGTAACTGATAAATCCCATTATCCGTAGTTGTCCTATCCTTTAAATAGATACGCATCTCTCGGAAATTCCTGCTAAAATTATACCCAAGATTTTATCCTCTAGTTTTCCCCAAATCGTGGCAATAACGATTCTCGATCGATAGATGCGATCGCGAGAGGGAAGCAAACGACCATGGTAGCTATTCGAAATACTCCGTTCCGGTTTAAAACAGAAATGCGACGAGTTTGGATGATCCGGATATTACTCACGAAATGTTCCGAAACTCCGACGAAATTGCTTTTCGCCTTCTCTTGACTCGATTATTCGTTACTTTTGTCCCGTTAAAGCGCGTATCGACTAAAGTTATTCTACCTCGTCGTCTTGGAAAGTAAAGAGAGAAAGAGAAATGGAAGGGTAGGTTAAGTTCGCACCGCCACCCCTATCAAACCGTTCCGTGCCGATAAAATCGGTTATCGCGGTGTAATCCTTAACTCGGTACGGTAAAATGGCGAAACTCCGGGGTCACCTTGGGAGCGCTCGCTTTCCAAGGAACATCTCTTAATCTACGTTTACGCTTTTAGCCCGAGCATCTCTTTTGATTATACGTAAGGCGAGCTGGGAATGCTTTAATATTTTCATTATTTATGGATGGACGAAAAAATCGATTTATGAATAACCTTGAGATTATTTTCTTCTTTTTATTAATTATTAACTTCGTATTAGGTATAATTTCTACCCGAGGAACTTTTTCACGCGTGTATAAATAACGAAAATGCTCGAGTGTTCTCATTCAAATGCTTCAGCCTGTATATTTAATATATTTATTTATATATGTGCAATGTATATTTAATCTATTTAGAAAGTATTCGAAGCGGGGATAAGAACTTGAACGAATATAGGTACTCGAGAGAGAAAGTTTCTACCGTGAATTCTCGTTCGTTCGAGACAGCTCGTAATATCGGCGAACAAAAGGAAGTAAGAGACGGACGAGTAGACGCTTGATACGTCGAGTATAGATCGTACTCGTATGTTTTTAAAACTGAACGACTTTTCGATATATTTTTATTACTTCTTCATTTATCATATCATTACATTTCTTTATATCAAAGTCGCGTAAACGTTTTTGATAAATCTATCGATACAGCTGTCTCTCGAGTAGATTTTCGACGTAAATATCATCTATAGACGAGAAAGTGTAGAAGCGGTTGACAGATTCTTGCTCAACGCAAAGAAATCTCGTCGTACAAAGGACCGCGTGAAATTGAACCCTGCAAGCGGCGATGAGAGGTGGCAGAGAGGAGGAGGGTAGCTAGCGGGAAGTGGAGGCTCTTTGAAATCTCGTTTTACCGTGGCTCTCGTAACAGCACGAAGCAAAGTTCAAACCTATCCTAGGCTTCTCCTCGAAAGCTTAACGAGTCCTTATCTACAACGATACCGTAGACTTTGCTAGGAGAACGCGAGTCCGCATTAGAAGGAGACTTTGGTTCTCGCGCTCTCTATAAACGATCCAATTTCCACGCGAGTATCGCGGCCACCCGATAGCTCACGGTATTTGGATATAAATCGGAAACGAGCTGATTCGGACGGGGCTGCGAAGAAATTACTTGCGCCTTTATAAAAAGAGTTCGATAAATCTTTTTGACCCGATCGCTCGCAATACTCGTAACAAAAATAAATTGAGAAAAAAGCTGATCGAGACGAGTTAAAGTCTATTATATTTTAGGTAGGTATTCATTATTTCACATCGATCAAATCAGTTAACGTTAAAAATTTTTATTCCCATCTCCACGAAAGAAATTCACCGTGCCTCTTTTTATAATACCACGAGTCACGTTTTATCTCTCTCGCTCAAAACGTCGACTCGTACCTATTACACGTGGTTCGCACGACTTTTTTTCCCCCGAGCGCTACACGAATGAAACGAAGAAGAAAAGGCAGAGCCGTGGTCGCACCCTTTTTACAGTCGTTCCTATTTTCGAAATGAAAGATTTAATTTAAAACACGATGGTGGCCCTACGTTATGCGGTTACGCGAAAACGCGTGCATAGCCAGATTCTTTTTGGCGTGACACAGCGATTATCGTGACACGTATTTTCTCGTATGAAAATTTTGTAAAAGGAAGTTTCGCAAAGTTTCGTAGGAAATTGTTAAAAAACACAGGCATCTTCCCTCCGATGCCTTCGAAACCCTATTTCCTTCGAGGAAAAATCGTCTCGTTCCTTTTTCTCTTCCGTTATTTCGTAAACGGTACAACGCTACGCTCGCTTCCTATACGCGCTTTTATGATCTCGAAACTTACGAGAACGGGACTGCGTTACCCGGAACCGAGGACACGGAGATCACGTTTTTACATTCGTTCCCTTACTCGATTACATTTTCAAGATAGCTCAACCGGATGACGCGGTGTTTCTACGACTGCGGTAAAACGCTCTTTATGAAATTTACGATAGCCGTGGCGACCGCTTTGTTTCATCCCCGTCGCTTATATAGCTTTTTATACCTCTATGCGGAGCTAAACGATCTCAAAAGTACCGCCTCGAGTCATAGAAAAATAAGATCGCAATTGTACATGCATATATATGTGTGTGTTAATAACGATATCCATTGTACATGTGAAAAATCAAACGTTATTAATTTTTGCGGTCTACTTTTTCTTTATCGTATTTTTATAGCCAATACGATATCCGATAACGTTAAGGCCACGCACGGTCAGCGATATTTCAATCGCGGGAACCGGAGTTTCGTAAAGTTAGTAGGACGAGTATACTATTCGTTTGTTAAAATTGTAACGCTCGTAGTCGATGAGTTCCGTTTGGATTGCATCCCTCATTAATTCTATTAATAACGTAGCTGAATATTCTCAAGTGATTATCAGGCTTTGCGTTTACGGAAATTCGTTGGAGATTTTTAGCGACAACGTCTCGATTTGACTCGCTTTCAACACCTTTCAACCGATTGGATTAATCGATGGAAACTGGTCGGTAAAAATAAGGGATAACTTTCTCCCGTCGCTACGAAAACGAGCGGTTTGCCGGTAAAAATCGACGGAAGTTTTAATTACCTTTCGTAAAATGAAAGGTTGAAGTTGGTTAGTCGACGTTAGATTCTTATTCGTCGTATCGCGTCTCTCACCTCGGCCGTGGATATCATAATTCATATAAAAGTCGTTATCTATTCGACGCGAAGTTCACATTGTAAACTTTAATATCGCATCGCGGTGAGAGTTCGAGGCGAGAATATCGATCGCGAACTCTCGCGATGCCGCGAAAAAAGGTAGAAAGAAAGAAAGAAAGAACGTAACCCGATAGAATCTTCCGTTAAAGGAAGCTGTGCTCTTCTTTTCTCCTACCCTATTTTCTCTTTTCACCTTTTTCAATTCTTTGTAAGCGCGTGTAACCCGAGGCGACGAGTTCCCGATTACTACGAAGATTTCCATTAATTTCGGCTTTGATTGCGCGTAATTATCGTAACGCGTGCGATTGAAACGATCCGAACGATGCTCTTTTATAATTCTTAATTGCTACGAAGGTACTTAATAGATATCTTTCCGAAGATAATTAGAAATATTATAATACAATACTCGTTCGATGAATTAAAAAGTTAGTTGGGATCAAAGCACGCTGTATCAATTTTATTAATACTAACGAGATACTCGTATTTCGTGACTTCAAATAGTACGAGAAAATGTTTCGCGAATTCATTATACGGAGTCGCCTTGCCGTAAAATATCCCGATACCATTCCTAGCGCATACATACCTACATAATATCGTGTTCTTTTTTTCGTTCGTGTCGTCGATAGAAATGATACGAACGGTGGGTACGCGTACCTCGTTAAAAATATTCGTGTTTTCCTCTTTTCATTTGCGAATCGACATGGTATTACATTTGGGGTTCTAAACGCGAAGAAAAATTTGTTGCTTGGCACGGGAAAAGTTAGCAGAGAATTCGTGGGCTCGATTTAAAATCGTTCCCTCCCTCTCTCGATAGAAAGCGAAATTTATTAAAATTCTCGAATCATCGTTCCAGTAGCTAAAATTATTCCCGCGTTATCGATCTTTCGCGTTCATCTCGCGGCCTCGTCCACCGGACGACGACCTCGTGTGGGCCATCGTGCGGACCGTCGAGACTCTCTCCGCACCCGACATAATGAACTGTTGCGAATTGCACTTTGTAAATGCAGCTATGCGTCACGCAGACAGATGTACATGCATAACAATTAAACGGTAGAGTCACCGGTAGGTACCCAACGCTCGCGCATTGGCTACCACTCTCTCGAGTACCCGATGTTACCCTGGCAATACTTTTGACGTTTTTCGAGCACCGTACTTTAACGTTTCGTTGTTTAGCGTTACCGGCACGCCTGGAATGCCCAGTCGCGTCTATATCCATGTAATATACCTACAAGCGATGGAATTTTAATTTCCACCCAAGTCCGAATTCCTGCGGCTACGTACGTTTCATCTTGTTTTTATCAGAAAGTTAACGCGCTCTCTTTGGCGAGATGTACTCGAATTTTTCAAGATTTTCAAAGTGACTTAATTGCTGGGAGTATCATTGACGTAGAGAGGTTCATCATTTTTTTTTCTCTTTTTCCTCCTTTCCAATCCTCTTTTTTTCTCAGCATTGCACGATGACTGGAGAGATTTTTACGCTTTATCGGACTCGAGAACATCGAGAGGACCGTGCCAACTGGTAAGATAATTTAATTCCTGGCGCGCGAGCAGTATCGCATTGTTAAGCGGGCTAACATAGATACCTACGTTAAGTTCCATCTCGATCGTGAAGCTAGCGTAACGGGGCTTCTCCGCGCTTTCCCGAATCGGGCCAAGTTGAAATCGTTTTCGAAAATCTTTACGATCTCTCTCTCTTTCTCTCGTTTAGCTATAGCCAAGCGTCGAAAGCTCTCTCGGAGCTTGTTCGACGTACGGCCAAGTTCGATCCAGCTCTACGGCAGCAGCATTCGCTGAGAAATAACTTCGACCATCGTGAAACTTCAGGAGCAAAGCGTTGCTTTGCTTAACCTTCGTGTATACTAGGAGAGTACCGGGAGAAGCCGGTGATAAAAAGTCGAACTTTTCCTTCAAGTTCATCGTGGAAAGTTACGACGACCCGTGTCACGACGCGCCACGACCTGAAATTAACATAAAAAGGCGAACACGCTCGTGAAGTTTCGGAAGGTCAGAAAAATTATCGTCTCGCGATAGCGAATTTAATCGGGACGAAAAGAAAAAAAAAAAAGAAGGTTGGGAAGCGAAAAGCTTCGATTTTCTTTCTTTACTTTCACGGAGCTACGCCATTACCTGCCTCCGCTCGGGAGAATGCATGAATATGTAGGGAAGAGGAAAGCGAGATCTTTTCGAAAGCTCGACGCGAGAACTCGGTGCTGCGCCCTTTGCATTCCTGCTTCTTTTGCAATTTGATTTACGTCTCACTTTAATCCGTTGAGTGTCACAGGCCTTTCTTACGCGCATCTCACGGCGAAAGAGCATCTTGTGATACTTTCCTGGATATGCTCGCTA
This sequence comes from Ancistrocerus nigricornis, assembly GCA_916049575.1. NCBI lineage: Eukaryota > Metazoa > Arthropoda > Insecta > Hymenoptera > Vespidae > Ancistrocerus > Ancistrocerus nigricornis. Next base: position 1,248,248 of record OU696665.1, read on the forward strand.
CTCTCGTAGCTTGAAAACACATCTGGCCGAAGTAAAAATCTCCAACAGCTGAGTATTTTTCTCTTATTTCTCTCATCCCGTTTCTCCACCTCCCACCCTGCTGCTGCTTCTTGCCTTTGCAAAGCAGTCACCCTTTCTTCCTCCATTTTCTTCGTCGTATTTATTAATTAAGGATATAACAAATGGAAAGCTAACGAATGTCCGTCACAAAGTAATCGACACAGTAATTGGTTTTGTTCCTTCGACGGTAGATACCGAATAGCCTTCGTTATTACGACCTGCTGAATCCCAGAACACGCGCGTTCGTTAGGAGTTACTCTTTGTTGTTATTCGATATCGTTGTTAAGAACTTTGAAAGGGATAGAACTTGGTAAGATTCGAAGGTTCTTTGCCCGAAGAATTTCAGACATTTGTCCGAAAGTGACGAGGTGCTAATGGATCTTTCGTGGAATCACGGTAGGTGTGTCCACTACTTACCTGACACTCGTAGGTCCCATTGTCTCTTTCTTGGACGTATTTGATTTGAAGAGTCCAATCGTCCGAACCTTCCGCATGTAACACTTGAAACCGCTCGTCGTTCGTGTACGTGAACGTTGAGCTCGTTAGGACGTGGAAGTCGCGTCGGCGGATCCATGAGATCTGTAACACGATCGTTAACCTTGATTACATCGATGTTTTATTTCTTTCTCGTTGGAGACACCTTTTTTTAGAGCGTAAGAAAAATATAACGCGTGTTCGTGCCTTTACGTTACAGAAAGGTCTGCGAGATTTTCTTGGGTTTTTAAATTTAAAAAAAAAATAAAAAAAGAATATGTAGGTATTATTTAATAATATTCATCACGGTTGTACAAATAGTAATATTCTATATACCAAGCGTGCTGGATATACTCGACTACGCGAATCCATATCCTATCATTAATTAACTATACCAGGGAGTTATGGCAAATAGAATTTTCGGAAATCCTCGATACACGTCGAATCCCCAGAGTGCTTTACCGAATTCACGGAGACTGCGGGAAAAGGGGGAAAGCTTGGAAACCCCGAAAGGCAGGAATCTACATACGGTACGTAGCCGGTACCGTCGTCTATCGTCGATTTCATATCCTATGTACATTCATTTCGTCGAAACGAACTTGTAAGACAATTTTGAAGAAAAGACGAGGAGGAGGATAGCCGGGTAGCAAACGCGGTGGAGAAAAGGGCGAAGGTTGGAACGGGGAAATTGCGATAGTCGGAAATATAATCCGGGTCTCTAAGGAATGTCAGAGATTCACCTTCCCTTCTTTTTCCTCCTCCTTTTCCTGCCTTCGTTCATGACCGATCCACCCCCTCCCTCTTTCCCTCCACCTTTCGTTTCTTCTCTCCCTTACCGTTTTAAGATTATTGCGGCAAGAGAATGCATAAAACATAAGGCATAAACCCGGCAAAAGCCAATCACGGTCGTCGCGTTGCGACGTCGTCTTTCCGGCATAAAGCACGCGAGAGGGGGGCCGAGTTCTCGGATTACGCATAATAATACGTATTTGTACGGGGCTTATCGCGATACGTATATCACCCTCGAAATATCGATTTTGTTTTAGGACCATACGTCAATTTTTGATGTTCCCTTTCTTATTTTTATTGCTTGAAAAATCGCATTGGTGTTTACCGTGAGTACGAGAGTCTACGTTTCGTGAATACTTTGATCGGGAGTGCGAATAAGCGTAGAGAAAATCTAATTACGATTTTAAGATAGGGCATTTATTAAATCACA